>LR999963.1:85687281-86991960 GCA_905220375.1 Tachina fera | reverse complement strand
TTCGGATTTTTTAGTTTGACCGTTTTTGAAAATTTCAAGAGTTTAACTCATACAGTTTCCAAGATATAGCAATTTGTCAAAATTACATAGTCAAAATTTCATTAACTGATGGACCACCCTTTAATTTAAATTTTTTTAATTTTAGTGTTAATTGTTGTAGCTTATATAAAAATACACTAATTTTACAAATTTCAAGTGTCAATATACATATGTACACACATACATACAATTGTATGTATATTACATGGGATTTTAAAAGTTTTCGTCACTAATTTTGGAACACCCTTTAATTTTTAGCTTTTATATATTTGTTGTTGTAGCGACCAAAGTTCTACATACACTGTCCAAATTTCAGACCCGTAGCTTTTACCGTTCCTGAGAAAATAGCCATTTTCCTAAAACATGAAATATGTTTAATTATTAGGAAAAAAATTAAAGTTTTCCAACCCTGGAAACGTTTTTTAATTTGTTAAGTTTTTAAAATTTTTTTTTAATTATAAATACCAATTTTATCCATACCGAAGTATAAAATAAGTTAATTTAATAAAAAAGTAATAAAAACTTGTTTTCGGTAGTTATTTTCTATGGGTAAATTGAGTTTGAGTTTTCCAGCTCTGAAACCGTCTGCTCGATTTTGCTGAATTTCAATAGCAAATTTTTTCGCAAAATTTCTGACACACCAGTCCAAGAACGAAGTCTCTAGCTCTTCTGGGAGCTTGGGAAAACCGATTTCACGTACAGACAGACGGACAGACGGACAGACGGACAGACGGACAGACGGACAGACGGACATCGCTTGTTCGTCTTCGCTATGCATACGGATCCAGAATATATATACTTTATGTGTCGCTTATTAATAATTATTAATCGCCAGAACGAAAAAAATCGCCAAAATGAAAAAAAATCGCCAAAATCAAAAAAAAATCGCCAAAACGAGAATAAATCGTCAAAATTAAAAAAACGCCAAAAACCGAAATAAAATCGCCAAATCAAAAAAAATTGCCTATATGAAAAAAAATCGCCAAAAATTTAAAAAAAATCGCTCATTTGAAAAAAATCGGCAAAATCAAAAAAATCGCCAAAATGAAAAAAAATCGCCAAAATTAAAAAAAAACGCCAAAAACCGAAAAAATCGCCAAAACGAGAAAAAAGTGTTAAACCAAAAAAAAAATTCCCACAATGACAAAAATCCGCAAAAATCGCCAAAACAAAAAAAAAATGCTTATATGAACAAAAATCGCCAAAATTAAAAAAAAAATCGCTAAATCGAAAAAAATCGCTAAATGAAAAAAATCGCTAAAATTAAAAAAACACCAAAAACCGAAAAAATCGCTTAAACAAGAAAAACGTGTCAAAACTAAAAAAAAATTTCCAACAATGTCAAAAAACGCCAAAAACCGCAAAAATCGCCAAAACAAAAAAAAATTATATGAACAAAATTTGCCAAAAATTAAAAAAAAAAAATTGCCAGGACGAAAATAAATCGCAAAAATTAAAAAAAATCGCCAGAACGAAAATAAATCGCCAAAATTAAAAAAAATCGCCAGAACGAAAATTAATCGCCAAAATTGAAAAAAACGCCAAAAATTAAAAAAAATCGCCCAAATGAAAAAAATCGCCAAAATCAAAAAAATCGTCTAAGCGAAAATTAATCGCCAAAATTAAAGAAAAACGCCAAAAACCGAAAAAAATTACCAAAACAAAAAAAAACTGCCTATATGAAAAAAAAATCGCCAGAAATTTAAAAAATCGCTTAAATTAAAAAAACACCAAAAATCGAAAAAAATCGCCAAAACAAAAAAAAATTGCCTATATGAAAAAAATCGCCAAAAAATAAAAAAATCGCCTAAATGAAAAAAATTGTCAAAATCAAAAAAATTGCCAGAACGAAACAAAGTCGCCAAAATTAAAAAAACGCCAAAAACCGAAAAAATCGCCAAAACCAAAAAATTGCCTATATGAAAAAAATCGCCAAAACTAAAAATATCAGCAAAATAAAATAAATCGCCAAAATTTAAAAAGCACCAAATTAAATATAATGCCAAAAACCTGAAAATTGCACTAGAGAAAAAAGTATGAATTTTGTCACAAAATTATCTCTGTGCTTATGTATGTATCTCTATACTACTTAAACGCACTTTGGTAAAGGGTATATAAGATTCGGCACAGCCGAATATAGCACTCTTACTTGTTTTTTAGTAATTTTAGTACATTGTCAGCACATTTGTCAAATCTAAAAATATTGTAAAATCTGACAATCGTCTGTACAAAAATATATTTATCTAAGGTTTTACGGAAAGAAAAATTGAACACGCCTACTTTTGTAGATTTTTCGCAACTAGGAGAAGGACTGGACCGATTTGTCTAACTAATTTAATATTCGAGGTAATTAAAAGGAATAGCATTAAAGAGTGGACAAGTAGGCGTGACAGTTATAATATATTTTTCATATACTGTGCGCCAAACCAGTAACCACCCGACGATATAGCAAATGTATTGGGAACTAGTACGGTGAAACATCTGATATTTTGCAGGGTTTACTCCATTACTTTTAATCCTTATAACTTGTTTAAAGGAAAAAGTAGGCATCAAAGAAGTGTACGAGGTACCGACCATAGAATTTTTTTTTGGAATATCGTTGCATTTCATGTAGCAAGAAACGTGATATTTTGTGTATTTTATAATGTGCGTTGTCTTCCCAGCTAAAAAAAATATATATAGTCCATATATTTTTAATATATGAATGTATATAACTATATATGAATATGTATGAATTCATGTATGGAAATATATGGGATTATACATGGCAAAACTATTACATATGAACTAATATATGGACTAATATATGAAATTTATTATAATATATAAGCTCATATATGAAAATTTAATTATAAAGCTCTTCATATAAGAATGTATGCATACATGTTATCTCGCATAAGATCGTTTTTGCAATCAAAAAACCTTGGAATTTTATCACTGCTGAACTGGAAATCCATTAGAAAATACATACGGTATGCAAAGTTTATATGCGTACCCTCAACGTTTAAAAAAGAAACACTTTTTGTTACAAAAAAACCATTCTTGTATGATTTTATAGATTGTGGCCCCATTTAATATATCAAATAATCAAAAGGATAATCCAATCATTAATTTTATAGAAAATAACAAAATTCTCTAGATAAGAAACAAAGTTCATATTACTGTATTGAAAACTATTGTTAGACGGATTATTTTTCTTTTATAATTAATTGCATTAGTTTTTAATCTGATTTCTTAAGCTAAATGTTATGTACGAATATGATTTATGTGTTTTTTTATATAATTGATTCACCGTTTGATGAATGAAATGACTTTTAGTTTGTTTTGAATTATTTGTCCAAACAAATGTTTCATTAAATACAACCTCTCTCTCAAGTCTAAAAAATTTAATTTTAGTAATTTAATTTATTGCACAGCAGTGCGCTTTTGTGAATCAAGAGTGTATGTGAGGGAGTTTACACATACATGTATGAAAATGTATGAATATATATAATCATATATGCTCATATACCCTCATTTTTCGGATCCGAACCATATATGGGATATCATATATGCTGCATACATATTTTTTTAGCTGGGTTCTTAAAAAAAGTTCGAATTGGACATTTGGGTGTGGAAGCTCCCTTAACAAAAATATTTACTTTGATATATTGAGATAACTGGATAACTGCGCATTTTTGAATCAAGAGTGTATGCTGAATATGAACTTTGCATACTGTGGAGGGAATTTATGATGAATTGTAATATATGAAAATGTATGAATATATATAATCATATATGCCCATGTACCCTCATTTTTCGGATCCGAGCCATATATGGGATATCCTGTATGCTCCATACATATTTTTTTAGCTGGGTAATTTTGTTTTTGGAGCTGAAAAAAGTCAGCCAATGTAGAAATGGTAAAATAAGAAAATAAAACTATGTTGATTATTGAGTTCTTGTTTCAACTTTGTTATTGTTTGTTGAGCTTCTCATTTGTTTAGATGAAAGTTTATAACATAATAAATCTAATTGTTCTAAGAAGTTTTGCGTAGGGTTCCCTGATACTCTGCATTAGCAGCAGGGAAATGCGCATAGGATCCAGCTAAACCCCTCAATAATCAATTTCAATGTATTTTTAATAAAAAGGTATTTTACTTAATGGGTAAAATGTTGGTTTGGGATTATTGGATTATTAGTGCGTTAAAAAATTTTAAACTTAAATTGTAACAATTCCCATAAAAAGCATTAATTATTAATTTTTTTAATATCTTGGTATCTGCTAAGAACATAAACTTGAAGTTGCGCTCATTCTGCCAATGTTAAATAATAGGCGAAATTCGACAAGTAGCGTTATCATATCTATTTTTTAAAATACTTCTTATATCTGAAAAAACACATTTTTCTACAAAAGTACCAAATTTTTAAGAGAAAACACAAAAATGTATTTGAAATTAATTTAATTTAAAAATATTAAAACGATTAAAATCAAAAACATAACATCCCAGTGAAAAAAATGGAAGTCATTCTAGCGGAAGTACATTTTTATTGCTTCCAAAAAATCGATATTTTTAATTTGCCGAGAGTGAGCGAAAAACCATGTAGAAGCTTATTTTAGTCACACAAAACCTTGTAAATCCTCCATAGTGTTAGAAAATACTCACCAGAATTTAAAAAAAAATTTTATGAACTATTTTTAGTCTAAAATTTAAAAGTTATTTGCTTAAATTTACATGAAAACACTGTTTCGGGTTAAAATTCGTATAAAAAAACGAATTGTTAAAAAAGGCAACTATTTACATTTTTCCTAGATGAAAATGTTATCATAGAACACCAAAAAGGGAATTTTTCTTAATGTCGCTTCCAATTCAATGACCAGGCATCGAAAAAGAGAACTTCTTGCAATGACAACCCTATGTAAAAATCATTAGATCGGATCGAAATTTGCACTACTTCCGCATCGTAAACTCTATATTTTCATGACTTTTTTGGAGTCTCTTTTTTACTGGGATATGATAAAAAACATAAAATAAAATTGGTATTTAGATTTAGAGATCTTTAAAAAAATCACATACATTACTAAATATATTTCTTATTTGTAGAATGTTTTATTACGACCCTATGTACATATAAGCAAAAATTGGCATGAAGTTAGCATAAGTGACGAAATTGAATTAGGTTTTAACGAGTTCCTCCATAAAATTTGACATTAAAAATGGGCGCATTACCTAATCTTAATCCACCTCTAAGTCCTATCGTCATTTTAAATGTGAAGTGTCATGCCAAAACTCTTTAAGATCATGTTAAATTTTGCCACTTATGCTAACTTCATGAAAATTTTTGCTTATACATAGGGCCATTAAAATTTAAAGCTATGTTAGCAGCATAGTCGTACATAAGAGGAAGTAAACACAATTGGACACTGTTGCAGTAATAAGGGAGTGAGAAAATATAAGATCGTTTTGCGTACAAACATCACTAAATATATTCATTCAATATACTGCAAAAGTGAAATTATTATATATAAAAACTTTACAAAACTTTATATATTTTCAAAAACTTTTAGGCATCTTAAAAAACATCTATAGAAACATTGACAAATGGTAACGACAAATGAACGTATCTCCTCTCAAATAGAGAAATTTTTTGCTTAAAAAAATATCTTGGACTCTAGTGCAGTAAAAATTTTGAAACTTTTCATGACCATATTTTTTAATAATAAGAATTATATTCTACAAAATATAGTGTGTAGCGAAGAACACTCGATTTTGGATAGTTAAGCAACAACTACATTAAAAAATAGTTGTATTACATTTTAATAAGAATACGAATAAGAGATAGAAAATTTCAAAACTCTAAAAAGTGGGATAAAGCAGGATAGAAATTTAAGGCGGGATTGACGTTTGAAAAGCAGAATAATCCCGCCTAAAGCGGAATGTGTGGTCAGGTTATATATGCCCTATATATTTTTTTAACTGGGTTTACAGAAATAAAATGAAAATTTTTTTAATCAAATTGTACAAATATTTTGTTATGTTTGTTAAGTTCGAGGCCTTGTTAAAAAACTGTAATTGATTTTTAGACGATGTTAACAAACTGTTAACGAAATATCCAAAATAGATAAAAATCAATAAAAATAACAAAATAAACTAAGACAGTCGTTACAGAAATATTTTTTCTTACACCATTCTAATAATTCCTGGAAATTTTTTCTTGCAAAGTAAATATACGGAAATACGTATGTATGAAAACCATTTTTGTTTGTTTCGATTTTGTTGCAATTCGCTCGCTTCATGCGGAAATAGTATAGCCGACTCCCAAAATTGATGAAACCACACACCAATTAGTTATAATTAAAATGTGTACATACACAAACTATGCATATACTCGTATGCACTATAGTACATACAATTGAATAGAAAATAAAGTTTTTCTGTGTACGTCGAACATTTGTTGTCTACATAAAAACTTGGAACCTTTCACGTCATGTTCGTTGAGTATAAATAACTGGATGAATATTTTATAACTATGGTTATATTTAAATTTTTAGCTGAATTTCAAAAATTAAGCTTTATTTAATTCCTATGGTCTAATTCATAAAAAATATTTTAGGTTTATTACAGGTTTATTTGACAAAGTTCCCATAGAAATATGTCAAATAAGTCCTTAACAGTGAGTATATACCTGATAAATTTGTATCATACTAAAAGTCAAATCGTTATCCAGAAAAAAATTTATCAGGTGTAGACTGTATATATTAGTGTTATTGCAGTGTCTTAACAATTTTGTCAGAGCTTTAGCTCAGAAAACTTTGTCTTGATAAAAAACGTAAACAAACTGTTTGACGTTTTAATTCATTTCCAGAAAATAAAATTTTTACGTAAATTTTAGGGAAAAAAATATTCAAATAGAGAAAAATATTGATGTTTTTATTAAATAAATGCTTTCTAATAAATATTAAGTGCAATATTGCAGTCATTGTGAGAAACTTTCTTCACGACGACAACGAAATTATGATTTATCATAATAAAAAAACCACGTCTTCAGATGTATGCTTGCATTAATGAAAATTTGTCAACGGCTCTGTCGACGTTTTGTTAGTTGTTATGATAAATTTATATCAGGTATAGACGCTATGTTATAAACCTGAAATAATTTTTATAAAAATGGCAGCTAATATACATATGTATATGCTTTTTTTTAAATACATTATATGTATAGAGATACATACATAAGCACAGAGATAATTTTGTGAAAAAATTCATACTTTTTTCTCTAGTGCAATTTTCAGGTTTTTGGCATTATATTTAATTTGGTGCTTTTTAAATTTTGGCGATTTATTTTATTTTGCTGATATTTTTAGTTTTGGCGATTTTTTTCATATAGGCAATTTTTTGGTTTTGGCGATTTTTTCGGTTTTTGGCGTTTTTTTAATTTTGGCGACTTTGTTTCGTTCTGGCAATTTTTTTGATTTTGACAATTTTTTTCATTTAGGCGATTTTTTTATTTTTTGGCGATTTTTTTCATATAGGCAATTTTTTTTTGTTTTGGCGATTTTTTTCGATTTTTGGTGTTTTTTTAATTTAAGCGATTTTTTAAATTTCTGGCGATTTTTTTTTCATATAGGCAGTTTTTTTTTGTTTTGGTAATTTTTTTCGGGTTTTGGCGTTTTTCTTTAATTTTGGCGATTAATTTTCGCTTAGACGATTTTTTTGATTTTGGCGATTTTTTTCATTTGGGCGATTTTTTTTAATTTTTGGCGAATTTTGTTCATATAAGCATTTATTTTGTTTTGGCGATATTTTTCGGTTTTTGGCGTTTTTTTCAATTTTGGCGATTAATTTTCGTTCTGGCGATTTTTTTTAATTTTGGCGATTTATTTTCGTTCTGGCGATTTTTTTTTATTTTTGCGATTTATTTTCGTCCTGGCAATTTTTTTTTTAATTTTTGGCAAATTTTGTTCATATAATTTTTTTTTGTTTTGGCGATTTTTGCGGTTTTTGGCGTTTTTTGACATTGTTGGAAATTTTTTTTTAGTTTTGACACGTTTTTCTTGTTTAAGCGATTTTTTCGGTTTTTGGTGTTTTTTTTAATTTTAGCGATTTTTTTCATTTAGCGATTTTTTTCGATTTAGCGATTTTTTTTTAATTTTTGGCGATTTTTGTTCATATAAGCATTTTTTTTTGTTTTGGCGATTTTTGCGGATTTTTGTCATTGTGGGAATTTTTTTTTTTGGTTTAACACTTTTTTCTCGTTTTGGCGATTTTTTCGGTTTTTGGCGTTTTTTTTAATTTTGGCGATTTTTTTTCATTTTGGCGATTTTTTTGATTTTGCCGATTTTTTTCAAATGAGCGATTTTTTTTAAATTTTTGGCGATTTTTTTTCATATAGGCAATTTTTTTTTGATTTGGCGATTTTATTTCGGTTTTTGGCGTTTTTTTTAATTTTGACGATTTATTCTCGTTTTGGCGATTTTTTTTGATTTTGGCGATTTTTTTTCATTTTGGCGATTTTTTTCGTTCTGGCGATTTTTTTAAATTTTTGGCGATTTTATAATTTTCGGATTTTTTAGTTTGACCGTTTTTGAAAATTTCAAGAGTTTAACTCATACAGTTTCCAAGATATAGCAATTTGTCAAAATTACATAGTCAAAATTTCATTAACTGATGGACCACCCTTTAATTTAAATTTTTTTAATTTTAGTGTTAATTGTTGTAGCTTATATAAAAATACACTAATTTTACAAATTTCAAGTGTCAATATACATATGTACACACATACATACAATTGTATGTATATTACATGGGATTTTAAAAGTTTTCGTCACTAATTTTGGAACACCCTTTAATTTTTAGCTTTTATATATTTGTTGTTGTAGCGACCAAAGTTCTACATACACTGTCCAAATTTCAGACCCGTAGCTTTTACCGTTCCTGAGAAAATAGCCATTTTCCTAAAACATGAAATATGTTTAATTATTAGGAAAAAAATTAAAGTTTTCCAACCCTGGAAACGTTTTTTAATTTGTTAAGTTTTTAAAATTTTTTTTTAATTATAAATACCAATTTTATCCATACCGAAGTATAAAATAAGTTAATTTAATAAAAAAGTAATAAAAACTTGTTTTCGGTAGTTATTTTCTATGGGTAAATTGAGTTTGAGTTTTCCAGCTCTGAAACCGTCTGCTCGATTTTGCTGAATTTCAATAGCAAATTTTTTCGGAAAATTTCTGACACACCAGTCCAAGAACGAAGTCTCTAGCTCTTCTGGGAGCTTGGGAAAACCGATTTCACGTACAGACAGACGGACAGACGGACAGACGGACAGACGGACAGACGGACAGACGGACAGACGGACAGACGGATAGACGGACATCGCTTGTTCGTCTTCGCTATGCATAAGGATCCAGAATATATATACTTTATGTGTCGCTTATTAATATTGTAGAAATTACAAACGGAATGACAAACCTATATATACCCTTTTACCATTTTTTGGTAAAGGGTATAAAAAAGAATATATATATATATATTTATATATATATATATATATATATATATATATATATATATATATATATATATATATATATTCAAGAAATCCCATCTGGAGTGTTGAGTATAAGAGCCCTTGTATCCCTCTTTTTTAGGCGGATGTGAACAGTAAAATTCAAGATGTTACGAGCAAGTGGATTAGGATGTGACTCGAGTTTTGTTAAATATTTGCCTGCGTATTTTGCAATTTCATCAATCACTAGTGGCATATTCAAATCACGATGTATATTTGAGTTTTTGATGTACCATGGATTCGATGTTATCAAACCTAAAATTTTGTTTTGCCTTCGATGGATTCTCTCGACGTAAGAAGCTGAAGCAGTGCCCCATAACTGAATTCCGTAGCACCATATTGGCTTCAAAAGCGACTTGTATAATAAAAGTTTGCAGCCTAGGCTGAGTGTTGAATTTCTACCAATCAGCCAATATATCTGAGTTAGTTTAAGTTTCATGTGTATTAGCTTTCAGTCAATATGGTGTTTCCATGTAAGTCGTCGATGAAGGTGTATACCACGGTATTTTACATGTGAATGATGAGGAACAACTTGATTGTTGATTCGAATTGGGGAACAAGTATCTCTTCGCAGGGTAAATGTTACCTGAACACACTTTTGCTCGTTTACCTTAATTCTCCATAATTTTAACCATAGTTCCAGTTGTGTAATATGTTCTTGTAGATATCGGGAAACCTCCCGAGGTTTTTCGTATGCTCACCTGTAGCACGCCGGATGATATAGATTCGGGCACACTCATGAATTCTCCTTCCACAACCGTGAACTTCCGGGTAGTAATGTAACTTTCTAATAAATTCAGAAAATTTATTGGTAGATATAATTTTAATTTTAAAATTAGGCCTTCATGCCACACTTTATCAAATGCCTGCGAAACGTCAATAAACAGTGTAGAATAGTATTTCTTTTCTTCAAATGTTCTTCTTATAGCTTAAACCAATCTATGCGTTTGTTCAATGGTGCTATGCTGACTTCTAAAACCAAATTGATGGTCTGGGATGCACCCACTACCAATTAGAATTGGGGACAATTTTGACATGAGAAGTTTTTGAAAAGTTTTGACATTGTTGATAGCAGACTTATTGGCCTGTATGATTCAGCCTTGATAAGATCTTTGCCCGACTTTGGAATTATTTTAACTTGGGCAAGCTTCCAGCTGTGGGGATAATACTCTAGTCGTAACTCCTGATATCCTTACGGAGATCTAAGAGAGAAAAACTCAATCTATAACGATTAGCGTTAAGAATATTTTTCAAATTAAAAAAAAAAATTAAAAAAAGATTTACTTGCTTGACCTTGGACATAAATATCTCGCAATGAGTAATGAATAAATTCAAAACTTTTGCAGATTTATTAAATATCATTGTTTTTCTAACAAAGTCTGCAACAAATAAAAATTTCAAGAACTATTGATTTTTTCGTCTAGGTAGACCTTCTGAGAGAAATGTCCACATGCATTCCTTCATTCGTTAATGGGAGTAGCATTCATTAGGGTGCTGGCCTTCTATAGCCCTATGTATAAGCAAAAATTGGCACGAAGGTAGCATAAGTGGCAAAATTGAAAATGATCTTAAAGAGTTTTGCGATGAAACTTCATATTAAAAATCATGCTAGGACTTAGCGGTGGGTTAAAATTAGGTAATGCTACCGTTTTTAATGTCAAATTGTATGGATGAAGTCGTTAACACCTAATTCAATTTCGTCACTTATGCTAACTTCATGCCAATTTTTGCTTATACAGCGTGGCGCAATAATATATCCTTCCGATGTTATTGGGCTGTAATTTAAAAAAAAAATTAAAAAATTTTATTCTTCTTGTGGATTATTGTTTAAATAATCCACAAATTATTTACATTTTTTTTACATCAAGTCGAGAATATGATGTCATGTAAATGGCCGCCTCCACAGTTGATTGTCATTTGAGCCATTTTTATGTCATTTTCCATCACTTTGGCCAAAACTTCCGGCGATAGGTCCTCACATCCTTGACAGATATTGGAAGAGTCTGAGGCTTGTTGACATAAGCCCGCGACTTCAAAAAGCCCCACAAAAAGAAGTCTGCAGCGGTCAAATCAGGCGATCTTGCTGGCCAGTGCAAATCGCCAAAACGGGAGATTAGGCGCCCGGGAAATGCATCCTTCAGCATATCGGTTCTGGCACGTGCAGTGTGTGCCGTTGCGTAACATTGTTTATTAACGTGTATTTCGCATGTGTTTACTACACAAATGTCAAAACAGAACTGACATTAGGCGCCAATCGCAAAATTTATAGCATTTTCTGATAGGAGGATTACTTTTGCGCCACCTCGTACATAGGACCGCTACTATGTAACTCGAATAAAACAAAACAAAGCAAAGTAAACAACATACAAACGCGAATAGCTTTTTAAACAAAATACGAGTACTCTGCATTATTCTGTATTGTATTTCTCGCTTTCATGTCAACTCTACAAAAAAAGTTTGCACTTGTCTGTAAAACGCACTCAATTGTTACCGACAACAAGTAGAAAAGTGCCAGTTTTATTCTGTAGGGATGATGAACAATTATAGTTATAATAGGATAGTCATAATATAGAATAAAAGGGAATGAATTTTTCAAAATGATGAATTTTCAAAATCTTATTTTTATTCTTAATTTTATATTGTAGCAGCCTTGATGAAAATAATCGTAAGAAAGAAGTTAACTTTTTTTGCTCTTGTTGTTAATTTATAAACAATTTGTCACGAATAGTCATTAAATTGTCAAAGCAAACGTATAAAATTGTATGAAACTTTTATATATTATTGAAGATACCATAAAATTAAAGAACATTTAAACAAATATCAATAGTTATACATATAAAA
Source organism: Tachina fera (assembly GCA_905220375.1). Lineage (NCBI taxonomy): Eukaryota > Metazoa > Arthropoda > Insecta > Diptera > Tachinidae > Tachina > Tachina fera. Next base: position 86,979,531 of record LR999963.1, on the reverse strand, counting down.
ATTAAGAAATCCCGAAAAATCCCAGGTTTTCGCTATTGGGTATATCCCGTTTCGCATCCTTAGTACCTACCATCGAAAATAAAAATTTATGTATTTGTATTAGCTTGTTTAGGAAAGGAATAGTGGAGAGGAGTAGTAGTGAAGTATTAAATTATTTAGCTTAACTCGTTTTGCAACTCCGCTATTGTGCGAAGGGTTAATTATTATACCATCGTTGCAACGCCTCTAGTGTTAAGTAGACTGTATAGCGATTTTATTAGTTCTCTTACTGCGCCGACGATTCAAATATTGACGAAGAAAGGCACTATAATGTGATTTAGTAGAGATACTATGTATTTTGATGTGACTGCGTCAACCTATGATGCTAATATGAACTCAATGCACTAATTACTGCATCCTACAATAATTTGACACGTAGCTTACTTGTTACCTGGTCTCTTGAATATACCATATTAATGGACCCTAGAACGTAGTGCATTCGTGAATATATATAGAATAGTGATTAGTTTTATTTTTGTGCTTACATTACCGTAAATGAACGTTAGTGAAAAGTTACTCACAATTTCATCTCTAATATACATGTATACCCTAAAGTATACATTTAAAACTTTTGTATTATATAGAATTTAGTATGTTTCATTAAAGGTATGTAAGAATTTCAAGAGTAACCACAACTAATTTTTTCCAGTTGCATTAACACCAAATTAACGGGCGAAAAATATCTGCCAGAAACACAAATTGTACGCAATAATCAATAATAATATTAATTTTTTTAACCTGCAGTTATTTGAGCGAAAATAATTCAATTATAGTTTTGTAAATTGAATTAAATAAGAGTCAATAAAATTGCAGACAAATTGACATACAAAATGTTAAATTTTAAAATAAATGCGCAAGATGATTTATTTTGAACACTTCAATTATAACCAAAATTTTGCCAAAAATAATAACAAAAAAAACCAGCAAAAGTAACCAACTCAACAGCATTTGAGCTTTAATTTTTAAGGTCACTTCAACTTGAATTCTTAACGGTTGCATTCACACATGCCGTAAACAATGATCTTGCGCCACTACAACGATGTTGTAGATAAAAATCAACATGTTTTGTAATTTAAAAATTGTTTAGTGACAGGCACTAAAATAAGTTTTGTTTTTATTCAGGAAATTTGACCAAAGTAAAAGGAATAACGTTTGTGGAAATGATTTTTGAAGTCACGGACGCGAGGAGTTGAGACTTTTTATGTTGCAGCATTGAGACCAACTGCCATGCACGCTTTCATCAAAATAACAATTTATATTAATGTTTTGGATTCCATTTGCTAATAAGAAAAAATACAATTGATTAAAACAATGTATTTTTGAAGTGCAAATTTTTTGAAGCTGCGGTTGCCATTCACAATACAATGATTTCCAATATTCCATTTTATTGAAAATTAACGTTAAATAGCTGTTGTTAATAACAATCTCTAGCCAAGTAGATAGACTAGGGTGCTGATGAAGTGCGCCGCTGCACAGAAAAATATGGGTGTTTCTGCTTGGTAATAAAGTCTAGTTTAATTTTCATTCACTACTTTAGAAACTCACATTAATTAATAAAAATATTTCATTCAATAAGAATTGAAAATGCTGAACTTAAGCCCGATTAAGAAATTTTTCATTATTAGAACACAGAAAAAAGTATTCACCAATTAATGTTTTGCGTTAAAAATTTAATGGATTCAATTAAATTTTTGGTTGTTTTAATTTATTTCAGTGGAAAAACTTAATTGATATTATCAAATTATTTATAGGCGGATATATATTTAATTTGTAATTGATATTACAAATATTTTAATTGATATTACAAAATTTTTCATATTACTTTTTTGTGTGAAATTTTTATTTCTTTTTTTTTTTAATACATATATTTATTTTTTGTATCTTTACACAGAAAAAAGTGTTCACCAATTAATATTTTCAATTAAGAATTTAATTGTATTATTTAAATTTTTAATTGGATTAATTAATTTGAGTGGAAAAACTTCATTGATATTATCAAATTGTTTATAGGTGAAAATTTAATTAATTTTTTAATTGATACTACAAATATTTTAATTAATATTACAAAATCATTCATATTACTTTTTTGTGTGTAAATATGAACTAACAATAAGTGATCAAATCTTAAAGCTAAAATATAATTATTTAGCCCAACCAGTGTCGGCCAAAACTTAGTGATAGTTTAAATAATACAAAGTAGTGATAATCAAAAAGGAAAATTAAATGTATTTTCAAGCAGTCCCATCTACAGTGCTGTGCCTTGTGTCCCTCTTTTTTAGTCGGATGTGTCCAATAGAGTTCAAAATATTACGAGCAAGCGCATTAGGATGTGACTCGAGTTTTGTTAAGCATTTGCCTACGTATCTTGCAATTTCTTCAGTCACTAGTGGCATTTTTAAATCACCATGCAAATTTGAATTCGTAATGTACCATGGAGTAGATGGTATTAACCTTAAAATTTTGTTTTGTCTTCGCTGAATTCTCTCTACATTGGAAGCTGAAGCAGTGCCCCATAACTGGATACCGTAACACCATATTGGCTTCAAAAGTGACTTGTATATTCAAAAGTTTGCAGTCCAGACTAAGTGTTGAATTTCTGCCAATCAACCAATGAATTTGAGATAACTTAAGTTTCATCTGAGTTAGCTTAAAGTCAATATGATGTTTCCATGTAAGCCTTCGATCAAGGTGTATACCAAGGTATTTCTTCAAAAGTTCTTCTTATAAATTGCACCAATATATGAGTTTGTTCAATGGTGCTATGCTGACTTCTAAAACCAAATTGATGGTCCGGGATGCATCCACTACCTCTTAGAATAGGGGACAATTTTTTCATGAACAGTTTTTCAAAAAGTTTTACATTGTTGATAGCAGACTTATTGGCCTGTATACTCAGCCTTGGTAAGGTCTTTGCCCGGCGTTGGAATCATTTTGACCTTCGCAAGCTTCCAGCTTTGTGGATAATACTCCAGTCGTAAAATGGCGTTAAAAATAAATAACAGGATTCTAATTGCAATATGGGGCATATTGTTACTTGTTCCATCAATACCTGGATCTTTCTTCGGATTGAGATCAGCAATTAGTTTCTGAACATCACGCGTCTTAAATTTTATGAGTACATGTGTTTGGGGTAAATACGGATTTTAAATGCTCAACAAATATGTTACCCTTTTCAGTATCGCTTCTGGCCCAACCTGCGGTAGAAGTGCGCAGAGGTGGTCTATATTCAACGGGTGTTTTAAGCTTTCTAGCAGCTCGCCACAAGGAGTAATTAGATGCAGGTGTGGTATCAAGATTTTCCAGATAATTTTTAAGACATACAGTTTTTCATATGCAAGCAGCTCTTGGAGTCGTCTAGTGCACTCTTTAAATTTAATTTTATTTTGGGGTGATCTCTGCTGTTTCCATTCCCTTCTAGCTGTCTTTTTTTCACGTAAAAGACGTTCAATGTCTGTAGAGTAAATTGTATCAAACCCAGTCTGCGGATGGGAAGTAGTGGCATGTTCAGCAGCCTGTTTAATATTTTCGTTAAGATTTTCAATGTTAGATTCAATATCACCTGGTGTTCTTAGGTTAATATTTTCCGCACAATGGCTACTGAGGTATTTTTTTAATCCCAGCCAATTAACACGGTTAATCATCTTTACATATGCTGTTTTAATATATTGGCTTGTAAGCAAGCTTATAAGAACTTGTTTTTCTTGTGATGCGTGTTTAGTTTATGCATATCTTTCGAATAATTAATATGCCCAAGCTTGATTATATTCGTATGAATATGTACATATAATTACATACATATTTACATATGTATGTAGGTATATACAATGTACATATATTAAACAAATTTCGTTGAACTATAGTAAATTTTAATCTGGAATAATTTCTTAATCGGGAAAATATAAAATTAATAGTGATACTTACAAATGTATTTAACAAAGGTAAATCAATAATTGTATACACTATACACACATGTGTGATTTATAGCTTCACAGAAAAATGCGCATTTCCCCCACCTAAAAAGTCTAGTTTAATTTTTCTTTTCTTATCACATTAATTACTAAAAATATTTCATTTCACAATAATAAAAAATATTGAACCTAAGCCCGATTAAGAAATTATTCCTGATTAACAAAAGTCACTATTAAACTTTTATATACTTCAAAAAATTGCGAAGCTATAAAAGACCGATTGTATTTAAGTATTTATTTAGACCCAGTATTTATTAAATTGTTTCCGTTTTTTGTAATATAATCAGTGGACTTGATGTTTTTGTAAGAGATTTGTCAAATTGCTTGGATAAAAATTTCTAGCCAAAGTTATTTACATTTGTTTTATATACATACATATCTTTAGTTTCTTCCCGCTTAGCGGTTCCTTTTCTAAATTGCCATCACTAGAAAATAAATTATCTAACGGACTGAAAGTTGAAATTTGTCTTATCGTGGTATCTTCTTTAAGTTTGTAGTAAAGTTATTTGGAAGACTGGATTCCAAATTATGAACCTATTCAAAAAATAGGAATTTAATATCTATTAATAATTTACAAATCAACCTTTTTCCCTTAATTAAAAAATGCAATGTACAACAAATTTACAGAATTGTCTTGTGTCTGTTTCTTGAGAATTCAATATTCAGATATTTATTAAAAAATTGAAATAAAATGAATAAATAAAATACATTTTCTCCAAAGTAAATAAGCTGAGTAAGTTTTTTTTGTAAAAAAGTGCCAATGCTAAGCAGTAAAGCATTAAAAATATATATTTATGTATCTTCAGAAGATTCAAGTAACTTATTATTATAATCACATATTATGTGAATTATTTTTATATTTTGTGGCTTTATTTTATCATAAAAATAGTACTTTTTAGTCTTTAGATATGCAAAACCTAATTTTTATTCTTTATGTTTTTAAAAATAAGCCGATTTGCTCTAATTTTTCTTGTTTTTAAAGTTGCCCCTTTTTTTCTTAAAATCCCTTTTTTGATGCCACCTTTTTTTTAAATTCCCTTTTTGTGCCACTATTTGAATTTTAGAGCATACCTTCAGGAGTTAATTTTAATTTTAATAATAATTAATAATTTTTAAAATTGCCTGTGAAGTGTAATACTGTGCCAGTGGGGATAATTTTGTTAAAAAGTTGAAAAATATATAATAAATAAAATATATATAAACTTTTAAATAAAAGAGCGTTTTAAATGTCAAATATTTGTTTAAAAGATATATAGCAGTCTTCATAAAGAATTTATAATGTTATATTATATCTTCAATACGTACTGTTGCCTTACACTGAAGCTGGCGCACGACAATTGGGTATCAATCTCCATCTCATGCCAATTATTCTTAATACAAATTTTGCAAACCCACAGTCTCAAGCTTTATCAAAATTTTTATTTTTCGTTTTCTACTTGCATATGAGCAATTCTCCACAAAGCCTCATAACTAGGGAAAGGATTTTCATGTAAATACATGTTTTTTGTCGCTGGTCGTAGTTCAACGTAAATTAAATATCATTGCGAATCAACAAATTTGCGACAAAATTGCATCGATTTGTTAGTGCATATTTTTGCATATTTTAAAATAAATACATATTTTTGAATATTCCAGTAAAAATGCATATTCCTACATTTTTTAGTTATTTTCATGCTATAAAAGAAATTGTGGTGTTTTTTGATTAGTTGCAAAGTAAAAAAGCTTCACTTTTTACGACTGTGTAAAAATAAAAAAGAGAAAAACGAAAACAATTTCAACAGGGATAAAATTCAATTCATTTGAAAAATTCAATACCTTGGCTTAAGCCAAAAATACCAACACCGTTGAAAATAAGAATGTATAAAAGCCATCTTAAGCCCAACAATATTTGTGTAATATTTTTAGGGACTATTTACTGGTTCCGTATTAATTTCATGTGGATAGAGAATGTTTTTAAAAGCTCCTTTACCTGTTGCAGCCTTTAAAGAAAAATATCAGGGATACGACTACAACCACAGCCTATATTAATTAGATGGGGAGCGTGGTGGAAGGCTGTCGAATACTATATTTCTATTAACAAAGTTAAGGAAATTTTAAAGTTAAATAAAACTTAAGCACTGAATTGATATTTTTACACAAATACAAGTAGTATGTCTTTCTTGTTGAGACTATAGCCCAATTATATGGTTTTGATTATTTAACATTTGGAGTTGAATTAATTGAAAATGCGGTAAACAAATTTGTGCTCTGAAAGGTAGAATAAATGAAGAAATTTAAAATAAATTAGATAAATTAAACAAAAAAAATACTATGGACTTAAAAATGCCACAAATTGCATCAATATTTTATCGTTCAAACAACGAAAATTTAGAAACTGAATGTTCCACAAATGAATTAGCAGTATTATATGCTGCAATAACTGACGTGAAACGTTAATATTAATGGCTTTCATGAGATCTCTTAAAATTTCCAGTTTTGGAATTCAGCAAACTTGTTGTTTCATGAAGCACCTTTTAAATTTTTCGCAAAACAGTTTATGTAAATTTTTCAAACGAACGTCAAAAAGTTCATTTAATAAAAATAAAATAAGAAAATTTTAAACAATTTTTTTATTTAAAAACCAAGGTTGGCAAACGGTATCGTAAAAATACCGATACCGATTCAAATACCGCTATAATTAGATACCGGTATCGATACCGATACCGAAATCCATTCCGGTTAGAAAGTACCGGTATCAGGAATACCGTTTAGTTCTATACCGGTATGTACCGGTATACCGATTCCCACCAAAAATAAAATTTCATTAATATATTTCAATTAACTTTCTCATATAAACACGGTTTTGTTAGCCTTTACAGATTCTTATGCAGTACTGTTTTTTTTAATCAACCGGAAAGTGCAAACATATTATAATCATCATTAATATTAATAAACTTCGTGAGCTGCTTATGCCTTTAGGAACGAAAAACGTATCTATATGCATATAAATGTTTTAAATTGGTGAAAAGAGCAAAGCCTTTGTAAGCCACAGTTATGTATATGAAATCGCGAAAGTTAGTTATTGACTGTTCCACATACACAAGGTCCCAGTACAAAAAGAGACACCAAAAAAGTCATGGAAATGTAGAGTTTACGATGCAGAAGTAGTGCAAATTTCGATCCGATCTAATGATTTTTACATAGGGTTGTCATTGCAAGAAGTTCTCTTTTTCGATGCCTGGTCACTGAATTGGAAGCGATATTAAGAAAAATTCCCTTTTTTGTGTTCTATGATAATATTTTAATCTAGGAAAAAGGGTAAATAGTTGCCTTTTTTAACAATTCGTTTCTTTTTATACGAATTTAAGCCCGAAACAGTGTTTTCATGTAAATTTAAGCAAACAACTTTTAAATTTTAGACTAAAAATATTTCATAAATTTCTTTAAAAAAATAAATTTGTTTTAAATTATGGTGAGTATTTTCTAACACTATGGAGGAGTTACAAGGTTTTGTGTGACTAAAATAAGCTTCTACATGGTTTTTTGCTCACTCTCGGCAAATTAAAAATATCGATTTTTTGGAAGCAATGAAAATGTACTTCCGCTAGAATGACTTTCATTTTTTTTCACTTAGCTTATTTTAGTCACACAAAACCTTGTAACTCCTCCATAGTGTTAGAAAATACTCACCATAATTTAAAACAAATTTATTTTTTTAAAGAAATTTATGAAATATTTTTAGTCTAAAATTTAAAAGTTGTTTGCTTAAATTTACATGAAAACACTGTTTCGGGCTTAAATTCGTATAAAAAGAAACGAATTGTTAAAAAAGGCAACTATTTACCCTTTTTCCTAGATTAAAATATTATCATAGAACACAAAAAAGGGAATTTTTCTTAATATCGCTTCCAATTCAGTGACCAGGCATCGAAAAAGAGAACTTCTTGCAATGACAACCCTATGTAAAAATCATTAGATCGGATCGAAATTTGCACTACTTCCGCATCGTAAACTCTACATTTTCATAACTTTTTTGGAGTCTCTTTTTTTACTGGGGTATTATGAATAAGTGAATAAAATTTTAACATTAAACATTAAACATAACATTTGCCAATAAAAAGTCTTTCATAGGTAGAAAATGATGCAATCAATACACAGAAAGTAATAACAAAATGAAATTTGATTTGAGTTCCCGGCAATTCAAAAAAAATTACCAAAAATTTGAATTGAAATATTAATGTCGTCTGGATTTGGCGAGTAAGAATGGCCGAATATTCGGGAATTCGAGTACGAATATTCGCATTTTACTAAGTGCATACAACTCTACATGTACTTCGTGTATACCACAGAGGATATACAGAGATGTCACGAGACGGAAGATAATGTGTGTTTTCAGAGGTCTCGTTCTCGCAGTCACTGCGCATTCTTTAACCTTCTTTCGTGGTTGCACTTTTTAGCTTAATTTCATTTTACGCTTTGTAACCTCATTCGCTTGGCGATTTTTGCAAATAAATGGTAAAAATTTATATTTTTAAATGAAAATGTTTCAAATAAGATATGCAATCATTTTAAAAAATTTTTTAATTGCTTTTTTAATAGTAATAAGCTATTTGGCACTTTGTTTTTTGATTCAACACAACAAATTCTTTCATTTAATTTTGTAAAATTGTGTACTTCGTTTACTTGTTCAAATGTATTTTCAGTTTATGCTTTGTGATCTCATTTGCTGTGTGATTTTTGTAAACAAAAGGTAAAAATTAAAATTGTTCAATGAAAATGCTTAAAGTTAAATCAGTAATCATTTGTAAACAAATTTAAATCACTTTTTAATACCATTAATCTATTTCACATTCTATTTTTTTAATTCAATTCAACAAATTCTTTAATTTAATTTTGTAAATGTGTATGTATGTATGTACAGTATGTCAAGTAATTGTTTACATAGTTAAAATCGTTGTAAATTTTGACTTTTATCGTAAATATTTTTCTCCCTTTTTGCATTATGAAATTTTTTTGTAGTTGACTTCATTTTATATACATTTAAGTGCACATATAGTCGTAAGTTATAAGCAAAATTGAGAATGAGAGCATAAAAATTACATGAAAACCAAAAAAACTCAAAAATTTCTTTGTCAAGAAAATGTTTTTACATCCTTGTATTATAAGTAAGCAAATGGGAAAGTTTTTTTTAAAGTGTACAAAAATGAATATTGTTTTCGGCCGCCATTGGCATCAAATAGGCCTGTAAGACGACTTCTCATAAAAAAATTTTTTTTTCCATATATACCGCTGAAATTTCTCACTTTCCCCTCGTATTACTGTTCTTAACTCCATTTAGTTCTTGAAATATAATTTGGAAACACTATTTTTCAGTTAAACCCATAAATTTTGAATAGGATATAGATCTGGTCCTTGAGATGGAGTATCCACAACTTTACCGCAATTGAAAAGACACCATGTTCTTACCCAAAGTGCCCTACATTTCAGGTCAATACATTAATACAAATTTAAAACTTCTACGTTTACCAGCAATAACGCCAACCTTACTCAAGCTCTCATCCAAAAAAATACTTCAATATATTGAGCTACTGCCCCGCATCCATAATATTTTCAATAAAGCAAATTTATTCCTCCTTTTACAGCATAAACATATATACGTATACATACTATATATACCTCCAATCCATCAACCAAATTATTTTAAATTTTACAGTTGGGTTAATGGTTTCACTTCCCAATATTTTAAAAATTTTTTTCATCCATACTTTGTTAGATCTGTAATTCTAATAAAGCAGAAGTTTGGTTTCGTCGCAGCAAATCACATTATCGTAGTAGCCATCAAGCTTGGAAGTATTCGTTATCGCAAAAGCCAATTGTTGTTCTTTGTGCTGCACTCTAAGAGGCGGGGATTTGCGAGCAGTTCTTGAAGTACAATCTATTTATTTATTTATCTTTTTAGCAATTGCCTTTGTCTCATAGGAGAGTGTTACTGAGCGGTACTTCAATACGATGAAATGGTTTTTGGTTGACAGCGCGAGTAAGGTTGGCTTTATTGCTGATATGTATGGACGTTTTAGATTTTTATTTATGTATTGACCTCAAACATGAGGCACTTTGGGTAAGAACATGGTGTCTTTTCAATTGCGGTAAAGTTGTGAATACTCCATCTCAAGGTCCAGATCTATATCCTATTCAAAATTTATGGGTTTAACTGAAAAATAGTGTTTCCAAATTATATTTCAAGAACTAAATGGAGTTAAGAACAGTAACACGAGGGGAAAGTGAGAAATTTCAGCGGTATATATGGAAAAAAAAATTTTTTATGAGAAGTCGTCTTACAGGCCTATTTGATGCCAATGGCGGCCAAAACAATATTCATTTTTGTACACCTTAAAATCTTTCCCATTTACTTACTATATAATACAAGGATGTAAAAACATTTTCTTGACAAAGAAATTTTTGAGTTTTTTTGGTTTTCATGTAATTTTGATGCTCTCAATCTTAATTTTGCTTATAACTTTCGACTATTTGTGCACTTAAATGTATATAAAATGAAATCAACTACAAAAAAATTTCATAATACAAAAAGGGGAAAAATATTTACGATAAAAGTAAACATTCACAACGATTTTAACTATGTAAAAACAATTATTCGACATACTGTATGTATGTACACGTGTTCGTTTCACAAAGTACATATTTTCTCTTGTTTGTTTTGATTATTTTGTTAACATCTTAATAACAAATATACTATAGTTGTCCCTTTCTCGCAGTGACTGCACCACAAATGATTTTAGCTTTTTGCATACGTCAGTTATTACAACTCTGGTCTACTTTGTGGTGTATACATATATGTACATACACACCAGTGATGTCAATTTAGCCATTTTCTGGCTAAACTTAGCCATTTTCGATCCCATTTAGCCGGAAGAAAAGTGAGTTTAGCTATTAGCTTTTTTTAACCATTTTTATTTTAATCTAGCTATTTTTCCAAACATGTAATTTCTTTGTTTGATTTTTTATAAAAATTTGAACTCGCAACAAAGAAAACATCTATTTAATATTAAACTATTAAATTTTATAGAAACACAACAGAGCAACATGTTATTCTTTTGGCATTAATATCAATAAACTCCCGTTCAAACTTGCAATTTTTGTTGCAGAAACTTTTTGTTTTTGTGCGAAAAAGATATAGAAAGGAATACAAAATGTATGTATGCAATTCTATTTCAATACTCTCAACCATATACGAGAACTGCTGCAAGAAAAATTGCAAATCTAAAAGAGCTTATATGAAAGATTGATAACAAGATTGGTAACAATAAGATTATATTCGTTGCAATATTGTTATAAGTTGTCGGGTGTAGTTGGTGGCTTACAATATCAATCAAAGAATTGGTTTACACAAGTGAAAATAAAATATAAATAAAAGTTTAAATGAAAGTTTACAAAATATGAAATGAAAAAAATTGTAAACAAATATTTCGCAAGGAATGGATTAGTAACCCAAAAATTTAAAGACTGAAGATCATGCTATTCTGCAGAATATTCAAATTAATAGAGGGTGCAATGCAAGTATTGAAATTTTGCACTCAATGCGCAGTTTCTTGATTACCTAAAAAAAATTTATTTAACTTACTACTTCAATTTATTGTTTTTATTTACTTTAAAAAACCAAAAAATGGTAAAAGGGTATATATAGGTTTGTCATACCGTTTGTAATTTCTACAATATTAATAAGAGACACATAAAGTATATATATTCTGGATCCTTATGCATAGGGAAGACGAACAAGCGATGTCCGTCTGTCCGTCTGTCTGTACGTGAAATCGGTTTTCCCAAGCTCCCAGAAGAGCTAGAGACTTCGTTCTTGGACTGGTGTGTCAGAAATTTTCCGAAAAATTTTGCTATTGAAACTCAGCAAAATCGAGCAGACGGTTTCAGAGCTGGAAACCTCATACTCAATATTCCCATAGAAAATAACTACCGAAAACAAGTTTTCATTACTTTTTTATTAAATTAACTTATTTTATACTTCAGTATGAATAAAATTGGTATTTATAATTAAAAAAAAAATTTAAAAACTTAACAAATTAAAAAACGTTTCCAGGGTTGGAAAACTTTAACTTTTTTCCTAATAATTAAACATATTTCATGTTTTAGGAAGAAGGCTATTTTCTCAGGAACGGTAAAAGCTACGGGTCTGAAATTTGGACAGTGTATGTAGAACTTTGGTCGCTACAACAACAAATATATAAAAGCTTAAAATTAAAGGGTGTCCTAAAATGAGGGACGAAAACTTTTAAAATCCCATGTAATATACATACAATTGTATGTATGTGTGTACATATGTATATTGACACTTGAAATTTGTAAAATTAGTGTATTTTTATATATGCTACAACAATTAACACTAAAATTAAAAAAATTTAAATTAAAGGGTGGTCCATCAGTTAATGCAATTTTGACTATGTAATTTTAACAAATTGCTATATCTTGGAAACCGTAAGAGCTAAACTGTTGAAATTTTCAAAAACGGTAAAACTAAAAAATCCAAAAATTATAAAATCGCCAAAAATTTAAAAAAAATCGCCAAAATAAAAAAACGCTAAAATTAAAAAAAACGCCAAAAACCGCAAATTTTGCTAAAATAAACAAAAAATGGTTATATGAACAAAAATCGCCAAAAATTAAAAAAAAATCGACTAAATGAAAAAAATCGCCAAAATAAAAAAAATCGCCAAAACGAAAATAAAGCGCAAAAATTAAAAAAAAACGCCAAACACTAAAAAATCGACAAAACAAAAAAAAATTGCCTATATGAAAAAAAAAATCGCCAAAAATTAAAAAAATCGCTTATATGAATAAAAAATCGTCAAAATCAAAAAAATCGCCATAACGAAAAAAAATCGCCAAAATTTAAAAAACGTCAAAAACCTAAAAAAATCGCCAAAACGAGAATAAATTGCCTATATGAAAAAAAAATCGCCAAAAATGAAAAAAATGGCCTACATGAAAAAAAATCGCCAAAATCAAAAAAATCGCCAAAACGAAAATAAATCGCCAAAATAAAAAAAAACGCCATGAACCGAAAAAAATCGCCAAAACAAAATCAAATTGCCTATATGAAAAAAATCACCAAAGTTAAAAAAAACGCTAACCACTGAAAAAATAGCCAAAACAAAAAAAAATTGCCTTTATCGCCAAAATTAAAAAAACGTCAAAAACCTAAAAAATCGCCAAAACAAAACAAAAATTGCCTATATGAAAAAAAATCGCCAAAAAATAAAAAAATCGCCTAAATGAAAAAAATTTTCAAAATCAAACAAATTGTCATAAGAGGAAAAAGTCGCCAAAATTAAAAAAAAAGCCAAAAACCGAAAAAACCGCCAAAACGAGAAAAAAAGTGTCAAAACTAAAAAAATTGCCACAAAAAAAAATATATAAAAAATAAGAAAATCGCCAAAAATGAAAAAAAAATCGTCAAAATCAAAAAAATCGCCAGATCAAAAAAATCACCAAAATTAAAAAAAACGCCAATAACCGAAAAAATCGCCAAAACCAAAAAAATTACCTATATGAAAAAAAATCGCAAAAAAGCACCAAATTAAACATAATGCATAAAACCTGAAAATTGCACAAAAAGTATGAATTTCTTCACAAAATTAATATGTACCTACATACATATCTCTGTGCTACATACATATCTCTATACTACATAAACGCATTTTGGTAAAGGGTATATAAGATTCGGCACAGCCGAATATAGCACTCTTACTTGTTTTGTCTACAATTAGCCATTTTTGGTGAAGGAATTCTGGCATCACTGATGCATACACTGTATGTATTTATTTTTATTATTTTGTTTAATTAACAAAAATGTACACTTTATGTATGCAAAGTTTCAACTACAGTTTTCTTATTTTACTTTTTTAATTAATTATTTTTTAATAAAAATATTTAAAAGAATATATAGAAACATATATGTAAGTTTAAATACTTTTAAGTTAATGTAAAAATACTCCCGTTCCGAAGAAATTTAACAAAAAAAAAATTGTTTGCTATGTCGACTGTCTGAACATAAATAAATTTAGCAGTTATATCGGTATACCGGTATTATAAACCCGGTAACGGTATGTACCGGTAATACCGATACCGAAATAAAATAAATACCGATAATGTTACCTATACCGAAATTTAAAAAATAGTTGTACCGGTATCAATACCGATACCGTCACTTGTTTCGGTTCCCAACCTTGGTTGAAGCTGTTCGTTTTGTATAGTTATTCGTTTATTGTGTTAACTTCAACTACGACACTTTGAAATTCAGTAGAAAGACTATGAGCAAAAAGTTGTGATTGGGCAGTCAAACAATAGTAAGGTGGATGAAAAAGCACAATTTTACGACTTCTGCTATTTCGACTGCAGTTTTTAAAATACTTCTTATAACACTTACAGCATTCGTTTTTCAAATTCTGCGCATTTACTTTCTTTGGGTTTTTGATTTAATAAAGCCGAAAAGTGGGTTAATTAACAAAATCTTCTGTAGCTTTGTGAATCTGAACCTTGTGGAGCGCAAAATGTTTTCTATTAAAATTAACTAATGTTCTATGCAAAAAAATCTTAAAATTTTTAATTGCTTGTTTAAAAAAAGAGAACTTGAAAACAGCAAAATTACAAGAAATCATAAAATTTTTAATGAAGTTTGATATTTTTTACGCTGTATATCCATCATTTCTTGACTAATCTTCACATGCGATATATGTTTATTTTAGTAATTTTACTATCTTTTAACGAAAAAGATGAAGTGTATAAATCGACGAATTTTTTGAAGATAATCGCATTTAAGACACATCATCTTTTTAAAAAACCCAACTAAAGGTAATTTGGCTATATCTCGAAAACTGTTCCACTTTCCACAATTTTGACTTTATATTCGGCTTCAGCGATAAATTTTGCATTAGGCTTAGGTCTCAGATACATTTGGTCAAAAAACTGTCACGTAGTGATATCAAAACTACTATATTTTTTAAACTTGTTACGATGTTTTGAAAATATGAATTATTAAAAATGTATAACTTGTTAGTTCCTTGAGAGATGTGAGAGCAGAAAATTACGCTTCTATTTACGGTTCTATAAGACGTGCCATAACCATAGAAAACATCTGTCCGATCCATACTTATGGGCAACACTGTATTTGATTATAAATGACTCGCCATAAAGCCATAGCCATTACAATAAAAACCAATTGAACTTTGGTTTAGTTATGGCTATAGCATTATGACTATGGTACGTCTAACTTAAGCTTTAGTTCGTGTTTAAGATACACAAAAAAATTGTATTCAGTTAATAAATTTAAAAAATTAATTAATATTTTTACATAAAGAGGACCTTCGTAAAAAAAATCGTAAAAGTTAAACAGAATGGAAAAAGCATTTTTTCTTCATTGAAATAATGTTAAATATAACAATAAAGGCAAATAAATAACACTTTCTTCAATAGTTAAAATTTTTAAAAACTTCTAAAATAGCATGTGTGTATATTCTGTGTGGAGGAAGGGCGAAACCATTTCCTTCAAAGAACTTCAAATTTATAAAAGTTTGATGCGGTAGAAAAGAAAAGTTTGGTTAAAGTGACCAAAATTCAGTACGAATTTCTTGTATGTACAGAAAAATATATTTAAATGAAAATTTTTATTTTTCACATGACTGGTCTACTAATAATATGAAGAAGAAAAAGTAAGCACCGCTTATTAAATCTGAAATTTTTGTAGAAACTTACTTTTGATCACAACGAGTATTGAAGAAAATTTTTTGGCGCATGTAAAAAACCCGAGCGTGTGCAATAGTGCAAAATCTGTACTATTTTCAATTCTTTGCACTATTTTTGCACCATACATTTTTTTTATAATTTTGCACTATTTGACTTAAACGGTATTTGTATTTCTGTGCTTAAAAACTAGAACAGCATAACAGGAGAAAATCGAGTTACATATATATGCTACAAAATTCAGCAAACGAAACATCATACTTGCGTGAAATCCAAATGTCTCTAATGAAGTTTGTTATAAAGATACATAATTATAAAAAAACAATATTGACCTACATACTTAAATTTTAATAAAAGATCAATAAAATTTTTAATAGAGGCCAAATTATACTAAAAATATTTAGAAGATTTGCTAAGAAATATTGGATCTAGGCGCACGGCAGTGCGACAGGCTAAGTTACGGCCAATGCACGCAGTGTGTATATTTACAGGAAGCCATTCGAGCAATCGCAAAACTATAAAATTTAAACCATAATTAGAATAAATTCACGTGACCTCATATGCAAAGTTTGAAAGGTTCCGAAGATATTTAGGTGCAAAAAGTGCATATTTTAAGACATACTCACTAACCACTGACCATTGACCACTGGCTCGCTCATCAATATTATGAAGCAGTTCCGCTATAGCTACAGATCTAGAATTTGGTACACAAGTAGATCTAGATGAGCGATGAACTAGAAAAATCAAAAAACCCGAACATTTTAGCCAGGGGGGCGGAGCTACGCTCATAAAAATTAAACTTTGCGCTCGTGAGCTGAAATTTGCTACACAAGTAGAACTATGTGAGTTATCACCTCGAAAAATCTGAAAACCTGAAAATTTTTACCAAGGGTCCGGGGCTACGCCCATAAAGCTCTGAATTAAAAACACATACATATCTTAAGCGTTTAACTCAAGCAATTTTATTGAAATTTGGCACACATGTTACAATAATACAAGGCTATAAAGTTTTATAAAAAAGTGGGCGTTAACACGCCCATACACTTTAAACCTAATATTTCTTGTATTTTCGGCCAGTACATTTAAATGTACTATTGATGTAACTACTATTATCCGTTTCCAACGAAACTACACAGGAAAGATAAACACTAGCCAAAAAAATTTTTGATTAAAAAAAGTGGGCGGAAACACGCCCATAATAATAAAAAATTAAAATTTGCGCTATTGAGCTGAAATTTGATAAACGAGTAGCTATATATTAGTAAATTACTAGAAACATCTGAAAACTCAAAAATGTGCACTCAAAAAAAAGCCAAGTTCCTTTTCATAATATCGGCCATTAAAAGTATTGAGATACAAATTTTTACCAAGTTCTTATTTGGGACAATACCTATCACTGTAATATGCTATGCATTATATAAATTTGTAACCGTAAGAGTGTCACATAATTTCTAGATAATATGCTAACTTGACAATATTTTTCCGAAATATAAAGATATAGACAATTATGCATTATTCTCTTATTTTTTAGAAAGGTAAAAATATTGCCAAGTTAGCATATTATCTAGAAATTATATGACACTCTTACGGTTACAAATTTATATAATGCATAGCATATTACAGTGATAGGTATTGTGCCAAACAAGAACTTGGTCAAAATTTGTATCTCACTACTTTTAATGGCCGAAATGATGGAAAGGAACTTGGCTTTTTTCACATTTATGTTTTTGTGAGGATAGCCTTTTTACACTCACTCACATCTCTGAGGAATGCGTGGAATATGTTGAAAATTTAAAAAACCTGTTCACATTACAACATCTTTAATCTTTCATCTGTCATTATTTTAATACTATTTTTACGAGTGTGAGCAACTAAAAATTAAACAAGTAAGAGTGCTATATTCGGCTGTGCCGAATCTTATATACCCTTTACCAAAGTGCGTTTAAGTAGTATAGAGATACATACATAAGCACAGAGATAATTTTGTGAAAAAATTCATACTTTTTTCTCTAGTGCAATTTTCAGGTTTTTGGCATTATATTTAATTTGGTGCTTTTTAAATTTTGGCGATTTATTTTATTTTGCTGATATTTTTAGTTTTGGCGATTTTTTTCATATAGGCAATTTTTTGGTTTTGGCGATTTTTTCGGTTTTTGGCGTTTTTTTAATTTTGGCGACTTTGTTTCGTTCTGGCAATTTTTTTGATTTTGACAATTTTTTTCATTTAGGCGATTTTTTTATTTTTTGGCGATTTTTTTCATATAGGCAATTTTTTTTTGTTTTGGCGATTTTTTTCGATTTTTGGTGTTTTTTTAATTTAAGCGATTTTTTAAATTTCTGGCGATTTTTTTTTCATATAGGCAGTTTTTTTTTGTTTTGGTAATTTTTTTCGGTTTTTGGCGTTTTTCTTTAATTTTGGCGATTAATTTTCGCTTAGACGATTTTTTTGATTTTGGCGATTTTTTTCATTTGGGCGATTTTTTTTAATTTTTGGCGAATTTTGTTCATATAAGCATTTATTTTGTTTTGGCGATATTTTTCGGTTTTTGGCGTTTTTTTCAATTTTGGCGATTAATTTTCGTTCTGGCGATTTTTTTTAATTTTGGCGATTTATTTTCGTTCTGGCGATTTTTTTTAATTTTTGCGATTTATTTTCGTCCTGGCAATTTTTTTTTTTAATTTTTGGCAAATTTTGTTCATATAATTTTTTTTTGTTTTGGCGATTTTTGCGGTTTTTGGCGTTTTTTGACATTGTTGGAAATTTTTTTTTAGTTTTGACACGTTTTTCTTGTTTAAGCGATTTTTTCGGTTTTTGGTGTTTTTTTTAATTTTAGCGATTTTTTTCATTTAGCGATTTTTTTCGATTTAGCGATTTTTTTTTAATTTTTGGCGATTTTTGTTCATATAAGCATTTTTTTTTTGTTTTGGCGATTTTTGCGGATTTTTGTCATTGTGGGAATTTTTTTTTTGGTTTAACACTTTTTTCTCGTTTTGGCGATTTTTTTGGTTTTTGGCGTTTTTTTTTTAATTTTGGCGATTTTTTTTCATTTTGGCGATTTTTTTGATTTTGCCGATTTTTTTCAAATGAGCGATTTTTTTTAAATTTTTGGCGATTTTTTTTCATATAGGCAATTTTTTTTGATTTGGCGATTTTATTTCGGTTTTTGGCGTTTTTTTTAATTTTGACGATTTATTCTCGTTTTGGCGATTTTTTTTGATTTTGGCGATTTTTTTTCATTTTGGCGATTTTTTTCGTTCTGGCGATTTTTTTAAATTTTTGGCGATTTTATAATTTTCGGATTTTTTAGTTTGACCGTTTTTGAAAATTTCAAGAGTTTAACTCATACAGTTTCCAAGATATAGCAATTTGTCAAAATTACATAGTCAAAATTTTATTAACTGATGGACACCCTTTAATTTAAATTTTTTTAATTTTAGTGTTAATTGTTGTAGCTTATATAAAAATACACTAATTTTACAAATTTCAAGTGTCAATATACATATGTACACACATACATACAATTGTATGTATATTACATGGGATTTTAAAAGTTTTCGTCACTAATTTTGGAACACCCTTTAATTTTTAGCTTTTATATATTTGTTGTTGTAGCGACCAAAGTTCTACATACACTGTCCAAATTTCAGACCCGTAGCTTTTACCGTTCCTGAGAAAATAGCCATTTTCCTAAAACATGAAATATGTTTAATTATTAGGAAAAAAATTAAAGTTTTCCAACCCTGGAAACGTTTTTTAATTTGTTAAGTTTTTAAAATTTTTGTTTAATTATAAATACCAATTTTATCCATACCGAAGTATAAAATAAGTTAATTTAATAAAAAAGTAATAAAAACTTGTTTTCGGTAGTTATTTTCTATGGGTAAATTGAGTTTGAGTTTTCCAGCTCTGAAACCGTCTGCTCGATTTTGCTGAATTTCAATAGCAAATTTTTTCGGAAAATTTCTGACACACCAGTCCAAGAACGAAGTCTCTAGCTCTTCTGGGAGCTTGGGAAAACCGATTTCACGTACAGACAGACGGACAGACGGACAGACGGACAGACGGACATCGCTTGTTCGTCTTCGCTATGCATAAGGATCCAGAATATATGTATATACTTTATGTGTCGCTTATTAATATTGTAGAAATTACAAACGGAATGACAAACCTATATATGTACATATGTATACCCTTTTACCATTTTTTGGTAAAGGGTATAAAAATAAAATGGAATTTTAAAATTCAGTAGAAATTGACTTAATTGCTTCTCGTGTTGAGGAGCAGAAACAATGAATGCAGAATTAGTAGAAATTATGCTAGCTGACGATGATGATGAAGAAATACATATTTCGAGTACTTTCTTTATGTGCAAAAAATTCGAGTCCGAGCAGCATGTAGAAATTTGCAATTACTTTTATGTCATTTATTTCGATTTGGAAAAATATATACAAGATTTTATTTTATATGTACATACATACATATGTATATAATAAAATTTTGGAGTAGTTACAGATCTTTCTTTTTGCCTGAATGCATGTACATATGTAAATGCGTATCTAGATATACACACAGATATATACATACTAGTGATGTAACGAATGTCAATTTTTGATATTCGCGAATACGAATACAAATTTTTTAAACGCTATTCACGAATAAGAATATTTGAAACGATATTCGCGAATACGAATACGAACACGAATATTATATGCGATATGAAATATTAAAAAATTGTTATGAAAAATGACTTCACACTCTTGTTGGCGTACTTTAAAGTTAATAAAAAGTACCCAAAATTTGAATGATCGTCATTGAATAATATTTGAAAATGATACAAAGCACAAAATTTCTATAAAAAATAATGTCTTTGTACAAACTAAAATTTTTAGTCATTTATTTAAATTTCGTTTAGGATTTATGCACTTACATATTTATTTAATTTCTTTGGAAAAATATTCGTATTCGTATTCGCATCCGCCTGAATTTAGCGAATACGAATACATTCATATTCGACTGAAAATGTCCAAATATTCGACAATTCGAATACGAATATGAATATTCGTGCATCACTAGTGCATACATACATATGTATAGATGTTTATATAGTATGTATAAATGTATGTATATAGTTGTATAAATTTTTTCTAGTGATGACACTAAAATAATCGATAGATGTTGAATGGAACAAAGTGAGATAAGAACATCTTCTGAAGATGTTGAAAGATGTTGAACATTCAGCCCTGTATAATTCTTATGGGAAGATGTTATCATCTTACCAAATTGATGAAAGATGAAAAATGTGAGTAAGTGTAAAAAGCCTATAAAATCACAAAGACCTTAATCATTAAGGCTTAATCTGTGAGATGAATTAGATAGTGAAAGTTACTGGTGTAAGTAAAATCTTTCAAATTAAAAGCGGAATTTAATTAAAAATTATACAAAAAAAATTACCAGCTAATACAATAGCATTGATTTTATTTGCAAATTTTGGGCCTAATATTGAAATGATAAAAAGAAATTGGAAACAGTAAGAGTGCTATATTCGGCTGTGCCGAATCTTATATACCCTTTACGAAAGTGCTGTTTATGTAGTATAGAAATACATATGTACGTAAGCACCTAAATAGGTACATATCTATTTTGTAAAAAAATTAATAATTTTTGCTCTAGTGCAATTTTTAGTAAGTGACCTTTCGGTATTTTTGGATTGAATACTTTATTTGGATATTAGCAATAAGTTGAATATCCATGCCTTACTTTCTCAACCTCGTATCTTAAAAAATACAAGTTTTCAGGAGAGAAAAAAAGGAATGGTTTATCTCTTTATACTTCGGTGTTTGGATAAATTTTATGATTTGAACGGGCTAAGGTTCGTAACGCTTTTTAAGCCAAATTACATGTGATAATTATTAATGAACAAATAACATCAAAGTTAGTTGTAAATATGATGACAACACATAGTTAAACGGAACAGCCAGCCGTTTTCGAAGGCCACTAAACCTTCATCGTCAGCGTTCTTCTGTGTTGGTCCACTGTGCGTGGTGTCAGTTGATGTAAATTTGTGATATCACAGCCGACTTATGCTAGGAACACAATTGGGGCGAACGACGAATTTTCGGTGCGAACTTAAAAATAAAACACATTTGTGCATATGGAAATGAACACAACACCGCCGTAGAACGAAATTCGTCGTGCGTGACAAATGCTGGGAACACGACTGGGACGAACGACGAATTTTTCGGTGCGATCTTTCGTCATAGAAAATAAAACACATTTGTGCATATGAAAATGAACACAACATCGCCGTACAACGAAATTCGTCGTGCGTGACGAACTCTGAGATAGATTTATTTCTATTTTGTACGCCGACGAACGACGAAAAAACAAAATTGAGAGAAAATTCTCTTTCTCTCTCTCAGGTTTTGTACACACAACAACCAACTTTATCAAATATGAGAGAAGAAATCGATGAGTAAATTCGTCGTTATTGTGCTTCACACGACGAACTTACGCAGCGAATGGTTATCGACGAATTCGTCGACGTGGACGAAATTCGTCGTTCGTCCTAATTGTGTTCCTAGCATAACTCTGAGATAGATTTATTTCTATTTTTTACGCCGACGAACGACGAAAAAACAATTTTCTCTCTCTCCCTCTCTGTTTTTGTACACACAACAACAAACTTTATCAAATGTGAGGGAGGAATTTAGTGAGTAAATTCGTCGTTATTGCGCTTCACACGACGAATTAACGAAGCGAATGCTTATTATCGACAAATTCGTTGACGTGGACGAAATTCGTCGTTCGTCCCAGTTGTGTTCCTAGCATAATTTTCTTACATTACTCAGTATTTACTAAGTTCTGGGATTTTACTGGAAAAATACTCGAAAGACCTAATTTGTCGAAAAAACACGAAAAGAACTGACTTATTTTTATTTCTTTTGTGTGCTTTTGAAATCACAAAAGCAAATAATATTTTTAAAAGGAAACAATTTATCTCTAGATTAACATTTTTTCAGAGTTTATCTTTAAATAAAATAGCACATTGAATAAGTTATTATAACGTTCGGCATATCGTGCCATAAATCCATTACCTGTGATCGTAAATAATGGATTTTTGTTAAGAGGTTCAAAATAAAGGCATGTCGCTCAAGCCTTTTTTGGTAGTTATAGCTCGATATAATAGTCGAAAAAATAATACAGCGTTTTGAAAAAGTTGGACACATATCTGATCGTTTTGAAATCACAAAATTAATAATGTATACATACATATGTATGTATTTATGTATGTAAAGAATACCTTTTTTGCGGTTTCAAATTAATTCAATGAAATGTAATTTTCAGAAAATTCCTGTTTGGTCACTTTTATAACACATATTATTTAATTTTGTATTTGCATTTTTACAATACGCTCTTTACTCTTTTTCGCATAATATATTAAAATTCCATTAACGTTCGAATAGCTTTTCTGCATTAATATACATTTTAAAGTGTTTGCTACACACACAGTGATGGCCTGTCCCACGATGTCACAAACGTTCGACTTGTCGCACAGTTGTATTGGAAACAACAACAAAATTTAAAAATTTGTTTTTGTTTTGAATGTAAGTGTGCGACAAGTCGAACGTTAGTGACATCGTGGGACAGGCCCTAAATGTCCAAATTTAAATGTTTTGTTTTAAGGTTACCTCTAAATTTTGTATAAAAGGGTTAACTGCACAGTTAAATAACACAGTTTTAATTCAATTTCTGTTTTTAGAGCACTTCAAAACAAAACATTAAAATGGCTTTCCAAGTAAGTATTTTCCTAGTATATATGTACATATTAAGAGCTTCTAATTAATTCAACTATCATCTTTTTAAAATTTTAGTTAATCACTTTCTTTGCTGCTTGCATTGCTGTTGCCAGCGCCGCCGTCATCCCGGCTGTTGCTCCTTTGGCAGCCATTGCCCAAGTTGAAGAATACGATCCTCATCCCCAGTACTCTTATGGTTATGATGTCAAAGATACCCTCTCCGGTGATTCGAAGTCTGCTGTAGAGACTCGAGATGGTGGTTTCGTTCACGGTCAATATTCACTCAATGATGCTGATGGTTACAGACGAATTGTTGACTACACCTCTGACTCAGTCAATGGCTTCAACGCAGTTGTCCGTCGTGAACCTTTGGTAGCTGCTGTCGATGCTCCAGTTGTTGCTGCTCCTGCACCTTTTACTTATGCGTCTGCTCCCATTGTCAAATCCGCTGCTCCCTTGGTTGCTGGCCCAGCTGTAGTTAGGACCACTTTCGCATCTCCTCTTATCTCTTACGCTTACTAGATAAATATTGTTGGATTGATCGCGACTTTTAGTTTTTAAGGTGTTTAATAAAGGTGTGTTTGTTGTTAAACTATATTTAAAAGTAATTTGTTTCATTCCTAACATTACGAAAGTGACCGAGAAATTTCAATTTAATTGTGACCTATTAATTTAAAGTTCACTGAAGAAATTAATCAAATTTTATTTTCATAGATTCACTTGTCTGAAATTAATTTTCAAATATTAAAACAAAAAATTAAGTTTTTTTCAGTATATGGTTTTGTTTTTAATTAACACATTTACTGATATTTGAAAAACATTTTTAGACATTTACATATTTCGTTTGCTTCAGTAAATATTTTGTTTGAATTTGTTTTTTTTTGTTATGAAACATAACACCAACATATTTAAATACAAACTTTTGTAAAAAAAATTTTAATTTTGTAGAAGATTTTGTCTGCATAAAAAATATATATTATTGGTCCATTTTTATCATAATGATGTTTGGTCTTCTCTGTTTTATTTATTGTATTTAATTTCAAGAATAATGTTCGGGGATATACTTTTGCTATCTAGTTCGGGGATTGCGGACATTTTATTTTATATTTAAGAAATGATCCAGTTATTTCATTTAGTTCAACCGTTCTTTTTAAAGCCGAAGGTCCATACCATCCGTTCAATGCGTAGTTGCGTTTTATGCATGTGTCAAAAAAGTAGAATCAAAGTAATTTTATGTTGCAAGTTACAGAACAAAACGCAAAGAACGTATAGACGCATAGGACGGATAAAGTAGATCTACTTTCTACTTTTGTATCCGTCTCATGCACCATGAAAAAAGGTCAGCTGTTTTTGAAAGCGAAAGATGGCAAATTATATTATATTTTCAATGATATCGATAAAAACGTTAGTGTGGTGGATTTAAATTTTAAGTTTTTTTGTTATAAAAAAGTTTATAATAAATGAAAAATATTTTGTAATAAAGATTATAACTATTTTCAAGAAGAAAATATATTAAAATCAGTTTTTAACATAAATATTTCAAAAACAAAATTTGCATTCTAGTTATCGATTGCTTTTGTGTACTAAGTGTCATCTCTGTTGTGTTTATTATTATTTAAGCAAGTGCAATGGAGGAGAAGCTAATTGAAGCTGTGAAAAATCACAAAATTTTGTATAATAAAAGCCTACTCCTCTACAAAATATTATATCGATAAACTCAATGAATTCCATGAATTCATTTAAAATCACAATTTCACTTTCGACTTTTGCAAGAACTGTTATTATTTTTAAAAATATTCACACTACAGCTGACCACAACAAAAATATTTGGCGCATAAAACGTATTGCATGTAACTTGAACTTAGAATCGAAGAGAACGTACAGAAACGCATACAACGCATATGCATAGAACGGATGGTATGGACCTTCAGCTTAAGCCTGCAGTACACGACATTTACTGACGCCATCGTGAAGCTACATATATACAGTGGTTACATGTCATATTCTAGTAACATACATACGTACATGTATACCAGTGATTCCTAAAAACTGTGCCGTGGCATTTTTGTGCGCCACGAAATTGTACAATTGTGCCGCTAAATTTTAGATTTATAATTTTGTTCATATTGTAACGAAAATGCCAACGAACGATCCTTATATAATGTTTTCTATAAAAACCTCATTAAGATTGTTACTAAAATAATTTTGGTTGACGATTTGACAATATTAGAAAAGATAATAATATAAATTATTCATTATTATCCAAAATTCAATATAAAGAAATTTGATTGTGTTCTAATCCATTTCTCATGACGGATACTTCTCTATTAGACTTAACTTTGAATGAAAAGGAAGAAATCATTTTCTTTCCAATAATTGAGTTTTAATTTTGAAACATTCATATGAATCATTATCTCGTCATATACAATCAGGCTTTAAACATACTATTTCAATTTTCCTAATCTTATTTGTGTGAATTCGGATATTTAGCATTAACCAACATTTAAACTAAAAAATATGAAGATTGGTAAATGAAAAAGACGATATGAGAGTGTCATTTTTACGGCCAAATATGTATAAATGAAGTTATCGAAAAATATTAAGCCCAAATTTCGAATTAAAAATATTCTTGTAATTATATCCTGTTTTTATCAAATGAATAAGTATTTACGTTCATTAAAATAACGAACGAAAAAATTGTTTACATTTTTGTAGCATTGAATAATTTTTATGTGAGTGACTTTTCCTACACTCATAAAATTCTATATGAAAAATTAATTAAAATTCTGTTTACATATTTATAATTTGACCATAACGAAAATTCTATATAATTTTTAATGTTGAAATGTTAACTGACTTAAAACTATAAGAAACAATTTGTATACCCTTTACCAAGAAATGGTAAAAGGGTATATATACATAGGTTTGTCATTCCGTGTGTAATCTCTACAATATTAATAAACGACACAAAGTATATATATTCTGTATGAATAAAATTGTTATTTCTAATTTAAAAAAAAAATAAAACAAAAACTTTAACTTTTTTCTTATAATAAACATATTTCATGTTTTAGTAAAAAGGCTATTTTCTCAGGAACCGTAAGAGCTACGGATCGGAAATTTGGAAAGTGTATGTAGAACTTTATTCGCTACAACAACAAAAATATGAAAGTTAAAAATTAAAGGGTGTTCCAAAACGAATAACGAAAAATTTAAAATCCCATGTAATATACATATATACAACTGTATGTACATATGTGTATAGACACTTGCAATTTGTAAAATTACTCTATTTTTATGCAAACTACTAATATTTATAAAAATTTAAATTAAAGGGTGTTCTATCAGTTTATGTAATTTTAACTATGTAATTTTGACAACTTGCTGTATCTTGGAAACCGTAAAAGGCAAAGTCTTGAAATTTTCAAAAACGGCAAAACTGAAAAATCCGAAAATTATGAAATCGCCAAACTAAAAAAAAAATCGCCAAACCAAAAAAAAAAATCGCCAAAACGATAAAAGCACCAAATTAAAAAAACTAGCACCAAAATAAATTGCAAAAATTAAAAAAAATAGCTTAAATGAAAAAAATCTCTAAAATTAAAAAAAAAATGCCAAAATAAAAAAATTATAAGAACCTCAAAAACTCGCTAAAACGAAAAAAACCATCAAGTTGAAAAAAAACGCAAAAAACTTAAAAAAATCTTCTAAACGAAAAAAAAATTGCCAAAATAAAAAAAGCACAAAAAACATAAAAAGTCGCTAAAACGAGAAAAAAAGCACCAAAACTAAAAATGCACCAAATTAAAAAAACGCCAAAAACCTAAAAAAATCGCTAAAACGAAAAATTGCATTAAAACAAAAAAAGAACCAAATTAAACAAGTGAGAGTGCTATATTCGGCTGTGCCGAATCTTATATACCCCTTACCAAAGTGAGTTAATGTTGTATATTGTACATATGTACATAAGGACTGAGATATGTGGGTATGTATTTATTTTATATGTATATATTTTTATACCCTTTACCAAAAAATGGTAAAAGGGTATATATATAGGTTTGTCATTCTGTGTGTAATTTCTACAATATTAATATGCGACACATAAAGTATATATATTCTGGATCCTTATGTAAAGGAAAGAGGAACAAGGGATGTCCGTCTGTCTGTACGCGAAATCGGGTTTCCGAAGCTCTCAGAACAGCTAGAGACTTCGTTCTCAGACTGGTGTGTCAAAAATCTTCCGAATAAGATTGGTATTGAAAATCAGAAAAATCGAGCAGACGGTTTCAGAGCTGGAAAATTCAAACTCTATTTTCCCATACAAAATAACTACCAAAAACTAGTTTTTATTACTTTTTTTAATAAATTAACTTATTTTATACTTCGGTATGAATAAAATTGGTATTTGTAACTTAAAAAAAATTCAAAAATTAATTAAACATGCAATTTTAATTAATTGAACATGCATTGAAAATTAAAGTTAAATAGCTGATGTTAATAAGAATCTCTACCCAAGTAGATATACTAGGGTGCTGATGAAGTGCGTGGCTGCACAGAAAAGTATCGGTATTTTCCCCAGCTTAAAGTCTAAGTTTGATTTTTCTTCTCTTCTTTAGAAACTCACATTAATTAATAAAAATATTTCATTCAATAAGAATTGAAATTACTGAACTTAAGCCTGACTAAAAATTATTTCTGATTAAAAATCACTAAAGTTCAATTAAAATTTACAAATGTGAAACATTAAAAATTAAAAATTAAATAAATTCAAAAGAAAATATGTTAATTTTACATAAACTATTTTTTAAGTGTAGAAAACTGAAAGATCTTTTGTTGTCACTCACATAAAAATAAGTAAATGTTACAAAAACGTAAACATGTTTTCGTCCGTAATTTTAAAGAACTGCGCATTGCCTTCTAAGCGAAAATTCATCAATTTAGATATTACCTTTTACCGCAAGTTCTTATTTGGCGCAATACCTATCACTGTAATATGCTATGCATTATATAAATTTGTAACCGTAAGAGTGTCACATAAATTCTAGATAATATGCTAACTTGACAATATTTTTCCCGATATAAAGAAATAAACAAGTATGCATTATTCTCTTATTTTTAGAAAGGTAAAAATATTGCCAAGTTAGCATATTATCTAGAAATTATGTGCCACTCTACGGTTACAAATTTATATAATGCATAGCATATTACAGTGATAGGTATAGTGCCAAACAAGAACTTGGTCAAAATTTTGAGGATCTGACTACTTTTTGAAAGGTTTTCTTAATAAAGCTTATTAAACTTTAAATTTCTAGTATGTTGTAGTTCTATTCATAATGACTGCGTCAGTTTAAAAGGGCAGACCTACATACAATAATGGGTTAGAGTGTGATATGTGCACCATTGTGTCATTACAAGGACCGACTGATGTACTTAGTTTTTTAAGAATCATCGGAGTAGAAATATGTAAAATATAGTGTACATTTTAGTGAAAGTGACCCCGCATATTTTTCTAAAGTCTGTTAAGACGTAGTACTTTGGAAAATGCAAAATTAAAGGTTAGCATAAGTGAAATGTGCATGTAAAGTTTCAATAGAGTAGCTTGTGTTTTAAATATTTTCTAGTTGGTAACTTACCTAAGTCAATTGTTTTTCAAAATTTCAGTTCTCTGCCATATAACATTGATCTAAGTTTTTATAAACATGGCCCTACATCCCTAATGTAACAACCAGTGCTTTTTGATTTTTGCTGTACACAACTCACCCCTTAACTTAAGGGGTATTGAATTTAAACTCTCTAGTTCAAATTCTAGCTTTAAATATTATGGCTGTTACCCCCACTCTTCGTCACTTTTCTAAACTCATGATTTTGTTTTAAGTTAAAGTTTCAATTAAAAGCTTTAGTACAGTATTAGCGTGCCCCTGCCACTCCTGGTTTAAATATTTAGCTTTTTAGATTTTTCTAGTTGATTTCTTATTTTGACCTACTGGCGTATCAAATTTTAACTCTCTAGCGCAAATTTAATTATATTATATTTATGGCGTATTCCTGCCCTGTAAAAGAAAAATTTTTTTAGTCAGTGCCAATCATACGTGTCAAGTTTCGATGGAAACGGACAATAATATCTACATAAGGAGTATAAATCTGCTGATCCGAAGTACATGAAAGAAGAGACTTAAATTTTATTGTCGTGTTAACGCCCACTTTTTTAAAGGAAAATTTATAGCCGTTCATTATTAATACATGTATGCCAAATTTCAATAAAACTGCTTACGCCAACGATTTAAATTTCGTGTTTTAGTTATAAACTTAATGGGCGTAGCCCCACCTTTATGGCTATATTTTCCTTGCTTTAAGATTTTTCTAGTTAGTTTCTAGCTTAGAAATACTTGTCTATCAAATTTCACCTCATTAGCGAAAACTTAAATTTTTTATTCTTATTTGATCACGCAATCAAGCCCGATTTTTCAAACTCAAGATTTTCTTTGGCGATTGTTTATCTCTCCTATTGAGTTTCGCTGGGAACGTGTAATAATGAATACATAAATAGTAAATTTAAATGTGCTGAATCGAAGTACATACATTAAATAGGAATGCAAATTTTGTGGGGTTTTAACTCCCATTTTGTTTAAAGAACATTTATAACCTTGTATTATTGCAACATGTAACCCAAATTACAATAAAATCGCTTGAGTTAAACCATTGGATTTTTTTAATTCTGAGCTTTTTGGGCGGCGGGCCTGCGTCCTTGGCTACAATTTTCAGGTTTTCAGATTTTTTTTAGCTAGTTCCTAATCTATAGCTACTACCTTATCAAATTTCAGCTAACTAGAGCAAATTTTAATTATATTTTCTAATGGTCGTCATACCGCCCACTTTTTCAATCTCAAGGTTTTCTTTGGCCAGTAGTTATCCTTCTTGTCGAGTTTCGTTGGAAACGGATAGTAATAAATTTATAAATATGTAGTATATTCAAATGTATATGAAATAGTAGGCTTAAAATGTATGGGCGTGTTAACGCCAACTTTTTTCAACGTAAATTTATAGCCTTGTATCATTGCAACATGTATGCCAAATTTCAATAAAATCGTTTCAGTTAAAGGCCTCAGATTTGTATTTTAAATTCTGAGCCTCATGGGCGCAGCCCCGCCCACCTTGGTAACATTTTTGAGTTTTCAGATGTATCTAGTAATTTGCTAATCTATAACTACTCGTTTATCAAATTTCAGCTCAATAGCGCAAATTTAAATTTTTTATTACTGTGGGCGTGTTTCCGCCCACTTTTTTTAATCAAAAAATTTTTTTGGCTAGTGTTTATCTTTCCTGTGTAGTTTCATTGGAAACGGATAATAGTAGTTACATAAATAAATCATTTAAATGTACTGGCCGGAAGTACATGAAATAGGAGGTTTATATTGTATGAGCGTGCTAACGCCCACTTTTTTTATGTAAATTTATAGCTCTGTATTATTGTAACATGTGTGCCAAATTTCAATAAAATTGCTTGAGTTAAACGCTTAACATATTAGGGTGGTCCTTAATTTTTTTTTCGATTTTCCAAAATCGTAGCCCATTTTCGTGTTAGGTTAGGGTTAAATAAAATTTGGTAAAAATTTGAGCTAGATCGGTTGAAAATTGTCGTGCCGCACGAGCATTGAAGTCTGTGAGAATGAAATTCAGGCAAAATGGAGAGAAAAACGTCCGTAACTACTGATGAGTCACATCTAGAGATGTAAAATGTAAGAGCAACTCCCATTATTTTTGTATCCCCAATATTTCTCTAGAACAAACTTATCGTCCATCTCCAACGATTCAATTGGTCCCTATACAAAAAATTTAATTTTCCCAAAAATTTACTAACTAGATTTTTAATAAAACTGGTGTTGTCGTGTCAAATGGCTATCGGATGGCAAAATACTAGAAGACATTACAGGAAAGAACAAGATTATTGTCACTAATGGTTATTGTCACTAATGGAGATATCGAACAAATATTAGGCGTTCCAAAACTAGATTGTGGAAGAGGCAAAAGCATAGCAGCAGCCGTCTATCAGTTACTGGTAGAATGGAACATATCAAATAGAGTTCAGGGCATGTCTTTTGACACGACATCTTCAAACACCGGTGAATTCGCGGGAGCTGCAGTCTTACTTGAACAGCTTTTAAAGAGAGACTTGATGTATCTGCCGTGTAGACATCACATCTACGAATTGGTTCTAAGAGCACTGTTTGAAGAGAAAATAGGAAAAACTTCTTCGCCAGATGTGTCTCTTTTTCGCCGGTTTCAGCAAAACTGGGGAAAAATTAATCAAAATGCATTTGAAACTGGAGTAAGCGATGAGATCGTTGCTTCGAAAGTAATATTTTCATCAGATGACACCATTACTTTTTGCATGGCCCAACTACAGAAAATACAACGCCGCAACGACTATAAGGAACTGTTGGAACTACTATAACTACTGTTATATTCCTTGGCGCTGATTTGGCTGAATATAAGTTCAAAGAACTCATACCCATTCACCACGCTCGATGGATGTCCAAGGCAATTTATTCTTTAAAAATATTTATGTTCAGAGACCAATTTAAGTTGGAAAAATCAGAATTGGATGGAATTCGAGATGTTTGCGTGTTTGTTGTTCGTCTATACGTAAAAGTTTGGTATAACTGTACTAAAGCTGTTAAAGCTCCAAATCAGGACTTTAACTTTCTGAAAGCACTTCACTCATACGCAGACTTGGATCAGAAATTATCGAAAACATTGGTAACAATGTTTATCAGACATTTGTGGTATCTGGCGGATGAGGCTATAGCCCTCGCTTTCTTTGACTCAGATGTTTCGTGTGACGTAAAACGAAAAATGTTGGCTATTATTAACGCAGATGACGGGGAAGAAGTCCTTGCAGAAAGTGAAGAAAAATCTGTAGAAGGAACTGACGAAGAAGATGATCACGACTACAGTACCGATGGCTCTGACGATGTTGAAAATGCTATCCGTAGCAAGAAAAAAATTGACGTTAATTTTGCAGAAGTAAATGAGCAATTTTTCTCGAATGGCTTGAGTGCTTTCGTAACGTCTAAAACAAAAATATTTTTCGAACGCTTCAACTTGCCGCATGAATTTATACGATACCCACCGGAAACGTGGTCACAGCGAGAAGATTATCAGCGAGAAGATTATCAGCGAGCATTGAAAGTTGTCGAGAAAATTCAAGTTGTTAACGACACCGCCGAAAGAGGCGTGAAATTGATGGAGGAGTATAATAAAATATTGTGCAGAAACGAAAAGGAGAAGCAATATTTGATTCAAGTTGTCGCTGATTATTGAAAAAAATATCCGAATTTTGAAAAAATTAATTTGATATAAATCGGTGATAATTAGCAATTAATAAAATTAATAAAACCATTTTAATCAATTGTAATAATTGTCTATTTTTTCTCCATTTTGGTAAATTTTTGGGAAAATTAAATTTTTTGTATGGGGACCAATTGAATCGTTGGAGATGGACGATAAGTTTGTTCTAAAGAAATATTGGGGATACAAAAATAATGGGGGTTGCTCTTACATTTTACATCTCTAGATGTGACTCATCAGTAGTTACGGACGTTTTTCTCTCCATTTTGACCGAATTTCATTCTCACAGACTTCAATGCTCGTGCGGCACGGCATTTAACCCTAACCTAACACGAAAATGGGTTACGATTTTGAAACAGATAAGTTTAAAATTTTCCCATACATTGAGGGTCCACTCTATTAACATATGTGTTTTTAATTCAGAGCTTTATGGGCGTAGCCCCGGACCCTTGGTAAAAATTTTCGGGTTTTCAGATTTTTCTAGGTGATAACTCACATAGTTCTACTTGTGTACCAAATTTCAGCTCACTAGCACAAAGTTTATTTTTTATGGGCATAGCCCCGCCCCCCTGGTTAAAATTTTCATCATAATATTGATGAGTGTGTCAATAGTCAATGTTCAGTGGTCAGTGAGTATGTCTTAAAATATGCACTTTTTGCACCTCCATATTTTCGGAACCGTTCATTGTAAAACTTTCAAACTTTGCATATGAGGTCACATGAATTTATTCTAATTATGGTTTAAATTGTGTTACATTTGCTGGGAACAAAGTTAAAGTGAGGGGGGTAAAAACAGCTCGAATGGCTTCCTGTATATATACACACTGCGTGCATTGGCCGGAACTTAGCCTGGCGCACTGCCATGCGCCTAGATATTAAACAAAGTCATGTTTTAGACTTGGCAGTTTTTCTTGAATCAATTCTCTTCAATTCTCTTTTAAAACTGCTTGATTGTTTACACACGAACGGTTTCTTGTTAAATTTTCCTATTGTTTTAAGGCTCAATCAGACGTGACATAACCATAGCTATAGAAAACAAGCAAGACTGTATTTGATTATAGGTGACTCGCCATAACTCTTACCACATAAACCAATTGAATTTTAATTTAAGCTTTAATGCAGTGAATGAAATGACAAAAGAGAATTGATGTAATTTTTTTGTACATACTAGTCAGTACCCCTCTCTTCCACAAACTCAGACTTGCTTCAAGAAAAACTGTCGAATTTAAAACATGAGAAATCATTTTTAAATAAAATTTAATTTTAATCACATTTTTATTACCCTAAAAACTACCTCTCGCCATCAATTCAAAACTATTTATCTAGTAAGCGTAAGAGATAAAAGGAGGCGCGAAAGTATTCTTAACTACAGCTGGTCCAGCCACCAAGGGAGCAGCGGGTTTGATAAGGGGAGCAGAGGCGTAAGCGAAATGTGCTGGAGCAGCAACAGCTTGAGCAGCTACCAAAGGTTCACGACGGACAACTGCGTTGAAGCCATTGACTGGGTCAGAGGTGTAGTCAACAATTCGTCTGTAACCATCAGCATCATTGAGGGAATATTGACCTTGAACGAAACCACCATCACGAGTCTCCACAGCAGACTTGGAATCACCCGAGAGGGCATCTTTAACATCATAACCGTAAGAGTATTGGGGATGAGGATCGTATTCTTCAACTTGGGCAATGGCTGCCAAAGGAGCAACAGCCGGGATGACGGCGGCGCCGGCAACAGCTAGGCAAGCAGCAAAGAAAGTGATGAACTGAAAAAACCATAAGAAAAATAATTTTTAATAATAATCCGTTGCTTGTTAATTTTTAATTAATTTAAAGAACTTAAAACATAACAATAATTCTTACTTTGAATGCCATTTTTGTAGAGTTTGATGTTACTTTTTTAGTGCTCTAAATACCAAAAGTGTTTATAAACTGTATAGTTTATTTGTTTACTTTGGCTTTTTATATAAAATTGGCAAAAATTACAAACATACATATTTATTTTCGACAAATTGCCTAAATAAATGCGAATAAATTAAGATAACACGACATAATACACACAACCCACTACTGCCTTCTTAAATTAAGAAACGCATTTTGAATTTTAACTAATTCCATAGTTTGGTGGATTGTTTTCAATACCTCATATGGATCATTTACTGCAAATATGTCACAACTCAAAAAACTAGTTTTGCAGAAAACGTGTCTAAAGTTTTCAATTTACATACAACTCAAAGAAGAAATGAAAAAATATTTTTCGCTCAGGAATTGTGGTAGTAAAAGCTATTTATGTGAAATTTTTCTCAAGATATAATACGAAATTCTGATTTATTCTGCATTATTAACTAAAAAAAAACCATATTTTGAGTTAGGACAATATTGAGCGATATGTACATATATATGTACATATGTACATTATTTCACAAACAAAGTCGTATCTTTGTAGAATTGAAATAAAAATCAACAAATTGATTTGGCTGATTAAATTGAATAACATACATATATATGCACATAAGTATGTATGTATGTATAAGTATATGTATTTGTAGTA
This sequence comes from Tachina fera, assembly GCA_905220375.1. Lineage (NCBI taxonomy): Eukaryota > Metazoa > Arthropoda > Insecta > Diptera > Tachinidae > Tachina > Tachina fera. Next base: position 86,944,086 of record LR999963.1, on the reverse strand, counting down.
CATACATGTATGGATGTATGAATTTAAGTATTCATTAGTATGTAAATACATACATATGTATGTACATATGTATATGAAAACAAAAGTGTGTACTAAAATTTTGATGGTTTTCCCGAAAGGCAAGAAATGCTGGTAAATGTCTACTAATTTTAAATTCGATTGCATTATTTGCTCGCACTTGTACTTTCATTTGGCGTCTGGCAACGAGCACCATTAACAACAAAACTTCGCGCTCATGAACAAATCAAGGCCAACACCCGGCTGAATCTTAAGCTGAAGGTCCATACCATCCGTTCTATGCATATGCGTTGTATGCGTTTCTGTACGTTCTCTTCGATTATAAGTTCAAGTTACATGCAATACGTTTTATGCGCCAAATATTTTTGTTGTGATCAGCTGTAGTGTGAATATTTTTAAAAATAAAAACAGTTCTTGCAAAAATGGAAAGTGAAATTGTGATTTTAAATGAATTCACTCAATTCATTGAGTTTATCTATATAATATTTTGTAGAGGAGTAGGCTTTTATTATACAAAATTTCGTGATTTTTCACAGCTTCAATTAGCTTCTCCTCCATTGCACTTGCTTAAATAATAATAAACACAACAGAGATGACACTCAGTACACAAAAGCAATCGATAACTAGAATGCAAATTTTGTTTTTGAAATATTTATGTTAAAAACTGATTTTAATATATTTTATTCTTGAAAATAGTTATAATCTTTATTACAAAATATTTTTCATTTATTATAAACTTTTTTATAACAAAAAAACTTAAAATTTAAATCCACCACACTAACGTTTTTATCGATATCATTGAAAATATAATATAATTTGCCATCTTTCGCTTTCAAAAACAGCTGACCTTTTTTCATGGTGCATGAGACGGATACAAAAGTAGAAAGTAGATCTACTTTATCCGTCCTATGCGTCTATACGTTCTTTGCGTTTTGTTCTGTAACTTGCCACATAAAATTACTTTGATTCTACTTTTTTGACACATGCATAAAACGCAACTACGCATTGAACGGATGGTATGGACCTTCGGCTTTATAACAGCACGAACTCATCCATGATACAATTATACTAGGTACATGCAGAACTACAACAAAATTGCAACACCAAAAAACACATGTATTTTGTTGGTATAAACAAACCCCAAATTGTCGGAAACAACTGTCTTTTGTTTATAAAAATAACAATTACAGGGTAACTAAAGTACAATTGCAGACGCGGCATTCCTCTATGATTATAGTTATTCAGTGTTGCCAATATGGGTGTAGTTAGACAGTGTGTAATTTCTACTCACATGTGTAGGCGATGTAATTGAATTATTGTATAATATGTGTGTAATTCTACTTTGGGTTCTATTTTTATTTATTATTGTTTTAATTTTAACCTACACAAAAGATGTGTAGTGTAATTTTTTTCAATGTGTAATTGGAGACACAGCCATTGGCAACACTGTAATCATTTTGTTTACACACATACATACATTAACATTTTTGCAGCTTGTAAACAAAGTTTGACAACTAGGTGCAATGTATACAGTGACAGGATGGGCTTGTGCATGTACCTAGTATAATTGTATCATGAACTCATCAGTCATATTGTCAGTGTTGCCAAAATGTTGCAGGCATTTCTCACCATATAACCCCTGAAAACCCGCTATCTGAATAAAAATAAACGCTAATATAACCGCTGAATTTTTTATAACCAACATATGTCTTTTTTTATGGTTTATTGGTAAAAAATGAATAATATAAAATTTATAAAATATGTATACATATGGATAGATTTATGTATGTTGGAATCTCATAATTCCCCAATATTTGTAAGCAAAACTCAGCCTACTCTTTCAATAGGTATTTTATATTCTGCAGAGTTTCCATACACAAACATCGAACCAGTACCTGTGTTCTGTAACTTGCGAGAAGTTTTCGCGTCGAGGAAAATCAAACAATTACATTGGTTGTCCTGTTTTTCACAGGCTGATTTAAATTAAATTTTTCGTTAGTCATCCTGTGTTTCACAGAATGACAATAAACTTTTCGTTTGGAAAAGTTCTCACCAAAGTTACAGAACATAGGTACAGGAAAAAGTAGAATCCAAGGGCATATTCCATCTTATAATATTAATGTTGAAGTTGATTCAGTATATTTTCAATATTTTAGACTCTAATTGTTCTACACGTGTGGAATAATATCTTGCCGTTTTGCTTGAAGTATTTGTAAAATATTGTTAAAATTTCCTGACTATCTGAAATTAAAAAATAGTGTTGATAAAATAAACTCTGTGGCTCAATTCAAATTGGTTTGAAGTTTAGTTTCGAAGGAGAATTTTAATAAAAAAAATCTCTAATCAAAATCAAATTATTCAGAAAAAGTTATTGTTTTGAGAGATTTTTGTTGATATTAGTTTTCCTCATACTCAGTGGTCCAATCACCCAGTTTTCGGGTTGGTTACCGTTTGTTTAAAGATTTATTTACTATTTTTTTAATACGGAAAGAATGATTAAATTGGTTTGTAATATAATTTTAATCTCGAATTAAATTTTATTCACTAATTATGAGATGTGTTCACTTTTATACTCGTATGTATATACATATGTTATTATTTTTAACCTCCTAAATTTTCACATTACACTACACGACCACAATATGTCAGTTTTTTATTTGCAAAAAAGTAACGTTAGTTTCTTTTCGCTGTACGTGTTTATATAGAAAAAAACTCAACATAAATACCAAGGTACGTGTCGCATAGCTGCGTTAAATATACTTTATTTTGATTCAATATCTTTCTTTATAAGTTTCAGAAAAACGCTGAAAATCCGTCAACTAAGAAATTCTTCCGCTAAAATTCCCGCTGGTGGTTTTTTAGATAGACTTGCCGCTAATGACAGCAAAATACAGTCATATATAGTGGGAAAACCGCCGTTTTGGCAACACTGCATATTGTGTACATCTATCCATCCCTACAAGAAGACTACAAGTCAATTGACTGCTCATTTGATCGATAGTCAAGCAGGATATATTCATCATTGCGTAGAACAAAGTTTCTATCAATTTATTAAGGGCAAAATGAAAAATGTGATGGAAACTTTTGTGTACGTGTGATCTTGCATCTCTGTCTAACTAACGAATATAACATATAGTTGAACTGCTCACTCCAGTGCCTTTTAATAATCAATGATAGCATAAATATTACTCAAGTTTGACTAATCATAATTGATTTATATATCCCCCACAATTGAGTAATCATACTTTTTTGATATAATGACAATATAGTTTTTATTATTTTAATTGTTTTTTTTTTATTATAAAATTATATAAAAATAAATAAATAATTTAAGATAATAGATATACTTTAGCAAAAAAAGAATAAACCAGGCGGTATATTGCCCTCCGTACACCTTTTCACCACCAACGCATCTTGCTTTTTACAAAAACATATCTAAAATTTTGAAAAGAAATATAAAATAAATTAAATTTTGTAAATTTCTTTATTAAATATTGTTTTTACTTATCTTTTGTAACACTTTTAAATTTTACTTTTCACAGACAGAATTAATTTTAGTTTTCTTTAAATAAAACTCGATGTAAAAGTTTTGGCATATGTACATTAGATGTCCCACTCTAACATATATGCTAGAGTAGAACAACTATAATTAATAAATAAATCAATCATCACTTCCTATCAAATGACTAGTCAATTGACTATCAATATTGAATTTAATATAAATTGCTGCAAGTGTGTTAGTGAAAAAAATTTTGTTTGTGTTAGTTTCAGTCATTCATTTCTTGTAGGGATGTATGTATGTATGCATGTGACAAAATTCCCTGTGAGTACTAATTAATGCAAAATTGAAGAAACTTTTATTAAATTTCTATTTCATTCATCGACATTTTTACACAAAATTATTCATCCACGCCAAAATGTTTTAATTTTTTAAATCTTACGCAATGCTCACTGGCTGACTGATTGCCCAAGCGAAATTCATATATTCGGCAGCTGAAATTCGTGTAATCAAAGTCAAAGCACGCAATTGGTGTTAATTTAAGCAAATTTAGGCGCAATTCTGTTATATGTCATTACTGCACATGCATTTATGTACATAAAAAGAAATTGCAATGCAGTTTGCATTCTCATACACTTAAATAAATCAATATTATTAGATGTTAAATTTGTTGTTGGTCTTCACTTAGGCAAATTAATCTGGTACGTCCCATTGGACAAGTTTATAATAACTAGGGAAAGGATTTTCATGTAAATACATGTTTTCTGTCGTGGGTCATAGATCAAGGTAAATAAAATATCTTTGCGAATCATATTTTTGCATATTTTATAATAAATACATATTTTCTTTATTTTATTCTTTATATTTTATAAATGTACATTTTTAATACAAAAAAAAGAGAAAAATTTACAATCGTATTTTTGTGTGATATTATTCGATATTCAAAAACACCGTAGGACTCCTTCAACTCATTTAAAAAGTTCAATACCTTGGCTTAAGTCAAGAATACCAATGCCATTGAAAATTCAAAAAATAATCAATAACATAGACCTTTTAAACCCAAAAATTTTTTGCGTAATTTTTTTCGCGCTCTCTACTGGTGCCACGTTAACTTCATGTGGGTTTGAAGTGTTTTTGAAAGCTCCTTTGCGTGTTGCAGCCTTTAATGAAAAATATTCATTGATACGGTACTGATACATCCTATAGTAACTAGATGGGAACGTGGCTGTGGTATACTATATTTCTATTAATAAAATTAAAGAAATCTTAAAGTAAAAAAAAAACTTAATAAATTGATATTTGTGCACACATAGTTAGTATTGCTTTCTTGTTCACACTATAACCCAATTAGAGCATTTCGATATTTTAACAGCTCAAGTTGAATTAATTAAAGATGCGTTAAAAAATTTTTTTCTGAAAGGCAGAATAAAGATATTAAAAATAAATTAGAAATAGTTATATAAAAAAATTATGGACTTAAAAATTATGCAAAAATTGCATAAATAGTTTAAGGTTCTAACAACGAAAACTTAGAAACTAAATCATTAGTTTTTATTATGCAAACATTGCATAAATAGTTTAAAGTTCTAACAACGAAAACTTAGAAACTGAATCATTAATTTTTATTACCCAAAACTTTTTTCAGAAAAAATTTTCAAAGATTCACCTTTGACAATTTAAAAATAAATATTCATTCATTAACGTAAATAAAATTTCGATTTATATTTATTTTGTAGTCCATACGATATGATAAAATATTTTGCTTTTTAAGTTTTTGATGACAAAATGTTTGTTAAGAAAGCACTAAAGCTGATTTTTTCAAGTTTTTAATGTTATTAAATGTTTAAAAAAAACTTGATAAATGCATATTTTATTAGTTTTCAACACATATTTTTATATTTTTATTGCATATTTTATGTACATAAAACATGATTTTAAATGCATGAAAATCCTTTCCCTAATAATAACAAACACAATATAAATATTAGGTGCGTTTGAGTGCTTTTCTAGTAAAATCCATTAACTTAGTATATACTGAGTAATTTAAAGAAATTACTCTCAATATAAAAGTTTGCATATAAAAGTACGCGAACGGAAAAAATGTCAAATCCAGTAAAATATACACAAAAGCTGATTGACAATTTTTACGCTAAAAAATTATAGATGTGCAAAAAATATATACATATATCGAGAGCCTATATTCAAAACACGTCAACTCAAAATTAGTTTCCGATGGCAAATAGCTCCCCTATGCAATATTCATCTGTAGTATAAATTTCGAATCAAAAAAAAATATTTTTTCTTGTTTTATATAAATTTTTCTGATTCTGCTATCTCAAAGTATATTTTTTTTATGAAAATAAATGCTAACTAACTCTCATGTAAATTTCCACTATTTTTAAAAAAAATATTAATTTATCATAAATTTACCTCATATCTTATTGCATTTGGCATGTTGAACACAAATCTGGTAAGGATTTTGATATCCTATGGCTATTTTTTGAGATATTGTCACTTTAAGGGCCATTATTATAACTTGACGTTAGCTAAAAGTAGAATGTTATTGTATGGATAAACACTTTTTCATTATTACAACTTCATTTTAACAAAAAGTGAGCGATACACTAAAGACAAGTTGATCCTATGGATGTACTGCAAAATGAACAGCTGATGAACGTAAGCAATTGAAAACGAACGAAAGAGCAACAAATAAACTAACTTAGATTGGCTAAATTAATTAGTTTAGCTAAAGTGTATGTATAACACAGAATATTTAATGAAGTCAGCAGCCCAGGAATCTTACATTTTTACAATAAAATTTGCTCCATAAAATAAATATTCTGTGCAATAAAAAGAAAGACCTGCGCCTATAGTATTTTTATTTTAACGCTGAGCCGCCATGTGCTCAAAAAACGTTTAAACGCAATAGTGAATTAAATATGTAATATATAATACAAACAGACAGCATGATATACATACATATGTTTGATGAAATTAGTAATTTAATTTATTTCCTTTATTTTGTTCCTTTATCGCATTTTAAATGCAAAATTTAACAAATATTTGCAGCCGCTATCTAACAAAGCGGCGTTGCATTATATTATAAACGGCATAAGTCTTTTCGATCAGCTGTTCAGGCTGTGCACAACATGTTGACTATAGGTAGCGAAAAAATTTTATGATGGAAAAAATGGCAGCAATTACTCAACTGTTGAATGGAGCGAAACTACTCAACTATGCGTTTCTAAGACAAACACTCAACGGTTGCGCAACTTTTACGTCTTATGAATGCGACCATTGTGAGGTATAGTCATTTAAAGTTGCAACATTTTCGCCACTTGCCACACTTTCTACTTTATAAAACAAAGTCAAATTTATTTGGTCAAAATATTATATAAAACAAAAGCAATACAACACAAAACACATAAGAATAATAAAAAAACAAAAGAATTGACAAAAATATTTTCATTATGTTTGTAATGTGACAAATAAACAAAAGCAAGTTGCCACTAATCATTTTTAACAAACAATATCCACAATATCCACAGAAATGTTGCCACCAACCAAACATTTTATTATTTATTTTATCGGACAGTTGTAATAATGGAAAGTTTTAAAGGTCACTTTATAGTTCAGTTTTGCTAAAGTTAGGAATAACTATCCGAAACTTTATCGTTAAGTCATAATAATGGCCCTAAACATATCAGTACATAGGGGTTCCGATAAAAAAAAATGGTAATGTATCAGCCGTGTCACAGATTCCGTTCGGATTTGTTTTGGTTCCGTATTAACCATTCCGATCAATGTTCATTTTGGTGCTACAGATTCCGATCGTTTTCATCAATCCGAAATAAATGGTAAAATCGTTTTTATCTTGTAAGTGTGGCAATATAATTTTGTAGTAAGGCACATATCATGATACAATTACACTAGGTACATGCAGAACTACAACAAAATTACAACACCAAAAAACACATGCATTTTGTTGGTATAAACAAACCAAAATTGTCAGAAGCAGATGTTTTTTTGTTTTGATAAATAATAATTACAGGACTATTAAATTGCTAAAGCAGAGGTGGCACGCCTATATGATTTTCTTCCATGGTATAATTATATTGTATCATTTATTGTGTTTAACAAATATTTGCATAAAAGAGCAGTAATTTTAGTGTTTAATTAAAGGCCGGTGGTGTTCTTCAAGTGATAGTGAATGTAAATTGCGACCTAAATAATGTGGAAATGTTAAAATATTTGAAAAGTGAATATGACTTTTAATGTGCCTTTGGAGGATGTTAAACGCGAATTATGTACATATGTCGCGGCATTGTCCATGTGCAATATACATAGATATCGATGCAAAAAGTGAAAAATTTCAACGAGGTAACATTACAAGGCATAAACGAGGTGGTATGTGACTTTTATTTTTTGGCCAAATGTTATTTTGGTGTATGGGAATACGACCGGGCGGCGTATTTGGTGCGTAATGCTGAATCGCCAGTGCCTAGATTTCTGTATCTTTATGTTACATATATGGGCTTGGAAAAGCGCGGGTTCTTGTGTAGATGTGATTTATGGCCATTACATACTTTCAAAGAGCCTGAGAACTGCAAAAACAATTGCACGAATTGAGAGAGAAAATTAAATCAACTGAACACCAAGCCATGAAAAGGGATCAACAATTAAGGGAAGAAAATCGTCAACTAATAACACGACTTGAAGCGGCTGAACTACGAGCTGAATCGTACACACAAGAAGTAAGTGAAACAACCATACCACTTATGCGTCACTTAGAGTCGCTGCAGCAAACACTGAATCAACGCACCAATAATTGGAATAAAGAAGAAAAAGTACTTTTGGAAAAATTAGATGCTGCCCATAAGCGGCTAAAAGCCTTAGAAACAGTTGAGGATTGCGCAAACTCTAAAATTGATTTGTTGAAAAGGAAATGTCAGGAATTAGAAGAGAAGCTTGCTCACGCTGTTATGGAGGAAGAAAAGACGAAAATCTCGCTTCAGCTGGAGTTAAGACAGAAAGAAATTGATTATGATAAGTATGTTGAAACAGACATTTTCATAACTTTTCATAATATTGTACCAATCTTTCAGGCAAATTTCTCAATTAAACCAAGAATTGGAATTAAGTCAACTAAAAATACAGAACTTGGAGGATTCTCATCTAGCTTTGCGAGAGAAAATTAAAGAAGCGGAAAGAAAAGTATTGGCCGCTGAAGAAAACCTTCATAGGGAACAGTCTTCACATTCATTGGGAGAAATGCAACAACATTCTTCTACAGAAAACCCGCAAAGGCCACACTCCCCAGCCGTAAGTGCAGGCGTGAATTCGTTAGAGGATGGTATGGCTGGCAGTATAGATTGGCACCAAGTAATTCTTTAATATTCTTGAATTTAATGAAAATTTTAACTCTATTTAATTAAACTCAGGATGACTTAGACTGTATCTCGAACTCTGGCCGGCCCTCGGGTATCCAAAGTTTAGGTGTCCATTATTTATCGCAAAACACATGTCCAAGTCTGACAGATTAACCAAACTTTCTGCATTTTCTTTGTTATTATTTGGCGTTCTGTCATTTTGGGCAATAGACGCAATGGACGAGTTGGGTTTTTCGGAACTCAACCATTTCGTACAGTCACATTCGACGCTTCCCCTGCCGCCAAGGTGTTCAGTATTTCAAGCTGAAATTTAATATCAATCAAACAATCGTATGAATACAAATTCAATTATTTTGAACTTACCCAATATATACTTGCGCAATCTATGTCTAAAATCCTTTGGTGACGGATGGTCATTAAACCCACCTTTACTACGGATCGCGCCGAAAAAGTGTTCTAAGACATCTTGGTTTAAACGCCTACTACATATATATTTCATGTTGTATTTCTTATGTACATAACTATGTAGCATTACGAGCGCTGTATTTGTCATTACAACACCTTTTTGAAATGGCTCTAGAGTCGATTTATATGGAATTATTTTTGATACCATTATCCGATTCTTTGCATCTAAAGTTTTGATTTGAGCCTCAAGCACATTGCCAAATGGTTCCTTAAATACATTTTTTTCTTTCATAATAGTTTCTATTAATGAAAGACTTATAAAATACCTTGCCAGGATAACAAAATTTTGTTAAGTCAGAATTTAAAATATCGAACCAGTCGTTGACCAACTGTATAAAGTCTGCTGCTTCAGTGGGCTTGTAAACGTCCAGCCCAACTGAATAGCACCGTCGGATTGCGTTAGCAGTGGTATTTGAAAACAGCTGCACAGCTGGTTTCACCTTTTGTCGAGCTAGAAAATTTGTTGTGATATATGTTAAATCACAGACTATTTACTTACCTGAACCTCTGACAGACAGATGATCTTGACTCAATTTGAACGCAATGGAAACGTCTGAAACAGATGTGTGCTTCAACACATCCGAAATTGTACGAGACGTTAAATGTTCTCCATTGATTAAAAATCCAGTGTCAAGGAAATGGTTCCTTATCAGTTTTAACAGGTGCGGCGCGTCGGAAAATGCAAAAACTTTATCATCAGCATTTATAGGGTGAGGAAACCATGGCTTTTCTACATAAATAATTAATTATTATTAATAATAAATAGTATTATTGAAATGTATTATAATTTATTTATAAATCTACATGCACATTTACTGTTGTAAAGCATTTCAGTTGTTTTAAATAATTTCACAAAAAATATGTACATACAAAACCAAATAATTAGTCCTAATAAATTCCACACCCATCTGTTTAACTTACTTTACCGATAATTTAGCCTACGCCATGAGCCTTAATTGGCACACTAGATACTTACCAATACTTACCTATAGCCTAAAACTGAAGCTTCAAGCCTTAAAGAAATTTCTTGTCTCAACCAAAATCTTGTCTTAACCAAAATCTTGTCTTAACAAAAATTTCGTGTAAATTAAAATCTTAATATCGAACAATTAACGGTAGACGTTTAATTATCGAGTTTGCCGATTAATACAAGTAGAGTCTGAGCCTTAATTGGAACACTACATACTTACCTATAGCCTAAAACTAAAGTTGTAAGCCTTAAAGAAAAATCTTGTCTTAACCAAACTCTTGTCTCAACCAAAATCTTGTCTCAACCAAAATCTTGTCTCAACCAAAGTCTTGTCTCAACCAAAATCAAATCAATCAAACCAAAATTTCGTGTAAATTAAAATCTTAATATCGAACAATTAACGGTAGACGTTTAATTATCGAGTTTTCCGATTAATACAAGTAGAGTCTGAGCCTTAATTGGCACACTAGATACTTACCAATACTTACCTATAGCCTAAAACTAAAGCTGTAAGCCTTAAAGAAAAACCTTGTCTTAACCAAAAGCTTGTCTTAACTAAAATCTTAATATCGAATAATTAACGTTTATTTTTAAATACCGAATTTTTTCGATTATAACGCAAAACCCAAATTGTCTCCGCAGATTTAAACGACTGCTATATAAAAACGTGAAGATACACCGCGTTGACTGTCAGTATGATTCGTCCTCAGCAAAAGAATATTTTATGTATATAAAAAAGAGTGTTTAATATCAGTTTTGTGATTAGTATTTTAAACACTTACCTGGAGTGACACCCAAACTTCTCCACAACTTACGATTGGAGGGACCATTGTCACAAACAATAGCAACGACAGGAAAATTCACGCTGTGTAGGACGGAAATTATTTTAATCAATATCTCTGTCGTCATTTGGCAATCGTAATCAAAAAATATTGGATGTTTCCAAGACTTTTTCAAACCTCGGGCCATAACCACTTGCACATAGTTCGATGGTTTAAGCACTTTGTCTCTAACTGCGTCGTATTCAAACGTTTCTAATATTTTCATTTCATCAAAGGCCAGTACGCATATTCTCTCGTCAATGGCCAAATCCGAAATGTGTCGCATTAGATCAACGGCAGCTGTTAATACGCCCTCATTGACGTCGATTTTGCTACTCCATCGTGACAATGTGCTTTCGTGTGGAAGTGGAAACCCGGTTTTGTACAAGTGGTTGTACGCTCTGGGACCCGACGCATGCAAACATATCGCAGCAGATATATCCTCCCACCTCCACCTAATTTCACCGGGCGACATAAGTTTCCTTATTTGCCCTTCAGTGAAAATTGACTTCATAGAGTCAACAGCTGCCGTTGCTTGGGCCAGTTTTAGTTCTAGCTCTTTTATAAGATTTTTTAAATCCCGCATCTGCTCATACTGCGTTCTATTACCTACCGTGTCTTCTAGAATTATTACGGGGCTAATAAAAATGATACATTTTAAAAGTTTTTATATTTTATGAACATATGTATGTATGTACTCTGTTTGTGTTGCCTGTTCTACGACAAACGTTTGGTCCAATTTTACAAAATGTGGTGCGTTACAAAAAATTTCTTGCTGGGGGATATGGTAACTGTCACAGCCAATGATTGAATTATTTAGCAGTTCATTAGGGCATAGGTAATTAGATTCGTCGCAAACCATCAATGCATCATTTAAAATTTCTGGCATATTTGTATCATAAGCCACAACGTTTGGTTCAACCAATGGCCTAAGTTTTGCCAATTGGTCATGTTATATATAATATATACATATCTATATAGCAATTATACTTACAATCCAACGGAAGGCACAGCACTGGGCATCAAGAAAGTTCTTCCTCCTTTCACTATGTCACCCGGAGCAAAGTGATCCACGCAAACGTAAGAATTGTCTGCGAAGTCCATCCTGCAGATTTCATACCACTTTTTTCGTATACGTTCGTCTCGCGGTACTCTAAATAAACTTTCATTTTTTTGTCTTTTTTTGTGACACAAACAACAGCGACGCGACATAATATTTTATAAACTCTTTTTATTATTATTTCTTATTTTCTTTTTATTTCTTATTTTTCAAACAATTATGTATATAAAATTATAATTGTGGCTATGTATAATTCACTTTAATTTTATTTATTTAATAACCACTTTGATTTTTCAACTTAAAACACAGCACATTCAAATTCAAATATTTACAACACATACACACATACTTATTGTAGCTTGTAAACAAAGTTTGACAATTAGGGGCAATGTTTACAGTGACAGGCTGGGCTTGTGCATGTACCTAGTGTAATTGTATCATGGCACATATGTAGTGTCATATGTTTAGGCGTTTTAAATTTTATTTGTATGCATATTTTAATTTTGCCTTGTATTTTTATTTTGTGTCCTGCCAACATGAAGGTTTTGATAAAGTACATACAAAAATGGTATGGCAATACCATTACCATTACCAGTACCAATTCCGTACATTTGGTTCTGTTCATTTTATTTTTGTAATGACTTGAGAAATTTACATAATAAATAAATAAAAACTAATTAATTGTAATTGTGCGTTGAATAAATAAATGAAAAATAGTATTATTTATTGAAACAAATTTTTTAAAAATATTTTTTTTACTTTAACATGCAGAAAATGTTAATTCCGTCCATGAAATTAAAAGTGATTTCATTTCGAATTTTTTTTCGTGTTTCGGTTTCCAAAGCACCAAATTTCGGATTGAATTCCGTTTCTGAACAGAATTGGCATGGCTGTATGTATAACTGTTAATCGAATAGAAACATAATGTATGGCCCAATTATACGACTTGGAGTAACCCTGTTACACTAATGATTGAGTAAGAGATTGCTAAAGCTGACTACCTCGACATGGAAGAGGCTTTCAGTCAGGTTTAAGTAAATTTTTATGGTATTTGAAGTTTTTTTCTTGTAGTTTTTCAATTCTTATATCTGGTATTAAGTAAAAAATTTCATAAATAAATAAATAAATATATTGAAAAAAAAATTGAATTTTTTTCAAACAAAATATGCTAACTCTAAAGATATATTTGTTTTTTGATCCACTAAAATATGCTATCTCATCAAAATACGCAAACCAGTGCAAAATAAAATTTGTTTGCAGACCTATAAATTAGTAAGCATTTTTAAACCAAATTATGGAAGGTACATCATTTATTTTTACAATAATAATAAATAGTTTTTTCGCTCTACTGAAAAGTTAGCTTTTTTGAGTTGACTTATTCTGAATATAGGCTCTCGATATACATTTGGGATGTAACGAATACCAGTTTAGCGACTGCAAATGCGAAAACGAATAATGCATTTGAATTTTTGCGAAAGCGAATGCGAATGCGAAAGCGAATACAAATACTACAATAGGGTAAAAAATCACTTGAAACTAAATTTGTTTTAGAATATGAAGTTGTATTATAAACATACATAGATGCACTACGTGCAGTATTTTATTTAAATTGAGTCTTGAATTGAGCAAATATTTATTAATTTATTAAATTCTTAAAACAGAAAGATACATAAATGAAATTATATTAAAATAAGTATAGATAATAAAAAATAAATTTACAAAATGTTAGGCAATTAACCCATTCGTTGTTTGTCCCTAAATCCTGGTACTATGTTCAACATTTCATATGAAATGCTGCCAAAATACATGCTAAGAAAAATTGGCATGAATTCATGAAAAAATTTTGGAGAAGTAGTACTATGCTCATCTTTTATATATTTATACATATCTTCAAAATTTTAAGTTTTCATGCGAAGTAATATGCGTGGCATTTGTTTCGCATAGAATTTACAAGAAAGAAGGGATGGTTAAAATTTTTTGCATTTAAAATTTTCTGTACGAAATAATGAATGGTGCTCAATATTTTGCAAAAGTTTGAACAGACTGGTCATACGTTTTTTTTAAAAACTGGTAAATATTTCCAAACAAAGCTGAATTTTGGTTTAATTCTGATACTTATGCCAACTTATTTATAGAAAAGTTTTCCTCTAAAACTTTAAAGCTTTGTTTATAATCGTAAACTATTTTCGTAAAAGAAGTACAAATTATGTTGTCTTTAGTATTCGCTTGAAATATTCGCACACATTTTAGCGTATGCAAAAGCGAATGCAAATAGCAAAAGTAAGCGAATAATTTGCGAATGCGAAAGCGAATGCGAACATTCATACAGACATACATATGTATAAATATGTATATATATTTCGTCAGGTAATTATCCAGCAAACAATCTGACTTGGAAGCACTAACAACTGAGGGCGGGCTCTCACAAAAATTATATATTATTACTTGTGTAGAGCACTTTAGCAAGGCAAAAAAAAATAATGGCTTTTTGGAAGCTAAATGTATTGCTTCTAGCTGGCTCATCTCGGAACAAAAAAATGTGTTATTCATGTGCAACAGCAAGTGATTCTCTAACAATGTCTCCCTTACAAAAACGCTTCTGGAAAGCAGTAATTATTGCTGGGTACTGACCAGCCGTATGGAACAAATATGTCTTTTCACGAAAATCAATGAAGAATGTTTTTTAAATTTTTTTTATAAAAATATACGATAGAATGTTTTGTTTAATAATAAAATTCTTAGACACATGTTTTTATTTGAACTTATGAGCCTGGCCCACGATATCGACAAGAAACTTTCTATCCGTTAAGCCTACGGTACACGGCCATAGTTGCCAGATGAAATATGTAGGTGTGAATTCGTCAAATTTCGCACAAAAATTTAGCCAAAATCGTCAAAATTATTATCTGAAAACGTCCAAAATTCGTCAAAAATAAAACAAACACTTTTATCAAACGAAAACATAGCACAACGAATAAATTCGAAGTTTTTGTATCAAATAAGGTAAAGTCTTGTCAAAAAAATTTAAATTAACTTGACTAAATACTCTTTCCACGTTTGCTGAAGCTCATTATTTTAAAATTTTATTGAATGAAACATTTTTATTAATTAATGTGAGTTACTAAAGAAGCGAAGAAAAATTAAACTGGAAATTATTTAAATAAAATAAGTTATGGTGGAAATGAAAAGACTAGAGTCCTTTTTTTACGTTTTGGGAATTTTTTCCACTAATCTTAAAGTTTTAAGTATGTAGCATGGAAAACTTTTTCCAATTTCGATAGCTTTAATTGCCTGAATTTAGATTCAAGTTCCTGACCTTCACACTTTAACAATGTGAGAAAACTCCTTTAAAATATCGTAGAAATAACTTTTATTTTCTATAATAATATTGTAGGGATAAATTAGATTTAATTTATCTTCTTATCTAATCTTATTAAAATCTTTCCACACGGTTGCATATGAAAAATTTTAATCATTTTACATTTTTCAATTTGATTAACCTTAACATCAGCAAATACTATATATATACTTATATATATATAGGTTCCCGTTGTTCCTACTAATATTCCTAAATAAATTTTAACAATTTCTAAACAATTATTTTCATCTTTACCCCAAATAAAAATTATCACTCTCAAGCAAATCTGTTTTTAAAAAATTACTTGTAAATTTTTTAAATAGGTTTTTGCATTTGACCATATAAATTTTGTATTTCTGTTGTTTTAGTTGATAAATTCTATACAATAACAGGCTTAGAAAATATTTAGTTCCAAAATTAATTAATTTATTATGACAAAAATTAAAATTGATTGCCTTTTACTCTTTAGTGTTATTGCATATTGTTTCAAAAGCTTCCAAGTTCTTGGTCAAGCTCAAACTTGTTTCAAAGTTCTAATAAATGGTGTAAGTTTGTAACTAATTTAAAATCGCCGAATTGAAGGCGTAAATCGCTCAGTCGTTAAAATGCTATTTTTGCAACCCAAAATCGTCAAAATGACGACAAATCGTCAAATATGGCAACCATGTACACGGCATGTAAAAATACACATGCACATGACGTAATTTTACTACCAATTTATGTAAATTGAGAAATTTACACCACTACTCATGTGCTGTCTCTGGAAATGTGTCCGAGTCGGCTAAATTTGTCATATTTAGATTTTAGAACAAAAATACTATCAATATTTTACGACATGTAACAACTACAAATAATTAAAAAAAATGTAACCAACATGAAGCCAATTCTCGTGACGTCATATTCACATGCTCGTGTTGATATTTACATGCCATGTACTGTAGGCTTTACTTATATCGAAAACAAAAATAAACTTTATTATTTTGTTTTCGATATATTTAAGTAAGCGATGGAAACTTTCTTGTTGACAACTCGGGTCAGGCCGCTAAAGTTTTTAAGCTTTTCACCCTCGACGTGAAGAGTTATTAGCAGGGAAGCCAATATCACGCTTTAAAGAATTCGAAATATGCACTAAAAACTTTAAAAATATGCTCTTAAAAATAACATAAATTGAATTATTTGGAAATGAAAATCTAATTTTAATTCAGCAATTCAATAAAATTTGCATATAAAACAAGAAAAAATAAAATAAACAGAAGAACGAAACAATGAAAAAAAAATTAATTAAGAACAAAAATGTAACTTTTACTTCAAAAGCGATCATGATATAAGAATTAAAACTTTGGAACTGTATTTTGAAGAATAAGACAAGATTTTTATTTATAATTGTTATTGCAATAAAAAAAACTATTCGCTTAGCTTTGTTCTCGGTGTACAATGGACAGATATATAACAGTGGTAAAGCGCGGCCGAAGCCCAAAGTCTTCGAAAATTTCATCTGCTCCAAAAATATCTAGGGATAACAGCGCATCCTCTATTAACCGTCAAAATCGTTTCCAAATATTGCAAGATGACAACAACGAACCCGATGTATCTACGAACAAAACATCCAAGCCGCCACCAATCTATTTGAGAGAAAAATATTCTAACGCTCTTATTAAAAATTTAATTTCAGTCATTTGTGAGAATAAATTTCACATCGTTCCAGTAAAACGTGGTAACATTGATGAAACCAAAATTCAAATTTATGAAGAAAAAAATTTTCGCAAACTTATTACTGAATTTGAAAAAAGTAAAAAAAAGTTTCTACACATATCAGCTTAAAAGTGCTAAAGGCCTGCAGGTCGTATTGAAGGGCATAGATTCCTATGTTGCTCCCGAAGAAATAAAAGATGCACTCGTCCTCCAGGGATTTAAGGTAAAAAATTTATCTAACATAATAAATAGGGAGAAGATTCCTCAACCTCTATTTCGCGTCGAACTTAAGCCAAACGATATAAAATTGAAAAAAACGAGCCTCATCCAATTTATAATTTAAAATATCTCTTATACCGAAAAATAACAGTTGAAGAACCACACAAGCGATCTGGACCCGTACAGTGCCATAATTGTCAAGAATATGGTCACACAAAAACTTACTGCAAGTTACCTGCAGTTTGTGTTATCTGCGGTGAATTGCACGGTACTGCTGATTGTACTAAGCCTAAAGATCTAGCAGAAAAAAAATGTAGTAATTGTAGAGGTAAACACACCGCTAACTACAGAGGATGTCCTGTCTATTCTTTCGTTAAACAGACTATGGGGCAAAAACCTAAATTAGCTCCAGCACTTCACGTGTATCGTATGCCGATGCAGCTAAGACTAGTTATATTCCCACACAAAATATTCCGCCTCAAAATAATTCAACGAATACAAACTCAAGCTTTAATTTTAGTCGAGTTGAAACTACTATTGAGAATCTAGTGCTGACTATAAATAATTTTACAACAAATATGACTAGCATGGTGCAAGATAAGCTGAGAATGCAGAATACTCTGCTTCAAGCATTAGTTAACTAGCCATGAACACGTTAAAAATATGTTTCTGGAACGCAAACGGCATTCGCCAACATAAAAATGAACTTGAGCACTTCCTCACGGAAAAAAATATTGATATAATGTTGGTTTCTGAGACTCATTTGACTTCAAGAAGTCTATTTAAAATTAATGGCTACATTTTATATGAAAAGGACCCAAGAGGAAGAGCTGGCGGGGGATCAGCAATTTTAACAAAGTCAAGACTCAAGCACTATATTCTTGACAACATTTGTGAAGAACATCTACAAGCAACAAATATATGCATTGAAAATTTTTGTACAAATTTCGTGATATCTTCAATT
Organism: Tachina fera; assembly: GCA_905220375.1. Classification (NCBI taxonomy): domain Eukaryota; kingdom Metazoa; phylum Arthropoda; class Insecta; order Diptera; family Tachinidae; genus Tachina; species Tachina fera. Next base: position 86,925,630 of record LR999963.1, on the reverse strand, counting down.
TACTCCTCTCCCAGATTTTCAATCACTGAGGACCAATACGAGAAATTCTACAAATCTCTTGGACCTTGTTTCGTAGCAGCTGGCGACTACAATGCTAAGCATAGAGGACGAGCTTTGTTCAACACAATTTCAAAAGGGGCTTGGACGTCATTTCGAGTGGGGAGCCCACTTACTGGCCTACTGACATCCATAAAATTCCGTATGATATAGATTTTGGCGTCATGAAAAATATTTCTAGGGAATTAATTCATGTTGAAGCTTCCCTAGATCTATCGTCCGATCACTCTCCCACGATCGTTACAATCTGTAGCCCACTGAGAAGTGCTCTACCTCATCCATATGTGAAAATGGTCAGTCGTGTTAATTGGCTGCGATTCAAAAAATATCTTAGTAGTCATTGCACTGAAAACATTAAGCTAAGAACTCATGATGATATTGAATCTAATATTGCTAACCTTAACGAAAGTATTAAGCAGGCAGCTGAACATGCCACTTCCTCCCATCCGCAGACTGGGTTTAACAGAATATATTCTACAGATATTGAACATTAAAAACTATCTGGAAAATCTCGATGTCACACTAGCATCTAATTATTCTTTGTGGCGCGCTGCGAAGAGAATTAAAACACCCGTTGAGTTTAAGCCACCTCTGCGCGTTTCTACCAGAGTTTGGGCCAGGATTGATACTGAAAAAGGTAACTTGTTTGCAAAGCATTTAAAATCCGTATTTACCCCAAACACATGTACTTGTGTTGTTGATTTCCCGAGTGTAATTGCGTTACCCCCTCGACCCATAAAATTTTAAAAGTGTGATGTACAAAATCTAATTGCTGAACTCAACCCGCAGAAAGCACCGGGTATTGATGGAATTAGTAACCAAATGCTAATAAAATTGCCTCGTATTGCATTTAAGATCATGTTATTAATTTTTAATGCCATTTTACGTCTAGAGTATTATCCCCACAGCTTTAAGCTTGCCAAAGTTAAAATGATTCCAAAGCCGGGCAAAGATCTGACCAAGGCAGAATCATACAGGCCAATAAGCCTGCTATCAACAATGTCAAAACTTTTCGAAAAACTGCTCATGTCAAAATTGTCCCCAATTCTAATTAGTAGTGGGTGCATCCCAGACCATCAGTTTGGTTTTAGAAGTCAGCATAGCACCATTAAACAAACGCATAGATTGGTTCAATGTATAAGAACTACACTTGAAGCAAAGAAGTACTGTTCTGTGTGATAAATTAAAATCATATCTACCAATAAATTTGGTTAATTTATTAGAAAGTTACCTTACTACCCGGAAGTTTACGGTTGTGGAAGGACAATTCATGGGTGCGCCCGAGTCTATATCATCCGGTGTGCCACAGGGGAGCATACTGGGGCCAGTTTTGTATTTGATTTATACTTGTGATATGCCTTTGTGCAGTAATATCCATACATCTACGTTTGCCGATGATACAGCCTGCTTAAGTATGCACGAAAACCCTCACGAGGCTTCCCTATATCTACAAGAGCATATTACACAACTGGAACTATGGTTAACATTATGGATAAGTAAAGTAAACGAGCAAAAGTGTGTTCAGGTAACATTTACCATGCGAAGAGATACTTGTTCCAAAATTCGAATCAACAATCAAGTTGTTCCTCAACATTCACATGTAGAATACCTAGGTATACACCTTGATCGACGACTTACATGGACACACCATATTGACTCAAAACTATCACAAATGAAACTTAAACTAACTCAGATATATTGGCTGATTGGTAGAAATTCAACACTCAGCCTAGACTGCAAACTTTTATTATACAAGTCGCTTTTGAAGCAATATGGTGCTACGGAATTCAGTTATGGGGCACTGCTTCAGCTTCTTACGCCGAGAGAATCCATCGACGGCAAAACAAAATTTTACGTTTGATAACATCGGCTCCATGGTACATCAAAAATTCAAATATACATCGTGATTCGAATATGCCACTAGTGATTGATGAAATTGCAAAATACGCAGGCAAATATTTAACAAAACTCGAGTCACATCCTAATCCGCTTGCTCGTAACTTCTTGAATTTGACTGTTCACATCCGCCTGAAAGAGAGGGACACAAGGGCTCTTGTACTCAACACTCCTGATGGGATTGCTTGAAAATATTTTTTTTTCTCTTTGTTTTTGATTATCACTACTTATGTATTATTTATAACTATCACTAAGTTTATGTCCGACAGTGGTCGGGCCTAATACTTATATTTTAGATTTAAGATTTGAATACTTATTGTTAGTTCATAATTGAAGATACAATAAATAAATAAATGTATTAAAAAAAATCACTTAGCTTTTTAAATAAAAATTGCCGCCTGTTACATCTAAACAAAGTTTTATACATTGAAAATGTTATTTTTCAACCTCAACTGATGTAATCCGGGCAGCGTTAGTCACAATCACCAAAACAAGCTTTTGTTGAAACTAGATATACCAACGGACGACACAATCGCCCGTATTCTAGAATCTAAGTGTAAATAATTTTATTAAGATTCAAAGAAAAATTTATCTAAACGTCATAAAAAATTCATTAAAATACAGCCACCCACATACTTACATACATATGCATAATTAAATATTACATGAAATTAAAAACACAAACGAAATCCCTTTAACTAAACTAATTCAATTTATTGAACTCTCTTCCTTTAAGTATTATCGCTTTCATACAATAACAAATAAGACAAAAAAATGTTAGATCAAGACTTTTTTATTGACTTTGTCGCCAGTACTACTGACTAATTATACCCCACTAATGCTTTTTGGTATAGACATTTAACATGTGCGTGTTATTGAAAAGCAACTACTGACATTGGAACTACTGATTAGATAGTTCTTTAGGGACCATATGAAGACATTGGAAACATATAGTCACTAGCACATTCTAGTTATCCTAGTATGATCGTTTGATAATGAAATTGCGTATTTTGTTCACATTTTGATATTTTATTAAACGAATATATAAACAAGTAAGGGTGCTATATTCGGCTGTGCCGAATCTTATATACCCTTTACCAAAGTGCGTTTATGTAGTATAGAGATACATACATAAGCACAGAGATATGTATGTAGATACATATCATTTTGTGAAAAATTCATACTTTTTGTGTAATTTTCAGGTTTTAGGCATTATGTTTAATTTGGTGCTTTTTTGCGATTTTTTTTTATATAGGCAATTTTTTTGGTTTTGGCGATTTTTTCGGTTTTTGGCGTTTTTTTTAATTTTGGTGATTTTTTTGTTCTGGCGATTTTTTTGATTTTGACGATTTTTTTTTTCATTTAGGCGATTTTCTTATTTTTTATATATTTTATTTTTTTTATTTTTTTGTGGCAATTTTTTTAGTTTTGACACTTTTTTTCTAGTTTTGGCGATTTTTGGCTTATTTTTAATTTTGGCGACTTTTTTCCTCTTTTGACAATTTGTTTGATTTTAAAATTTTTTTTCATTTAGGCGATTTTTTTATTTTTTGGCGATTTTTTTTCATATAGGCAATTTTTTTTTGTTTTGGCGATTTTTTTCGGTTCATGACTTTTTTTTTAATTTTGGCGATTTATTTTCGTTTTGGCGATTTTTTTGATTTTGGCGATTTTTTTCATGTAGGCGATTTTTTTCCTTTTTGGCGATTTTTTTTCATATAGGCAATTTATTTTTGTTTTGGTTATTTTTTTCGGTTTTTGGGTTTTGTTTTTTTAATTTTGGCGATTTTTTTTCATATAGGCGATTTTTTTTCATTTTTGGCGATTTTTGTTTATATAAGCATTTTTTTGTTATGGCGATTTTTGCGGATTTTTGTCATGGTGTGAATTTTTTTTCATTTTGACACTTTTTCTCGTTTTGGCGATTTTTTTCGGTTTTTTTTTAATTTTGGCGATTTTTTTTCGTTATGGCGATTTTTTTTTGATTTTGACGATTTTTTTTTTCATATAAACGATTTTTTTAATTTTTGGCGATTTTATTCATATAGGCAATTTTTTTTGTTTTGGCGTTTTTTTAGTGTTTGGCGTTTTTTTAATTTTGGCGTTTTTTTTATTTTGGCGATTTTTTTCATTTAGGCGATTTTTTTTAATTTTTGGCGATTTTTGTTCATATAAACATTTTTTGCTTGTTTTGGCAAAATTTGCGGTTTTTGGCGTTTTTTTTAATTTTAGCGTTTTTTTTATTTAGCGATTTTTTTCGTTTTGGCGATTTTTTTTAAATTTTTGGCGATTTTATAATTTTTGGATTTTTTAGTTTTACCGTTTTTGAAAATTTCAACAGTTTAGCTCTTACGGTTTCCAAGATATAGCAATTTGTTAAAATTACATAGTCAAAATTGCATTAACTGATGGACATCCCTTTAATTTAATTTTTTTTTAATTTTAGTGTTAATTGTTGTAGCATATATAAAAATACACTAATTTTACAAATTTCAAGTGTCAATATACATATGTACACACATACATACAATTGTATGTATATTACATGGGATTTTAAAAGTTTTCGTCACTCATTTTGGAACACTCTTTAATTTTTCGCTTTTATATATTTGTTGTTGTAGCGACCAAAGTTCTACATACACTGTCCAAATTTCAGACCCGTAGCTTTTACCGTTCCTGAGAAAATAGCATTCTTCCTAAAACATGAAATATGTTTAATTATTAGGAAAAAAGTTAAAGTTTTCCAACCCTGGAAACGTTTTTTTATTTCGTTAAAATTTTAAATTTTTTTTTAATTATAAATACCAATTTTATTCATACCGAAGTATAAAATAAGTTAATTTAATAAAAAAGTAATGAAAACTTGTTTTCGGTAGTTATTTTCTATGGGAATATTGAGTATGAGGTTTCCAGCTCTGAAACCGTCTGCTCGATTTTGCTGAATTTCAATAGCAAAATTTTTCGGAAAATTTTTGACACACCAGTTCAAGAACGAAGTCTCTAGCTCTTCTGGGAGCTTGGGAAAACCGATTTCACGTACAGACAGACGGACAGACGGACATCGCTTGTTCGTCTTCCCTATGCATAAGGATCCAGAATATATATACTTTATGTGCCTCTTATTAATATTGTAGAAATTACAAACGGAATGACAAACCTATATATACCCTTTTACCATTTTTTGGTAAAGGGTATAAAAATGGAACTTATAATTAAAAAACATACAATAACCGGGATTAATTCATTTATTCGTTCAGTATATCACCAGCAACTAGGGATTTCGTTTGCCATTTTTATTAAGTAAATACACATACATATGTATGTTAATTAAAAATTTTATGTTTCGCTGAATTAGTAAAGTCAAACACTTACGAATGAATCTCCAAGTATGACAAATCTTTAAATGATGGCACAAAATCTTCCACAGGGTAAAACAATTTCCATAATTGGCATTTTCGCTTAAAAGTTTTTAATTTTAACATTTTCTATTTTTAACAATAAGGATTGATATTTTATATCTTTTTTGCAAATTAGTTTTGTGTATTTTTTTTAATTATTGTTCAATACATTTAAATTCACCTTTTAACTTTCTTAAACTAATTTTTATAAACACTTAAATTTTGCTCAACGTCACTTTTCAACAAACCAATAAGGCCAAGCGGCTGGATCGATTTTGATTTAGTTTTTTCTGTTTGAAAGGTGACTTTATCGAGTGGGTTCTTAGCTATGTTTGAAGACAATCGGTCCAGCTATATCGGTCTAGATATATTCGGGGGTTTTTAAAATTTTTAATTTTTGTTATTACTTAAAATTTTTTTCTAAAACCCCAAATATGTACATCTGCATGTGCTTTTTTGTTTTTTAAATAATTTTCAATTAAAAATTAAATACTTAAATACTGGAGATGCTAGATAAACAATAAAGCGAATAAATACATAAGCATCAATTAAAAAAAGTATAATAAAAAAAGTTTGAAGGACTCAACTAAAACTCAAAAAATTTTTAACAGCCCTGCAATAACAATAAAATATTCTGATATAATCATCAAGTGACTGCATCCAAGCGAAATAAACAAATTAATTTGTACTTTATGTGTGTTTAAGTCAAAATTTATACGGAACCCTTTTTTTAATGTACACTTCAAACTCGAATTATTTTCTTTGTGTAATGGGGTATAATTTCGAACCAGAAAAAGTAGAATCCAACAGACTACTCCATCTTATAATATTAATATGTTTAATCTTATTCAGTATATCTTCAATATTTTCTGCGATAGACCCAACTTACTGTAAACATATGGAATAATATCTTGCTGTTTTGTTTAGAATATGCTATGAACTGCAAAAGTATCTATTTTTTTAATATCCTGATTTTCTGATAATCAGACATTGCTCAATTCATATTTGTTTGAAGTTGTATTTTAAAACAAATTTGATAAATTTTGTTTCAAAATGTTTTTTTCCGCACTCACTGATCAAATCACCTAGTTTTTGGTTTGTTTTCCATTTGTTTAAATTTTGTTTACTATTTTTTTGAAATACAAAATGTCAATTTTTTATGTGCATAAGTAAAAAAACAAGAAGTGAAGTTAGTTTCTTTGAGGTACATTTTTCTATCGAAAAAACTCAACACAAATACCGAGATACGTGTTGTATAGCAGTGTTACAAAAATCTTATTTTGATTAAATATCTTTCTTTATAAGTTTCAGAGAAACGCTGGAAGCCCATCAAACAAAAAAGTTTCCGCTAAAAACTCACTGGTGGTTTTTAATAGACTTTCCGCTAATGATAACAAAATACAGTCGTCATATTTAGCGAAAAACGCCGTTTTGGCAAGACTGACGGTCACACGCATACAGTGTTGCCAAAACGGCGGTTTTCCCGCTATATATGACTGTATTTTGTTGTCATTAGCGGCAAGTCTATTAAAAAACCACCAGCGGGAATTTTAGCAGAAGAATTTCTTAGTTGACGGATTTTCAGCGTTTTTCTGAAACTTATAAAGAAAGGTATTGAATCAAAATAAAGTATATTTAACGCAGCTATGCGACACGTACCTTGGTATTTATGTTGAGTTTTTTTCTATATAAACACGTACAGCGAAAAGAAACTAACGTTACTTTTTTGCAAATAAAAAACTGACATATTGTGGTCGTGTAGTATAATGTGAAAATTTAAGAGGTTAAAAATAATAACATATGTGTATACATACGAGTATAAAAGTGAACAAATCTCATAATTAGTGAATAAAATTTAATTCGAGATTAAAATTATATTACAAACCAATTTAATCATTCTTTTAGTATAAAAAAAAATAATAAACAAATCTTTAAACAAACGGAAAACAAACCGAAAACTGGGTGATTGGACCACTGAGTATGAGGAAAACATAATATCAACCAAAATCTCTCAAAACAATAACTTTTTCTGAATAATTTGTTTTTGATTAAAGACTTTTTTTATTGAAATTCTCCTTCAAAATTAAACTTCAAGCCAATGTGAATTGAGTCATGGAGTTTATTTTATCAACACTATTTTTTTAATTTCAGATGGTCAGAAACCCAGGAAATTTTAATAATATTTTACAAATACTTTAAGCAAAACGGCAAGATATTATTCCACACGTGTAGAATAATTAGGGTCTATCGCAGAAAATATTGAAAATATAATGAATCAGCTTAAACATTAATATTATAAGATAGAATAGTTCCTTGGATTCTACTTTTTTCTGGCTCGATATTTGTGTATGGAAATTGCAGGAAATAAAATACCTACTTAAAGAGTAGGCTGAGTTTTGCTTACAAATATTGGGAAATTACGAGATTCCAACATACATATATGCATATGCATATGTATACTTATTTTATAAAATTTATCTTATTCTTTTTTTACCAATAAACCAAAAAAAAAAGACATGTTGGTTATAAAAAATTCAGCTGTTATATTAGCGTTTATTTTTATTCAGCTAGCGGTTTTTAGCGGGTTTTCAGAGGGTATATGGTGGGAAATGCATGTAACATTTTGGCATTTGGCATTTGGTACGCATAAAACTAGCTTAAAATTTCTGCAGCGATGGCAGTGAAGATCTAAATTGTTTTGATTTTCGTCAAACTCACATTAAACCATACGTCTCAATTTTTTAACTGAACTTTCAAAGAAAATTAGAGTGTAACACGTTAGTTTCATGTGTGGCATTGTCGCTATAAGCATTAAACACATTCACCACAGCGAGCTACCGACTACAAAATATCAAAAATGGAATACACATGTTTATATGAGAATGATTATTTTGAAGACAGCAAGGCAACATGGCGGCAGGTTGTTGTCTATGCTGATTTTGTCGTTGTAGTCCAATTGAAGTAATTTCTATTTCTTTGGCTCCAGTGAGAAAATACAATACAAAATATTGAATGAATGATATCGTACAATTATTTCATATTATTGAACAGAAATAATATCCAAAAATTAACGTAAAGCATAAATTGGTTAATTTTTATACTCTTACGTCATATAAGTATATTTCGAAACAGTAATGTAATTTTTATATATACGAAATATTTGAAGGTGGCAATACTGGCCACGAGACGCAAGTGCTGCTAGCGGCGTTTGAAGTCGTGTGTTCGTGTAGCCTGCTGTGGTGAATGTGTTTAATGCAATAGTCGGTTTTCAATTTGTTTTCTCTCTACTCGTATTTAAAATAGTTTGTGACATAAGTTTTTTTTCTCAGTTTAGCACGACTACAAATTCAAAAATTTTAAAGTGAATTGAAAATATGTGTCTAAAGCGCTTGTTTTTTAATTCTTCAATTATTTTAATGCAAACATTTTTTTAGTTGTTTGATTTTTATTTTAATTTATGTAAACAATATAAACACTTCCTTTTTTCACAATTAGACATAATTATGGTCGAGTTTTGAATATTTCCTTTCGTCACTTTGTTAATTTGGCAATCATTGTTTTTGTTCTTAATAAAAAAAACATGTATACAAACATACTCAAAGTTATACGTTCACATATACATACATACATACATACATACTATATACTTACACCTGCACGCACGTACATATTCATGCATACTTTTGGCTTCAGTTTTGAATATTTTCGTTGAATATCTGAATGCCAATGTGAGTGGCTAGTAAAGCTTGCCAAGGCCCGAAATCATTGAACTAATTTTGTTTTATGCCAATTACAATAATCGGACAAAATTTTTGTTTTTTATACATACATATACATATATATGTATGTATGTATGTACATACATATATTTAAGGTTTTGTTTTATGGTTTTGCTTATTTTGTTAACATTGCATCAATAGAATGTGTGAATATGACAAAATCGTAATATCAATTGTATGAGTGGTATCAAACAATTTGTGTTTAATACATATCAGCAGCAAAAAATTTTAAAATAATTTAATTAAATAAATGCAACAAATACTAACGAGTGTGTAATTATATATTTTTTTATCTATGAAGCACGCGGTATTGAAAAAATAATACCAATCACTAATTCACTACTTTAATGTTACCTTTAATACTTCCCCAGCTATTTTTTTAAACAAATTAGGAAGTCAGGGTTGGTAACAAGTGAATATCTAAATGTTTGAAAATAAAAAAAATGCGACAACTAGGGTTTGCAAATAATCGCAAATTTTCATAATGGCGATTACGATAAAAAAAATACGCGATTAATTGCGATTATCGGTTAAACGCGTTTAATCAAGAAAATAGAACTGTATGGTTTTAGCCAAAGAAATTTATTTATTTTGTCTTGAGCTCGCGTTTTAATTTAATTGTTAATTAAATTGTATTTTTATTTTGGGAAAATTATAAATTACGTAAGAAGAACTTCGTAAATCAGAGATTATGAGTATAAAAAACAATACACTAATTGGAAAAACATACTGAAATCAAGACTTTAAGCTCGAAATCAAATCATTTCAATCATAATAGTCCGTTAAATGCAAAAATTCTTGATTTGAGAACAAAATCTTAACAGTTTTTAAGACCGAATTTAGGATTGTAATCTTGAATAAAATCTAAATTTAAGATCGAATTCAAGATTTTATTCTTAACAAAAATCTTAAATTAAGATCATATTCTAAGATCATATTCTATTTTAAATTTAAGAATATAATTTTAAAATTAAATTTAAAATTAAAAAACCACGTTCTCGATTTTAAGAATTTATTCAATAAATTAAGAATTTATCCTTAAATTTGAGAACGTCAATCTTAATGAAATTTCAAGATTGAAATGTCAAAATTTCTCCAATCTAAATTCAAGATTTTTGTTCTTGAAATTAGGTCGTTAGTTTTCTATTAGTTTACAAATTATGTTAAATCAATCTTTTGATACGAAACTTTTTCTAGAACGAAGTATATGTATTTCTATGTTATTTTGTAATAATGCGAAGTCCCAAGATAAAGCAAACTGCACCTATCGCCAACCGAATGCAAAATATTTGTATCAATCGTAATAAAATTTTTGAGATATTATGTCGTTTTTGAAATAAAATTGGGAGAATATAGTAAAATAAAATAATAAATTTAATAAGTGCTTAACTTGGATTTTAATTATCGTTTTGCCTTATAATACTTTTATTGCATTAAGGTGTAGGATATAAATCGAATATAAATCGTTTCTTGTGTTTTGTATAAGTTTCTGAGCCTACTCTCTTATTATATTGGAATTTCCAAAATGCTTATGTAAGTTCTCAAATGATTTTTGAAAGTATGTGCAAAAGATAAAAGGTTTGAATTTTTTCAAAAGTATGGCTGAGGTATACTGATGATTTGTTTAAGCGCCAATGAAATGCAAATAAACAGACATGTTTATTCCAAATATATACATAAATATATTTTGTATTAAAAATTTTAATTTAATGAAATTTATTTATTTGTCATATTGTCAGAAACAAACCTGTTGTGACTGTTAAGAATTTGTGGTTGAAGTCTACTGATGATTTGATTCAAGCGCCAATGAAATACGTATATAGACATGCTTAACCACCAGCAAATAAATTTCAATTATTGTAGTGTTTTAATTTAATGTTTCTATGAGTTGGATTTTGAACTGTATGAAAATTTGGCATAAATTATTTGCTTAAAAAAGGGGAAAATTTTTAATCGTAATCGAACGATGCGATTACTATTACGATTAAAAGAGGCGATTAATCGCGATTACAATTACGATTATAATCGCTGTGCAAACCCTATCGACAACATTTTTGAAACGGACTAACTGCCAGGGAATGTTATGTCTTTCGAGCCTTTCTGTTTGTAAATTTCGAATCTTCGATTCAGTTGGATATCTTAACGAGTGTTATATCCTCGGCTAACATTAGATACGTGTTAAAAATGCCAAACTTTTAGGGTGAAATATTGATACGTTAATTAGTAACAAGAAATCATATGGAATTCAAAATAAGTCAAACTTTTATTTACGTAAATGAAGATTTGCTTTGTAAATTGATGAAAAACTTTTATTTTTCGGAAAAAAAACTTTTATATAATATAAGTGCTAACTCACACATTGAAATTTAGGACGTCTATTTTTCTTAAATCCCTTTTGAAGTTGCTATCAAAAACTCCTTGCATTCATACGATGTTTTTTTTTTGGACGTCAAATTTAAATTCTCTCCACCAATATAGCCAATGAGCTAGAAGAGTACCAATAAAAAATAACAATAAGGTAGAAGCAGTGATGCCACAACCAAAAAATTTTTACAACCAAAATTCGCTTTAAAAGTTACCAAATGAGAAAAAATATAACCAAATTTCAATATGTAATATTTTTATTAAATAACATCCCAGCAAAAAAGAAGAGACTCCAAAAAAGTCATAAAAATTTAGAGTTTGCGATCTGGAAGTAGTGAAAATTTCGATCCATTCTAATGATTTTTACATAGGGTCGTCATTGCAAGAAATTCTCTTTTTCGATGCCTGGTCACTGAATTGGAAGCGATATTAAGAAAAATTCCCTTTTTTGTGTACTATGATAATATTTTTATTCAGGAAAAATGGTAAACAGTTACCTATTTTAACAATTCGTTTCTTTTTATACGAATTTAAACCCGAAACAGTGATTTCATGTAAATTTAAGCAAATAACATATACATATATAATGTAATGCATGTGATTTGAATACAGTTAATAATAATGACATTGTTTTGTCAATAATTCTTTTACCTACATATGTATGTATGTATGTAATAAGTTAACGCTTGTACATGTATGTATATACAAAATAACAGTTTTTTTAAATATAAAGTAAACAAAACTTGCAGTTCACAGTATAATAGTTTGAATGTGTGTGATGTTAAATTTTTAAATGTATAAAATGACACAAACCTTGTGCTTTGTTAAGCTGTAAAAATTAGACTAATGCCTTTCCAAAGGAATTTTCCATTAAATGATGCAACCGAAAATTAATGAAAATTTATAGATAAGGTGTTCCTTTATTAAAGCCCATGAATCTATTTCTGAAAAACATTAATTTGAACCAAATATCGTCAAGTTTTTAACTTGGAATTTCCTGAGGGTTACGCACTTTTGTTGTGAAGGAGGCGATGCGGGCGGACAAAAGTGGTCACCTATTATGGACCACATAGTACTCTAAGAACGTGCACACTCAGAATTACTGGAAGTTCAAGTTTTGAGGAGATTTTCGAAAAACTTTAAATTTGTCCAACTAATTAATATTTTCTAAGATGTGACCAATTTTTTAGGAAGGAGGCGATACGGGCGGGCAAACGTGGTCACCTCCTATGGACCACATAGTGCTCTGAAGTACAGAGTTGCAACCATTTAGTTAAATTAAAAGTTGTTGACAGTGTTGTAAAAGAAAAGTATTGTAAACAAGTGAGTAGCAATCAAGGCGAATTCATAAGAGGTGGCTGCACTAGCGATTTTAGTCACAGGTGTTTTATTTTCAGTTGCCTTGGTAGCCAGAAATGCCAATTTAGCGCTTTTTTCGAACTTAGCGCTTTTTATCAAAATCGCGCTAAGTTATCGCGTTTTGAATAAAATCGTAACATCATTTTAGTTCAATATATTTTTACTTTTTTTGTATAAGTTTAACAAATTTCTAGTATCCAAAATACTGATAAAGATTTTCAAGTTGGTTATTGATTCAGCTGTTGCAAATAAAATTACATTGACCTTACCTTAGAATTAAAAACGCATTGTAATACTGTAAATGGCAAATGGTTTTGAAATTTAACAGTTAAAAATATGTATTAATGACCCAAAATGTTTACACAACTTATTAAGCATCTATTCTAGGTAAAATACAAAAAGCATTTGCATCGCAAAACTATTCGACAACTTATATGTTGTTGCAAAGTTTGACAAATAAAATTAAAATAAAAACTAAGGATTTGGATTATTTGGAAGGCGATTATGATTCTGTATTAAATGATTTTAGTTATTTATAAGGAGCAATATTGCAAAATCTGAAAAACGGTTACTAAAAAAATTTTATTTACTGATACATGCATCGACTTTTATTAAAATTTAATTTAGCGCGCTAGAAAATAGCGCGTTTGGCTATAAATAGTTGATAATGTTGTAACTTATCGCGTTCTAGAGCGTTTTGAGAAGAGCAATAGCGCGTTTGGTTTGCAAATAGTTGGCATCGCTGTTGGTAGCAATACTAAAAATTGAAGAACATAAAAGCTTAAAAAGCATAACATAAAAAATATGTACACGTGTATCATTATTTTGGCAAAAAAAAATAACCAAAATGATAAATATATTCACATCTCCACATTAAAGAAAAAAAATAACCACTTTTGGTTAGAAATAACCAAAAACGGCAGCCCTGGGTAGAAGAGTAAAATTAAAACGTAACAACAAGAGCAATGTAAAGAGTAACCGAGTAATTTTTTCTACCTCTCTTTCTTCTCTACACCGTTCGCTAACAAACAAAAAGTGACGTCGAAAAAGAGACTTCATAAAAGTCTTCATGCATGATACAATTATACTAGGTACATGCACAAGCCCAGCCTGTCACTGTATACATTGCACCTAGTTGTCAAACTTTGTTTACAAGCTGCAAAAATGTTAGTGTATGAGTGTGAATAAAATAATTACAGTGTTGCCAATGAATTTACACATGGCTGTGTCCCCAATTGCACATTGATGAAAATTACACTACACATATTTTGTGAAGGTTAAAATTAAAAGAAAAATAAATAAAAATTGAACCCAAAGTAGAATTACTCACAGATTATACAAGAATTTAATTATATGGAATACACATGTGAGTAGAAATTACACACTGCCTAACTACACACAGATTGGCAACACTGAATTAACTATAATCATGCAGGAATGCCGCGTCTGCAATTGTACTTTAGTTACCCTGTAATTGTTGTTTTTATAAACAAAAGAAATTTGTTTCCGACAATTTAGGGTTTGTTTATACCAACAAAATACATGTGTTTTTTGGTGTTGTAATTTTGTTGTAGTCATGCATGTACCTACATAGTATAATTGTATCATGTCTTCATGTGAATTAGCTGTAAGAAGGGTTTTCATAAGAATGTTCAAAAGTCTCGCAAATTGCAATTGTGCATTTTTACACTCTCGTAAATAAAATGTCAAAAACTCTATAGAAATTTGTTTACACAAACTGGTTAAGTTTGCCCAATAATTTTGACTCGTAAACTTAATCTGCGCAATTGTGCATTTTGTAGACATCAAATTCTTGCTTTTTTGGCTTTCTTTACTCAGTTTTAGACACACACATTATTATTTTTATATCAATGTATACATATGTATGTATTAAATTGAAATATTATATATAAAAAATTGCTTTAAATTTTCTTATTTTATTTTTATTAAGTGATCTTTTTGGCGTTTTCAAATTTACATAAACTGTTTGCGCAAAAGTTCACAAGGTGCTTCATGAAACAACTCCCGCAAGTTTGTTCAATTGCACAAATGACAATTTTAAGAAATCTCATAAGAACCCTTAATATTGATGCAATTTGTTGCATTTTTTTAAGTCCTATTTTTTTTAAATTTATCTAATTTATTTTAAATTTCTTCATTTATTCTACCTTTCACACAAATAGCACAAATTTTTTACAGCATCTTTGATTAAATCAACTTCTCATGTTAAATAATCAAAACCATATAATTGGGCTATAGTGTCAACAAGAAAGACATACTACTCGTATATGTTAACACAAAAAAAGTTTATTTTCCTTATTATTAAATTTCAACGAATTAACCAAAATGCTGACACTAGCGCAGACGGTTAAACAGGTCAACAACTTATGAAAGTTGCAAAACAGTAAACAGCGCGTGTCATTACGATTACCATGCAATTTTCCAATATCTTATTTTATGTTTCGTTTGAACTAAAAACTAGAATTAAGTTCAGTTGTAAATTTATACCTTTGCAATTAAGTTCTAATTATGTGCTTTTAAATAAAATAAAATTAAGTGAAAATAAAAAAATGTTTTTTTTATAAAACTAAACTAAAAATACATTAACTGGCGCCCAACTCTCCGGGATAATCCGAGGATAACGTACCCCATAGGCTACATCAAAACGGATATTCCCAACAAACGCACCCCATAGGCTGCAGAGAAGAAAGGACAACCCTAAACAAACCCAACAGGCTTTAAAATAGGAGAATCCTGAAGAAACTCACCCCACAAACTCAGGCATCTGCCAAATAAGGACGTTCTGCTTGGAGAACTTGGTGTAGTCTCTCTACACCAAGTTCTCCCAAGTATTGCTACAAAGAAAAGGAAGACACAACCCCCTACCAGCTCCAAAATGATGCTTGCTGTAACAATGTAAGAATAGTTTTAAGATATTTTCTCAACTTAAATATTTAAAATTTATACAAAACTAAACAGAAAAAATTCAAGCAAATCTTAATAGTGAATTTAACCTACATAGTGTTTTTAAAAGTGTTAATAAAAAAAAAAATTTTTTTTAAAGAAAATTTAATTGAAAGCATATTGACAAAGAATTTAAGAAAATAGTAATTTTTTTGTTGTGGAAAGAATAATAATAAAATTAGAACCACTACTACGATTCCTACGGGACCCTCTAGTAGAAATAAGTCAGAAAAATTGAAAAAATTAATCAATATTTTAATACACATACTCATAGTAAAATTAAACAAAAAAGGGAATTAATTAATAAAATAAATAATCAGACTATTGAATCAATTCGTTAATAGAAAAACAAAAGAATTAGAAAGAAAGAATTAAAGAACTCAAATTTAAGCATATACATATATATTTTTTTTTAAAGTTACAGGACATTCTAATATAGGCAAAAATATTAAAAAATCATTTGAGGAATTTTTTATTTCTGATCATAGTGACCACATAGACTTTTTTATTATTTTTCAAAATGTCTAACCCAAACAATCTAATCAGGCCTTCAATTTTAAATGCACCCAATCCATCAAATCCACCGGAAGCACGTCGTGAAGATAACCATATTGACAATTTAGAAGAGACAATCGCTAGAATTTGCGCACAACAATGCCAAATAGCAATAAGAAACTTTATAGACCCTAATTCGGACATTACAGGCGAAGACCAAATAATAGAAGACAGGTATAGGAACAACTTGACTGACTTGGACAAAGTGCCTGATGTTGTTAAATGTCTAAGGGAATTCTCTGGCAGTTATACGGAATTCAGCTCTTGGAAAAAGAGTGTTGATAGAATTCTTAAGCTATACGACTCGGCCAAAGGAACCCCAAAATATTTCGCAATTTTGAATACAATTAGGAACAAAATTACAGGTAGTGCGGACGCCGCACTTGAATCATATAATACTCCCTTAAATTGGGACAGTATCTCGAAATGTCTAGCGTTACATTACGCAGATAAAAGAGATTTGACAACGCTAGAGTGTCAAATGAGTACTCTAGTACAGGGTAATAGTACCATACAGGAGTACTATCAAAGGGTATACTCACACCTTTCCCTTATAATGAATAAGCTGTCGTACATGGACATAGGTAGAGAAGCACTTGACCTTCTAGCACAAACATATAGAGATAAGGCATTGGATGCCTTCACCAGAGGTTTAAGGGGCAATTTATCCCTTCACTTAGGAATGAAAGAACCAAAAGATCTTCCGCAAGCACTCCATTTGTGCTTGAAAATGGAAAACCAATTCGCAAGGTTACATTTTGCAAACCTACACCACCAGACTAATAAAAACAACACTAACAAGCCTTTACTACCCCCACCACCAAATAGGCCACAATATCAAGACAAATCTAGGAAAAATTTTTACCCCCAATTGGCTTTTATGCCGCAACCTTCATTTAATTACCATCAGCACAGGTCAGTAAATCCAACAGGATATCATAATAACTTTAACCAAAAGCAACCACAAGGGTATCCAAACCCGATGTTTATGCCTCCGAGACCAACTGCTCCGAAGCCTTTCCCACGTCCCGAGCCCATGGAAGTGGATTCTTCAATTAGGACAAGAGCTGTCAATTATATGAACAGACCTGCTCAGAATAACCAAATGTTTGGAAAAAGACCACCTATAAAATCTGAACAATTGCGAAACCCTCCTAAGCTGCAAAGAAATTTTCATCTAGAGACTGAGGAAAGCGAAAATACTAACGACGAATACTACAGGGATCAAGCACTAAACTATGAAGAGGAGGAGAAACTCCCAACATTGGACGAGTACTTACAAAATAAACCAGAAACATCTGAAAACGTAAACCAATTCGAAACCCAGGACTTCGCTGACATTCATTTTTTAGGCTAATGAATTCGTCTCTACCTTACTTCGAGTGTAGGACGAATGATGGAAAAATTTTAAACTTTCTTATTGACACCGGCTCAAACAAGAATTACATACAACCCTGTTTAGTTCGAAATCCCTTACCAAACCAAAATTCCTTTTTCGCAAGTTCGGTTGGCGGAAATAACAAAGTCACTCATCATACTTTCATAAACGTATTTGGAAAACACGCCGATAAAATAAAATTCTTTTTGCTGCCAAGTCTGAAATCCTTCCACGGTATTTTAGGAAACGATAGCCTAAAGGAGCTTTCAGCAATTATCTACTCAGCAGAAAACTACATGCTAATAAACGGAACACTTAAAATTCGAATAAAACAAAAAGTATCACAATCAGTAAACAACATTAATATTACGACACACCACTTGACGGAACAACAGAGGAACAAACTAGAAAACGTTATCGACAACCATAAATCATTATTTAGTGAACCAGACGAGAATTTGACATACACCACAGCCGTAGTTGCAGACATTCAGACAAAAATAAATGAACCTATTTATTCCCGATATTACCCTTATCCAATGCACCTAAAGGAAGAAGTCGAAAGACAAATTGAAGACTTGCTAAGACAAGGCATCATTCGCCCTTCTAGGTCACCCTACAACTCGCCAATTTGGGTTGTGCCCAAAAAGGCTGATGCATCTGGCAAGAAAAAATTCAGAATTGTAATTGACTACCTAAAGTTAAATGAGCAAACAATACCGGACAAATATCCAATTCCTGAGATCAATGACGTTTCACCCCAGCTTGGACAAAATAAATTCTTCTCCGTAATAGATCTCAAAAGCGGATTCCATCAAATACCGCTCAGGGAAGCCGACAGGAAGAAAACAGCCTTCTCAGTCAACAATGGTAAATATGAATTTGCTAGACTACCATTTGGGCTGAGAAATGCTCCTTCTATATTCCAGCGGACATTAGACGATATATTGAGGGACTATATTGGAAAAATTTGTTTCGTCTACATGGACGATATCATAATTTTTTCTAAGAACGAAGAAGAACATTATAAGAACTTAGATACAATTTTCAAAACCCTCAAACTTTCAAACATGAAAGTTCAATTAGACAAGTGTGAGTTTTTGAAAAGCGAAGTAGAATTTTTGGGATTCATTATCTCAGACAAGGGCATAAAAACTAACCCAAGAAAAGTCGAAGCAATTCTGAATTTTCCAACACCAAAAACGCTGAAAGATCTTAGATCCTTCTTAGGACTTTCAAACTACTATAGGCGCTTTATCAGGGACTACGCTAAAATTTCTAAGCCCCTGACAATGCTTCTAAGAGGGGAGGCAGGACGTTCGTCCAAACATACTTCAAAAAAAATAGAAATAAGGCTCAACCAAGAGGCAATGGATGCACTTAAAATTTTGAAAACCACATTGACATCCGATGATGTGATGTTGGTGTACCCAGATTTCAAAAAGGAATTTGTTTTAACAACAGACGCCTCAAACTACGCTTTGGGAGCGGTACTATCGCAGGACAATAGACCGATAGCATTTTTATCAAGAACACTTAGTAAAACCGAGGAAAATTACGCTACAAACGAAAAAGAGCTTCTCGCCATCATATGGGCACTGAAATCACTTAGAAACTATCTCTACGGTTCTACAAAATTAAAAATTTACACAGACCACCTTCCCCTGACCTACGCCTTAAACAACAAAAATTCAAACTTAAAACTAAAACGGTGGAAAGCATTCCTTGAAGATTTCAATTATGAATTGAAATACAAGCCTGGCTGTACTAACGTAGTGGCCGATGCTTTATCCAGACCATCTAATGACAACCCACAAATAAATACCCTGACTGCAACTCAGCATAGCGATGACAGTTCATCACAAAACCTGATACAATTTACGGACGCCCCAATAAATGCATTTAAAAACCAAATTTTTATTTCTAACGAAGGAGATCAGGCATCTCATAATTTTGAAATAGTATTTCCAACATACCACAGACACATTATAAACGAACCCAATATTACTACAGAATCTCTTACACACATTCTAAGGAAATTCTTGAACCCTTCCGTTACTAACTGCATAAAAACTTCCGACGGGATCTTGGGGAAATTGCAAGAAATTTACAGAGAAAACTTTGCACAATATAGAGTTAAGTATTCCCGAAATATAGTGACAGATTTGAAAAGCAAAGAGGAACAAGAGAGCGAAATAATAAATGAGCATAACAGAGCTCATAGGAATAGTGCAGAAAACAAAACCCAGCTCCTCACAAAATTCTACTTTCCACAAATGCATTCAAAGATTAAAAAAATCACTAGTCTTTGCAAAATCTGCAAGGAAAATAAATACGACAGACATCCTAACAAGACTACAATTCAGGAAACACCGATTCCACAATACCCTGGACAGATCGTACATATAGACATAATCATCACAGAAAAGAAATCCACATTGACTGCTATAGACAAATTTTCTAAATTAACCCAGGTTAAAATATTAAGATCTCGAGCCACTGAAGATATCAAAGAGCCACTTAGAGAGATACTACTCTCTTTTGGTATGCCACAAATAGTTGTCATGGATAATGAAAAATCTTTTAGTTCAACTTCCATTATTTTTATGTTAGAAAATCAGTATAAGATCAAGACATTCAAGATACCCCCATACAGTAGTAGCGCAAATGGACAAATCGAAAGATTTCATTCTACACTCTCAGAGTTAATGCGTTGTCTAAAAGCAGAAAATCCTCATAGTACATTTTCAGAAATTTTACATATGGCAGTTTTTGAATATAATAATTCCATACATTCTACCATTAAAAAGAAACCTTTTGAAGCATTTTTTCTAGGTAGAGTCACCACCGATCCTCAAGAATTGGAAAAGATTAGGTTGGACGTAATTAAAAGGCTCACAGAGAAACAAGTAGAAGACATTAGTTATCACAACAAGAAAAAAACTAACCCGAAGACTTACGAAGCCGGACAGACAATTTTTGTAAAACAAAACAGGAGATTAGGCTCTAAACTTAGGAAGACATATAGGAAAGAAATTATTAAAGAAGACAAAAACACAACAGTTATAACAGAATCAGGAAAAACAATACATAAAAATAATATCAAGAACTAAATCAATTCTAAATTTTTTAGACTTTTTTAAAATTTTGGACTACTCTAACTCACAAATAGTAACCCTGAACTCCGGACTGGCGAAATTACAAACAGGAACTTTTAAACTAATTCATATCATTGAAATAGACGGATACCAGGAACTCATAGACAATCTTAAAGAAACCCTTCAGAAAGATATTGGTTCTTCTCATTTTCTCCACCCCTTACTGAATCACGAACTGACAGAACTTCAAGCTTACTTAGACCGACTAAAACCAAAGACAAAAAGATCTTTAAATTTTATTGGTTCTGCGTGGAAATGGGTTGCGGGAAACCCTGACCATGATGATCTAGAGATCCTAACTCAAAAAAACAACAGAGTTTTGAGAAATAACAATAAACAAGTAGTGATTAACAAATTGACAATAGAAAAAATCAAGGAATTGACACATGTGACAAACAGCCTATTAGAAAGCTTTAGAAAAAATAATAGTAATTCCACAAAAGAACAATCCACAACACTATTGAAATACAAACTAAGTACCATAAAGGAAGAAATAATTAATATCCAACATGCCATGCATTGGGCGAAAGTAGGTGTAATAAATTCTTTTATTCTTACATCAAATGAAATAAATATTGTAAAAGAGGTTATTAATGAAGATTTCATACCATTTGTAAATTTAGAGCAAGCTTTTGAATTTGCAGAAATAAAAATTGCATCTGACCATAATTCAATTGTTTATATATTAAGTATCCCAATGACACACTTAAACGCATGTAATAAAATTTTTGTAAGACCTATAAAATTTGGGAAATACATAAACAAAATAATGTATAAAAAAATTCTTTTATGTGACAATGTAATGTATGGTATGAGAAATGATTGCAAGATTTATAATAATATTACTGTATGCAACAAAAATAATTTGGACATCCTGGAAACCGATGCTTGCTTATCAGACCTGATCAAAAGCAAACCTGCAAATTGCAGCTTGATAGACAGTCGAGGCACCCCCACTGTGGAAGAAATATCACCTGGAACGATCCTTTTAAACCAATTTACTGGCACAATTCTTATTAACAACGAACCACAGAATCTTAATGGGACTTATGTGATACAATTCTCCAATGCATCTGTATCTGTGATTGGTAAAATTTACAACTTCTTTGAAAGAACACAAGTACAACCCCTACCTGCCATTTTACAACCCAGACACTTGCACCAAAATATAGAGGAAACTTTGTCCCTAGAAATGGTAAAGGAAATAAGAACAAACAACACGGAAGCAATCGATTTGATAGATATCAAACACACAAAAGGCCTAGCCGTAAATTTTGGATTCTGTATAATTACGCTATCTTCTATAGTTACACTATTAGTCAAGATGAAACCATGCAAGAGGAAAAGCAAATCAATAATCACTCCAGCAATTATCAACACAGTTCCATCAATACACACATCAATGCCAGAACTATCAGAAAAGAGGAAGCCAGAACAGAACGGCATAACTAGAATATCAGATATCCCGTACTTCTGACCGAACGAGGACGCTCGGTGTTAAGAGGGGAGGTGTTAACACAAAAAAAGTTTATTTCCCTTATTATTAAATTTCAACGAATTAACCAAAATGCTGACACTAGCGCAGACGGTTAAACAGGTCAACAACTTATGAAAGTTGCAAAACAGTAAACAGCGCGTGTCATTACGATTACCATGCAATTTTCCAATATCTTATTTTATGTTTCGTTTGAACTAAAAACTAGAATTAAGTTCAGTTGTAAATTTATACCTTTGCAATTAAGTTCTAATTATGTGCTTTTAAATAAAATAAAATTAAGTGAAAATAAAAAAATGTTTTTTTTATAAAACTAAACTAAAAATACATTAACTTATATGTGTAAAAATATCAATTCAGGGCTTAAGTTTTTTTTTTTAACTTTAAAATTTCTTTAACTTTGTTTCCCCATCTAATTAATATAGGCTGTGGGGGTCGTATTCCAGATATTTTTCTTCAAAGGCTGCAACAGATAAAGGAGCTTTTAAAAACACTTCTTGAATTGAAGTTAGTAAGGAGTGGTGATTATTTGATATACTGTGACGTTTCTAATTTGAAGATGAGACCTTATTTAACAAAATTCTTTCGAAAATTAGTGTTTGAAAATATCCACAGCCTTTCTGATCCAGGTGTAAAAACTTCAGTTGATTTGGTGCGCTCTCGATTTGTCTGGAAATCATTAAGAAAAGACATTTCTGAATGGGTTAGAATTTGTATTGCTTGTCAAAGATCAAAAGTAAACCGCCATACGAAAAGTCCAATTGACATTTTCAAACTACGAACGGAACGTTTTAAGCACATCAATATCGATATAGTTGGCCCATTAACAAGTTGCCAAGGTTATCGCTACCTTCTTACTTGTATTGACAGGCTTACGAAATGGCCAGAAACAATTCCTTTAGCCGACATTAAAGCTGAAACTGTTGCATTTGCACTTACAAATATGTGGGTATCCAGATTTGGAGTACCAAAACAAATAATAACCGACCAAGGCAGGCAATTCGAAAGCAAATTGTTTCGAGAACTTTCGAAAATATTTGGTTCAAGAGTGACGCACACTACGTCTTACCACCCACAATCAAATGGACTAATCGAACGTTGGCATCAAACCTTGATGAGTTGCGGAAAAAATTACTGGATAAGTGTATTACCACTTGTTATGCTTGGTCTTCGCACAAGAATTTTAGCTGATTCACAAGTCTGCGCTGCGGAAATGGTTTATGGAACAACTCTTACTTTACCAGGGGGCAAATCACGGCATCCGATACGACTCGTAATTTAAAAATATTTCCATATAAACTCTATTGAAATATTTTTAAATTACGAGTTGAATCGAGTGCCGTAATTTGCCTCCAGGTGAACTGATCGAAGAAAGTCCGTCAAAAAAAGATGACAAAGAAATCAAATGCTTAAAGTTAATCCCCTAGCTACACGTTTTCATGGCAATATCAAAACATACATAAACAATCAACTAAAATTTTGCGAGTATGTATCTGTCAGATGTGATGCAGTGCAGAAACCACTTCAACCACCGTATAATGGTTCTTATAAAGTTATTTCACGAACGGATAAATTTTTCAAGCTTTTGATAAATGAAAAAGAAAATGTTGTAACCATAGATAGACTAAAACCTTGTTTGAATTTTACAGATTTCTCCGATGCTATTCCCAAGAAAATAAAAAAACTCAGATTCGCTGTATAACAACGCTGGAGGGAGAGTACTGTGGTGCCTTCAAAATAAATACTTGATAGAAAACCACTTGTTGAACGAATAATATTTAAAAACAAAAATATTTAAAGCAATCAATTACTCACTGCTTTTTTAATATTTTTAAAATAGCAAAAATTATTTTAATTGTAATTTGAATTCGTAATATTAAATATATTCTTTTTGTAAAAAAAATAAAATTGTTGGTTTTATTACAATTTATACTAACAGTTTCATTTTATTTGATTTTATTGGCAAAAATTTGTATAGTAAAAATTTGCATTTACTCATAAATGAATGGTCATATTTCTCTCAATTCGGCCTCTCATTTACTGGATTTTGTGTATGCGAACGCAATCCGGTAAAAAATAGTACAAGTTTGTAAAAATGTTTTAGTTCTCGAACGCAATTAATAGTAAACAAGTAAGAGTGCTATATTCGGCTGTCCCGAATCTTATATACCCTTTACCAAAGTGCGTTTATGTAGTATAGAGATACATACATAAGCACAGAGATATGTATGTAGATATTAATTTTGTGAAAAAATTCATAATTTTTGCTCTAGTGATATTTTTAATAACTTTTTAAATATGTTTTTTTTATATTACCAATAAGTTGAACATCGATGGCTTACTTTTTAAAAAAAATACAAGTTTTCAGGAGAGCAAAAACGAAAAAAATCGCCAAAACGAAAAAAATCGCCAAAATTAAAAAACGCCAAAAACCGAAAAAAATCGCCAAAACGAGAAAAAAGTGTCTAAACAAAAAAATTCCCACATTGCGAAAAATCGCCGAAACAAAAAAATGAACAAAAATTGCCAAAAATGAAATTAAATCGCCTAAATGAAAAAAAATTGCCAAAATCAATAAAATCGCCAAAACGAAAATAAATCGCCCAAATTAAAAAAAACGCAAAAACCCGAAAAAAATCGCCAAAACAAAAAAAAAATGCCTATATGAAAAAAAATCGCCAAAATTCAAAAAAACGTCAAACACTAAAAAAAATCGCCAAAACAAAAAAAAATTGCCTATATGAAAAAAAATCGCCAAAAATTAAAAAAATTTAAACTAATGCAATTTTGACTATGTAATTTTAACAAATTGCTATATCTTGGAAACCGTAAGAGCTAAAATGTTGAAATTGTCAAAAACGGTAAAACTAAAAAATCCAAAAATTATAAAATCGCCAAAAATTAAAAAAAACGCCAAAAACCGAAAAAAATCGCCAAAACGAGAAAAACGTGTCAAAACTAAAAATAAATTTCCACAATGACAAAAAAACGCCAAAAACGCAAAAATCGCCAAAACAAAACAAGTGCTTACATGAACAAAAATCGCCAAAAATGAAAAAAAATCGCCCAAATAAAAAAAAATCGTTAAAATCAAAAAAATCGCCAAAATTAAAAAAACGCCAAAAACCGAAAAAAATCACTAAAACAAAAAAAAATTGCGTATATGAAAAAGAATCGCCAAAAATTAAAAAAATCGCTTATATGTAAAAAAATCGGCAAAATCAAAAAAATCGCCAAAACGAAAAAAAATCGCCAAAATTAAAAAACGCCAAAAACCGAAAAAAATCGCCAAAACGAGAAAAAAGTGTCTAAACAAAAAAAATTCCCACATTGACAAAAATCCGCAAAAATCGCCGAAACAAAAAAAATGAACAAAAATCGCCAAAAATGAAAATAAATCGCCTAAATGAAAAAAAATTGCCAAAGTCAATAAAATCGCCAAAAAGAAAATAAAACGCCAAAATGAAAAAAAACGCCAAACACTGACCGAAAAAAATCGCCAAAACGAGAAAAACGTGTCAAAACTAAAAATAAATTTCCACAATGACAAAAAAACGCCAAAAAACGCAAAAATCGCCAAAACAAAACAAGTGCTTACATGAACAAAAATCGCCAAAAATGAAAAAAAATCGCCCAAATAAAAAAAAATCGTCAAAATCAAAAAAATCGCCAAAATTAAAAAAAACGCCAAAAACCGAAAAAAATCACCAAAACAAAAAAAAATTGCGTATATGAAAAAGAATCGCCAAAAATTAAAAAAATCGCTTATATGAAAAAAAAATCGGCAAAATCAAAAAAATCGCCAAAACGAAAAAAATCGCCAAAATTAAAAAACGCCAAAAACCGAAAAAAATCGCCAAAACGAAAAAAAAGTGTCTAAACAAAAAAAAATCCCACATTGGCAAAAATCCGCAAAAATCGCCGAAACAAAAAAAATGAACAAAAATCGCCAAAAATGAAAATAAATCGCCTAAATGAAAAAAAATTGCCAAAATCAAGAAAATCGCCAAAACGAAAATAAATCGCCCAAATTAAAAAAAAACGCCAAAAACCGAAAAAAATCGCCAAAACAAAAAAAAATTTTCTATATGAAAAAAATCGCCAAAATTAAAAAAAAACGTCAAACACTGAAAAAAATCGCCAAAACAAAAAAAAATTGCCTATATGAAAAAAAATCGCCAAAATTAAAAAAATGCCAAAAACCGAAAAAAATCGACAAAACGAAAAATAGTGTCAAAACTAAAAAAATTGCCAAAAAAATAAAATATATAAGAAATAAAAAAATCGCCTAAATGAAAAAAAAATCGTAAAAATCAAAAAAGTCGCCAGAACGAAAAAATCGCCAAAATTAAAAAAACGCCAAAAACCGAAAAAATCGCCAAAACCAAAAAATTGCCTATATGAAAAAAGTCGCAAAAAAGCACCAAATTAAACATAATGCCTAAAACCTAAAAATTGCACAAAAAGTATGAATTTTTTCACAAAATTAATATGTACCTACATATCTCTGTGCTTATGTATGTATCTCTATACATAAACGCACTTTGGCAAAGGGTATATAAGATTCGGCACAGCCGAATATAGCACTCTTGCTTGTTAATATTGTAGAAATTACAAACGGAATGACAAACCTATAAATGCATAATTTCAATGAAGTGTGCTGAAACTTGAAGTAAATATACATGACATGGTTGTTTGTTATTAAGAAATAAAAACTTAAAAAAAATTAGTGAACTTAAGGAGCTGCAAGTCAACCTGTTTCAAAAATAAAAATAAATCAAAAGCAACACGGGGAAGCAAACCCCGTAAAAAATGCTTATCTCCGTTGGTCTTTAAGGAAAAATCAAAAGTCTCGAACGGTTACAATTAGTTTTAAATTTTTTTATTTATGTAACAAATTTTAACACAAAACAATAAACAACGATTTAATTTAGTGATAATGAACGTAGGCAACATGATGAGGTGTGCTTATGGATGTCTTGACAAGAGCGGGAGCGTGATGGACGACAGCGTTTGGTGCATGATGTACAACAGTTGGACTATGATGTAGTATAGCTGGTGTATGGTGATGAGTGGTGGTAATTAAAGTTGGAGTCGACTTAACGACAGCAGCTGAAGGCGAAGTGTGTAGGACATGCACAGTTTGCGGGGCGTGATGATAAACTGTGGGCTGATGGTGATGTACCACAGTTGTAGTAGACTTGGGCGCAATAAGATTTGCCTTTACAGGAATTACTGCAACGGGCTTAGATACACTTTTCTTTTCTGCAGTTTTCTTAGCTGGCTCGTTATTTAAACGTTCTCGACGAACCACAACCTTTAAGCCATTAACAGCATCTGAACTGTAATCAACAATTCGCTTGTATCCATCAGCTTCATTAAGAGTGTATTGTCCCTGCAAGTTGTCTCCATCTCGAGTCTCTGTTTGAGTTTTTACATCCCCTGTTATGGAATCATCGACACTATACTTAAAGTTATAAGTAGGATGAGCATCGTAATTTTCCGTAAAAGATTCAGGTAAAAGACCTGCTGTAACAGCAACAATACAAGCCAGGAATGATATAACCTTAAAGAAAAAATAAAAAATGCACCACATTAACTATTATTTTATTTTATCTAAGCAATAATATTTGTTTTACTTTAATTTGCATGTTTCAATATATTTTAAGTCTTAGAGTTGTTTGAGGAATAAGCTTTACAAATGAACTGTGACTGTGAGTCCTGCAACACACCATTTTTATATCAATAAAATGACAACACAAGTATTGCAAAGTCACTCTTTCAAAGGTCGTCTCTCAGTTGTGTTGTTGTTTTCTGAAAATATCTTCATCAATGACCTACTATTCGTAAACACTCCACTCACTGTCCATGCAAAATGTGTGTGCATCTACAAAAGGAACAGGTACTTTAGTTTGCGGCAAGGTCACAATTTATTCATTGATTCTGCTTAAATCACAAATCATCATTATCACTATACCAACCAATATTATTTATTTTACCTTAAGGGCGATAATGCGTCGATGCAACCGTTCATCCAAAAGAAAAGCATGAATTGTTGTCTTCGCCGTTTACATTGGATTTTATTTCAGTTTACTTCTGCACAAACTGAATATTAAACATTTAACAACGAACCAGTTCCTTTCTCTGCCGTCGCTACAACTAGAATTTTAGGTGAGAATAACCGCAACTTGCTTGAGCACCATTGTTTTATTGCACATAATGCGCTACAGTCATACAACCATCCATATTACGTAAATTATTAAAGCGTGTCTGTTAAAAATTTTACTTTATTATTACGCCTCAAAGTATGCTATAATAAGTTATCATATTCGTTGCTTAGTTAACAGTTCTATGTTAAAATTCAAGCTCTAACAATGCTGCCGTTTTCTTATTTTAAAACAACTTTTTCTGTGGAAAAAAAGACACATGTTAAACAAATTTAGGAAGTGATACATATTAGGGAGGGCACATGTATTTTTTTAAAACATCGATTTTTCGCTTTTATATGAAAAATTATTTTTTCCAAAAATATTCCAAATTAGAAATAAATACACATACTAACATTTAAAGAGTGCACTAAACGACTACAAGAGTTGCTTGCATCTCTTAAAAATTATCTGGAAGGTCTCGATATCACACCAGCGTCTAATTCCTTTTTTTGGCGCACTGCAAGAAAGCTTAAAACCCCCGTTGTGTTTAAACTACACTGCGCACATCTACTGGAGGTTGGGCAAGAAGCGATACTGAAAAAGGTAACATATTTGCTGATCATTTACCCCAAACACATGCATTGGTACTGTTGATTTGCCGAGTGTAGTTGCTTTACCTCCTCGACCCATAAAGTTTAAGACGCGTGATGTTCAAAAACTAATTGCTGAGCTTAATCCGAAGAAAGCTCCAGGTATTGATGGAATCAGTAACAAGATGAACTTGCTTCATATTGCAATAAGAATCCTGCTATTTATTTTTAATGCCATTTTAGGAATGAAGTATTTTCCACATAACTGGATACTTGCCAAGATAAAAATAATTCCGAAGCCGGGCAAAGATCTTAACAAGGCTGAGTCATATAGGCCTATAAGCTTACTATCAACAACCTCAAAGCTTTTCGATTAGCTGCCCATGACTAAATTGTCCAGAATTTTAGCCGATAATGGGTGCATCCCGGACCATCGATTTGGTTTTAGAAGTCAGCATAGCACTATTGAGCAAACGCATAGATGGGTTCAAGTTCTAAGGAGGACATTTGAAGAAAAGAAGTATTGTTCTGCCTTTTTTATTGATGTTTCTCAGGCATTTGATAAAGTATGGTACGAAGGGCTATTTTTAAAATTGAAGACATATCTGCCAATAAACATACAAACTTTTGGAAAGTTATATTATTGGTAGGAAGTTCATTGTTGTCGTAGGAGATTTCATTAGTGTGCCCGAATTAATATCTGCCGGTGTGCCTCAAGGTAGTATTCTGGGCCCAGTCTTGTATTTAATATATAATTGTGATATGCCTGTGAGCAATAATATTCATACCTCTACATTTGGCGATGATACAGCCTGTATGAGTATGCACGAAAGCCCCAACGAGGCATCCCGCAATCTCCAGGAACATATTACTTAGCTGGAAATGTGGTTGAACTTATGGAGAATTAAAGTAAATGAACAAAAGTGTGCCCATATAACGTTTACCCTAAGAAAATATACTTCTTCTTCCATTCGACTTAACAATCAAACTATCCCTCAACATTCACAAGAAAAATACCTCGGTATACACCTTAATCGAAGGCTTACATGGAAACATCATATTGACTCTAAGCTATCTCAAATAAAACTTAAGTTATCTCAAATACATTGGTTAATTGGCAGAAATTCAACACTTAGCCTAGACTGCAAACTTTTACTATACAAGTCGCTTTTGAAGCCAATATGGTGTTACGGTATCCAGTTATGGGGCACTGCTTCAGCTTCCAATGTTGAGAAAATCAAACGAAGACAAAACAAAATCTTAAGGTTAATAACATCTGCTCCAAAACTTAGGTCCTCATTTTGTAATTTAAATTTTTTTATATAAAATTTGTCAGCGCTTAGCGTTGTGTTTCTCAAAATAAGGCACATAAGTTGTTCTTATAAACAACGGAAAATATGGCATATACCCGTAAATCTGTATTAAAGTATAGTGAGTTTATTTAATGAATGCTACTCGTAGAATCTGATAAAAATAAAATTTTTATTTTTTTCAATTTCAATTTCAATAAAAATTATTGTATAAATTGTGTGGTGCAATATAAGTATGTCAGTAATGATCTTATATAAT
Organism: Tachina fera; assembly: GCA_905220375.1. Lineage (NCBI taxonomy): Eukaryota > Metazoa > Arthropoda > Insecta > Diptera > Tachinidae > Tachina > Tachina fera. The sequence continues at coordinate 86,894,919 of LR999963.1, read as the reverse complement.
ATTATCATATTAGTCGTAACTTTAATATATTCAGTATACTATTTTGTAAGTTCACTTAATGTGTCATTTGCTTGTATTCTTTTTTTGTAGTCTTTATTTCCTGGTACTCTTCATCAATGCAGTGTTTAATAAAAATATATGCACTGCTTTCACCTTTAAAATAATATGTTATATAATATGTCACCTTTAAAATATATTTTTTATAATTACATAGTAAAAAATTCTGCTAAAACCTTAAAACATTTATTATAAACAGCATCAACTGTGTAAGCATCGATGAAAAAAAGGAGAAGTAAAGTTAGTGTGGCTTACAGAGTGATATAGGAAAACAAAATAAAAATATATATAATTTTGGAAGAATTAGATTATATAATAGTATCGCCAAAATAATCAAATTTACTTAAAATCTTTTTTGCATATAAAGCTATGGTACCTAGCAATAGATTGAAAACATAAAATCAATTTGTCCTAATTAACACAATGCAAGTCTTATTGCTAAGCTGATTAGTTTGTTAGGAAAGAGAGACGAGGAGAAATGAAACGGTTCTGTTCCCCACGTCTCTCTTTCCCACAAACTAATCAGCTTACTAATAAAACTTGCATAGTGTAAATTAAGACTTTTTGATTGCACTTGGCTTACGGAGTTACTTCACTAAGCGTCTCAATTGTAACAGTATACTGTAAATGAGAGACATGTTGAAATAAAAATTTATATAAAAATTGCTTACTAAACATTTAAAACGATTCAATAAATTACACTGGTTTACAGCCAAAAAATACCAAGAACGCCACATACCTAGATCAGTTAATTGAGACCTTCTGAATAGGAAAAATGCTGTAATATTTTTTTCTAAGTAATGTTTTTTAGATAACGGTAGTTTTGTGTTTTTCGGTGTATAGTCCCAATCAAACAGTTGTGGAGCCCAACCGAAAAGTCTGATCAAGATAAATGGCATATCGTTGAAGAGGTAATTGAATGCCTTTTCCGCCGATATGCCGATATTTGACAAGAAATGGCTGAGTTATGGTACCTCAAAGTTTAAAATATGCCTATTTTTTACGTTTTTTTTCAAAAATTTTAATTTGTATTTCGTTTTTTTTCTACGTTATAGTAAAGATCTGGAATGTTTTATTTTTTATCAAATAGTTTATTTAATTACGAACATTTTAAGCGTAATATGAAAAAAAAAAATTATGAACTTTTGCGTTTTTTTCGGATGGATCTTCGCCAATGAGGAACCAACAACAATAGTCCGCCATCATATGTTCATCCCACCAGCCTTTGTAACGTCTCTCGATCTCGTCCATTTCTTGGTGAAATCTTTCACCTTTTTTATCACTTTCGGAGCCCAAGTTCGTGGGAAAATATCCAACTGACTGAATAAGAAGTGTAGTTTAGGTGTCATATTTGAACCTAAAAGTTAAAAAGAATAACTTTCCAAATGATAACAGCGTTTTTGATATATATGCTTTCCAATGGCATTGAATTTTATTATTATCGACGGAAAATGCATTCAATTAGCTTTTCAACGATATGCCATTTATCTTGATCGGACTTTTCGGTTGGGTTCCACAACGGTTTGATTGGGACTATACACCAAAAAACACAAAACTACCGTTATCTAAAAAATGGTACTTAGAAAACAATTACAGCGTTTTTCCTATTCAGGAGGTCCCAATTAACTGATCTAGCCATCTATTGCCAGCGACTGTTCCTCATGCCACAGACGGCTGGAAGCGAGTAATTGGCATCTTCAAAAAACCAATAGCCACCTATTGCCAGCGACTGTTCCTCATGCCACAGACGGCTGGAAGCGGGCGTCGGATCTTGTATCAAGCGACTTGCTATACAAACGTGATATAAGCCTTCTAGATCAGTCTGGCTGGAAGCCAATGCTGGTAGCTCCAGGTTCAGGATCGGAAGTTGTAGCCCAATCAGCTGCTCATCTTAAGCCATCTGATTACCGCAACCTCCACATTTTACTTACATGCTTCTAACTCCCGCTAGTTTATTTCTTTTAATATAAATTTTTTTGTATTATGTAGTTTTAGGCTTTGCGTAAGGTAACAGCTACATGTTTTATTGAAAGTTTTCAATCTCAAGGCGCACGCAAAGAAAAAAAAATAGTTAGTACAACCACAATCGCCAACTATCATTAATGTTTGCGATTATAATTATGTCAAACATATAATATAATAAAGCCATTCGGAACATTATATGTTCAACTACATAATAACAATATATGCTCGTGTTAAACATTTTATTATGTTCATTACAAGTATGTCCAATTTCCGGTTAACCATATTTTTATTTTTATCAGTATTATGATAATTGTCCTTTTGAACATATTTGTATGTTCCTAAGAACTACAATATAAAAACAAATAAGAGTTTTTTTATTTGCCCAATTTATTGAAATTCATGTTTTGCAAATACAAATTTTCTTAAATACTAAGCAACTTACTTTATATGTATATACATATGTACATAAATATCGTCATATACATATTTACAATTGAAAAGGAAAATATGAAAATATTTAAATTTTTTTTATTTATTTAATTTATTGAAACATATTATACAGAGTAAATTTGCATAATATGGTGTTGCACAAATAAAGCTCTTACCTGCTTTTATTTCAATTACAAAATCAACTGTATTTATATATTGCTCAAGTATAATTAGAAAAAAGTCCGGCTTTATAGCGAAGTTGTGACTGAAAATTTTAACATTGACATTTGAAGGTATATGGTGCACCTCTTTTGCTGGAAATAAGAAATAAGCATGTACATACATATGTACATATGTATGTATGCAATATGGCCAAATTAATAAAAATTCAAAAAATGCGTAATAATTAAGGTAATCATTAAAATTGCATGCAACTAACTCCTTTTTCTCGTTGTATATAGTTTTTATTAATTTTATTTGGCTCATTTTTGCCGGTAATATATAGGTATTTTATTATTTTCTTTTTCTTCGCGATCTTAAGTGCGACTGACGCTTAGATTTAATTTGAGAAAACTGAAGAAGAAGAGAATGGTATGTTCTATACAAATATAATCAGTTTGTATTAGCAAAACTATCAGCTTAATAAGAATATAATTTTTTAGGCAAAATATAATAATGACGATAAACATACTATTTTTATATGATATTGTAATATGTTAACAATATACATATTTGACACAAGAATACCAACGTGTCTCTTATAGTAGATATCTAAATGTCGTCGGGTGGTTTCTGGTTTGCTGCAGACATAATGTATTTTGAATAGACCGTGTCACAAACCAGAATCCAATCGACGATACATATTTAAGAAATACATAAATACATATTATATATAATATTTATCTACATACATACATATGAATGTAACTATTTATTGTAGCAAGTTACACTTTATATTTAATTATTTATGTACTATGTACATGCTCGTGTATATGTAAATGTATTGACTTACCTTTAAGGAAATTTATTTCTTTTAAAACAGTAAAAAAAATTTTAATTTAATTTAACTTTTTTTCTTTAAGTATGTATGCAAGTAGGCATATTGTTTTTTAGAATTTTATTCGCTAAAAGGTTATTATCACCCTTTCAACTCACGAGTAAACAATTAAATGGTTTTAAACGCAATTTTAATTTAACATTTTTTACTTTGTTGTAATAAAAATTTATGGTTCAGCCATATTATATAGTGAATATTTGCGAAATGACGACCATATTGTAATAAAATGCATACATTTAAATGTTTAGATCAAAAATATAACGTTCCCAATCTATTTTTATTAGAATAACTTAATTCTTTCAACCATATGAGGCAGAACTAAACACAAAATGACCGCAGTGATCATTTCTGAATCATGTTTTTTCTTTGCTTGCGTGCTTCGAAGAGTGAAGTACTCAATATTATGTTTTGAAAAAATTCCATTCACAAAAATAATTTTTATCAACTACAACACAATCTGCGAAGCAATAAGCTTCTCTGGGAAAAACACCCAGGCACTATTATTGAAATTGAACCCACGACTTCTGAACTGAGGGGTTAGCATCACTGCCACTCAGCCCCAACTAAATAGATTGCGAAATTCGGAGCGATAAATTGCTCCGGATTCCACGAAAGTCTAGTTAGTAGCAAACAAAAGCTCTTTTAATATAGGAACTATCCACTTTAGTTTTGAACTTCGTTATGCTTCACAGCCATTTTCATTACAAAATATTTTTAAAATAAATTTCAAAAACACTTTTTTCAAAATAAGGACATATACACAGAAAAAAGTATTCAGCAATTAATGTTTTCAATTACGAATTTAATTAATTCAATTAAATTTTTAATTATATTAATTAATTTGAGTGTAAAAACTTTAATTGCTTATAGGTGAATATTTAATTAATTTTTTAATTGATATTGCAATTATTTTAATTGATATTACCAAATTATTAATATTACTTTTTTGTGTGAACATATAACATAGAATATACATATATTAATTATATGAATATTTAAATCTTAAATCAGATCTATAAAATTTTAAACTGTAACCCAGATAGACAAACAATACATTTCGGCTTGCTAACATTTTCAAACTCTAACCCCATATGCAAAAAATTAACGTGTGCTTCAAGTGTACGTTAAATCGGTTTATATATGAAAATTTTGTGTTAACGTGCACTTCAAGCACACGTTAATTATTTTGCATATGGGGGTAAGTTATCATTTAATATATAGATACATATGTAAATATGTACACAAAAAAAATTAAAAAATATTTTAAATCTTTATTTTAATTTTGCAGCTATAGCCCAATATAATGATTAGTATAAATCATCCAAATTGCAAAAATTTAATCATTTAATTATTTTCCTATTTGTACTGGCATTTTTCTTATTTATTTAAAAAAAAATTAGTGTGTAAGTTTTTAATTAATACTTTGAATTAATCAAAAAATTAATTAAAAATCATTTGATTTAATTATTGAATTAAACAACACTATAGTTTTTTCTCTTTATGTTGGTATGTACTTATGTATGTATCTAAAGAAGGGAAAAGCTACTCTAATCAATAATTTGAATTTTTAAGCAAAATAATTCAGTTGCCAAAGCACAAACTTCGAGATATTCTCTTTACTGTTTTCACACTAAAAGTTAAAACCATATACACCTGATTTTGCATTCACGCTGCAAGTTTGTTAAATTCAGGTTTTAACGCACAGACTGTCTAGTAACTTTGCTCAAAAATAAAATAAATCTCCTGCAGAAATGCGTGTGTTTGTTATTGTATCTCTTCTGCGTTTTATAACATTTATTTTGCAAACTGTACAACAACTGCTTTTGTTTGTAGGAAAAACTCAGAAATTTTACAATGAGTTGTAAAATGAAAATTATTTTCGGCCTAATTCATAAGAAAAATTTGGTGTTATAAAAGGTTTATTAATCAAATTTCCATAGATACTTTGTTTCATAAACCTCTTATTAAACAGTAATATTTTTTATGAACAACGCAGTTTATATTTTGTAAATAAATATTTTAAAGTTATAGAATTAGTAATACAAAGTGAAGAAGTGCTTGGAAAAGTATTACAAAATAAAACTTTTTTATCGGCGGATCGATGTTAGTCATATCGTTTTTTTTCACTTCCCACACAGAAAAAAGTAAAAACAAGATTCAATTAAACAAGTATCTTTTCTTAGGGTAGACGTTATATGGACACACTTTTCTCAAAAAATGTCACAGTGCGAGCGAAACTACATGCGAGTTTATGCTACAAAGCAGGTTGTGTAATGGTTTGTAGCACCTTGTAGCTTCTTCTCTTTTGTTTTTGTTTTTCTGTCATGGCATTTTTTTGTTTTCCTTTTTGTGCATGTCTTTTCTTTGTGAAATTGTGATTATTTAATAAACTTTTGTGTGTTAAAATCAAATAAAAATTAAATTAAACAAAAAAAAAGTAAGAGTGCTATATTCGGCTGTGCCGAATCTTATATACCCTTTACCAAAGTGTGTTTATGTAGTATAGAGATACATACATAAGCACAGAGATATGTAGGTACATATTAATTTTGTGAAAAAATTCATACTTTTTTCTCTAGTGCAATTTTCAGGTTTTTGGCATTATATTTAATTTGGTGCTTTTTAAATTTTGGCGATTTATTTTATTTTGCTGATATTTTTAGTTTTGGCGATTTTTTTCATATAGGCAATTTTTTGGTTTTGGCGATTTTTTTCGGTTTTTGGCGTTTTTTTAATTTTGGCGACTTTGTTTCGTTCTGGCAATTTTTTTGATTTTGACAAATTTTTTCATTTAGGCGATTTTTTTATTTTTTTGCGATTTTTTTCATAAAGGCAATTTTTTTTGTTTTGGCGATTTTTTTCGATTTTTGGTGTTTTTTTAATTTTGGCGATTTTTTTTCGTTTTGGCAATTTTTTTTTAATTTAAGCGATTTTTTAAATTTCTGGCGATTTTTTTTCATATAGGCAGTTTTTTTTTGTTTTGGTAATTTTTTTCGGTTTTTGGCGTTTTTCTTTAATTTTGGCGATTAATTTTCGCTTAGACGATTTGTTTGATTTTGGTGATTTTTTTCATTTGGGCGATTTTTTTTTATTTTTGGCGAATTTTGTTCATATAAGCATTTATTTTGTTTTGGCGATTTTTGCGGGTTTTTGTCATTGTGGAAATTTTTTTTGTTTTGACACTTTTTTCTCATTTTGGCGATTTTTTTCGGTTTATGGCGTTTTTTTAATTTTGGAGATTTTTACCGATTTTTTTTTCATATAATCGATTTTTTTAATTTTAGGCGATTTTTTTTTCATATAGGCATTTTTTTTTTGTTTTGGCGATTTTTTTTTTTGTTTTTAACGTTTATTTCATTTTGGCGATTTATTTTCGTTTTGGCGATTTTTTTTAAGATTTGGCGATTTTTTTTCGTTTTGGCGATTTTTTTTTTATTTTGGCGATTTTTTTGAATTTTTGGCAATTTTTTTTCACATAGGCAATTTTTTTTTGGTTTGGCGATTTTTTTCGGTTTTTGGCGTTTTTTTTAAATTTGGCGATTTATTTTCGTTTTGGGGATTTTTTTGGATTTTGGCGATTTTTTTCATTTAGGCGATTTTTTTTTTAATTTTTGGCAATTTTTGTTCATATAATTTTTTTTTGTTTTGGCGATTTTTGCGGTTTTTGGCGTTTTTTGACATTGTTGGAAATTTTTTTTTAGTTTTGACACGTTTTTCTTGTTCAAGCGATTTTTTCGGTTTTTGGTGTTTTTTTTTTAATTTTAGCGATTTTTTTCATTTAGCGATTTTTTTCGTTTTGGCGTTTTTTTTTAATTTTTGGCGATTTTTGTTCATATAAGCATTTTTTTTTGGTTTGGCGATTTTTGCGGATTTTTGTCATTGTGGGAATTTTTTTTTGGTTTAACACTTTTTTCTCGATTTGGCGATTTTTTTCGGTTTTTGGCGTTTTTTTTTAATTTTGGCGATTTTTTTTTTCATTTTGGCGATTTTTTTGTTTTTGCCGATTTTTTTTCAAATGAGCTATTTTTTTTAAATTTTTGGCGATTTTTTTTCATATAGGCAATTTTTTTTTGATTTGGCGATTTTATTTCGGTTTTTGGCGTTTTTTTTAATTTTGACGATTTATTCTCGTTTTGGCGATTTATTTTGATTTTGGCGATTTTTTTTCATTTTGGCGATTTTTCTCGTTCTGGCGATTTTTTTAAATTTTTGGCGATTTTATAATTTTCGGATTTTTTAGTTTGACCGTTTTTGAAAATTTCAAGAGTTTAACTCTTACAGTTTCCAAGATATAGCAATTTGTCAAAATTACATAGTCAAAATTTCATTAACTGATGGACCACCCTTTAATTTAAATTTTTTTAATTTTAGTGTTAATTGTTGTAGCCTATATAAAAATACACTAATTTTACAAATTTCAAGTGTCATACAATTGTATGTATATTACATGGGATTTTAAAAGTTTTCGTCACTAATTTTGGAACACCCTTTAATTTTTAGCTTTTATATATTTGTTGTTGTAGCGACCAAAGTTCTACATACACTGTCCAAATTTCAGACCCGTAGCTTTTACCGTTCCTGAGAAAATAGCCATCTTCCTAAAACATGAAATATGTTTAATTATTAGGAAAAAAGTTTAAGTTTTCCAACCCTGGAAACGTTTTTTTAATTTGTTAAATATAAATTTTTTTTCTAATTATAAATACCAATTTTATTCATACCGAAGTATAAAATAAGTTAATTTAATAAAAAAGTAATAAAAACTTGTTTTCGGTAGTTATTTTCTATGGGAAAATAGAGTTTGAGTTTTCCAGCTCTGAAACCGTCCGCGATTTTTGAAAATTTTTGGCGATTTTATAATTTTCGGATTTCTTAGTTTGACCGTTTTTGAAAATTTCAAGAGTTTAACTCTTACAGTTTCCAAGATATAGCAATTTGTCAAAATTACATAGTCAAAATTTCATTAACTGATGGACCACCCTTTAATTTAAATTTTTTTAATTTTAGTTTTAATTGTTGTAGCCTATATAAAAATACACTAATTTTACAAATTTCAAGTGTCAATATACATATGTACACACATACATACAATTGTATGTATATTACATGGGATTTGAAAAGTTTTCGTCGCTCATTTTGGGACACCCTTTAATTTTTAGCTTTTATATATTTGTTGTTGTAGCGACCAAACTTCTACATACACTGTTCAAATTTCAGACCCGTAGCTCTTACCGTTCCTGAGAAAATAGCCTTCTTCCTAAAACATGAAATATGTTTAATTATTAGGAAAAAAATTAAAGTTTTCCAACCCTGGAAACGTTTTTTAATTTGTTAAGTTTTTAAAATTTTTTTTTAATTATAAATACCAATTTTATTCATACCGAACGAAGTATAAAATAAGTTAATTTAATAAAAAAGTAATAAAAACTTGTTTTCGGTAGTTATTTTCTATGGGTAAATTGAGTTTGAGTTTTCCAGCTCTGAAACCGTCTGCTCGATTTTGCTGAATTTCAATAGCAAAATTTTTCGGAAAATTTCTGACACACCAGTCCAAGAACGAAGTCTCTAGCTCTTCTGGGAGCTTGGGAAAACCGATTTCACGTACAGACAGACGGACAGACGGACAGACGGACAGACGGACAGAAGGACATCGCTTGTTCGTCTTCGCTATGCATAAGGATCCAGAATATATATACTTTATGTGTCGCTTATTAATATTGTAGAAATTACAAACGGAATGACAAACCTATATATACCCTTTTACCATTTTTTGGTAAAGGGTATAAAAAAAACAAAGATTCAGTTAAAAAATTAATTATTTTTCAACTATTAACTAAAAATTTAATTGATAGTTTTTTAAAGAATCAATTAAAATTTAATTGAGATATTTTTAAATATTTAATTAAAAAATTAATTGAAATATTTTTAAAATTGAATTAAAAACCTACTTAAAATTTTTTAAAGATTCTATTAAAATAGTAATTGACATATAGAAAAAATCAAATAGTTTAAAAAAATTTATAAAAAATCATGTTATGTAAATATGTATGTATGTATGTATAAAAAATTTAAGTATTTGTGTATTGTACCAAAAACCTAACTGGCTTTTGAATTTCGAATGGTGCACAACAGTACAATGGTCATATTCGTTGTTTGAGAGTCTTGCGTTAAGGTAAATGCAGAATATCGTAGCCGTACTTTGAATTGTGTGTGTATTTTGTGATTGGGTTTTAAAGAAAGGCTACAATATTTTCCATATACTACATATAGATACATATGTACATACATACTTACGCAAGACCATTTGCATCGGACCCCAAATATCGGCAATATACTAAGATTACCATTCACATTTGGTCTATATTATAGACTCTATGGACTCTATAAGCTTGTGTTTCTTATTATGATCTGATTGTTAAGTCGTCGTCCATACAGTGAAACATTTGCTGCAAAACATTTTTGTTTTCTCTTTTGAAACTGCATTCGTGTCCACATTGTGAAGTTTTTGTTTTGCAGGTTAATACATTTTCTCATATATTTTTCATAAGAATGAGGCGAGAATGACGTACTTAACAAGAACTTCGTGTACATGAAACAAAGTACCCTTTGCCATTCCTCTTTCCCCTCTCGTCAACAAACTCAAATGTTTTGCAGCAAATGTTTCACTGTATGAACGACGACTTTGAAATAAGGGAACAAAATGAATTTCTGTTTTTTTTTATATTTTATTTTTATTCCACGCATGTCAAAATTACTATGAATCAAAAAAAAAATATATAACCTGAGTAGTTTTTTAGTTTTCAGTTCAAAACCAATTAAAAGATTAATTGGGTAATTTAATTGAAAATATTTTTTCAAAACAATGTGGCATACTAAAAGAAAAATTATAATATTTACATACAATAATTGTTAACCATATCATACTATTCTGAGTTAAACTCTGTTGATAACACTTTTTTGATAGAGCAGTAAATTCTATTAAAATAAACATATATTCAATTAAAATATTAATAAAAAATATTATTTTTGCTAAGCAATAACTTAATTGAAAAAAATTCAAGAATAATTTTTTCTGTGCAGAGGTCAATGAAGATATTTTCGATGTTTTCCTTCCACAAAAACTCGTTTTTTCCATATTTTTTGGATTATTATTGCTGCTGCATCCTTTTTTAAGTTGAAAATCTTTCAAGTGACATCTATTGTTATTCACTGGCACTGACATTATCAGCTGCTTCTGGTAATTTTAACTTGGCAGCACTGAAATTAGCACAGCGAAAACAAGGTTGCATTCCTAAAATCAATTTAAAGCTAATTCTAAAATTCTTTTAACAAAACAAGTTGTATAGTAAAACCAGGTTTTAATATTTGGTTTTAACGTTAAAACCAACTTATTAAAACATGTAAGTGTGAAAAAACTATTACAGTAAAAAGTGGTTTCATTATAGACTATTTGAAATTTAATTTAAAATGAATTCTTAAATCGTTTATACATATTTAAGAAATTTATTATTTGACATAGGTATTGTCATAAATTTATTTTAATAGATTTCACCGACGTATTTTGAACAGTCAGAAACCTCTTGTCTTATGCATAGACTTTCAAAAACTATTTGAGAATTCACATATAAAAATATTATTGTGGTAGGTATCTCAAATTTTTTATTTGCTTAAGATTACGTATCAACTAGACAAAATAGACTGATTTCGAAAAGACATCTTAATACCAAAAGACTCAAAGATAAAACAATCCAGTGATACATGTGTTAACACAGTTACATATATAAGTAAATATGTAAGTAAATTTGTTAAAATTTTTGCATTCATGGGTGTAATAAAGAAGGGTAGAAATAAATCTAACAATTTTATAAACAAGCAAAATTTGGAAGTGGTATAAATCGTCTCAAAAAGTGTATGAAAGAGTGAGCAAACTACAACCAATTGTAATGGCGCATCGTTTGATTGGCTACAATTGGTTGAACTGAAACGTTTGAATGTATGTATACATTCATAAATAAGTATGTATGCATACCTATATTTCATTCCCAATTTCTACTCCATATAACAGGTTTATATTATTGTTTTTTACCTGAGTTCCTTAAACATACACACATTTATATTTATATATACAGTAGTTCAATAAAGTCTTTATACGTAGCTAAAAATAATGAATGCTTTTCGCATATAGATATGTAGGTACATATCGCTCATTTACTCAAACAATATCGTAAGTCAAAAAACGAGTTTGCCAGAAAACGGTTTTGAAGTTTTCAATTTACATATAACTTAAAGGAAAAATAAAGTTTTATTTTTCTCTTGAGTAAACGAGATATTTGTATGAAATTTTCGCACAATATGAAGAACGATATGAGGATTAATTCTGTATCACCAACTCAAAAATACCATTATAACGATATGAAGAAATATTTTAATAATAACACTACGTTTCGTGACTTCCATGCCTATTCACAGAAAGTATTCTGACTGAAGAATAGTCATAAATAGGGAAAGGATTTTCATGCATTTAAAATCACGTTTTATGTAAATAAAAAATATGCAGTAAAAATATAAAAATATGTATTTAAAACTAATAATATATGCATTTATCAAATTTTTTTTCACCATTTAAAAACATTAGAAACTTAAAAAAATCAGCTTCATTGCTTTCTTAGCAGACATTTAAAAATTAAAAACTTAAAAAACATAAAAAGCTCAGCTTTAATGCTTTTTTAACAAATATTTTGTTAAAACATATGGAATACAAATTACGAGTAAGTTCATTCGAACTTTTATTTACGTACATTAACGAATAAATGTTTCTTTTTAAATTGTCAATGGTAAATCTTTGACGCCTTTTTCTGAAAAAAATTTTATGTAATAAAAATGAAGTTATTTATTGGTATTCATTTAAATGCTGCTATTTTGTTTCTGGAATATTCAGTTTCTAAGTTCTCGTTGTTGGAACTATTGTGATACAATTTGTTGCATATATTTTAATTTATTTTTTACCACATCTTTATATATTGTGTGTGCACAAATTTCAATTTAGGCAGAAGGCTGTCGGATACTATATTTCTATTCATAAAATGAAAGAAATTTTAAAGTAAAAAAACTTGCCCCCATATGCAAAAAATAACGTGTGCTTTAAGTGTACGTTAAAACCAGTTTTTGTATGAAAATTTTGAAAAAAAATTTTTTTGTATGAAAAATTATATCCGACATCCTTCTGCCACGTCCCCCATTTAGTTACTGTACAATGTATCCGTATCGTATCTCTGGATATTTTTCATTAAAGGCTGAAACATGCAAAGAAGCTTTCAAAATCAGTTTATATCCACATAAAATTAATGCGGTTTAAAAGGGCTCTTGTTTCTTTATTTAATTTTTAATGGTATCAATATTCTTGACTTAAGCCAAGGTATTGAACTTTGAGTCCTACGGTGTTTTTGAGTATCGATTCATATCACAAAAAAGGATAGTAAATTTTTCTCATTTTCTCCTTTTTTGTTCTTACACAGTCGTAAAAACTCCAGCTCTTACCCTATAAAATAAAAGTAGCGCTGACAAACCTGCTGACATCGCAGCAGGCGAGTTCTTGGTTTGCAGCACTACATTTTTGCTCACTATTAAATCACTTTTTTTTCTGTAGTTTTCTTCATATACGTTCACTGTATTGTATTTAAATGAAAATCCTTTCCCTAGTCATAACTTTAACATTGTGACTAAAGACAAAAATTTCCGATTCTCAGAACAAAATTCTAACAACACAAATTTTTAAAACAAAGCAAAGGAATTTAGGCAATCATATGAATTGTGACAGGCATTTTAAAATAAAATAATCAATATAAAAATTTAAAAAAGGTAAACTTATTTAGAAATGGCAGAATGTGCTAAGTATAAATTTGGTTGAAGAGGAGCGCTAAAATCAAATTATTAATGAACTTATAGCTCATTTTGGGAGTGATGTACAATTTCCACAAACAAGCTGTGGTCCCAGGCTTTAAACTTATATTTATATTTATTCTAGCATTTTCCTGCGATTTTGTTCGCACTCAGAAAGATACTGAGTAGGCTTTAAATTGTATTTATCTCAAATAGAGAAAATGCCAACAGTGAAAATTTTTCTCGATTTATACTGTTCAAGGCAAATAGGAATTCATTCACTGCAAATAATGCATGTAAGGACTAGTCCAAAGAGGAGTAAGAGTACTCCAAAACTACTCCAAATATATAAAAAAAAAGTTGGCCGATGCCTTTGAAGAAATCAAGTTTTCGGTCACACCTGCATCAATTTCATATCATTTGTCTATTTTAAACTCATTTTAAATCTTCTAATAATAGTTTTCTTAAATTTCCGGCACAGAAAGAAGACTATAAATTGTTGGCAAAGATTTGGCGAGATATTTATTGAATATTGAATATAATAACAATTTCTGGGGCAAAACGGAAAAAACTGTTCCAATCGAAATAAGTTCATATTGAGTTGATGCCACCTCTGTAGTCTTCACATTCAAAAGTATCTCTGGGCAAAATTTCAATAAGTTTGTGTGATCTTTCAGGAAGTTATAGCGCAATGACTTAAAGCTTATATTCCTTTTACTTATAATCTCATACGGAATATGATGTATGTACATACATTTCAAATTAAATTTAATAGAACTATGTTTTCCTAAATAAAATAAAAGTATTCAGCGAATTTTTCAATTTAACTACAATAGCAAATTTCAATTCGGAAAAAAATTAAAACAAAACTTGAGATACATAAAAACTGCTCGTTAAAATATATGGCCGGAATTTCATTACGGTCTCCTCCCTCCGTAAAAAAAATTTAAATATGATAAATGATCGTTTTATCGAATGATAAATAAAATAAAAGAATTCGTATCTATATTTTGTATGAGTTTTATGTGCGTGGCCGATATTTATGACTCCCGGCAAGCGGATTTTTGTTGTTCTAGAAAGTGTATGAAGACTTCTACTTGGTTAGAAAAAATGTAATGCAAAAAATCGATTTGGATTACATGGGATGTCGGAATGGCCGATTTTGAGGAAATTTCATATCCTTTCTTTCCATATAATGTTCTTTAATAATTTTTGGAAGATATAGGACCACTACTTATAATTTTTGCAGAAAAATGTTTACGACCAGCCCACTTCATTCCATAGGCTCTCAATCGGATTCATGGCCATTGATTAGGGAGGAGAATGCAAATGTTTGAGGATATTATGACGTATTCGCTTCTTTAAAATATGAGAATCGTCTTTTCGGATCGTTATCCTGCTGGAGTATTCATTTGCGAGAGACCCCCATCTTATTAGTGAAAATCGTTGGCTCTTACAATATTTTGCCTAATTTCGGGATTGATAATCAAATTGATTGATATTTTTGCTTAAATTTGCTACATTTCTCACGATATTTAGTTTTTCACATTCTGAAAGTTTGTTTGATTTTCCTGGTCAGTGCTTTTACTATTCCAATTCCTTATAATATGCTAAGCAAACAATCTAGTACCAGTATTTAGATAATACACAAATGCATGTACTCGTATAAAGAATATAAAATGCCTTAAATCTTGTTATTGGAAATAGACAGCTTTAACAAAAGTTTTCCTTTTCGCTATTAGCAATTTTCGGTTTTCTTCTTTTTAACACTGAAATAAGCTTCGTGGCCATGGCTTCATATATTTTAATTTAAGCTGACACTAAAGTATACCTGGATAGTAGTAAAACTTCAACAAAATTAACCAAATTTTAATGTCGTCCGTCAAATCAAGGTGAAAGGCGAAAATATACAACAATATCAAAATTACATTAATAAGAGGCGTAGCTGGTAGGGTATTCAATTCATCTTTGTTTTAATCAGTTAATCGCTAAATTAATTAATCGGGGTTTTGGTTTAATTAGCTAACAGATTAAAAGTAATTTTCATAAATTTATTAGTTTAAATAAATAAAAATACAAAAATTACTAATTATTATTTTAAGATTCTAAAAAATTAAAGGTTTGAAAGGTCTTTAATTCGTTAGTTACGGGATTCCCATTTTTATAAATGTGTTTGCCATTATACATATTTATTGGTTTAATTATCATCCCTTAAAGATGAAAAAAATTAGGGGAAAAATTCTGTAACTTGAACAATAAAAGCAAATTCGCTTAGTTACAAGAAAATTCAAACGTTAAAATTCTGATGTTTTATATAAATTTCATTTAGTATTTTTATATCACCAAGAAAAATTCTGTTTTCTGATCAATTAAAGTTTCCTTGTGCTGCGCGAATGCTTCATGTACACAAAGGTTTAAAGTTTTAGTAATTGGAAAGGCAAAAAAATTAAAGAAGTTTTAAAAACTTCAACTACACTGTTGAATACCAAAGTTCTAAATCAGCCTGGGTGTGCTCTAAACTTTTGTTTTTATATTTTGAGTTTGCGAAAAGGTTAATAATTTACAAACGTGAACATCGCCAGTTTTAGTTAGTTCACGTTAAGCAAGGGAACTCTACATGCATTAATAAAAAAAAACATGGATGAAAAACCAATTTATGAGAAGAAACAATTATTAGTTTCATAGAAACTATATTGATCTTCTACAAAAATCGAAAATCGCAAATTTTAAATTAATCGAACAATAAATCGGAAAAGGTAAACCGATTGAATACAACAGGAGATTACTATCAGCGGGAGCTGAAATTTTTAGACCACTAATTAGTTTCATCAAATAAATAAACATATATTTGTACACATGTATGTACATCAGGCTCGGATCCAGCTCAAGCTTTGTTGGTGGGGGGGGGGGGGGGGGGGGGGCGGGGATTTTATGGTGATATTTTTCAATGTTATTTAATTTATTTTGCTACATACATATACTCCATATAACATTTAAATGTTTTACCAGTTTTTCTATTAAAAAATACATATTTTCGATGGCTTAGTCAGCAAACTTCGTAAGTCCACTTTTTATGAAAATTTAAGAGACCAAAAATAATAATTATTCCTGAATTTTTAAAGAAAAAAAGATAGCACAAGGAAACATCGGGCAACAAACCCAATCACATTTTCTTTAAGCAGAAATAATTTTTATTTTTTAATGTCTTATTTATAATTGTTTTTTGAGCAGATATAACAGTTATTTTTTTATCCATTTTTTTTTGGCAAAAATAAAAGTTGTTTTCTGATTTTTACTTTAAGCAGAAATAAAAATCTATTTTTGATTTTTCTAACAGAAATGAATGTTACATCATTGTAAAAAAGATATACATACAAATATACATATATCATTTAATACCCATATCATAAAAGTGATAAAAATAGTGCTAACATGTTTTTTCGGATGCGCAAACACAGAAATAAATTTTAATTTCTGCTCGAAGAAATAAAAATCAGAAAATAACAGTTATTTCTGCTCAAAAATATAAAAATAAAAAATATAGTTATAGTAACTGCGCCAAATGAATAAACCATACATTTAAGGTAAACAAAGAGTTTCTGACTTTTATGTAAAACAACAAAGCAAACATTTTTGTTCGACATGCCTAACACCCCAGTAAAAATGAGACTCCAAAAAAGTCATGAAAATGTAGAGTTTACGATGCGGAAGTAGTGCAAATTTCGATCCGATCTAATGATTTTTACATAGGGTTGTCATTGCAAGAAGTTCTCTTTTTCGATGCCTGGTCACTGAATTGGAAGCGATATTAAGAAAAATTCCCTTTTTTGTGTTCTATGATAATATGTATTTTCATCTAGGAAAAATGGTAAATAGTTGCCTTTTTTAACAATTCGTTTCTTTTTACACGAATTTAAGCCCGAAACAGTGTTTTCATGTAAATTTAAGCAAATAACTTTTAAATTTTAGACTAAAAATAATTCATAAATTTCTTTAAAAAAATAATTTTTTTTTTAATTCTGGTGAGTATTCTCTAACACTATAGAGGAGTTACAAGGTTTTCTTTAACTAAAATAAGCTTCTACATGGTTTTTTGCTCACTCTCGGCTAATTAAAAATATCGATTTTTTGGAAGCAATGAAAATGTACTTCCGCTAGAATGACTTCCATTTTTTTTTCATTGGGACATGTATACACAACAATCATTTCTCATATTACGTTTCATGAAAATTTACGTTAAATAGCTGATGTTAATAACAATCTCTACCGAAGTAGATAGAGTAGGGTGCTGATGAAGTGCGTGGCTGCACAGAAAAATATCGGTATTTATCCACCTATAAATTCTAGTTTAATTTTTCTTTCCTTCTTTAGAAACTCAGATTAATTAATTAGAATATTTCATTACATTTAGAATTGAAATCACTGAACTTAAGCCCGAATAAGAAATTAATTCTGATTTTTAATTTTTGTTATTTAGTTTTTTCTTTAATCTACTTTGCAAATACTTGAGCTTTTTTATTTCAATAGCTATTAGCACAAGCACAAATTATTTATTAGCGAAATAATCGAAAAAAAATTTGTATCATTTAGTGGAAGGGGGCGATATGTTTTTTCCCCTTCCATAAATCCGCCCCTGATGTACATTGACTGAAAAACTCAAAAAAATCTTTAAATACAACAAAACATTATTCAATTTGTCACCAAATATGTCCACGAGTATTTGAGAAATTTGTATTTAAATTTTAAATTCCTGACTAAGTTTTTGAAACTAATGGCTTAAGAATTTTTTTTGCCGCGGAAATATTATAAAGGCGCCACGTTCTCAAATCCATCAATTATTTTACATAAACTTCCATTATGAATCATGAAAAGTGTAACAAAACAGAATTTTGTAAAACTCTAACGTTGGACAGCTAAATGAAAGCGATGACCATGTTTGATGTAAGAACATTGTTAATTAATTTTTTTAGGCATGTGTACATACCGAAACATTTCAAATGACTATTTGACGTATCTGTCAATCATTATTAAAGCTTTAGAGACGACATTGATATTTAAGATTCCCCAGAAGTTTAAAGAATTAGAAGTCATGCACTAGTTAGTTCATTTTTACGAAGATCGAACGAAAATGAATATGAGGAAAAAGTCGTTTAAGAATTACAAGAAGTTAAAAAGCTTAATTACGCTACGGCTATATTTACTCTCGTGTGAGCTCTCGTCTGATTTCAATATCTAATTCTAAGACTGTGGCAGTTAAAATTTATATTACATATTGGATGAAAATTATACTAATTATACTTTCAACTTAACTCACATGAAAAGTGAAATACTTGAGGGATTCAAAGGCTAGTCATAAAAATCATAGCGTTCTAAAATTTTTATTTGAAAGCAAAACGAATTATATTTAAGTAATTTAAAACATTACATTACTACCGCTTGTGCACCCTCAATGTATATTACGGACGGTATTTAACTTTTATCTATTGATATTAGGCGAAAGTGCAAAGACAACTTACATTTCAGATTGTTAAAAAAACAAATCTGTGAGAAAAAGAGGAAATTGCTTAAGTCCACTTGAGCTAAAATTCAGATAATTCTGGTATCATAATTTTTAAATTTAAGACTATACCTGTATAAGTATGTATATACATATACATGTTTGTTCCTTTTTAGCTCCTACAAGGAGCAACGGGCCGTAAGTAAGTAAACAGCTTTAATAATCACTGAAAGAATGAAACCGCACAAAAAAAAATTCGAAACTTATTATTTTCTCAACAAATACAGAATAGTAAAGTTACTTTGGCTTGTCTGCAGAAACATTAAGAATGTCCAGAAGGCATCGAACCCGACCCTCCGACTACACTGCTTACTAGCCAAGATGACACTCTTACATACATACGTAGATATGTTTATGCATACGTATGAATTTTTTGTTAATTTACAAATTCTATGAAAGACTATGAGTAGGTTGGGAAGGGCACCACCCTTTACCGTACCTCCACTCGGAGACCCAATTGGGTCCATTGTGCTTAAAGATTACACCGGCCAACAAAAATAAAAAAACTTTGCGCATGGGATTTACGTAACATATTTTGATTATATAAGTAAATCTATATAAAAAATGCGATTACAAAACGAAAATATTTGCTTTTTAAGAAATTATAGCATTTTTGATTTTTGCGCGAGCTATCAATATCGAAAGTGAAGTATGCGGGTGGGAGCAGTGTTTCTTGACGGTCGTTGTGCACGGTAGTATGTGTTTGCATACATACGATATCCGAACATAGAAATCCTGTACATAATCCGCCTGTGTTGGGAAATCAAGTACTCTACTCAAAGAAAACTTCATGAAGAATTTTCTTGTTTGTTTAGTGAGGAAGATAGACTAGAAATTGGTATTCCATGTCATACAACTGATTGGCGCCTTTTTATTAACAGTTCAACAAAAAGTCTAAAAGCTGTTCTACTACACAATGGGAACAAATGGCACATTCTGTAAATTTTAAAGAAAATTATGAATGTATTAAAATGCTAAATGTTCACCAATTAATATTTTCAATTAAGAATTTAGTTATATTAATTAAATTTTTAATTGTATTAATTAATTTGACTGGAAAAACTTAATTGATATTATCAAATTGTTTAATGGTGAAAATTTAAGTAATTTTTTTATTGATACTACAAATATTTTAATTAATATTACAAAATCATTCATATTACTTTCTTGTATATATTAACTGCAATTAAATATATGGAATACAAGTGGGAAGTTATTGGAGTCTTTAAGTTGGTGTATTGTTTGGCCATACTGCAAGGTGGGTTTACTAAAGACTCCTGTTATCTTTGCCTGGGGGATAGGGAAAATGATGCCGCTCACTTTCGTCAAAAACATTGGCCTGAACGTACTGCGTATGAAGTTGGCAAATGCAATATGAAATGGGAGTCAATTATCGATCCTAGAACTACTCGTATATGAGTGCCGCCATTGCATATTAAATTGGGTCTGATTAAACAATTTGTAAAGACTCTTAATCATGAGTCCGAAGCTTACAAATATTTGAAGAGTTTTTTCCAAAGCTTTCAGAAGCGAAAATTAAAGCTGGAATCTTTGTAGACCCTCAAATAAAAAAATCATTGATTGTAATATTTCCGCGGACTTAGCAATGAGGAGAAAAAAAATGGAAGAGTTTTAAGACAGTAGTTCAGTTTTTTTTGGAAAGCTGAAAATTATGACGAGCTGATCACTATAATCACTACGAATTTTTCCATCATCCTCATGTAGAATGTCGTTAAAGATGTACATATTACATTCTCATTAGGATAAATTTAAAGATAATATGAAAGCTTATTCGGAAGAGTAAGGAGGGCGCTTCCATCAAGATATAATGAATTTTAAGGACGTTACAAAGGCCAGTATACCGAAAGCATTAAGGGGAACTATATTTGGGGGTTAATAATAGAAACTTGTACTGAACATGACAGTAAAAGTAAAACCGTTCATTTTTAAACGTTTGGACTTTATTTTAACTAAAACTTTTATTGCAAGATTGAATCATAGATGGTTGTTCGGTATTTTTTAATAAATCAGCTCTTAGTAGACTTTTTATTTTATTTTATTTTTTCATTTATTCTAATTTTCCATTTTTCACACCTAAAAGCAAATTCAGCAATATTCCTTGGTATTTTTCTCATTTCTAGGTATTAAAGGAATAAAAATTAGGCATGTATAATCCATGCACAAAAATTTTGTAGACCGGTGTTATGAGTAAATGGTTCTGAATATATCATATTTTAACATAGAAATTTAGAAACTTTCAATACAGCCCACGTAATAATGCACTACTCGCACTAAAGTTAAAAAATTCACTGTCACCTCATGCAGCGCGTCTAAAATGTGTAATACTCGTACCAGCGAATACCGGTTGCATAAATTCAAAATGAAAAACAAAAAAAAAAAGAATTCAACCATTTAAGAGATATAGAAATAATATTTTGCAACATTAATTTTGCCGCCCCATTAGCCGCGACAAAATTTACATAGTTTAGCTTTTATGAGTTTGTATGAGTTTGCGTATTCACAATGAAAACATAGTTAGTCCTAATTTACACTTAGCAAGACTTATTGCTAACATGATTAGTTTGTTAGGGTGAAAGAGAGACGAGGGGGAAAGAAACGGTTCTGTTCCCCTCGTCTCTCTTTCCCACAAACTAAGCAGCTTAGTAATAAGACTTTCATAGTGTAAATTAGGAACTGCTGATCAGAGCTGGGTAGCCTCAGTTGCAAATACATATATATAAAAAATATTTATTTGATGTATTCCCCGTTGAAGTGTAAATTTATTTTTATTATTTAGAGATGTTCAGAAATATGTAAATGTATACATGCTAATTAAAAGACATGTAATTTGAATGGTAGTGTTTTCTTCTCTTTATTTTTAATAACTATGGTGAATAGCTGTTCAACTCGGCTCTCATATTAAAAGACAACTTGAATGAAAAAACTAGTACTAATTTGAGAATCAAGTTAAAAAATATAAGTCCGTTAAAAAAATTTAAATTCTAAATTTAAAACCGAACTAAGGGGGCAAATCCCAAGTAAAATATGAAACATAAAAAATTCACACATTCTATGTTTGTTTGCATAACTTACTCTTATTTCCCTTAATTAAAATAAATTGAGCAAAGTGCACTTTGACTCGCACATGAAGGGTTCCGTACGGACACTAGATATGCAATACTACACGAACTTTAGCCTACAAAATACATATATAGTTTTGAAATTTTTCTTGCAATTTTTTCGGTTTTTGGCGTTTTCTAGTTTTGGCGTTCTTTTGTTTGTATTAGCGGTTTTTTCGTTTGGGCGTTTTTTTTAAGGTTTTTGGCGTTTGTTTTTCATTTGAAAATTTTTTTCATTCTAGTGATTTTTTCGGATTCGGCGATTTATTTTGTTAATAGATTTTTTTAGTTTGGCGCTTTCTTTCATTTTGGCGATTTTTTTTTTGTTTTTCTTCGATTTTTTCGCCTTGGCGATTTTATAATTTTGGGATTTTTAAGTTTTATCGGTTGGCTCTTAGATACATGATGTTGTCAAAATTACATTAAGAGATAGAACATTCTTTAATTTTAATTACTTTAAATTTTAGTGTTAATTGTTGTAGTCTGTATAAGATAACATCAACTTTGCAAATTTTAAGTATCTATATATCTGTGGCAATAAGGAAAAATGCTTAAGTCATATTTTACTGTCTTCCAGGACAGCACTTTTAAGCGTTCAAGTCGATTTTCAGAAATTTATTTCTTTTACAGTTAAATTTGAAAATTAAGCTTTTTTTTAGCAGACATCATTCTACACACTTTAAGTAATACATTTGAGTTAAAATATAAGAAAATATAACCTCACTTAAGCTATTATTCCAAATGCGATTAGAAGTCTAAAAAAGATAAACTGCAAGTAATTTTGCTATAACTTCTTGAAAAATTGCACAAAGTAATTGAGATCTTGACCAGAGGTACTTTTAAATATGCAGATTACTGGGGTGTCATTAACTCAAAATGAGTTTATCTTTTTCCTTTTTGCCACAGATATAATTGTATGTATCTTTTCCTTTTTGCCACAGATATAATTGTATGTATATTGCATTGTATATTAACATTTTTCGTTGCTCATTTTGGAACACCTTATAATTTTTAAATGTCATATGTTGCAGCGGACGAGATTCTATATATTCAAGCCCGTAGCTCTTACGGTTCTCATGAAAATAGCCTGTGACGGACAGACGGACAGCGTAGCGAAATCAATAGGGTTATTTTCCCCTTTTGGTGCACGGAATCCTTAAAAAACCATAAGGGACGAAAAATAATACAAAAAAGAATTTAAAAACGGAAAAAAAGTAGCAAAACAGTCGATAAGTTAAATGACAGTTTAGTTGCGCAACTCTAAAGGTACATCCAAAGCGCTACGAAGAATAAAATATAAATTCTGTACCAAAGGGGTACCCATTCGACGGCCTTATTATCTAATGAATTGATGAATAATCCCCGTTAAGATTTCACGATATAAATAATTGCGACTGTCCACGTCTTCTGTTTAAAAACTAGCACATACATGATTGACTTTATCAGCTTTGATGAAATATGTCCATATCATCAAACTACACCGCCGTTGAGACAATATTTGGTTATAGACTAGACAAACAAATTAGATTGTTTTCAAATTGTACAAATAAATATACATATCGTTAGCTTAATACGAAAAGGCCCTAACTTATGTTTTTCATAGTTTACAGGAGGAGGAAAAAACTAAATAAACAAAGATGCATTATTGATACAAAATTTTTTTAAACGCAATTTTTATTAAAAACACTACAAATTTAGTGTTGAATTAGTTTTATTAATATAAAGGGGAGGCGTATCTAGTAATGGTCTATCGAAATATGTAAAAATATCGATTTCGATAAATTATGAGTTGGGGCCTTTTCGTATTAAGTTAACGATATGTACATATGTATGTATATACATACAAGTATTTGATAATATCGAACGTACTTAAGAAGTTTTCGAGAAAGATTAATTACAGAAAACTTTTGCACTTTTTTATTACCGACAAATACGCGGAAAAGATAAACAATAATGCAGACATTTATTTTGCAATCAAATCACTTAAAGAAGCCGGAGTATTGTAGACATATTTATCTTAAGTACTTGCATTAGTATACAATTTCAAATAAAGACGACTTACATACATAAGTATATACCAAGAGAGAGAGCAAAAAAAAAAAAATTGTACACCGGGTCCTCTTCTATACAAAGTTTAATTTCGGTTAAAAAATTAAAGTTTTTGTGTCCATTATTATCGTTTACAAAATATTACACAATGCTCTTATAATAAACGAATAAAAACAGCAGTTAAAGCAAAACCAAAAACACTCCACTTTATTAATGCTAGCTAATACATTGTTTAAACCTGCTTTTAGCCTTCTAGGCATCAATTCTATAAATTTATTTATTACTTCCATTGAAATTTTTGACCACTCCCTCTGAAAAATTTCCTTGATGGTTGTTTCTTTTTCTGGAGTGTGGGTCCAAATCCTTTCAGAAATGTTCAATTATTTCCAGGAACGGCAACACTTAATGCCTTGTAAGCAAAGTTATTAATACAATAAATATGCCACTGGAGGAATATGTTTTCACCTTACAACTTTTAGTGCTTCCTTCAGCTGCACCAGCTACAGTTGGACAAATATTTAATGTGTTAAACTGACCCATCTTATATAAATATGATATACAATATATTATGTCGCTTGATGATTTTGATCAAATGTTAAAGAGCATACTCTTGTATCCGACCTACCAGGATATTAGCATGTTCTGATTTTTTTATCAAAATCTAAATTGTGATTTCCCAGCTAAAAAAATTATATATGGTCCATATATTTTTAATATATGAATATGTATGAATTCATGTATAGAATTATACATGGCAAAACTATTATATATGAACTAATATATGGACTAATATCCTCAACATTTAAAAAAGAAAAACTTTTTGTTAAGAAAAACCATTCTTGTATGATTTTATAGATTGTGGTCCCATTTAATATATCAAATAATCAAAAGGATAATCCAGTCATTAATTTTATAGAAAATAACAAAATTCTCTAGATAAGAAACAAAGTTCATATTACTGTATTGAAAACTATTGTTAGAGGGATTATCTTTTCGTTTATAATTAATTGCATTAGTTTTTAATCTGATTTCTTAAGCTAAATGTTATGTACAAATATGATTTATGTGTTTTTAAATTATTTATTCACTTTTTGATGAATGAAATGATCCAGCTAAACCCCTCAATAATCAATTTCAATGTATTTTTAATAAAAAAATATTTTACTGAATAAGTTAAATAATAATATAGGATTAGTAGTGCGTTAATAAATGTTAAACTTAAATTGTAACAATTTTCAATAAAAAAACACTAGAAATGACTTTTAGTTCGTTTTGAAATATTAGTCCAAGCAAATGTTTCATTAAATGCAACCTCTCTCTCAAGTCTAAAAAAATTTAAATTTAGTAATTTTATTTATTGCACATCAGTGCACTTTTGTGAATCAAGAGTGTATGGATATGAACTTTGCATACTGTGGATGTAATTTACACATACATGTATGAAAACGTATGAGTATATATAAGCATATATGCCCATATACTCTCATTTTTCGGATCCGAACCATATATGGGATATCATATATGCTCCATACATATTTTTTTAGCTGGGTTGTGCAAAAAAAGTAGCTATCAAAGTTGGCCCTCAAGCCCATATGTATATTCAATGTATTTTTTTTAGTTTTATTTTGACTAAATGTATATGTATGAAATAATTTAATATATGTATATATGCTCTTATTGTACATGCTTAAAATAAAAAATTCCATATAAATATAATTTTGTTATTTTGTTGGTTATTTTTGTCATTATTTTCTAAAATATTAATTTTAGCAAAAAACTTTCTTTGAGACTAATGTTGTCATATTTTAAAATAATTTTTTTAAAAGATAGTCATATGCAAAAAATTATATTGAAAAATGGGCTTGAAGGCCAACTTTGGCCAGACGCAACTTATCGGTATGAAATTTTTTTGTTTATTTTTTACATAAAAGAAATCAACAAAAAAGTCTCAATAAATTTAACGGCCACTCTAATATACATACATACAAATTTTTGAAAATGGTCTTCGTAAATTATTTTATGCTGTAATAATTCTCTTTCACCATCTAATATGTACAATTTATATGTTATTTCAAATCTCAGGTTACGAAATTTATTTATTTATTTTTCAGTATTTTTTAACCCCCGAGAAAAAAAGGACTGTTATAAGTTTGTAGTGTGTGTCTGCGTATCTGTGTGTCTATCCGAGTCCACGTACAGACAGGTTTAGTTTGTTCTGTTTGAAAGGTTACTTGATCGAAAAGGTTCTTAGCTTGTTGTAAGAAAATCAGTCCATCTGTTTTGAATATATATTGGGGTGTTTTTTAAATTTTAATTTTTGTTATTTCTTCAGGAAAATTATTGTGTATTTATTGAAAACATGTACATGCAAAATGTGGATGTGGCGTACAAAATAGAATTTTCTGCAGCTTGGTACATGTATATACTTAATCTTGGGGCACTATGATTTGCCACCCCCCTCCACAATTTACTCACCTCCCAGATTTTCAGATACCGAAGATCAGTATGAGAACTTCTACAAATCGCTTGGATCTTGTTTCGTGGCAGCTAGAGACTACAATGCAAAAAATCCGTACTGGTCGAGCTTTGTTTACTACAATTTCAAAAATGGGCTTAGATATTATTTCGAGTGGGAAGCCCACTTACTGGCCTACTGACTTACGAAAAATTCCGGATTTTGGCGTCCGATTTAATTAACGTTGAAGCTTCTCTAGATCTCTCCTCCGATCACTCCCCCACTATCGTTACAATCTGTAACCCACTAAGAAGTGACTTACCTCACCCATATATGAAGATGATCAATCGTGTTTATTGGCTGGGATTCAAAAAATATCTAGTAGTCATTGCACGGAAAATATTACGCTAAGAATACCCAATGACATTGAAACTAACATTGCCAATCTTAACGAAAATATTAAACAGACTGCTGAACATGCCACTACTTCCCATCCACAGGCTGGGCTTAATAAAATTGATTCAACTAATATTAAACGTCTCGTATGTGAAAAAAGAAGATGTGAAGGGAATGGCAACAGAACAGATAACCCCAACATAAAATCAGACTTTAAGAGTGTACTAAACGACTCCAAGAGTTGCTTTCAACTAAAAAAAACTGCATCTCTTAAACATTATTTGGAAGGTCTTGATGTCACACCAACATCTAATTACTCTTTGTGGCGCGCTGCTAGAAAGCTTAAAACACCCGTTGAGTTTAAGCCACCTCTGCGCACATCTACCGGAAGATGCGCAAGAAGCGATACGGAAAAATGTAAAATATTTGCTGAGCATTTAAAATCCGTATTTACCCCAAATACATGTACTGGTGTTGCTGATTTGCACACTGTAGTTGCTCTACCCCCTCGAGCCTTAAAGTTTAAGATGCGTGGTGTACATAAAGTAATTGTTGAACTCAAGCCAAAGAAAGCTCAAGGTTTTGATGGAATTAGTAACAAGATGCTGATGAACTTGCCGCATATTGCAATAGGAATCTTGCTGTTTATTTCTAATGCCATATTACGACTGGAGTATTATCTACAACTCTGGAAGCTTGCAAAAATCAAAATGATTCCAAAGCCGGGCAAAGATCTTACTAAAGCTGAGTCATATAGGCCAATAAGTTTGCTGTCAACTATGTCAAAACTCTTCGAAAAGCTGCTCATGACAAAATTGTCTTCAATTTTAACTGATAGTGGGTGCATCCCAGACCATCAATTTGGGCTTAGAAGTCAGAATAGCCCCCTTGAACAAACTCACAGATTGCTTCAATTTATTAGAAGAACATTTGAAGAAAAAAAGAATTGTTCTGTCCTGTTAATTGACGTTTCTCAGGCATTTGATAAAGTATGGCATTATGGCCTTATTTTAAAATTGAAATCATAAATACCAATAAATTTTCTGAATCTATTAGAAAGTTACATTACTCCGAAAGTTCACGGTTGTGGAAGGAGAATTCATGACTGTGCCCAAACTATATCATCCGGTGTGCCACAGGGTAGCATACTGGGGCCATTTTGTATTCGATCTTTACTTGTGATATGCCTTTGAGCAGAAATATCCATACATTTACCTTTGCCGATGATACATCCTACCTTAGTATGCACTTAAACACTCACGAGGCTTCCCGATATCTACAATAACATATTACACAATTGGAAATGTGGTTGAACTTATGGAGAATTAAAGTAAATGAACAAAAGTGTGTCCATATAACGTTTACCCTAAGAGAGATAACAACAATCAAAATATTCGTCAACATTCCCAAGTAAATTACCTTGGTATACACATGGAAACATCATATTGACTTTAAGCTAACTCAGATGAAACTTAAGTTATATCAAATACGCTGGTTGATTGGCAGAAATTCAACACTTAGCCTGGACTGCAAACTTTTAATATACATACAAGTCGCTTTTGAAGCCAATATGGTGTTACGGTATCCAGTTATGGGGCACTGCTTCAGCTTCAAATGTTGAGAGAAAACAAAATTTTAAGGTTAATAACATCTGCTCCATGGTACATTAAGAATTCAAATATACATGGTGATTTAAATATGGCACTAGTGATTGAAGAAATTGCAAAATACGCAGGCAAATATTAACAAAACTCGAGCCACATCCTAATCCGCTTGCTCATAATATTTTGAACTTTGCTGACACATCCCCCTAAAGAAGAGTCACACACAAGGGCTCTAATGCATTAAGCACATTCACCACAGCACACTACACGAACACACGACTTCAAATACTGCTAGCAGCAGTTAAATGCTTAATACTCAACACTCCAGATGCGATTTCATGAAAATACTTTTTTTCCTTTTTTGATTATCATTATTTATTATTATTTTTAACTATCACTAAGCTTATGTCCGATAGTGGTAGGTCCTAATAATTATATTTAGATTTGAATACTTATTATTAGTTCATATATGAAGATACAATAAATAAAAACATGTATTAAAAAAACGATTTGGCAAGGTAACTCAAATTTTTTAAGTGTTTCATATTGTTTTTGAGCTACCATATCTGCTGTACAAATGCTTAAAGAAAGTTTAAACTCAGATTGAAATGTCCATGTCTAACTTCTCAAATTCAATAAGTATCAATTGTCAAGCTTTTTAAATTTAGAAGTTATTGATATTTAATAGACATTCATACACACTTCAATTCAGTATTTGACTCATTGGTATATTTAAACTGTTGAGCTAAGATAGGGCAAACTTTCCTCATCCTTACATAAAGCAACTAAGAGGGCCATATTCGGATGTGCCGAATCGTATTATATACATACAATTCACCTAAGCACAGGCGTTGGTTGAAGTAGTTAGCACGTTGACTATAAACCAGAAGGAACTGGGTCCGAGCCCGGTCTCCGACAGTCATTAAATACTTACAGCACGATACTTTTAAAATAATTTTAGTATTGCACCGAACTACCAAACAAGATAACTTATTTCATATTTTTCGGTATTTAATAAAATTTTATATTAAAAAACTGTTTACTGTATCAATTGAAACATCCTTTTGGCAATATTGATGTTAACTTATCTCGTGATATTAGATAAGCATTTAATTTCGGCAGAATTTAAAAATTTTGTTGTCCAAAAATTAACATGTCCGTTAATTTATTGCGATGCGTTGAATGTTCTTTACCGATATATGTATTTAATTTCCATTTGCTAAAAATTAATAAGAACTCAGTGACGTTTTGTCAACGCATAACCATCGATCTTAAACATAATAATCAACATATCTAAATGCTTCGTAATTAGTGCCCATATTTTACATAGCAGCAATAAAATCTTATTGCTGTATGGTTAGACTAGATATTTATACAAAAACTATACGAGTGTAAAAAAATCTTGAACAAAGTATTTACCCTACGTCTACACCTGACGTATTTTTATCATAACAAAAGTCAAAATTTTACGATCAAACATAATTGCGGCATAAACACATTTTCGATACAAATTGACACACGAAAGTAACACCAGAAACCAGTCGAGGGATAGAATCTATTTTATTTTGACAGCGTTTTTTCAACAATATATACTACCATACCCACCGGCAAAAATTGCTTACCACATTACATCTCTTTAATGATGTTTGTCACACTTTCTGTTGAATGAATGCTAGCTTACAAAGAAAGCAAGTTTGTATTCGAACTGCCCACTGCCAACTTAGAAACACTTCAGTATATCGCTTACTTTGTGTGCAAATGAAAGGCGTTCACTCTACAAATGCGGCAATGCATTTGAAAATTTATAGGTGCGTATATGAGGTGGTATGCATTACTGTCTTACATGTGTGCATCGAATCATCGCTTCTGTAATGGACATTTTGCCGCTGGGTACTTTCAATAAAGAAATTAAAGGGTATTCAAGATACAGGTTGTATGTGAAGAAAGAGTACAGAAGGATACTTAATAGAATCCGGCAACAGTGTAGTCTGGTTTGAAGGATAGATTCTTGTCGTAATATATTTAATATTAAAATAACATATTTAATTGTATTTAAAGTCACATTATACAAAAATACCATATTATATATTATTTAGAAACAAGCCTTGTATTCATACGTCGATAACGAAAAATACGCATAGCCAGGAAATAAGTTTTTAGACTTCAAGCCTCCTACGGACTTCTTATGGAATTTCGGCTTTTCGTACAAAAGGTATGAAAAAAAATACGGAAATTCAGGTTGATAAATTTCATAAAGAAATTTCCATTTTCTAGTACGGATTTTCAAAAGAATAGTGAACGAAATTTTTGAAATTTATTTCCTACCTTAGAGATTTTATATACATATATAAATGGAGACTTTTTTCAGTCAACTGAAACAAAAATTAATGTTCATGCAATTGTATGGTCGCAGAATTTTTCACATTTCTATTTTTTATCAAATTTTAATTAATTTTTAAGGGAACGTTCAAAAGTCTCGTAAACTGTGCAATTGTGCATTTTTACAAAATCGTAAATGAAATGTCAAAAATTTCATAGAAATTTATTTACACAAACCTCTTAAGTTTGCCCAATAATTTTTACTCGTAAACTTAAACTATGCAATTGTGCATTTTGTAAACAACAACTTCTTTTAGACACACGAACACTTTTTTATTTTTATAGAAATATATAAATATGTTTTTAAAATTAAAATTGCCTGAAATTTTCTCATATTATTTTTATTCAATGAAATTTTTGACGTTGGTTTCAAATTTACATAAACTTTTTGCGCAAAAGTCCAAAAGGGACTTCATAAAACAATTCTCGCAAGTTCGCCCAATTGCACAAATGCCAATGAAAACCCTTTTTGTGTTTTTGTGTGTTGAAAATTCAAAAATATGTAAATGAATTTGTGTGTATGCAGTCATAATTCTACACGAAGGGTTACACACTTATTTTTCCGTGTAAATTTACAAACGTGAAATTCCGTAAGAACTCCGTACGGGCTTTAATTCGAGATAAAGTTCACATTTTATTGTATATAAGTTGACATATTTAAAACAGTTAAGGTAGGATCACACGATTGCCGCAAATACACCAATCTGACCCAATTTTTATTGTGTTGAATTGATGCACAATAACTAAATTATCCCAATCAAATAAGTTGCAGTCACATGATTGCCCCATTTTATAAAAATTTGATTGACGCAGATTGGTGAAGAATGAAGTTGCGACAATTGCCGCAGCCCAGTCATACGATTGTTCTAACTTGCGCAATACAAACAAGCAACTGTTGTTGTAGTTTGTTTTGTTTTACTTGCAAATATTTTTGTTTAAAGAAATCATTTTGTTCTGTTTCATTTTGTACGTGAAAATGGCTTGTTCACTTAAAACAAATAAAGTTTTCTCTGTTTTCGATATTTTCTACTTATTAAATATACAAATCAGAGGAAATTTTCGTTGTTTTAAACGAATAAAAACTAATCATATGGATTAAAGATTAGCTCACTGTTCCACGTTAACATTTAAATTTAAGTTTACTGTACTTACGTAAACCCTTGGCGCACACGATAAAATAAATTAATATAAGAAATTGTCGCGTATTGACTACTTTGATTGCTGCTCGAGAACACAATAAATATTGGCGCATTTTTAAAATTTTTATTCGGGCATGGTTGCCTATCAACCGTTCACACGATTGCCGTACCAAAGTTGCATTTGATTGCGGCAAATCATCAGAATATTTTTTTCGATTGTCGTATGGTACAATAAATTGTGAAATCACACGATGGGCATATAAAATGGATCAATAATTGATGCATTGCGACTATCGTGTGATCCCACCTTTAAATTTTCAAAACGTAAATTTATGCGCGAGCTGCATATAAACACACATGCAAAGCTAACGCACATATACACATATATAGGTAAATCTAACTAATTTTTGTGTTTGAAATTGCACCAACCAACAAAATCGATTATCTTAACTAATGTAAAGCAGTCAAAAGGGCAGCATACTTTTAGGCGTATTATCTATATCACGCTCAAAAATAAAATTTTGTGAGAAGCATAATTCAAAGTTTTCAAATTTGTGATTGATTAATTTGTACGCTAAATTAGGCATACAAGCAAAATTTGACAACTAGAAATGCCTGAAAGTATGCTACAATTTCTTAAGTTTGTAGAAATATCCATACGCTTGTTGTAAATTCCAAACGAAACAAGTGACACTCTACATATTTCGCATGAAAACTTAAGATGTTGAAGATACAATTCGAATGTTTTTCCCAAGATAAGCAGAGTACTATTTCTACAACATTTTTTCATGAAAAATTTGAGCTAATTTATTTTATATGAACTGTGGCAGCATTTCGCTTAAAATGTTGAACAGAGTACCAGGGGGCAAATCACCGCATTCGAAATCGAGTACTTTTTTTTCGAAATGTTGTTAACGTGGATCACGGCAATCGTTAACGAAACGTATCTACTCGAAGTTGCACTCGATTGGTAGTCTACTATTGAAAACAAGTAAACTCTTAGCTTTTTGCCGCAAAACAAAACAAAGGAAAAAGAAAGAAGTAATAAAAATATAAATATTTTCGGGATATTTTCGAACAATTAGTTTAGAAAATATAATTTTAAATGTTTTTAAGGAAATTAAATATCAATACAAAAATTGTCCATAGGCTGTGCAAAAAAATAAATAAGGGAAAAATCGTTTCCAGAACAAATACAAATAAAGTAAATGGGAAACAAAAAGAAGTTTTGGAGCAATTTTTTCGTTTTGTTTTTCTTATTGCCATATGCTAACAGCAATGTAAAAAATAGTAGTAGGTAACATAAAATACGATCGAATACCGTGATCCAAAAAATTGCAGCCATCGAAATAATTCTCTACACGAACGTGCACTCGATTTCGAATGCCGTGATTTGCCCCCAGGTTTAAGGCATAGGATTTCGTAGTCAATTTGTATACACTTGGTATATACAAATATACCAATATGTACTGTATATATACATATATGTATATCAATGTCTATAAATTACTTTTTTTGGATTAACTCTGCACCTCGAGATTTTGCGTTTTACAGAAAAAAGAGGATCCAAACGAAATGAATTTAAACAAAAATTCATAATTTTTAGTTGTAAAGACTCATGAAACTTTAAAAGTGAATAAAATTTAATTGTGGCATCTTCATAGGTACATCTATCTTATTCCTTTTGTAAGCTATAACTATTTAAAGAGTATTCAAATCCAAAAAATGAGAAAATTATTTATTTTATATTATTATCCTCATCTGTGTGTTCCCTGATGGAAATGTCGATGGTGAAAATGTACTGAGTCGCTTTTGACTCTACATCTATTCCCCATATAATACTTTGTGCTATAGACACTTAGTGTGCTTGTCATTGAAAATCTACTAGTAACACTAAAACAATTAACTGGGTAGTGCCTACATAATTCTTATGGGAACATGGAGACATACCAACCAGACTTTTACTAGTACATTTCTATACCTTAAGTACATACAAATTTATTTATATTGACAAGTTGTTGAAAATCCACCAGAAATACACCACATCTGTTTTCTCTATTTCTTTTATACTGACGAATAGAAGAGAAATTTTAGACAATGTAACTACTACTAGAATTGTAGTGTTGACATAGAGATATTTGGTCCCAGTCAGACTGCAGGGTTTGTATCAAAAAAGAAGCCACATACGCTTTTCTGCATACATACATACTATGTCTACATACATGTACATATGCATGTCTATTTATATATATATATATATATATATATATGTACACATTTGCACAAACAAGTATATTGCTATTAATTTGTGCTGTCCAAAAAAGTAATAGATCACCAACCATACCAACCCAACAAAAACGATAGAAAAACCGACCTTCGGCAACAGCAGCAAAAAGTAATAAGAAATAAATTTAGTTTTTAATGGAAACGAAATAATTTTGAAGATAAATAAATAAGAGCTGCAAGGATATACTAACATACATAAATATACTGTATCTCAATTTACACATGTATGTAAGTATGTCAAAAAATTTAACAAGGTTTGGGTTCAATGCAAACAAATGAAAAAGGATGAAAACTCATACACATTCATGTCCACCTACATACATGCATACATGTACATATGTATGTGCATTATTGTATGTGCATTATTGTACATGTATTTTCAACATTAAAAGAAAATAAACGAAGGGTATAAATTGATGGCATTTGTTATAAGGAATCGGTCAATAACAAAAACTATTGTGAAAGTGTCAATCACAAATTTTGTATCCACAGGAAAACAAAGTTATAGGCACCACGCATATTTGTAACATGTATATCTTTCCACAAACATAAATGTGAAAAAAGGCCAAGTTCCTTTCCAAAATTTCGGCCATCAAAAGTAGTGACATACATATTTCGACCAAGTTCGTGTTTGGTAATATAATTTCTAGATAATCTGCTTACTTGGCAACAGTTTTCCCAAAATAAAGAAACGGACAAATATACATTATTTTCTCCTTTCTTAGAAGAGTAAAAATATTGCCAAGTTATATAACACCCTTACGATTACAAATTTATATAATGCATAATAATACAATACAAATTTGATAAACGTGGCCCTACTTCCCTAATTTAACAATCGGTGCTTTGAGATTTTTCCTGTTCGTAAATCCTTTAACTTAATTTCTTAATTTTGAGGTTAAAGTGCATGCCCATGCCCCAACTTGAAACTTCCAGGATTTAAAATCTTTCTTGGTGATCTCTAATTAAGATTTATTTGTGTATTGAATTTAAGCTGTCTAGTGCAAATTCTAGCTTGAAATGTTATGGCCGTTACCACCAGTCTCCGTCACTTTTTTAAACTCAAGATTTTGTTATTAGCAGCGCTCAATTATAATTGTACCCTTTTTAAGATGATAGCTTTTAGTTAAAGCTTCAGTTAAAACCTTCAGTAAAAAATTATCGTGGTCTCTGCTACTCCTGGATAAATAATTTGGGTTTATAGATTTTTCTATTTGGTTTCTCATCTTGACCTACTTGCGTATCCAACTTCAGCTCGCTAGCGCAAATTTAATTAGTTAATTCTTATAGGCATATTCCTGACCACTTTTTTTAAATAAATTTTTTTCAATCTCTTTACCTGCTGGTGCCATTAGTTATCTTACCTGTCGAGTTTCGTTGAAAACGGATAGTAATAAATATATAAATATGTAGCATATTCAAATGTGCTGGCCCGAAGTACATGAAATAGGAGGCTTAAATTGTGTGGGCGTGTTAATGTCCACTTTTTGAACGAAAATTTATTGCCTTGTATTATAGCAACATGTATGCCAAATTTCAATAAAATCGCTTGAGTTCTGAGCTTTATGGGCGCAGCCCCACCCTCCTATATAAAATTTTTGGGTTTTTAGATTTTTCTAGTATTTACCTGATCTATTACTACTCGTTCGCCAAATTTCAGCTCTCCGGCGCAAATTTTAATTTTTATTCTTATGGGCGTGTTCCCGCCTACATTTTTAACCGCAAATTTTTTTTGGGCTAGTAGCTATCTTTCCTGTTTAGTTTCGTTTGAAAATGATAATAGTAGATACATAAATAGTACATTTAAATGTGCCGATCCGAAACACATGAAATAGGAGGCATAAATTGTATAGGCGTGTTAACGCCCACTTTTTTCAACTTTTTTTCAAACAGTTAATATAAATTTAAAACAAACATTAAAAATTTCAAAAAACGCACCTCCACTCGTAGACCCAGTTGTGTCCATTGTAAAAAGAAACATTCCAGAAATTTGCAATTTAAATAAATATAAAACGGCTAAATGGCGTTTTTTTATAAAGAGATGTCACACTCAGGAAATTAATGCCT
This sequence comes from Tachina fera, assembly GCA_905220375.1. Classification (NCBI taxonomy): domain Eukaryota; kingdom Metazoa; phylum Arthropoda; class Insecta; order Diptera; family Tachinidae; genus Tachina; species Tachina fera. The sequence goes on along the minus strand of LR999963.1, from coordinate 86,858,481 downwards.
GCTACTAGTATAAGGTGTTACCTTCTTTAGAAAAGGGATAGTGATAGAGAAGTCATTGGTGAAGGAAGAGGTAAAACAACAACTCAGCTTTTTTGCACGTTTTTTAATTTTCTGAGCTGTGCTAGTAGCCATACATTTTTACTAATAATGCACTTTTATCATAGGAAATATTCATTCGTGAAAAACGCCTAAGTCTGGCTTGCAGGCGTAGTTGAGTATATCATTTCGCAATATATCCTCAAAATCAGAAGCGATCGATTAAAAGCGATGTTTTCCATTAACCAGTAAATTTTTACTGGATACTTAAATTTTTTCAGTAATCAGTAAAAATTTACAGCTTACTGGAACTTGTAATCAGCGTTGTCAACTTTTAAATTTCAAAAAGCACTGAAACCAGGAAAAAAGCGCGTAATTTAAGTAAAAAGCGCTAAATAAAAAAAATTATATTAATAAAGTTGTTATTCATAAATATGTATGTATGTATCTATATAAAAAATATACGAAACTGTTGATCTTGCATTCCATTCCTAAAATTTAAAATTTGAGGCATGCGATACACATTTTAATTATGTATACATATAAGAATCAGTTTTGGTTACAAATAACCAAAAACGGCAGCTATATTCACAACACAATTTTATGGAAAATTTTTTATGTAAACCAAAACGCGATCAACTTCTGCATTTAAATTTTAAGGGTTATATGTCACGTATTTTTTCAACCAAGCCTTGTACAATCTTAGTAGAATTTTTTGAAATGCCCCAGTTAACTTAAGCGCTTATGCTTTTTAAATTATAGGTTAGGAAATTTCTCTTTGAATTTTTGGTTTATTGCCACCGCCTCGAAACAAAAAGCACCGAAAATTAATTTAAAAAAGAACTGAGCACTAACTACAAAATTTTCCGCGTCGAAAATTTCAAAAAGCACTAAAAACGGTGCGAAAAGCACCGAGTTGACAACGCTGCTTGTAATCGGGGTGACCGATGACATTTTTCAATAAGTGGCACCAAAAAGGGGATTTATCAGAAAATAGGGGCAAAATTAAACAAAAATTAGAAAACTACACTAAACTTTTTATTTTTAAAGTATTTTCATATAATTCACTCTAAAAAAGGGAGACAAAAAGTGGCAAAAGCAGTCGAAGAAGTGGCAATTTGCCACTTCAGTTACGCTGCTTGTAATGCAGTAAGTATATAATCGTTAACTGAAACTTCGCCATTGTCCTCGTTAAACCACATAGGCCCATACACATTTATATGCCCATATGTACATGCATAATATGTTTATACATATGTACATATATACACATGTGCATGAATGTGTGTATGTATGTATTTATGTACAAATTCAATAAGCCGGTATTTAAGTGCAGATACGGCTTTAAGACAACTGTCAATTTTATGACATCTTTATGCTCTAGGACTGCACCTACATGCAACATTCCTTTTCATTTCATACGATCGAAGTGTCACACAATCTTTTGAGTTTGATACGAGAACGATACATGCCCGTAATGAATGTATGTACTTACGTATCCAACAATGCTACCCACTGTGTATCATTTATTTGTGCAACCGACTGACGATTGCATTCATCCATTCTCTTACTGCCACTCTTTACAAGTAAATATGTACATTTACATTTGCAAATTGTAAGTAAAGCTGTCACATGAGTAAACTGCATATGACAGCATAAACTTCAAGTAGTCTTTACATTGAAATGGACATACAAAGGAATGGATGGAAAAGCAGACAGACAGACAACAGCTGAATAAAGGTGTATCTGAATTCCTGCTTACAATTTTATTTGTTTATTTTTATGTGAACTTTCTCCGTAGGGAATAAACCTTCTAAGGAATTTTTAATTCGTGACCACAAAACGTACACTTAGGTATGCAGTATAATACTAAATAGTGAAAAAATATACAAATCAAAAAAAAAAATTCATTAAAACGAAAATATAAAGAACAACTGACAGTTTAACAAGCAGATACTATAGAGAGCATGTGATATTTGTCGCTTTTATTGTGAAAGTTGCAATGCTAAACTGACAACGATTCACACACACACACACACACACACTATATATCACATATCCTCATATACATACATACCCTGAAGGAAACGTGGGGTTAAGTCTCCCCAAGTCAGCACTTTTGTCGACTATTTTGGTGACATTGCAAAATTTAAGTGTTTATAGAAATTAGTTTAAGAAATTAAATTAAAAAGTGAATTTAAATGTATTGAACAATAATTTAAAAAAACTACAAAAAAAGAATTTGCAAAAAAGATATAAAATAGCAATCCACTTTGTAAAAAATAGAAAATGTTAAAATAAAAAAATTTTAAGCGAAAGTGCCAATTATGGAAATTGTTTTACCCTGTGGAAGATTTTGTACCATCAGTTAAAGATTTGTCATACTTGTAGATTTATTAGTAAGTGTTTCATTTTACTAATTCAGCGAAACATAAAATTCTTGAGTAACATATGTGTATTTATTTAATAGAGATGGCAAACAAAATTCCTAGATGCTGGTATGCTGAACGAATAAATGAATAAATCCCGGTTATTGCATGTTTTTTAATTATAAGTTCCATTTTTTATATATATGCTTAATAAAATATCAAAATGTGAACAAAATACGCAATTTCGTTATCAAAGGAGTATACTAGAATAACTAAAATGTGCTAGTGATTATCTGATCATCCAATATCTTAATATGGTCCCTAAAGAACTATCTTATCAGTAGTTCCAATGTCAGTAGTTGCTTTTCAATGACACGCGCATGTTAAATGTCTATAGCAAAAAGCATTGAGTGGGGCATAATTAGTCAGTAGTACTAGTGACATTTCCTGCAGGGTATGTACATACATATTTATGTATGCATAAAAAACTTGCATACAAGAGGGTGTATTTTAATAGTTTGTATAGCAGAGGCGTAGTCCACATGCTAAAGAAAAGATAAATTATATACATAAATTATAATTAAATTATATTATATTTCTTATCGTCTGTATAAAAATAGGTAGTAGTATATCTAAAGCTGAGTTTACATCTGGCATTTCTTGTGTGTCATTTGCCCAAAAAAAAACGTAACCAACTGATTACTAATGAAAAACTGTTTGATTCAGACATATACTTATTTATTGATTTAAATAGTTTGCAATCATGTTGGATTCTATAAAATTGTCTATTAATTAAACTGTTTAACTTAATAAAAACATGTCTGAAGCAAGTAGTTTTCCGTTAGTAATTAGTTGGTTACGCTTTTTTTAAGCTTGTGTGGCATTTGACACACAGATGTAAACCCGGCCTAACAGTGTTTTTGTCACATTATAGCATTATCAAAGGCTGACATGTTTTCCATTTACTAATACTCAGTTGAAATATTCTGATGGTTTTACCCAAAGCGAATTGATTCCATGTGGACTCGATTTACAAAATTATGTCAGCTTGTGAATCAAGATCACCTTATGTGAATACGCCTTGGTTTTACCCTTAGAGTGTTAGGAGCCCGATTTGCCTTCTAACTAACTTGTACATCCGATAATGACAATGAGTATTAAAAAAAATATAATTAAGTCTTAATATTAGTAACTGCTTAAACAATTCATACGCTCGCATATTTTCTCTCAAGCAACTATGTCTATAGCCGCTGCGAACATATAAGAGCATCTCTACTTCGTTTATGCGAAACACTAAATTACGCTAAAACTGTAAATAAAAAGGCACATGCGTATCAAGAGTATTCACTCTCTATCCTTATAGTTGGACTATGCTTATACTGAGAATAGGGATATTTACTCGGAAATAAATATGCACACAATACTTGAATACTTATGTGTACGATAGTAGCACATACAGTCTATAAATCTTAGTTGTTGTAGTGTGTTCTGCGGAATTTAAGAAATTGTATATGAACATAGTTGTTGGTTGTTTATAGTTATATGTATTTGGTTTAAAATTAATGCGTGTGGTTGTATATGTAATATCTGACGGCCAGTACTCAAAGAGTACTTAAAACGCGACTTTTGTCATTCTCTGAAAATATTGATAAAATATTTTCCATCGCCCCTGTTGAGGTGGTGCTCATAGCATCGACGCACTTTCCCTGTTTCTTTTGTCCACTATACTAATGATGCGAACGTATGTGTTGGCCGTACTTAGAATTGTGCGAAGTTGTTCTTTCTAGGTCATAGTTCATAAATGAACTAGTTCCTTCTTTTTGTTCAATATCTTTTGCTCTCACAAAAATAAATCGTTGAAATCGTATTATTACTTATAAATAGTGCAATTACTTTTTAAGTTATGTTTAATTAAACTTTCTTCAATTCGAGTGAAACTCGTTCGAACTATAATGAGTGACTTATCGTCACTGTCTCGAGCTGTCGATCGACATCGTGGGTTGGTTGGTTAACGTAGTTGCCCGCTTCAAGCAGACATTCAAATACAATGTAGACGATTCTTTTTTGAAAGACAATCTACCCATCGGTGTCACCCGATGTAGAACCGTACTCGCATACAGTGATTGGTTTTAGATTCAAGCAATTGCATTGAGATATCTGATAAAGTCACTCAAACCAATAACTTATAAGTCAGAAAAGTCATCTAGAAGACTGTAACTTCTTTGCTTTCTTCAGGACAACTTCGGAAGAACTAATTAAAGGACAGGCCTATCCTAGAAACATGTCTGTCGATCGTCCAGTACTCTGTGACGCCTGCGATCACCCGTTTATTGCCTGTAAAATTTCTATGTGCTGGAACCCAGATGAGGGTGGGGTCAGCCTGATCACCCAGTCTACATAGCACATCCTTACACTGTCTTACTAGAATAGAGGAAGTGGTATATGGTTTTAGGGATAGAAGAGCTGCTTGCTGACAAAAAAGATACCGTCTTAACACTGTACCTTCCTGTCGATCATCACTCTAGCCACTTTGTTTACAGTCAACATTTTAGCTTGACATACTGTGGTTTTGTTAGAGACTAGGAAGGAGTATTCTATTTCAAGATTGTCTCTCAAGACTCCAGACCTGCCACCGTAGACCATTCTTGATCATCAGTGTATCCATATGATGCACCATGTGATCAGAAGATTTCCTCAGCGCGTATGACCATGAAATACCGGCGCAAACAAATCTCTCTATTTTGTAAACTTGATCTACCACATATTTCTCATTTGTAGCAGATCAGCATACTACAAAGCCGTAGGTCAGTATGGGACGCTAAATTGCTGAATATGTTCATTTAAACATTTAAGGGTTAGGGCCTCACTTCAAACATCATATGACAGGTGTAGTGGGCAACCGTTGCATTTTCAACAATATTGAGTATTTAGTTTTCATGATAGCTTTTCATCCGGTGGCATATCACAATGTCCAAGGACATAACGTCCATGGACGTTATGATAAAGAGAATGTGTCCGAGTGCCCATGGACATTACGACACTCCAAAAAGTGTCATTACATCCATTAAATCAATGTCATAATGTCAATGGACTTTATTTTACATTTGAAATTTATTTGCTGGTGGTTTAGCTTGGTCTATATACGCATTTCATTGGCGCTTGAACTAAATCATCAGTAGACTTCAACCACAAATTTTGAACAGTCACAAACCTCTTACTTTATGCACAGACTTTCAAAAACTATATGAGAATTCATAGAATAATAATATTTTTGAAAATCACAAAGACAAAATAAGCTTAGTAGGCTTTGAAACTCATACAAAACCCAGCAAATAATTTATATTCGATATGAATCTATTTTATTTTTCTATGAGTTTCAAAGCCTACTAAGCTTATTTTGTCTTTGTGATTTTCAAAAATATTATTATTCTATGAATTCTCATATAGTTTTTGAAAGTCTGTGCATAAAGTAAGAGGTTTGTGACTGTTCAAAATTTGTGGTTGAAGTCTACTGATGATTTGGTTCAAGCGCCAATGAAATGCGTATATAGACCAAGCTAAACCACCAGCAAATAAATTTCAAATTAAAATATAATTATGACAATATGTCGAATAATAAATTTCTTAAATGTTAGACTTTATTTTACTTTTATTCGTGTCATAGTGCCCATAAAAATTTAAAAGCAATTATTGCCCGACTTGTACATTTTTTGACTACCCTCATAAATTTAAAGTACTAATTAATGATGCAATGGAATACATACATTTTAGTGTGTGATATCATACAGAATTTTTGTGAAATATTTTGAGAAGCAGTGGGTGCCAAAGGTTTGTGGCTTTTATATATGTACATACATATAAGAAAGTTAAAATTATGATAATGATTAATATAAAACAGAAGTTAAATTCTGAATGAAATGTTATTGATCATTGGTAAATGAAAAAGCAAGGAGAAAGGGAGATAATACTACATTTGAAAGTAGAACTTTATGTCCTTGGACGTTCTGACATGCCACCTTTCATCCATTATAACTCCTCAATATTTTGCGCTGTCCAATAAAAAGAGTTCATGATTTTTCAACCGAGAAATGTTTTGTACCTTGGTCTTTGTGTTACATAGTATCAGTTCCGTTTTGTTTGGATTCTTTCTAAGACAACAGTCTATAGCCCAGTTGTTAAGTTTGCCCAAAGCGTTGGACATGATATCACTTGTCACGTCTGTGAACATCCATAAGACCATTATTACTACATTATCCCCGTATTAAGAAGCCAGAGCAAAGGTGATATTGGCTCACCTGCTATGCCACTCTGCATGCCCATTTTGTATTGTTGATGCTCAAGGGATCTCTCTGTGAATATTACTGCTTTATGTAGTGCTGTTTCTGTACAGCCTTTTTGAAGGTAGGCATGATGGCTATTTGAGAATCTTGACGATACTAACTGTTTCCTTTATTATAGCCTTTCCAACGTCTTTTTTGTTAACGACGAAAGACTGATTGATCAGAAGTCCTTTGCGTCTTCATGCCTTCGCTTAACAATCTTCGGAATGGCCTTTCTAGCTGAAACATGGTTGGAATGTAGCCAATTAAGAAACAAAGTTTATAAAATTTAAGAATTTAGGGAATGATGGGACTCTTCAAGCTGTCTCAGCCGGAGACTAGTCAAATAATGGATATTATTATCGATTTCAACAATGGAAATCAACAAGATATTGTTTTACTTAAGCTCAAAAGAACCCTCTCCTCAAAAAAAGCCTTAAGATTCTTATAGGAGCTAATAATATACCCTCTCGTTGTTTTTTACTACGACCATGACCAAACCAGTTTTTTTGAATTCATGACTAATAACTGTGGTGTATCCAAAAAAAACCATTTGGATAAGATAAAATGAAGGAACATAACACTAGAAAGAGACCAAAACTCAACTAATTCTGCAGTTCAATAATTTAAGCAAATGAAACAACCAGTGTGAAGAACATAGAGGGCGGGGTTTGAAACCATTATGTGCATAAGATAACGTTATATGGGAACGAGTTGTTGTTGCTGTGGTGGTTGCTTACTTTCTGGCACTTTGACAGGGACAGACAGACTTTGAGTATTGTTAGTGCCGCAAATGAGTAGTTGTGCATGTGAATCAGTTGTGAGTAGATTTCACGCGAGGATGATTTGCTTTTGTGCGCACACGTTAGAATTTTTCGTTTGAAAACAAAAAATTTATAGAAACAAATAATTCTTGTTTTATATTTTACGCGATCAGAAACTAACAACGTTAGAAAAATAATACGAAGAAATTAACATAAGCAAAAGCGTTAGAAGCGGCGACGTTGTTTAACAAAAATTTCAAATATAAAAGTTTGATCAAACTTAAAGTGTACCTAGCTATTATGTAATTGAAACCCCGTGGTTATTTTAGTTACAAAGCTAAAATAATTTTTTTTTCAGATACCTATAAATTATGTGTACATACACTTTCTATTGATATGAAAATTTAAAATCAAAATCTTTGAAATAGGTACATATATTGTGAAAATATTTTTTTATCAAAGTTTTCGAACGAAAAAAATTACAAAAGTAAATTTAAAAAGTAAAATTTTAAATACATATTTATTCGTATAAATTAAGTAGATAATAATAATAATCAAGAAAAAGTGATTTTGTGCCAAAAGTGTATAAAATAAGAAAAATTTATAACCTGAAATTGGTTATTAAAATACACCTGGGAATAAAATGATGGACATTAGCAGCATGTACGGCAATCATCATCACCACCATCCGAATACCTATCACAGTGGCTCAGCTGGCGTGTCGGACATAGCCAGTGTAGCTGCCGCGAATACGTATCCCAGTGCATATTTTCCCAATGCAATGCATTCAATGCATCATCAGCAAAATCACAATATTTCTAGCGGTTACAATGCATATGAAGGATCCCCGGGAAACTATTATCCACAGCAGCAGCAACAGCCCCACCAGTTGACTCCTCCACCCAGTCAACCATCATTACAGGGGCAACCGTTATATTCTCACTCCCATTCTCATCTTTTCAGTCCTACCGCTGCAGAGTACGGCATTACTACTTCAAATACATTGGTAGCTACAACACATTCACATCCCTCCAATACCAGTCACTCGCCCACCGAAGCTGCTTATTATGAAAATGAGTCCGTTCAGGCGTATTACGCTACAGCAGCTGTTGCTACTGAAACGCCTGCCACTACAAACTCTCCCGCTACTGGTGCCAATGCTACAGCTCATGATGCACAAAATGTTACTGTGGATCCAGCAATAATTAGCTCCGAAAATGGTTTGAGTTACACAAACTTGGACTGTCTATATAATCAAAATTCTCCTCATCAACATTCCAACCCAAGTACTTACTTACCTGCTGAAGAAAAATATGCTTCAGTGTTGCATTCTCAGTACAATATGGATGACTCTATGATGCATTTGTCGACAAGTGCAAACAACCCTCAAAATCAGCAACACTCTCCTCAATTATGGTGCCATCAACATCATATGAACGCTACATATGGTAGTTCATTAGAGCCCAGCGGTATGCCTATGGACTCCTACAATATTAATCCCCATTTACATGCTCATGGTGGCGTGCCACATTTACCTGTCCATAATCCAGGCAGTCCACAGATGAGGCCTCAACAACAACACCCATTGCTCCAGCATCCATCCTCCCCCACCACTGCTTGTATTAATCCGCATTCAAGATCGCAGAATGTAGTATCGCCTGGTGGCACTAACACTTCGACGGCGTCTTCGTCTTCTGTGGCAAGTATATCAGGCTCGAATGCTGCTGGCAGCACTAACAGTAATAACACATCCCAATCCAAATCACCTACACATGGTAATAATTTGCCCACGTACAAATGGATGCAATTAAAGAGAAATGTGCCAAAACCACAAGGTAAGTTGATGGGCTTTACTTCTTTGCTGAGGTGATCTGATCTGATCTGACAATTATTTCGATTAGTATTCATCCTAGTCAATATTAATAAACAAAATAATCCGTATTGAGTGTTTTTTTTAATATAACATTGGGTAGTATGAATAAAAAAAAGTATTTGCTTTTTACTTAAAAATTTGCTTTAAAACTCAAAATATGTACATATGTGATTTTTAAGTAAAAAGCAAATTCTTTTTTATATTCATACGACCCATTGTTTTCTATTTTAAAATTTATTTGTTCAATTCACAACCTATTGTAAGTGTAGTAGGTCATCAAACTGTATAAAAGTTGTAAACATTTTGTTGGTAATTTCCATAGAAACCTTTGCTACGACACCTACCACGATGTAATTATACAGGTGACTGCGTAAGGATTTGTTATACAAAAATACTGCACCCATAACTGTGTAAAGAACTGAAGAACGTCAAAAGCACAAAAAGAATTTAACCAAACCTAAAACAAAACGAAGTTTCCGACATTCGTTAGCTACAAAGCGCATAGAGCAATAAATTACCAGGTGAAGTAGCGCTGCCACCTGGTTACATACACCTTGGACACCTGCAACATTTGTTCCTATGTTTATTGAATATCCTCGAATGGCATCACAAACGCACAATCTTATAAAAGTGCTAATGTTTTTTAATTACATAAACCTTAATTTTTCTTTATTAAGTTAATAAAAATTAGTGCAAATATATACATATGTATGTATTCATATAAATAGAAAAATTCGCGAAATGACGAACATTAGTAAAAAGCTACCAACAGGATGATAACAAAGTCTACTAATGTTTTAAAATCTTCAAAACTGTTAGGACGCTAAAAACTTCACAAAAACCCGCTTTTATTGCGAACTTTGAAAAAAATCGCAAAATTAACAACATTTTAAACAAACCTTAATATGGATTAAAACCCACTAAAACTGTAAGGATTGCAAAAAAATTAATTTTCAAAAACTTATTAATAGCGGGATGAAAACAAAGTCTAATATTTTTTAAAAATAGGCAAAACTGCCAGCATGCTGAGGACATGTAAAAAGTTGCTTTTATCGCAAAATTTGCAAAACAAAAATTGGGAGAACTTGCAAAATTGTAAACAAGTCATAATACGAGTATTGATTAACAATCGCCAAAACTGTAAGGAATGCAAAAATTTAATAAAAAAGCAATGACAAAAATTCGCATAAAATTACTAACAGCGGGATGATAGCAAAATCTAAATTTTTTAAAAATCGGCAAAACTGTTAGGAGGCTGAAAGCATGCAAAAAGTCGCTTTTATCGCGCGAAGTTTGCAAAAATTCACTAGAATTTGTTTGCAATAAGAGTGGTTGTCTGTCTTCTTCAGAATCATTTGAAATTTTTGTTTTCTAATTTGCCTTATGTTTACTCAGCCAAATCCAACATTAACTAGAGTTTCGATAGTTTTGTTTCCATTAGACTATCGATACCGATACTATCGTTGAAAAAATATATTACCAAATTGGCAATAAACTCGATAAAATTTAACACATTGGTTTTCTTTTATTGAAAGTAAATAAAAAATAAATGTATGGAGTTAATAATACAGAATACTTTGCAATGCCATATTTTGTAAAAAATGCATGCATTCTGGTTGAGTATGTCCTTCTCATCTGATTCCCATGAGAAATATATGAGAAAATGTATTAAGGTGCAAAACAAAAACTTCAAAGTGTGGACACGAATGCAATTTCAAAAGAGAATTTAAAATGTTACGCAGCAAATGTTTTACCATATGGACGGGGACTAATGGCTCAACTATTGAAAGTTAAACTCATTTTCTTCAAAAATAGTTATGTTTGGTTGTGACGTTGTTTGAATAAATGAGTGATATATGTATAATGAAAAATGAAATTTAACATTCCTTACTCTTCGACTCCTGCCGACATGAAATTACTCTAACACTAACTGCAAATTAACGCTGTTAGAGTTCCGCCCAGCAGTACTAAATTGAGGGTTGTGGAATAGAGATTGGATATATTATATTCTTTTGTGCTATCTTCTTCTTTGTCATGTCATATTTTAACTGAGTTGATAAAACAGATTCCTTAATAGCCATATTAAAATCTTAACCAAAATTAATATGAAAACTTTACACTTAACATCAACTAGAAGTTAATGTTGAAGTAATTCATGTTATGTTATGTGTAGACCAAGTAAAGGAATTCGATACTGTCGATGGTATCGATAGTTTTCCACAAACTATCGATAATATCGAATGGCGTGACTATCGATAGTTTGGCTAGAGCTGCCATTAATATTTCTGCAGCACGTTTTTCGCATAATGCAGAATATGTTTTTGTTAATTTTGCTTTAATTTTATGATTTTCAAACTATTTTCGTTATTTTAACATTTACGTAATTTTTATTCTTTCTCTTCTTCTTTTCAAATCATCGACTTTTTTAAAAGTCTAGCAACACTCATAACAGTCCGTTTATAACTGCCATAGTTATAGTTAATACAATCTACAGTACGTTGTGAATTGAGTAATTGTGAAACAAAGTATTATGATGAAAAGGTCAATAACAGAATATAAAACAGTCGTTAAGCAGCTCTGGGTCGGGGAACATCTCTCGCGTCATCGTAGTTTTTTCGTCTCGCTCGCACTGGTTGACTGATCTGCCATGGATAACCGTATAATCTTGCGGTTTTTTGTGGAATTTCTTTAACAACCACGTTGCCTACTTCCTATGTGAAGACATAGGTCCTGTACAGTCAGTCACAAAACCTTTTAAAATACTGTTAATACCATCTTGGGCATATGGTCTACGTTACTCCGCCCATATTTGTGCAACACCATATTATGCAAATTTACTTTGCATTAATATCTTTAATAAATAAATAAGAATATAAAAACCTAGTACATTTCGACGGTCCCATTCTAAAACATGCTAAGTCAACATAGCATGTTATGCTGCGAATAGCACTTCTGAATTCATCGGTTATTAACTTAGATTCTGTAAAATTTTGATAGAAATTAGACTATTCTATCAAAAGTTATGAGCAAAAATTTACTTAATATAATATGTCAATTTTGAAAAACCTCAGTTTTTAAATGTTTTAAGTCAAAAAAAAAATTTAATTTTTTCCAAAATAAAACATGCTAAGTGTACTTAGATGACCATTTTAGGTGAGAAAGAACCTAAAAAAGAAAGAATTAGGTTATAGATTTGTGATTTTAAGTCACTTTTAACTATGATCTACGAAAAATTTATAAAGTTAAAATAAACTAAAAAAAATTTTTATTGCAATTATTATATGATTACAAAAAGTCTCAAGTTTATATCTAATAACATTTCGAGATATCATCAATAAACTTTGAAGGCGTTTATTTCAAAACTAACTTTTTGACTTAGCATGTTTAGAATGGAGCCTTCGATTTGATACAATGAAACATTAGAGATGTCTGTTGGTGTAACTGTTTTGTGGAATTGGAAAACTACTTTTGTGGAGAGATGCCGGTAACTTCCATGATGTGTACCCTTAGAACAATTATTTATTATGTGCATTTTTGAGTGCGTTTTTATGCCCTGTGAATTTGACAGAAAGCATTTTACATATTACGTATGCAACCCGGCAATGAAATAAATTATTGGTTATACAGTGTGTAGCCGTGTTTATGGTTTCATATCATGTTTCATTTGAGGTTTCAAAAATATCAAATATTTTTATATGTTCTACTTTCATTGATGTTGGTTGCATAATGTAAATCCTTGTTTATTGTTTTACTGACTTAGTTCATTGAAAAGAAGCAAAGCTGTGAATATGTATGATTTGCCAATCGTACAAAAATGTAATTAAATAGTTTAATTCTCGATTGCAGTGTGTGTGTCAAAATATGCAACATGAATGATAAATGTTTTATGTGAGGACGTTGCAAAAGACGTGAACATGCCACTAATCCTCATGCGAAAAATTGATGTCATAAATCTAACTAATAAGTAGGGAAAGGATTTTCATGTAAATACATGTTTTCTGTCGTTGGTCGTAGATCAACGTAAATAAAATATCTTTGCGAATCAAAAAATTTGCGACAAAATGGCATCGATTTGTTAATGCATATTTTATATTAAATACATATTTTTGCATATTTCATCATAAATGTATATTTTTAATAAATTTTTTAGTTTTTTCATGCTATAAATCTAATTTTGGTTTTTTTACTAGTTGTAAAGTATAGAAGAGCTGCAGTTTTTACGACTGTGTAAGAACAAAAAAAAGGAGAAAACGAGAAAAATTCACGATCCTTGTTTCTATATGAATCGATATTCCAAAACACCGTAGGACTCAAAGTTCAATATCTTGGCTCTTGTCAAGAATACCAATGACATTGAAAATTAAAAAAAACCAATAGCATAGTATAATAGCCCTTTTTAAGTGCTTTTGAAAGCTCCTTTGCGTGTTTCAGCCTTTAATGAAAAATATCCAGTGATACGGGCGGACGGCTGTCGGATACTAAATTTCTATTAATAAAATGAAAGATATTTTAGTCAAAAAACTTTCCCCTATTTGCAACAAAAAAAAAATTACGTGTGCTTGAAGTGTACGTTAAAACAAAATTTTGATACAAAAACACGTTATTTTTTTGCATATGAGGGCAAGTTCTTTTACTTTAAAATTTGTTTCATTTTATTTATACAAATATAGTATCCGACAGCCTTCTGCCGAAATTGAATTTGTGTACAAAAGTATTGCTTTCTTGTTCACACTATATCCTAATTAGAGGCTTTCGCTACTTTAACACCCCAAGTTGAAGTAATTTAAAATGCGATAAAAAATAAATTAAAACATATGCAACAAATTATATCAATAAAGCTCTAACAACGAAAACTTAGAAACTGAATAATCCGCAAACAAAATAGCATCATTTAAATGCGCACCAATAACTTAATTTTTGTTACAGAAAAGTTTTTTTCAGAAAAGATTTACCTTTGACAATTTAAAAAAAATTATTCATTAATGTACGTAAATAAAAGTTCGAATGAACTTTGTATTCTATATGATTTGACAAAATATTTGTTAAGAAACCTTTTAATGTTTTTTTAACTTTTTAATGTCAAAATGTTTGTTAAGAAAGCCATGAAGTGGATTTTTTTAAGTTTCTAATGTTCTTAAATGTTGAAAAGAAGTTGATATATATGCATATTTTATTAGTTTTAAATACATATTTTTATATTTTTACTGCATATTTTATGTACATAAAACGGGATTTTAAATACATGAAAGTCCTTTCCCTACTAATAAGTTATCTGCAAATAAGAAATATATATTTACATACATATGTATATCCATATAGTCACTTGCAACAACAGTTATTCAAAACATGTGGATGTCTGCAAAATAATTAATTAATTTATATAATACATAACATATTTCTGTGTAAGGTATTGTGGCAAACAAGAACTTAGTCAAAATTTATATCTCACTACTTTTAATGACCCAAATTTTGGACAAGAACTTGACCTTTTTTCACATTTATATTTTTGTGAGGATCTGACTACTTTTTGAAAAATGTTCTATAATAACACTTTTAAACTTAAAGTTTCTAGTATGTCTTATTTCTATTAATGATCACTGTGCTAGTTGAAAATGGCAAACTTGCTTGGTTAGAACGTGATGGGTGAACGCAATATGGTAAGAGTCGTCTGGAAAGAAACATGTAAAATACAGCGTAAATTTTAGTGGACGTGACGCCGTCTATTTTATCAATATACATATTTACTTATTAAAGTCTGCTTAGCCAAAATACATAAATCAAAAGGATATTCCCAATGCGCATTCAAAGTTTCAATAGGGTAGATGGTGCTTTAACTTTTGGATTTTCCGATTAAGTACATCAATTACTATTTGTGTAAGAATGCCAGCTCTCTATAGTATAATATTATGTAAAATATTTATGGGCCTGGCCCCGCCGACTTTTATGTCTGCTAGTGCTCATGGTTCATACAAAGCTTGGTATAAAAAAGTTAATGGAAAATATATGAGTAATAAATTAAAAACTTTTAAACTGAAGTACATGAAAGAGAATGCTATTTATGAGTGAAGTCACGGCTACTTTTCAAAATAGGAAACTTCTGATTTTTCAGATTTTTCTTAATGATCTCTGATCTAAATTTATTTGTGTATCAAATTTAAGCTCGCTAGTGCGAATTGGAGTTTTAACATCGTTGCCCCGTATACTGGGTAAAACTTTTTTGTTTTAAAATTTTCCCATTGGCTTACGCAGCTACACTTATTTGTGTATAAAATTTCAGCTCTCCAACGCGAATTATACCTTTAAATTTTATCAGCATTACCTCTTCCACTTTTTCTAACTCAAAATTTTGTTGTGAGCTCCGCTTATAATTCATGCTAATTTTCTGCTAAAATATGCTAGACCGAAGTAGATTAAACACAAGACTAACATTTTATGGGAATGATTACGCCCACTTTTTAAGGTGATAGTTTAAAGTTTTGTGCACGTGCAAACGCGTATGCAAGATTTCACTAAAATGGCTTGAATTAAAAGCTGTATATTAAGTTTTTAGTTCAAAACTCTACTTCAACTGATAGCAACTTCTGATTTTTTAAATTTTTGTTAATGATCTCAGATCTAAATTTATTTGTGTATCAAATTTAAGCTCGCTGGTGCGAATTGGAGTTTTAACATCGTGGCCCCGTATACTGGGTAAAACTTTTTTGTTTTAAAATGTTCCCATTGGCTCACGCAGCTACTTGTTTGTGTATAAAATTTCAGCTCTCCAACGCGAATTGTACCTTTAAATTTTATCAGCATTACCTCTCCCACTATTTCTAACTAAAAATTTTGTAGATTAAACACAAGGCTAACATTTTATGGGAATGATTACGCCCATTTTTTAAGGTGATAGTTTAAAGTTTTGTGCACGTGCAAACGCGTATGCAAGATTTCACTAAAATGGCTTGAATTAAAAGCTGTATATTAAGTTTTTAGTTCAAAATAATATTAGCGTTTTCAGATTTTTCTAGTTGGTTTCTCACCTAGACCTACTTGTGTTTTAATTTTCAGCTCATAAGCACAATTATTGATTTTTAGTTTGTATGGGTGCAGCCCCGCCCCTCTAACTAGAATTTCCAGGTTTTCAGATTTTTCTAGTTGGTCTCCCACCTAGACCTACCTGTATATCAAATTTCATTCCCTAGCGCAACTTTTAATTTTTATGGGCGTAACCCTGCCCATTTTTCTAAACTCAAAATTTTTTTCGGCCAGTGCTTAATATTCGTGTCAAGTTTCGTTGCAAACAGATAATAATAACCACATAAATAGTATATCTAAATATGCTGAGCTACAGAGCACTAAAATGAGGTTTATATTGTATGGGCGTGTCAACGCCCAGTTTTTTAATAAAAAATGTATAGCCTTGCATTACCGCAGTATGTATGTCAAATTTCAATAAAATAGCTTCCATTAAGCGCCTTATATTAGCTTTTTTAATTCTGAATTTCATGGGCGTAGCCCTGCCCACCTGGCCAAAATTTGCGAGTTTTCAGATTTTTTTATTTTATTTTTTACCTAGACCTAGCTCTATTTCGAATTTCAGCTCAATAACATAATTTTTTATTTTTATGGGCGTAGCCCCGCCCTCCTGGCTAAAATTTTCGGGTTTTTAGATTTTTCTAGGTGATAACTGACATAGTTCTACTTGTGTACCAAATTTCAGCTCACTAGAACAAAGTTTAATATTTTATCTTCTTCTTCGCTCACCTAGATCTACTCGTGTACCAAATTTCAGATCTCTAGCTATAGCGGAAGTGCTTCATCAATTTGATGAGTGTGTCAGAGGTCAGTGGTCAGTGAGTATATCTTAAAATATGCTCTTTTTGCACCTCCATATCTCAGAAACCTTTTGTTCTAAAATTCAAACATCGCATATGAAGTAACATGTGCATTCGCATTATTCTAGAAATACAATTGGGACGGACGACGAATTTCGTCCAATTCGACGAATTCGTCGATAAGCATTTGCTGCGTAAATTCTTCGTGTGAAGCACAATAACGACGAATTTACTCACCGAATTATTCTCTCATATTTTATAAAGTTGGTTGTTGTGTGTACAAAAACAGAGAGAGAAGAAGAGAATTTTCTCTAAATTTTTTTTTTAGTCGTTTGTTGGCGTACAAAATAGAAATAAATCTATCTCAGAGTTCATCACGCACGACGAATTTCGTTGTTCGGCGGTGTTGTGTTCATTTTCATATGCACTTATGTGTTTTATTTTTTATGACGAAAGTTCGCAACGAAAAATTCGTCGCTCGTCCCAGTTGTGTTCGTACCATTATTCTTACATCATGCTTGTGATATTTGTTGTTAAGTTGTTTGTAGTTTGCACTAGATTATCAATAATAGCTTTAAGGCGACTGAAATTAAAGATGGAGTTTGTACAGGGTGGCCCAGAAAGACCGAAGTGGTGTAAATTCCTTATAACTTTTTATTTAAGACATATTTTTTTAATTTTTTGTTTTTTAAATACAGTAAATTTATAGGGAATATTTTTAGATTAGTTGTTAAAAATGATATCCCGCAAGTGGAGGCCATTTTCTGCTTCGCACAAATGATCTCTTTTCAACACATTTTCCATGACCTTTCGCAAAACTTCCGGTGTTATGTTGTTAATTTCGTCTGGAATATTGGTTTTTAATTCCTCAATAGTCCTAGGCTTATTAACATAAACTTTCCATTTTAAATAACTCCAAAGGAAACAGTCTGGAGCGGTTAAATCCGGGGAACGCGGAGTCCAATTAAAATTGCTTCTACGCGAATTTATTCTTTCCCCAAAGATGTCGCGTAAAATAGCCATTGTGGCCCTCGGAGTGTGCGCTGTGGCTCCATCCTGTTGGAACCATATTTGCGGATGGTATTCCACGGCTGGCCTTACAAAATTTTCCAATATGGCCCGATATCGATCACCATTGATGGAAATGGCGACATCTCTTTCATTTTCCAAAAAATATGGACCAATGATCCTTTCTGAAGAAACACCGCACCAAACAGTACACTTAACTGGGTGTAATTGTCGTTGATGAAGTACTCTCGGGTTTTCCTTAGCCCATATCCTAAAGTTTTGCTTGTTAACAAACCCATTTAATTGGAAATGGGCTTCGTCACTCATAAATAAGTTATGAATAATGGAAATGGAAAGAGCACATTTGTGCGAAGCAGAAAATGGCCACCACTTGCGGGATACAATTTTTAATAACTAATCTAAAAATATTCCCTATAAATTTACTGTATTTAAAAAACAAAAAATTAAAAAAATATGTCTTAAATAAAAAGTTATAAGGAATTCACACCACTTCGGTCTTTCTGGGCCACCCTGTATTTGTTGAATCATTAGGAGGTTAAACTTTTTATATGATAATAAAATTTGTCTTAATAGCATCAGCATACGATACACGTGAAGTAGTAGTAGTTGGCTTATATGAGGATAAGTGGCGGAGTAAGCTACTGCTGATTGAGCTGGAGCTAATTTAGGTTTCTGTTACATAGTCTGTTTAACGAAAGAAGTTACAGGACATCCTCTGTAGTTGGCGGTGTGATTGCCTCCACAATTCCTACATTTTTTTTTGCTCGTGTTTTGGTTTAGTACAACTACCAATACCGTGCAATTCACCGCAGATAACACAATAAGTAGAAAAATTGCAGTACGTTTTTGTGTGGCCATATTTTTGATTATTATGGCGCTGGACGGGTCAAGAATGCTTGGTGGTGCTTCAACTATTTTTTTTCGTTATAAGAGATATTTTAAATTATAAATTGGATGGATGTAAATCTTTGTTCAGTTTTATATCATTTGCCTTAAGTTTAATGTGAAATAGAGGTTGGGGAATCTTCTCCCTATTGATTATATTAGATACATTTTTTACTTTAAATCCCTGGAGGACGCGTGCTTCTTTTATTCCTTCAGGAACAATATCTGCATGCCTTTAGCACTCTTAAGCATGTATGTGTAGAAACTTGTTAAATTTTTTTTCAAGTTCAGTAACCATTTTGTGGAAATCTTTTTCGTCCTAAATTTGAATTTTCGTTTCATCAATGTTACCACGTTTTATTGGAACAATGGTCGCATTCATAAGACGTAACTGTTGCGCAACCGTTGTTGTGTTGATCTTAGAAACGCATAGTTGAGTAGTTTCGCTCCACTCAACAGTTGAGTAATTGCTGCCATTTTTTCCATCATAAAATTTTTTCGCTACCTATAGTCAACATGTTGTGCTCAGCCTGAACAGCTGATCGAAAAGACTTATGCCGTTTATAATATAATGCAACGCCGCTTTGTTAGATGGCGGCTGAAAATATTTGTTAAATTTTGCATTTAAAATGCGATAAAGGAACGAAATAAAGGAATTAAATTAAATTACTAATTTCATAAAACATATGTATGTATGTTTATCATGCTGTATTTGTATTATATATTACATATTTAATTCACTATTGCGTGTGAACGTTTTTTGGCGGCTCAGCGTTAAAATATAAATACTATAGGCGCAGGTCTTTCTGTTTTTTTTGCAGTGTTGTTCAAACACAGAATATTTATTTCGCGGAGCAAATTTTATTGTAAAAATGGAAGATTCCTGGGCTGCTGACTTCATTAAATATTCTGTGTTATACATACATTTTAGCTAAGCTAATTAATTTAGCCATTCTAAGTTAGTTTATTTGTTGCTCTTTCATTCGTTTTCAATTGCTTACGTTCATCAGCTGTTCATTTTGCAGTACATCCATCAATCGTTTCTAAGAAGTAACTGTTGGGGCCAACAGTTGCCAACAGTTGAGCTCAACAGCTACGTCTTATGAATGCGACCAATGTGAAATTTATTCTCACCAATAACCGATATTAATTTTTTTTAATAAGATCGTTTGAATTTTTTTCTCTTAAATAGATTGGCGACGGCTTGGAGCTTCTGTTCGAGGATACATCGGGTTTATCGTTGTTATCTAAGAATATTTTAAAACGGTTTTGATGAGCAGATGAAATTTTAGAAGAATTTGGTCATCGCCCACGCTTTACCACATTTATATATCCTTCCATTCCGACTTGGACCTTGGGTTTTCGGCTACTGTTATCTATAGTGATAACTTGGTTAAGTGAACATGAGGCCAAAGCGGATGAAATCGCCGACTTGAATGAAGATAAACTAGGTAACGGTAATGTTAGCCAATCACTAGTTCTCATTGGCATGGGTAAAGCGAAGTTGATCACTGGCGAAAAATTGGCTTTGCCGGTAGAAAAAAACTATCATCGGATTTTTTATTTATATTGTTTGCATTAGGAGCTTAAGAACTCACAGTAAAATGGGAATTTCTGCATTAAGAGCTCACTTCACAATATTTTGTTTTTAAGGTACTCGACATGAGTATTCCTCAATGTCACTTTGTTTGTGGTTGTTTTTTTGTTTGCGGTTTTTTTTTGTTATTTCTGACTATGTAAAAAGTATTAGAAAAGAAAAAGAGATTATTTATATAAGTCAATATGTATTACGAATATTTTTTGTATGATTCTTTGGGGTTCCGTACACCAAAGGTAAAATGGAACCCTATTGTTTACAGCGTAGCGTAGCGGTATGTCCGTCATACGCTAATTTCTCAGGAGCTACGAACCTGAAATTTTGACAGAGTATGTAGAATATTAAAAATTAAAGGGTGTTCCATAACAAGCTACGAAAAATGTTAAAATCCCATGTAATATACATACAATTGTATGTACATATGTATATTGACACTTGGAATTTGTAAAATTAGTGTATTTTTGTATAGACTACAACAATTAACACTAAAATTTAAAAAAAAATTTTATCAAGGGTGGTCCATCAGTGAATGCAGTTTTGACTATGTAGTTTTAACAACTTGCTATATTTTGGAAATCGTAAGATTGAAATTTTCAAAAATGGAAAAACTAAAAAATCCGAATATTATAAAATCGCCAAACCAAAAAAATCGCCAAAATTTTAAAAAAATCGCCAAAACGAAAAAAATCGCCTAAATTAAAAAAAATCTAACACTTAAATAAATCGCCAAATTCTAAAAAATCGCCCGAATGAAAAAAATCGCCAAAATGAAAAAAACACAAACCGGAAAAATCGGCAAAACGCGAAAAAGGATCCAAAACCAAAATAATTGTTTATATGAAAAAAAAAATCGCAAAATTGAAAAAAATCGCAAAATTTAAAAAATCGTCTAATTGAAAAATCGTTAAAAACCGAAAAAAATCTCCAAAATGAGAAAAAAAAATTAAGAAAGCGCTTAAATGAAAAAAGTCGCCAAAATGAAAAAACGCTTAAAACCGAAAAAAAACAAAAATAAAAAGAAATGCCAGAATAATATTTTATATAGGCTAAAGTTCGTATTGAATTACTTATCTCGTATCGATACTGAACCCTTCGTGCGCGGGTCAAAGTCGCACTTCACAGAAGTTATTTATGTTTAGTATGTATGTATGTATGTAAGAAAAACTCGTTAAGACGTCTCTTCACTATGAAGGTTTAACGGGAACTAAACATCGACATGACAATATCAAATTATAAGTTTTAAAATTGTTATTGGTCCAATTGATGCTAAGTTTCACAGATGTATTAACGGAAACTTTCAAAAAAAGTTGTTATTTTAAAGGGATTTTATTTTAATTTTTTATTTTACCGACCTAAAGAAAATATTTATATAAAACAACAGTCATCTAGGAACTAGATCGTTTATACCTTCAATATATTTAAAGAATACTTTATTATATTTAAATATGAAGAAATGATTTTCTGGCAAATATTATCTAGAACATAACCTTAACTTATTTAATGTTAATTGTAAAAGAATTTTGTTTTATTTATTTTTAAGTTCGGTACTCGAATTGAATTGAAATATTTTTTTTAATTATTACAAACTAGTATATTTACCTATTCATTTAATTTCGTTTACAATTTATGAATTTAATGAAATTTATTTATTTGACATATTGTCAGAAGTGAATTTATTTATTTAATTTTTTGGAATACGAATACGACTACCAATATCTAAAAATGGTCGAATATTCGGCAATTCGAATACGAATATTCGTGCATCACTAATACGTATACATATAAATAAACATTTACTTATGTAAAGATTGATTTTTATAAAGTGAACAAAGTTTAAATCATACGTGGAATATATTTTTTAATGGAACGGTCTTTATTGGAACGACAATTTTATGAAATTAATGTTAAAAATGATTTCTGACATGTGTCTGTCACGGCTAGCGCGTAAAAGGCCCAATCTGGAACACCAATTTTCAACAAATATTCGCAGCATTTGCGCCCCGTATTTCGCCGATAACACTTGTTGAAGTATTTGTGGTTTATCGACGTAGATAAGTGACTTAATAACCCCAAAGAAAATAATCCAATGAGGTTAAATCACACGATCTTTGTAGCCAATTAGTTGGGCCATTACGTGAAATAATTTTTTCATCAAAAGTTTCTTTGATTAAATCAATCGTTCACTGTGTGGCATGTGGCTCCATCCTGTTGGAAACACATATTAGCAATATTAAGACCACGTAATTGAGGTACGAAAAAATTTTCAATCATGTTCCTATAAACATTAACAGTAACATTTTGACCATCATCGTTTTTTAAGACATATGGGGCAGTGATTTCGCCAACCTATAAATCGCACCAAACAGTAATTTTCTGTGGATGTAATGGTGTTTCGACAAAAGCTTGTGGATCCTCCTAACTCCAAATGCAACAATTCTGCTTATTATTTTGATTAAAAATTCCAACAATTTGCACGCGTTGCTCTGGTGTAAGTCGATTCACTATGAAATCTCAAAGCAAGATAAACATCAGCTGTAAAATGGTTGCTCAAATAAATAAGTGATGCTAACTCAAAGTTGTGACACTCTAAAAAAGAAGTTTTATATACATACACTGGTACGTAGTTACGTTCATAATTTAGCATACATAGAAAAAAGTATTCATCAATTAATATTTTCGGTTAAGAATTTAATTGATTTAAACAAAGTTTTAATTGTATTAATTAATTTGAGTGAAAAAACTTAATTGATATTATCAAATTGTTTATAGGTGAAAATTTAATTAATTTTTTATTTGATATTACAAATATTTTAATTAACATTACAAAATCATTCATATTACTTTTTTGTTTGTATACTGAAGGTTTTTTCTTAGTTTCAAATAAAATTTTTTAAAATTTTGTTCGCCACTAGTTTTTAAATATTTTTTAATACATTTTTCCATTTATTTCGTTTTTAAGAAAATTAATTTTTTCTTTGCTATTGTTTATTTTTCAATCAGCTTATTGATATTCTGTGTTAAAATCCTGCATAAGACCATTTACAAGACCTTTTAAGACATGCGAGATTTTTCAAATGCTTTACTACAGCGCAGAATTATAAAACAAACGCTAAACAATACTGTTGGCAAGACATTTGTTTCAGTTTTGTATCTTGTCAATAGTGTTGTTTAGCATTTGTTGTAGAATATTTTGCTGTAGTAAAGCATTTGAAAAATCTCGCATGTCTTAAAAGGTCTTGTAAATGGTCTTGTGCAGGACATTATTCTGTGTGCCCAAACTAGCACGAAGAAAAAGTACGTCCTGTTTCGTGCAAGAAGAAGAAGAACATTACTCTCACAGAAGCTCTTTCATTTACCAAGTTTTTGTGCACGGGAACGCTTTTCGTGAAAAAAAAGAAACATACCTATGAATAAATTTACACCTACATATATGCAAATGAAGAACAACAATTAAATTCCGTATGAAAATAAGAAAAGATTGAAAATTATTATATTTAAAACGATTTTTGTAAGAATAATTTGTATTAGTATAAGGCTGGATTTACATCTGTGTATGGCACACAAATGGTGTAACCACTACTTACTAATTAAAAACTGTTTGATTCATACACGTATTTATTAAGTTAAACAGTTTCATAGATAACTAATAGACAATTTTATAGAATCCAACATGATTGGAAGCAGTTTAAATCAATAAGTACATGTTAGAAACAAACAGTTTTTCATTAGTAATTAGTTGTTACGCTTTTTAGGGCACATGGCACACAAAAAATGCCATATGTGGACTCAGTCTAACAAAGAATTTATTCAACTGAAAAAAGTTCTTCAATGTCTGCCGCAATAAATAAACTCAAATGTCATTCAGTACATGTATGAACACTTTTGATTTCGTTCGTAATTTGAGCTTAAAATTACTTAATTTCGTGT
This sequence comes from Tachina fera, assembly GCA_905220375.1. Taxonomy (NCBI): domain Eukaryota; kingdom Metazoa; phylum Arthropoda; class Insecta; order Diptera; family Tachinidae; genus Tachina; species Tachina fera. The sequence continues at coordinate 86,833,865 of LR999963.1, read as the reverse complement.
CGGCCTGAATAAACTATAGTAGAATTTTAGTTAGGACACGTGCGTGTTTTACAGTGTTTGTGTGTTTGAATGACATATGAATGTAAATGCGTAAATTGTTTGCTTACTTTTTATTTGTTTTTACAATGAAAGTTCAAAATCTTTTAGCTCTTAAGACGGAATTTTTTTCGATCTCGATTGAGGGTAACAGTCTTGGTAATATTATAATAATATATGGCCCTTGCACTAATTAGTTCCCTCTACCGCGAGACTACTGTAAACTGAATACTGTAAAATTAACCTAATTTAGTGTTGAACTAAATTAATTTGGAGATTATCTAATGTAATGAAAGTATGCACCCAAAATTAAATATTATTTTGTCAAATCATTGAGAGCAAAACATCAAATATCTAAAATACCAAGTCAAACCAAAAACTTTTAGCACTCTGCTATATTTTGACAACTTAATGTTGTTGACTTGAATCGAATCTACATAACGCGCCAAATTTGTTGTCGATCTTGCAACGTCATTTGCCACATTTATTTTAAAAGACATAATAAGTCACTTAATTAAAAATAATTAGTCAGTCGTTTACATAATATCCTTAGTATACGTATATATTAGTGATGTAACGAATGTAAATTTTTGATATTCGCGAATACGAATACGAATATTTGAAACGATATTCGCGAATACGAATACGAATATTTGAAACGATATTCGCGAATACGAATACGAATATTTGAAACGATATTCGCGAATACGAATACGAATATTTGAAACGATATTCGCGAATACGAATACGAATATTGTATGCAATATGTAATATTAAAAAATTGTTATGAAAAAGGACTTCACACTCTTGTTGGCGTACTTTAAAGTTAATAAAAAGTACCCAAAATTTTAATGATCGCCATTGAATAATATTTGAAAATGATACAAAGCACAAATTTCTATAAAAAATTAGTGTATTTGTACAAACTAAAATATTTAGTCATATATTTAAATTTCGTTTAGGATTTATGCATTTATTTATTTAATTTCTTTCTTTTCGACAGTTCGAATACGAATACGAATATTCGTGCATCACTAGTACATATGTATATACAATTCTCGTTGTTATTTGAAATTCAAGATAAAAAACATTTAATTAAAAATGCAGTGTTAGTAATTGAGTTTCTGTGAAAGAAAACCTGAAATTAAGAAGGGGATTATGAATATGTCTATAAAATATTTAGTAATTTTTGAAATACTGCAGTTTTTTCTACTCATATCCAAGATTCTTTTCAAACAACTATTTGTTTGACTTCTCGAGGTGTTGCAAAAAGAAATCAATAGATTTATTTGAAGGTCAAAATGTCAACAGAAATGTTAATTGCATTCAGAATATCGCCTGAGAAGTTGTGGAGTCAAAGACAACTATACAGAAAAAAACTATTCCCAAGATTTCAACAAAAAACTATTTTTTCTGTTCCAGTAAATTGTTTGTTCCAAATTTTTTTTTATGCAAAAAAAACAGTATAGAGTGAAAAATTCTATTTGATTCTTTTTTTTTCTAAGACTAATATAAATTGAACAAATTTATATATGATTCTGATAGTTTTTTGTGTGTATATAAATTCGCAATCCTATTTATGCAATGTTGTCTATGAGTCAGATTCACTGGAAAGATTGAAGTGCTCATCGAACTCATACATAACAACATTTATGACGTTGTTGATTTCGACTCTCCTTTACTCAATGCCTATGGACGATGCAAAATAAATAAGTATGATTCACCATGTAAACTTCGCATACGAACATTAAAGTTCTCATTATGAGGTTGTGTGTTCACAGAAAAAATTAAAAACAAGATTCAACTAAAAAAAACAAAGATTCAGTTAAAAAATTAATTAGTTTTCAACCAATCACGGAAGTACTACTACTTCCATTAACTCAACCATTTTAATTAAATTTTTTTTTTGATTTTTTCAATTAAAAAAATATTATATTAACTAAAAATTTAACTGATAGTTTTTGAAAGATTCAGTTAAAACTTAATTGAAATATGTTTAAATATTTAATTAAAAATTAATTGAAATAGTTTTAAAATTGAATTAAAAACCTACTTAAAGTTTTTGAAAGATAGTAATTGAAGTATAGAAAAAATCAAATTATATGCAAAAATTTATAAAAAGTTATGTTATGTACATATGTATGTATGTATGTATAAAAAATTTACAAAAATGCAAATATTTGTGTATTGTACCAAAAACCTAACGGCTATTGAATTTCGAATGATGCACAAAAGTACAATGGCCATATTCGTTGTTTGAGAGTCTTGCGTAAAGGTAAATGCAGAATATCGTAGCCGTACTTTGAATTGTGTGTGTATTTTGTGATTGGATTTTAAAGAAAGGCTACAATATTGTCCATATACTACATATATGTACATACATACATCAGTGATGCCAGTGAAAATTTTTGAAATTCCCTACAAATTAAAAATAAATAAATTTTTCCCTTATAACCAAAAATATTTTCCCTACATTTTTCCCTACGCTGAAAAATTATTATATTAAGAACAAAAAAAAAACAGTTATACTCGTACATACATATATACATTTTATATTATATTGTATATTTGTTACACATTTTTATTTCATATACATACATATTCACAGAAAAAAGTATTCACCAATTAATATTTTCAATTAAGAATTTAATTGTATTAATTAAATTTTTATTTGTATTAATCAATTTGAGTGGAAAAACTTAATTGATATTATCAAATTGTTTATAGGTGAAAATTTAATTAATTTCTTAATTGATACTACAAATATTTTAATTAATATTACAAAATAATTCATATTACTCTTTTGTGTGTATGTACATATCACTAAACCCTTCATTTTTGTTTTTAGTCTATTAAATCAATATTAATTAAATTTATGTATCTCAAGACGTTATACTTAATTTTTAACTTGCTTTATTTGAAGCCAGCTGATGTCATATGCTTTGTGACATGAAAATAGACCACGCTCTATATACAAATTGTCGTTTGTACTGCACACAAAGAAATAACACATTTAAAGGTGTTCAGTCTATATACATATGTATATGAATTTATGTGAAAAAGTGACATTCCAAAAGAGAAATACATATAATACGAATACAGCTTTAGTTGGGTAACAGGTCAAGAAGTAATTAAAGCATTAATTAGCAAAAACAAACTAAAATATAATACATACATATGCATGTATAATATTCATACATTGTATATTCTATATACATCCATATGAAAATTATATTTAAAAATTATGGTGCAAAAATATTGGTGACTCTGTCAAATAAATTTAATAGATACAAACATTAACCAATATTGTCGGTTGTCATGAGGAGTTTGACAATTGATATAGCAGCTTTCTTATGTACACACAAAAAAGTAATATGAATGATATTGTAATATTAATTAAAATATTTGTAGTATCAATTAAAAAATGAATTAAATTTTCACCTATAAGCAATTTGATAATTTCAATTAAGTTTTTCCACTCAAATAAATTAATACAATTAAAAATTAAATTAATACAATTGAATTCTTAATTGAAAATATTAATTGGTGAACACTTTTTTCTGTGTACGTGTACCCTGTATATATGTATGGATGTATATTTTGTTTTTGCGATTTGTCACACTTAACTATTTACGTATAAATGTATGGATATTTGAAGTGATTTCCAAATTGTTAGAATTCTTAATATAGGGTTTCTGCAAAAAAAAGGTATTTGAAAAATTTCAGTTCTTAAATAAGAATTGTCGAAATAATTTTGCACAAAATGTCTAACAAATTGGAAAACGGTAACTTTTAAAAATTCACTACATTTTTCTCAAAATAAAAAAATCTGTCCTTTTTTCCTTACGCTCAAAATTTAAGAGAAAAATCCCTACAAAAGGGAAAATTAGCTACTTTTGGCATCACTGACATACATACTTAAGCAAGACTATTTGCATCGAAATTTGGTCTATATTATAGACTCTATAAGCTTGTGTTTCTTATTATGATCTGATTGGTAAGAAAAAAGGGAACAAAATGAATTAATGTTTTTTAATATTTTATTTTTATTCCACGCATGTCAAAATTACTATGAATTAAAAAAATAAAAAATAAGCTGAGTAGTTTTTTTTCTTCCATATAAAATATCAAAACCAATTAAAAGATTAATTGGGTAATTTAATTGAAAATATTTTTTCAAAACAATGTGGCATACTATATAAAACATTTCGATTTTTACACATAAAAACAAAAGTTATAATATTTACATACAATAATTGTTAACCATTTCATACTATTCTGAGTTAAACTCTGCTGATTACACTTTTCTAATAGAGCAGTAAATTCAATTAAAATAAACATACATATATTCAATTAAAATATTAATAAAAAATATTATTTTTTCTAAGCAATTAAAAAAATTCAACAATAATTTTTTCTGTGTTTGTTTCTTTGTTGCTAATTTGTATTTTTTTCCTTGAATTGAAAAATAACCCTATGTACTACTATTGTATACTACTTGCAAACTGTTTAATGACTAAATAAATAAACATCCCAGTAAAAAAAGAGACTCCAAAAAAGTCATGAAAATGTAGAGTTTACGATGCGGAAGTAGTGCAAATTTCGATCCGATCTAATGATTTTTACATAGGGTTGTCATTGCAAGAAGTTCTCTTTTTCGATGCCTGGTCACTGAATTGGAAGCGATATTAAGAAAAATTCCCTTTTTTGTGTTCTATGATAATATTTTCATCTAGGAAAAAGGGTAAATAGTTGCCTTTTTTAACAATTCATTTCTTTTTATACGAATTTAAGCCGGAAACAGTGTTTTCATGTAAATTTAAGCAAATAACTTTTAAATTTTAGACTAAAAATAATTCATAAATTTCTTTAAAAAAATAATTTTTTTTTTAAATTCTGGTGAGTATTTTCCAACACTATGGAGGAGTTACAAGGTTTTATGTGACTAAAATAAGCTTTTACATGGTTTTTGCTCCCTCTCGGCAAATTAAAAATATCGATTTTTTGGAAGCAATGAAAATGTACTTCCGCTAGAATGACTTCCATTTTTTCACATAATAAATAAACATAAATACATGAGCTAAATGAGCTAAATCAATGCGGGTAGTATACATATGTACTTTCTTGAAATTAGAAATCAAACTGAGGTACTTTGTAATTGCGAGTGTGTTATGAATATAAATGTCAACGTCGCATTCATATTTATTTCAACTTATTTATAAATCAATGGTATTGCGAGTGTGCGTACATCAGAGTAGTTGCGTTTAAACGATGTCTACGTATTTATTTATATTTAAAACTTCATAACACTATTCATTGCCGATCACTGGTGTATACCATGGATATTTAATAAAATTAAGAGCTTAAAACCTTCCTTAATATTGAACTTTTTGAAATTCGACTGGTAGAGAAGTATACAAATTGTACCCATATTCTTGCAAAACATAACTCCAAAAGTAATTTTTTTATTAACCTTGACCGTGATATCTCTTCATTTCAAACTCGTAGTTGTTTTTGTTTGTTTTTCTAACAAACTCATTCATATTTTTCATTATTAAAACATCAAACTAAAATTATGAACTTGTTTACTCAGTGAATTGAAATGTAGTTTTAGTGCTAAAATGTTGTTGCATGATTAAATTAATTGCTGTATATAGCAAGTTTAACAGCCATTTTTTCTTGCACGTTGTTCACATTTGAGAACATGCAATGCAATGCACATTCTTTCCTACACCTTTTTCTCAAAAATACTTGACTCGTGTCCCACCTTATGTGGCAGCAAACTCCTCCATATTGCAGCAAAGAAATAATAAAAATAATAATAATCTAGATAAGAAGAGCTTAAATCAGCTTAATTTACTACAATACCAAACAAAAACAGATTTAACTTGTAATACAGTGAATCAGTTAATCAGTTATCAAAGAGAACAAAATTTACAAATAAAAAATATATAAAAAATATAAATACCTACATACTCGTGCATACTTATATGAACACAAACAACGAACTTTAACTTAAAATAATGGTAGAAGATTAATTGTATTGGGCAATCAAAGTTGTTGTTAAAAATAATTTTAATTTTAACCTGCAAAGAAAAAGAGAAATGAATTGAGCTTTAAATAAATTCTTAACTTCCAATTTAAGTTTTCTATCAATTTTAAAAATCATCATATAAATTTCTAATAACCAGTTAATTTCAAAGAAACAGCTTTTTGTACCTTCAAGCCAAAGGCATGAACTAAAAGATATGGAAGAGGTAAAAAGCGAAGATGATGACTTCGAATGTGAAATGAGAAAATATAAAATATATAAAATGTTGATTGACAAGCCAAGATATTTCAACTAACCATGAGACGTCCAACAGAGGGTATGTCACCTCAAAATATAAATGCTTGTCGTTTTGAACCCAAATGTCTGTCTTAGATGAGTTTCTAACATTAGGGTGTTGCAAATTTGGTATTATATCCATACTTATCTTTACACTGAATTTATTACAGTGTTCTTAACTATATTAATTACAAAGCGTTGTAATTTTTGAAGTCAATTAAATTTTATTAAACAAAATTCAACAGCGTTAGCACAATAAAAAATGTTGCAGCTTTCAAAATATGTAAGAAATATTACTATTCGAAATTTTTCTGGAAAATTAACTTTACTAAGGGGGCATTGTGCTATTCAATTTTCTAAAAAATTTCGGTTTATATCCTTTAATACCAATTGTTTTTTTATCACTACACAAACAAAATACGTGTTGCAGAGATACTTGGGGAAGACCGTTTTATTATGTCTATCCTTTCATGCAAAAGAGATCTTTCCGTTGATATACATATTGTATTTTCAAGCGTTTTTAAAGAATATCAGAGCTAAAGGCGGAATTCATCCGAAAATTAACACTTGCACTAAAATCTTTACTTAATTAACATATGGGCAATTCCAGAAATTTGTCAACCTTGAGTGAAAGTTGGAAAGTACTAAAATTTCCTGTTTTGTTTTCCAAAAAAAAAAATCGTACAAATTTTTATATATATAAAATAATAAATTTTATAAGTTTTTTAAACAAAAAATATTAAATAAAATTAAATATAAAAAAAATTAAATTAATTAAAATAAGTTTTGCTGAGCCTTTTTTACTATTTAAAGTAATATTATTTGTTTTTTTTTTTGCAATTTACAAATCTGTGGACGTTTGACAAAATACCTTCTCTAGAGATAATTTTTATAGAAAATATGAACGTAAGATATGTAATCAACTAATCGACCTTTTTCAGATTTTCCACCAATTTCAATTTGGCAAAACGAGTTCTTGCAGAGAATTAAAAATAACTTTAAAATTCAAACAAAATTCAAAATTCGCATCCAAGAAAACATCCTGTTTTCATTTAGTTCTAGCTAATATCATTTTCAAATTTAATTAAAACAATTTTGACGAAATCTCTTTCACAAAAAATCTTATTTTTTGTTTTTGTACTCAGAAAAAACTATCATCAAAAAGCAACCAACAAAACAAATTTTTTAATATTTAATTTAAATTCAAACATATATTTGGTAAATATAACAAGGTAAGTTTTTGATGCGACAAAAATACAGGAGTTTTTTCAACAAACTGTACTAACCAAACTTTTCGTTATGTATGGTGAAAAAATCACAAAAAAATTTAATATTTTTCTGACTAGAAATGTCAATTAAAGTTTTTGTTGAAATATGTGAAAAAGTTAACAATTAGTTAATTAAATTACTCAAAAAATTATTTGTTAAACTATGTATTATAAAATTAACAATCATCATTGTTTATACAACAAATTCTAATTTTTCTAGTCTATAAAATTATTTAAAAATTTAATTGTTAAATTGTATCATAACGGAATGCGCAGTTGTAGAGCAAACATAAGAAATCATGTTTGTGATTAGATTAGCCTAAGGTTCATTCATATCAGTCTGGAATCCAAATTCTCATATAGTTTTTGAAAGTCTGTGCATAAAGTAAAAGGTTTGTGACTGTTCAAAATTTGTGATTTAAGTCTACTGATAATTTCGTTCAAGCACCAATGAAATGCGTGTATAGACATGCTAAACCACCAGCAAATAAATTTCATATTTTTTAAGGCACAAATAACATCAAAGTTAATTGTACAAATTCTTACAAACACTTGCAGAACGGAACAACTAGCTGTTTTCGAAAGGTCGCTGCGCCCTGATCATCAGCGTTCTTTGTGTTTGGTTCACTGTCACAGAGAATACCAGAGTTGTAGAAATAATAGTAAATAAAAATCAAGAAATAACTGATTTTTTTCTTGGGAAATCATGAGTGCATTAAAACCGTGTTTAATAAACCATTAGGCAAGGCGCGTTTGTTATATCTACACAACAGCTAATTTGCGTCCTGCTTAATCGTTACCACCCTAATAAAGTAAATAATATTTACATGTACAATACTTAAGAATGTTTGTAGTATCTACACAAACATTTGAGTTTGAGCATTTGTATGTGCAATCATGACTGTGTGATTATGACATTTTCATAATTTCTTCTTCTTGTATGTAGAAGCATCTTTTAAGCATTTTGAACTCGTTGTTTTTGTGCTCATACACTCTCATTTTTTTTTGCATTTGAAAACTTTTTGCAGATAATTTTGTCAATTTTGTGCAGTCAAGTTGTCACTTGTCAAGTGTGCGCGTAAAATACAATGAATTGGCTTGACTCACTAAAAATAAACTAAACTAAAATTTAAATCTAAACAAAACAAAAAGCAAATAAGAAAAAAAGCAAATATGCCAGCCAACTTAAAACGTGTATATTTTTGCAAATTTGATAAATATCTAAAAAGGAAATATTTTAAACATTTAAAGAAAAAAAAATATCAAATGAAAAATTTTTAAATATTTTAGAATCAATTCAAAGTGACATTTAAATAATTATGTCTTGGGTGTAATTTGGCGTGATTTCGACTCTATATGAATGATGTAAAAACATTAGCAGTATTCATGCAATAGAAAATAAAATTCAAGATCAGTACTTACATTAGAAAATGTTTACCTAAAATTGATAACTACTAAGAAAGTGTGAGGTGCTTCGCCGATGTCTGACATAAATTCTCAATGTGCAAATGTGTAATACATATTTCTGCTCAATAAGAATCGTCGGAGAAACTTACGGCCTGCCCCACGATGTCGACAAGAAACATTTTATCGCTTACATATACTGAAACAAAATAACTACGTTTGTTTTTGTTTTCAATACTCGTATAGGCAAGCGATATAAAATATCTTGTCGACATCGTGGGCCAGGCCGTTAGTTTTACCAATATACATACATATGTACATATATTTTTTTGTTAAAAAAAGGGAAGTAACAATGTGACAACTTATATGTATGCCTTCTAACATAGATACAGTATTGTTCGAAACCTTAACATATTTTTCTGATAATGTAATCAAATACTTAAGTATATACTTTTTTTGTAATTAAAGCTTCAAATTCACAACATACTTGTCATTAATTTATATTTCTTCACGGTCCCGTCCCGTTAATAAAACTTAATTAAACCTATTTTTTAAATGGCAAGAAGCATGTCAAATTATTTTCCAATAATTACCTCCTCACAGTTGCCCGAAGCAGTATTTATACATATGTATAAAGAACATTCTCAACATCCTGGGAAGTAATAAAAGGTTTTTTGTTGAATTAAATGCAATACTTTTCAAAGTGAAACTTCTTAGGGCGTTCGATGGAATTTGTGTATTATATGGTTGAATTTCAACATTAAAACATGAAACTACTGATTTATTAATGGAAAATTTATCTATTAGCAGCAGAAGATGTGAACCAGGAGTTGTTATAAAAATCAATAATTAAGATTAAGGCGCTATTTACAAACACAAGGTATTTGCATATTTGCTTTAAATTAGTTCATGTATAGTTAATGCATACAACAGCTTGTCTTATTTTAAAGTCGTGTCCAATTAATGTTAGTCAAAAATTTTAGAAGAAAATACAACTCCAATCGGAAAGATAAGCTTCCTCCAATTTGCAAAGATTGCAATGACATGGTCGGATAAATGTTTACACGTTGTATTTTCTTGCGAAAACATTTATCGAAAGCTCTATTTCAATGAACCAGATAGGTAGGAAGAAATAATTTTGAAACGAAGACACATATCGTAGTTTGAATCTACTTGAAACGGAAAAAATTACTTGAGCAAAATACAAAAGATTATAAGAAGACGTCTTTTCATAATTTGAAAACCTACCCTACTAACCTAAACCTTCCCAATTTACACTCACACAGAGTTCTAAAACAATGAATTCGTGTGCAAGATTTAGAATTTTCCAATTGGCCTCCACATTCTTTACATCTGAATAAAATTTAAACGTCAGAAAAATTTAACGAAAGTGCAAGACGCCGAAAAGCAACAAAAAATGGCTAGAGCTTAATATCACTACATTATATAAGATCGCCTTAACTCTCAATTCTTAACCGAATTTTTTGAAGTAATTTGAAATAAAGGAGGCAGTACCCATTTTCAAATACAAAATACTTTTGATTTATTTTAGCTATTGAAATAAACAATATTAAACCAATTAACACAAATCACTATGATAAACAGTTAGTGTTTTTGTCCTGATAAAAGTCGGGACAAGTTTCACAGAAAAAAAAGATTTGTAAATACAAATAATTTATTTGTGAATACAATTAAAATATTATTTAAAAAGCCACCTACAACGAATTTTGTAAATACAAACACACATTTGTAACATAAGAAAATAAAATCAACTCAATTATTTCCAATTAAAATTATTGTGTTATTAACAATTGAGTTGTTAACAGAAAAAAACAATTTTTTAATGAATTTGTTTTTCAAATTCTAATGTGTTGTTTCTTTGTTTGTATTTTGTTATATTTTTTTTTAAATTTTGTTTTTGTTAAATTTTAAAGTTGTTTTGATGAGTCGAACCGGCAATCTCATGATTAATAGACTAATGTACTTACCACTCAGCTAAAGAGCAAATCGTTATTAGATAAGCAAATAATGAATACACAGAAAATGCGAGTTCTTCTGTTTTTTCTACATGTGCGTATTCCGTTATGATATAATTTAACAAATAATTTTGTTGAGTAATTTAATTGACTAGAAAATTTTTAATTTGTTATATCCACAATGAATTTTTTGAGTTTTTGCGCCATGTATAACATAAAATTTGGTTAGTTCAGTTTATTGAAAAGTAAATTCTGTGTTTGTCATATCAACAACTTAATTTTTTATATTAACTAAATATATATTTGAATTTAAATTAACTATTAACAATTTGTTTTGCTGGTTGCATTTTGATGATATTTTTTAATTATTAATTAGTCACATTTGATGTTAGAGAATTTATACTGAAAACCATAACTAAATGTGTAAATTTGTTTTTGTTTTCAATAGGTATAAAATTTATCTATAATCTATAGAATAAGACGGAATAAATTTGTCAAACTTATGAATTTTCTTTCAAAACCTCATGTACTTCTTTTTGCTTTCAAAATAATTCTTAGTTGTATGTATATTGTAGCACCTTTTTTATATAAAAATTGCTAAGAAAATCCGAAAAATAAATACCGAAAATTTAATTTTACAAATCCCGGGATTTCGGTATTTGGGATTTCTCGTTTGGCATGCCTAATTGGAAATAGATACCAGAAAAATCTAAAAGGATGATCCAGGATTGAAAAACTTACACTTTTTTGTATAACAAAGTAGCTAGGTCAAACAAATATTTTCTTTTTCGTTATTAATTAAATATGTTTTATGTTTTAGACATAAATACTTTGGTGTAAAATATTATAAAAATATAAAACGAAGCTACAGGGCTGCATAATTAACTTAAAAAAAAGCAACTAAATAAAACTAATTTTTTTCTTTGTTAATTAAACATATTTGATATTTTAAAAAGAAATAATTTAATATTAAAAATCAGAAAAATTAAAAATTTGTTTCCATGGTTGGAAGACTGAAACGTTTTTTTTGGTAAAATAAGTAACTTATTAAAAACTATTTAATTTATATATTAGAAAGACCTATACTAAAGAGTGTTTTTATATTTGTTCAGTTGTGATATAAAAATCTAATTTAACCATAAACATTTCATTAGTCTTATAAAGCATTTAGATATGTACATTTGTATGTTGCTTATTATACTGTCAGCGTAATTATGTTTTAAATTGATGATCATACATACAATGAAAGCTTGCAACGAGTTCTTATTAATTTTTCGCAACTAAACAAAACTGAAAAATTCCTTGGGAATAAAAAGTTTGCATAATATCGCAATATAATTGAACGTGCGATAGCTGCAATGGGTTGTTTGATGACACTAAAAAGTTTTTTAAAATAATGTTTTATTAAATACCGGAAAATATGAAATCAGTTAACTAAGATGGTGTGGAGGTACAATACTCTTACTATTATTCTTTTAAGATTATCAAATAGCAGGAGGATTTTTGAAAATCATATGCCATAAAAAAACTAAGATTGTATCAACTTTTCCACCCTTGTCATAGCTTGTGTGATAGATAGATTTAACATGCATAAGTTTTTGTCGTTGAGTATCAAAATGGAATGCATGTTAAATGGCGCATTATAAGTCGTTTTCGTAAATTGTGATGCTAAAACATGGCGATACGGGACGCACAAATGCAGGTGTGAAGTTGCTTGCAGATGTTTTAAAACAGAAATTTTTTAATGCCATTATGGATAATTATTTGATTTGGTTTTCGGTGTCAGTATCAATATGGTACACAGAAAAAATTATTACTAAATTTTTTTTCAATTAAGTGATTGCTCTAAGCAAACATGATATTTTTCATTGATATTTTAATTGAATATATGTTTATATTAATTGAATTTACGGCTCTATCAAAAACGGTGCAAAATTGAATTGTTATTTAGCCTGTAAGAAAATTATTTTCATACGCTTTTACGTAAATAAATAAATAAACAGACTCTAACTCATACTGCTACGAAATGGTAAATAATTATTTCATATTAATTGTATATAAAGAAAATAACATTTGTTTTTATACGTAAGAATCGAGCAGTTTCTTAGAGTATGCAACATTGTTTTGAAAAAATATTTTCAATTAAAATACTCAATTAACCTTTTAATGGGTTTCGATATTTTTATATATTTTAATTGAACTGTAGTGAATTTTAATCAGAAATAATTCATAGTTAGGCTAAGTTCAGTAATTTCAATTCTTATTGAATGAAATATTTTTATTAATTAATGTGAGTTTCTAAAGAAGAGAAGAAAAATTAAACTTAGACTTTAAGCTGGGGGAAATACCGATACTTTTCAGTGCAGCCACGCACTTCATCAGCACCCTAGTCTATCTACTTGGGTAGAGATTCTTATTAATATCAGCTATTTAACTTAAATGTACAATGAACGGAATATGAGAAACGATTGTTGTGTATACAATTGATTTACCTTTGGTAAACACATTTATAAGTATCACTATTAATTTTCTGTTTTTTCCAATTTTTCATTTTTCTATTTAGGTTAGCACGAAATTATTTTACTCTACCTCAGTATGTTTTAACTATTCTTACTTATCTTTTTACGATCATCACATTAATTATTTTTACTTATTCGATGTACCATCGGTACATGCATGTAAGTATTATTGTAGTGGTCTATGTTACTTGTTGTTGCATTCTACAGTTTTTACTTGGATTTCCAGCATTCTGAAACTGTGATGGCCAAGTGAACAGTGATTGCCAAGTGAACATATTTTTGTCACGTGCCCATGATGTATTAAGTGAGAAATTTTTAGATATTTTAATTGAACTGTACTTCTCTTCTTTAGAAACTCACATTAATTAATAAAAATATTTCATTCAATAAGAATTGAAATTACTGAACTTGAGCCTAACTATGAATTATTTCTGGTAAAATATTATTTTAATCACATTAAATGTATCAACGTCAATTGCACTTTCTGACGCTAGCAACCCATTTTTTTAGTTGTCTATAAGGCAACACAATATGTGCATAGATATATTGTACTCATATGCTTCTTAGTTGTTAAATACGTTTGTTTAAATGCTGAAACAAAGTGTTAGAACTTTGTTGATTAATTCTGTAATTAATTAAATAATAAAAATATTAATATTAATGAAATTGGTATTATTTAACAAACTTATAATAAGAGTTTGAGCAATAGGTCTTTGAAAATAAAAATTTATGCATTTGTTATCTTAAAATCGAATTTGAAGATTACTTTATAATATCTTGCTTAAAATTTTTTAAATTTTTTTAATTTTATAATTTTTTAATTAATGTATTTGTATTGAAAATATCTCCAACCACTTGTTTTTTCATTTAAAAGAAAAACATTTAGGTATTTCTGCGTTATAATTTGGTGTATGGTTGATTTTATAAGTACTTTTTGTACATTTTTTTTTTGAATTGGCAATGCCAAAAAAAAGTTGCACAACCTTGCAAAATTTACCCTGAAAATTTTGCATTATTTGTGCAAAATAATTTTCTATGTGGTTGTTGTTATATTTTATGAAAATTTTGCAATTTTGCTTTTCCGCAACTATGCAACTTTTGACGTGAATGCCTTATTAATTTTGACGTGCGTTAAATAGAAATAAAATATTGAAATAAAAGAAAAACAAAACTTAATTTTTCTTGCTTCTCGAAAAACAAAATCTTATATGTGGATGATAACGTTAGTCATTGGTGGAATTCGATGTTTGATGCAAATGGTCTTGCGCAAGTGTGACTGCAAATTGTCGTCGGTTTTTTAAGTGTATATATTTACCCTTACGCCAGACTATTTGCATCCAACACCAAATGCAGCTATTGTACTTTTGTATACCATTCGAACTTTAAAACCAATATGATGCAATTACTTTTTTTTGGTACAATAGACATATGCTTCCGTTTTTGGAAATTTTTTAATGCATACATATGTACGTATTTTAATTATTATTTTATTAAACTTTTTAAATTTTTAATTAGTTTTTAAATTTAATCTTTAAGAAAATTTCAATAAATTTTTTAATTGCATCTTTAAAAGTCATTCAATCAATTTTTAATTGCATCTTTAAAAAACATCAATTAATGTTACACTTTTTAATTGACACTTTTTAATTGACAATGACAATGAACATCGTGGCGTATACTTACTTCCGTATTCATAAAAAATATTTTAGGTTTATTATACGTTTATTTGGCAAATTTCCCATAGAAAAACATATGTCAAATAAGCCGTTAAACTACAGTTAATATTTAGTATTTCATGTAATATACATAAATACATATGTGCCCATTATTAAGAAAGTGGTCTAAGTCATGTGCTTTTTTGCTTCGAAATATCAAATAAATCTTATAAAAACTTCAATAAATATATAAAAAATATTAAATTAATTTATGTAAATCGAGACTAGGACAATTCTAAATTAAAATGATGCATAATATAAAAATAATTTTTAATTTGTTAAAATGTAATCTACTAAATATCTCGACCAGAGAAATATGCATATGACTTATAACACTTTCATAATTAAGGGCACATATATTAAATTTTATGTATGTACATATTTATATATCTGTGGCAAAAAGGAATAAGTGCTTAACTCGACTTAAGCAAAATTTGAGTTAATGGCACCATCGCAATCTCCATATTCAATAGTACCCATGGGCAAAATTTCAATTGTTTTGTACGATCTTTCAGGAAGTTATAGCAAAATTACTTTTTGCTTATCTTTTTATAATATACAATCGCATTTGGATTAAAAGTTCAAGAAAATTTTAGCTATTTTTCCAAATCACCTTATTAACTGCAACCCCGGAATATTTTTGGCAGATGTACTTAAGACGTTTTTCCAAAACCTACGTTTGGCTCCCATATGAAATATTTGCGAATAAGCTATCTTTCCAAAATACTTAATTTTCTCTATTAATCCTTAAATGTTCTAAGTGATTTTTCCAAATAAACAAATGGATAGGTATCAATACTAGTTCGACATAATTATTTTTCTGCTTTTACAGTTAAGAGTGTATTAGGACATAAACAATTACTTAGTGATTTTTTAGAAAATAGTTGTGTAATATATGAGTCATTTCGGATATATATGTATATGTACGTGGTTACCTACACTGTTTCTGCACACTTCTGTAAATTTTTATCCTCACAAAAACATAAATGTGAAAAAAAAGGTCAAGTTCCTTTCCAAAATTTCGGCCATTAAAAGTAGTGAGATAAAAATTTTGAACAATTTCTTGTGTGGCGCAATATCTACCACTGTAATATGCTATGCATTATATAAATTTGTAACCATAAGAGTGTCATATAATTTCTAGATACATAATATGCTAACTTGACAATATTTTTCCCGATATAATGTAATAAACAAGTATGCATTATTCTCTTCTTTTTTATTTCAAACTCAAGATTTTCTTTGGCAAGTGTTTATCTCTCCTGTTGAGTTTCGCTGGGAACGTGTAATATTGAATACACAAATAGTATATTTAAATGTGCTGAATCGAAGTACATACATGAAATAGGAATTCAAATTTTGTGGGGTTTTAACTCCCATTTTTTTAATTCTGAGCTTTTTGGACGGCGGGCTACGTTCTTGGCTATAATTTTCAGGTTTTCAGATTTTTTTTAGCTAGTTCCTATTCTATAGCTACTTCCTTATCAAATTTCAGATAAATAGTGGAAATTTTATTTATATTTTTTTAATGGGCGTGATACTGCCCAATTTCTCAAACTCAAGATTTTCTTTGCCCAGTAGTTATCTTTCCTGTCGAGTTTCGTTGGAAACGGGTAGTAATAAACTTATAAATATGTAGTATATTCAAATGTATATGAAATAGTAGGCTTAAAATTTATGGGCGTGTTAACGCCCACTTTTTTCAACGTAAATTTGTAACCTTGCATCATTGCAACATGTACGCCAAATTTCAATAAAATCGCTTCAGTTAAAGGCCTTAGATTTGTATTTTAAATTCTGAGCCTTGTGGGCGCAGCCCCGCCCACATTGGTAAAATTGTTGAGTTTTCAGATGTTTCTAGTAATTTTATAATCTATAACTACTCGTTTATCAAATTGCAGCTCAATAGCGCAAATTTAAATTTTTTATTTTTATGGGCGTGTTTCCGCCCACTTTTTTTAAATCAAAACTTTTTTGGCTAGTAGTTGTCTTTCCTGTGTAGTTTCGTTGGAAACGGATAATAGTAGTTACATAAATAGTACATTTAAATGTACTGGCCGGAAGTACATGAAATAAGAGGTTTAAATTGTATGAGCCTGTTAACGCCCCCTTTTTTTATAAAAATGTATAGCCTTGTATTATTGTAACATGTGTGCCAAATTTCAATAAAATTGCTTGGGTTAATCGCTTAAGATATGAGTTTTTAATTCTGAGCTTTATGGGCATAGCCCCGGACCCTTGGTTAAAATTTTCGGGTTTTCAGATTTTTATAGATGATAACTCACATAGTTCTACTTGTGTACCAAATTTCAGCTCATTTTTATGGGCGTAGCACCGCCCCCCCCCCACCCGGTTGAAATTTTTGGGTTTTCAGATTGTTTTAGTTCATCGCTCACCAAGATCTACTTGTGTACCGAATTCTGATCTGTAGCTAAGTGTGCTTCATAATATTGATGAGTGATTGATGATGCACTTTTTGCACCTTCATATCTGCGGAACCTTTCATTGTAAAACTTTCAAACTATGCATATGAGGTCACATGAATTTGTTATAATAATGGTTTAAATTTTATAATTTTACAATTGCAGGGAACAAAGTTATGAAGGGGGTAAAAACAGCGCGAATGGCTTCCTGTAAATATTTCACACTGCGTGCATTGGCCGGAACTTGGCCAATTATGGAGATTTAATTTATCGGTACATTATGGCCCAACGAAATTAGTCCGTCTCTTTGTTATTTTGGCCAGTATTAAGGTTTAAGTTGATTTTCTTTTAAGCTAACTGGGCCTAATGTTTCAATACAAATAAAAATCTACAGCCTTTCCAGACGTTTCGTAAATGTTATGTCAACTTTTTAAAGGGATCGTATTTCATGGAATAATTAATTACATAAGTACATATAGATATTTTACATATTGAATAATAATACTCAACATAAAACATTTATAAACAAATACAACATTTTTAAACGAAACAAATATGTGATATTAAGTTAATTTGTGATTTGAAATGTTATATTTGTTTATATACATATGTTTTATGTTGATTATTGTTATTCAATATGTAAAATATGTATGTATATGTACTTATGTAATTAATTATTCCATGAATTACGATCCCTTGAAAAAGTAGACAAAAGATCTAAGAAATGTCAGGAAAACTGTAAATAAATGGATTTTTGTTTGCATTGGGCGCATTCATAAGACGTAGCTGTTGAGCTTAACAGTTGTGAAACTGCTGGCAACTGTTGGCCCCAACAGCTACTTCTTAGAAACGACTTGATGTATATAATATAATTGTATATCTTTATTTCATTACTTCATCGCATTTGTAATGTAAAACTTAACAAATATTTGTTGCTGCCACCTAACAAAGCATATAAAAGAAATAGCTTTATTTGACCAGCTTTTCAGGCTGAGCACAACGTGTTGACTATAGGTAGCGAAAAAAACTGTTGAGTGGCGCGGAGATACTCAACTATGCGTTTCTAAGACAAACACTCAACGGTTGCGCAATTGTTACGTCTTATGAATGCAACCATTGAAACATTTAGCCCAATTATAGCATAGACAGACGACAACGTTAATTTACATTAGCAGTCTTAATTCAAATTAACTTGTGAATTATCCCCATCCTAATGCGCATTAGATTTACGGTATATGCACTAAATGAAATTGAATTAATACTGATTTTAGCTATTTCAATATGGTAATATCGTCAAAAGTCAATCAAAATGAAATTAATTTTTCAAAATTAAAATAGATTCAAAGTCAGCAAATATATGTAAGTTATTTTAATTATTTTTACAAAAAGAAATATTAAAAGTTCGGCACAAATTTGTTCCATTTTAAGATTTCCAACGAAAATTATCGAAGTGTGTGTACGAAAGGGATGCACAAATTTTGTTAGTTGTTTACTTAATTTAAATACTATCGTCTGTAAGGGTTTATTCACATTAGTGAGCTTTTAATGAAAATTAACGCTGTCGTCTGTCTACGCTATTAGCTTAAAAGGAAATCAACCTGAAATTATTTTTTCTGTGGCATGAAGTATTGGCCAAACAACAAGACAAAAAAGTAAGAAAAGTAATTTTTTATAAACATTCATGTGTGTGGTAAAATAAAATCTCCTTTTTTTGGCACTATGCTTATGACGTTTTTAAAATATAGCAATACAATCGAAACTATTCTGCACACATGTGGATCACCACGCCTTGATAGAGCTCACTACTCAACCTCATCATTGGTCTAATTTTGTAAGAAGCGTTGGTGTCAAAAATAAATTCAAAGTAGTTGAAATGCATTCTGAAGATTTTACGAATTTTATGTTATGAAATTTATATGGAGAAACAAAGACTCAAACTCTGACAAATTCACTTGGAAATATGTAAAATGGTTGCGGTTTTCAAAGAAAAATTTTGTTAAAATTCGGTTCAAAACATCATTAAAAAAAAGAGATAAGACTTTCCAAATGTTAAAGAAGTAGAATCGACGAAATTCTTAAGCTGCTTTCGGATATTAAAACTTCCTAAAAAAATAATAAAGATCTCTTAACCGAAGATATGTCTGATTGTACATCTGTATATAGTTGAAGATAATTTAAATGAAATAAATTTAAAAAAAAAGTTTTTAAGAATATGTTCATATGTATATCGTACTTTTTATCAAGTAACATTTCGTTCACATTCGTATTAAAAAAACTATGAATTTATGTAAATTAATTACATACATATTATTAACTGAAAATTTTGTAAGAAATCAGGAGACAACATTAATATCTACTGAAAATTTTCAACGTATTACGATTACTCTTTCATCTCGAAAACCACATTTAAGACCATTTTTGTGATATACTACGTTTATACACACGTCTTATTTGCAAATAGAACTGTAAATTATTGCCATACTATTGTTTTTATTGCGACTTACTAATTCAGAAAACTATTCACGAATAACGCACTATTTGCAAAAAAAAAATACTTGAGGTTGTTACACTTACAAATGTTTGCTAATAAAAACCAATAAATTGATAAAATATTGCACAAAAACATTGAAAGGAGAAAATAATGGCTTGTTATTTTATACATTTACACAATTTTTTTTTCAAACATAAGTAACATTTCTATAGAAGTGCTACCAAGGTTTTATACGTTTACAATGCCGTATAAACAGTGAGTTAATTAATTTGCAAATAGTACGCGGCATAGACGTAGTATTTGTTAGTAAGATATTTGCAAATAAAAAATTAATTCGTCGTTTATGTTGCAAAATTCTTTACTTGCAATATTTTTATTTGCATTTTAATATTTCTTTTTTCTTTTAATAATTTTATTAATTTATAATTGTCGTAATTTGGGAGACAGATTTCCATTTAATGAGTGTTTTTTAATTTTAAATTTAATGTGATATTGGAAATAAAAATAATTTGGAATATGGAAAAATTTTAAAATTAATAATTTTGGAAAAGATTCTTGTTTCGAAAATAGTCATAAGTTCTCTAATCATGTTTGGAAAAAGCGCTTAAGTTTTTTTATCGTGAATAAAAAAAATCGTGAATAAAAAAGTAAAATTATGTATTCCTAAAATAATAAATGACCGAATTGAAGTGATTTCCGCATTAGAATAGGACTAAATTTTTAAAAACTAACTTTAAAGTTTAAAATTGCTCTCCTGCAAAACCAAAAAATATACTTCAGCACTTTTTCCTTATTGCCACATATATATAGACCCTTGCAATTTGTAAACTTAGTGCATTCTTATACAGACTTCAATTGACCAGAATTGAAGATCAGAATTAAAGAGTGTTCTATCAGTTAATGTAATTTTGACAACTTAATGTGTCTTGGGAACCGTAAGAGGCAAACTCTTGAAAACTATAAAATCGCCAAAACAAAATAAAAATCGCCAAAAAATCTAAAAAATCGCCAAAACGAAAAAATGCCGAAATAAAAAAAATTCTAAATTTAATAAAAATTGCCAAAATGGAAAAATGACCAAAATGAAAAATAACAATAAAAAACGCCGAAAACCGAAAAAAGCAACATAACGAGAAAAAATCGCCGAAACTAAAAAAAATCTCCAAAAATAAATGCCAAAACTATATACATATAAGTATGTATATGGTAAAGTTCGTGTAGTATTACATATCTAGTGTACGTACAGAACCCTTCGTGCGTGAGTCAAAGTCGCACTTTACTGAATTTATTGAATAATAGTGGGGAAATGTTCAGGAGTCGTAAAAACTTTTAACACTGTAGAAATGACGCAAGCTTATCGAGCCGTAACCGTAAAAAAAGCTTAACAAACAAATTTTTGGGACCTCGTTTTTTTGACGAAATCGATTATTTACGATCGCAAATGATAGATTTTGGTAAAAAAATTAAGTTCGAATATTATGTCGTTTAAGCTTTTTTGGCGGTTTTGGCACGATATAACATAAAAACAGGCATAACGTGTTGCAAAAATAATTTTTGCGGACATTAGAGATTTGTTCAGGGAACTGTGACTGTTTATGATTCAATGTGATATGCTATAAAATCATTTATTAGCTATATTATTGAATGAAAGTTTGCAGTTTTATAGTTACATATGTACTAAATACCATGTAAGAAAACAAAACTAAAATTTCCTTTCCAAAGCTCGCTTAACGGTTTGGCAAATAAATGTACACACACACACGTGAATTCATACTCCCTGCAGTTAATCGTAACAAATAAAATATTAGTATCAAATACATTGATACTTGTAATATGTAGGTAATTTTGAATTTTAGGTGACAATATCTAAACTTATTTTTTTCTATTCCTTATGCAGTGAACACCCTTATGGATTAATTGTTCCATACAAATATCTGTAAGCTATTTCACACCCAAAGAAAAAATTTCAGAGCACATTTACCACATTCCATTTACCGTATCAACAAATTATTGACTGATTTTCAGTTGGTTTGCAGGTAAAACTTACTACCAAGCAACCAGTTTAATTAATTACAGTATGCTGCTGCTACAGCCACCTCGTAATATGAGTATCAAGTACTTGAACACTCACACAAATTCAGATACTATACAAGTACTTCGTGTTCGATGGCCAAGTCAGGCGGACATGTAATGATTAAGTAACTGAAAAGTCAGTCAAGTGAAATGAGTTTATGTCTCACCAACACCATGCCATATACAGCAGTACATTTGCACATACAGATATACATACATACACACATATGTAGATGCTAATAAACAAAGCAAAAAAAAAAAAAAAATTAAAACACTCAATGCTACTTACTACTAACATTTATGATAATGGTTACTGATAATTTTGTAAAAAAAATAAAAAAATTTAACTTTTTTTTTCAAGAACCCAATAATGCTGGTATATTTAGTTGAATCAAGGAATACGTCCATTTATACATCTATATATATCTACATACATACTTTCCAATGGATGACATGACAGATGAAGCAAACAATCATGCTCACAGCCAGACACTAACTTCATCAATATCATGCTCCTTCACATACTAAATACGATCAGCTCTAAATGAAGAACATAAATTGCATCTTACGCATAATCTGTACATGAGTGTACTTGTTCATTGCCTGCGTCCAACAAACCATCGAACGAACCATTCAACCATCCCGCCAACCATCCAAAGAACGAGCCAACCAACAACCAACGATCCCAAAAAGACGATGAAAAAAAAGAGTTTTAAACTCGTAACATTCTTTTGTACTGGCATTTCAATAATAATATTTTATGACAGGCAACTTGACTTCCAGATCAGTAATAATTTTAAATTGTTTATTTGTTTTGTTTGACTGGTTTGTTTGACTCATGACTATACACAATTTACATACCTTCATCCATACATATGTATCTGCATCTATGTATGTATATCCATATACAGTGAAACTTCGATATAACAAATCCGAAATCCTTTACAGCTATGGATTCATTTCACATATATATGTATTAGCATAACTTTGATATAACGAAATTTTTAGATACACGAAAAAAATTTGTTATAACTATAGTTTTTTTTTAATTCTACATATTTTAAAGGAATATATAACTAGTCTGTAATTTTAACAGTAAATAAAATAGGCAAATTCTATGTCATCTACGATTGCATTTATCGAATTTAACGCTATTGTTCGGCCTGGTGCGAGTATAAAAAATAATGCAGTTTCGTCTGCCTTAAAAATATTATGCGGCTTATATTCTGCCAACAAACTTGTTAACAGTGTTTTCAAATCCGAACCTACGTGACCACTTACACTGGCAAATTCTATACTCACTTGTCGAAATCCAATATCATGGCACTTTTCAAAATGATCAACCCAACCATTACTAGCTTTAAGAGTTGTATATCACGCCGAGGCTTCGGGCCTTCTAAAGAAGTGGTCGCCGAAATAAAGGCGCCACTATTTTAATATAATATTCTATTACTTACATATGTATACACACGCATTGTTGAGAACAAGTTCTATGTATAGCATACTCCGGAAGGTTTTATTTGTCAACATGCGTTGTCATGCACGTGACATGCAAAGGCATTTTCAAGCACATATTTAAATTATTAAAAAAAATTTCCATAAAACCATCTCTTTACTCACCATTACATTGACGAAGCAACAACAAAAGATATCTTCCTTTATAAATAAAACTTGAATGTTTCTTTTGACCATAATAAAATCAAGTTTGCCTTTAGAGATTTAAAATTTTAAATTAGGGATTTGAGACGAAATTTCACTGGCAACACCGGTTTGTGGTGAAAGTATAAGTCATACAATCCTAAAATGTAATGGTATAGGCTGCCGACCACGGTTCTAAAGGAAAGCCTGGAATTTGACCATTTAGATAAATATAATTATAATTTTTTTTTAATTGTACAAAGATTTCACTGAATTATATGGTAGAAGTTTATTTACGCTTTAATGCACTCGTTTTGGAAATAGTCCAGACAAAACTGACAACTTTTGAGACGAATTATGTACATATTCACTTTGTCGGGACTTTGCTTAAAATTTATTTTTTACTTTATTCTGACGCCGTTGTATAAAGGATTTTAAATTAATACTTCTCTATTACTACGTTTGTACGCACGGCTTATTTGCAAATAAAACTGTAAATTGTTGCCATATTATTGTTTTTATTGCGACTTACTAATTCAAAAAACTATTCACGATTAACGCACTATTTGCAAATAAAATGTTTGAGGTTGCCACGCTTACAAATGTTTGATTACAAAAAACAATAAATATATAAATATTGCATAAAAAACATTTATAGAAGCAAATAATGACAATTAAAACTAATAATTCTTTGATATTTTGTACATTTGCACTATTTTTTGTCAATATAAGCAAGTTTTCTGAAGAAGTGCTACCAAGTTTGTGTAGTTCTGCTATGCAGTATTAATAGTGAGATAATTTATTTGCAAATAGTGCGCATGAAGTGAAGGTTTTACAGTTCAAATTTTCTCGTTATAGATATGGAGCATGAAAGACTTTGCAATAAAGAGATTTTTTCCGGCAACCGAGAAAAAAAGAAAATATTGAGTTTTTCGTTATAACGAAGTTTCACAGTACATAGTTACGAACACTTTATAATTTATCCCCCTTATGCAAAAACGATTGGTAAATATAAAGTTGGTTTAACAAACGAATTTTGTATGGCAAAACTGGTTTTAACGCATGCTTTAACTTTAACAATTATTTTTGCATAAGAGTATATAACATTAAAATACAAACATAAGCCAGAATAGCAGCAAGTATGTGTTTTATTACATTAAGTCCTTCATGTACGGATTTTTTTTAATTTCTTCTTCCCTAAAATTATGTTTTCACAAACAAATTTAAGAGCACCGCCAAAGTGAGTTTTTTCTTCAATGTTATTATTTTTTATACGAGTATGATCAATAATACGACCTGGCTTATCATTATATCAAAAGTTGCTTTCTTTGCTCTTGACAGCAGCCTAGAGGAATTTTATCATTCTTCTAAACCGCGCAAAACTATGGCAGAAATTTCTCTATACATTTTTCTTTTAATTTTGGCTACCTACAAATTTTGTACTGAAATGCAAAGAGTAGTTTTTCAAGAGCGTTCAAACTTTGATTTGAAATAAAACAGCAAGAAATTAATTAATTAAATTAAACTTTTACTTTGTTTGAAGCCAAATTCCATGATATTTATGTTTTGAAAATTATAGCCAATAAAAGATTCAGTCCAAGCTCTTATAAATTTTTTAAAAATTTCTGATGTTATTTAAGTAATGGCATGAGTTATCTTCACCTTCAACTGCTCAAGACTTGTTGGATTGGCAGGATAACATATGAACATAAAGTTCCCCTCCTAAAATCTTGGAGACGAGTAAATAGTTTAATTTCTTGAAAAAGCATTGTTATCAAAATGGCCTCTCAATAATACGCTGGTTTCAGTTATAATTTTCTTACAGGATCATTTAAAAAAAAATCTTTTGATTGCGCTAACGACTGCACTGATTTATTTAAACAAAAGGATTTACTAATTAATATATTTTATACTTTATTCCTTATTACTTTATATTTTTTAATTACAAATTATTTATAATTTTAATTATAAAGACTGCCGTCAATCGTTTTCCTTATTTAAAATGTTAATATTACAATTGCATGAATTCAATTCTGATTGGCTAAAAGGCATAACATTTTAATATTGCGAAAGTTGTTAACTTTGCAATTTTTATAATTTAAAGTGTCAAAGTGTCCAAGTGCAATATCGCATTTCGGCAATAAACAAAATAAGGTTCACACGCTTAATTTTTCAGAGTTGCAATTATGCAATTTCACAAAGTTCGTTAACTTGATCATGTTACAAAAATATTCTTGTATTATATTATTAAATAAAATATATGTAATTCAATTATGCGTCGGCATCGTTGGTGCTGTTGCTAACTTTTTTTTACATGTATCGCAAATAAAATAATCCAGTTAAGACCAAAAGTTGTTCATGATTATATATATATATGATTATAAGGGCAAATCACACGTCATCATACGTGGAAAGGAATATGGATCAATGTTGCCAATAACTAATTAAACAACAAATTTTCCGGGATTGAAATTATGTCCGATGTTCGACACACAGGCATCCAAGTAGAATCTATATGATTGCTTTTTGAAAAGATCACTACAAAAAGGAACCGTATCTACGTATTCTGATACGGTGATCGTTACTAGATATAAACTTTTCGCGTTGAGATATCTGATAATGTCACTCGACCCAATCTCAGATAAATCTGAAAGATCTAGTACATGACTGCCTAAAAATGTGTGTCTCGAGATATGCAAAGCTGAACATTCGCAAAGAGAGTGGAAGATTGTCTCTTTTTTACTTTCTTCTCCACAACTCTGGCAGAAGTCATTACAGGACAGACCTATCCTACTAGCATCTCTGCTGACCGTCCAGTGCCCCGTCAAGACTGTAACGAGCCTCGAGATGTCTCTAGGGTTCTTATTTGTTGATTGCCTTATAGCGATAGTGCTGGAATATACCACTTTTAATAGCACTTAATGGCCTGGCTACCGATTCGGAATTGGAGACATTCATAGCAGAGCCAGCTTGTCTGCCCATTCGTTATCTAAAAAATTGCTATGCTGAAACGCAGATTAGGGTGAGGTCATCCTGGCCACCCAGTCTATATAGCAAACTCTTACACTGTCCGAGTAAAATAGATAAATTTATATATGAGCCACCAGCCACCAGTGCTGAAGTTGTGTATCCACATCAAGTTTTTTAAACAATTGATCTTTTTAATTATTAAATTGCTTTATTATTTTGCAATATTATGATCTCTGCAATAACGATTTTTCAGCTCTATTTTCTTTAGAATACCAAAATGCGGTTTACTTTAATTTTGTTCGATAGTTGGTAACGTAAATTATGTATTTATCACCAGAACAGCAACAAAAAATCGAATGTGGGTTACACCACATCTCCGCTGATAGCCTCATATTATCTTAGGGATAGAAACGCTACTTGACTGTCGACAAAGATACCAACTTTAGCCTGTACCTGCCTATCAATCAGCAGTCTAGCTGCTTCCCTTACCGCTAAAATTTCAGCCTGAAATACTGTGGCTTCCTTAGATGAAAAGAACATTTTATACCAAGGTCGTCCCCAGAGCCGACACCGCAGGCCATTCTTGATCCATCAGTGTATGCTCTGACGTGGTATTCTGTTACTATGGTTCCTCTGTTCCATTCCCGCTTGGATGGAATCAGAAGAGAAGAGTATTTAACTTTATCAACGTGATAATACCAGGAAAAAATTTCAAAAAAGGTAATCGGGTTTGGCATTAAGCATTTTTGGTGGAAGCTCCTCCCAATTGGATTACCAACTTAATGATTTTAACAAGGCGTGAGACTAAAATAATCGATTCTGGAGAAGTACTTACTTATTTTATTTAATCCAAAAAAATCATTCTCGTCATTTAGCAACTTATACATAATTTTTTTAAATTTTAGGTAATGTGATTTGTAAGCGAGTAATTAAACTTGCTAATCAGAAAAGTTAGTCATTATATGGCAAGTAGTTCTGTTGGTAATGAGTAATTTTTTGCTGGGTATGTAATCAGTAGATCTACTCAACGTAGTTAATTCAGGATTCTGGCAGGATCATTATACCTTGATCTCCACCTTCCAGATGCCGCTAATCTTGCTACAATGTTTGGTGATACCGCCAATACTCAATAAAGTTTATAGTAACAATAAAGTTTATATTAGTTAACATCCTGTTATCCGTACACAAGCAGATCTCTGTATTCTGTAAAGCTAGTCAACCAC
Organism: Tachina fera; assembly: GCA_905220375.1. NCBI lineage: Eukaryota > Metazoa > Arthropoda > Insecta > Diptera > Tachinidae > Tachina > Tachina fera. Next base: position 86,805,801 of record LR999963.1, on the reverse strand, counting down.
GTATTTCTTGTTTGTGACTGGCCACCACACTACAGAGCCATAAGTAAGTATTGGAGGCACAATTGCTGTATACATCCATTTAGGCATTTTGTGACTTAGGCCACATTTAGATCCAAATATCCTACGACAGAAGTAGTATGCTACCGTTGCCTTTCTAACCCTGTATTGAATATTCAGTTTCCATGAAAGTTTTTGGTCCAGTACAACTCCTAGATATTTAAGGTAGCCGACAGCGACAATTTGTAATTACTCAACCGAGGAAGTCTAAAGATCAGTAGCTTGAACTTTGTGATAAATAGTATCAGTTCTATTTTGTTTGGGTTCACTCCTAGCCCAAAAGCCTGTATCCCAGTTACTAAGTGTGCTCAAAGCGGTGGACATTACATCGCTAATCACGTCCGTGAACATCCATAAGATCATTATTATCACATCGCCCACGTACGCCACAAATTTAAACCCCAAGGCATATAATCGGAAAAGTTTTGTGTTAACCACAAGAAGCCAGACCAAATGAGAGATCTTCCCACTCTGTATTCCCATTTTGACCTCCTGCTTTTTCCTAATTTAGCAGTGATATTTCTTGCCCCCAGCATGTTTATTATTCTGTTGTTGATATAATCCTCAACATCAGTATTATGGAGACCATTTTGGATAACTGTTACCGTTACACTATTGAAGGCGTCTTTTATATCTAGGTAGACAGCGGGGTGTATTGTTTGTGTTCCAGAGATCTCTATGAATCTTACCACTTCATATAGTGCGGTTTCTGCAGAGCGTCCCTTAAGGTAGGCATGCTGGTAGTTTGGGAGTCTTGACTATCTTAATAACCGTTGCTTAATATGACTGTCTTTTAATCTCTCCAACGTCTTGATCAGGAAAGATGCATGGCTGATTGGTTGGAAGTCGTTTGCGTCTTCATGACTTCTCTTTCTAATCTTTGGAATGAAAACAACCAGCTGGTCCTAAGGTACCTAAGAGAGAAACAGAGTTTATTGACCTTAGAAAGCCAGAAGATGGTGGCGCTTTTCGTGCTCTGTATCATCTTTCGCATGATGCCATCAGGAACTGGAAATTTAAACGGTGATAAACTGTCAATTATCCTAAAGATTTTATCTATAGATTGTATCTCATTATCTACAGCGTGTTATTGCCCACTGGTAAAACCGTTCACACCAGCCAGGACAGTTGGTGTTGAGTAATATGTCTAAGGATTCTGCGAAGGAATCTGACCAGGAGCCATCCACCCTTCTTACAAATGATGGACAGGAATAATTCATAGCTAGCATCCTTTCTAAACTCGCTGAATCTATGGTGCTATTACGGACTCACATAAATGTCTCCATGAGTTGCATTTGGCGGTTTCAATTTTATTACAATAATGATATTTTAAACTTATTTTCGGGTGAAGAATAAGCATTCTTCCCAGTTTTGTTATTGATATATGAGTTAATTATAGCTTAAGCAACGCTATGGTCTTTTCTAAAACATTTGAATTACATGCAATGATATTTGTTCTGAATTTTATTTCAGATATATATATTTCTACTTCATATAGTATGCCACTTTTCCAATTTATTTCATCACCTCTCCAAATAAGACAATATAAAATTAAATTATTTAAAATAATATGTAAGTCATTACTTTTATAAAATTAACTATTTCATGTAATGTTGGTGATGTACTAAAATTTTTTTAAATTATTTTCTTCATTTATGGAAGACATATTTATTAAAGTCTGGCACAAGACCATTTATAAGACATTTCAAGACATCAGAGGCTTTTCAAATGCTTTACTACAGCGAAATATTCTAAAACAAACGCTGATCAACACTGTTGGCAAGATATTTGTTTGAGTTGTTTGTCTTACCAACAATGTTCTTTAGCGTTTGTTTTAGAATATTTCGCTGTAGTAACGTATTTGAAAAATTACTCATGTCTTGAAAAGTCTTATAAATGGTCTTGTCCAGGACACTTATATTTATAAATAAGAGTCTTCTCACAATATGTGAATAGTTTAACCAATCTGTATTGCGTCAAAGATAAAGCACTGTTTTAGAGATACGTTATTAAGAATAATTATGTTATTCCTTATCATTATTAAAAATTTCAACGTGTAATTCAACTGTACTAGTACACTGTATCTATTAGGCATATTCATCGTAAAACAAGGATTCAGTGTTCAACTCCGTATCTCTGCTACATCTCCGTTAGCTCTTTTTTGTATTGTATGGCGTCAGTTTGGTGTGTTGGATGAATGTTTTTGTTGTTGGTTTATTATATTGAAATATCAGTAGGATAATATCATATGATATGGGTAATATAGTAATGACACTTTCGAGTTAAAAATTACAATTACAACAATAAAACATTGTTCGGGAAAAGTTGTAATTACCATATTTAAAATCATCCAAATGTAAAAGAAAAAGCGAAAATACCCACTCGCAATAATAAGAGTATGAAAAAAGTTCAAACTTCCATGAAAAGTAAAAGTCAAAATTTTCGGATTTTATTCAGCCTCATTCCCCGAACTGGTGACAATAGGTAAAAAAAATATTATTTCCAAGATTTTAAGTCAATTGTTGAAGATTAAGGTCTGCCTCATGTCCACTCAAATTCGGGAAAAAACATTATTTCTCGGAAATCTGACTTTAACGTATTGCAACTTGAAAGATATTAATTTTGCAACAAAATAGTGTAAAAAATTATTTTCAATTAAGTGTACAATATTTGTTACTTGATCAAGTTTTCTCCTAGTCTCATATTTAAAAACTTAATTGAGAAGAATTTAGTAAGAACAACCGAGTATGAAAATTTTTATATCACAATTTTTTTTCTTTTCTACGAGTATGTACATACTTTTATATATGTATTTATATGTATGTATGTACTTATGTTTACATTTTATTATCATTTTAATAAAAAAAAAGTAAAAAATTAGCTATTAGAATCTGAAAATTAAAAAAGGTTGTTGTAAATCACGGGGAATTTATTCTCTGGGGACTATTCGTTCAATTCGCATTATGAATTGTAAGCTGACAACGATCTCAAGAAACAGTCACGTGGATATTTTACTGAGTTGTGTGGATCTGCTTCTGGAGTGCTTTTATCGCTTTGAAAAGATAATAAGGCTGTGCGACTCGTATCAAGCTATGCTAGAACGAACCCTTTTTAGAATGAAAAAAAAACCAAAAACACAGGTATCACTTTTTCTTCGCTCTGAAAAAAAGTTTGTTGACGTCGATTGCCCCAAAATAATCCATTAATAAAATAAAGCCATATGGGTGGTGTCGATCTCATGGATGGTCTGATTGGCCGATATAAAACTCCAGTGAAGAGCAAGAAGTACACAAATCGACTGTTCGTACATTTGCTTGACTTAGCCATGGTACACGCCTATATTTTTTTAACAGAATCAACAAGTCTAATGCTAACGATAGGCGATATCAGCTGCCGAGCTTCCGAGCAGAGGTCGCATCCGTACTTTGCATGCAGAGTCCTTTGTTGCCAAAAGCTCCAGGGCGCCCTCGCACAGTAGCGTGAATTAAAAAAAGTGGTAAAAAGTCCGCAACTTTTGAACTATTCAACAGATTTCGATGAAACCAACTGTTTTGGAAAGTAGAAGTGTTGAAATTTTTAGAAAGCATACTATAAGGCACCCTGTTGTAAGACAGGATAACTCCAAAGATCCTCGAAGTGGGAAAGCTCGTGTATCGAAATTCTTTCGGAGCTTGTAACTTTTGTAAATAGAGACCGATTTCAATAATTTTTTCAGCGGGACAGTCTGCGTTAAAAAATAAAATGAAACATGTTTAGAGTTTTATCTCTTTCAGTTTCCAAGTTATTTGACTTCAAAGATTTATTTTTTAATTTTTGGCCATGACTTTTTTTATTCGTTAGTACATAACTTCTTTATTACTTGGCAAAAATCAGTTTGTTTTATTGTTTTTGAGAGAAAACTTCATTACAATTCATATGAAAAAAAATTTGTTTGATATCTCAAAAATTGTAGCAAGGAATAATTTTGCAATTTGGATTTTCAAAAATTATGAGAAAATTTTGTATATTTTGTGAAAAAAGTATTCTTAATTTTTTTGGAATAAAAATAATAATAATAATCAACTAACTTGGAAACTGAAAGAGATAAAATGGTACTCTAAGCATATTTTATTTTTATTTCTTAACGTAGATTATCCCGCTGAAAAAATTATTGAAATCGGTCACTATTTACAACAGTTACAGTTCTACCGCCTGCAGATGGCCGTTACGATGAAGTGTGACATTTTTCGAAGTTTTTATCGCGGGATGGCAAAAAAAAAACTTGTAAATTGGCTGGTTTTAATTCAGAAACTCAAATCATATGTCCGAAGTGTAACTTAAACCAATATCTTTTTAAGCAAAAGGAGTGTTTCTACGATTTTCACCACAAATATGTAACTTAAAAAAATGTTTTTCTCATACATATATGTATATTAATTTTTTTTAATTATTTTCTACAAATTTCTTTTATAAACTATTCTTTTTTTAATAAAACATTTCATTGTTATTTTTTTTTTGCTTATTTTCCCAAAGACGCCTAGGGACGGTCTAAGATTTTGACGCTACAAAACCAAAAAAAAAATTGGGCAGATGCATTTCGTTGCTTCTTAAAAAACTCGTTAGTATACTTCAACCGCAATTCAAAATAATTAGCTTAAAAAACCTTAATGCTTATATATGAAACTAAATATAACGAATAGTTTTATCGGTTCGCTGAAAAACCTCTTTATTGCAAAGTGATTCAATAATCAAACCATTCGTACTCAATATTTTCCGGTACATATCATTATTCTTTTTTAAATCTTTACTGGGATAAAAAAGTCAGCCAATAAACTATTTGAGTAAATAAATTGGTTTTAAACTTCTTGAATTGTAGAACATTTTGTTTTAGATAAGGAGTTCCTGGATTTAGAAATTTTAAAGTGACCATAAGTTTTGGACATATACAGTGGATGCTCGAAAGAGTTAAGTCATAGAAAAGTTAAGTATATGGAAAAGTTACGCAGCTTTAATTCACCATTGGTGACTCCAAAAATTAAGTAATTCTCAACTTTTCTGAGACAAATTTTTTATATATAGTTTTTTTCTCCTTCTACGATGATCTCAACTTTTGTATGTAAATCCTCAATACATATTTATATATGTAGTAAGTCATATACGTCTGTATACATGCAAAAATAAAACCGTTAAAGTTATAAATTTTTTTTTGTGAATTTTATATGCATAATGTAGTTGCTCTCATCAGTTGGTTGTAAAAGAAATTAGTCGTAGAATTTGTTTTGTTCTGATTGCAACAATGTTAGCAGCAGGGAAGCAAAAAAAGGTTGTTGTCAGTCGGCGAAAAATGCAAGATTTTAAATAAAGTTACCGTAACAAATACCAAATAATCGTAATGTGTAATAATGCATACATATCTTCTAATTAGTTTTATGTCAAAACAGTAATAGATGTGTATGTATAATTCTAATTGACAATTAAAAAAATAAATAAACAATGTACAAATACACATATAACCTCTTGAATTTTTCATACTACGGAAAAGTTAAGATTTCGGATAAGTTCATCACCCCCAAAACAAACTACTTAACTTTTTTGAGCCTCCACTGTACATACTAGTATTTTCTGGAAGTCTATCAAGAATTTCTAATAGCAAAATTTTTAATACTATTCTCTTTTGTTATATCGCCAATCGCCATTCTGACAACCAAATCTGACAACACTGTTAAAAAAGAATCAAAAAATACTTCCTTCTAGTTATTGATTCGATCCAAAAATCCTAATTCACTGAAATAAGATGTGAAAAATTCTAATAAAATACTATATGTTTCTTAATATCATTGGACAATCGATCAGATGCGAATTAATGAATTAATTGATTGTTTAATGTTTTAAAATTAAATCACTACTATTGGATAGCAAAATGAGTTTTTCCTCTTATTCAAAGTTAAGTCTTATATAGAAACATCCGTTGTGAAAAAAGGATCACACCGGTCAACAAAAATAAAAATAGTTTTTGCTCATGGGTTTTACGTAACATATTTTGATTATTTAAGCAAATATTTGATTTTTAAGAAACTATATCATTTTTGGTTTTCGCGCCTGATAAACGTCGATCTTGGGGAGCTATCACTGTTGAAAGAGAGGTACAAGGGCGGAGGCAGTGGGCCTTATTACAGTTCTCGAATTTTTCTATTCGACTTAGAGAGTTTTTGTACCAGATTAAAGAAACATTTTTTATGTTTCTTTAATCTAGTACAGCAAGTCGAAGTCGAAACTACAATTTCGAGAACCGTAATAAGGCCCAGTATTTCTTACATCGCTCGTTGTGCACGTTAGTATGTTTGCATATTACAGAGGAGAACGTGTGTTGTTTTGTTTTTCCGCTGTCTTAACTTATTCAAAATGCCTTCGGGAAGTTGTCAACGAAATTTGTCAACGAAACGAGACTCGTTTTGCTGTATTAATTATGTTTTCATATGAAACATTATATTAGAATTGGTCGTGCACATTTTCGTAACATATATACATATATATCTATAATTTAGCGGCACACTTCTACAATTTCGCGGCGTACAAATGTGACACGGTACAGTGTTTGGGAATCGCATTAACAATGATTTACGACTTTAAAGTGCAGCGCTGTATGTACAAATTTACGGTATCCAGGGGCGTGAAAAAAAAATTATGTTCCTGTCTTAAGCCTGGATCACACTATCGGCACAATGTACTAATTTTTGTCGGTTCATTAAAGTAAAGTCATAAGTAATACGCTAACGTTGCCTTATTGATAAACTAATTGAAATATAAGAACATAAATGCATCACACTACGTTTATAATAAATATAGACTTATTCCAGACTAATGAAGAATTGTTTCTTGAGTTTCATGTGTATTATGAAAGTTCATGCATATAATGAACATTTTCAATAAACTAATGAAAAATTTCATTCATACAATGAACAATTATTAATGATGATACTTCCTAAGATGATTTAATGTTTTCTCTCTCAGTGTGGGATTTTTAGATCGTGCACGGAAAAAGTTCAGGGCACATGTGCATTTTTTGTATTGTTTTTAGTGCATAACTCGCATTTTTACGGTCATATCTTAGGCGAATAAAATACCTCCTTTAAGTGCATGAAGTCCTTGTCCCTTATTATAAGACTATATCTTCACTACACGACTTCAAATAACACTTTTTGCAAATGTCGCACTGTGTCCTAAATTAAAAAATATTCCTCAGTCTTCTAAGGAATTTGAGCCCAGAACCAGAGCTGTCAGATATGGCAATTTCTCGCCAAACGTGGCAATTTTTCAACTTGTTTGGAGTCTAAATTTTTGATTTGTTGACATGACGGTTTGTCTGGCGATAAATAAGTTTGTTGGCGATTTTTATTTCTGTTAATTTTAATTATTATTTTTCGAACTTAATTTGTTTCTGTATTTATAATTTGAACGGGCGGGCTGAAGTTCATATCGCTTTTTAAGCCAAATTACATGTGATAATTATTAATAAACAAATAACATAAAAAGTTAGTTGTAAATATACTGACAACAACACATAGTTGAACTTAATAGCTAGGCGTTTTCGAAGGCCACTAAACCTTCATCATCAGCGTTCTTCTGTGTTTGGTCCACTGTGTGTGGTATCAGTTGATGTAAATTTTTGCATTATATACGAAAATTTTTTGCAAATGGAATATGTGAATTTTTTTGATTCATCGTATTTCAATTTGCTGAAAGATGTTTTGTAATGAAAGCTCAAATTTACCATCTCTAATTTACAACAGTCTTACCATCGTCGTTTATTCTTTACTAATTATGCACATGTTAGTTAATTTGCTTATTTTTGTTCTACTTAAGACAAACTTTTTCGGTTTGTTACTAGTAAGTATATTTTATTTAATTTTTGCCACAGGCCCATTTCTATATATATTTTTTTTTAACAAAAATTAACTTTAAAGTTTTTATAATTCTGAAGAATTATTTTGTTGAAAGAGTTTAAGAAAAAATTAGCAAAATATTAAAAAATGCGGTTTTGATGGTTGTTCTTATATTAATTAAAGTCATTAAAGTTTTTTGAATGTGGATGAGAAAAATGTACAAGAAATAATTTTTGGCAATTTAATTTGTATTTTTACGATTTTCTGGTAAAGAGTTTTACAAAAAAAAAAACTGCAATCTAATTTATTAATATCGGATTATGTTTTATTTACGTGTTAAAAAGTTAATTTATTAAAAATATACCAGTAACAAAATAAAAAACTCCACACTACGAATCAATTGTATTAATTCTATGAGCGGGTTCAAAGCTACCGCTTGACAGACCCCAAGGGCTTTTTAGGTGAACAAAGTGACACCAGTAGCTACCAGTAAGCATTTGACAATTATAAAAGGTGTCAGAAACAAGTGCGAGTGAATATTTGTATGTGTATATTCAAGGAAACAATTGTTACAGTGTGACTATTTCTTATGCCGCGGGCGGCAAAGCAGTTATTTGGACTAATGTTAAGATTTTTTTATTTTGTCATTAATTAAATAAACAATAAAAAATGATTTGGGGCCTATAAATACGTTGCATGAAAATTAAAAATGATCATTTACAACATTTTTCTTAAATGTTCCGTGTTTTTATTTTCTCTTTTTACTTTATGTTGTTTCTGTGTAAATTTGTTCGTATTTTTTTTGGATAACCGATAACCATACCTAAAATTTATGTCATTTAAATAGATTGGTATAAATTTTTGTCTTGTAATTTCTTAACTACAAAACATCTAAAAATGCTTTTCTTGTTAAAAGTGAATTGAAATGAAACCGTAGACAATTTTCTTTTGTCTTTAAATGTTTCGTTTTTTTTATCACGAAAAGAAAAAAGTTTAATTGAATAAAAAATAACGGTCTGTTTCATTCCAATCCGGCTGGTTCTCAAAATTTATGTGTGTATGTATGTATATAACGCCGAGTACATATCTGGCATTTCTTGTGTTGTCAATTTGTAAAATTTGTTAAAAAATTTTTTCCTAATATGTTTTTATATGTTTGTTTGTTTGTTATACAGTAGAATCTTAAAAAAGTTAACCAAAATGTCCCAAGGGTATTAACTTTTTCGAACTTTTAACTTTTCTAAGCCCGTTTTTTTAGTCGAAAAAAGGAATAAATAGAGTAAAATAATAAAGTATTTAATATGTAAACAAATTTTTTAGATACAAAATGTTATATTTTATATAAAAGACATTATTACAAAAAAGAAACTCTGGGTGGTCAATTTTGCAGTCACGCTCAGTTTTTTCGTGCACGTAAAAATATTCGTTTTGGTTGGTTTAAAAACTACTTACATATCCATCTTTGACTCAAGATTAGAATTATCTGGTTTATGAAAATATTTGATTTAGGGAGTCCCATTTTCACTTACTCTAATATACATATATTCTAGATATAAATTTACATTTAAGACAAACAAATAAAATTGTGTTAAACTGTCGTCATGTTCAACATTTTTGTACCCAATAAGAAACGAGTATATTTGACCGATACGAGTACTTTTTAGCGATACCTACTTGGAACTCGGAAGCAGAGTATCGATACCAAAAGTAGCGTACGGACTACAATTATTGGCACCAAGAAATATTGACCCAACTATTGGCACCCTCTGCTTGCATAGCAATAGCAAAGCGTCCGTTAAAGTCCCGTTGTAGCTTAAATAGTTTTTTTAATTCTTTGTCTTGTTTTCTTGTTTCTTATTCATTATTGTTTAACTTTAAATGGCTCAGTTGCTTGTAATCGTTCGTGTGAGAAAGCTGTTTTTGAAGAACGTTGGTTTGAAGTTTTAAGTATTGATTTCAATAGTGAGGTGAAGTTTGGTAAGTACCATTATTTTTGTATTTATTGGTTTTTCAATGAAGTTTTATGATTACTTTACTAAATATACGTCAAACCTAAATAATTTCACCTTAAAATATGAGTTTTTTACGATAAATTGTTGTAAAACGTGAGTGCCAACAATTGGTTCCAAATAACTTTAAATTCAATTATTGGCAGGGGGTGCCAATAATTGAATTTGTAATTACTACAATAATTGGCCCTGCCAATAATTGTACCTTTTTGAGTGCCAATTATAGAATTTAATATATTTTCAGAATATTGTTAAGTTTTTGTTAAATCAAAAATACATCCATAGTGTATTAAAGTGTAAATAATAAAATAAAATTGATTTCAAATTAAATTTTCGTTCTTTATTTCCCTTCGAAAATAGAATAGGGCTTAAGTATTGTTAACACTTTTTAACTCCCAAGGTGCCAATTATTAATTTTTTGGTATGCCAATAATTATGGTCTCATGCCAATAATTATAGTTTTTCAAGTGTCAATAATTGTAGTCGAGTGCCAATAATTATATACATAAATGTGCCAATAGTTGTAGTGCAGTGCCAATAATTGTAGTTTTTGAAAGGCTTATTTTATTTTAATTTTAAAAAATTACACATAAATCATATAAATTTTTCATAAATGTGATCTTATAGAAAACATATCCAAAAATAAAAAATAATCCGCCAAAAAATTTCTCTACAAACCAGAGTAAATGATACATGTTCAAACTCAAAAATTCCTTATGGGTGCCAATAATTGTAGTCCGTACGCTACTTGGTTTCTAAGAAGAAGTATCGAGTAATTACTTATATATACTCGTACCGTTTCATCCCTACCCGTGCATACCTTGACCAAATTTCTGATGATTTCTTCTGTTTTGGCATTTTTTAATAAGCACTGCACAACTCACAAGCTAAACACTGACGACTAAAAACAACGAACAACGTCAACAGCAATATTGAAGAAGAACAAAATTTTTGGCAGCTCAAAATAAGAAGGAAGCTCGGGGAATACCACAATCTAATAAACAAAATAAACGTTTAGCATTGCTATTCGAAAGATTCTAAGTTGCCACTATCTATTATCATTGAAACATCCGTTGTTTTAAAAAAATGTACACGCTCCAAAAAGTTAACCTAAAAGTTAACTTTTTAGAGCTGCATGTTGATTATGACAAACTGTTAACTTATCCGCGTGTTTAACTTTTACACGAGTTAACTTTTTTAAAATTCTACTTTACTTTCACAAAGCTGAACATTATGGTAAAGTTGAAGTATCATCGAAGGCACTATCAATACTATGGATGGTTATTTTTTTTTTTGCTATCGAAGTTTTTATTCTGCAATCGATTAAAACTTGACTCGATATTTTTCAGACGATAGTAAAAAGGAAAATATCGAGCATTATTTTAGATTTTATCGTAAGGCACAAAAATTAAATTTTTTATTAAATATTCAAATTTGTTTTTGCACTTAAATTGTCGCTTACGATAAATTTGTACAGCCTGTACCTTAAAAGCTATAAGAAATTTTCGCATTTTGATAATTCTTAAGTCTGGGTAGGCCCATAAAATTTTAAATTCAATAAAAAAGTATATTTTCGATAACATGTCGCTTACGATAAAATCGAAAAAATGGCTCGATATGTTGCTTTTCATAAACTGATATAACTGGATGACTTAAAATATCTTCCACTGATCTCACTTATTTTTCATACAATTATTTTAGTTTTGCTATTTATTAAATTATACAAAAAAATATTCGTAGTACATATTATTCGTAATAGGCACATACTGACTTTAATAAATAAGCTTTACTGCTTTGTTAATATTTTTTACATAGTGGAAATAACAAATACAAAAAAACAGAAACAAAAAAACATAAACTGTGACATTGAGGAATACTCTATACGAGTAACTCAAAAACAAATAAACAATCAAAAATTACAAAAACAAAAAAAAACCGTAAGCAAAAAAAAACACAAAAAGTGCCCTTGAGGAATACTCTATATGAGTACCTCAAATACAAAAAATTATGAAGTGAGTTCTAACGGCAGAAATGCCTATTTTACTGTGAGTTCTGAAGCTCTCAATGAAAATAATACAAATAATAAATCTAATGAGAATATTTTTTTAACGACAAATCCAATTTTTCGTCAGCGATCAACTTCGCTTTGTCCAATGCCAAATAGTGATTCATTAACATTACAGTTGCCTAGTACTTCGTCATATAAGTCAGTTATATCATCTCCTTCAGGCTCGTGTTCATCACTTAATAAAGTTATCACTGCAGATAAAAGTAGCTTAAAATCCAAGGTACAAGTCGGAATGGACAGATACATAACAGTGGTAAAGCGTGGGCGAAGCCCGAATTCTTCAAAAATTTCATCTGCTCCAAAGATGTCTAGAGATAATAGCGCATCATCTACCAATCGTCAAAATCGTTTTTCATTATTGCAAGTCACCCACGATAAGCCCGCTGCATCATCGCAAAAGTCTTTTAAGCCACCACCTACATATATATTTGAGAGAGAAAAATTCTAACGCCCTAATTAAAAAATTAGTCTCGGCCATTGGTGAAAACGCATTTCATGTTATTCCAATAAAGCGTGGTAATATTGACGAAACTAAAATTCAAATATACGAAGAAAAAAATTTCCGTAAAATAGTCACTGAATTTGAAAAAAATAAAACAAGTTTTTATACGTACCAGCTTAAAAGTGCCAAAGGTATGCAGATCGTATTGAAGGGTATTGACTCTTATGTTAATCCTGAAGAAGTAAAAGATGCACTCATGATACAAGGATTTAAGGTAAAAAATGTTACCAATATAATAAACAGGGAGAAGATCCCCCAGCCTCTATTTCGTGTTGAATTGGAGCCGAATGATATACAGCTGAAAAAAAACGAGACACACCCAATTTATAGCCTAAAATACCTCTTATACCGAAAAATCACAGTTGAAGAGCCACATAAGCGAACAGGTCCCGTACAGTGCCATAATTGCCAAGAATATGGCCACACAAAAACATACTGTAAATTACCCACTGTTTGTGTTGTGTGCGGCGAATTACACGGTACTGCTAGTTGCAATAAGCCAAAAGATCCAAGTGATAAAAAATGCAGTAATTGTGGAGGTAATCACACCGCTAACTACAAAGGTTGTCCTGTGTACTCTTTTGTCAAACAGACTATGGTGCAAAAACCCAAATTAGCTCCATCTCAATCAGCAAACGCTTACTCCGCCACTTTTGTGCAAAGGAGCCAACCAGTTACTTCCCGTGTATCGTATGCCGATGCTGCTAGAACAAATTCTATTCCCGCACAAAATGTTCCACCTCCAAATAATTCAACAAATGCAAACTCAAGCTTTAACTTTAGTCGCCTTGAAGCTACTATTGACAATTTGGTGCAAACTATAAACAACTTTACAACAAATATGACTAACATGATGCAAGAAATGCTGAGAATGCAGAATACTCTGCTTCAAGCATTAATTAACAAGCCATGAACACGTTAAAAATATGTTTCTGGAACGCAAACGGCATTCGCCAACATAAAAATGAACTTGAGCACTTCCTTACGGAAAAAAGTATTGATATAATGTTGGTCTCTGAGACACATTTGACTACGAGAAGCTTTTTCAAAATAAATGGCTACACTATGTATGATACAAAGGACCCTAGAGGGAGAGCATGCGGTGGATCTGCAATTCTAATTAAGTCAAGACTCAAGCACTATATCCTTGACAACGTTAGTGAAGAATATATGCAAGCTACGAATATTTTTGTAGAAAATTTTTGTTCTAATTTCGTAATATCATCAATTTACTCACCTCCCAGATTTTCAGTTACCGAAGATCAGTATGAGAAGTTCTACAAATCGCTTGGATCTTGTTTCGTGGCAGCTGGAGACTACAATGCAAAGCATACGTACTGGGGATCGCGCCTTTTAACACCTAGAGGTCGAGCTTTGTTTAATACAATTTCAAAAATGGGCTTAGATGTTATTTCGAGTGGGGAGCCCACTTATTGGCCTACTGACGTACGAAAAATTCCAGATGTTATTGATTTTGGCGTAATGAAAAATATTTCTAGGGATTTAATTAGTGTTGAAACTTCTCTAGATCTCTCCTCTGATCACTCCCCCACTATCGTTACAATTTGTAACCCACTAAGAAGTGACTTACCTCACCCATATACGAAGATGACCAATCGTGTTAATTGGCTGGGATTCAAAAAATATCTTAGTAGTCATTGCACGGAAAATATTGCGTTAAGAACACCCAATGACATTGAAACTAACATTGCCAATCTTAACGAAATTATTAAACAGGCTGCTGCACATGCCACTACCTCCCATCCGCAGTCTGGGTTTAATAAAATTTATTCCAGGGATATTGAACATCTCGTATGTGAAAAAAGAAGAGCTAGAAGGGAATGGCAACAGCACAGATCACCCCAACATAAACTCAGACTTAAGGAATGTTCTAAACGACTTCAAGAGTTGCTTGCATCTGAAAAAACTGCATCTCTTAAAAATTATTTGGAAGGTCTTGATGTCACACCGACATCTATTTACTCTTTGTGGCGCGCTGCTAGAAAGCTTAAAACCCCCGTTGAGTTCAAGCCACCTCTGCGCACATCTACCGGAGATTGGGCAAGAAGCGATACGGAAAAATGGAACTCAAGCCAAAGAAAGCTCCAGGTATTGATGGAATTATTAACAAGATGCTGATGAACTTGCCGCATATTGCAATAAGAATCTTGCTGTTTATTTCTAATGCCATATTACGACTGGAGTATTATCCACAACTCTGGAAGCTTGCAAAAATCAAAATGATTCCAAAGCCGGGAAAAGTTCTTACTAAAGCTGAGTCATATAGGCCAATAAGTTTGCTGTCAACTATGTCAAAACTCTTCGAAAAGCTGCTCATGACAAAATTGTCCCCAACCTTAACAGATAGTGGGTGCATCCCAGACCATCAATTTGGTTTTAGAAGTCAGCATAGCACCATTGAACAAACTCATAGATTGGTTCAATTTATAAGAAAAACATTTGAGGAAAAGAAGTATTGTTCTGCCCTGTTTATTGACGTTTCTCAGGCATTTGATAAAGTGTGGCATGAAGGTCTAATTCTAAAATTAAAATCATATCTACCAATAAATTTAGTGAATTTATTAGAAAGTTACATCACTACCCGGAAGTTCACGGTTGTGGAAGGAGAATTCATGAGTGTGCCCGAATCTATATCATCCGGCGTGCCACAGGGGAGCATACTGGGGCCAGTTTTGTATTTGATCTATACTTGCGATATGCCTTTGAGCAGCAATATCCATACATCTACGTTTGCCGATGATACAGCCTGCCTTAGTATGCATGAAAACCCTCACGAGGCTTCCCGATATTTACAAGAACATATTACACAATTGGAAATGTGGTTGAACTTATGGAGAATTAAGGTAAATGAACAAAAGTGTGTCCATATAACGTTTACCCTAAGAAGAGATACTTGTTCCCCATTTCGAATCAATAATCAAAATATTCCTCAACACTCCCAAGTGAAATACCTTGGTATACACCTTGATCGAAGGCTTACATGGAAACATCATATTGACTTTAAGCTAACTCAGATGAAAATTAAGTTATCTCAAATACACTGGTTGATTGGCAGAAATGCAACACTTAGCATGGACTGTAAACTTTTATTATACAAGTCGCTTTTAAAGCCAATATGGTGTTACGGTATCCAGTTATGGGGCACTGCTTCAGCTTCCAATGTAGAGAGAATCCAACGAAGGCAAAACAAAATTTTACGGTTAATAACATCGGCTCCATGGTACATCAAAAATTTTAATATACATCGTGATTTAAATATGCCACTAGTGACTGAAGAAATTGCAAAATACGCAGGCAAATATTTAACAAAACTCGAGTCACATCCTAATCCGCTTGCTCGTAATATTTTGAACTTTACTGGACACATCCGCTTAAAAAAGAGGGACACAAGGGCTCTATTACTCAACACGCCAAATGGGATTTCTTGAAAATATTTTTTTTATACTTTTTTATAATTTTTTTTTTCTTTTTTTATTATCACTACTTATGTATTATTTATAACTATTAACAAGTTTATGTCCGACAGTGGTCGGTCCTAATAATTATATTTTAGATTTAAGATTTGAATACTTATTGTTAGTTCATATTTGAAGATACAATAAATAAATACATGTATTAAAAAAAAAAAAAAAAAAAAAAAAAAAATTTATTAAATTAAAAAATAAAGTTCTGTTTTGTTTTGTTTAAAAAATCACGATAGTTTCGTGGATTTATCGATAGCTTTTCTAACTTTTGATAGCCTTGAATCCATACATGAGATAAAGTTTTTCAAACCAACAAAACTTTCGATAGTGACACTATCGCCAGTTTTCCACCTCTAGGTTAGCGAACACCAGTTGTAGCGAATTTTTTTTTGTTCATAACTCTTTTTTAAGTGCTTTAAAGTGAATAGAAATTCATACGCCCATAACAAAGAACAAAATCGCGCGTTATTCGTGTGCATTCTGTTTTCCGAAATGTTTTACCATATTTTCTTGTGAGTTCGGATGTTAAAATGCATGTTTATGTTGAAATTAAAGCTTAAATTAGACGTGCCATAACTATAACCAGACAAAACAGCTTAACTCGCCATAACGCAATAGCCATAACTATATAACCCAACTCAATTTTCGTTTTGGTTGTGGCAATGACAATATCTTATTTAAGCTTTAGAAAATACAAATTAAGAGGATATGTTCTAGCATCCAAATTTAGAAAAAAAAATTTGGAAATGGACGATTTACCCAACCCAAAATTATCGAAAGTGTTCTGTTACTGCGTTATTTGTACAGTATATTGCAACATTTTTACTACTCCTGAACATATGGGATTTTTCGGGTTGTTACTGTTTATGATTCGGTATGCGATGCACAATGAGAGATTTTGGAGAAAAAAAATTGTATACATCATTTGAGGAAATGTTACTGATCTTTAGTTTGGATTTGTATAAAGTTTTAGATTTGTTTAAAGGGGCGGAAACATAAAACCTCAAAGTGGGCTAACTCGGTTACTGACAAATTCAAATCTACATACATATGTATGTACATATGTATATCGAGCTGATTTTTTAATCTGATCAAAAAGATTTTTCGAAAGTAGATTTTCCTATCTAAGACCTCAACAAAAGTCTAGTACATTTGTGGATTTTCGTTTACAGTTTAGAAGACATGCGAGAAAAAATATTAAAATTTGAACTGTTCTGCTAATGAGGAAATCAAATTTTGTCCAATTTGCAAAATAAAACTTTTTATTGATTTAATATATAAACATTTGTATCAAGAGCACAAATAAGTCAAAAGCTGTAAGCTATTTAAATTAAAAATTTGAAAGAATTCGATTTATCGCCGTTTTTTTTAGAAAAAAGTGTGTTAAATTATTAACTTATTACAGCTACATGAAATGACGAAAGAAATATTCACATATTTTAATTACCCACATCTACTTATAAGAGTAGTATAACATAAATTACCATAGATTAATTCTAAGAAGACATTAGAAGTCTTTGGAAAGAGGATACCATCAAAATTTTATTCAACAATATTTTCAGCTGAAAATTCACACTATGATGTAAAATTATAAAATTAATGCAAATAAAATAAAATCATAGTTTCTTCTGATTTCCCTGCAATTCCCAAAGAAATTTCATAAAATCCCCAAAATGGGATTTTTAGTATTTTTGCTGTATTTTTCTTATTTTACGCCGGATGCAGACATAGGGTCTTATGCAAAAAAGCTTTACAAAGCAATGTTAAGTAAATTTGTATTCTAAAAAAATTATTATATAAAATTTCTAAAGCAGGTCCCCACGTTTGTTAAGACTACTTTAAGCTGATATTTTCAAAATGTATATTTTGTACCTCAAATATTTTTGTTAATATAGCACATATTGATTCATGTTACATCTGAAAATGAAGCTAGAATTGTTAGCTCTTAGCTTAGATTTACTATTTCTGTCATGTAATGGACAACCTCATCAGATTATTCAACTGATTCAAAATACATCGTAAAATCCATAACGAAAAATATTAAAATAAATACAATTGTACGAAAATGTTTTAGTGATGTACATACAATCAAAACAAATCGAAAAAAGCTGGATATTCAAATACTCATTTCATTCGAATAAAAGAAATTGTGATAATTCGTCTTTGTTTCTAATATTTTTTTACGTATACTTCATAAACATTTTAATCTGTTTTCCTATCATGTCAGAAGCTAATATTGTTTAAATTAGGTTGCTTTACTTCAAGAAAATAAAAATTTATTTAATAAAATAAAAAAATATTTGAATACCCGAATGAAATTTTATTCAATTTTGTACATCATAAGCTGTGAAGTGGTTGTTGAACACGATGGTGTTACCAGTATTTATTATTAAATAGCAAAATAATTAAAGTTGTGTTTTGCATACAATTTCTTAACAAAGCAATGTTAGTCTTAAAAGACTTCGCAAGTAATATAAACTTTAAAGCTGTAGTAAAATATTTTTTTTCATAAGGGGGATAATGTTTGGAAATATTTAAAAATATATTATGTCTTAAGTGGGCATTAATAAGCTGGATCTAAAAGCTTTGTAATTTGAAAACCCAAACGATGACGGAAACCGAAATCATTTCATATTAAAACATTCCTATCAATTCACTAAATTGTATATTCTAGGAAAAAAACAACTGCTCAGAATTCATCAAAGTATGTTTTGAGGTAATTCACACATCGCCAATTGCAAAATTCAACAAATCAATTATTGATTTAATTGCTTGTAATTATGCATCAATTATATTCAATGAACTTTCACACGCGATAATAATTATGCTGCGGGTGATAAGGACAAAGAGAATGGGTTTTGTTGGCGTAAAGTTTCAACCAGCTACAACTCCGCAACAGCAGTACTGAAACAATACATACAGACATTTTAAAAACAGGCAAACGTCAAATGAAAACAAAAACATTAATACATAGAAAGCTGTCTACATCAAAGGTGACCATAGAAGCGCCAGAACAGAACAGAAAATAACAAAAATTGTGTGTTATAGATATTCACACATAAAAGTAATATGAATGATTTTGTAATATTAATTAAAATATTTGTAGTATCAATTAAAAAATTAATTAAATTTTCACCTATAATCAATTTGATAATATGAATTAAGTTTTTCCACTCAAATTAATTAATAAAATTAAAAATTTAATTAATACAATTAAATTCTTAATTGAAAATGTTAATTGGTGAATACTTTTTTCTGTGTTGTTTCCGTCTGTGAAGAGTTAATCATCAACAACTTGTGACTGTTCCACTGGCCTTTTGTCATTGTATCTGTAGACAGAGTTGTATTTTATACTTTACTATTAACCATCCCTAAACAAAAGCGGCAAACGTTTTTTAGCTTTCAAAAGTTCTCATGTCCACACATTTTGTATGGATCATACCGAAACAACGCGGCGGCAACGCTTTGCTATTGAAAAATCCGATTTTGACAACGCGTTTCACAATGAAGTTAGTTGCAAAAGAAAACAATTGCCTTCTGTTTGGCATAATCAGCGTTACCACATGTGAAGATTTATCTTATTTTCAAAGTTTATCGGGATGTTAAAAAGACTTAAAGATTTTTAGGAATATGATAGATATTTGGTACTTTTAGTATATTACTTAATGTTCTTTTGACTAAAGTACAGACATATATCTTTTTACCGTAATCAAAAGTATGAATAATGTGCATACATTTATTTATCTTATACATGTTCTATTCAGTAAATATTTTGTGTTATTTACCTTTACATTTGCTCCCTACAAGAAATGAATGACTGAAACTAAGCCAAACAAAATTTTTCACTCACAGATTTGCAGAAAATTTTACATTCACTAGTCATTTAATCGGAAGTGATGACGGATTAATTTATTATTTATAGTTGCTCTACTCCAGCATATATGTTAGAGTGGAACATCTAATGTACATACATATGACAAAACTTTTAAAACTCGAGTTTTATTAAAAATAATATAATTCATTCTGTTTGTGAAAATTTAAATTTATAAGTGCTGAAAGAGATAATTAAAAAAATAGTGAGCAAAAGAAACTCACAAAATTTAATTTAATATATACATACATATTTCTTTTCAAAGTTGTAGAAATTTGTAAAACGCAAGATGCGTTGGCCGTGAAAAGGTGTGAAGAAGGCCAGATACCTCCTAGGTTATTCTGTTTTTGCTTATTTATATCCTTCATTTTAAATATTTTTTACTTGTATATTTTAAATGGACTTTTAAAAATAAAACACAACAATTAAAAATTATATTTATATATATATACAAGCTGAGCCCGGCAAACGTTGTCGTACCCTCAATAATTTATCTTTTATCTCCATCCAATTTTTCATTTTGCCCTTAATAAAGTGATAGAAACTTTGTTCTACGCAATTATGAATATATATATTGCATGACTTCCGATCAAATGACCGGTAAATTGACTGATGCTATTCTTGTAGGGTTAGTTCATTCGAAACAAAATAAATTTTTCCTGAATATGAATTCAGTAAAATCAATGCATATTAATATATTTTGAGTAAAATCACTAAAAAAAAGATTTTTAATGAGAAAAAGAATTTTTTTTCTACGACTTGAAGGTTTCTGAGAAAAAAAATATGGGGACGCTGACCATCATCCTCAACACAAGCAAGTTTTCAAAATCTTCTTAATAAATAATTTTTTCAAAATTATTTATTGTTTTATTTTAACTTAAATAACAAAAAATTTATGTAACAAAATATTAATAACAAAATCACAAATAATCAGGATTGTTTTATTTATTTGTTTCATAACCCTGTTTTTATCGTTTTGACATAACAACGTTGCCGCTTTTGTTTAGGTATGGCATTTCAGCGTTAAAGCTCGGCGGAATAAAAACGTTCCGCTTTCCGTCCTTGTTTAGGGATGGCTGTAAGAAAATACATTTCTGAAAGCATCGGGTAACTACTCTTTATCCATTTCTCAATATTTTGCCAGTACTATCTCAATACCTGTTAAAAAAATAAAACGAATTCAACCCCACAGATTATACAACTGCCATGTAAAACTCTAAAAATTTGAGTCATTTCGCCATTTAGAAGTTAAAGTGCAGCTATGAAATTATTGATTAACTATTTTTAGTTATTAACTACTAACTACACAGAAAAAAGTAAAAACAAGATTCAATTAAAAAATACAAAGATTCAGTTAAAAAACTAATTGGTGTTCAACCAATCACGGAAACTGTAGTATTAACTCATCCATTTTAATAGAAATTTTTTTTGATTTTTTCAGTTTAAAAAATATTACATTAACTAAAAATTTCATTGATCTTTAAAAAAGATTCAATTAAAATTTAATTGAAATATTTTTAAACATTTAAATGAAAAATTAATCGAAATATTTTTTACGATTCAATTAAAAAACTAATTAACAATTTTTAAAGATTCAATTAGTAACTGAAATATAGAAAAAACTTAATGGTATAAAAATATACAAAATTATAATATATACATATGTAAAAATAGTTTCCATAAACTCAACTCATGCACCGTATGGGTTTTCAAGTTCGAATGGTGCACGGAAGTACGTCCAATGACCGTATTCGGCATTTGATAGTCTGCCGTAAGTGTAAATGCAGAATATCGCAGCTTTTCTTTGAATTTTGTGTGTTTTTTGTAATTGGATTTTAAAGAAAGGGTACGATATTTTCCACAACATATACATACACACTTACGCAAGACCATTTGTATCGAACCCCAAATACCGCCAATGTACGAACTTTACCATCCATATTTGGTCTATCAGCTTGTATTTCTTTTTATTATTTGCTTTTTTTCTCAAGAAAATAGAAGAGAAGAAAATGAATTTTTGTTAATTTTTTTAGTTTAATACTTTATTTTTATTTCACGCATGCCAAAATTACTATGAATCAAAAAAAAAATAATCTGAGTATTTTTTTCTCCCATATAAAATATCAAAACCAATTAAAAGATTAATTGGGTATTTTAATTGGAAATATTTTGTCAAAACAATGTGGCATACTATAAAAAACCAGCTTGATTTTCAAACAAATAAACAAATGAATTTGTAATAATTGTTAACCATTCCATAGTATTCTGAGTTAAGCTCTGTTGATAACACTTTTTTGATAGAGCAGTAAATTCAATTAAAATAAACTTATATTCAATTAAAATATTAATGAAAAATATTATTTTTTCTAAGCAATCACTTAATTGAAGAAAATTCAACAATAATTTTGTCTGTGTACGCTAGAATGAATGACATTCAAAAGTTTTTATTGACATATTTTGAAATCTGATATTCAGTAAACAAAACACAAGAAACAGTTTCTCCCTCTAAAAAAAAACTCCTAAGTCATACACAACTTTTTTTTTTGAAAATCCATCCCATTAAGATATTATAAGAGTATTTCTGAATGTGCAAATAAAAGACAAGATATCCATGACATTCTAAACATGTATTTATGCAACAAACAGCCAAATGAGCAAACAGTCACATAACTGCAAAAAATTCATACGTCGAAAAAGGCCAAAAATAAGATGTGTACATTACATAATACTGTCAATATTTGACAGGAGAATTTAATAGCAAATGCGTTAATATATGTATACTGGCCGCGTGGCAGTCTTTCAAATAAAAGCAAAAGCAGAAAATTTGTGTAACTCACAACTGAACACTTCTATGTTCAACTAAGTAAATATCCTCTTTTAGACAACAAACATTATACATGAAGCAGAAAGATAGACAATATGAATCCTACAAATTTGAAAAATTTTATTTGTGAATTTTCGACATGCGCCAATATAATTTAAAAACTTTATCATCTGTTACGCTCTCTGAAGCAAATTCCTTAACTACTAAGTTAAAACAGCTAGCCGACTGTAATGTCATGTAACTGCAATGTGTGAAACAGCTGATCGATATTTTTATATGAAAAGAAGGTTACGTTACATAACATCTCTATACGCATTTTCATTACTTTTCACATAACAATATCGATCAGCTGTTTCCTACTGTTGCAGTTACTTTACATTAAAGTCGGTCTTCCGAATCGTACATACACTTCACCGACGTATGTACATATGTACGTATGGAGTATATACATACATTAATATATACAAAGTCAAGACTGGCCACTACGAGAACACCGAGATAAATTTATTCGCATATGTGTGTATCTAGGCGCACGGCAGTGCACCAGGCCAAGTTCCGGCCAATGCACGCAGTGTGTATATTTACAGAAAGCCATTCGAGCTGTTTTTACCCCCCGTGATAACTTTTCCCCCCGCCGTCGTAAGATTCTAAAATTTAATTCATAATTACAATAAATTCATGTTACCTTATATGCCAAGTTTGAAAATTTTAGAACAAAAGGTTTCTGAGATATGTAGGTACAAAAAGTGCATATTTTAAGACATACCCACCGACCACTGACACACTCATCAAATTGATGAAGCACTTCCGCTATAGCTAGAGATCTGAAATTTGGTACACGAGTAGATCTAGGTGAGCGATGAAATAGAAAAATCTGAAAACCCTAAAATTTTCACCAGGGGGGCGTGAATACGCCTATAAAAATTAAAATCTGCGTTAGGGAGCTGGATTTTGGTGCATAAGTAGAACTTTGTGAGTAATCACCTAGAAAAATCTGAAAACCTGAAAATTTTTACCAAGGGTCCCGGACTGCGCCCACAAAGCTGAGAAATAAAAACATATCTAAGGCGCTTAACTCAAGTGATTTTATTGAAATTTGGCTCAAATATTACAATAATACAAGGCTATAAATTTTTGTTAAAAAAAGTTGGCGTTAACACGCCCATACAGTTCAATCCTCCTATTTCATGTACTTCCGGTCAGCTCATTTAAATGTACTATTTATGTGATTACTATTATCGGTTTTCAACGAAACTAAACACGAAAGATAAACACTAGCCAAAGCAAACATTGGATTTAAAAAAATAGCCGGGAACACGCCCATAGAAACAGAAAATACAAATTTGCGCTAGTGCTCTAAAATTTGACAAACGAGTAGTAATAGATTAGCAAATTGCTAGAAAAATCTGAAAACCCAAAAATTGTACCTAGGGGGCGGGGCTGCGCCATAAGGCTCAGAATTTAAAAAATAAACCTAAGGTGGTAAAGTCAAGCAATTTTATTGAAGTTTGGCTTACATGTTGCAATAATATAAGGCTATAAATTTTCGTTGAGAAAGTGGGCGTTAACACGCCCATACAATTTAAGCCTCCTATTTCATGTACTTCGGGTCAGCATATTTGAATATAATACATATTGATATATTTATTACTATCCGTTTTCAACGAAGCTGAAATTTAATAAACAAGTAGATCTAGATTAGCAACTAACTAGAAAAATTTGAAAACCCGGAGATTTTTACCAGGGGGTGGGGCTATTCCAATAAAGCACACAATTAAAAGAGCAAATTTAAAATATTTATCTAGTTATAAAATTTCTTGAAGAAAGTGGGTTTTAACACGCCCATACAATTTAAACCTCCTATTTCATGTACTTCGGATCAGCAGATTTAAATATACTATTTATTTAAATATTAATATCCGTTTCCAACGAAACTTAACACGTATGATTGGCACTGGCAAAAAAAAATTAGATAAAAAAGGTGGGCGTATTCCCGCCCATAAAAATTAAGTAACTAAATTGCGCTAGAGAGCTAAATTTGATACGCAAGTAGGTCAAGATGAGAAACCAAATAGAAAAATCTAAAAATCCAAATATTTTAACCAGGAGTGGCAGGGCCCACTATAATTTTGTACTGAAGCAGATTATCTAGAAATTATATAACACCCTTACTATTAAGAATTTATATAATGCATACCAAATTGCAGTGATAGGTATTGTACCAAGCATGAACTCAAAATTTTTATCTTACTACTTTTGATGGCCGAAATTTTGGAAAGGAACTTGGCCTTTTTTCACATTTATGTTTTTGTGAGGATTCATTTGTATAAGAAGATTGATGTTCGGCACTCTTGTGCCAGTTTGAACAGTCTTGACCAGCGTTACCGTTGTGCGACTAAAGTCGCATTTTGCCCCTTTTTCGACTGCCTTGCCATTTTTTATGCCCCTTGTTTTAAATCCCCTTTTGGTATCATTTGCATTATTTTGTGCCCCTTTTTGATCAAAGTTCACTTTCGCTTTTATTTTTACGCATATTCGTACGATTCTACCTCATTCGACAATAAGATTTTATTTCCTATGTGTCAAACTTCATATAAGAACATACAAGAAGACTAAAATATTTTTGTTTTTTGGAAAATTGACAGTATGGCTGAATAGTATTTGTATAAGAGTTTTAAATATTAAATTACATACACTCATACATTATACAAATTTGATAAAAGTACATAATTTTAAAAGGTGAACAACTTTGTGATAGATGAAATAATATTATATGAAACTAACACGCTGAATAGCTATCATCAAGTAATGCTTTTGATTTAAGTTCCGATGAAATTAGTTCATCTCGGAAAAACCAGAAAAAATTAAAAAAGCAATACGAAAGTCTTTGGATGCAGATACCAAAAACCCAATTTGCTTTTTCTGCAATCAGTTGCTCATCTGCCAAATTAATCATTCGGAATATCATGCTGAAACAGCCACAAAAAACACGGATTTTCGGAAGAAAGTTGCTATAGCTGAAATGAAGCTTGTTTTAAAAATGATAAGTTGCAACCACTCGTTTAAGTCAATGGAAGAATTGGCCAAATTAATCGCAATTAAATATCCAGATTCAGCAGTTGCAAAGTCGACAAGTTCCACGCTATTTCTTCATCTTTATAAAATAAAATGAAAAAAGAACACACAAAGAATGAACCTAAATTAGCATTACTAAAAAATTATCAAATATACTGGAAGTAAACACTTTGCAGTCCGTGCTATATGCTTTAACTTTATTTCAAAACGATTTGGAAGAATGTATTACAAGTGAAGAACTTATTAATAAATACAGCTGTACAATTTCAAAAGAATAGGTACTTAAGGTATTTAATAACTCTGTGGCAATAAGGAAAAAGTACTCAAATCATATTTTTCTGTTTTGCAGGAGTGCATTTTTAAGCATTCGATTTTCAAAAATTTATTCTTTTACAGTTAAATTTGGAAGTTCTCTGTTATCCTTTATTTTTTTTTAGCAAACATCATTCTACTCACTATAAGTAATACAGTCTAAAAAGATAAGTCGCAAGTCATTCCGCTATAACTTCCTGAAAAACTGCACAAATTAATTGAGATTTTGACCGGGGTACGTTCAAATATGCAGATAAGGGAGATAGAATTGACTCAAAATTAGATTATCCCGACTTAAACACTTCTGACTTTTTGCCAAAGAATGCCTAAAAAAAAATACTCGTATTATCATCTTCAGAATCCAAATTTAAAATTTTTATCAAAACTTTTAATGGTTAAGTAAATTTTTTAAATTATACTGGTTTTTAATTAAACCATATCCAAAAATGTATTTATATATTCTTTGATTTTATGAAAACCTTCAGAGCTGGGGCAAATTACGGCATTAGATATCAAGCTAAATGTCCATTTATTTTCTATTGGAATTCCGATCGAAATCAAATGCCACTGTTTTATTATTATGATAGATTTTATAATTTTTTTTATATTTAGTAGCTATCTATACTACGTTTATACTCGACTTAGTTGCGAAAAAAATATTTGTAAATATTCAACTATCTGTTTAAACTGCCGGTATTGTATTCTTTTTCTGTATACATACATCTCATCCCCATTAAAGGGCCACTCAGACTATAATACAAGTATTAATACTTTTGACGAAAATGCAGAAAATGATATTTTTGTTATGTTTTCTTTGGTTTAAATAAATAGAGTGTTATCAAATTATATAATTGGGGTATTCAAATGGTACTCATAAATTAACACGTTGCTGTGAGCAACGCCTCATAATTTTCAATTATAAATATTGTACTTATTTGTATATTGGTTTTAGCACCTTTGTACATTGCTTACTCTATCGCTCAATTCCTTTGGTAAACTCTCACGCATTTCTACATGTACTTATGACAAACAATAAACATAGCCGAAAAAGTCTTATTACCTTATGAACTTTTTTTTGAGCTACCACAAAAAATTTTTTAAACTATGTTAAAATGTTAAGACTTAGACTCACTTAGGACAGTTAACACACTCTTGTGGATACCCCAAATGTGTCATTATGACTCATTAAATAAATACAAAAAACATGTACTACATATAAACTATAATAAAATCCAATTTATCACTTTGGAACGAAACTCTGCTTTATGTACGGAGTTCATATCTCCTACAAAGCGATATCTTACAATGCGGCATTTCTTAGGAAGATAACTCCCGCGTTGTAGGAGGGTTTCTTGTATTCTAATGTCAAAATAATTTTTTCTGTGTACCTACATTCGAAACTAATAAAATTGAATATAAAAACAAAGTTAAATGCCTCAATTTGAACATCCCCTAAAAAATATTGCGCTTTATATCACGATATTAGGTAAGCATTTTATTCCAACAGAATTTTTTGTCAGATTTTGGTCAGCATAAAACAGTTTTAGGGAAATGGAATAATGAATGAATAAGCCCGTAGCTTACATGGCACCAACACAAGCTTAGTTAACCTAGATTTGTATATAAAAATTGGACGAATATAAAAAATCTTATATACAGTCATGTCTCAGGTTTTGTACGAAATTGATTTGAATTCGTATTTCCAAATCGTAACGTTTTACTTTTGCTTCTTCAGCTCTCGTACGTTTTTATGAATATGGAAAAAATTTAAATCGTATTACTTATGTTAAAAATATGGTCACATTGAAATCAAAACAGCTGGTTCAGCAATCGGCGCCAACAATATCGGTTCGGCTCCAGACAAATTACAAAAAGTAAACAAACAAACTAAAATCAATTACGTTTTCAATTTGTAACCAATGTTTTATACGATTTACAAAAATATTCAAATTTTCATACTAGAAGTATTTAAATAAATTTTTTTTAAGTGAAATTAATATAGACAATATTTATAATTAATTTTGAGTACAGTTTTTCAAATTTTTCTAGTTTAAGTTATTAAAAATATAAATTTCACTTAAGATTTTAAGACCGTTTTCAAAATGAATTTTTTGGTCGTTTTACATTTTCTAGAGAAGCAAAATACGTTTTCGTTTTCAAAATCGTACAAAATTTCACTCTGTGACATGGCTGGTAAAAGTATTTCCAGTACAAAAAATATGCTTAATTAATAAATAAAATTTAACAAAAAAAGTTAAATTTAAATTTAACATTTGTTCAATCGTCTTATTGATTTATTTGATTTGTAATACCAATCTATTTCTTTCTAAAATATAAAATATGTTTATGGGAGTTACTTTTATATACCAAAAAGTTTAAAATTTTCCAATTCCAAACCCGTGTTTCTCAGAGATGGAATCGTGAATATTTTTTTCACTCACAAACCATGTGAAATCTGGTGAGCGTTGAAAGATTTAGCCACAATTCAGAAAACTTATATACAGTATGTCAAGTAATTGTTTTTACATAGTTAAAATCGTTGTAAATTTTGACTTTTATCGTAAATATTTTTCTCCCTTTTTTGCATTATGAAACTTTTTTGTAGTTGACTTCATTTTATATACATTTAAGTGCACATATAGTCGTAAGTTATAAGCAAAATTAAGAATGAGAGCATAAAAATTACATGAAAACCAAAAAAACTCAAAAATTTCTTTGTCAAGAAAATGTTTTTACATCCTTGTATTATATAGTAAGCAAATGGGAAAGATTTTAAGGTGT
Organism: Tachina fera; assembly: GCA_905220375.1. NCBI lineage: Eukaryota > Metazoa > Arthropoda > Insecta > Diptera > Tachinidae > Tachina > Tachina fera. The sequence continues at coordinate 86,776,955 of LR999963.1, read as the reverse complement.
ACAAAAATGAATATTGTTTTTGGCCGCCATTGGCATCAAATAGGCCTGTAAGACGACTTCTCATAAAAAAAAATTTTTTTTTCCATATATACCGCTGAAATTTCTCACTTTCCAATCGTAATACTGTTCTTAACTCCATTTAGTTCTTGAAATATAATTTGGAAACACTATTTTTCAGTTAAACCCATAAATTTTGAATAGGATATAGATCTGGACCTTGAGATGGAGTATCCACAACTTTACCGCAATTGAAAAGACTCCATGTTCTTACCCAAAGTGCCCTACATTTCAGGTCAATACATTAATACAAATTTAAAACTTCCACGTTTACCAGCAGTTTTTTTGGTTTTCATGTAATCTTTATGCTCTCATTCTTAATTTTGGTTATAACTTACGATTATATGTACACTTAAATGTATATAAAGTGAAGTCAACTACAAAAAAATTTCATAATGCAAAAAGGGAGAAAAATATTTACGATAAAAGTCACAATTTACAACGATTTTAACTATGTAAAAACAATTACTTGACATACTGTATATCCATTAACTGCTGACATGAGAAAAGCAGATGCTTTATCTTGGCAAAATATTATTTTTCTTATTATAATAAAATTTATTAAACTCACTATTTCAATAAGTTGATGCCGATAATGCGATAATGCATTTTAGAAGTATAGATTTGTCTTGCAGACAAGCTCATCTAATGAAAGGAAAAATTAATGTAGAATCATGTCTGATGAGGCCTAATCTAAGTAAATTTCATATGTGATTCTCTTATCCAGTACCCAGACAAGAATTATTTATCTTCGGTGGTATGCAAGTGTTTTTTTTTTATTAATGTAACCAATTTACTTTATCTGTCACTATAAGGCAGCTTACGATAAAATCATTTAATAGTAAAACATTTTTTTGGAAATGAAAGAGAATAATCATTAACATAAGATCACTATATTGGTGTAATTAATTTTAACTTTATTTTCCTTCGCTGTTCGTGTACGATTATTTAAATTACAAATGACAAGAAAATTTTACCACCAGGTTTGTTCACATGTTTCTTTTAATATTTCCAGTTAAAGTTTTACCACTTATCACAATAGTAAATGTTGTTACATTTTCATCGTTGGAAATTTGTATGATGAATTCTTTTTATTCTAACGAAGCTGAAAAATTGTTTGTCACGAAATTCTGAAACAGTTAAAAAGGGTGAGTTGTGTGGAGCAATACTAAATTGTAGGTTGAAAATTAACGCGCATTTATGCAAGCCAGTAACTTCCTGCATGCAGTGTATACTTTGTGTTTTAAAATTAGATGTTAAATATATATGTATGTACATATGTATTTATATATTCGAGTTGATTAAATGCTTTTACAAAAGTAAAAGTTTGTTTTTAAAATGTTCTCAAAGCGAAAACTTTTTGCCAAATTTTGTACATAAAGATTTCTGAAAACACTGTGATAGTCTGGTAGAAAGTATTTGTTATCTCTGTCAAGTTGGAAGTGATCGTTAACTCAGATCAATTTACCATTTTTGGCTTATTTTTAACCCACTTCAAAAAAGGAGGAGGTTAACAATTCGTCTCTGTTTTTTTTTGGTTTTACTTCATAAGTCGGTACATTTTAGACCAATTGTAAAATTCTTTTTTTGTTTGAAAGGGTATAGTTTCCAATTGTAAAAAAAACTGGGCGGAACACGCCCACAGTAGACTGGTCCTTATTTTCTGACTTCAAAATTTTAAATGCAACACACTCTTAAAATATTATTTTTAGCAACAAAATCATTATGTAAAAGTTTCAAATTGATATTTTGATATTAACACGTGTCGCATTAGGATTTAAAGTTAATACATATGTACATATGTACATATGTACACAAGTCCACCTAACACATGCATTTAGAATATATCTGTGTCAAGACGAGTATTTTTGTCTTTTTATATAAAAAAAATTAAATTATAAATTCATACCTGCATAGGTACTAGGGTGATCGATTCGGGTTTTTAATCGGTTTTAAAACCCGGTTTTTTAACAATACGGTTGTCGGTTTTTTCGTTTTTTCAAAATTTTGATTTTTCGAATGTCGAATAGTCGGCGTTATTACATTATATTTCTTATTTTATATAGAGGTAGATATCCACCTTGTCCATACTTTCAAATGTATATATGTATGTATGTGTATTAATTAACAAGAGGGTACTAACTCAAAATTTTAGAATTTTCAGTGGAGACGAAAAACTGTTTGTGGTTACATTTTAAGAGAATTAGCAAATCCGATTATATCACAGTAAACAAATTTCATTTGAAATACTTATATGTTTTGAAAAGAGTCTCAACTCAAAAAACAGTCACATTTCGCAAAGCAAAGCAAAAAAAAATGTATCAAGATAAGAGTAATTGGAATATGTTGAAATTTTTACAGTAAATAGATACATATTGAAGTTGTTAGTTTATTTCTTGCAAAAAAAATTAATTAAAAATTTTGATTAAGAGCGATATATGTATATTAGATATAGGTATATGCAGTTAAATTTTATGTTGTACCTTTAATTTTTGTATTGTTTTTTATAATTTAAAATATTCGAATTATTTGAAACCCGGTTTCTGGAAAAAGTCGAATAATCGATCACCTTAATAGGTACATTTAATCATTTACATATGTATATTTGTTATTAATTTTTTTGAATGTTCAAATATTCCGAAAAACAGTGCGCCATCAAAAAATTGTGTTATAATTTGTTTGCCAATAGCTAATTCAGACGTAGCGCTTTACTATATATGGAAATATTGTAGATAAGAGTCCACTAAATAAATTTCATTAGCTTATTATGCCGGAAAAGTTATTTCTGCATTAATTTTTTTTTAAAGTAATTTGATTAATTTCCTTTAGAATAAATAACAGGGATTCCTAATTTTTTGCTAATAATATTTGGTAATATAATCTGAACGTGTCTAGGACCCTAATAGCTCACACAAACCACTTTTGAACTCAAAAATTTTCGTTTTTCATAATTTTTTACGCTGTTGAGTTTCATTACCAATTTTTGCAAAAAAAAAAAGTATGGTCTAGTTAAAATTAAAGTTTGACATCGGAATTTATTTCGGTCAGAGCAGTCAGTCAAACCGACAAGTGTTTGAACATGTGAAAAGCTGAAACTCTCCGTTGTGTGTAGCTTTTGTTTTATGTGTTGGCTTTGACTGCGACTGTTCAAATTTTCAGAAGCATAAGAAAAAGCAATTACACAAATCATAAGTTTTTAAACGGTGCTTCTTAATACCTCCTAACTAGATAACGCTCTGGTTTCATAAATAAAAATGTAAAATATACTTACCCTAACTGTCGTTGAATCATAAAAATGCACAATGATCTGATCAAGCGCTTTAAAATACTATCGTATATCGGATAAATTTCAGGATTATATTATATGTGTGTATAAAGCAAAAGTAATTCACAAAAATTATGAATTTCAAACTATTTAAAATGTTAATTTTTGGGGTTCTTAAAATTTTGCCGCCTTTAAAACTATGCACGGGTACGGGCCTCACAGGCTTATACGTTAATCCAAAACTGCAAAAAAACTAGCAGAGAATATAACGGCATTTCGAAATGTTAGCATAGAAGAACATATAATGTTTTATATGTACATACATACATATGTATGTAAATATATACTTTAAAGCTCAATTCAGCACGTGTTAATTTTTACAGAATCATATTTTTACTATAATTAATAATTTAAAGTTGAAATTTAAAAGTTGAAAAATGGCCGGGATTACGATTATTAAAATCTATTATAATATTTCACGGGGTTCTACTTAACCTATTTTAAAGAAATTGACCACCCACCTTAAGCTATAAAATAGACACAACCTCCATTTAAAAAAATGGGGAAAGTCACGCCCATTAAAATTTTATTTTAAGTTGTTCTACTTTACCGCTTTTTACAAGACTTAACACACACCCGCACACGCTCTGAAAAACACACAATCTTGCATTGAAAAAATGGGCATAGGTACGCTCATTAAAACGTAATTTTATATTTCGCGTACTTTTTTTGTCAGATCTATGCAATGAAATCGTTTTTTTTTTGGCAGAAAGAATTATAAGTTCTCAGCATTTCACAGAGTTTCAAGCAACTAAAATAAATCTACGAAAAGGCTCGGATTGAGCTCAACGACTTTTTCGGCATTTCAATTGGAATTTATGCTTCCTCGACAATGACGTCAATGTCATGGCCAAAATGATTGAAAGTATTATTTTGATGGTAACGAAAACTTTCTTTTCATCAAAACGAATTCCGAGTAAGGGCACAGATCACTCTTGGTTTAAACAGACATGGAATAGTCCAGTGACGAAAAAATCAAAATACTTGTACTTATTTAGTACGCAAAAGGGCAGCACCGCCGTGTGTCACATTGCTTAGGCGGGAAAATAGCTTTTAGCGAGCAGCATCACTGCCTCAGACGATAGTAAAATCTTCCGGTTACTTGGTAAAAGAGTAAATGATAGTGTTAGTTCTTCAATTCCGCATTTTTAAAGGAATGACCAAACATTCACAGACCCTCTTCAGAAAATTTTAACAACCAGGTTGGTAATGTTACGCCAATCCCCACAAAAGGGAAGGCTAATAACTCTGAAAATTTGCTAATAACTCTGAAAATTTGTTCTGCACTTTCAATATCTTACATAACCACAGGGAGTATAGCTTTCATAGATTCCGCTCTACTGGTGACCTAATTGCCATCCTCTTCGGCGTAAATGGGGTAAATCAATTCATCGTATTGGGAAAAGTAAGATGATTGCTCTAAATATCTCTATAGCTACTCTTTTACTGATTTGTTATAGATGGGATCTCATCAGAAGACCTCAAGGTAAATTCAGAGGTATCCAACTCTATTGGCGATTTTTTTAATATGAAAATTTTTTCGTTTTACCTAATTTTTTTGTACTTTTTTCGCTTTGGTGATTTTTTTCATTTTAGAGGTTTTGCTTTGCCGGCTATTTTTTCGCTTTTTTATTTTTAATGTTCAGTATTTCAGAAGGCAAGTAAAATATCATAATTAATTGTTTACATGCTCTCGAGAACAATTTTATGCTGTATTTCCATTCCATAAGGTCATAAATTTGCTAACAGGAGTCAGTTATTTTCGACAAGCCCCAATGTTTTGGTATTGTGTTAAAGTGACTTCGAGTCGACAACTGGAATAAGGGTGAATATGAAAAAAAGCCAAACGTTCGTCCCTTTTTTAGGGTTCCGTACACCAAAGGTGCAAATGAACCCTATTATTTTCGCTACGCTATCCATCTGTCTGTCTGTCTGTAAAATCTGAAGGGTGTGCCAAAACGAGAAAAATGTTAAAATCCCATGTAATATACATACAATTATGTATAAAAACCTGCAATTTGCAAAGTTAGCGTATTTTTATATAGACTACAACAATTAAACTAAAATTTAAACAATCAAAATTAAAGGGTATTCCATCATTTAATGTAATTTTGACTATGTAATTTTGACAATTTTCTGTATCTCGTAAACCATAAGAGGCAAACAGTTGAAATTTTCAAAAAAGCTGAAACTAAAATTGAAAAATCACCAAACCAAAAAAAAATTGCTAAACGAAAAAAATTTTCAAAAACTAAAAAAATCACAAAAAAGAAAAAAGTCCCATAAACAAGATATATCGCCAAAACTGAAAAAAAAAATCCGTAAGAACTGAAAAAAGCTTATCGGGTACTTATTTTTTTTAATGTCTGCATTATATAGCTAAAGGTCGTGTGCGAGTCATAGTCGCACTTACTAAGTTTATTTATTATTAGATTATTGTTATGCTTAAATACTCATATATCTTAAATAATTCCGGAATGCAAATTTGAACAGTTTTTACGACTTTATTTCTTTTAGAATTTGAATACCAGTAAATTCATTCTTAGCAGATATATTTTTCCGAAGCGAAACTATATACATATCGAATTCCCGGAGTCTAGCTTCAATTGTTCTTGTTTTAAAACTGAGTACAACTTCATGTAGTTATCACAAGCATTAAACTTTAAAAATTTTCGAAATCTATTATTTATGTAACTGTATCGTTGCAATGTCCAAAAATATTTTGACTCAAATGAAATTGTCTAAAGACAATTACAGAGAAATCAACGTCGTACGACTTTTTTGACACAGATGTAATACATATGTATGTATGTATGTATACCCAATAAGCAATGTTGCTTGAAATCAACTTTAAAAAATTGTTATTCTAGTCGCATATTCAATTGTCAAGGGTTTAATTATGCTTGATGTACACTTTATTTCAACAGCATTCTCCAGTGAAATGGGTACTTGAATTCAATTCGAACATTTCAATTGTATTACAGTTCAATTCAAGCCTTGAATTATACTGTAATTCAACCTTGTATTACAATTGAATTCAAGTATATTTCAAGCTCAAAAAACAATGCTTTTAAAATAGAGAGGAAAATGCAATCGGCAAGTTTTCTTATGATTATTTTCTGCATATCTTCACCATAGTTTCTACGATTTTAATCACCTTTTGTTTTTTAAAAAATCACTTTTTTATTTATCTTTGATATTTTTCACCACAATTTTAATTTTATTAAAAAATAAATAATTTATTTGACAAGGTTTGAACATGTTGTATGTTGTTTGATTTTTTATTTTAAAATATTTATTATTTATTTAAAATATTTCATTCAATAAGAATTGAAATTACTGAACTTGAGCCTGACTATGAATTATTTCTGATTTTAAAATATTTTCAAACTTGAATATTACTTGAAAAAAATGTTTGAATTCAACTTTGTTTCCAGTTTAATTTCAAGTGCTTGAATTTAAATTTTTTGAGTGCTTATTGGCATGGTTGCCAGATTTGACGATTTATCGTCATTTTGACGATTTTGGCTTGCAAAAATAGCATTTTGACGACTGGACGATTTTCGCCTTCAATTTGACGATTTTAAAATAATTATAAATTTATTAGAATTTTAAAACAATTTTGAGCCTGACAAAGAATTTGGCAGCTTGTGAAACAATATTCAATAAAACTATTAAGTAAAAGGCAATAAATTTTAATTTTTGTATTAATAATTTTCGAATTAAATGTTTTGCAAGTCTATTATTGTACAGAATTTATCAACTAAAACAACAGAAATACAAAATTTATACGGTCAAATGTAGAAACTATTTTAAAATGTTATGAGTGATTTTTTTTAAAACAGACTTGCTTGAGTGTGATGGTTTTTATTTGGGGAATTATAAAGATGAAAGTGAATATCAATGAAATCAATCAATCAATCGAATTAAAAAATATGAAATAATTAAAAATTTTCATATGCAACCGTGTGGTAAAATTCTAATAAGTTTAGACTTCGTAGATAAATTAATTCTAATTTATCCCTACAATATTATTATAGAAAACAAAAGTTCTTTCTACGATATTTTTAAAGAGTTTCCTCGCATTGTTAAAGAGTGTGTATGTCAGGAAATTTAATATAAATTCAGGCAATTAAAGTTATTAAAATTGGAAAAAGTTTTCTATGATACATATTTAAAGCTTTAAGATTTGTGGAAAAAATTCCCAAAACAAAAAAAATTACTAGTCTTTTTTCCCCATCATAACTTATTCTATCCAAAAACTTTCCTCCCGCTAGTAAAGTCTACTATAATTTTTCTTCTCTTCTTTAGTAACTCACATAAGTTAATAAAAATACTTCGTTCAGTAAGAATTGAAAATACTGAACTTCAGCAAACATAGAAAGAGTATTTAGTCAAATTAACTTAAACAAAACCAAAGAAAGACATGTAATTATTTTGTTTTTTAAACAATTGATGCTTTTTTGATAAGCATTTAGCTTCCTTTATAAAAAATTCGAATTTATTTGTTGTGCTATGTTTACGTTTGATAAAAGTGTTTGATTTATTTTTGACGAATTTTTGACGTTTCTGGATAATAATTTTCACGATTTTGACGACTTTTTGTGCGAAATTTGACGAATTCACACCTATTTCATCTGGTAACTATGCTTATTGGGTCTTAACTAGTACGTTAACGAATTTAAATCTCATTGCTGTGATCTTCATAGTTATGTACGTATGTATATACATATATATTTACATATGTGTATTTTAAAATTTTTGTTTTTTATTCAACCACTTTTACCAAAATGTTATACTCGTAATTAATTCCGTTTTAGTATTTTTTTTCAATTCTTTGGCACTTTTAAATATTCTCGACAGCGCACATTAAAATTACAGAGAGTTCGTGTTTGTTGCTGTGTTCGAAGTGCCAAGAATGACATTGCGTGCAAGTGTCAAAAAATATCACAACATCACATCAAATAAATGTTAAATTATGAAAAACTAAAATTGTATATAAAAAAGATATAAAAGCGAAATGTAAAAAAACGAAATATTCATAAAAGAATTAATTACTAAATAGTAAAAGTAAGAAAAAAGTATGAGTGTAGATTATGATTAGAAAAACTGAAACATTCAACGAAATTACTAACAATAATAATTATAATGGCAGGCGCTTGAGGGACAGTCCACCCAAAGATACCAGCTAATGCTGAAAAAGAAACTTTTACGTTTCGGGTTAGTGTTTATTATGTTTATTATATCCATACATACATATACGCTTGTTGCAGCAGGGTTTAGATGTAAATTTTGCTGAATGACAGCTTAGACTTGTTGGCTGGTGTCTTCTGCTATTACTGACCCTTCAGTAATAAGTAAGAATATTTATAGCAGCAGGTAGCGATACTTGCACATATGTATACTCATACAAGGTGGCGCATAAGTTATGTTACAATTTGATTTGCCTGCTATATTTGCGTATGGCGCCAAGTATTACTCTTCTTTAACATTTATGCATTAAACACATTCACCACAGCAGGCTACATGAACATACAACTTCAAATGCTGCTAGCTGCATTTGTCGCCTCGTAGCCAGCTACTTCATTATTTTGGCGACGGCAGCAGCACCATCTGTACCTCATATTTAAGTATAAATACATAGTTCAGTATTGCCACCATCAAATATTTCGCATTTATAAAAATTATATTACTCTTTTAAAATGTACTTATATGACTTAAAAGTAGAAAAATGAATCAATTTATTCTTTACACCAACTTTTGGATATTTTTTTTGTTAACTAATATGAAATAATTGTGCGATATCAATTATTCAATATTTTGTATTGTACTGGCAACACTGAATTTTCTCATTGCTGTATTCTATTTTTGACATTTCGTAGTCGGTAGCTGAATGAGTTTAATACTTTACGATGGTATCAAGTAATCTTTTTTATGAAAACAGAGATATGTACATAGTACATTTTTTCAGTTGCAACAAACAGCGAGTTCATATTGTCATTACATTTGCGCTACCTTGTGCTTTCATATATTTATATGTGTTCTAGTTTTTAGTGTCAGATAAATGTTTCCTGATATTAGTTTTTGACCCTTGTGTGCGAGTATTGTATTTACTTTTCAGCGTCTTCTATCTGCAGTTATGACAAGTATTTGACCTGTGTCGTGTGTTTTTTTTATTGAGTTTACTTTATTAATTTTCACTTTAACTTAACAGAACAAAAAAATATATAAATATTTTATTTTTATGTTTTTTTTCTTTAAAATTCCTACAAAACTGTCTGAGTGAAGTGTTTAAGGTTTGCGTGTTTTTCTTAGTCGTAACAAAAATAATAAAATGTGTATTAAAATAATAGTTGCTAATAAAGAAAATTTATATAATTTATCATTTTAAGAAATATGCACCTATAAATAAAGAAATAATCATAAATTAACACCCATAATTAGTTCGTTAAACGCAACTAATCGATCAATTAATAAAATAATTGAATTTATGATCTTGTGAATAAAATAAAAAAAGTTTCGCAAGTGCATTCATTCTTGTTATCTTATAAAAAATATTCCTTGTGGACAGAGTTGCCATATTGTTAGTCTACAAATTTTTTGAGATGCTAAGAAGTATTTTATCATCTCACGCACCATACTTTCTTAGAGTAGCTACAATTTTTTTGAGTTTGATTTTTATTACCAGATTGGTGTCACGGAAAATAAAAACGAAAAAAATTTTATTTATATTCGAAGTGCAGTTTTAAGAAAGTGTTCTACACATACAACGTGGCGCATAAACAGTGTAAAAAGTTTAACTTTTTTGATAGAAGAAAACATGTACATACCAGAGAATAACAATAAGTACTCAAAAAATGTACAGACATCTTAATCTTAATTTTACTTAATATCACATATTTTCTCTCGAGCAACTATGACTAAAGGCTCAGGTAGCCGACTGTAATGTAATGTAACTGCAACATAGGAAACAGCTGATCGCTATTTTTATATGAAAAGTAGGTTAGGTTACATTACATATGTGTAACCATTTTCATTACTTTTCACATAACAATATCGATCAGCTGTTTTCTACTGTTGCAGTAACATTACATTACAGTCTGGTAACAGAGACTTAAAACCGATTCCAACATACAAGAAAATCTCTACTTTGTATATGCAAAAAAACGAAACTATGCTACAACCACAAATAAAAAGACACATGCGTATTAAACTAATTGACTCACGCTCATACTTTCAGTCTGAATATTTTTAAACACAGAATACTAATATTTATTCATCAAAAAAAATACAGTCATACTCGGAATATTTATTCATCATTCGCCATTGTATACATAAAATGCAATGGAAAATGTGTACCTGTATGTGTGGGTGTTTGAGAAAAAATGCTTTATGTTTGTGTTTAAATCAAATAGCTCTGTATTACGCATGTGCATTCGATTTAATATTCAGAATATTTTTATATTCACATAGTCTATAAATTTCAGTTGATGTCGCACAGTGGGGGGATTTTGAAAAAAAAAGTGGAAATAATTCTGCAGTTTCTAAACGAGCCGCCCGATTGTAGTAAAATTTAAAAAGGTGCTACCGAACTTAAGTCTGGAATTGGGATTAGACAACCTTAAAGGGGGCGGAGCCACAAAGCCCCAAAGTGGGCAACCTCGGGTTAATGAAAAATTCAAACCGATGCCAAGCTAATGTTTTTGATATGCTAAAATAGAGTTTTTGCAAGTGGATTTCTCTATCCAAGCTAAAAAAATCTCCTTCACTTATGCAGTGTCGCTTGCAGTTTAGGAAATATTCGAGAAAAAATTTAAATTTTGGGTTTTTTACCAACCTTGGTCCACTGTTCGACTAATGGCTATCAAAATCACTACTAAGTCAAGAGTTATACGGAAATTAAATAAAATATTTGAAAAAAATGGTTTTTTTGTCGTTTTTGGCTGTAAAAAGTGGGTTAATTATTTCGCTATTTTAAAATTTTGCTACGAAATTAACAGCATGTTTTTATGTATTCAAAAGGTAATACTAAAGGAAATATTACAAAGAAATCTTTTGTTAATAATTTTCGTTATTAAAGGTGTCATATCGTTTTAAAATCGACCTATTTTTGTTATAAATATCCTCACAAAAACATAAATGTGAAAAAAGGCCAAGTTCCTTTCCAAAATTTCGGCCATCAAAAGTAGTGAGATAAAATTTTTTACCAAGTTCATGCTTGGTACAATACCTAGCACTGCAATTTGGTATGCATTTGGAAGGGTTTCTTAATAAGAAAGGTTTTCTAATCTGTTATAGTTCTATTCATAATGTCTGCGCCAGTTCAAAAGGGCAGAGTTACATAAAATTATGGGTTATAGGGTGATATGTGCACCATTGTGTCATAATAAGGACCGAGTAATTTGCTTAATTTTTAACAGTCATCTAAGTAGAAATATGTAAAATATAGTGTAAATTTTAGTGGGAGTGACTCCGCCTATTTGTCTAAAGTCTGCTCAGATGTAGTACTTTTGAAAACGCAAAATTAAATGCTAGCTTGAGTGAAATGTGCATACAAGGTTTTAATACATTAGCTTGTGTTTTAAATTTATCTAGTTGGTAACTTACCTAAGCCAGTTTTTTTTTTGCGAAATTTCAGTTCTCTACCGTATCATATTTTAATGAAAATTTTATAAACGTGGCCGTACTTCCCTATTTTAATAATCGGTGCTTTCAGATTTTTCCTGTTCGGAAATCCTTCAACTTTGAGTCTTAATTTTGAGCTTAAAGTGCGTGTCCATGCTCCCCAATTGAAACTTTCAGGATTTTAAATCTTTCTTGGTGATCTCTAACTTAGATTTATTTGCGTATTGAATTTAAGCTCTCTAGTGCAAATTCTAGCCTGAAATGTTATGGCCGTTACCCCCACTCTCCGTCACTTTTTTAAACTCAAGATTTTGTTATGAGCAGCGCCCAAATATCATCGTACCTTTTTTAAGATGATAGCTTTTAGTTAAAGCTTCTGTTAAAAGCTTCACTACAAAATTATCGTGGGCCCTGCCACTCCTGGTTAAAATATTTGGATTTTTAGATTTTTCTATTTGGTTTCTCATCTCGACCTACTTGCGTATCAAACTTCAGCTCTCTAGCGCAATTTAGTTATTTAATTTTTATGGGCGGGAATGCGCCCACCTTTTTTAAGTAAATTTGTTTTTGCCAGTGCCAATCAGACATGTCAAGTTTCGTTGAAAACGGATATTAATATTTAAATAAATAGTATATTTAAATCTGCTGATCCGAAGTACATGAAATAGGATTGTATGCGCGTGTTAAAACCCACTTTTCAACGAAAATTTATAGCCTTGTATTATTGCAACATGTATGCCAAATTTCAATAAAATCGCTTGAGTTTACCGCTTTACGTTTGTTTTTTAAATTCTGAGCCTTATGGGCGCAGCCTCGCCCTCCTAGGTACAATTTTTGGGTTTTCAGTTTTTTGTAGTAATTAGCTAATTTATTACTACTCGTTTGTCAAATTTTAGATCACTAGGCGTGTTCCCGCCTATTTTTTTAAATCCAATGTTTGCTTTGGCTAGTGTTTATCTTTCCTGTTTAGTTTCGTTGAAAACCGATAATATTAATTACATAAGTAGTACATTTAAATGTGCTGACCGGAAGTACATGAAATAGGAGGAGTAAACTGTATGGGCGTGTTAACGCCAACTTTTTCTAACAAAAATTTATAGCCTTGTATTATTGTCACATTTGTGCCAAATTTCAATAAAATCACTTGAGTTAAGCGCCTTAGATATGTGTTCTTATTTCTGAGCCTTGTGAGCGTAGTCCCGGACCCTTGGTAAAAATTTTCGGGTTTTCAGATTTTTCTAGGTGATTACTCACAAAGTTCTACTTATGCACCAAAATCCAGCTCCCTAGCGCAGATTTTAATTTTTATAGGCGTAGCCACGCCCCCTTGGTTAAAATTTTTGGGTTTTCAGATTTTTCTAGTTCATCGCTCACCTAGATCTACTCGTGTACCAAATTCCAGATCTGTTGCTATAGCGGCAGTGCTTCATTAATTTGATGAGTGTGTCAGTGGTCAGTGAGTATGTCTTAAAATATGCACTTTTTGCACCTCCATATCTCAGAAACCTTCTGTTCTAAAATTTTCAAACTTCGCATATGAAGTAACATTGATTTATTCTAATTATGAATTAAATTTTAGAATTTTGCGTCGGCGGGGGAATAAGTTATTGGGTGGGGATGGGGGTAAAAACAGCTCGAATGCCTTCCTGTAAATATACGCACTGCGTGCATTGGCCGGAACTTGGCCTGGCGCCCTACCGTGCACCTAGATGAAATGTAAGGCTTTTTTTTCTCAAATTTCATGTTTGGAACTAAAAAATTTCTCATTTAACCCTACGACATGATATGTTTTTAAATGTTTCCTAAAATATTATCTGTGCCCAGCGAAAGATAAGAAAAATACAGCAGAAATACCAAAAAAAACCTATTTTTGGGATTTTATGAAATCTTTTTGGAATTACTGGGAACTTAAAAGAAAATTATATGTGGTAATTAATTATGTGCAAGTAATTAGAGAAAATTTAGTACAAATTTATTTGTATAGGAAAATTAATACTTATTTTTTTATTGTTACTTGTAGCTGTATTAATTGAATATATTGGTGTAATATTCATATATGTAGTTATGAAGCTACGTCTAATTTTGAAAAATACCTGAGATAATACTTGTAATTATACTTGTAAACTAGGGTGTAAAAAAATTTTTTTTCAGGACTTAAGCATAATTTGAAACATTATAGGGTCAAGTATTATTAAAATTTTTTTCAGATTTTTCGGACGAGGTTTAGATGTCGCACAATTCTAATTTTTGCAAAAATCCGAATTTGCCATTTTTTGTATTTTCTTCATAACTTTAATCATAAACATAATTTACTTAACTCTTGACTAATTAGTTTAAAAGAAAAATTTCGAAGCTATGTTTTTGTGTGCAAAAACTGATAGTGTTTTTAATAAATTGGTTCTTTTAGGTAGCCTACATTACAATTTTTCGTAATTTTTCCATAAATATTGTAAATAACTTTTAATATTTTTTTAAAAATTAGAAAACTAATGCCGTAGGTCAAAAGGTTAATTAGTTTTAAGTAATTTTAAAGCAAAAATTGTTGATTTTGCTCTTACCGTTCCTGAGTTATACTCGTTTTCAGCTTTGTAACTAGTTTAATTTTATACAAACAAAAAAATCAAACCTTAAAAATGGAACTGACTTGAACCCAATGTGCACACTTAATTTTTTTTTAATTCGGTAGATTCGACAAAAAAAAATCCGTAGATTTGAATGAAATTTTTTTTATTTTAAATACATGTATTTATTTATTGTATCTTCAAATATGAACTTCTTAAATCTAAAATATAATTATTAGGACCGACCACTGTCTGACATAAACTTGTTAATAGTTATAAATAATACATAAGTAGTGATAATCAAAAAAGAAAAAAAAATGTATAAAAAAGTATAAAAAAAGTATTTTCAAGAAATCCCATCTGGAGTGTTGAGTAATAGAGCCCTTGTGTACCTACTTTTTAAGCGGATTTGTCCAGTAAAGTTCAAAATATTACGAGCCAGCGGATTAGGATGTGACTCGAGTTTTGTTAAATATTTGCCTGCGTATTTTGAACAGTCCAGGCTAAGTGTTGAATTTCTGCCAATCAACCAGTGTATTTGAGATAACTTAAGTTTCATCTGAGTTAACTTAAAGTCAATATGATGTTTCCATGTAAGCCTTCACTTGGGAATGTTGAGGAATATTTTAATTATTGATTCGAATTAGGGAACAAGTATCTCTTCTTAGGGCAAACGTTATATGAACACACTTTTGTTCATTTACCTTAATTCTCCATAAGTTCAACCACATTTCCAATTGTGTAATATGTTCTTGTAAATATCGGGAAGCCTCGTGAGGGTTTTCATGCATACTAAGGCAGGCTGTATCATAGGCAATCGTAGATGTATGGATATTGCTGCTCAAAGGCATATCACAAGTATAAATCAAATACAAAACTGGCCCCAGTATGCTCCCCTGTGGCACACCGGATGATATAGATTCGGGCACACTCATGAATTCTCCTTCCACAACCGTGAACTTCCGGGTAGTAATGTAACTTTCTAATAAATTCACTAAATTTATTGGTAGATATGATTTTAATTTTAAAATTAGGCCTTCATGCCACACTTTATCAAATGCCTGAGAAACGTCAATAAACAGGCCAGAACAATACTTCTTTTCCTCAAATTTTTTTTCTTACAAATTGAACTAATCTATGAGTTTGTTCAATTTTGCTATGCTGACTTCTAAAACCAAATTGATGGTCTGGGATGCACCCACTATCACTTAAAATTGGGGACAATTTTGTGATGAGCAGCTTTTCGAAGAGTTTTGACATAGTTGCCAGCAAACTTATTGGCCTATATGACTCAGCTTTAGTAAGATATTTGTCCAGCTTTGGAATCATTTTAATTTTTGCAAGCTTCCAGAGTTGTGGATAATACTCCAGTCGTAATATGGCATTAGAAATAAAAAATATTGTTTTTATACAATAAAAAATGTGTTTTCTCTCTCAAATATATATATGTATGTATATACCTATAGGTGGTGGCTTAAAAGACTTTTGCGATGATGCAGCGGGCTTGTCGTCGGTGACTTGCAATAATGAAAAACGATTTTGACGATTGATAGATGATGCGCTATTATCCCTAGACATCTTTGGAGCAGATGAAATTTTTGAAGAATTCGGGCTTCGCCCGAATCACTATTTGGCATTGGACAAAGCGAAGTTGATCGCTGACGAAAAATTGGATTTGCCGTTAAAAAAAAAATACTTTCATTAGATTTATTATTTCTATTATTTTCCTTGAGAGCTTCAGAACTCGCAGTTAAATAGGCATTTCTACCGTTAGAACTCACTTCATAATTTTTTGTATTTGAGGTACTCATATAGAGTATTCCTCAAGGGCATTTTTTTGTTTTTTTGCTTGCGGTTATTTTTTTGTTTCTGTAATTTATGATTGTTTATTTGTTTTTGAGATACTCGTATAGAGTATTCCTCAATGTCACTGTTTATGTTTTTTTTTGTTTACGGTTTTTTTTTGTTTTTGTTATTTTCACTATGTACATACAAATATTATTAAAGCACATAAAGCTTAATTATTAAAGTCAGTATGTACCTATTACGAATAATATGCACTACGAATATTTTTTTGTATAATTTTTTGTTTGTTTAATAAGAATGTAAGAAAAATTCCGCTAATCGACTATTCACTACGAAGGTACAACGAGGATGAAATTCGGTAGAAAATTTTTTTATTCAGAGAAACATAAAAAATAACAATTCAAAGAAACTAAACAGGTTCCAAAAACGCACTTAAAACTTCACATGAGATTGGAAATTAAACTGCCATAAACAATGAAGCATTTCCATTAAAAAAAGTGTCATCCTCAGTTATTTGCCCTTACCTTTTATATAGATATACACTGCATATATAAAATAAAAATAATATATGTACATGAATATGTAACAGGAATTCAGTTTTTATACCCTTTACCAAAAAATTGTAGAAGGGTATATATAGGTTTGTCATTCCGTGTGTAATTTCTACAATATTAATAAGCGACACATAAAGTATATATGTATATTCTGGATCCTTATGCATAGGGAAGACGAACAAGCGATGTCCGTCTGACCGTGAAATCGGTTTTCCGAACCCCCCAGAAGAGCTAGAGACTTCGTTCTTGAACTGAAATCAAAAAAATCGCCAAAACCAAAAAAATCACAAAAATTTATTTAAAAAAAAAACGCCAAAAACCGAAACAAATCGCCTAAACGAGAAAAAAGTGTTTCAACTAAAAATAAAATTGCCACATTGAAAAACAATAAAAAAATTAGAAAAAATCGCCGAAATGAAAAAAATCGGAATAACGAAAAAATTGCCAAAATTAAAAAAAACCCAAAAATCGACAACACAAACATCGCCTAAATTAAAATAAAATCGCCAAAATAAAAAAAATCGCCAAAATTAAAAACAACGCCAAAAACCGAAAAAAGTCGTCTAAGCGTGAAAAAAGTGTCTAAACTTAGAAAAATTGCCACAATGAAAAAAAAACGCCAAAAACTAAAAAATCGCCGAAACCAAAAAAATTGCCTATATGAAAAAAATCGCCTAAATTAAAAAAATCTAAAAAAATCGCTAAAATTAAAAAAAAAAATCGCCAAAAACCGTAAAAATCGCCAAAACGAAAAAAAAAGTGTCACAAAAGTTGCCACAATGAAATAAAAACGAAAAAACTGCCAAAACCAAAATAAAAAATTTCTATATGAAAAAAATCGCCAAAATTAAAAAAGCACCAAATTAAAAAAATCGCCAAAATTAAAAAAGCACCAAATTCAAAATAATGCCAAAAATTTAAAAAAATTGCTAAAACGAGAAAAAAAAGCCCTAAAACTAAAAAAAAAACACCAAATTAAAAATAATGTCAAAACCCTAAAAACGAGAAAAAAAGCACCAAAACGAAAAAAGCACCAAATTAAAAAAAGCCAAAACCCGAAAAAAATCACAAAACTAAAAAAACCCCCTTAAAAACGCTTAAAAGCGGAAAAACCCTGTTGTGTATTCATACACCAGTGTTTCGTTAACAACTCGACTTTATTAATAATGAAAATAAGGTACAAGCTACTTAAGTATAAATACATAAACCTAACCGTTATTTGGTGTATAAGTATATCAGTAAATAATCATGATATTTCTTATGTGCCTATGTTGTATATAAGTATCCAAATATATTATATACATACGTTATCGTTATACTTGTTATGTACATATGTATGTTCAGTATGTAAGTACTTATAGCGGTCTGTAAAGAGAACAATATAAAGTATTTTCATATGCGTGTTTACATTACATTTCTTCCCTTTTTTAGTTTTTTTTTCATTCAAAATATGGTAAATATTGTTAAATTTATAATTTGTAATTAATATTTTCTTTTTTTCTTAATCTTTCCTTTAAAGGTAATTCATTTTTTACAACCTCTTCAACGGGTAAAATTTGTGCGTCGAAAAATTCCTCATCTTCACTAATTTCTCGTCCACTTTCTGGATTTCCTGGACTACTTAAAACTATTACATCATGTTTAATTTTCTTTATTTGATTTCTATGGGCTATAATTCGTCTTTTCTCAACTTCGATTAAATACAATGTTTTCCCTACTTTTTTACAGACCGTTCCTCTTTTCCATTTTGCGATACTATTTTGATTTGGATTCAAATATAAAATTTTTTCACCTCTTTCTATATTAAAATTTTCAAATTTTTTGCTCTTTACAAAGTTTTGTGTTTCTCTAATTTTCTTTTCTTTATATTTGGTGGTGATTGATTTTGTATTTGCATCCTTCTGCAAAGTACAATATGACAGTAAAGTTATTGGTTTATACGCTAAAATTAATTCACTTGGGCAAATGCCGGTAGCTGTTGATGGTGTGTTACGATAATTAAACAAAAAGTTCAGAAGGACGTTCCCAATGGTTAGCTTTTGCTCCCCACTTGCTGCAAAATATGCCTTTAAACTACTTTTAACAGTCTGGACACCCCTTTCTGCCAGGCCATTACTTTGTGGATGGTAAGGGGGACTAAACATTTGATTTACTCCATTAGTTTTCAGAAATAATGAAAACTCCTCACTCCTAAACTGAGGTCCATTATCACTAACCAGTGTAGCGCAAAATCCAAAATTTGAAAAAAACAATTTCAATTTCTTAATTATAAAAAATGTTGAAGTTTTTGATAATAGTTGGACATCTATCCATTTCGAAAAATCATCCACGACAATTAGGAATTCAGTGCTCTGAAAATGTAGTAAATCGACATGAATCCGTTCGAATGGATACGACGTTGGTGGCCAAGTAAAATTTGGGCAATCCCTAATTTCATTTTTTGTTTTCTGGCATAAGCCACAATCTGCAACATATTTCTCAATTTATTTGTCAATTGATGGCCACCAAATTGATGCACGAGCTAGTAATTTCATTCGTACAATACCGATGTGAGTTTCGTGAAGTAGAGAGAGAAATTTATTTCTAACCATCGTTGGAATTACTAAACGGTCTGCATAAAACAAACATTTTTCTTTAACTTCTAAAGAATTTCGTACGTTTTTATATGGCGCCAATAGACTGTTTTCTTTTGCCTCGTTTGTCCAGTAATTTTCTTCAACGAATTTTATCACTTTACTGATTACTACATCTTTTTCTGAAAATCGAACAATGTCTTTTAAAGAAATCGGGATACAATTGTCAAAATTTAAAAAATGTATGTTATAATTCCTTACATCTGTTTCAGACTCTTGAGGAAGACGGGATAAGGCATCCACATTTTTTTGTTTAATCCCTGGTCGATACTTAATCTTGCAATTGTAATTTGATAAAAAAACAAAATCCACCTATGGAAACGTACAGAAACGATACTAGACAAAGCTTTTTGATCTCCTAATAGTTTTTCGAGTGGCTGATGATCGGTATATACGGTAAAAGTGTAACCATATACGAATTTATGAAACTTTCGAATCGCAAATATTACCGCAAGAGCTTCTCTATGGATCTGCGAGTAATTTTTTTCAGCCTTGCTCAAGGTGGACGAAACCATGTAACACGGTCTTTCTTTCCCTTCCATGATTATGCTAAGTATAGCGCCTACCCCATAAGGTGAAGCATCGCATGCTATCACTATTGGTTTACTAGGGTCAAAATGTACTAATAAATCATTTTCGCACAATAATTTTTTAGACTTCTCAAAAACAATAGTACACTCTTCACTCCAATTCCAGCTCACGTCTTTACGCAGCAATTTATACAAAGGTGCTAATATCATTGAACTACTTGGTAAAAATTTTGAATAATAATTAATCAAACCTAAAAAACTTTGGAGTTGCTCAACATTAATAGGCTCTGGAGCATGAATTATAGCGTCCATTTTTGACTTTGATGGCTTAATACCTTCTGGGCTTATATTGTGACCTAAATACTCTAGGTTGTTTTCTAAAAGCTTACATTTACCCCAATTTATTTTTACGTTAAACTCACGTAATCTATTTAAAACTTTGTACAATTTAGCTTTACAATCATTTTCGCCTTTACCTGCTACTAGAATATCATCTAGATAGACTGAAACTCCGTCTAGCCCTTGTATAATTTGATCCATAATCCTCTGGAAAATCATTGGGGCAGTTGAAACACCAAATGGTAGTCGACAGAACTCAAATAAGCCCATGTGGGTATTTATCGTTAACAAACTACGACTATCTTGGTTTACTAGCAATTGCAAATATGCTTTACTTAAATCGAGGATAAAAAAACATGTTGTCCCTCTTAAACTTGTTAGGATGTCTTCAATCAACGGTAATGGATATACATCCATTTCTATAACAGGGTTTATTGTAACTTTAAAATTACCACAAATTCTTATATTTGAATCTTTTTTTATTACGCAGACTATTGGAGCTGCCCAATCACTTTTTCGGACTGATTGAATTATACCTTCGTCACACATACGGACTAAGTCGGCCTCTACTGCTTTCCTTAAGCTTAAAGGAACAGTATACGGCTTGAAAAACTTTGGCTGCGCATTTGGCTTAATATAAATATCGGCAGAAAAACTTTTTATGGGGCTTGAAGAAATTATAAACAAAGAAGGAAATCTACTTTTTAATTCATCCATAATATTTGTCTGCCACATAGTCTCTACCGATAAAATATTATTTAACTTACTACGAGGTGCATCAAAAAAATTTCACCAGTTGGGGAACAACACATCTATCCAATTGCGTTCCATCAATGGGGTGAACTGTCGTATGGACTTTACCACAACTTATTTCAAATCGTCTACACCATTCACGGTCACCGATATTTCTCCAATCATATCGACTCTATTCCCTGTTAGAACTTGTAAAGGAGGGTAATTAGTACTTGTTAAGACAATATCACTAAAATATAATTTATAATCTATTGAAGAAATTACAGACACGACGGCTCCGGTATCAATTTCTATTTCCAACTGTGTTTGGTTTACCAACATGTTTTTTAATAATGGAGACTCCATTTTATTCACCCAATTTAACGACCCCAACTTAAACTGCAGCTCATTTACATGATTTTTGCTTGCATTTTTATGACTTGAAGTTTGTTTTTTCTTTGAATAACAGGCTTTTGCTGAGTGGCCTTTTTTCCCGCATCCAAAACAGATCCACTCCTTTGCTGGACATGCGCCACTGATATGCTTTGAAGTACATTTTGGACACTTTTCTATACTTTTATATTTACTAGATCGATAATTTATTTTATTTATTTCGTACGACGTCGATGGTTGCATACTCTTTTGTTCTTTATCAACTAATTCGAATGACTGGGATAACTTACAGGCTAGTTCCCACGTCAACGACGATGTTGATAGCAATTTTGTCTGCAATTGGTTATTGTTAACTCCACAAACCAAACGATCACGTAAAGCCTCCTTTAAAAACGTTCCAACGGGTTGATAACAGCTTTAGGTTAATTATATATTCGCCTACCGGTTCACCTGCCTTTTGGGAGCAGTTATAAAATCTGAAACGTTCGGCAATTACATTTTTTTCTGGAATAAAATGTGGTGAAATTTCTTTAACTAGGTCCTTAAAAGCTTTAGCTGTTGGTTTTTCTGGCAAAATTATCGATTTTATTCTCTTATAAGCTTCCGGACCTACTAATGTCAAGAATAGTGCTACTTTGTTTTTTTCTTCCACATTGTTTATTGTAAATAATTGCTCAACACGCTCAATGTATTCGCTGAAATCATACCCAAAAGTGAATTGCTCGATAGATCCAATTAATGACATTTTGTTAACTGGTTGTGGCTTAAGACTTTTTTTTTAATTTTTCTTTTGGGTTTTTAATTTCTCGTCGCCAAAATGTTGTGTATTCATACACCAGTGTTTCGTTAACAACTCGACTTTATTAATAATGAAAATAAGGTACAAGCTACTTAAGTATAAATACATAAACCTAACCGTTATTTGGTGTATAAGTATATCAGTAAATAATCATGATATTTCTTATGTGCCTATGTTGTATATAAGTATCCAAATATATTATATACATACGTTATCGTTATACTTGTTATGTACATATGTATGTTCAGTATGTAAGTACTTATAGCGGTCTGTAAAGAGAACAATATAAAGTATTTTCATATGGGTGTTTACATTACAAACCCCAAAAACGAAAACCATGTCAAAATTATATTTTATATAGGCTAAAGTTCGTAGAGTATTACTACGGAACCCTTCGTACGCAAGTCAGAGTCGCACCTTACTGAATTTATTTTTAGTAAATGGAGATGGAAATAAAATTTATCGCTAGAGTACACTGCTAACTATAGAATTAATTAAAGAACATGTTCCGTTTCCCTGAAACCGTTCCTTTTTGCTGAACAAATTCGAAAAAATTCTGTAGGAATAAACGTTTACATAATACCACTATATATATATATATATATATATATACCTTTTCCAATGGGATGTTTAAATTGAAGAAATTAACAATTTTGCAAAATTAAAGATTACTAAATAAAACAAGTTACATAGTTTACTTGGTATGGAGGTACAATAGTAAAACTTTTTTCGAAGTTCGAAGCTTTAGCGAATATATATGTACATATATATGGATACAACGGCATTATTTGTTTGTTTAGCTATAAGTGCAACAAACGAGTAACTTATTCATCAAGTATCAAGAATTAAAATTACTCTTAATGTACCAAACACGTATCTTAATAAATGCGTTTCATAATTAAACTTACTACAAATATATACAGACGTAGTCAATTCCATAATAATAGCATATGAACTTTTATCCAAACACCGAAGTAGATGGACCGTTTCTTTTTTGCTCTCCTGAAAACTTGTATTTTGTTTTTAGAAAGTAAGGCATCGATATTCAACTTATTAAAAAAAAAACATATTAAATCGAAAAATGCCGAAAGGTCACTTATTAAAAATTGCACTAGAGCAAAAATTATGATTTTTTTCACAAAATAAATATGTACCTACATATCTATGTGCTTACGTATGTATCTCTATACTATATAAACAGCACTTTGGTAAAGGGTATATAAGATTCGGCACAGCCGAATATAGCACTCTTACTTGTTGTACATAGGTTTTATAAAGCTACTAAAATAAATTTTATTTGACAAACATTTGCAACTACAAAGATTATATGTGGGATCCATTTATGAATTTAATCTTTTGTGCAAAAATTATTAAATCATTGGTAGGAATAAATATTTCATCTCCAAGGCAAGTTTTGTTTAATGATTTTCATGACAGAAAATGAGCGCTCTGCGGCCGCACTTCTATGTGGCAAAATAAACAATTTACACATACATATGTATATCGACTTAAATTACTAAAAAACAATATTCGGTAGATTTCAGACCTTGTTCGGTAGAATTGGTAGATTGTTAAATTCACAAACATATTCGGTAGAATCTACCGAATATCGGTAGAAAAGTGCACCCTGCTTGAACCCATCGAACATTTTTTCGCTCACCTGAAGAAAAAGTTCTAGGAAAAATAAAGTATGTACAGTTAATACTGGTTATGAAGGAAGAGTGGGAAAAATACCCGAAGAATAGAACAGCAAAGAAAACATTTTTTTTACAAACTGTATACAGAGAAAACAGATTCGTTGAGACAATCGAATTTTTTGCCAATCGAATTTTGGCGGTTGCACCAACTACATAGAATTCTGGTATAACGACTGCAATTTTCTTGTGGTACCACCATATTTTAATTATAACCCTTAACCAAATAGTTGCAGCAACAAATAAAATTGGTTAACAGTTAAATAAAAGTTATTCGTGCTACCGAAAATATGGTTAGTATAACTAAAACAATATCATAATTGGTTCCTGTGAAAGAAAAATTGACCGTCCTTACTGAAAAAAATAAACAATAGACGCAAATAAAAATACATAATTTCAGACATTTATTATTTGACATATTGTTATAAGTTTATTTTAATTGAAATTAATTTTCTGGTGGTGAAGCATGTTTAAATGAATTTCTAAAACCACATATTTTAAACAGCCACGAACATGTTATCTTGCACATACTTTTAAAAACCATTTGATAATTCATACATAAATCATAATACCTTTGAAAATCGCAAAAGTTAATTTTTAATTGTCTGCTATAAACTACACAGAAAAAAAATTTGTAAATACAAATAATTTATTTGTGAATACAATTAAAATATTATTTAAAAAGGCACCTACAACGATTTTTGTAAATAGAAACACACATTTGTAACATAAGAAAACAAAATCAACTCAATTATTTCCAATTAAAATATTGTGTTATTAACAATTGAGTTGTCAACAGAAAAAAATTATTTTTTAATGAATTTGTTTTTCAAATTTTAATGTGTTGTTTCTTTGTTTGTATTTTTTTATATTTTTTTAGAATTTTGTTTTTTGTTAAATTTTAAAGATGTTTGGATGAGTCGAACCGGCAATCTCTTGATTAATAGACTAATGTTCTTACCACTCAGCTAAAGAGCAAATCGTTATTAGATAAGCAAATAATGAATACACACAAAATGCGAGTTCTTCTGTTTCTTCTACATGTGTGTATTCCGTTATGATATAATTTAACAAATAATTTTATTGAATAATTTAATTGACTAGAAAAATTTTAATTTGTTTTATCAACCATGAATTTTTTGAGTTTTTGCGCCACGTATAACATAAAATTTGGTTAGTTCAGTTTGTTGAACAAAATTTCTGTGTTTGTCATATCAACAATTTAATTTTTTATATTAACCAAATATATATTTCAATTTAAATTAACTATTAACAATTTGTTTTGCTGGTTGCATTTTGATGATATTGTTTTCTGTGTAGTGAAAGTAGTGAAAATTTCGATCCGATTTGATTTTTACATAGGGTTGTCATTGCAAGAAGTTCTCTTTTTCAATGCCTCGTCACTGAATTGGAAGCGATATTAAGAAAAATTCCCTTTTTTGTGTTCTATGATAATATTTTCATCTAGAAAAAATGTTAAATAGTTGCCTATTTTAACAAATCGTTTCTTTTTATACGAATTTAGGTCCGAAACAGTGCTTTCATGTAAATTTAAGCAAATAACTTTTAAATTTTAGACTAAAATTAGTTCATAAATTTCTTTAAAGAAATAAATTTTATTTTAATTCTGGCGATTATTTTCTAACACTATGGAGGAGTTACAAGGTTTTGTATGGCTAAAATAAGCTTCTATATGGTTTTTTGCTCACTCTCGTCAAATTAAAAATATCTATTTTTGGAAGCAACAAAAATGTAGTTCCACTAGAACGACTTCCATTTTGTTTCACTGGGTATGATAGTAAACTCAACCTCGTAGTCAGTTGCAGTAACTGATAGAAAGAGTTTTTTTTACCTCAATATAGAACGACAATTTTTTTGTTTCCAATATCAAAAATGTTGGTCGTAAAATCCAATTCATAATATTTTATTCGGTTGTGGTAACCAATAAGTTAATTAATAGGTTATGACAAAAGCATACGCTCGGTTGATGCAACCAATTTAAGAATTCTTAGAATAATATACATATGTATTTGTTACAATTATGCCCTTATGACAATGAATATGGCTTGTTTTTTGGATTAATAGAAAATTTATAGCCTGAATTGAAATATAGTTTAAGCAAATGATATTTTATTGGCCTAACCATTTTTCAACCAATCTTTTTTCTGGGTGTATATACATATGTACATATGTACATATGTAAGTACATAGTCGTACTTATACCAACCAAACAAAATGTTCCGAATTTGTAAAGAATTCGTAACGACTAGTCGGCAAAATCTTCCGATTTCGGAACCGAAATATTACCGAAATCGTTAAATTTTTTGTATGAAATGGATGACACGACTTCGTAACGATCTGTCGGTACGAAATCGATTCGATATGTCGGTACGAATTCGTAACGACATGAAGGTACAATTTCTTTCTGTTTGTACAGCAGATTACCGCTTCACCGTTATGTTGCTGCACTTACCGAAATAATTTGCACATACATAATTACATTTTTTAATATTTATTACAATTATTATTTATTATATATATTTAAAACAACAGATTTTTATTTATGTACCTAAAAATCAAATTTTTAATGTTTTTAAAATTTTTATTAAACAATTTTTCAGAGAAACTACCGAAATGTCTTAACGAATTCGGTACGACAATTCTGACTTCAGAAAAAGTCGCAACGTTTTGTTTGAGGGGTATGTATATATGTATGTAAGTATGTACATATGTGCTATCTACCATGTATTTATGTACTATACATATTTACATATGTACATACATATGTACATATGCATAGTACATACATAAATAAATAAAATTCTGTTTTATTGAAAGAATCGAAAAAAGAGCAGTAAAACTTTAATAAGAATATTTCCACACTTAATAGAAACCATTCTTTTCCTAACAATAGTTGTTCGTTCCAATGTACATACATATGTACATACATACATACATACATACATATGCATGTATGTATGTACATCTGCCTTTTAACAATTTCCTCATTTTTTTGCTGCTGCTTTCACGTTGTTTTTTTTTTTGTAGTGGATGTTGTTCGAAAATATATTCCGAAAGTAGTACGTGTTAATTCAATGTCAAGAAAAGAAGAAAAAAAAAATGGAAATCTTAATTTGGGTAATACTTTTTGACAACATGACGGATCACCAAAAATAAAAATGCAAAAGTAAACGCACTAGAGGAAACAGTCGAAATACATGGAATTCATTTAGCACATACCCAACAACCAAAAGCTTAAACGTTTGAAATTGGATGATTAAATACCCAGGCAGCATTTTTTTAAATTTTCAAAAAAATCGATTCTTTTTTGACTTTATTATGCGATTAAAAAGCTATAATATGCACTCATTTTCTGATCATAAAGTATATTTACTTTCGTCGGTAGAAAAACGAGACTAACTGCGACTCTTCTTGATAAATCATTTATGAGTAATTTTCGAACCCTATTCTTTTTCGAACCGCCTTATTATCATTTATTGGCCTTATTTCACTTGATTTGTGACTCTTTTTCGAATTGCCTTCCAGTCATGTTTCTAATCGTTTTACTAAAAAGAACACATCAAGCAGTGTTTAATCATCTATCTATCTATGATCACAAAATACATAATTATAATCACTTTTCAAACACCTGCATGATATCTTTTTGATTAAGCACTATCCAATCTTCCAGATGAGCAAAATATGATAATAAGTCACATTTTACACCGCTGGACGATTCATTTGCGGTTGCTACACAATTTGTTGTTGTATTTTAAATAATTTTCAAGTTCTTTTTTGATTGTGATTAGTGATTAATCACTTTTTGATCACCAATAGTACTCTAAAAAGACTCAGCAAGGTGATTTTTCAAAAAACTATCTTCCAAATGCTAAATGGAAGCACAATATTTTAATAGCCTTTTTACACTCACTCACATCTTTGAGGAATGCGTGGAATATGCTGAAAATTTAAAAAACCTGCTTACATTACAACATCTTTCATCTGTCATTATTATAATACTATTTTAACGAGTGTGAGCAACTATAAATTAAAAAATAAAATGGAATTTAAAAATTCAGTAGAAATTGCTTTTCTTGTTGAGGAGCAGAAACAATTAATGCTACAATATGCAGAATTAGTAGAAATTATCCTAGCGGACGATGATGATGAAGAAATACTATTTCGAGTACTTTCTTTATGTGCAAAAATTTCGAGTCCGATCGGCTTGTAGAAATTTGCAATCCTCACAAAAACATAAATGTGAAAAAAGGCCAAGTTCCTTTCCAAAATTTCGGCCATCAAAAGTAGTGAGATAAAAATTTTGACCAAGTTCATGCTTAATACAATACCTATCACTGCAATTTGGTATCCACTATATAAATTCTTAATCGTAAGGGTGTTATATAATTTCTAGATAATCTGCTTACTTGACACCATTTTTCCAATATAAAGAAATAAACAAATAAACATTATTATCTCCTTTTTTAGAAGAGTAAAATATTGTCAAGTTAGCAGATTATCTAGAAATTATATAATATGAGGTAACATGGATTTATTCTAATTATGAATTAAATTTTAGAATTTTACGACTGCGGGGAAAAAGTTATCAGGCGTGTAAAAGCAGCTCGAATGGCTTCCTGTAAATACACACTGCGTGTGTTGGCCGAAACTTGGCCTGGCGCACTGATTACTTGTATGTCATTCATTTCGATTTGGAAAAATATATACAAGATTTTATTATATATGTACATAAATATGTACATATGTAGTAGTTCCAAATCTTTCTGCGTGAATAATACTCCAAAAGGCAGCCCTGAATGCGTTTGCATACATATGCACATGCGTATGATGATATGCATACATACATACATATGTATACATGTTTATAATGTATGCACGTATGTATATATGAACGCGTATGCGTATATGTACGCGTATGCGTATATATAATTATGTATAAACGAAAGATGTTTAATGGAACAAAGTGAGATAGGAAAATCTTTTGAAGATATTGAACATTCAGCTCTGTATAATTCTTATGGGAAGATTTTATCATTTTGGCAAATTGATGAAAGATGTGAGTAAGTGTTAAAAGGCTATAAGATTCAAATGTGCTAGTTACATGTTACCCTGAAGGAAACGTGAGGTTAAGTGTCCCCAAGTCACCACTTTTGTCGACTATTTTGGTGACATTGGCAACGGAGCGTCTACATATTAATATTGTTTTTGATGCGCAGAAAATATTTTTTCAGATACACACAGCTATGCTTCTTCTTAATGTTTTATTGGTTTGTTGAAAGTAAAAGTTGCGTCATGCAAAATTTAAGTGTTTATAAAAATTAGTCTAAGAAATAAAATCAAAAGACTAATACCTATAAATATATTGAACAATTCATATTCATATTGTATAAAAATAAAAAATGTGAAAACTAAATATTTGTTAGTGAAAGTGCCAGTTAAGGATTTGTTACACTTTCAGATACACAGGTAAGTTTTTGACTTTACTAATTCAGCGAGATATACAATTTAAATTAATCAGTACAGTTTTACTACGGACATTTCCCACAGAGTGGTGATATCGTCAAAAGTAAATCAGTACAATCTTACTATTGACATTTTCCATATATGGGCCCACAAGAACTACCTAGTCAGTATTGACATAGTCTACAGGTAGATTTCGTAGGACAAGCCTGTGTTAATTGTCAATAATAGATAGCATTAGTTGGGGTATAAATTGTCATTAGTACTGGTGACATCGCGAAATAAATTAATTATAATCAGTATAATTTTACTATTGGCATTTCCCCTGCAGGGCATTGTAAACAAGATTACATCATATTAGTATCAAGCGATTTTTTTCGAAATTTAGCGAAAAGCTCTTTTCGACTTGTGTTTCATATATATATTACTTAAGCCCAGTTCAGACTATTATACAAGAATTAATACTTTCACCGCACTTTACGATACAAAAATCTAAATACATTCGTTGCGAATTTCAAAAAATCTAACGTAAAATCACATATTTTGTTCACACCATCACACTTCAAATAAAATGTGTAAAACAAGCAGGAAACAAAGCAGCTGTTCAATGAAAATGTCTGTGCTATTCATTGACTAGCGGCACCAAAGTGTTTTCATGTAGGCGGAAACGTGCCGGCACTTGTAAAAATTCAGAAGATACAAATATTCTATGTACATAACAGAAAAAATTTGAGAATATATATATTACAAAAATGTTAAAAAATTACGTCAATAAAAAATATACTTCCATACGATTCACTTATTTAAAATTATGAGCCGATATACATATGAGAAAATATTACATCTATGAAGACACGCTATCGGCGGTGAAACAGCTGACTTGGGAATTTGGTTTGTGTGAAAATGCAACCCTGATCTAATGAAAAGTATTATCGTTTAGAAAATTTTCTAAAAACGAAATAGTGTTATGGGTTGTCAAAATTTTTATCGTATTATTTGCCACTTTGATGACATTTTGCGTTCAGACTATCACACTTGCACGTATTATTTGAATTTTTGACAAGTATAAATACAAAGTATAATAGTCTGAACGCGGCTATAGTAGTACCTCCTAATCACTACTTATTAAAATTTGAGGTATTTCTTACTTTTCATTTATTTAATATCTTGTACTCATAAAATATTGTTTTTAATATGTTAACTAAATTAATTTTATTCGAATTTAAAATAAATCCATCACATAACCAAATACATACATATGTACGTATTACAATATTGTCCAAGCATTGTCATTTAATTGCAAAATAATAATATTCTTACTGTCGTATTCAGAGAAAAAAAATAGTTTTGGTATACAAAAGGCTTACAAAACAAATTTTTATGGAAATTTGTTGGTTAAACGTTTTGTAATCCTAAACTGTTTTTTTCTGAATAAGTCCTTTAAATTTTAAGTGCATGTTCTCATTACAACAAAATATTTTGTAGTATTTTTAATATTACAGTAGTTTCCCCTTAATTGTTCCCCGCATAATTGATTTACCCGAATAATTGATCAAAAAAACATTAAATGAAAATGTTCCAATGTTTTAATAGGATCTTAAATAGAATCCATTTTACGAAATTCCAAACAAAAGTGTCGCTTGATTGCTACTTGAAAATTTTCACAAATCCTTAAGGGTAAAACTACATAAAGAGATGTGTCAAGTCCTAAAATCATATATTTGTATTTACTTTTTTTCATTGCGTATGCACATACATACATAATCATTGTAGCGTGTTGTAACAAGTTTCGGATTATTGATAGCAATGCTTAATTAATTAAGGTTTAATTGTGTTAACAGAATATCGGTTAAAAGACTTTTCCGTTTAATTGCACTACAAACCACGCATTTTCACAAAATAAATTAAGCGGATATTACTGTACTAAATTAAATGTAGTGTATGGTGCCCTAGGGACGATCAAGTAAAGTTATCAATCACATACTTGTAGGCATGATTTATGAAAACCAAAAGTTTTTATTTTTTATTTGAAGACTGACTTGAATATTTCAAACCGAAACATCAGTTTCTGTGTGATTTTAGTTATCGAGGAGAAGTGTGAGGACGGACATGCTTTGAAAAGAACCATGATTCACATTTATATTTGCACGCCTCCTTTTAGGCGATACTCATACATATGTATTTACTCATTGACAAGCTTATTTTATCACACCCCAGGGCACTTTGACGGTGCCAGTTTATTCAATAAAATATGTAATAAAATAAGTAATCGTTTATTTATTATCCAAATTTAAATTAATTTGTGAATTTCCGCCATTAAAGCAACGCCAAAAAACTGGTAGATACATAGAAGATCGCACAAATCAGTTTAATAAATTTTTTTCAGTATCAGTTTATAGGAATATCTCACAGCTATTTTTCCATAATAAGGAATATATATAAGTACTCATCTTGTTGGTATTTGACTCTCCTTTAATAAAGTCTTGGATCGAAAAGTCTTCAAGCTTCTTTTAACAAAATGTTACAACGCTAAACATTCGCAGATCCATGTGTAGCATTATTTAAACTTAACTTGTAACTTAAACATACAACTTTCTATCAATTTAATACAGAAAAATTTGTCAAATATCTCTTCTCAAGAAATTTAAAAAATATTGCTTGTTGGGTAAAGTCAAATACCGATTTATATATATAAAATGTACGCGTGCAAAAAGGGAAGCCACATGTACATATGTATATTCATATACATATGTATGGATGCATGTGTAACAGAAGTTACTAAGAATTTCATTTTCGTCCAAGGCTGCCATATTAGTTTCACTTCCATTACTAAAACTTTAACTGGAATGTGTTAAATTATATTTTAAGGCT
Source organism: Tachina fera (assembly GCA_905220375.1). Classification (NCBI taxonomy): domain Eukaryota; kingdom Metazoa; phylum Arthropoda; class Insecta; order Diptera; family Tachinidae; genus Tachina; species Tachina fera. The sequence goes on along the minus strand of LR999963.1, from coordinate 86,744,555 downwards.
GTCCTTAAAAAAGAAAAAACCCCAAATATTTCTTTTATATCGGCACAAAGATTTGTCATTTTGAATGTATGTAATTTTTACAATAGCCCAAAGAGAATATATTTATATGTATATTTATATAAACATTCTGTGTCCTTATGAATGGGGAAGTTTAATATGCTTTGTCCGTCTGTCCATCTGTCTATACGTGAAATCGGTTTTCCGAATACTCAAGCAAACATAAAGCCTTCCTTCCGTCTCGGACTGATGTTTTAGAATTTGGCAAAATCAACAAATTTAAAAAGAAAGTTCCAAGGCTCTATAATTTAATTTTTTTGGTGTATAAAAGTACACATAAAAATTTATTATTATTTACAAAGTTTGCGTTAGGTTATTATATATAGTATATAGTATTACAGTCAAATCCCGATAATTCGTAATCGCAATTCTTAAGAATTATAGGGGTTTTCGATTCAGCGGGGTTTCGATTTAACGGGGTTAAAATAAAATAAATACGAATTAACGTGGTTTTTCAATTTATTTACTAAAACGATAAAAAGCATTTTTTTGTTATTCATTAACAAACTGATCCTAAAAAAATAAACACACATGCAAGCAAAAGCAAAAATCCACCCAAAAAAAAACAAAAAATAGCTGTGAACAAAAATCATTCTTTCCATGTTTCTGTTGTATTTATTACGAATTATAAGTAGTAGTTAGTAAACAATTACGATTTATAAGAGGTAAAGATTTTATTTGAAAAAAAAATTCTAATTGGCGAGGGGACCAAAATGTATGGAAATTTTACGAATTAACGAGAGTTTTTCAAGGGACCGACAGTTTATTACGAATTATCGGGAATTACGATTTATCGGGGTACGAATTACCGGGATTTGAGTGTATTTGATTTCTTCATTTAGTAATTGAATACAAAATGAAGTTTTCTTCTATGTAACTAACTAAAATTTTCTTTATTAAATAAACATAATTTATATTTTAGAAAGATCTTTACTCAGAAGTTTCTATACTCGCCTAATTTGTATATTAAAATCTAGTTTAGCCATACAATAAGCTCTTGTTGCTGCTATGTAAAACATAGGAACAGCATTGTGATATGTTGCTTATTATTCTTTTCGCACAAATAAACATTTCAAGGCAGTACTATATCGGCCCTATGTTTTAAATCGATGATCATACGTTGGCATAACGTAACAGAGTTCTTACTACTAAGTTTTATCAAATGGGCATTACATAATATATGTACATACATATGTATATCGCTAAGAAACCTTCATAACTATAAAAGAAATTAACGGTCATGTTGCATGTCATTTCCCTTAAAATGTTCTTTCGGGCGCTAAAAAAACATCAAAAAATTCTGTAGGAAGAGATTGCTTACTTGATAACGTGATATATGTATGTATGTAAAGGATGTTTTTTTAACCTAGATAGAACTTTAAATTGTAAAAAGTAACACAAAAAATTAAATTTTGATAAAACATTATTTTTTATTTGTTTCAGTATACTCTGACAAATCATTATGAATAGACTCACGCTTGAACAACGCTACGAAATTATCCAAATTTACTTTGGAAATCAGTCGTCGATTCGCGCAACTTATAGACGACTTCGTCATTTTTATGGCGTACATAATCGTCCATCTGAACAAGGCATTCGTCGAACTGTGGATAGATTTCGTACCACATACTCTCTAGAGGATGCAATAACACCAACACGTCGAAGGAATGTGCGTAGTGAAGAGAATATCGCCGCTGTAAACGAAAGTGTGGAAGAAATTCCAAATTTATCGATTCGTCGCCTTGGAGCATTGTTCGTGTTATTCGTGACATACGGCCAGCAGTGCTCGAAAAAGTGGTCCAAAATTGGACGTCCAGAATGCGCTTCGTCAAGAACAGCCGCGGTGCCCATGTGCCCGAAATCATTTTCAAATGTTAATGTCACGTATTGATCTTTCGAATAAAAAAAATTTTGATTACAATTTAATTTTTTGTGTTATTTTTTACAATTTCAAGTTATATCGGGCTTAAAAAAACACCCTTTACATATCGTCAGGCCATTATTGGTTTGACCTACCGACTATTTAAAAAAAATTAGGTATGGGTATATACATATATTTCGAATGTCCCCTTTCTGAATTTAAAACATGTTTGGTTTCTCAGATATTTATCATTCATTTCAAGTAGTTTTAGATTGAATAAGTATTGTATTGCTGTACAGGCCACTGTTTGGTTACTGCGTCAAATTATTCATGCAACAACGTGAGCAATAAATTTAACTCTTGTTTTTGCTACATTTCCGTAATATTATAAACGCAATTGGTACGACCGACGTTCATCTTCGCATGGCTCGATGAACTTGCTTTCAAGAATTCGATATACTCGAAATCTCTGCCTTGCTATGGATATGTTTGTAGCAGATGGAATCCAATTTATGCAAATATTATAGGCGACAAAAATTACTTGCATAATATGCAAGTGTACTTGAAAAAAAAATCGATATCAAGTTTTGAATTTAATAAAAGTCTCTTAAACTCTAAAAATGCTAAAATTTGGAATAAATCACACCTATCGCGAAAATCTTAAAAATTCGCAATATTGAAAATAGGTCTAAAACTAAAATTGAATCATTAACTCATGATAAAGGGGAAAACATTATGAAGATTCAAACTTTGGAAAAATTACATCTTTCGCAAAAAAAACAGAAATTCGCGAAAAATTGCTAAATACTTAACAATCCATAATTTTTATCGCGAAATTTCGCGAAAACTTTGCTAACAGCAGCATATGTAAAAGCGAAGTCTAATATTGTTAAAAATTAACTGTAAAGAAGGATACTTGCAAAAAATCGCTTTCATCGCGAACATTGCAAAAATTCGCGAGAAGTTGTAAAATCGGAAACAAACCCTTAAATATATTAGAAATTGCCAAAACTGTTAAAAATAAAAGGGACTTGAAATAAGTATGTTTGTGAAAATTTTCAAAATGTATTGTAGAAATTACTTAGTCCCAATTTACACGAGCCAATTTTACTTGCGCAAGTCATAAAATTTTCTATTAAACTTGCTGTAGTGTTTAGATAGAGCAACTTTACTTGCGCAAGTCTTCTTCGGTTGCTTATACATATAATTGCTTATACATATACATATACATACAAAGAAATGTCAAATTTGATATAGAGCGAACGATAACAACAAAACAGAATTGCCAGTACGGGCAGAATTGCAAGTACGGGCAAGTCTGTACTGCAATTCTGCTGGTTTTTACACTCTTCACTTCTTCCTCACTTCTTTGTTCACAAATTCATGACTTGCGCAAGTAAAATTGCCTTTTGTAAATTGGGACTTACACTGCAAGGAACGAAAAACCTCATAAAATTAGATCAATCGCAAAAAAATTTGCTAAAATCGTGGAAATTACAATGTCTTGTAAAGGCGTTTGTTTAATTTTGAAGTCATCGTTAAATCAATCACCCGGACAACCCGAAAAATAAATTTGAAGCATTAATTTTCTTCTCAACAACAAATTTCTCAATATACGGCATACATATGCTGCACAAAAAGCTACTTTTTAAAAATAAATTGTGAAAAGTTGCGTAAGTGATACAAAACAATTTTTTTCTCTTTCAAAAAAGGAATATTTACTTCTAAATTTATTGATGAAAGTTCACAGAAACTTATACATGCGCTCAGATCTAAGAGATTTGCAGCTAAGTCGATATTTTATAAAATGCTAAAAATAATAAAAACAGCTAAAAAAAATAATGCTAAAATATAAAATTATTTTTATTTTATAACTAAATTTTTAAGCTGCTAACTTTTATTATCACAAAATGTGCAGGTTTCCCAACCCTGGAAGCATCCTTTTATATTATTCTAAAATCTTATACCAATGTATTTCTTTTAAGAATATAAGATATGTTTCATTTGTATAGAAAATGGAAAAATTAGTTTCAGTATGTTACTTTTATATAACAAAAATAGTTAAAATTTTCCAACCCTGGAAACGTTTTTATAATTATTTGAATTTATTTTTTTATTTTTAATACCAGTTTTATTCGTACTGAAATACAAAATAAGTTTATTGAACAAAAAATAAATAAAAATTAGTTTTAGATAACTACTTTTAAATGGCAAAATAAATTTTAAGTTTTCCAGCTCTATTTCGGACCATTTCTGATATACCAGTCCAAGACCGAAGTCTCTAGCTTTTCTGGGAGCTTCGGAAAACCGATTTCAAGTACATCAGATGAACGTTCGGTTGGAAGGGTGGACGAATGGGAGGACGGACGGACGGACGGACGGAAGGATGGACGGATGGAAGGACGGACAGATGGACATCGCTTATTCGTCTTTATAATTTTTGGTAAATGGTATAAAAATTATATCAGCACATGTATATCAATTGCGCCTTAGTGAAAATTTTTATGGAAATTTTGTTTCAACACACACTTCAAACCAAAATTATTTTTCGGAATATGGCAGTTAGTCTTTAATGTGCATACCTATTAGGAAGTTTTGTTTTCTTGTTGATAAAGCAACGTCTACATGCATTTCGTTTCTGCTTACTTCATAAATCTTTCGTTTGAAGTAAACTGATGAACAGAAGTGAAATTCAGCAAACAAAAATTCTTGAAAGCACTTTTCTTTCTTTAATATTTTTATTATTTTCTCTTCATATAAATCGTTCACCTCTAAAAAGTAGCATCCGGTATGTTATATCCTCATAAAAACAAAAATGTGGAAAAAGGCCAAGTTCTTGTCCAAAATTTCGGCCATTAAAAGTAGTAAGATATAAATTTTGACCAAGTTCTTGTTTGCCACAATACCTAACACAGAAATATTTTATATATTATATAAATTTGTAATCGTAAGGGTGTCACATAATTTCCAGATAATCTGCTAACTTGAAAATATTTTTACCGATTTAAAGAAATGAACAAATAAAATTTTTCTCGCCTTTTTTAGAGAAGTAAAAATATTGCCAAGTTAGCAGATTATCTAGAAATTATATGACACCCTTACGATTACAAATTTATATAATACATAAAATATATCTGTGTTAGGTATTGTGGGAAACAAGAACTTGGTCAAAATTTATATCTCACTACAAGAACTTGGCCTTTTTTCACATTTATGTTTTTGTGAGGATCTGATTACTTTTTGAAAAATGTTCTATAATAAACCTTTTTAAACTTAAAATTTTTAGTATGTCTTATTTCAATTAATGATCACTGTGCCTGTTGAAAATGGTAAGAGTCGTCTGGAAAGAAACATGTAAAATACAGCGTAAATTTTAGAGGACGTGACGCCGTCGATTTTCTCAATATATTTACATATTAAAGTCTGCTTAGCCAAAATACATAAATCAAAAGGATATTCCCAATGCACATGCAAAGTTTCAATAGGGTAGATGGTGCTTTAATTTTTGGATTTTCCGATTGAGTATAGCAATTACTATTTGTGCAAGAATGCCAGCTCTCTATAGTATAATATTATGTAAAATATTTATGGGCCTGGCCCCGCCGACTTTTATATCTGCTAGTGCTCATGGTTCATGCAAAATTTTGTATTAAAAAGTTAATGAGAAATATATGAGTAATAAATTAAAAACTGCTAAATTGAAGTACATGAAAGAAAATGCTACGATTTATGGGTGATGTCACTGCTATTTTTCAAAATAGGAAACTTTTATTTTGGATAATTGTAATGTGTATGAAAAGTTTTAATAAAATTTATCTTAATTTTGAATTTGAAGTGCTTATTTCCACCACCTGATAGCAACTTCTGGTTTTTCTTAGTGATCTCTGATCTAAATTTATTTGTGTATCAAATTTAAGCTCGCTAGTGCGAATTGGAGTTTTAACGTCGTGGCCCCGTATACCGGGTGAAACTTTTTTGTTTTAAAATTTTCCCATTGGCTTCTCTTTTCGATGCATAGAAAACCTTGTAACTCCTCCATAGTTTTAGAAAATACTCACCAAAATTAAAAAAATCTATTTTTTTACAGAAATTTATGAACTAATTTTACTTTAAAATTTAAAAATTATTTGCTTAAATTAACATGAAATCACTAATTCGGGCTTAAATTCGTATAAAAAGACTATTTACCATTTTTCCTAGATAAAAATATTATCATAGAACACAAAAAAGGGACAGGAAAAATTAATGCAAATTTATAGATAAGGTGTTCCTTTATTAAAGCCCATGAATCTATTAATGAAAAATATGAATTTGAACTCAATATCGTCAAGTTTTCAACTTGGAGTCTCTGAGGGTTACGCACTTTTCTTGGGAAGGAGGAAATGCGGGCGGACAAAAGTGGTCACCTATTATGGACCACATAGTACTCTAAAAACGTGCATACTCAGAATTATTGGAAGTTCGAGTTTTTAGGAGATTTTCGAAAAACTTTAAATTTGTCCAACTAATTAAGATTTTCCAAGATGTGACCAATTTTTTTTAGGGCGATACGGGCGATACATGGTCACCTCCTATGGAGGTAGTACAGAGTTGCGACCATTTTTAAATTAAAAGTTGTTGACAGTGTTGTAAAAGAAAAGTATTGTAAACAAGTGAGTAGCAATCAAGGCGAATTCATAACAGGTGGCTGCTCTAGCGATTTTAGTCACAGCTGTTTTATTTTCAGTTGCCTTGGTAGCAATACTAAAAATTTAAGAACATAAAAGCTTAAAAAGTATAACATAAAAAATATGTACATGTGTATCATTATTTTGGCAGAAAATAACCAAAATGAGAAACATATTCACATCTCCACATTAAAGAAAAAAATAATCACTTTTGGCAGCCCTGGTCACAGTGGTCAGTGGTCAGTGAGTATGTCTTAAAATATGCACATTTTGCACCTCTATATCTCCGGAACCTTTCACTGTAAAACTTTCAAACTTCGCACAAAAGGTTATATGAATTTATTCTAATTATGGTTTAAATATCATAATTTTACGATTGCGTTGTGAGTGGGGTAAAAACAGCTCGAATGGCTTCATGTAAATATACACACTGCGTGCATTGGCCGGAACTTGGCCTGGCGCACTATCGTGCGCCTTGAGTCATATAAATCTCCTAAGAATAAATTAAACATAATTCAGCAATTTCCGCCTAAGATTTTAAGGGTGATTTTTATCTCCTCATCATGTATGTGACTATGCACGTACATATGTATGTATGTACATATGTATGTATATAAAATATACACATTGTTGTGTGCATGAAACGGTAAAAAATTTTGAACGAATAACAATCAACAAGCTTTCAATGTCAATAAATGAATGAATGATTGCGAATTGTGGGTATGGCTGCGTACGTAAACGAATGTATGTATGTATATAAAAACTAGGGAAAACAAAATGGAGGGTAAATGGTTCTTTTGAATGCCGTTAATATCGTAAACGAAAAAGAGCTTTTATTAAATTAATTAAGGAATTTTTCTCACTTGGTGTAGACAAATGTGCCCTTAATTATGGAAGTGCCCTTAATTATGAAAGTCATATACCTATTTTTTTGGTCGAGATATTTAGCAGATTACATTTGAACAAATCAAAAAATATTCTTATACCTATTACACAGCATTTTAATTTAGAGTTGTAGTGGTCTCCATTAATATAAATTTATTTAATATTTGTTATACCTATATTTATTTAAGTTTTTCAAATATTTATTTAATATTTAGAAGCAAAAATGCGTGTGACTTAGACCACTTTCATAATTAAGGGCACATACATATGAATGTACATATGTACTTATGTAGTTCTTCTACCGTATTTTATTGTAAATATTGTAGGGATTTAAAAGAAGTCAATCCGTGTTGCGAGTAAGAGTTATGAATGGTTTTGTTGTTTTACTTAATCCCTTAAGTGCGTATGTATGAGTTGAATAATGTTTTTACAGACTTCATCTTCCTTTTTACATCAAAATTAAAATGTCAATATAACAAATTTAAAACATTTAGCGTACAAAAAAATAAGCGGCATCCACTTAATGGCTTATCAAATAAATTGTCTCTTTCTTGGATATGGCATTAATTTTGTTTCAAAGTCGGTTACACTGTGTTAATTTTGTTTTTGTATACCGTATTTTTATTCGTTGGGTTTTGTGTATAAATATATGTACATATATTTTTTTCTGACAATGATGCTAATGTCATCATCAATCTTAAGTCGAAAAAAATTTAGCAAAAATGTCTCCCGAAATAGGTACAACCTTACAATTCTTATATTAAACTCATTGTGTATATATGTATGTATATATGCATACATAGATACATATATTTTTATGTATGTATGTTTATACATATGCATGTACACACGTACGTATATTTTTAATGTTATTTTATTTTTATATTCGGTAGTTTGACAGCCTTAACACAAGTGTCTCACAAATATCTTTTATGAATTTCATAACGGCTTTTGTTGCCAATTTTTGTTGTCGAAAATTATTTTATTAGGCGGATTTTCCTTTCAAATGGGTGAGGTTTTTTTTCTTAAATTTGACGAAGCAAATTTGAAATTTCATTAGACAAATTAACAAGACTAAAAATTTTTCGTTTTTCTTCCATACGCGTAGCTATGTATTTGCTTTAAGAGTTTTTATGTATTGAATTTGAAAGTGAATGGTATTAACTTGTTTCCATGGAAATTGACTTTATGTTTACTATAGATAATACTTTTCTAATAAATCATTTTTTCTTTTTTTTTTTGCCGATTTTGTCATTTGAATTTTTAGTAAAGTAGCTCACTTAATTAATTTTTAGAATATTTAAAATAAGTTGGTCTACTAATAATTGAAACTAAACATTCAATATTTGATCAAATCTTATTTCATTCTTAGACAAAGTTATTAGGTTTTTTTGGAAGGCACAGGGGCTGGTGTCTATATTTTGGGAACGAACATTCATAGTTCTTTCAGACTGTCGAATGAATGCAACGTTTTCCAAACTGGGATCTTGAGCCCTCATTTTGCTTATGGACAAAGATAGTGTCAAACTATGTTGGGTTCCTGGCCACAGTAGTGTTGAGGAAAATGAAAATACCGACGAGCTGGTAATATATCAAGAGGGCGATGCGAATCGTGATAGGCGCTTTGACTGATGACTGCTCGATCAGAGATATATTACTTTTTAGTGGGCATTATAAGGGAATCGCAATGGACCCAAGTGGAGGTGCCTTTTCGTACTACCTTTCCTAACCTAACCTAACTTATACATATTTTTAAGGCAACAATACAAGTTGCTCGGCCTATGGACGTCTCTTTCAAATTTAACATAGCCTTATGCTTGCTAGAGTGAATGTAATTAGAAAAATTATTTCATTCATGAAAATATTGATGACTAGGGATAGAATTTTCATGTAAATACATGTTTCCTGTCGAAAGATCAACGTAAATAAAATATCTTTGCGAATCAACAAATATGCGACAAAATGGCATCGATTTGTTAGTGCATATTTTTGCATATTTTATAATAAATACATATTTTTGCATATTTTATTATAAATGTATATTTTTAATAACATTTTTTAGTTTTTACATGCTATAAATCTAATTTTGGTTTTTTTACTAGTTGAAAAGTATATACCCAGTAAAAAATTTTCATGTTTTTTTAAGCAATAGGTCAATAAAGCGCATCATACTTCGCTTTAAAATACAAGCTTGTTAAAAAGCAGTGAACGTATATGAATAAAACTACAGGAAAAAAGTGATTTAATAGTGAGCAAAAATGTAGTACTGCAAACCGAGAACTTGCCATACAAAAATCAGCAGCTATATCAGCAGGTTTGTCAGCGCTACTTTTGTTTTATAAAAATTAGTAAAAAACTGCTTTTTTGAAGCAAAATTTTTGCTGGGTAAGAGCTGCAGTTCTTACGACTGTGATATGAATCGATACTCAAAAACACCATAGGACTCAAAATTCAATACATTGGCTTAAGTCAAGAATATTAATACCATTGAAAATTAAGGAAAGATACAAGAGCATGGTATGTATAATAGCCCTTTTAAGCCGCATTAATTTTATGTGGATATAAAGTGATTTTGAAAGCTTCTTTGCATGTTTCAGCCTTTAATAAAATATATTCAGAGATACGATACGGATACATTCTACAGTAACTAAATGGGTCACGTGGCAGGATGCTGTCGGATATTATATTTCTATTGACGTGTGGTTGAAGTGTACGTTAAAACAAAATTTTCATACAAAAACTGGTTTTAACGTACACTTGAGGCACACGTTATTTTTTTGCATATGGGGGCAAGTTTTTTTACTTTAAAATTTCTTTCATTTTATTAATAGAAATTGTATATAGTTAACAATATATACCAATTAAAGGCTTTCGTTTCTTTAACACCTCAAGTTGAATTAATTAAAGATGTAGTAAAAAATAAATTAAAATATGTATATGCAACAAATTGTATCAAAATAGTTCTAACAACGAAAACTTAGAAACTGAATATTCCACAAACAAAATAGCAGCATATAAATGAGCACCAATAAATAACTTCTTTTTTATTACATACATTTTTTTTCAGAAAAAATCGTCAAAGATTTACCTTTGGCAATTTAAAAAGAAACATTTATTCGTTAATGTACGTAAATAAAAGTTCGACTGAACTTACTCGTATTTTGTATTCCATATATTTTGACAAAATATTTGTTAAAAAAGCATTAAAGCTGAGCTTTTTATGTTTTTTAAGTTTTTAATCTCAAAATGTTTGCTAAGAAAGCAATGAAGCTGATTTTTTTAAGTTTGTAATGTTCTTAAATGGTGAAAAAAATTTGATAAATGCATATTTTATTAGTTTTAAATACATATTTTTATATTTTTACTGCATATTTTATGTACATAAAACGTGATTTTAAATGCATGAAAATCCTTTCCCTATTGATGACATATAATAACGTAAATTAAGGAAATCATTTCTTAAAAATGTGTGATTTGTATTTACCTAACGTATGTACATATCGTCCCCTAAAATCTAAAAAAAAGTAACTGCACTTTTAAAGCCTGTCACCAGCAAACGTTCGATCGACAACTTGTATTGCAAACAACAATAAGATTAGACAATTTGTTGTTGTTTGCTATACAAGTTGGAGAAGAGAAAAACTTTATAAATTTAAGACCGATTAATTCTTAGTAGCCAAACTTTGAAATTAAGTTTGGCATCAGACAGTGTTCCTAAAAAATTTAAAAAAAATTGTTGATTTACATAATGGTACTTACGGACTTATGAGATGGCTTTTTGTGAAAGTAACATGGTTCCTACCTTTGATGCAATTTTTTGTATAAGTGTAGCTACCTCCTTTTGGCTTACGAATTTTTTGGTAAAATGCAGTAACGGCCTCTTGTATTCCGTTAATGAAATCGTTATTTTGTATTCGTTTAAAGTTTTAAGGACAGATGTAGTTTTGTTATTTACATCATTATAAATGGAAGTATATTTTTGGATTTTAGTATATTTTTGGATTTAAGATGTTAATGTACATTAGAATCTCGACTTTTTTCTAGAAATATGTAGCATATTTCCGTACTGAAAAATTTGGAAACAACCATTTGAAGTTAAAACCCACTCCAATCTTTTTAATATACGAATTCGAGAAATTTTCTTTTGATTAAAATCAACCATATAACAACTGCTCATCTGTACAGTATATTTTTAAAACCTAAGGTTTCCGGGTTTCTCAGTTATCTTTGCTATTGCTGTTAGCTCGTTAAACGATATGTTCAATTCTTGCTCTTCAGTCCTTCTCCATCTGGGGACGTTCATGTCTTCTAGGTCCCTGAGTGTTCCACTTTAATATACCGCTTTTAGACACGGAAAGCTTAATTTCCAAAGTCTTAATTCAGTTGGGAGAAAAACAGAAAGGAATAATATTCCTCCCTCTGTCTTTCACACAGCTGAATTATGACTGGAAAGTAAACTTTCCGTGTCTAAAAGGGGACACTAGCAGTTGGTTTCATCACCCAGAGAAAAAATTACACCATACATGCTCATAATCAACTATATGTCAAAAGAAGTGACAATATAGAGAGTTTTGTTGTCCACAAAGATGATTTTACAAAAAAATTTTTTCATTGCTTTCTTTGAAGGCAATCTAATCGTACTTGCGTTTTAGTATATCGATTTCAATTGTAGTTTGGTTAGTTCTGTGGAGCAATAATTCATTGGAAATGTTGCAAGGTTACCATATTTACACATTTGTACAAAAGGAGCATTGAGCTCAGTTAAATATTCTATCGTAGTTCTCGCTGTGTTGTAATATTGACTCCAAATACAGGTTTACACACACTTAGTTACCTGCTATAGCTACCGCTTCCATTACTAAATTTTTGGCTTTCTTTGGAAAGTTTTACTATTACAGATTGTTTTCATTCAATTGGCAAGGTTTTTGTTTATCCATGCTAATCTTAATAGCGTACGGACTACAATTATTGGCACCCATAAGGAATTTTTGAGTTTGAACATGTATCATTTACTTTGGTTTGTAGAGAAATTTTTTGGCGGATTTTTATTTTATTTTTGGATATGTTTTCTATAAGATCACATTTATGAAAAATTTATATGATTTATGTGTAATTTTTTAAAATTAAAATAAAATAAGCCTTTTAAAAACTAGAATTATTGGCACTGCACTACAAATATTGGCACATTTATGTGTATAATTATTGGCACTCGACTACAATTATTGACACTTGAAAAACTATAATTATTGGCATGAGACCATAATTATTGGCATACCAAAAAATTAATAATTGGCACCATGGCAGTTAAAAAGTGTTAACAATACTTAAGCCATATTCTATTTTCGAAGGGAAATAAAGAACGAAAATTTAATTTGAAATCAATTTTATTTTATTATTTACACTATGGGTGTATTTTTGATTTAACAAAATCAATCATATGTGTTGTTTTTCTTAGGCATTTTTCAAAATATTCTGAAAATATATTAAATTCTATAATTGGCACTCAAAAAAGGTACAATTATTGGCAGGGCCAATTATTGTAGTAATTACAAATTCAATTATTGGCACCCCCTGCCAATAATTGCTACTCATTCAAGGAGTAAACAAATCGCATCAAATCTGCTCTGAAGCATTCTGTTGGAAATCCATTGCACCCCGAAGTAGAGATGAGAGCGTGTTGAGGTTTTTCAAAACGACACAACCGAAAATTTTTCCCAAAACAACACGAAATCAAATTCGATCGTGCGTAGTCGTGTCACGAAACGCTCCCAACTCTATCCCAAAGTCTTGACCAGTTTCGATGATTTTATGGAATCCAATACCTTTACAGAACTTCAAAAATCTGTTATTGTGGCAATTGTTTCTTGTACTGTTCTTGTTGATTGGGAGTTACGTTGAGAGTTCTTTTAACGTGTTTTCTCCATCTAACCACCTGTTTTTTGTCCATGACTTAAGACTCTCTTATCATTTTCTAATGGATTTCAAAGTTTATTCTCCTTTGATCAAATTTTTCTTTTGATTTTTAAGAGCTGATCTATTAAATGCAATAAAATGCATAATATTTTCCATCTTCGTTTACCAGTTTCAGTAAAAGAAATAAAAAGGCCTGTAGCTAATTGTTTTTGACAGCTTCATTACTACAAATGTACATCTGTGTAGTCAAAATACTACAATCGAGCGATGACTATCTGCTCTCTTTGTTTTCCTCCCGTATGGAAAGTGGGCACTTAGTTCGACATAAAATTATTTAATTTATTAAACCATTTGGTTATCTGAGCAGTTTTGATACATGAATTTCTATATCGGTTATGTCAGGCTGCCTTTCTTTCTTTGTTTACAAAACGTGCTTACGAATGTTGAAAATCTTTTCTCTCCCTATTTGGAGTTGCAATTATAATCGCGGAAGAGTTAACATGAAAATGTGTTGTGAAACAAACATTACATTTCTTTCATTAAAAAAAGAGGGCGGAATGAAATATTGTTTGTTGGGGTAGACCAATAGAATTAACCGTTTTTAAGCTGTTAAAAGTAATACAAGGAGATATCACTGGCGCCCTGCGCCAACATTGGCGCCGCCTAATAGCCGCGTCAATTTTGACATGAGGAGATTTCTCGTATAAAAGTCAACACAACATGTTTTCATGAAAAAATTTATGTATTATAAGTATGTACCTATCAAATATAAGTTTCTATAAATCACTTACTCATTATTACCTATAGATGTAGTGCAAGTTGAAATGATTGTCTATTTACAATTATAGTTGTGTTTGCATATGCCTTAGTCCTTATCAGTGTCACCAAGCCTATTATGTGTAGTTGCAGTAGCTGTAGCAAGGGCAATTGTCAACCGGTCTTCAGTGGTTAAATAACGAAAAAAATTAATGTAGATAACGACTGCTGTTTTTCAGTTTGGCATTTAGAATAGCGTTTGTTAAGAAAATAGTCAGTGTTTTTCACTTCGTATATTCTAGGGTAATGTGTACTTCTGTACACCTAGTACGTCACTTCACGGCACACTGTCATGTAAAATATGTAAGCTAATAAAATAAATTGAAAAAACTATGCTTTAAGTGTACATAAGTAAAAGTTAAATTATACTGGTTGGGAGAATGATACCTCTTCCGGGCTATCATGGTACAGGAGTGCTTCGAACAGAAAACTTTTAAAATTTGTAGGTATATAATTACACAAAAAAAAATATTCCTGCAATAAGCAACTATAATTGAAAAAAAACCAGTAATTAACTAAAATGTAATTGAATCAATTAAATAAACTTAAACAAAAGTTTAATAGACATTGCATTTATAATTGTTTAAAAATTTAATTGAATTAACTACAATACACGCAAAGGTAATTGAGGTAACTAGAATCAAACAGCACGATACTATGATTGCATTATATGGTTGCAGTCAAATCATATTATTGCCAATAGAAAAGCAAAGTTTAAATTAAATAATAAATGTTACTATCTGCGCTAATAATAATAGTATCTACAAAAACAATTAACTTTTTTATACCTAATCTTTGTATTGCAAATATGACAACACTATTGTTAGATGTGACTTAAATGTGAAATGTGATGTGAAACGTACCATATAATATTTTAATATTAAAATAATATTGTTTATATAATAATAATATTTTATTTATTAATTATATATTTATTGGTAGATCTTTTATTTAAAAATAGAAAAATATAAAATATAAAAATATAAAAATAAATTAATGTTTTTGAAATTAAATGTATAATTGCACATGTTTATTTGCATATGTGTGTATACACGAAATACAGCAAGTCTGTGTATATGTATATATATTATTTTTGATTTACCCTTTTGCTTATAATTTATTTATTTATTTAACACTACGCGTGCACTACTGACAGAAAATGCTTTTGAAAAAGATTTTTTTAAAACTAAATAATGTATGGTTTCGGATAATATTATATAATATTTATATAATAATAAAAATTATTTTGTAGTCATAAATTTTTAAAAAAACTATATTGTTAAACTATATAACCATGTCACACTTTTTATGAATATAATAATGTAATTATTAAATTCAAACATTACTTTGTTTATCGTAACGAAATTTCCTCAACTGAATCTTGACTCGGTCTAATATTGTAGTAGACAATACAAAAATTAAAGGTGAAACATAAAAGTTAAATTCATTTATTTATTTCTACCACGAACGTTACAATCTGTTGCCCACTGAGAAGTGCTTTACCTTACCCATATGTGAAGATGGTCAGTCGTGTTAATTGGCTCGGATTCAAAAAATATCTTAGGAGTCATTGCACGGAAAATATTGCGCTAAGAATACCCAAAGATATTGAAGCTAACATAGCCAACCTTAACAAAATATTTACACAGGCTGCTGAACATGCTACTACGTCCTATCCGCAGACTGGGTTTAATAGAATTTATTCTACGGATATTGAACGTCTCGTATGTGAAAAAAGAAGAGCCTGAAGGGAATGGCAATAGCACAGATCACCTCAACATAAATTCAGATTTAAAGCGTGCAGTAAACGACTCCAAGAGTTGCTTGCATCTGAAAAAACTGCATCTCTTAAAAATTATCTGGAAGGTCTTGATATCACACCAGCGTCTAATTACTCCTTGTGGCGCGCTGCTAGAAAACTTAAAACCCACCTTGTGCTTAAACCACCTCTGCGCACATCTACACTGAAAGGAAAATCATTCATTCAGAGAATGAAACGGTTTCATTAAATGTTCTGCATTATATTAATGAAACTTTTCATTAATACAATGAACAATTATATTGTATACATGAAATCTTTCAATCTCTGCTCTTCATAGTTCATTGTATTAATGAAAATCGTTACATTGTTTAAACGAATTTTATTTTTAGCAAATTTGGGGCAAATATAAGTGAGTTCCAGTTTGCAAACATAAATAAATTAAAAGTTATTTTGTTAAAAAATATTTTTTATTTCTTATTTTCCTAATCATTTTTAATTTCAAAGCAGTAGGGTCATCATAAATTCAATGAAGTCATTTCATTTATACAATGTAATATTCTTCATTTTATGCCAGATATCTCTCTCTTTCTCTTTTTTTATCCATTCACGTGCCTTACCACTATACAAACACAAAAAGTTTGTGCCAAACATCCAGTAAAGATGTTTATTTTGTTAAGATTTTTTTTTGATTCTTTAAAACTTATGTTTGTGTATTGTAATTCTCAACAACATATTAAGAGTTTTACTATAAACATGTAAGTTTTTCGGCTTACTTAAAACATTATTTGGGTTGAACTCTATTGATGAGTTCCTTAAATTTTAAATCTTTTACTTTAATAAATACAAACATATGTACATATATTAAGTATATATGTAATTGTATATATTAAATGATATAAAAAAGCTATATATTTTTTATTAAGTAGGTGGTTTGGAAGGGATATGATTTAATGTTTTTAATAGAAAATGTTCACTATTTACTGCTAATATTTCATTATATTTATGAAAATCTCATCATTACTTTAATGAAATTTTCTTCATATTAATGAATAAACTTCATTGATAGTATGTAAAAACTTCATTAAATCAATGAAAAAAGTACATTATATTTATCAAAAAGTTTCATTGAAGTAATGAAATAGTTTCATTCTATTATAGTAGTTTTATTTTTTAGAAAAAAGTTTATAAAACGCAACTAAATTTATTTATATTTTTAAATATACATATTTTAAAAATTAAATGTTTTTTACAAAGTTTAACAAAAGAATAATGAAAATTTTTTAAGTGACAATTATAAAAATGAAAATGTAATCATTTTTATATATACATACTTATCAAGTACATAAATTTAAAGTAAATTTGTTTCACTACACTACTCCCCTTCCAGCAATAGCGATACTTTTCGAATAGATGCCTTAGGTAAAGGTTTTTTAATAAAAATCTCAATATTGCTGATGTTTTCGTTTTCAATATAAGCTGGTTTTAAACAATCAATAGTAACAGTATCTTCTTTGTTGTTGAAACGAATTCTGAAGTATTTCCTTTTTCGTTCTATTACTTTAAAAGGACCATTATATTTACATGAAAGTGGTGGATGAGTAGCGTTATTTCTTATCCAAACATAATCAGAATTTAGTAAGTCTTTGTTTATGAAAGGTTTTTCTGTATTATGGTTTGAAGCTTTTTGAGGTTGGAAATTGTCAACAACTTGTTTTAATTTATATAGAAGATATGGCCTAGCTTTACCTAGCGAAGTATCACAGTATATTGCAATATTAGAACCAGGAATTATTGCTTGTTGTAACTTAAGACCACATACGGAAGTTAGAAGTTTTTGCAGTTCTTCATCAGAATTCTGAGCATCTGCAAGTTTAACATAATCAATAGCATTGATTTCATTTATTCTAGATAGGGCATCTGCGACGATATTCTCTTCACCAGATATATGCATTATTTTAGTTGTAAATTGTCCGATAAAATCCAAGTGACGATATTGACGTGGTGAAGCTTTATTTGGATTTTGATTGAAAGCATACGTTAAAGGTTTATGGTCTGTGTAAAGTGTAAAATCTCGACCTTCAAGCATATACCGGAAATCCTTAATAGAAACATAGGCTGCTAAAAGTTCTCGATCGTAAGTACTATACTTAACTTCAGTCGGACTTAACTTCTTTGAATAAAAAGCTAGAGGTTGCCATTTTATGCCAATTTTTTGTTCAATTACCGCACCAATTGCGAAATCGGATGCGTCTACTTTTAAAGCAAGTTCAGCATCTTCAACAGGATGTGCAAGAAGAGTGGCATTGGATATGTCTTTTTTACACTTGATAAACGCTTCTTCAGCTTCATTCGTCCAATTAACTAGGCGTTTGTCCTTTTTTTTAGCGCCTTTCATATAGTTGTTTAAGGGAGCTTGAAACTTTGCAGCATTTGGAATAAATCGTCGATAGAAGTTAATCATGCAAATAAATCTTCTTAATTCCATGATAGTTCATGGTTTTTTGTAGTCTAAAATTGTTTGAACTTTTGAAGATACTGGTGTACTGCCAAATTCATTTATATGGAATCCCAGAAAATCGATTTCATTAGAACCAAATTCACATTTGGCAGGGTTAATAACTATACCGTATTCTTGAAAACGTGATAATACTGTTCTTAGATGTTCTAAATGTTCTTTTTCAGTTTTTGAAGCAATTAAAACATCGTCAATGTACACAAATACAAAATCTAGTCCTCGAAGTATATCATCCATCAAACGTTGAAAGCTCTGCGCCGAATTCCTAAATCCGAACGGCATTCGTAAGAATTCGTAAAGACCAAAAGGTGTTGTTATGGCTGTTTTACAAATATCATCAGGGTGCATCAATATTTGGTGATATGCACGCACCAAATCGAGCTTTGTGTAAAATTTACAGCCATGAAGTGCAGTAGTATAATTTGTGATGAATGGAATAGGATACCTATCAGGAACTGTTATTTTATTTAAAAATCTGTAGTTACCGCAAGGTCTCCAATGACCGTTTTTTTTTTTTGAAACCATATGTAATGGATTAGACCAGTTGCTCTTAGATGGACGTATAATGTTATTGTCTAACATGAATTGAAATTCCATTTTAGCAATGTTAAGCCTTTTACTATCTAACGGTCTTGTCTTTGCATAAACAGGAGAACCCACCGTTTCAATACGATGAAAAATGTTTTGCTTTGTGTGTCGGAATGACATGGAAACATTATGAACTTCAGGAAATTCCTTTAAGAGTTTCTCATATAATGATTTATCTTTCAAAATAGTAGAAATACCAAGGGAGGGTTTGTTTGTTAAACATGCATTAGAAAATAAAAGTGTTGTTCCATCAACTAGTCTTTTATTTTTTAAATCTGGTAATAAATTAAAGCGATTTAAAAAATCTTAACCAATAATGCATTTAGTAACATCAGCAACTACGAATAACCATGAAAATGTTCTTCTTAGTCCAAGTGATAATTGTAATATGACTGTGCCAAACGTTTTAATTGAAGTACCGTTTGCGGCGAAAAGGGTGTTAGTAAAATTAGAATTGTTACCTTTTATCCGATGATGTTTGGGAATCACGGAAATGTCGGCTCCAGTATCTATGAGGAAAACTTTTTTTGAGAGTGGATCTTGAATAAAGAGGCGGCTTGAGTTTGTAATACTATCATCGGTTGCCTCACTTTCCGATGTCAAAATTAGTTTTTTGGATAAGAGCACGTATTGGTACATTTTGTTGCTTTATCTCCAAACTTGTTGTGATATCAGCAATAATTTGAATTGACTTCTTTTGACTTTGATCTTGATTTACGTCTATGTGGCGTTTTGCTTCGACTACGATTTTGATTAAAATTTTTAAAACACCTTTCCAAAGCATCAATTCTAGAAAAAATTCTTGATTCGTTGCTAACATCAATATTTGAAATTGTTGTTGGCTGTGTCATATCCATAATTTTATCGGCTTGAGTTGCTAATTTGTTAACATCTTGTTGTTCACTTATTGCAAGAATTGCTCGTACATTTTCAGGCAATTGTTCGAGGAAAATAGATCGTATTACCTTTTCTCCAACTTGACCTTGCCCTAAGTTTTGGATAGTGCGCAAAAATTGTAAAGGCTTTTGATCACCTAAAACTTGACCACTCAAAAGTCGTTTGAGTTTACGTTCATCGGATTCAGAGAATAAGTTAATAATTCTTGACTTAATTATCTCATATCTATTTCCGGATTGATTACTATACAGCAGATCACTTACAAGATCAAGTGTACCTGGATCTATATTTGCTACTAAATGACGAAATTTAGTTTCATCTGACGTAATTCGTTGCAAACTGAATATAGTTTCTACTTGAAAAAACCACACTGGGGTTTTTTTGCCAAAAAGGAGGAAATTTTATAGTTGAGACTGCATCAATTTGTATATTTGATGATAGATGATTACTTTGATTTGGAATATCTCTGTCTATCTGAGGTATTGCAGATTCCAATGGATTTGCATTTAAAGTATCTGAATTGTGCGAGGTTTCAGCTCCATGTGACGGTGAGTGGAATAAAGCCATGGTTTTGTTCTTTGTCGGGGTCACCAATTATAGTAGTTTTATTTTTTAGAAAAAAGTTTATAAAACGCAACTAAATTTATTTATATATTTAAATATACATATTTTAAAAATTAAATGTTTTTTACAAAGTTTAACAAAAGAATAATGAAAATTTTTTAAGTGACAATTATAAAAATGAAAATGTAATCATTTTTATATATACTTATCAAGTACATAAATTTAAAGTAAATTTGTTTCACTACACTATTTATGACAAAGCCACCAAAATGAACTTCATAAATACAATGAATCATTCTTCATTGATCCAATGAAGGGCTTCATTAGCTGACTTTTAATGAAAAATTTCATTAATGCAATGAAGAATTTCATTGTCAGAATGTAGAGTTTCCTTTCAGTGTACCGCAGGTTGCGCAAGAAGCGATATTGAAAAAGGCAAAATATTTGCTGAGCATTTAAAATCAGTATTTACCCCAAACACATGTATTAGTGCTGTTGATTTGCCGAGTGTAGTTGCTTCGACCCATAAAGTTTAAGACGCGTGATGTTCAAAAACTAATTGCTGAGCTTAATCCGAAGAAAGCTCTAGGTATTGATAGAATCAGTAACAAGATGCTAATGAATTTGTCCCATATTACAATAAAAATCCTGCTCTATATTTTTAATGCCATTTCACGAATGCAGTATTTTCCATTTTTAGCTGATAATGGGTGCATCCCGGACCATGAATTTGGCTTTAGAAGTCAGCATAGCAATATTGAGCAAACGCATAGATTGGTTCACGTTATAAGGAGGACATTTGAAGAAAAGAAGTATATTTCTGCCCTTTTTATTGATCTTTCTCAGGCATTTGATAAAGTATCGCACGGAGGCCTACTTTTAAATTTGAAGACATATCTGCCAATAAACATACAAAAACTTTTGGAAAGTTATATTTTTGGTAGGAAGTTCATTGTTGTCGAAGGAGACTTCATTAGTGTGCCCGAATCAATATCTTATACTTGTGATATGCCTGTGAGCAATAATATCCACACGTCTAAATTTTCCGATGATACAGCCTGCATGAATATGCACGAAAGCCCTTTTGAGGCATCACGCAATCTCCAGGAACATATTACTCAACTGGAAATGTGGTTGAACTTATGGAGAATTAAAGTAAATGAACAAAAGTGTGCCCATATAACGTTTACGCTAAGAAAATATACTTGTTCTTCCATTCGAATTAACAATCAAAATATCCCTCAACATTCACAAGAAAAATACCTGGGTATACACCTTAATCGAAGGCTTACATGGAAACATCATATTGTCTCTAAGCTAACTCAAATAAAACTTAAGTTATCTCAAATACATTGGTTAATTGGCAGAAATTCAACACTTATCCTAGACTGCAAACCTTTACTATACAAGTCGCTTTTAAAGCCAATATGGTGCTGTGAAATTCAGTTATGGGGCACTGCTTCAGCTTCAAATGTTGAGAAAATCCAACGAAGACCAAACAAAACTTTAAGGTTAATAACATCTGCTCCATGGTACATTAAAAATTCAAATTTACATCGTGATTTAGATATGCCACTAGAGACAGAAGAAATTGCAAGATACACAGGCAAATATGTACTTAACTAAACTAGAGTCACATCCTAATCCCCTTGCTCGTAACATCTTTTTTTATTTTACTGGACACATCCGCCTAAAAAAGAGGTACACAAGGGCTCTTATACTCAACACTCCAGATAGGACTGCTTCAAAATACTTTTTCCCCCTTTGATTTTCACTACTTATGTATTATTTATAACTATCACTAAGCTTATATCCGTAGATTTAGGGCCTATTCATCTAAATGCGAACGATAGCCTCGATCAAAAATTTGTATTAGAAACAAACACAAAAAACTTAAATTTGTTTTTATTTTCAATATAAATATTCGATCGAATCTATCGTTCGCATTTAGATAAACAGGCCCTTAATATTTGAATACTTATTGTTAGTTCATTTATGAAGATACAATAAATAAAAACATGTATTTAAAAAAAATTGTATGCATGGTACATATGTACCCAGTGAAAAAAATGGAAGTCATTCTATCGGAAGTACATTTTCATTGCTTCCAAAAAAATCGATATTTTTAATTTGCCGATAGTGAGCAAAAAACCATGTAGAAGCTTATTTTAGTCACACAAAACCTTGTAACTCCTCCATAGTGTTAGAAAATACTCACCAGAATTTAACACAAATTTTATTTTTTTAAAGAAATTTATGAATTATTTTTAGTCTAAAATTTAAAAGTTATTTGCTTAAATATACATGAAAACACTGTTTCGAGAACTTCTTGCAATGACAACCCAATGTAAAAATCATTAGATCGGATCGAAATTTGCACTACTTCCGCATCGTAAACTCTACATTTTCGTGACCTTTTTGGAGTCTCTTTTTTTACTGGGTATGTATGTATTTATATATCTAGGCGCACGGCAGTGCTCCAGGCCAAGTTCCGGCCAATGCACGCAGTGTGTATATTTACAGGAAGCCATTCGAGCTGTTTTTACCCCCCTCATAACTTTGTTCCCCGCAACCGTAAAACTATAAAATTTAAACCATAATTAGAATAAATTCATGTTACCTTATATATTTTGAAAGTTTTACAATGAAAGCTTCCGGAGATATAGAGGTGCAAAAAGTGCATATTTTAAGACATACTCACTGACTCACTCATCAATATTATGAGGCACTTCCGCTATAGCTAGAGATCTGAAATTTGGTACACAAGTAGATCTAGGTGAGCGATGAACTAGAAAAATCTCAAAATCCGAACATTTTAACTAGGGCCATAAAGCTCACAATTAAAAAAACATTTCTAAGGCGTTAAACTCAAGTGATTGTACTGCAATTTGGCATACATGTTGCTATAATACAAGGCTATAAATTTTCGTTGAAAAAGTGGTCATTAACACGCCCATACAATTTAAGCCTCCTATTTCATGTACTTCGGGTCAGCACATTTGAATATGCTACATATTTACATATTTATTACCATCCGTTTTCAACGAAACTCGACTGGAAAGATAACTAATGGCAGCAGCAGGTATCGAGATTGAAAAATTGGGCCCATAAGAAGAAAATAAATAAAATGTACGCTAGGAAGCTGAAATTTGATAAACAAGTAGGTCTAGATTAGCAACTAACTAGAAAAATATGAAAAACCGGAAATTTTTGCCAGGGGGGCGGTGATATTCCAATAAAGCACACAATTAAAAGAGCAAATTTAAAATATTTGTCTCAATAGATTTTATTGAAATTTGGCTCAAATGTTAGAATAATGCACAGTTATAAAGTTTCGTTGAAAAAAGTGGGTGTTAACACGCCCATACAATTTAAACCTCCTATTTCATGTACTTCGGATCAGCAGACTTAAATATACTATTTATTTAAATATTAATATACGTTTCCAACGAAACTGGACACGTATGATTGGCACTGGCAAAAAAAAAAATTTTATAAAAAAAGTGGGCGGGAATACGGCCATAAGAACTTAACAATTAAATTTGCGCTAGAGAGCTGAAATTTGGTGCGCAAGTAGGTCAAGATGAGAAACCAAATAGAGAAATCTAAAAACCCAAATATTTTAACCAGGAGTGGCACAGGCCACGATAATTTTTGACTGAAGGTTTTAACTGAAGTTTTAAATTTAAATAGCTTTTAGTTAAAAGCTATCATCTTGAAAAAAGTACGATGATAATTGAGCGCTGCTCATAACAAAATCTAGAGTTTAAAAAAGTGACGGTCAGTGGGGGTAACGCCATAACATTTCAGGCTAAAATTTCCACTACAGTGCTTAAATTCAATACACAAATAAATCTAAATTAGAGATCACCAAGAACGATTTAAAATCCAGGAAGTTTCAATTGAGGGCATTGACACGCACTTTAAGCTCAAAATTAAGAATTTAAGTTACAGGATTTACGAACAGGAAAAATCTGAAAGCACCGATTGTTAATTTATAAAATTTTTATCGAAATATTATACGGAAGAGAACTGAAATTTTGCAAAAAAAATAGGCTTAGGTAAGTTGCCAACTAGATACGTTTAAAACATACTGTACTGAAACCTTGCATGCACATTTCACTCATGTTAGCATTTAATTTCGCGTTTTCTAAAGGTCATCGTCAGAGCAGACTTTACTACACTAAAATTTACACTATATTTTACATATTTATATTCAGATGACTCCAAACCTTCCAAAAAGTAGTCACATCCTCACAAAAACATAAATGTGAAAAATGGCCAAGTTCCTTTCCAAAATTTCGATCATCAAAAGTAGTGAGATAAAAATTTTGACCAAGTTCGTGCAATTTGGTATGCATTATATAAATTTGTAATCGTAAGGCTGTTATATAATTTCTAGATAATGTGCTAACTATTATTTAATTTCTTTGGAAAAATATTCGTATTGGTATTCGCCTGAATTTGGCGAATACGAATACATTTGTATTCGCATCCGCCTGAATTTAGCGAATACGAATACATTCGTATTCGACTGAAAATGGCCGAATATTCGACAATTCGAATACGAATAATCATGCATCACTAGTATATACATATGAATATACATACTTTCAATCAATAAAACTACATCTGTGTTTATTTATTTTCAAACCGGCTTTTCTGCTCCTCGCTCATTTGTTTGTTGTGACAACAAATACAATGTCTACATGCAATTGCTACTGTTTTATTATTGCAGTTGTTAAACTTTTTTTACTCGTATTATTATGTAAACAATCTGTTGCTCTTACTCTTTAAACTACAGTTAAGCATTTACTCGTATGGGTCAATAAATGCAGGTAAATCCCATATCGTTACATTGAATACTCATATATTGTTGTATTATTTTAATACACATCAACATATTTCAGCAGGGATGTAAAATTGAATATTATCGGTCCTGTTCTGAAAATCATGGTGATTTAAAAACACGTAATTTCAAAAGTAAGTCATGATTACCACACATCAGGTTTAGCTGATCACTTTTAGTCCAATTTTCTTTTGAACCTGCATTTGCGTTCATACACACCGTCAAGTCAAGTCATCAAGTCTCATCAATTTGCGTTGTAGTAGAGGATTACGAATGACAAAACAAAACGAAAAAGCAAACTTGACTGGTACGGTCAAGTTTGTACCCCTTTTTATTCTCTTCACCGCTCTTTCCTATAAGCTAAAGACTTGACGAGTCAAACCTGACGTGTGTGAATCAGGACTAAGCTATTAAAACCTGACGTGATAGTGGGTTTTTCTTGCGTTTTAAGTTTTTTTCATTTATAATAGAATATTTATTTCCAATTTCCAAAGCTATAAGTCGTGAACTTTACAAAAGCAATGATTTAGCTTTTATTTATTTTTTGAAATTACCGTGATTTGGCATGTCGTGATTTGCAGAACGAGACCGCATTGCACTGTTTTCAAAATATTATTTCTAATGTATAAGATTAACATCCATATTCATAAGAAAATAAAATGAATTTGAAATCCATTTTAGGAAAATTTTTTATGAAATTTTTGAAATAAAATACATTTCAAACATTTGAAATAAAATACATTTTTGATTTACCAAATGTAAACTATTTTTTCTGAATAAGGCCTTATGAATATGGGGGACAGTGTTCTTCATATGGGATCCCGCACATTTTCTGGGAAATAAATCCCGGGAAATTTGTGCAGGAATTCCCGGAATTTTTTTATATACACAGTGTTATGCTGACTTGCAATTTTGATAAGCATTGTATTGGAATCAAATACAGAATTTTATTTACGTATTTTTCAATATTCAACAATACAGGTTTTTGAAAATTTTGTTGATATATATTTGCTGTGTATATCACATTTAGATCTATATTTTCCATACGTGGGGGTCTACTCTGTAATTCGAAACGAAAGAAAATGTTTTCGAATTTACATGTTATAAGCATACAAATTCGAAAGCATTTTCTTTCGTTTCGAATTACAGAGTAGACCCCCTGTATTCTGCGCAGCAATAATATATTTGGGGTACTCACGCCAGTGTTTTAAGCATCCTAAGTGTATAATGTCTTAACATTTTAACATAGTTTTAAAAATTGTTGTTGTGGCTCAAACAAAAAAGTCATAAAGTTATAATACTTTTTCAACTTTGTTTATTGTTTGTCATAACCAGGGAAACCAGAAATATGCTCCAAAAAAAGTGTTTTATGCGCATTCAATATGCACTAAAAAATTCGAAATATGCACTAAAAAGTCAAAAAATATGCTCTTAAAAATAACATAAATTGGATTATTTGGAATTCAATAAAATTTACATATAAAACAAAGCAAAAATAAACAGCCATATTTAAACTTATTAAGGCTTTAAATAGGTTTTTTAGAAAAAATTTTCATACAAATTTTCCTTAAAAAGTCTTTATAAAGTCTTAATAATTTTTATAAATTAGGCTGATAATAAACAGAAGAACGAAACAATAAAAAAATTAATTAAGATAAAAATGTAACTTTTACTTCAAAAGCGATCACGATATCAGAATTAAAAGTTTGGAACTGTATTTTGAAGAATAGGATAAGCTTTTTATTTATAATTTTTATTGCAATAAGCAAAAACTATACACTTAGCTTTTTATAAAAATCATCGCCGGTCTCATCTAAATAAACTTTTATACATTGAAAATGTTCTTTTTAAACCTCAACTGATGTAATCGGGGCAGCTTTCGCCACAATTACCAAACCAAGTTTTTATTGAAATTAGAGCCCAGTGAGGATGTTAAAACTAGGGATGTAACGATACACCGTTTTGCCGATCCGATACCGATACCGATACTCAAAAAAAAAATTTTGACGATACCGATAACCATATTGAACTTAAGTTAAAATTAACAAAACCTTTTATTATACAAAATCATAGTGTAAGAGATTATTAATAATTAAAATTGAATTGATTGATAATTGATTGAAAAAAAAACTATTTTTTTTAATACATACATGATTTAGTATTGAGAGAATATTTCACTACTATCGTGCAAAGCAAAACAAAAGAAACGTTTAATTTTTCTGTTTAGACTTTATGTTCTACTTTTAATATGTTATTTCTCTTAGTTTTTATGCAAAAAAATCGTTGAAAATTGATTGTTCAAAACAGCTCTAAAAAAAAGGAAAATATGGCCGATATCGATATATCTGCAAATCAGAAATATCGCCGATATATCAGAATCGGTATTCGTATCCGTTACATCCCTAGGTAAAACACATCTTTACACCTCTTTAAGTTTTGGAAAATAAAAATCAATAGTATTTGTTCCAGCATTAAAATTTAGCAGAAAAAATTGGATATGGACTAATTAATATATTTTAATTTTCTTGTTTCGTTTTTCTCTTACATAACTGTTTACAATTGAGCGAAAATTAAAAAATTTTAAAAATTTTAATAATATATGGATGTCAGAACACATACTGACAATTAGTATATCTAAATTTCAACTTAAACACGTGTAGCATGTGATTTAACATCAGAACTCACAAGAAAACGTGTGAAATCGATTCGGAACTCAGAACATACACAATTGCCTTTTTTAAAGTCTACCTTCATAATGGTAGCAAAATATTGAAATGAATGAATGAAAATGAAATTTTGACGGAAAAATTTTTGCCCAAAAATTTTTTTTAAATTAAATTTTTTTTAAAAAGTATCAAAAATTGCTCTAAAAACGCCAAATATGCTCTAAAAATTCGAAAAATGCTCAAAATATGCGTGTTAGACTGAAGTATGCAAAATCATGCTTTAAAGGGTAAAATATGCAAAAATATGCACTAACAAATCGATGCCAGAATACATAAAAAGTTCTGAAACGGATAAATATCTTGATTCCGCATTGATATATCAGACAAGAAAAAACATGCAATTGCATATTTGTGGTTTCCCTGGTCATAACTACTTGTAGAAATGCGTGAGAGTTTACCAAACGAATTGAGAGAGAGAGAGAGAGAGTAAGAAATGTACTTATGGTTAAAACCAAAATACAAATAAGTAAAATATTTATAAATGATGAAACAGAGTAAATGATGAAACAGAATAAAGTCTGCAACTTCAGGAAAATCGCTGACAAATTAATAAAGCCCATAATAAAATCGACGGCAGTAACTTCAAATGCTCTCTGATTTTTGTTTTATTTTCTTTTGTGCTTAATTTTCTTTGTAGTTTTGTTTACAAAATATATGAAATTTATTGAAAGTATGGTAACATTTTTGTGAGAATCAGTATTGATATGCGAGAGAATAAGAAAAAACGTTCTCAAAATAAAATAGATTCTATCTCACGACTGCTTTCTGCGGCTGGTTTTTTGTGTCAAATTGTATGGGAAATGTGTTTAGGCCGGAATTCTGTTTAATCATTAAAGTCTGCAACTTCAGGCAAATCGCTGACAAATTAATTAAGCCCATAATAAAATCGACGGCAGTAACTTCAAATACTCTCTGATTTTTATTTTATTTTCTTTTGTGCTTATTTTTCTTAGTAGTTTTGTTTACAAAATGTATGAAATTGATCAAAAGTATGGTAACATTTTTGTGAGAATGAGTATTGATATGCGAGAGCATAAGAAAAAACGCTCTCAAAATAAAATAGATTCTATGATGAAACAGAGTAAAGTCTGCAACTTCAGGCAAATCGCTGACAAATTAATTAAGCCCATAATAAAATCGACGGCAGTAACTTCAAATACTCTCTGATTTTTATTTTATTTTCTTTTGTGCTTATTTTTCTTAGTAGTTTTGTTTACAAAATGTATGAAATTGATCAAAAGTATGGTAACATTTTTGTGAGAATGAGTATTGATATGCGAGAGCATAAGAAAAAACGCTCTCAAAATAAAATAGATTCTATCTCACGACTGGTTTCTGTGGCTGCTTTTTTGTGTCAATTTGTATGGAAAATGTGTTTAAGCCGGTATTCTGTTTAATCATTCTATCTCACGACTGGTTTCTGTGGCTGCTTTTTTGTGTCAATTTGTATGGAAAATGTGTTTAAGCCGGTATTCTGTTTAATCATTAATTGTAAATTATGAGGGGTTGCTCACAGCAGTCATATTTTTTCTAGTTATTATTTCAAATGTGTTAATTTATGAGTACCATTTGAATCCCCTAATTATTTTTAAGGGTGATAAATTCACCAAAGAAATAAAGTACTCAAACATTTTATCAAATCAAGTATATTTTATTTATGACCTGCAATACTTGGATTCCAATACACAATGATTGATTTACCACATGCCACGAAGTTTTATTAAAATTTGTTTTATAAATACTTTATAACACAAAATAATTTTAAAAGAGTAAAGCAGTAAATCTGTACTAATATTCAGGTACGTGATGGAAAACGATTGTTTTCAAACCAATCGTTTTGAAAAAGTGTGATGAATTCCGATCTACTTTTAAAAATCACATAAGAAGTTAAAAAAAACCATATAATAGGGTTGAGAAAAGTAATTTATTAAAAATTTTTGGAAAAACTATTAAAAACAAATTTTAAAATTATTGAAAAAACGACTAAAGAAAACATATCACACTTATATTTTATAGTTTTCAAATTGTTTTTCTGTCTAAATTGTTTTTCATCACATACCTGATTATAAAGCTGAAAAGTTTGTATGCTTCTATGTCTGTATATATATACATACATACATATGCATATGTTTGTAAGAGGGAATCTCCGGACCTGCCAGTCCAATTTAAAAAAAACAAATTCAGGAAAAACAAACCCATTTTAACGTGAGTATGCTGTTCTCCCTTTATTTATGCTTCTTCTTAACGTTTTATTGGTTTGTTGAAAATAAAAGTTGCGTCCAGCAAAATTTAAGTGTTTATAAAAATAAGTTTAAATAATCAAATTAAAACAATATAAACGTATTGAACAATAATTAAAAAACATACACAAAAAGCAGTTGCAAAAAACAAATAAAATAACAATCCATATTGTATACAAAATATAAAATGTGAAAATTATACAATTTTAAGTAAAGGTGCCAATTATGGAAATTTTTGTTTGATCCTGTGGAAAATTTTGTGCCATCAGTTAAAGATTTGTCATACTTTGAGCTCCATACGTAAGTGCTTGACTTTACTCGTACGTATTCAGCGAAACATAAAATTTTTGATTAACATATTCATAATAATTCATAATATGCTGAACGAATGAATGAATTAGTTCCTGTTATTGTATGTTTTTTATGAATAAATTAGATTTTTTATAAATTTATTTAATAAAATACCAAAATGTGAAAAAAATATGCAATTTGATTATCAAAAGTGTATGCTGGAATTACTAAAATTTACTAGAGACAATCTGTTTCCAATGTCTTCATATGGTCCCTAAAGAACTATGCAATCAGTAGTACCAATGTCAGTAGTTGCTGTTCAATGAAACGCACATGTTAAATGTCTATAGCAAAAAGCATTGTGTGGGGTATAATTAGTCAGTAGTACCGGCGACAAAGTCAATAGTGAATCAGTACTGATTCACTAGTGACATTTCCTTCAGGGAAGTTTGTAGTGTGTGCCTGTGTATCTGTGTGTATGTCCGTGTCCACGTACAGACCAAACGGCTAGACCGATTTTGATTTAGTTCGATCGAGAAGGTTCTTAGTCATGTTTTCAGAAAATCGTTCCAGCCGTTTAGAAGATATCGCATCTTCTCCAGATATATTCGGGGGTTTTTAAAATTTTTAATTTTTGTTATCTCTCCTTACTTTATTTGTTTATAATTTTTATATTTTAACAGCCGTAATCATAACAATTTTAAACAGCGTTTCAAAAGTTGTTTAAGCAATATTCGCTAAAATTGTATTCATAATAGATTTTTAGCTTAAAAAACGTTTTTTAAACCTTGCGTAAATCAGCAAATTTTAAAATTGATTGCCCCCATGTTTAAACAAATTTTAACATGACGTTCTTGTGATTTTGCTCCGCGTTTACATTTTTAGTTTTGACTGCATGTATGTACTTATGTACATGCATATGCATATGTGAATGTTATTCAGAAGAAGAAAATGAATTGTATTGTTTTATAAACTCGTGACGAAATTTCAAATGGACTCCAAATAAATATTTACCACAGAAGGAGCAATCAGCTTCCCATTTCGTCTTTTCTCAATGTATTTGTAAAGAAAAATAAAAATAATAGTTATAGTGATTAGGGATGAAACGATACCACTAAGGTATCGATACTTTTACTTGATACGGCATCGGTTCAGAAGTATCGATACATACTCAGTATCGAATAAAAAGCATCGATACTTACTTGTATCGGTCAAGCTTTTCATATGATTTAAAATAGTGAAAACAAAACTAAATACCCACCAAATCAAATGCTCTTAATTCGTAAAGAATTCTTAATGACTAGTAGTCGACAAAATCTTCCGATTTCGGAAGCGATTAATATAAGAATAAACTAATTGTTTAAATTTCTTGCAGACGAGTTTTGGTAGAATTTATTTATGAAAATACTCCTTCAACAAATTAATTTTTCTGAAAAGGAAAAATTTTTAAGTTCAATTTTGTTAAAAACATACCATAAAAATCGCCGATAAATTCATTTATCGCCAGCAAAATTGACATGTCGCCAAATCAAAAACTTAGATGCCAAATAAAGTGGAAAAATCGCTACGTTTGGGCTGGACTGGAGCAAAAGATATAGTCGAGATGACATTTTAAATGTTTGTGCAAATTCGTTTTGTTTCCGTAATAACGCACGCTTTAAAAAAAATTTTGCAGCTCGCAATTTTATAGTCTTTTTTTATAAAATATTTGATTTGGGTGGTCCCATTTTCACGAACTTACTCTAATATACATACATATATTCTAAATATAAATTTACATTTAACACGAACAAATAAAAATGTGTTAAACTGGTTAAACTGTGTTAAACTGGTTAAACATGTTCAACTTTTTTTGTAGCCAATAAGAAATGAGTATATTTGACCGATACGAGTACTTTTTACCGATACCTACTTGGTACTCGGTAGTAGAGTATCGATACCAAAAGTACTTGGTTTCTAAGAAAAAGTATCGAGTATTTACTTGTATTTACTCGTATCGTTTCATCCCTAATAGTGATGTATAAAAACTAAAAACAAATAAAATAAAACTCGTTATTCTAGTGCTTCTTAATCTGCAATAAAAAAAATCATATAAAAAGCACAAAGATTCGCTGTAAACTATTTATTTTTTTAATTTTCTACGAGTTGGAACACATTTTTTATTTTATAAAAACAATATTTTTCCAAAAATGGACAAACAACAAATACAGATATGAGTACTTTGTGAATTAATAATCGTTGTTTAGCAGAACTAGGATGCAAGTGACAAATAGATAATACAGAGTTGCCATGATATTTAAAAAAATCAAGTTAATTGAGTTTTAGTTAAAACACTGATTATGAATACCAATATTTAAAAAACCTTATTTAGCCTTAAAATGTTTCTTAACTAATATGGTTTTTAAACCTCAATCAACTTTTTTTATGAATACGGCTGTAACTGTTTATTTCATGCATTTTGTATAAAAACGGCGTAACTGGCAACACTGCTTGTACATAACATACAAAAAATACGAAAGAAAGAAATATGTGAGAGGGAAGAGCTAAATTTGTCGCTTCAATTCACAGTACATGCGACTTTTGATACCTCGCAAGCTTCTCCTCACTTCTCGCCAACAAACACGACTCGCAGGCGACGTATCGCAGCGAGGCCACCCTTCATCTAAGCAGTAAAATTTTACTGGTTACTGAAAAAATATGCAGTATTCAATAAAATTTTACTGCTTACTGAAAAAATTTGCAGTATTCAGTAGAATTTTACTGAAAATGAAATTTGCTTACAGTATTTAACTGATAATGAAATTTTGTTGCAGTATTTTATTGGTTACTGGAAAAAAATAGCAGCAACCAATAAATGTTTAAATACTGTAACGTGACTTATATATATGTAAGTCGAAGCAACCAACACAAGAATACACGCTTTGCTTTAATTGTACCAAATTCCAAAAAAAAAACAATATCACACAAATTCGAATAACACAAAACATAACTAATCGAAACACTTCGCTTAGACAAACGCATCTGCACTGCTGCTAATAATAAAGTGAAAACTTCATAATTATATGTTTATAGGTTTTAGAGGAAACCCCTCTTTATGAATTTTAGGTAGTCCATATATAAAATTTTACTGAATACTGCAATTTTTTTCAGTAACCAGTAAAATGCTGCAACAAATTTTCATGATCTGTAAAATACTGTAAAAAAAAATTCGTTATCAGTAAAAAATTAATGGTTACTGCGTTTTTTCCAGTATTCAGTAAAATTTTACTGAAAATGTGAAAAATATTTTCAATCAAATATATCAACAAACAGTTTGTAGAAATTTATTTATTTTTTTAACTTATATTTTTGTTAAATTTCAAAGTTATTTCATTTAAATTTATTTCCGTACACCTTTTGACTAGCATAATTGTTATATTAACAATACTTTTTAGGGTTCGTACACCAAAGGTGAAAAAAGGAACCGTATTGTTTTCGCTACGCTGTCCGTCTGTCCGTCACACGGTATTTTCTCAGGAACCGTAATTTGGACAGAGTATGTAGAACCTTGGCCACTACAACAACAAATACATGAGAATTAGAAATTAAAGGGTGCTCCAAAACGAGCGACGAAAAATGTTAAAATTTCATGTAATATACATACAATTGCATGTACATATGTATATTGACACTTGAAATTTGTAAAATTAGTGTGTTTTTATATAGACTACAACAATTAACACTAAAATTAAAAAAATTTAAATTAAAGGGTGGTCCATCAGTTAATGCAATTTTGAGTATGTAATTTTGACAAATTGCTATATCTTGGAAACCGTAAGAGTTAATTAAACTCTCAAAATTTTCAAAAACGATATAACTAAACAATGCAAAAATTATAAAATGGCCAAAAATTTAAAAAAATCGCCAAAACCTGAAAAAATCGCCAAAAATTAAAAAAAAAATCGGCAAATCGAAAAAAATCGACAAAATTAAAAAAAATCTAGCACTAAAATAAATCGCCAAATTCGAAAAAATTGTTTAAATGAAAAAAAAAATCGCCAATATGAAAAAACGCCAAAACCGAAAAAAATCGCCAAAACGCGAAAAATGCGCCAAAACCAAAATAATTCTTTATGTGAAAAAAAATCGCCAAAATTAAAAAAAAATCGCCAAAAATTAAAAAAAATCGCCAAATATAAAAAAGAAATCGCCCAAAATTTAAAATAAACGCCAAAAACCGAAAAAAGTCCTCAAAACGAAAAAAAAGTGCCAAAACTAAAAAATCATCTATATAAAAAAACGCCAAAATCAAAAAAATCGCCAAAATAAAAAAATCGCCAAAATAAAAAAACGTAAAAATAATAAAAATCGCCAAAATTAAAAAAACTTTAAAAAACGAAAAAAATGGTCAAAACGTGAAAAAAGTGCCAAAACTCAGAAAGCGCCAATAAATTTAAAAAAAACCCCAAACTAAAAAAATGCTTAAAACCGAAAAAACCCAAATACTAAAAAAATTCCAAAACTATAGTTCATATTGTTCGTATTGAATTACATATCTCGTGCCCGTACGGAACCCTTCCTGGGCGGGTCAAAGTCGCACTTCACTGAATTTATTTCATTTACAATCACAATCCTCGAAACGATTTTTTGCTTGTCTGCGAAAAACACGAAATGTCTTTGTTCGTAATTTAACCGGCAACCTCAGGAATAATAAACTAACTTACTTACCTCTCAGGTAAGGAGCAACACTTTATTAGCTACACAAAAAAAATAATACACACAAAACATAATTTCTTGTTTTTTCTACATGTGCGCATTCCGTTATAATTGACTACAAAAATTTAATTTTGTTATATCAGCTTTACTTTAGATGCAAATAAAACAATTTATTCCACCTTTGTTCTCAACGATGTCGATGAAAACTTTCTCTGACGTCTTCAGTAGAATAAATATATGTACATAAATATATGAAAATAAATATATATGGGAAAACACAAATTTACCGTTATATGGACAGTTACTGAAATAAATTTTTTGTACTAATCTTTATATTTTGTTAGAGAAAATACAAAAATACATCAAAATGATAACAAACACAAACGTACATATGTATGTACGTTTTATTTAGGGGTTTTAGATAATCAACGAAAATTTTGCAATTGTTGCAAACTAAATTTGTATAAAAGCACTAATGATTTCTTTAATAAAACGGGATAAATTTCCGAATTTAATACTAATACGTACGTCTTTCCAAGCAAAAAGAAGTTTCTAATAATTTTTTTTAAAATATCAGGGGCAAGGGTTAGCTACGCCAATGTTTAACCTCAACTGCCCAGCTCAAATATCAAATCAGGAAGAACATGTGCTGAGGTGTGAAATAGAATGACAGCCTACAGTGCCACCTGCTGATCATATTTGAAATTTTCTTTTTGCTAAGCCTTCGCGTAGCAATTACAAACAATCCCGCACAAAGAAGTATCCAATTTGGTCCGGTCGTTTACAAGTTTTAAGCATTCTTATAAACCACGATCCATTTGTTATGCATGTAAGTACAGGGTGGCCCAGAAAGACCGAAGTGGTGTGAATTCCTTATAACTTTTTATTTAAGACATATTTTTTTAATTTTTTGTTTTTTAAATACAGTAAATTTATAGGGAATATTTTTAGATTAGTTATTAAAAATTGTATCCCGCAAGTGGTGGCCATTTTCTGCTTCGCACAAGTGTGCTCTTTCCATTTCCATTATTCATAACTTATTTATGAGTGACGAAGCCCATTTCCAATTAAATGGGTTTGTTAACAAGCAAAACTTTAGGATATGGGCTAAGGAAAACCCGAGAGTACTTCATCAACGACAATTACACCCAGTTAAGTGTACTGTTTGGTGCGGTGTTTCTTCAGAAAGGATCATTGGTCCATATTTTTTGGAAAATGAAAGAGATGTCGCCATTTCCATCAATGGTGATCGATATCGGGCCATGTTGGAAAATTTTGTAAGGCCAGCCGTGGAATACCATCCGCAAATATGGTTCCAACAGGATGGAGCCACAGCGCACACTCCGAGGGCCACAATGGCTATTTTACGCGACATCTTTGGGGAAAGAATAAATTCGCGTAGAAGCAATTTTAATTGGCCTCCTCGTTCCCCGGATTTAACCGCTCCAGACTGTTTCCTTTGGAGTTATTTAAAAGGGAAAGTTTATGTTAATAAGCCTAGGACTATTGAGGAATTAAAAACCAATATTCCAGACGAAATTAACAACATAACACCGGAAGTTTTGCGAAAGGTCATGGAAAATGTGTTGAAAAGAGATCATTTGTGCGAAGCAGAAAATGGCCTCCACTTGCGGGATATCATTTTTAACAACTAATCTAAAAATATTCCCTATAAATTTACTGTATTTAAAAAACAAAAAATTAAAAAAATATGTCTTAAATAAAAAGTTATAAGGAATTTACACCACTTCGGTCTTTCTGGGCCACCCTGTATGTATGTAGTTCAAATGTTTAAGATGCAAACAAGAGTGGAGGTTGACATACTAACTCAAGTAAACTGGTACATTTTTGAAATGATACCACAACTTTTGTTAATGATATACATACATACATGCTTATAATCCTATCTTATCATTTTACTTTTACGGGGTATAACAGTAGACTAGTGTGTAGTGTGATACGTGTGAAAGTGCTTGTTATTACTTACATAAATACATTGTTATTATGTACTTACATAATACATATGTACATATTTGTTAACCCTTTGACGACCATAGGCAAATATGCTTGCCCGGGGTTCCTTAGATTATATATTTGTCCAGGTAACAGATACAGCAAATTTGTCAAAGACTGTTTTATAGAAGAGGATTGGGGCAACAAGAATGTGGTTAAGTACGATTCCCCATCGGGCCCCACTTGTTCCCTACGAGGCTCCAAATTTGGCCAAAAAAAGTATTTATGACGAGGGCTGCCAAGGGGTGAAAATAGGGCGCAAGGGGATAAGAGTCAATTATGTTTTGGATTCAACCTTAATCTATCAAAAAATATAATGGATAAGTTTGCGTAAATTCCAAGCTGTCTACAACTAATCAAATTGTGTTTGGCAATTATGTTTGCCTATGGGTTGAAACGAAAATAAACGTTTCTAAAAAACTTTACAATTATAATCTCTAACTTCGAACTTTTGAGCGCTTTTTTTTTACTAATGTTAAATACTGAAACAGAATGCCTGTGTTTAGTATTTTGCATTCATAATTTGAAACGAAAAAGGGGAATCACCAAATTGCAATACATACATATGAACACATGTAAGTATTTTGACAGTCTTTATTTGAAATTTGAAACGCGTGCACTAGTTGCATTAGTTTGTATAGAAAAGTGAAAGAAAACAGTAAACAAGTTTAAAATGAGTGGAGCAGCCCGAGATCGTTTCTTTTTCCTTCGACCAGAGCAAATCGAACAACTTTTACTTTGCGATTTTAGTGATGACGACGAAGAAGCTGTTACAACCTTGGACACAGAAGATGTTTTATTTCTTGAAAATGACGCTTTGGGAATGCAAGATGATGAGCCCATAGAAGTTATCATTGAGGGTAGTATGCACGTTGACCATAACCCAGCTGGCGCAGTAGATGAGCTAATTACATCGAATTTAAATGTTGTACAAGCGCCAATAATACCAAAGTTATTCATACCACCCGAAAAGATCTTCCGCTTTAGACAGACCCTTGCTTATAAGAATCCCGTTTTTACCGGATTTAAAGAGGATTGCGCATACAAACATTCCCAAATTTTAAAGCCCGTTGTGCATACGCATGAAGAAATCCCTTCAGTGTACGATGTGTTCAACAGCGTTTGTAATTTTGAAGGTAAGTTTTTATCAATCGTAAATTTTCTGCTATTTTGAGACAATATTGACTTGCTGTTATTATACATACATATGTATATCTTAGAGCTGTGCTTAATGATCGTGGAGCAGTCAAACCTATATGCTTTACAAAAAGGGCGTGTATTTACTTTGACCGTGGCTGAATTTAAGGCTTATATGGGTATTATCATACGTATGAGCTTAGTGAAACTCCCCTCAATACGTCTGTACTGGTCTACTGATCCAACGTTCCATCAAGCTCAGATCGCGGGTGTCATGCCACGGCTCCGATTTGAGGAAATTACAGCTAATCTTCACTTTTGCGACAACAATAAAGCTGATGTTAGTGACCGTGGGCATAAAATTCGGCCAATTTTAGATCATATTAACAAGGCTATGCCGGATACTTATTCAAAAAAGCTGTCAATCGATGAACATATGGTAAAGTTTAAGGGACATAATGCTATGAAACAGTACATGAAGGACAAACCTATTTCGTGGGGATTCAAACTTTGGTGTTTATGTGAGGCAGAAACCGGGTACTTATATAATATTGACATTTACACCGGAAAAAAAACCATTTGTTGAGCACGGTCTTGGCGAGGCTGTTGTTTTGCAGTTATGCGAGCCACTGGCAAAAAAAGGGGTGGAAGTTTACTTCGACAATTTTTTTACAAGCCTGAACTTAATGCACATTCTCCAGCAAAATGATATAATGGCTTGCGGAACAATTCGATGTAATAGAAAGCACATACCGAAGAATTTTCCAGCGGATAAATATATGAAAAGAGGGGATATAAGTTACTTCATGTCGGATAGCATTTCCGTAGTCAAATGGATGGATAATCGTGGTGTCTACCTCGCCTCAAATTTTATTGACCCAACAGCGGTATTCAAGGTCAAGCGACGTGTAGCTGGACAAGCTGGTAAAATAGATATTGATTGCCCCCTGATTATACAGCACTATAACAAAGGAATGGGAGGTGTCGATCTAATGGATCAAAAAAAAGTATATTATGAGTACGATCGTAGAAGTAAATGGCGTTTTTATTTACGTTTGTTCTTCGACCTTTTCGAGTTATGTGTTCACAATAGCAATATAATATATAAAAAACTCATATTGGCCAACAGTTCCTCAATCAATTTGACCTCCATTGAATTTCGGGCAGCTTTAGCCAAAGAGTTGATAAGTAGCTTTTATTCAAGGAAGCGTGCCTTTTCAGCCGCAACCAAATGCGGAACCCATTTTATAAGCAAACCTAAATCGCTCCATAAAATGGAAAAACGTGAAGGTTGGAAACGGTGTTCTCATTGTGCTTCCAATAATAAGTATAGTCGAACAAATGTTTTTTGCGTTCAATGTAATGTGTTCCTTTGCTTCACTACGTCCCGTGATTGCTTTGGAATCTATCACGAACAATAATAATTATAATAAATTTTTGTGATCTCTTGTATTTTTCTTTACGTTTTGAATAAAAACTGATTTTTAAATTGTTTCTGCAATTAAATAATTTGGGATGAAAAATTTCGTTTCAACCCATAGGCAACTATATTTGCCAAGCAAAATGGGGGACTTAGAGGGTTCCAAGGAGGGCAAATTTTTTTTAAAACTACTTTTAGACCATAGATCGCGAAAATATAACACAAAAGTAAATCGCTTCAGCCAAAAATGTTTGGTCGTCAAAGGGTTAATATCAAGATGCAGGCTGGAGACAACCAAACAAAAAGTGGAATACATTGGTACACTGAAAGGAAAATCATTCATTCAGAGAATGAAACGCTTTCATTAAATGTTCTGCATTATATTAATGAAACTTTTCATTAATACAATGAACAATTACATTGTGTACATGAAATCTTTCAATCTCTGCTCTCCATGTGTTCTTCATAGTTCATTCTATTAATGAAAATCTTGACATTGTTTAAACGAATTTTCTTTTTAGCAAATTTGGGACAAATATAAGTAATTTCCACAAATTGTATCTACTTACTGTATACAGTTTGCAAACATAAATAAATTAAAAGTTATTTTGTTAAAAAATATTTTCTATTTCTTACTTTTCTAATCCTTTTTAATTTCAAAGCAGTATGGTCGTCATAAATGCAATGAAATCATTTCATTTATACAATGTAATATTCTTCATTGTATGCCAGATATCTCTCTCTTTCTCTTTTTTTATCCATTCACGTGACTCACTACTATACAAACACAAGAAGTTTGTGCCAAACACCCAATAAAGATGCCTGTTTTGTTAAGATTTTTGTTTTGTTCTTTTAACCTTATGTTTCTGTATTGTAATTCTCAACAACATATTAAAAGTTTTAATATAAACATGTAAGTTTTTCGGTTTACTCATTAGCTGACTTTTAATGAAAGATTTCATTAATACAATGAAGAATTTCATTGTCTGAATGAAGAGTTTCCTTTCACTGTAGATTTGAGTATAATAATTGACCTGAAGTTCTGAAAAACATTGAAAGAATTTCAATATTCAAAACATGTGTGAAAGAATATTTATTAAGAAATTTAAAAATACTTGTAATTTGATTTTACTTGTAATTTGATTTTTTGATTATAACTATGCATATACATACATATGTATATTATTACTATTATTATATAATTATTTATTTATTTAGCTTTATTTATTTAATCTGAATTAACTTAATGCAAAATCACCTCAACAATGTCACATGACGCTGAGGCAATTTACCGAATTGTAAGACTGAATTATAATAAATCTCAAAAAAAATAGTTCTTATATAATTTTTAGTTTAATTTTTAATGTTTATTACATGAATAAATAAATATTTTCCCCTAGTTATTAAAATGAGTCTAATTTTTTTCAAAAGAAGAAACATCTCCCGGCTTTTGTTAATTTGCCAGAAATTTTAGTTTTCCAGACCACAATCCCTTCATTCTATTGCCCCCTTTTTTCGCTTGTATTAAAGTCTTCAAATGTGACATTGACATAAATATGTTATTGTAAACATAAGCAAACTATCACATAAAATGTCTCTCGACTCACTTATTTTCAAAGATTAAAATGATAAATTTTTTCGCAGAACAAGCTAAATCTAAATAAAAGTTGTTTATTTATTTTTTAGAATATTTAAAGACAAACATTAACAGTCTAGTTCATAAAAAATATTTTAGGTTTATTACAGGGTTATTGGACAAATTTCCCATAGAAATATGTCAAATAAGCTCTTAATAAACCTAAAATATTTTTTTTTGAATAAGGCAGTAAGAATTTAAAA
This sequence comes from Tachina fera, assembly GCA_905220375.1. Taxonomy (NCBI): domain Eukaryota; kingdom Metazoa; phylum Arthropoda; class Insecta; order Diptera; family Tachinidae; genus Tachina; species Tachina fera. Next base: position 86,702,820 of record LR999963.1, on the reverse strand, counting down.
AACAAACAACATTTTAACTACATACATACATACATTATTTTGAAAGGTGCTAGGATTATTATGAAAAATGAATGCAACACCTACAAAAAACAACAACCAAAGCCCAAACTTCCTGTTTGCACACAAGTGTATGTGCAATCACCGATACACGTACATTCATGCTTGTGGTATTTACCCAGTGAAGACATTCTGGCGACATGTATTATATTAGAAAAGTTCCGAAACTTCGCCGGACAACAACCAAATGTTCCCTCAGACGCATAATAGAAGAGCTGTAGAAGTAAAGGTATTAACTTAGCTTCTTTTCTCTGTATCTATCTCTTACTGCACCACCTGTACTTCCACTACCCCTTTCCTACTATCAAGTATTGCAAAATAACCTGTTACTTATACCCAAGTAAGCTGGAAAACTTTACCTTAGCTAACATCACTTAAATTTGTCAAAAACTCATAAGATTTCGGCACGATTTCAAAACTTGTGCAGAGTTTCTGACAGCATTACAGTCGAATTCTGACAATAAATGTTCGCTGGGTAAGTTCATACATTACTGTGAATATAAAATTTGACAAACCATTGGCGCCACTTTAAGTCCCCGAGCAAAAGGATTAGTTAAATCAATGCCAGAATGCATTTTTTTATTGTCGTATTCGTTACTTTTATTTCGAAGCAATTGTTTTTGGTTTTAGGGATAAATGCTTGTAATGAGATTAACTTTTAAATCTGTTTTAAGTCCCATAAGACATACTCACATACATACAAACATACAAATTGTCTCCTTACCAAAAAAAAGTTGCTTATAATGATGAAAAAGATGTAGGAAAGAGCATATAAATCTTCAACTGTTTTTATTATAAGGCTTATATGAATATACTGGTATACATAAAAATTATAACAAATCGTGACTAATATGACCGCGGGGAGCCATCAAATCAATGCATTTTCAAATGAACATGTATAAAACATTTTTCTCCTTTAATTCAATTTAAACAAGTCATTCCCCATGCTGCAATTACCTCTAAGAATTTGAGCCGTTTTTTTTACTAAAACAATAATTGTAATATTCCATGTGAGGGAATGAGTATGAATAAAAGTAATACACTAGAAAAATTTTAATCAATAAATTTTTAAGCAAAAAGAAAATGTAAGATTAGAGTATTCAAATGAACAGAGCCGAAACGGGTATGCTTATAACCATACGTCTGAAAGTGGCCGGTCATTTGACCGACACACTATGGTCGGAAACATCACTTTTCTTGGCCAAAACTATTAAAACTTAAAATAACGAAATTTTTAACTGGAATTTGAATTTGCAGTATATTTTAAGTGCTTTTGTATAAAATAATTAATTTTCTTTTTAAATTATCAACATTTAGAATTAAAATTAAAAAAAAAATTTACATAAAATTTTTTTCTTTTCTTTATGAGTTTTTATTTTTTTTAGTAAATATGTTGTTTCTGGAAATTGAAAATATGATTTACACACGTATGTGTGAAAATATTAAAATTTTATTAAATTCTTTAATTTGAATACAATTCATTATCCAAAAATTTATTTTCCTCTTCAAGTTCTTCTGGATAATCGTCCTCGTCATCATCCATATTTTTTAAATTCTCAGTCGCACATGTTTCACCGATATCCTCACAATACAATAATTTCTTTACTTCTGGTGGGAGTGTTAAACGCTTCCTTTGGTGCACACGTGTATTTAAGCGAAGAGATGAAATTAATGAATCCGATGTGTCAAGAACTCTATGAAATACATCGAAAAGATTATCAATGCGGCTAGTCTTACGTGCATGGTGCAGTCTGCCGCTTTCATATATTTTGCTTCGTGACTCAGCTGCATCCTCTCCGAAGTAACCAACAGGAATTGCTGTATTCTGCATTATTTGCTTTGAGTGAACTATAACTTTATGTACTGTGGGAGTCATTGGCAACCATGGGTACTTGCTTTGATATAATTGACCAGTTTGAAAGCAATACTCTTCAAATTTATCCAAATATAGGGAAAATTGACAAGATAAACATATTAATATTATTCTCATTCGAAATATTAATTCGGTGTCTACTCCTAAAATTTTCGATTTCTAAATTTATTTGCCTGTTTATTACAGTTTCTGAACAAAGCCAGCCAGAATATTTAATTTGAAAATCATCTAATCTTCTATGACACTTTTCCCACTTTGCAGACAAATTATTGTTAAGCATGCGTGATTTTTTTGTTAAATATTTATAGCATTCATCTGAAATTTTATCGGCTCGACATTTTTTATAAAATAATTTATTAGTGTGTCCTTATTTTTTCCTTTCTTCTGCTGGGTCAACCAAATATCAAAAACTGCTGAATTTTGTAAACAAATGACGACTGAAAAAAGAAATTACTCAAAAACCGCAAAAAACCGCAAATCGAGATAAACATTTTCAAAAACTAAACACTTCAAAGTAATTTTGGTTTTTAATATTATGCTTAACACTCCTAAACAAAATGTGTTAAGCTTACTCAAACTTCAAAAATAAAATAAATTCCAAAATGTTAAAGACTTTTGGAAAAAGTTATTTTATTTTTTAGAGTATCCAATTTTTGAGTATTATATTTTACAAAATTAATAAACTTACCATTACCTTCGTTTTCCATTTAAACTTTTATTTAACACGCTTTGTTTTCAGCTTTAATAAGCAATTGAAGTAAGCACTATAAAACACCGAATGCAATTCTGTTTACAAATGAAGCAAACAAATTCAACTTCGATGACTCACCGAATAACGGTGAATTGCATATTACAACAACAAAATTAATTTTTGGTTGTTTTGGAGTGTTGACTACTAGATTACAAAAACAAAAATATATTTCGTGAGTGTAAAAATTTTGACTTTTGGCCAACGAAATGAAATTTCCGACCACAGTGCGATAGTGTGATTGATATGTATATCTAAGTTTATATCAGATTATTAAAGGCAATGTGGAAAAAATTATGTATACTTTTGTTTACGTGTAATTTTGCATCTTTGGCTAACTAATTAAAAATATCTAATCTGCCGTAGCTTTCCCTGCCGTTGATGATGTTTGTAGCACTCACATCTGATTAATCAGGCCTGCTGAATATAATCGTCATAGCAAACTAGTCAAACCTGCACAATAAGAAAAAAGTAAAATATTTAAAAATGGAAAAAACAAGTAAAAACATAAAATAACGTAACTCACAAACACAAAATATCTGCACTTCTTCACGGTTTTTGCAACTTCCAATACGCCTTGCTTTTTATAAATAACTAAAATTTTAAAAAGCTTTGGAAATTTCTTTTATTCACTATTATTTTTAATTAAATTTCTTAACATTTCTATAAATTTTAGTTTCACAGAGCTAACGAATAATATATTTTACAATGTCAAGATGATAAATCGTGTTAATTGGCTGGTATTCAAAAAATATCTTAGTAGTCATTGCACGGGGAATATTACGCTAAGAACACCCAATGATATTGAATCGAACATTGCAAATCTTAACGAGAATATTAAACAAGCTTCTGAACATGCCACTACGTCCCATCCGCATACTGGGTTCAATAAAATTTATTCTACAGACGTTGAACATCTCGTACGTGAAAAAAGAAGAGCTAGAAGGGAATGGCAACAGCACAGATCACCTCAACACAAAATCAGATTTAAAGAGTGCACTAAACGACTCCAAGAGTTGCTTGCATCTGAAAAAACTGCATCTTTCAAAAATTATCTGGAAGGCCTTGATGTCACACCAGCATCTAATTACTCTTTGTGGCGCGCTGCTAAAAAGCTTAAAACACCCGTTGAGTTTAAGCCACCTCTGCGCACATCTACCGGAGGTTGGGCAAGAAGCGATACTGAAAAAGGTAACATATTTGCTGAGCATTTAAAATCCGTATTTACACCAAATACATGTACCGGTGTTGCTGATTTGCCGAGTGTAGTTGCTCTACCCCCTCGACCCTTAAAATTTACGATGTGTGATGTACAAAAACTAGTTGCCGAACTCAACCCGAAAAAAGCTCCCGGTATGGATGGAATTAGTAACCAGATGCTGATTAAGTTACCTCGTACTGCAATTAGAATCCTGTTATTCATTTTTAATGCCATTTTACGACTGGAGTATTATCCAGACTGCTGGAAGCTTGCCAAGGTTAAAATGATTCCAAAGCCAGGTAAAGATCTTTCCAAGGCTGAGTCATATAGGCCAATAAGTTTACTGTCAACAATGTCAAAGCTTTTCGAAAAACTGCTCATGTCAAAATTGTCCCCAATTCTAATTAGTAGTGGATGCATCCCAGACCATCAGTTTGGTTTTAGAAGTCAGCATAGCACCATTGAACAAACGCATAGATTGGTTCAATGTATAAGAAGAACATTTGAAGAAAAGAAGTACTGTTCTGCACTGTTTATTGACGTTTCGCAGGCATTTGATAAAGTGTGGCATGAAGGCCTAATTTTAAAATTAAAATCATATCTACCAATTAATTTGGTGAATTTATTAGAAAGTTACATTACTACCCGGAAGTTCACGGTTGTGGAAGGAGAATTCATGAGTGTGCCCGAATTTATATCATCCGGTGTGCCACAGGGGAGCATACTGGGGCCAGTTTTGTATTTGATTTATACTTGTGATATGCCACTGAGCAGTAATATCCATACATCTACGTTTGCCGATGATACAGCCTGCCTTAGTATGCACGAAAATCCTCATGAGGCTTCCCGATATCTACAAGAACATATTAGTCAAGTGGAACTATGGTTAAAATTATGGAGAATTAAAGTAAACGAGCAAAAGTGTGTTCAGGTAACATTTACCCTGCGAAGAGATACTTGTTCCCCAATTCGAATCAACAATCAAGTTGTTCCTCAGCATTCACATGTAAAATACCTTGGTATACACCTTGATCGACGACTTACATGGAAACACCATATTGACTCAAAGCTAGTACAAATGAAACTTAAACTAACTCAGATATATTGGCTGATTGGTAGAAATTCAATACTCAGCCTAGACTGCAAACTCTTATTATACAAGTCGCTTTTGAAGCCAATATGGTGCTACGGCATTCAGTTATGGGGCACTGCTTCAGCTTCTAACGTCGAGAGAATCCAACGAAGGCAAAACAAAATTTTACGTTTGATAACATCGGCTCCATGGTACATCAAAAACTCAAATCTACATCGTGATTTGAATATGCCACAAGTGATTGAAGAAATAGCAAAATATGCAGGCAAATATTTAACAAAACTCGAGTCACATCCTAATCCGCTTGCTCGTAACATCTTGAATTTTACTGGCCACATCCGCTTGAAAAAGAAGGACACAAGGGCTCTTATACTCAACACTCCAGATGGGACTGCTTGAAAATATTTTTTTTTCCTCTTTTTTGATTATCACTACTTATGTATTATTTATAACTATCACTAAGTTAATGTCCGACAGTGGTCGGGCCTAATACTTATATTTTAGATTTAAGATTTGAATACTTATTGTTAGTTCATAATTAAAGATACAATAAATAAATAAATGTATTAAAAAAAAAAAAAAAAATATTTTACAATAAAACGCAATTTTTAAAAATTTTCCCTTGTATATGTACATCCGAGATCGTATTCAGAAAAAGTAATATAGGTTTACAAAACGTTTAACAACCAAATTTCCATACAACATTTGTTTTGCAAACCTTTTGTAAACCATAATTATTTTTTTGAAATACGGCAGTAGACGTTGAAATGCAGCGTTTCGCAAGCTGAGATATTGGCGAACCTCAGGACCATGGAACTTGTGGCCAGAAATGTGCCAGAAGGTGAAAGTATAACATTCTTCAGCGACAGCCAGGCAGCACTAAAAGCTTTAAGGGGACACAATGTCAAGTCCCAAAATAATGGGATCTCGACTGGGTGAAAGCTGGACAATGACAAAGGAAGTGCTCCATTGTCCTCCATACTATCCCTGCATTCATTGTCATTCATGGCTCCAATCCGGTACAAATGTGTTCGTAGATTAGAGTGCCCCGTTAGGATGCCGGTCCACTTTCCTAGCTCCGACTTTTTTCGTTTCAACAGTTCCCTTGTTTCATCTTCGTGCTCCTCGCCCTATATATCTTTGGTTAGATTACCCACATTATGACAATTCCATCGTGTCCTGTGGGCCATTTTTGTAACTCAATGGGTGAAGTGAATAAAAAATAAGCATTTGCTTTTTACTTAAAAATTTGTTTTAAAACCTAAAAAATTTATGTGTTTTTTGTTTTTTAAACAAATTTTCAAGTAAAAAGCAAATGCTTATTTTTTATTCACTTTACCCAATATTCACTGCTTTGGATGGCTTTGCATTAATTAGAGTCCATAACGTAAAGTTGTGGCCTTTTTCACCAGTTAATTTTCACATTAATTCGCGGTTACGCCCTAGTGGGCCAGTACCCATACTAGAGCTGAGCGATATTTCGAAACTTGATAATTTTTCACAGCGATTGAAAAATCACAAATCACAACTGTGACTGAATTTATCAAGTAACAGGTTTTGGAAATATAGTTCTTTCATACAAACTGTGATTCTACCACATTAATTTTTTTTATTGTCTCTCTGCCTCTTATACGACAATTCTTAATATTTGGACGGGGTTGATTGCTAATTGTTTGTTTTTGTCGCTCTTCTTATTAGTATTTATCAAGACAACACCAATACTAATAAATACATTTAAAGCAGAAGAGCTGAAATGAGTGATCACAGTCACTATTTAATTTCACTGCTGCTTTTCTTATTAGATTTCTCAAATTAACAGAACTGCTACAAACAAAATACAGCTAAATTGTGAACACAGTCACAGTTTAAAAGAACAGCGAAACAGTTTAAAAGAACAGCAAAATTATTAAAATATCACGTTATCGCTCATCCCTAACCCATACAATACGAGTGTCTGCATGTAGTACGTAATCGTTTATCATGTTCTTGAAATATAAAACGGTCCTAAATTTTAATATTTTGGTTGTAATTGACATTGTTTCCGACTTGCTGACGGTAAATATATTGACTTCTCTGGGCTTAATATTCGCACTGATGGATTTTATAACCTCCGTGATCACACGAACCTCCACCTGTAAGAATAAGTAAGTCGCCGTCTCTGGTTCTTCTATGAAGAATCTTAGGCCAGTTCTTTCCTCTAGCTTCGAGCAATCCGTGTAGCAGAAAACTCCCACGGGTTTTTGTTGTGGGGTTCGATTGATACAGGAGTGTCTTTCTGGTATCAAATCTCACATTCAGTTATAACCCTAGTCTCACCTACCTGGTTGGACATTTCAAAGTCTGGTCGCATCTGGTCAGTGACGTCCATATGTTCTGATGGTGTGGTATTATTTTCTTGTGTGATTCATATACCTATCACTTCTAGACGTTTTCTAAAAAGGAATAAAAAGAATGGTCTTCTATTAACCTCCACCATACTACCGATGCATAAGTTATAATTAGTCTAAAATATAAGTCATTACTACAGGAAACTCAGTAATTGGGTGGAGATCAGGTCCAACCATTCATGACGTAGTACAAACCATTGTAGTGTCGAGAGCTATGTGACCAAAAATTGACTCAGGAAGATACAAACTGCTAGTGGATATGAATAGAAACGTGATAAGGGTCATGAACTGGTCCAGCATTTGGGATCTCTGTAGGATGTGCTGGGATGAATAGGAACCAGAAACAATTAAACACATTATCTGCCATTGCTTGAAGCTGCAATGCCATTGGCTAAGGTAACTATCTGGTCAAAATACATCAGAGCATTGGTGATATCGCTAAGTGTAAACTGGACGGTATCAGGAGCTTCAGCATGAGAATTCAGTGGCTTAGTGACAGATATTTGGGGATCTCCTGGATATAAATGGGCTTAAAATTATTATTAACGGGTATCAACAAAAGTGGATCACAATGGCTCCAACCTGACCAAACTATACATTAGATTTTCCACTTTAACATATATGTATGCTATATGTGAAGAGTAACAACAATTGATAAATGTATCCCTCATCACTACCGTTCAAATGGCCAGTCAAATAGCTGTTAATGTTGAACTCAATATAAAATTGATGCAAATGTGTTATGAAAAGATGTAATTTTTCTTAGTTATGTTTATTAATTTCTTGTAGGTTATATGAATGTAATTAGAGTGAGAACATTACCAAATATTTAAAATTCAAGAGATCTTCAGTATTTGGTGTTTACAAAATAGATACATAATTTCTGACATAAATCAATAGAGCGATATTTTCAGTGCATAATATTTATGTTTTACTTTTGTGTTCTATTTTTGGCGTTAATTTACTTTTACTTTCACTGGTTCATTAGGTACCCAGTAAAAAAAGAGACTCCAAAAAAGTCATGAAAATGTAGAGTTCACGATGCGGAAGTAGTGCAAATTTCGATCCGATCTAATGATTTTTACATATGGTTGTCATTGCAAGAAGTTCTCTTTTTCGATGCCTGGTCACTGAATTGGAAGCGATATTAAGAAAAATTCCCTTTTTTGTGTTCTATGATAATATTTTCATCTAGGAAAAATGGTAAATAGTTGCCTTTTTCAACAATTCGTTTCTTTTTATATAAATTTAAGCAAATAACTTTTAAATTTTAGACTAAAAATAGTTCATAAATTTCTTTCAAAAAAAATTTTTTTTTAATTTCTAGTGAGTATTTTCTAACACTATGGAGGAGTTGCAAGATTTTGTGTGACTAAACTAAGCTTCTACATGGTTTTTTGCTCACTCTAGGCAAATTAAAAATATCGATTTTTTGGAAGCAATGAAAATGTACTTCCGCTAGAATGACTTCCATTTTTTTCACTGGGTAATAATAATAACACTGTGGGACAAAAATTAATGAAATCGAAATAACATGTACACGTTATTATTTTTCTGGTAAGCATTGTAGAAGATAACAACAATTTATCTTTGAAATTTTCCAAATACTTTCAAATCATGAGCTGCGGGTGAAAACCGAGTTTTCGTACCCGTTTGCACTTATCAATCTTTAACTAAGTTCAATATTATTATTTTCGCTAATTGTGACTCCCAAGTAGCGGAACTGTCCTAGTTGCTTTAGGATTTCCGAACCTATGTGTATTCGATGTTGGATTTTATCGTGACCTATTATCATAGTTTCCGTGTTTTTCGTGTTAATACGCAGGCCTCTGTTACTCATTTTATCGGTGAAGGTATGCAAATTATGTTGAAGATATGCAGCTAAATTTAATACTAATGTAACGTCATATGCGTATGCTAACATTGAAACTGTCACTGGTTGCATGCTCCAATTTCCAGTTATCGTATTAATAAATGATTCATTGCATCCTTTAAGATGTCTTTACATGGTAATACAGAGTATTACAACTTTGTAGAATCAAAATATTATGAAATTCTCTCCGTGTTTAATAAAAAGAGAACAAGAGTGTGTGGCAGGTATTTTTGATGTTTACACTGATACAATAAGTAAAATGCAAGCAAAGAAAAATTGCAAAAAAAAGATAGATATGTACTAATAAAACTAAATATTGGAGAAAACATTTTATAATTTCAATGTATTTTTTATGTTTGTTTATTGTTTGTTTGTTTTTCTGTACCAGTTAAGTAGCTGATGATTGCAGTCGTAAAATATTTACAAAAACAACATGAAAATTTACTGAGTTGATTTTGTTGCTTTTGTAAAAGTATCAACACCTTCAATAAATACCTTTAGTGATGCCAATGTTTACTTTACACCTCTGGTGGGATGAGAATACTTAAATTTCTAAAATGGTTTAGAAAACAAAACATTTACCGACCGCTTGTCAAATTTTCTATCCGTATTCTCTCCTACTCAATACATTTTGCGTTTACATGATAAGATTTTGTATAATCTACATTTTTTGACATGTCGTAATACATTGTATTACCATGTAAAGACAGCTTTAGCATTATTATAAAAATATATGGACCTCTTAAAATGTAGTGTTTCCGGTTTTCACATACTTCCTTCATAGTTATTTCATAAAAGCTTTTGATTCGTCGGATCAATTTGTTATCCACGTCCTTTCTTTGAAGCTTCCCCATATTTAATTATTGCTAATTGCCAGTAACTGGGAATTGTTGACTGCCTCCACGCCACGTTTATAGCTTTAAGTAGCAAAATATATACATATGGATGAAATATACATATTTTAGAAGTTCTGGAGCAGCAGCTTTATCTAACTTAATTTTATTAAGTGCCTTGTGAAGTTCATCGTTTGATATGTGTCCCGGGTCTTCAGGGATTCTTGGCTAACACTATGTTTCTAACTCCATTCAATAAAATATTATTTCTTTGTCTTCTCTCAATAACTCTCCATTCTTACTTCGAATAAATTTGATGGGTCTTCTTAGATTTTTTGTAGTTTTATAGAATATTTTCTGGTTCTCATTATTGTTTATTTAGAGGAACTGACCAAATTATTTTTGTGCTTCTGCTTTTGTTTGACGTACCTTTATGCGTTGTTCTTTGTAAAACTTAAATTTTTCACTGGTTTTATTGCTTAAATAGTTTTCCACCTCACTTTCTTTACATTTACTTCTCTTACAACATATAGCGCATTTAACTTAATATGTCTTCCTACGCATTTTGCTTCCCCGCATACTTCTTTCGCCGATGACCCGATTTCCCTACACTTTTCAGACAATATTTTACGGTATTACTCTTGCTTTCTAAGTTTTACGTAGTATAGTAGATAGTGATCAATCCCAATCTCTGGTCCATGTTTTACTCTCCCCGCATCTTAACAAATGATTTACTCGTATGATAATGAAGTCTATGACTGACTTTTCGTTGCTTGTGGGTTCCTCTCTCATATATTTGTATATGTTGTCATGTGGGAACACTGCGTTAACTATAACCAAGTTATTAGCAATGCAGGGTTGCATAAAACGACCACCGTTGTTTTTAATTTGGTTTCTCCATATCGTCCAATTGATTTTTCATATTTTTCAGATTTATAGCCCACTCTTCCGTTGAGATATCCTAGTAATGTAATATATGTATTTATGTCGTCAATTACTTTATGTAGTTTGTTTAAGAATTTATCCTTTTCTGCCGTATTTTTATCATTCGTTAGTGCATACGCAGAAACCAGTGTCACATACTTGTTCTCCTCTTTGATTTATCGCTTATGAATGCCCATTCATAAGAATCCCACCCCAGCCTTAGCCCTTTCTTTTATTGCTACTCCCGAGTATAGTAGAATGAATTCTTTTATAATTTCATAACCTGGTCCCTTTTCCTTCATTTCAGTTATGGCAAGGTATTTCACATTGGTTTCCTTAATTTCGTCTACGAGTTCAGATTCCTTCCCGTTTATACTTCTTACGTTCCATGTTCCATAATCGATAGAAGTGTTTCGTAGCCAAGTCGGTAATATAGTTTTGAAGCCATTTTCGTCCTAATTTTTTGTATTATTGGTTAAGTCGTTCGGTTAGTTGTCAGAGAAGTGAGTGATTTGTCCATTGTCTCTTATGGTGGTTGAGAGGGCTGCTCTTATATGCGATTCCTCAGACTGAATCTTTCGCATAATTGTTGTTGCTGTTGTTTGCCTGGAACTTTTATATTAATCCACTGCAAAAACTCTCTCCTCCCTTTTTCATTCGGGCTTGGGATGGAGTTACACGTAGGGATGAAACGATACGAGTAAATACAAGTAAATACTCGATACTTTTTCTTAGAAACCAAGTACTTTTGGTATCGATACTCCACTACCGAGTACCAAGTAGGTATCGGTAAAAAGTACTCGTATCGGTCAAATATACTCATTTCTTATTGGCTACAAAAAAGTTGAACATGTTTAACCAGTTTAACACAATTTTATTTGTTCGTGTTAAATGTAAATTTATATTTATAATATATATATGTATATTACAGTAAGTTCGTGAAAATGGGACCACCCAAATCAAATATTTTATAAAAAAAGACGATAAAATTGCGAGCTGCAAATTTTTTTTAAAGCGTGCGTTATTGCGGAAACAAAACGAATTTGCACGAACATTTAAAATGTCATCTCGACTACATCTTCTGCTCCAGGTCCAGCCCAAACGTAGCGATTTTTCCACTTTGTTTGGCATCTAAGTTCTTGATTTGGCGACATGTCAATTTTGCTGGCGATAAATGAATTTATCGGCGATTTTTATGGTATGTTTTTAACAAAATTGAACTTAAAAATTTTTCCTTTTCAGAAAAATTAATTTGTTGAAGGAGTATTTTCATAAATAAATTCTACCAAAACTCGTCTGCAAGAAATTTAAACAATTAGTTTATTCTTATATTAATCGCTTCCGAAATCGGAAGATTTTGTCGACTAGTCATTAAGAATTCTTTACGAATTAAGAGCATTTGATTTGGTGGGTATTTAGTTTTGTTTTCACTATTTTAAATCATGTGAAAAGCTTGACCGATACAAGTAAGTATCGATGCTTTTTATTCGATACTGAGTATGTATCGATACTTCTGATCCGATGCCGTATCAAGTAAAAGTATCCATACCTTAGTGGTATCGTTTCATCCCTAGTTACACGTAGAAAAAAAGTTTAAAATCATACTTCTCAGTTCTGAATTCTATATAAGATTTGGACCATGGTGTAATTATTCAGGTGACTATGTGAGAATTTTTTATACAAAAATACGGCAACCATATAAATGTGTAAAATAGCACAAAATTAATTGTAGCAAAACCAAAACAAAACGAAGTTTTTGATATTCGTCAGCAACAAAGCACGTAGAGCAAAAAATTATCAACTGAAGTAGCGCTGCTACCTGGTTATATACACCTTGATTTTGACTTTATTTTTAATCAGTAGATTTCTTTAATATATTTTAGTTTTTTGCAAAACTATTTATTTGATGTTTGATTTTTAAAAGCATATATTAAAGTTTTTAGAATTTTTCGAGTTTTCTTGATAAAAGTTTACGATTTCCTAAATTGAAATTGAATTGAATTTTTTTGGATTACTTTGAAAAAAGTTATAATAACTTCAAGCTTTTGCGGCTGCACCTTAATAATTACTTTGTCTTTACGCTGCCTAGTTACAAACAAAACAATTATAAATAAATATAAAATTAATTACAAATCATATACCTAATAATAATTAAAATTGCAATTATTTACACTAACACATTTAAAAACGTATTAATACCAACACATTTCTTTGAGTGTTTTTCCCAAATTTTTGTACCTATTACAAATGACAATGTGAAAGTTACTAAATGACAGCAAACAAAACTTCAAAAGTAATCAAAATTACTATATGAATGAAAATGTATTATATTTTCGTCAAGTCACTGTATTGAAATCTTTGGAATAATATTAACTGGAATCTGATAAAATAAAAATAAAAAAACAATAAAATCCAAACTTAGTATTCATGTTTGTATTCCAAAGCTTCAATTAAAACTTTCTTGTGCATCACACACACACAACTACTGAAACCATACTCATACAAAAACAATTTCCGAAATCTTTCACAAGAATGTGTTGACTTTTGCTAATGAGTTAAGATGAAGCTAATTCACATCCAAATTACATTATCTGTCATTTATACCCGTCTGTCTGGCTTTGTAGACATTTTTGTATGTCAGTATTAATTTTTCTTTTCACTGTCAGTCATTCATCCCCCTTCTGAACTCTACTCATAACAATTAAATGATTAAAGAAGAAGGGTTACACTTTGCTGTTGACAGCATCATTTAAAGGTTTTAACTTCAAAATGAAAAAATGTGTTCTATGACTGCAAGCATTTAAGGAATTTCGATAGGTTTAATTTGTTTGAGATTCTTTTAATTTGCTTTTATCCAAAAAATTTATGTATGTATGTATGTCCGCTCATTGAATTATTGACCATCTGCGGTATTGATATAATGTTACACACATCAAAAATTAAAAAAAAACTTACTTATAATAAGATAATGATAATATTAAATAAGATGTGTCAATATTTTTTGCATCATTATTGGATTATTTAATATATACGAAATATATACATATGTACACCGTCCCAGTTCTCACTATGCAAGTATTATTGCTAAGCTGATTAGTTTGTTGGGGAGAGAGACGCGACGAGGGGAAAGAAACGAGTAGTCAGCTAATGTACTGTCAGTACGTTTTGTTTTCTCATTCGTAATGTTAAAAAGCACACATACATACACAAAACTATGCAAACAAAATATGAGCCAAAAAATAAGACTTGCATTGTGTCAACGCCGATGAAAGTTCAAAGTAGAAAAAGGCATAAGCTTAGCAATAATACTTCTTTAGTGAGAACTGGTACATATGTATGTTTAATTTAAGTTTATATATATGTATATCGTTACCTTGTTATAGAAAGGCCCCCTAATTCGTTAATGTTTTGAAATCGAGTTTTTGTATGTTCCGATAGAAGAACATATACATATGTATGTATATATGCATCGAAAAATTCAAAAATCTCGATTTCAAAAAAATAATGAGTTAGGGCCGTTCTGTATTAAGGTAACTATATACATACAAAATGCTCCGAATTCTTAAAGAATGCGTAACGACTGGTCTACAAAATCTTCCGATTTCGAAAACGAAATACTACCGAAATCGTAACAATTTTTGACATGATTGAACCGAATTGGTAACAACATGTCGGAACGAAATCGATACCATATGGAGGTATGAATTTGTATTGTTGAAATAATTTGCACATACTCACATTTTTTAATATGTGTTAAAATACTTTTTTTCAACATACATATACATACATACATATTTATTTAAAAATATAATTTTCACACTTTTTGCCAGATCATAGAAGCTATGTAAAAATTCTCGTCTGCCTATTTATATTGAAAACAAAAACAAACCACTCCAAATTTGTTTATGTTTTCATTATAAATAGACAGCCGAGAATTTTTACATGGCATCTATGAACTGGCAGTTTTACTTATTTACTCAAAAATCAAAGCTTTAATGTTAAAAAAATTGTTCAGAGAAACTTCGGAAATTCCTTAACCAATTCGCTACAAAAAGTCTGAGTTCAGACAAACTACCGAAATGTCTTAACGAAATCGGTACGAGAAGTCTGACTTCAGAAAAAGTCGAAGCATTTGGTTTGCGGGGTATGTACAATGTACATTGTACATAATAGAGATGCGCAAATGTCGTGATTTTATCGAGTCAGTGATCTTTTTTATTAATCACGCGTGAGTGTGTGAGCGTGACTTAAAAAAATTACTCTTGCGTGAGCTATTTTTAAGAATAACGCACGAATTCTCACGACCTCACGAGGTGACATTCATGCATGAGTATATATATGTATGTAAATGTATTCAATCTTTTGAAATAAATTATTTTATAATAATAACTATGAATAATAATAATGAATACAAACAGCTTTGTAAATATGTATCTATGTTTTTTAGATATCCTGTAGAAAGAATCAATTGAGAAGCACTACTGATTCAATAGTGCCTTTGTCAACAGTACTACTGACGAATTGTACCGCAGAAAATGTGTTTTGCTATAGACATTTAACATGTGCATGTTATTAAAAATCAACTACTGCGTTGCTATATTGACTAGGTAGTTATTTTTGGACCATACGTAGACATTGACTCACTAGTATATTTTGGTAACTTCAGTCTACATTTTTGCTAATTAAACTGTATATTTTGTTAAAATTTGGTGTTTTTTTAAAGAAAAGAACTAATCAAAACAAAAATATAGGTACATAATACGTATCGGTGAAGTAGAAGGACATGAAATAATAAATGCGGATTCATATGCTAGAAGGTATCATTTTTAAACATAACATTTTTAGATATTCGCATTCATGTTTGCCAAATTCAGACGAATACGAATATATTTACAAAAAAAAATATAATAAATAAATGCATAAATCCTAAACGAAATTTTTATAAATGGCATAAAAATATTAGTTTGTAATAAAAAAGAAAATATTTCAATTAAATTCTTGTACCCAATTCAAAAACAAATAAAACAAACTTCTTGTAAAATTAACATTATAAGATAAAGCTCTTTTTTAAATAATGGGCCTTATTACGAGTGTCGTATTACGACTTCCACTACGACGATTTTGTACTAGACTACAGAACATTGCAATATTTTTTCTTTCATCTAACACAAAATCGTCGTAGGCGTAGTGGAAATATGACACTCGTAATTATGCCCAATATTTGTCCGAAAATTATTTCTCCATATTAAACTATAATAAAGTATTATTTATATACATAAGTATATTGGAGGGGCTAGTTTCTAGATAACTGCTCTTTTATAAAAATATATTCTGTAGTTTAATACCCCTTGGAAAATATGTCTATGTATAAAAGTTTACATTAATACATCTGTCAAAACTTATACACTTGTACGATATAGCCTCAAGTGGGCAAACAACAGTTTTAAAATTTATAATTTGATTTTGTCATATCCATGTACGAATATATTTTTTTAAATAAAACATTTTTATCCATGAGAATTAATTGGAAGAAATATTTTTCTGCAAGACCATTTCCTTCTATATATTGTTCACCTAAATATATTGATAATAAATGTTGTAGTTTCATATGGAAATAAGTTATTTATGTATTTAAAAATATATAAAATGAGAAATTCTTAGATTCTTTAATTGAGCTGTAGTGAATTTTAATCAGAAATAATTCATAGCCAAGCTTAAGTTCAGTAATTTCAATTCTTATTGAATGAAATATTTTTATTAATTAATGTGAGTTTCTAAAGAAGAGAAGAAAAATTAAACTTAGACTTTAAGCTGGGGGAAATACCGATACTTTTCTGTGCGCCACGCACTTCATCAGCATGATTGTTGTGTATAGAATTGATTTACCTTTGGTAAACACATTTATAAGTATCACTATTTATTTTCTGTTTTTTTTTATTTTTCTATTTAGGTTAGCACGAAATTATATTACTCTACCTAAGTATGTTTAACTATTCTTGCTTATCTTTTACGATCATCACATTAATTATTTTTACTTATTCGATGTACCATCGGTACATGCATGTAAGTATTATTGTAGTGGTCTTATGTTACTTTTTTGTTGCATTATACAGTTTTTATTTTGGCTATTCCAGCATTCTGAAACTGTGATAGCCAAGTGAACAGTGATTGCCAAGTGAACATATTTTGTCACGTGCCCAGGATGTATTAAGTGTGAAATTTTTAGATTCTTTAATTGAACTGTAGTGAATTTTAATCAGAAATAATTCATAGTCAGGCTTAAGTTCTGTAATTTCAATTCTTATTGAATGAAATATTTTTATTAATTAATGTGAGTTTCTAAAGAAGAGAAGAAAAATTAAACTTAGACTTTAAGCTGGAAATGCCGATACTTTTCACGCACTTCATCAGCACCTTAGTCCATCTACTTGGGTAGAGATTCTTATTAACATCAGCTATTTAACTTAAATTTACAATGAAACGGAATATGAGAAACGATTGTTGTGTATACAATTGATTTACCTTTGGTAAACACATTTATAAGTATCACTATTAATTTTCTTTTTTTCCAGTTTTTCATTTTCTATTTAGGTTAGCACGAAATTATATTAGTCTACCTAAGTATTTTTTTAATGCATGTTTTTTATTTATTGTATCTTCATATATGAACTAACAATAGGAATTAAAATCTTAAATCTAAAATATAATTAGTAGGCCCGACCAATGTCAGACATAACTTATTGATAGTTATAGATAATACATAAATAGTGATAAGCAAAAAAAGTATTTTCAAGTAGCTTCATTCGGAGTGTTTAGTATTAGAGCCCTTGTATCTCTCTTTTTTAAGCGGATGTGTCCAGTAAAGTTCAAAATACTACGAGCAAGCGGATTAGGATGTGACTCGAGTTTTGTTAGATATTTGCCTGCAATTTCTTACAAATATCTTGTTTACTCCACTCTGGAGAGCAAAATAAGTTTTTTCTTACATTAAGTTGAGTGTAAATTGAAAACATTAAACTCATTTTCTGGCAAACTAGTTTTTTTTTGAGTTATGACGTTGTTTGAGTAAATGAGCGATATGTAAATATGTATTGTATGTATTTATTTATATTGCGATATACATAACTCACTGTAGGGATCTTGCACAAACTTGTGATAGCGAGCAGGGCTTTTTGGAAAATTACAAAATTGCATTACGTAATTTGCCAACGGCTTCAAAACTCTAACTTCATCCAATTGATAAATTGTTTTGCAACTTCATTGCAAAATAACATATTGTATTGTTATATTTGTTCTTTGAGAAAACAAATTTAATTTAACAAGCAAGAACAACTATGACTCTAAGAATTATTAATTGTCAGTATTTTTTCTTTATTTCTTGTAATTAAACTTGTTGACAACTTGATTAAGTACAATTCCTGTTGACACTCTTTTCATCAAATAAACACAATAAATACACATACATATGTACATATATCATGTTGCCACAGCAACAAATTCATATAACTATACATACTAATGTATGTAAATATTTACAAACATATGTATGTACATATGTATGTAAGTAGTTTCATTTGCTTCCCAATGCACATACATACATAATTACAGACATATCCACTTATACACATTTGTTAATTTGTAAGCTAATACAAACTTACTTGGGTTGTATTATATCAACTTCAGCTACTTAATTCGATGGAATGGCAGTTTGTGTTATCAAACGATAAAAATTTATTTTTTTTAATTCTACTGTTCGTATTATGCAGGCCCCAGTACTTAAAAGCTTATGCACTCGATGTTGTGGCAGTAAGTGGAGTTACTCCAAGAATCCATTCAGCGCTATTTACTTAGTGGTGGCAAGTTTTATAAATTGTTTGAGATCTATAACCAGTTAAATGCTGAGAATTGTTTTATTAGAAATGTAAATAACACGTTGAATTTCGTTATTTTGTCTTCAATGCAACGAGAAAATTTTTACTAAAATTTTTTAGATGTATTTTAAACTTGGATATCAATTGATAAAATACGATTTGATGTAAACAAGGCAGATGCTGAACATTTATGGAGCTATAGAGCTTTGAAATGTTTTCACAACTTTGACATCCCAGGAGGGTGTCCAAAAATGATTGTTTCTGAAGGCTAAGATCCTCTTCCACCTTGTTCTATACCTCATTTAGGCACTTTATAGCAGTGAGAAAAGTTGTCTTATGCTAGGAACACAACTGGGACTAATTTTTCTGTGCGAACTTTATTCATAAAAATTAAGACACATTTGTGCACATGAAAATGAACACAACACCGCCGTAGAACGAAATTCGTCGTACGTGACGAACTCTCGTCCAGGAACTGCCCAAAATGCCGATTTTCTGAAGATAAATACTCTGCAAAAATTTTGGTAGCAATTGATCTAAACGTACTTCTCCTCTCAGATATGGGAGAACTGACGTATGTCAAAGGCCCATATCAGATTTTAGTTAAGCCCATATTTAAAAGAGTTATATTCTAGGTGGCATCCTGAAAAACAATGTGATATAGGAAAAAACTATACATTACCAAGAATTTTGCCTAAAAATGTAAACCAACAAAATACAATAAAAATTTTTCAATAAGAAAAATTGTTTTATTAAAAAATTTAAATATGTACATGAAATTTGAATTTTAATTTCATTTATTCTATTTAAAATGTTGACTGAACATCGAAATGGTAAGTCTGTGTTCACACCAGAACATTCTTATTTTTAAGATTTTGGATTATTCCTCTTTGAACTATCTTCGGCGTTCACACGATACGATTCTTATTTATGACACATATATTTTTTATATATTTGTGTGTATACTTGTGTGTGTTTTTGACATTTCTTTTTTTGATGTAAATTCTTTAAGTAAAAAATTAAAATTCAAGTGTTTTTATTTAAATTTTGGTTACATTTTGTGTTATATTTTATAAAATTTGAAATGGATGAAGCAAAATATTTATTAATTAAAGATATTGTTGATTGTATTGGAGAAGCTGTAGAATTAGACTCGGACGACAGTGAAAAGGAGGACATTCTCATTGGTAAGTTCTATATTACTAGTGTTTGTTGTATGTAAATACCTAAAATGTCTGTGATTAATGAATATATTAGGAGTGCTTGATTTATGCGAGAAAGCCACATATCTTCCAACCAAAGGACGTAAAAGAAAATGGGTTAAACCTTGGAGAAAAGCGAAAAAGGAACGCGGATCGTTTGCTTTTCTGACAAATGAGTTACTCCTAAATGACGAGTCTTCGTATAAGAACTACCTACGAATGACGAAATGGCAGTTCCAAACTCTGCTAGATTTAATTCAGGGGGATATAGAGCGTTCCAATACTGTAATGAGGGAATCAATATCAGCTGCTGAAAAGCTAGCATTAACCCTTCGTTTTCTGGCCACCGGTAAGTTAGTAAAATATTGATTATATCATTTGCAGAAAGAATACTTTTTATTTGCGATTTCATTTAATACTGCAGGAGAAACATACCAAAGCCTAGACTACCAAACCCGAATTTCAAAGGCATCTATTTCTGGAATTATACCTGAGGTCACGGAAGCAATTTGGAATAAATTAAAATCAAAATATGTAAAGGTAAGAACGATTTCGCTTACTTTAATTGTTTCTATACAGTTTTTTTTTAATAGTTCCCCAGCAACCACTTGCAGTGGGAGTCTATTGCCAAGGAATTTGCTTTAAAATGGCAATTTCCTAACTGCATAGGGGCTATAGATGGGAAGCATATAAACTTCAGATCACGGCGAAGTGACGGTGCATTTTACCATAACTACAAGGGCACAAATAGTATCATCTTATTAGCCCTAGTAGATGCCAATTGCAAATTTGTTTATGTTGATATTGGTTGCAATGGCCGTAATAATGATGCTGGGGTATTTTTGCAAAGTAAGCTAAGGAAAATTCTAGAAGAAGGCAAAGAAATACCTCCAAGTGCAGCTGTTGGTAATGGAAGATGTCTTCCACATGTAATTATTGGAGATGATGCATTTCCTATGCAAATATATTTAATGAAGCCATACCCATATCAAACCAATTCCCCAGAAAAGCAAATGTTTAATGCAAGAATTTCTCGAGCCCGTAACGTTGTTGAGCACGCTTTTGGGATACTGGCCAATCGGTTTCGTATTTTTTTAACCCACATTGACCTCAAAGTGGAAACAGTTGAAAAAATTACTTTTGCCTGTATCGCGCTGCACAACTTTTTGATGCAAACAGATGAGTCATATATAAGTACCACACAGCATCCCATACCTCAAGAAAGAAAAGGTGAAAATCCTTATAATCCGCGAAAGGGCGAGGCAGAAGCTATCCGGCAACAATTTATGTCATATTTTAACAACGAAGGGAAACTGGACTGGATGTGAACCCTACATTTCTATTGTTAAAACGAAATAAAGCAAAATATTCTTTAAATTTCTTTTAACTTTGTTTTTATTAAAAAAAGTAAATTAAAATTCAATGAAATTAAATGATATATCAAATATTCATTTTCTTGTAAATATTAAAGGAAAAGGCAGTCTTTTTATGTTTTACATAAATAAACAAATCACATATTATTATACATACTAATTCTATTTGTACTTTTGTTTATGTTGCACTGGAGATCACATAAATCTGTAAAAGAGATAGTAGTTGTAATTCTTGTAATTATTCAGTTTTCAAAAATTTCTTTCTTAATAGTAATTGAATGGCTATATGAAATCGTCTTCATCAAACACTCCATCCATTGATAATTCTAAAATGTTTTTTGTAGAATTACTGGAGGATGTCGACAAGCTTTCCCTTTTAACCCTTTTTTTCGAAAGCCTGCGCATTAGGCACTGCACTTCCCAAGCTGCATCATCTTGCTCGTCAGGTTCGATTTCTTCCATAACATTTGCTACTAAAGTACCCAACCACGCAAATTTCTTTTCTTTTTTCCTTGCAGTTACTTCACTTCTAAAGCTATTTAAATCTTTTCTTAGTGAATTTATATCTGTAAAACGCTGAAGAAAGACTTGTTACATACATATATACATTATTTTAAATGTACAATTTTAATACCTTGGTTTTTTTCTTGGGTGGCTCTTCAGAATAACTTTCCTCCACTGTTAAAATTTCTGGGACATTTTCTTCGTTTTCTAACTCATTCTTCTAAAATAAAATGTTTAGTTTTATTATTACCTATTGCAGGTACTATGTACATAGTAATTTACCTCCACATTATCTCCGCTCATTCTAATTCTGGTGTTGTTTTTTAAAAATTCAAGCTGGTCGAAGCACCAAAGTTTGGGAACATATATGTCAGACACACCAGACCCAGACTTTTTGGAATAATTCATCATTCGGAGTTCTTGGGAATATTGCGATCGGACATTCTTCCATTTTAGTTTAATGTCTTCTAATTTAACATTGGGGATGAATGTGTTGATATAATTTAGTACTTCATTGAAAGCCTGCGCTTTTTTTGTCCTATCTAAATATTCTGCCGATTTTATATTAAATAGGCAAGGGTGTTGTTGGATGGCATAAATAAGTTTTTCTACTTCATCTCTCTTCCACTTCAAAGCCATTTTTTATATTTTTTTTGTGAAATATGTTTTTCTTTTTGATATTTATAAATTTTATTTTTATATATGTATGCATATATTTTATAAACTTTATTTTAAAAAATTTATCAGAAGGCACTTTATCACTTCAGAACAAAACTAAGATGTGTATAACAAAATATAAAGAAATGAAAATAAAAGAGAATGTCAAAAAAAATTTTTTCGATGAAAATTACGAATGAGAAAGTAAAGCGTATCGACAGTACAGGACAGAGTGTACGCGTTTCTTTACTACTCGCCCCTCTCTCCTATAAACTAACAAACTTAAAAATAAGAATGTTCTGGTGTGAACACAGACTAAGTATAAGCTGGAAAACAAGAAATTTACGTTTTAAATAAGTTTTTTTGATATACAATGTTTATTAACTTACAGGCACAAACGGATTTACATACATACATTGCTCCCAAATGTAGTTTGTTCTTCGGCAATTCTTCCGTCAGGCACAATTTTCTCGAATGTAGGAGTTCCGGAATACATAAAAAGAAGACATGTATGTACATATGTATTTAGAAATACCTATCTCAGTTATAAATATTGTTTGCATTTTGGATACATACCTTGCAACAGGAGGATGGCAAGCAAAACTAAATGGATGCATCGATGTCTAATGAAGATTTTGTTTCCACAAAAGCATCTAAGCGGCTGTGAATATTTCAAAAAACCTGAAAGCGTAAAAGTTTAATATTAATTATTAATTTCCTTAGATATTTGTTTGCATACATACCGTATGGTTAAAAAGTGGCAAACCATTTTGTAGCCCCCTTCATATGGAGAATCATCGGAAGTGTAATGAATTTCCTGAAAATATATGTACATATTAAAATATTTAAGCTGTTGACAAATAAAATGAATAAAATTTTATAATAAAAAATTTTTCTGCGATTTAATCTTTTACTGTAAGGAAAATGCGCTCACAGTATTCAAAAAAACACATTTTATTTATATATACATGTACATACTTGTGTGTCTGCCGGCCTGACTATTATGTGGATGTGTGATTGCAAAGGCTGTTCAAAGGTTTTTCTTTATTTCCCTACAGACAAATGCAAACACTTTTAAAGTTTCGAAATTTGTCTGTATGTTAAAAAGAAAACCTAACCACACACAGCATTTGAAAAACACACAACACTATTCCAAATAACACTATTATGGTTCTGCCGGCCACACCACTATTGAGTGACAATACTGTTTAACATAAATCTGTTCCAAACAGCATCCGGCACTCATTAAATGTATGTTTTGCCACACTCATAATATCAAAAAAACTCTTACCTTGTCAGGTTCTTCGGGAACCGGTGGAGCTTCTCCACATCTGGGCAGCCTTTTATACACTTGCGACTCCTGTAAAGAGTAATGGGAATTATTTTTCATTAAATAAAATCGTTAAAATAAGTACTTGCATGCTTATTTTCTTCTTTTTTTTGTGTGTACATGATCTGCAAAAAAATTTATAATTGAAAAAAGTAAAAGAAATATATACAAAATGACTTACCTCTTTGAAAAACTGCAACACAATGGCTGCTGCCATAAAACTTGTGGTGGAATGCAGGATTGCATTTATGAAAAGGCGCCAATTTATGCATTTTTTCCATAAATTTGCGCCTTTTCATAATTTTTGTGACAAAAACATCAATTGAAAATAAAATAATTTTAATTGACGTTTAACCTGTTGAAATGACAAAGACAGGCATATTCAAAACAATATCATTTTGTTCTTTAATGAAAATCGTGTTAAATGATATTGCCATTTTGGGATGCCATTCGTCAATTTTTCGGAAAAATTACGTGGCCGAATTTCCCGTGTCCAATCTGCCTAACCTGTGGTTTGTAGTGTACTGTGAAGAAAGGTCATATCGTGTAAATGGTCACATAGGCTCAGTTTATATCTAGCATTTCTTGTGTGTCATTTGCCCAAAAAAACGGAACCAACTAATTACTAATGAAAAACTGTTTGATTCAGACATGTATTTATTGATTCCAATAGTTTGCAATCATTTTGAATTTTATAAAATTTTCTATTAATTATGTACTAGACATACCAACGGACGACACAATCGTCCGTATTCTAGAATCTAAATGTAAATAATTTTGTTAATATTCAAAGAAAATGTATCTAAACGTAATAAGAAATGCATTCAAACACAGACACCCACATACTTACATACATATGCATAATTAAATAATACATGAAGTGAAAAAATACAAACGAAATCCCTTTAACTAAACTAATTCAATTTATTCAACTCTCTTCCTTTAAGTATTATGGCTTTCATACAATAACAAATAAGAGAAAAACATTTTTATATCAAGAGAAATCCCTGAAGGAAACGCAGGGTTAAGTGTCCCCAAGTCACCACTTTTGTCGACATTGTCAACGGAGCGTCTACATATTAATATTGTTTTTGATGCATAGAAATTTTTTTTCCGATACACACAACTATGCTTCTTCTTAATCTTTTATTAGTTTGTTGAAAACAAAAAGTTTATAAAAATTAGTTTACGAAATCAAATTAAAAGGTTAATACCTATTTGAACAATTCATATTGTATAAAAATAAATAATGTTAATATAAACAAATTTGTAGTGAAAGTGCCAATTATGGAAATTTTTTTGACTCTGCGGAAAATTTTGTGCCATCACGTCGGTTGGTTTCTGGTTTGCTGCAGACATAATGTATTTTGAATATACTGTTCCTCAAACCAGAAACCAACAGACGTTAAAAATTTGTCACACTTTCAGATCCAGAATTAAGTGTTTGACTTCACTAATTCAGCGGAACATACAATTTAAGTTAATCAGTACAGTCAGTATTGACTCAGTCTAGTGGTAGATTTCGTAGGACAAGCCTGTGTTAAATGTCAATAGTAGATAGCATTAGTTGGGGTATAATTTGTCAATAGTACTGGTGACATCGTCAATAGATAATCAGTATAATTTTACTATTGACATTTCCTGCAGGGATACTACAAACACACACACAATCTTATGTTTTGTTTCTTCCCAGCATACCATTATCGAAGCGCTCTTATATATGAGCTCATATATGAGAGATTTTATGAGCTTCTGTGAGTGTTTCCTGCGTGCATATTTCTGAGCTCATAAACGATCGATTTTATGACTTTCTATGAGTGTTTCTTGCGTGTAAATTTCTGAGCTCATAAACGGTAAATTTTATGAGTGTTTTATGCTTGGTTTCTGCGCGCATATTTCTGAGCTCATAAACGATAGATTTTATGTGATTTTTATGAGTAATTTCTACACGCTGACAGATAACGGTAAATTCCAGCTAAGCAGAAGAAAGAAGTTACACAAATTGATTCATTATTGAATATTTTTGGAAGCGTAAAGACAAAATTGTGAGCTATTTTATAATAAATATAAAATAATGCAAATAGCAAGCTTAAAAGAAAGCAAATTAATAATAAGTGAACTTCGTTCAAATAAATTAAGAAAAGAAAATCCAGCATGTAATATTAAAAATAAAAAGAGTCATAAAATACTCTTTTATGGATAAAATTTAGAGCTCTTTCATGAGTGACCAGTTTATTGGAAAAAGCCACTCAAATATGAGCGTTTTATGACTGTTTATAATTATTTTATGAACTTATTATGAGCGTCAGCGCTCCGACAAAAGAGTCTTTATGAGCTCATTTAGAGCGCATATGGTAAGCTGGGAAACTACTCTTTTATGCATAAAATTTAGAGCTCTTTCATGAGTGACCACTTTAGTGGAAAAAGCAACTCAAATATGAGCGTTTTATGACTGTTTATGATTATTCTATGAACTCATTATGAGCGTCAGCGTTCCGACAAAAGAGTCTTTATGAGCTCATTTAGAGCGCATATGGTATGCTGGGTTGCTTACTTGTAAGCTAATAAATGCGTGTGTAATATGTGTGGATGTAGTAGTAGCAACTTTAAACGCTTATAGCTCCCAAAATACTAAACCGATTTCAATAAAATATAGATTTTGCACATTTGTACCAAAAAATCTTTAAAACCATATAAATCTTTTTAAAATTGGTGCAGTAGTACCAGCGTAAAAGGGATTATAAAAAACGTGTTTGCTTATTAATTATATAGATTAAACTGTTTAACTTAATAAATACATGTCTGAATCAAACAGTTTTTCATTAGTAATTAGTTTTTTACGCTTTTTTTACGCTTGCGTGGCATTTGGCACACAGATGTAAACCCGGCCATACTCATCATTTTTGTGATCTAAATCTTTAATCTTTTTCATAGCAAATGGCACTGAAATAGTTCGAAATGGTTGTATCCAGGACCTATCAAAGATTATATATGTACATATATAATGTTAATTGATTCCTGCAATGAAACCGCCAAGTCAATCTGAAGCCAGTAACATAACTATGCTTAGATATTAAGCTAATATTAACTGGTATTTTTACTATTGAAACATGAATGAACCGGTGGTCAAGTGGGTAGTGTGTAAGCCTGTTGTGCCGGATGGGTGTTCCGGGCTCAAGAAGAATATTGTCCTGAAAACTAAATGAAAATTTTTATTTTTTCTTCATACTTTCCCTTATTGGGGTAAAAAGCTAATAAGGGTTTAGATCAAAATTTCAGTATAGGGGTCACTTGAATTTAAGAGTTTTTCTATAGTAATTCTGCAGAATTGCCAAACCATCAAAACTATTCAATTATGTCTCAAGTTATTTCCTTATTTCACCTTGCATCAGTTCTTCGAATTGCTAAAGTGAAAATAAATGTCTACACAAGTAACCAAATTCCTGCAAACCCCTTTTTTGTAATGAAAATCTTTTAGTGCAACACCCACAAAAATAATAAAGAGAGGTTTTTCATATTTTCCATTTGCTGAAATTATATCCAATATTTTCAAACAAACATTAGATAATCCTATGAAGGAATTCCTCAGATGAAAAATCAAATGTAAACACAACCAAAACGTCAAAGAAAATAAAATAAACTCTGAAACCAAATACTATGACTTTCATAATCATTAGAATGAGCCACGGGGCGCCTGTCACATTATGTTCGAGTTTGAAGGGAAAATAAGTATACCAATTTGCCAACTCATGCTAAAAATTGTAGAATACACTATAACTAAAACTAGGCACAAATGTACCTGTGTATTGCAAAAACAAATACAAAATGTTGATATTTGGAAAAAAAATACCAAATCATTCAATAAAAAGATCCCGTAGTGTTTGAGTTCGAAGTAAACACAAAAAGAAAACAAGTTAAGGATAAACGTAGAATTGTATTATATTAAAAATTTTGAGATTTTGTTTGTGTGGTTGTTTTTGCGGTTGTTGGTATCAATGTCCAAAAACAAAATAAGAAAAAAATCTCACGCTGATTAACTTTGACAGCGATCATCACTGACAAAATCACTCATAATCTGTAAAACCACAACAAATGCTTAAATACAAATATATGTATTTATGTACATATGTATGTATATAAAAGATGTACAATATACGAGTATATTTTTGTATGTACATAAAAACTAACAAACTTGTCTAATTATGCTATTGTCTTGTCGTCCCATATCTTTGCAGCACCAAAACTACCTGCCACTTTGCATGAATTTCATCATATGAATGGTCAAGCTGCATTGGATGTTATGTGTCGCAATACTTCAACAGCCGGCGGCATATTGGCGACCCATCAAATGGGCGCACAAGGTAACCCAGCTGTTTTACTTGCTAGCAGTCATAGTCCCAGTAGTATGGTACAAATATCTTGTGGTCTCGCGGCCACTAACAATTCTGGTCGTACCAATTTTACCAACAAACAATTAACCGAATTGGAAAAGGAATTTCATTTTAATCGTTACTTGACAAGAGCCAGGCGTATAGAAATTGCTAATACTTTGCAATTAAACGAAACCCAGGTAAAATTTACATCTACATAATCTTTAATTAATTTGTGAAAGAGTAAGGGGTGACGATAACTTTTAATTCCAGGTTAAGATTTGGTTCCAAAATCGTCGCATGAAACAAAAGAAACGCGTTAAAGAAGGCCTCATACCAGCCGATATATTAACGCAACACTCTGTTACCACCACTACTAACTCGCCGCCCGCCATAAATTCAACAACTTCTTCAACAGCATCAGCGGCCACCCAACCAAATGTCCCAAAAAATTGCACTGCTTTGAAATGTTCAAATGGTTGCAACAGCAGCAATAATAACAGCAACGTCCATAACAACAGCAGTAGCAAGGCATCACCATCAGCAGCAGCAGCAACAGCAACAGCAACACCTTCCGCAAAAGAATGTCAGTTGGCAATGCAGCATAATAGCGATAACAGTCGGGAGTCAATGTAAAAAGTACACCACTACACTTTATATACATAATAGTAAACAAATGGAACCAACTAAATTAATTATTTAGTACTTTTTATTGCCAAATGACAAGTTAACTTAAACTTAATTGACAAAAATACTACACAAAGAAATCATAATTTGCTCATTTGGCTGTGATAAAACAAATTAAAAAAATATGTAGGTTAATTGAAAGCTAAATCAAAACATTATCTTCTTAATATCAAATCAATCAATGTGTATATAATTACATCATAAAAAAATAACCGACATTTATAAAAACTAGATAAAATAAATAAATAAGGGTACTCATCTAAACACTTTAGATTTCCGTCCTCGAAATTGGGCGAAGTGAGAATTATTTCCTAAATCGGCTATTAGAACTGTTTCGCTATATATTAGTCAGTTAATGTAAATTTCATAAGAGTATAAAAAATAAAATAAAATTAGAGTTCATTTATGTACGCCAATATTTTTGGGAGAAAATTATTTTGTTACACAGTTTGTATTTCCATCAAAGGTCAAGCTAGTAAGACCTAAGCATTGGATCTTCAAGAAAGATATTAAGGCCCGTTTCCCACCATTATCATTAAAACTTATCGTAGTGCTAACTTAACACTAGTCATAGGTACATACTTTGCAATGTACTTTGCAACACTTTTATGTTTCGTGTTGTATATTTTGACACACTCATTGCAATCTACAATTAAACCATCAATGTAATCTAAAAATATCAAAATATTTTGCAATTTTTGAAACCTCTAATGTAACACGAGGTGAAACCATAAACAAGACTACACACTATGCAACCAAAAATACGAGTACAATCTGTCTGTCTAGTTGTATAAACATGTCACAAAGTGTCTACCTATCATAACATCATGTTAATGGATAATTTTTTTAGGGTATTTCATATTTTAACAGGGGTGTTAAGAAATCTGTTTTAAAAACGCTGTTTCACGTAGACTTAAGGGAGGCGTATTATAAAGTATTAGGATATGGAACTGACGCAAGAGAAGTCAGCGATCGGTCCCCAAGTGATAAGGACCAGTGCTAGTTCTACCACTTCTTATGAAGCGACCCCTTCACTTTTACAAGGGGATGGCTTAGGACGAAGTTGATTGATACCTCACACGCACCTTGTCCTTGAACTATCTTATAGGGGCCTAATAGGTGTGTTATAATAGAAATTATATATATGTACATAAATGTCATTCCGACATTTAACTATAACAATTGAAAACTTATAAAAATTGTATTGCATACATATATAATCATATTTTATTTTTATGCAAAGAATTTTTTGGGGTTCAAACTGACAACATCCGTCATAAAAGGCTTGTACACTACACCTCGGCTCTAGGGGCGCTCATATTTTATATCAAAAGTATACATACCAGTTAAGGTTAGGTTAGGTTAGGTAGGGGTGGCAGTCACAAACCCGGACTCACTTAGACCGTTTTGGTCCATGGTCCGTCGAACCATCCAGAGCTCAGTATAAAGCTGCTAATACGTTGAAGTTTAACACCAGCAACGTCAGAAAGTTCCCTGAATTCAAGAGCGCCCATTGTGGCAATTCTCTTTCCTGCAAGTTCAGGACAGTGACAAAGAAAATGTTCTATGCTTTGCATACCAGTTAAACTTAGGTTAATATTTATCTTTAGTTACAGGCCTGATTCCGGCGTGGCTTGGTGGTCTCATTTATACTATTTGATAGGTCCTGGATTGAACATATCGAACTTGCTCAGTGCCGTTTAAGATCGTGATACACAATCATACAAAGTCGTGATATTTACGAAAAAATACAACCGCGGTGTGATGAATTGTTATTGTATTTTGAAAATTTTCATAAACTCTATCATATCGCACGACTTTGTATGATAGTGTATCATGACCTTTACTATAATACTAGGTAAAGCCCGAATTAAATTGACTAAAGATTAATACGACACATTGCGAAAATTGTGATTATATAACCATTTACACGATCTGTCTTTTTTCACCACACACTATTCCATTATCTGAAGTAATCGGACGAGTTTGTTTGAATCAATTGTCGACAAATTTTCAGCTTTAAATATAAGAACGATAAAAAGTTCTTATCTTAAGAATGAAAGAGTATAAATAAAGAGGAATAGATAAACATGTCAAATCGAGAACCAAACGTTTTTAATTTCTCGCCTATAAGAAGCTACTTATTTTTTTTTATTAAATGTTACTACAAACGTTAAAAGTTACATAATAACTTATTTGGAATAGGATAATAACATAACCCTTCAATCGTTGCGATGAAACGGGCAGGACGGAGTCCTTGGTGGGGATCGACCCATCACACTGATAGAGTAGCACAGTACCCGCTGGTCTAGAGGTGTAGTAAATTGTTGCCAAATTAAAAAGCATGCAGCAAATTAAGGCATTCGATATCGAGTAAGATTTAGAAATATATAATTCCCTTTAAACTTTGTTCAAGAATTTCAAACTTTCGTTGAATATTGAATGCCGTAATTCGTCCAGATATGTTTTTAAAACGTATAGAGTCATACGATGTGTAACGTGTGGTGTTTTTCGACATTTATGTTTGCTAGTTTTTCGGAACGGGAGATATTAAATGACTAATCAAATTCGATATAAAATAAATATTTGTTAGTCTTTAAATTAAAGTGAAAAGAAAAATGCTACTAAAAGCCTTTCTATAAAAGGAACTTTTGAACTTTTTACTAGCGTTAAAATATCAAATATTACATATGACTCCATATATATTTTGGTGGTTTCTTTAAACCACGTATTAGACTTGACCATTAGTACCATTATATATTGGCTACCCATTTTATCGAGACGTCTACTCAAAAGGCGCAATTAGAGAAAAATAAATTTACAGCTTGTCCCACGACATCGACAGAAATCGTTCCACCTATTACTTACATACATATATTGAAAATAAAAAAAAAATTATTTCCACACTTGATGATTTCAATACTTGTATTATAACGCCAATATTTATCAATAAAAATTATAATATTATATTATTATGGAATTATTTGGAAAATAGTTTTAAAAATTTGCACTAAGTAATAATTTTGAAAATTCTTAGTTAGTCGGCGAGCGGGGAAAGAGGAATAACAAGAGATACACATATTCATTTACTTGAAATTTCCTATATTCCCTTGATCGTGTACAAGTATATTTAAAAAAAGTGTGGACGCAAATGCAAAAAATGTCTTAAAGGAAAAATTAAAAATTGCTGCAAGAAAACTGTCTTCATCAATGCGACTAAGAAGTTTTCGCAAGTCACGCCTTTTGAAGGAAAATAACAAACTTATTATCCATAAAATACTCAAGATTGTACATCTAACACAATGTTCGAATGTCAAGTTATTAAAATGGATTTTCATTTCAAGTTATCGTTTACATGAGAACCCTTAATATAAGTAACTTTTTTTTTAAAGTTTCAAACAGAAATTTAGGTGTATCAAAATAAACTCAGGGTTTATCTAACGATAATAAAAAATAATTATTAAAGTTATAATAAATTAAGACCGACAAATGAAATCAAACTAAATAATTTAAACTTAAATCGAAATTAAAACAACAATTAAATCTGGAGTCAGTAATTGAAAAGTATTGAATGAAATCAACAATTTTAAGTTACACTTTATTAAAACAAATATTTACCGCACCGAAAAAGTAATGGAATTGATCCATTATATACATATATATGTTTAATGTCTGAGGGTATTCGCTAGTAATCAATTAATTAATTCTTTTCCATTACTGACTTCAGGGTCTAATCGTCTCTTTTGATAACGAGCTGATTCGATCACGGCTTTTCAGTTTGAGATTATGGCATGCAATAGCGAACAATGTAATAATATAGATAGATATTGAATGCCATAATCTCAAACTGAAAAAACATGATCGAATCAGCTTGTTATCGAAAGTGACGATTAGACTGCTCCTTTAATTTTCCCAAAATGTTTGCTGTCCTGGTACTCGTAAGTTTTATATCAGCTGGCACAAAGTTAAACACAAACAATTTATTATCAAAACAAATTTTCCTACATTGTTTTAAATATAATTCGTAAGTACATAGCTTTGTTGTAATTTGTACATATGTAAATGTATGTATTTAAATAAAAATGTTTCATAATCTTATTAAATTTATTAATTCTCATTTGACTATAATTTAAATTGATTTTTAATTTAAGTATAAAATATTTCTCGTTATTTGTCATTATTTAAGAGTTAAAACAATTTTTTGTAGCACAAGAAATCGGAAAATAAAACAACTAGTCCTTATTATTAAAGAATATCTAAAAATAAAAGATTGTAAATTATTCGATATCAATGCGTGAAATAAAAATCCTCACAAAAACATAAATGTGAAAAAAGGCCAAGTTCTTTTCCAAAACTTCGGCCATTAAACGTAACGAAATAAAAATTTTGACCAAGTTCTTCTTTGGCACAATACCTAACACTGTAATATGCTATGCATTATGTAAATTTTTAACCGCAAGAGTGTCATATAATTTCTAGATAATATGCTAACTTGACAATATTTTTCCCGATATAAAGAAATAAACAAGTATGCATTATTCTCTTCTTTTTTAGAAAGGTAAAAATATTGCCAAGTTAGCATATTATCTAGAAATTATATGACACTCTTACGGTTAAAAATTTATATAATGCATAGCATATTACAGTGTTAGGTATTGTGCCAAAGAAGAACTTGGTCAAAATGTGTATCTCACTACTTTTAATGGCCGAAATTTTGGAAAGGAACATCGCCTTTTTCCACATTTATGTTTTTGTGAGGATCTGACTACTTTTTTAAAGGTTTTCTTAATAAAGCTTATTAAACTTTAAATTTGTAGTATGTTATAGTTCTATTCATAATGACTGCGTCAGTTTAAAAGGGCAATAATGGGTTAGAGTGTAATATGGGCACCATTGTGTCATTACAAGGACCGACTGATGTACTTAATTTTTTAAGAATCATCAGAGTATAAATAAGTAAAATATAGTGTACATTTTAGTGGAAGTGACCCCGCCTATTTTTCTTAAGTCTGCTTAGACGTAGTACTTTTAAAAATGCAAAATTAAAGGCTATCATAAGTGAAATGTGCATGTAAAGTTTCAATAGAGCAGCTTGTGTTTTAAATATTTTCTAGTTACCTAAGTAAATTTTTTTTTAAATTTCAGTTCTCTGCCGTATAACATTGATCTAAGTTTTTATAAACATGGCCCTACATCCCTAATGTAACAACCAGTGCTTTCTGATTTTTCCTGTACGCAATTTAAACTCTCTAGTTAAAATTCTAGCTTTAAATATTATGGCTGTTACCCCCACTCTTCGTCACTTTTTTAAACTCATGATTTTGTTTTAAGTTAAAGTTTCAGTTAAAAGCTTCAGTACAGTATTAGCGCCTGCCACTCCTGGTTTAAATATTTGGCTTTTTAGATTTTTCTAATCGATTTCTCATCTTGATCTACTGGCGTATCAAATTTCAGCTCTCTAGCGCAAATTTAATTATTTTATTTTTATGACGTATTCCTGCCCACTTGTTTAAAAGAAAAATATTTTTAGTCAGTGCCAATCATACGTGTAAAGTTTCGATGGAAACGGAAAATAATATCCACATAAGTAGTATAAATCTGCTGATCCGAATTACATGAAAGAGACTTACATTTTATTGTCATGTTAACGCCCACTTTTTTAAAGGAAAATTTATAGCCTTTCATTGTTAAAACCTGTATGCCAAATTTCAATAAAACTGCTTACGCCAACGATTTAAATTTCGTGTTTTAGTTATAAACTTAATGGGCGTAGCCCCGCCCTTATGACTATATTTTCCTGGCTTTAAGATTTTTCTAGTTAGTTTCTAGCTTAGAAATACTTGTCTATCAAATTTCACCTCATTAGCGAAAATTTAAATTTTTTATTCTCATTTGCGTGATCAAGCCCGATTTTTCAAACTCGAGATTTTCTTTGGCGAGTGTTTATCTCTCCTGTTGAGTTTCGCTGGGAACGTGTAATAATGAATACGTAAATAGTATATTTAAATGTGCTGAATCGAAGTACATACATTAAATAGGAATGCAAATTTTGTGGGGTTTTAACTCCCATTTTGTTTAAAGAACATTTATAATCTTGTATTATTGCAACATGTAACCCAAATTACAATAAAATCGCTTGAGTTAAATGCATTGGATTTTTTTAATTCTGAGCTTTTTGGACGGCGGGGCTACGTCCTTGGCTATAATTTTCAGGTTTTCAGATTTTTTTAGCTTTTTTAATTATATTTTCTAATGGTCGTGATACCGCCCTCTTGTTCAATCTCAAGGTTTTCTTTGGCCAGTAGTTATCCTTCTTGTCGAGTTTCGTTGGAAACGGATAGTAATAAATTTATAAATATGCAGTATATTCAAATGTATATGAAATAGTAGGCTTATAATGTATGGACGTCTTAACGTCCACTTTTTTCAACGTAAATTTATAACCTTGCATCATTGCAACATGTATGCCAAATTTCAATAAAATCGTTTCAGTTAAAGGCCTTAGATTTGTATTTTAAATTCTGAGCCTCATGGGCGCAGCCCCGCCCACCTTGCTAACATTTTTGAGTTTTCAGATGTTTCTAGCAATTTGCTAATTTATTACTTCTCGCTTATCAAATTTCAGCTCAATAGCGCAAATTTTAATTTTTTATTATTATGGGCGTGTTTAAGCCCACCTTTTTTAATCTAAATTTTTTTTTGGCTAGTGTTTATCTTTCCTGTGTAGTTTCGTTGGAAACGGATAATAGTAGTTACATAAATAGTACGTTTAAATGTACTGGCCGGAAGTACATGAAATAGGAGGTTTAAATTGTATGGGCGTGTTAACGCCCACTTTTTTTATAAAAATTTATAGCCTTGTATTATTGTAACATGTGTGCCAAATTTCAATAAAATTACTTGTGTTAAACGCTTAAGATATGTGTTTTTAATTCAGAGCTTTATGGGCGTAGCCCCGCCCCCCTGATTAAAATTTTCGGGTTTTCAGATTTTTCTAGTTCATCGCTCACCTAGATCTACTTGTGTAGCAAATTCCAGATCTGTAGCTATAGCGGAAGTGCTTCATCAATTTGATGAGTGTGTCAGTGGTCAATGGTCAGTGGACAGTGAGTATGTCTTAAAATATGCACTTTTTGCACCTCCATATTTTCGGAACCGTTCATTGTAAAACTTTCAAACTTCGCATATGAGGTCACATGAATTTATTCTAATTATGATTTAAATTTTACAATTTATGATTGCGTGGAACAAAGTTATGAGGGGGTAAAAACAGCTCGAATGGCTTCCTGTAAATATACACACTGCGTGCATTGGCCGGAACTTGGCCAGCTACTCAATTATTTTGGAAACGGCAGCAGCACCATCTGCTTCTCATATTTAAGTATAAATACATAGTTCAGTATTGTCACCTTCAAATATTTCTCATTTATAAAAATTAAATTACTGTATCGAAATGTAGTTATATGACGTAAAAGTATAATAAATTCAGTGAAGTGCGACTTTGACCCGCGCACGAATTATGAGTCTGAGGGTTCTTTTGTATATAAAAAAAAAAGATTTTTATTTTATTTTGCTTTAACAATCATTAACTAAATGCAATACAATTCAAAACTGAGCTGTTTTCTTAAGTTTACTTACAATATAAATAATTTAATTTTTCTTATTTAGCTGACGTTTGGGGAAAATGTTCATTTAGCAATTTTGTATAAAATTATTTGCGAAATAAAAAGGTCGGCAGTTTATTGAATTGGTAAATAGAACGTTTTATTATTGTTGCTGATTTATAAAAAGTAAGTGTGTTGAAATACTGAAATTATTGTTGTTGATTTATAAAAAGTAAGTGTGTTGAAATACTGAAATTATTGTTGTTGCTGATTAATGAAAATTGAGTTTATTGAACTAGTGAAATTATTATTGTTGCCAATTAATGGGTAAGGAATATGTTGGACTATTAGAATGGGTGGTTGACTTAACTCCTCCCTCGTTTGACTGAAAACTCTCCTGAGTTTTTATAATTAGTGTAGTTTTGTGATTTTTTAATTTTTTATATATGTAGAATATAGCTATTGCACTCAAGGACAATAAACTGAATGTCAAAGTTAGGCCATTAAAAGCGTAGTTAATATTTTTATGAAATCTAATTTCTTCAATTTTCTTAATATTCTCGATTTGATTTGAAACTATTTCGTCAAACGTCAGCTGAGTTGTAATATTATTTAGAATAAGGTTATTGTTAATCAAAAAATGTTGTTCAAACTTATCATCATAATTACAATAAAGGTCTCCATTTATTTCTAATTTACAATCATTAAATGTTATCATTTGATTTCCTTTTAAATAAAACTGTCTATTATTACAAGTACTATTAACAATGGAATTTACGTGGTTTTTTATAATTATTAAGCCTGGTTTTATTTCTATAGTTTCCATTTGAGTGCTTTTTCTTCTTAAACAACTGTTTGTAAAAATACATAGTTTAGATTTTTTTAAATTGCTTCTTTTTGCTTCGTTATTAAAATCGTACATTGTATTGTTTATCTTTAAAATTTCTCTATTTTCGAAGATAAGTTCTTCTTGGTTTTCATTAGGTATGGATACAAAAAATTATCGTTTTACTCTTCTTAAATCTTTGGGTATTTGAATTGCAAATATTATTTTATTTTCTTTATAGTGAGCTGCACTTACTTTGGTATTTTGTATCTTATAAAGATCAATATTGTAACGAATTATTTCTTCACTTGTTAATACATTATTGTTCATAGTGTTTGTTTTTGCAGCTAGAAGATTATTTTGTATATGTTCAACATTATCTAGCAGAATTTTAATTTTCAATAATATATCCAGATATGAGAGCTTATTTTCTAATATTTCATCGTTCTTAGATATTTGGTTTAATTTTGAAGTAATCTGTGTCCTATCGTTTTCTATTGCGTCTTTTAGCTTCGAAATTGTGCTGTTAAATACGTGATTTATTTCAATGCTTTTGTTTATGTCGTCTATTATTGCATGATTGTTGTCGTCAATAGTCTGTAAATGTCGTTCAATTTCTATCCTGTCAAAGTCATCCATTGTGCCGTATAGCCATTTCATACCTGTTCCTACAAAGTTAATTAGTCCTCTCGGATGTCTAGTGGGGGTGATGGTTTGGAGTTTTGATTTTGTCTTTTCTAGTTCTACTTTCAAAAAGTGTTTGTCGTTGAGATTTGGTATTAGTTTTATGTTTTCTTCGAGTCCTTCTATAACATGCTGTATTTCTTTAGGGTCAATTATGTGTAAGATAGTGCTGTAGCTGTACGTTATGTCTACGTCTTCTAATGCGATTTCAGCGAAACCGTTGGTGCTATTGATGTTTTCGACAATCAAGGTGGCATTGCTCACAGTAAAAAGCCATCATTATTGTCATTAGGAGCATTGTATGTACCTAAAAATTTAGTAATTCTTTTTATGTTTGTTGGGTGAATATTTTCTAGTTTCATATTTTTGTATCTAGGTTCGTGTTTATGTCTAAGAGCTTTATAATTTTTTGCGTACCCTTCCTGATTTGTATTTTCGTATTCTTCTCTGTTTATGTTTAACTTTGTGATATGTCTTTCTTTGGTGTTTCGCAGTGAGTTATAAATATTATTTTTTTCAACTTTCCCATTTCCTATGTCTATTGGTCTTTCTTTTGTTACAGAATGAACAGATTTGTTGTACCATTCAGTACATTTATATACCTTTTCTTGAACTGATAATCCTGAATTTTCGATTTCTAACGTTCTAAATCTTTCTCCTAGGGTATTGTGAAATCTTTCGATATCTGCATTTCCCGTATGGGAATTTGGTTTTGTAAAGTGGATTTCTATTTCTTCTTGCCTAAGAAAGTCTTTTACATTTGTTGAGTTGAACTCATTGTCAGCAACTATACGTTTTGGTTTTGGGTTGAGAGAGAAATACAAACGAAGCTTTTCTATAAGTGTTATACTGTTTCTGTCTTCTAGATAAATAGTGGTGGCTTGTTTCGAAAATTTGTCTATGATAGTTAGAAAACTATGTTTCTTAATTACATAAGTGTCCATGTGAATAATTTCATTCGTGTCTGTGGGAGTTTCTGTTATGAAGTATTTTGGTTTGTATGGTTTTCTGTCATATTTACTTCTACAACAGATATCGCAGTTGTTTATATATTTTTGAATAAGAGATTTAAGGTTTTTGAAATATATGGTGTTTTTTAATCCTTGATAATTTTCGTTTATTCCAGCATGACCAGTTTCTTGTTTATGGTATTTTTGAATATATCTGAGGGCTTCTTCTTCATTTCTCATGTCTTTGGCATGATATGAGCATCTATAGAACTTTACACTTGTGTTAAATAACTCTATTAGTTTTTGTTGTACTAAATTGTAATCAGAATCCGAAATGCTTGAGTATATTCCTACTTTGCCTGTTTTTATAAATCTCCTAAAGATGTCTGACATGAATCCGCTTCTAATATCATCTAAGCTTACAAAAATTTTTCGTTTGTTCTCTATTATTTTAATTTCTTCTGTTTTACTTTCTGTTAAAATTATTTGGGTGTAGAAACGGTTAACAACGGAATTTAATATAGGAAAGTGATCATTTAATTCGTTTTCCTGGGAATGAACGGTAGCGGCTGTACTCAAGTTGTCTATGTTAATGTCTCCAGATTGCTCATTTATTGCACAAATTTCGCCTGTATCTGCATTGATTCTGCTGAGGAAATCAGCCAGAGTATTTTCTTTACCTTTAATATACCCAATGTTGATATCGTATTCGCCAAGTTTAAGTAACCAACGTTGAAGTCTTGGGTTTATGTCTTTTCCTTTATGTTTGGTTTGCAACCATTTCAATGGCTGGTGATCTGTCATAAGGTCAAAGTTCC
The DNA here is from genome assembly GCA_905220375.1 of Tachina fera. Lineage (NCBI taxonomy): Eukaryota > Metazoa > Arthropoda > Insecta > Diptera > Tachinidae > Tachina > Tachina fera. The sequence goes on along the minus strand of LR999963.1, from coordinate 86,662,955 downwards.
TTCCATATACGTATGGTCTAAAGTAGTTCACGCCCCAAACAATAGCCAACAGCTCCTTTTCTGTTGTGGAGTATTTTCTTTCGTGTTCGTTTAGAGTTCTACTTGCGTAACTGATGGGGTGGTTATCCTGTGTTAGTACTGCTCCTATTGCGAATTCGCTGGCATCTGTTGCTAGTTTAAACTTTCTTTTAAAATCCGGGTATTTTAGAATGGGTGTGTCGATTAGCAATCTCTTGAGTTTATAAAATGCATCCGTGTATTGAGGATCATTTGTATTTATTTTAGTGTCCTTTTTTAAATATTTTGTTAAACCATGTGCAATTTTTGCATAATCTTTTATAAACTTCCTGTAATATCCGGTTACGCCTAAGAATGATTTGATTTGTTTCTGAGTTACGGGAAGTTTCAGGCTTTGAATAGTTTCGATTTTGTTTGGGTTAGGTTTGATTCCTTCAGTAGTAAGGATATGTCCTAGGTATTCGGTAGATTTCGCAAAAAACCTGCACTTATCAACTTGAATCTTAAGATTATGTTTTCTAAGAGCATTGAAAATCTTCTGTATGCTATCCTTATGTTATTGTATTGTACTGCTAAAAATCAAAATATCATCGAGATATACTACACATATTTTGTTGATGTATTCTCTTAGCACCGAATTGATTAACCTTTGAAAAGTAGCAGGAGCATTTTTTAGTCCAAAAGGCATACGAAGGAATTCGTAGTGGCCAAGTGGAGTAGAAAATGCCGTTTTCTTTCTATCTTCCTCTTTAATGAGGATCTGGTGGAAGCCTTTGGCTAGATCGAGTGTAGTGAAGTACTGTGCTCGACCTAATTTTTCTAGTATGGTGTCAATATGTGGAATTGGGAATTTGTCGCTAATAGTAATTTCATTCAAGGCTCTGTAATCTATCACAATTCTCCACTTTTTTTTATCTGAATTGTCCGACTTCTTGGGTACAATCCATAAGGGAGAGTTATATGGAGATACGCTTTCTCTTATTATTCCTTGTTCTAACATTTCTCGCATTTGCTTATTGATTTCTGCTTCATGAATTTGGGGATATCTGTATATTTTTGAATATACAGGTTTATTGCTAGTTGTTGCTATCTCATGTTGTACTTCATGAGTGTGAGTAAGTGAATTACCCTCTTGAAAAAATAGGTCAGAATTCTTAGAAATAAGTTCTGTTAAGAAATTCTCTTCTTCTTTATTCATGTCCTCATGTATTAATTTATTCAAAATGTTGTCTGATTGCGCCTCTAAAGTTTGTATTTCTTCTGAACTGTATGGGCAAGAGCCTATAAACTTGATTTTATTACCGTTTATCTGTAAAGAGTCTTCTTCGAGATTTATAATTGCTGAAAAGGCTTTTAATATATTTTGCCCTATTAAACCATCGAAGTTTTTACCATTGAAGTTGGTTAGTTTCCAACACATAAGATTGTCTTCTTTAAATTCTTTGGGAAGAGGTGTGATAATTTCTTCGTCAATACAAAAGTTTCCATTTATTGTATAAAGAGATACTGGTTTATCTAATTTTGTTCTTTTAAATTCAGGTAATAATGTCTTGTTAAGCAATGAAGTTGTGGATCCTGTATCGAGTAAACATTTGAGGGTTGTGTTACCTATCCTTAGTTCAACTATCGGTAAACGAATTTTTGGGCTTGATACTGAAAATTTGTTTCTCCTGTATTATTGCTTTCAATATGGTCTACTTCCATTGGAGTAGGTCTGTTATTGCCTAGGGTTCGATTTAAATATTGGCTACGCCTAGATTGTTGAGTGTTATTTGTGTTAAAAAAATTGTTATGAGAAAGAGTGGAATTATTAGTTTGACGAGCTTGAGGAGGGCTATTATTGTATGAGTTTTGGAAAGTCGGTTTCTGTTGGTATGTCATGTTCTGTCCGTTTTGGTTGTAGTTTCTATGTTGTTGGTATTGTTGACGTGTATATGAATATTGTTGAAATCTATTGTCATATTGTCTCAGTATTCCAATCTCTTCCAAGACGTAATAAGCTTCTCTAAGTGTGGATATATTTCTACTATAAACTATGCTAGATAAATTTGGGTGGATACCATTCAAAAATGTTTTAAGTATAATTGATTCGTTAGTAAGAGGAGAAAACTCTAGGGGTTTATTAATATCAAATTCATATTTAGTGTTTAATTTATCTAGTATATTTCTAAGGTTCTTAAAATAGTCGCTTACATTATTATTCTTCATGTTTATCGCCTGGTGATAGAGATAGTGGTACCCTTCTTTAATGCCGAAATTCTTGACTAGTTCTTCCTTAATTCGGGTCCATGTTGCTTCTGGTCCTAAAGCTCTCACTACCTGTAGAGCTGGTCCTTGAATTTTATTCTTCACATACCTTTCGAAAACAAACCGCTGTAAGATGGAATTCTCCTGGAACAGCGGCAAAATTATTTCCACTTCCCTGATGAAAGATGATAGGTCATAATCTCTTGTACCGTGAAACTCCTTGATACGGGATGCTTCTTTTACAAGATCCGACCCGGATAGTACGGCAGGTTGGATGTTATGATTGTTATCTTCTGTGGACATTTCTTATTATCAGATATAACTCGTGGTTTACTATAACACTTTTAGTAGTATATTGTTTTTAAACACAATTTTAGATTGTAATTTATTTTTATTTTATTTTGCGATTTAATTTCACTATAGCTCTTTAATGCTATATTGTATTTGGACTTTGGAAAAATTTTCGCACAGTTTTTTGGTAGTCTTTAGACTTTACTTTTCACTTTTTCACAAGGATATATATTTTATAATTAACGGTTTTAATGTTGTCCTTCAGGATATTCACTATTTTCCGTTATTAGGTTCCTTTACATCGACTGCGCCAATTATGAGTCCGAGGGTTCTTTTGTATATATAAAAAAAAAAGATTTTTATTTTATTTTATTTTGCTTTAACAATCATTAACTAAATGCAATACAATTCAAAACTGAGCTGTTTTCTTAAGTTTACTTACAATATAAATAATTTAATTTTTCTTATTTAGCTGACGTTTGGGGAAAATGTTCATTTAGCAATTTTGTATAAAATTATTTGCGAAATAAAAAGGTCGGCAGTTTATTGAATTGGTAAATAGAACGTTTTATTATTGTTGCTGATTTATAAAAAGTAAGTGTGTTGAAATACTGAAATTATTGTTGTTGATTTATAAAAAGTAAGTGTGTTGAAATACTGAAATTATTGTTGTTGCTGATTAATGAAAATTGAGTTTATTGAACTAGTGAAATTATTATTGTTGCCAATTAATGGGTAAGGAATATGTTGGACTATTAGAATGGGTGGTTGACTTAACTCACGAAGGGTTCCGTACGGGCACGAGATTTTTAATTCAATACGAACAATATAAACTATGGTTTTGGCATTTTTTCGTTTTTGGGTTTTTTCGGTTTTAAGCGTTTTTTTTAGTTTGGGCGTTTTTTTGAATTTATTGGCGCTTTCTGAGTTTTGGCGCTTTTTTTTCACGTTTTGGCGATTTTTTTTTGGTTTTTGAAGTTTTTTTTAATTTTGGCAATTTTTATTATTTTGGTGTTTTTTTTATTTTGGCGATTTTTTATTTTGGATATTTTTTTAATTTTGGCGTTTTTTTCATTTAGGTGATTTTTTTGGTTTTGGCGATTTATTTTTTTCGGTTTTTGGCGTTTATTTTAAATTTTGGCGATTTTTTTCGTTCTGGCAATTTTTTTTAATTTGGCGATTTTTTTCTAATTTCAGAGATTTTTTTTCATTTTGACGATTTTTTTTCACACAAACAATTATTTTGGTTTTGGCGCCTTTTTCGCGTTTTGGCGATTTTTTTCGGTTTTTGGCGTTTATTTTCATTTGGCGATTTTTTTTCATTTAAACGATTTTTTCGAATTTGGCGATTTATTTTAGTGCTAGATTTTTTTTAATTTTGTAAATTTTTTTCGATTTGGCGATTTTTTTTAAATTTTTGGCGATTTTTAATTTTCGGATTTTTTAGTTTTACCGTTTATGAAAATTTCAAGATATAGCAAGTTGTCAAAATTACATAGTCAAAATTGCATTAACTGATGGACCACCCTTTAATTTCAATTTTTTAATATTTTACCCCCTTATGCAAAAAAATATTTTACTACAGCTTTAAAGTTCATATTAGTATCCAAGCACTTTAAGGCTAACATTGCTTTGTTAAGAAATAGTATGCAAAACACAACTTTAATCATTTTGTTATTTAATAATAAATACTGGCAACACCACCCTGTTCAACAACCACTTCACAGCGTATGATGTACAAAATCGAATACAATTTCATTCGGGTATTCAAATATTTTTTTATTTTATTAAATAAATTTTTATTTTCTTGAAGTAAAGCAACCCAATTTACATAATATGAGCTTCTGACATGGTAGTAAAACAGATAAACATTTCTATGAAGTATACGTAAAAAAATATGAGGAAGAAAGAAGTATTATCACAATTTCTTTTATTCGAATGAAATGAGTATTTGAATACCCAGCTTTTTTCGATTTGTTTTGATTGTATATACATCACTAAAACATTTTTGTGTAATTGTATTTATATTAATATTTTTTTATGGATTTTACGGTGTATTTTGAATCAGTTGGATAATTTGATGAGGTTTTCCATTACATGACAGAAATAATAAATCTAGGCTAAGAGCTAACACTTCTACCTTCATTTTCAGATGTAACATGAATCAATATGTGTTATATTAACAAAAATATTTGAGGTACAAAATACACAATTTGAAAATATCAACTTAAAGTAGTCTTAACAAAAGTGGGGACATACTTTAGACATTTGATAAAATGATTTTTTTAGAATACAACTTTACTTAACATTGCTTTGCAAAGCTTTGCTAAGTTTTTTTGCATAAGACCCTTAATGTTTATTGTTGTAGTCTATATAAAAATACACTAATTTTTGTTACATGACCTATCGGCACTTGGATGGTTTCCACGGCCAGCTCAAGAACGGGAGGATTTTCAGTGGAGTTCTCAACCCTCATCCAAGCCCAAAGGCCAGTATCAATTATACTACAAAACAAAAAAAATGTTAACTTACTTGTCTAGACGCATTTTAGGGAAGGTAGCTGTTTCTTCCGACTGCCCTAATCCCATCCTTGGTCATTTCTTCCATTCCACTAAAAAATTTTATATGACCCCTCTCTTTTTATTACCACACACTCACCTCACTTTGTATTTCAACCCCTCTCTTTCAACTTATTCACACATATTTTATAATTTCGACTCACAAGATACAATATTAATATTTATTTCGATTCCTTATTTGATGAATTACACTTTTCTATTGATACATATACAGATTTAAATACATTTAGTTTTCTACAATTTTGATTAATAAAATATCAGCAGACGGTCTCCAAAAAAAATTGTATGTAGCTAAACTCTATACTTTTACACCAACATTAAGACAATGGTATACATAAAAATGAAATCTATCTCAGGTTTCTCTTCCTCATGACCTTAGAGCCAATCTCGCTCATCTAAATATTTCAAACTCTAATTTGTTCCTACCTGAAGGAGCTCCCTAAGGTATTGAATAATCTGCCACTATGCAGAACCACACTAAAATTTAAATCCTTTACGAGGACGAAATACCTTTCATAAATTCCTTTCTATTTCAACAAAACAAAACTTTATGTACATATGTTTTTCTGTCAATTTAGGGCTATATAAATATTTTTTTTTTTTGGGAGACTATCCTTACAAAACGCAATATATTATTATATATATTTTTTTTTTAACGCTAACATTAACACTTGTTTCACAAAAAAAAAAGGAACAAAATCTCACATAAAAGAGATATCAAAGGCCTGTCTCATATATACACTTATTTTTTTTCTTTTAAGCAATTAATTAATGTTTAAATCTTTGACTTATCTTTCATTTCCTTTCTTTTTCTTCAGCACCGTGGGGCTTCACTCATCGCTTGCTTCAGGACTTTTCCTTCGCCGTCACGCTGATTCTGATGGTAATTATTCTAGCAATCGTAATTTCTCTCGCCTTGGTGCTCCTTCCCAATAATGCACTGTTCTTTATTGGCTGACCAACAATTCTACGTATCTTTCCTAGTTCACACATTCACTAATCGGAACGATGACCACAGTTTTCACTTCTTCTGATTTTCTTCTCAAGTTCCAAAATTTTAAAATTTTTACCGTTGACTCTATTCAATTTCTTTTCAGCACTTTCTTTCCTTTTTTTTCTTTTTACAACAATATTTAGTTTTTAGACATACATATATAGTTGTTCTTTATTTCACTCTCAACTTTTATTTATTTAACTTTACTTATTTAAAACTTGTTGACTCTGCGCTCAACAACCGCCAGATCAACCTTCTGCTTCAACCTTCACTCGTTGAATCCTTTATCGTCCAAATTTCTTTTCTTAACTCTACACCTACGACTTTCCCTGCTTCCAATTCTTCCAATTTTCCTCTACCATCTTTTATAATAAATATTCCAATTTAAAAAAAATTTTCTAGACATTTCTACCTCTCCATATTTATTTGGCTTCGCCATCTTTTTTTGTGTTTCCCTTCAAAACTAATTATCTATTCCTTACTCCTGCTCCCAATCCTACTGTCCTCAACTCCTCTAAATCACCTTGTCATAACCTCCAATATACCAGGGCAACATAACATTTAATAAGACGACTAATCCATTCAACAATTCCGTAATTTCGCTAACAAATTTAAAATTTCAAATTACTCTATTAACCGTTTTACGCAAAATACTAACGTTGCCAATCTCTTGTCGCTAATAGTAATTTATTTCATTCACTGTCTTCTATTAGCCTAAACAGCTGTTTTGACATAAATGAAATCCACAATCATTTGCACGAGATACATCGAACAGAATACCTCACATTGATAAATTACTTACAAAAAGAAATAAGAAACTTATACGGTAAGAACCATTTTAATTATTGGATATATATAACTTTCGCCCTTCCCTTAATCTCTACGAGTTGGCCTATACCTTGGAATACTTTCAGCTCGCTAAAAATGTCGGAGGGTAATGTATTGTTCCACTTAATTTCATTTGCATGTTTTAACATTTGCTTTCTCTCCCACAGGTCCTTAATTGAGCCTTACTACACCGCGGTTTTGCTCAGCCACCGCCGCATAATTGGGCATCACAATCCCTTTCCTAAAAAAAATTGAACAAAAACACAAACATTACATGTATAAATATACATACATTTACATATGTACATGTAGGTGTGCGTGCTCACTGCCCTCCCGTTGCCATTAACCTAGATTGAGCTGCAGAGTGGTTCCTCCAAAACGCAATAAGCTCTTTCTAAAAAAAAAACAAACTACATATGCATACATAAAAACTAATATACGGCGTGCCCACCGCAACAATACACCAGATTTGTTAGCCGACAGAAGACAAAGCTGGTGTGCGTGGGTCTTGAATCCGAAAAGCGCTCAACGTGGGGAACTCTTACGCCCTGAGATCACAGCCGGGCATTCATTAGCCTTTTCTTTCGTTGATAATTCTTATCGAGGTAAAATTCCTTGTCCCTATTTCGCCGACAATCATGACCAATGTGACTAACCTCGCATATGTACGCATGCTCACAAAACACAACAAGTGGTAATTTTAACGGTCGCACCAATCGAACTAAACCATGTTTACATTAAAACATCTAGTTGGCCAAATACAAAGAATGGGGTACTGAAAGTTACTGTATAATTACCCTACCACTCTTGACATAAAGAAAAACAAGCCGGATTCATACCATATCTCGTAGCTCTGTAAACATGTAAGTGATATTTACTAATCGTTCGTTGAAGCGTTACTAATTTCCAATTACGCCTTGATATCCTTGGCGTGAAAAATACCGACAGGCTTCCCTTGCAAGTCTTCTAGCTCGAACATATTGTTCCCTACGGGCCTTAAGATACGGCATTTTAAAAATTTCCTACAGAATTTCGCGTTGCGATTCTTCCCGAAGTCACTGAGGACCATGTTTCTCCGGTACACTTCTTGGCCTGTTGAGAATTTGATCTTTCTTGCGCGTTTGTTATACCTTTCGGCAGAACGGACGTAGGCTTCATGCATATTTTTTCCAATTTTTTCTCGTATTATCGCCAATCTGTCCTTATTCTGTAAATCGCTTATCTCGTGATCACTCAACGATCGCAGTTTCCTGGGTATCCTATAATCAGTGCCACTGGTGAACATATGGTAGCCGAATAAGGCAAAAAATGGTGTTACTCCAGTCGCTGAATGGATTGAATTCCTTAGAGCACATTCGATTTCAGAAAGGTAAAGATCCCAGTCCCTGTGATCTTCCTGTAGATACGCTCTTATCGCCGCTAGTACCGATTGGTTTACTCTCTCCGACGCATTAGCCTGTGGGGAGTAAACTGCTGTTTTTAGGTGTTTTATTCTAAAAGTATCTAACATGTTAGTGAAACCCCTCGCAACGAACTGAGACCCGTTGTCACTATGGATTATTTCTGGCACACCAAATTTATAAAATATTTCATTTACCAAGAATTTTATGACATTGTTGGTGGTGGCTTCGCGCATCGCCTTCAAAAAAGTAAATTTTGAAAAATGGTCTACTACTATTAATATGTAGCAGTTACCACTTTTTGATCTAGGGTACTTGCCAAGAAAATCTATATAAAGTTTTTGAAAGGGACGTTCTGTAATAACTTCCTGACCGATACTAGGCATTAAATTCGCATTAGCTGGTTTTGTTTCCTTGCATATTTTACATGATTTTATAAATTCTTTTACCTGTAGTGTCATACGAGGCCAATAATAAAAACGTCGTAGTTTTTCCAGGGTTTTGGCTATTCCACCGTGTGCCGATGTGTTTCTAGAGTGCGCTTTATTTATCAGATTTACTGTCAAGTCCGCTGGTACCCATATCTTCCACTGGAATTGGTCATCATTTTCTTGATCAAAGTGTACTTTTTTGAAAATAACTCCATTTTCAACTTTCAGATCCGGCAGTTTGTCTTTGTTTTCTTTTATTTCATGAAACAACTTCGAATACTCTTCCTCTTTAAACTTTTGTTCATCCAACTCTAGTAATTGTTCTATTTCGTCCACTGCTAGTTCTACTGGATTTCTAGATAACATGTCCGCTACAACATTCTCAGAACCTTTCCTGTGGTGAATATCGAAGGTAAACGATTGCAGTTGTAGCGACCATCTTGCTAATCTGCCACTAAGATCTTTTAGACCCATTAGCCATTTTAAACTTGCGTGGTCTGTGATAACAGTGAATGGCATTAGTTCCACATAAGGCCTAAATTTCCTAATAGCCATTACTGCCGCCAAACATTCTTTTTCGGTCGTACTGTAGTTTCTTTGGCACGCGTTTAGTTTCTGTGAATAGAATGCTATAGGGTGTTCCTCGTTCTGGGCGTTATGCTGGAATAACACGGCACCTATTCCATAATTAGATGCGTCGCATTGTATAAAAAATCTCTTTGAAAAGTCTGCGTGTCTTAGCACAGGCGCTGTCGTAAGTGCGATTTTCAATTTTTCAAAAGCTTCTATAGCTTCTGGTGTCATCGTGAACTTCTTATTCTTTTTTAAGGTATCGGTTAAAGGGGCAGAAATAGATGCGAAATCTTTAACAAATCGTCTGTACCACCCCGCGGTTCCTAAGAAACTTCTTACTTCCCTGGTGGTTTTGGGGATTTTTATACTCTTTATGGCAATAATTTTTTCCGGATCTGTTTTTAGCGCACCGCCTCCAATAATAAATCCGAGATACTTCAGCTCTTGATAGCAAAACTGGGACTTTTTTAACCCTATCGTCAGATTGGCATCCCTTAGACACTTTGCTACCTCCTTTAGTAAAAATATATGCTTGTCGAAATTACTTGAAATTACTAACAGGTCGTCCAGATAGATGAATACGTTGTCTTTAAGTTTGCTTGGAATGACCTTATCCATTAGCCTGCATAAGCGTTGTGCGGCGTTGCAAAGGCCGAATGGCATCACGCGAAATTTATATAAGGGACGTCCGGCTACTGTGAAAGCCGTGTACGGTTTACTTTCATCATCAAGCTCAATCTGCCAAAAGGCATATTTTAGGTCAACGCTACTTATAAAAACTGTCTCATCTATTCGGCTTAGAATGCCTTCGATGTGTTGTAAGGGGTATGCATCTTTTACTGTTAAATTATTTAATTTGCGGGCGTCTAAACAGAATCGGTTTTTATCCGGTTTTCGCACCACGGTAGTGCGATTGGACCATGGGCTTTCACTCTCCTCTATAACACCTAATTCCCACATATTATCTATTTCCTTATAAGTTATTTCTTGCATGGCTGGTGACATTGGGTAGTACCGATCTTTTACTGGATTTGCACCTTCTACAAGTTTTATTGTGTGTTTTTCTATTTTTGTGCATCTCAAACCCTTTTCTTCAAACGTATCAAATTCCTTCACAGCCTCTTTCAATAGCTTTTTCTGTCTTTCATCTAATTCGTGGGGCTTCAGACGATAATCATTTTTTTCATTTTGGTATTCTTCTTGAATTTTCTCTATATTTAATTCTTCTACTTGCATCACTTCGGGTGCCAGTTTGAATAATTTGAAAAAGTCTACCCCTAAATATAACTCCTGTTGCAGGTCAGGACACAAGAATAAATTCATTTGAAAACTCTGTTCTCGAAATCTGATAGTCGCGTTTATTTTACCTATTATCCGTTGGTGTTGACCGCTGGCCGTTCTGACGCTTGACAACCTGGGTATAATTTTTATTTCTTTATCCGATGCAAATTCTCGGCATCCCTTCCCCAGTATACTTACAGACGCTCCCGTATCTAATAAACCTGTTAATGCGTAACCTTCAATCTCTATCGGCAAGAATATTCTTGGGTCATTTGTGCAATTATTTACCCTGTTTAAAGATTCAATCAGACTTCTCCTATTTCTACGACGTTCTTTAAATTGTTGTCTTAATTTTATTATACGATTTGGCACCTGTTTTATAAGTTTATCTGATCCAAATATGTGGGATTTTACTTTGTTATAATTTTCTTCTCTAATTCCTACCGGCATATAATGACGTAATTGTGGATAAAAGTTCACTGTATTGTTGTAATTTACTTGCATTAATTTCTCCAACAAGTTATTATTTATTCTTAATTCCTGGGGTTTCGATACTGACGCTGATCCCCCCGAAATACAGCGCCTCTCTGGCGGTTTTCCGGACGACAATCTTGGCATTTCGGAGTGACTACGTTTGGCTTGCCACACCCATAACAAAATATTCTTCTTTCCAGAGACTCACACTCTCGGAAATTGTGCCCTACGGCCTGACAGTTCCAGCAGCCAATTTGTCGCTTTGGCTGACGCTCCATTCCGTTTGCCACTTCCTCACACATTCCTTCCTCAGAATCAAATATCTCGTCATCTATCTCGTTTACCACTCTTATGGGCCTTTGTTGGAAATGCACATTCCTAACCTCCCTTCTTGGAAAATTCTTTTCGGCATCATTGCATTCTATACGCAGCTGTTCAACCGACGACACAGCCACCGGATATATAATTCGGGCAATGTGCTCCTTGACGTTTCGTTTCATAATTTTGATCATATCATATTCCGACAGGGGCTGTAACAATCTCGATCGAATTTTACTCATTATTTGGAAAAAGCTATCTATTGACTCATTTGCTTGCTGTTTTCTCTCCACTAATTCTCGCATAATTTCAAAATTTGAAGTATTTGTTTGATATTGGCTCAACAGTTCACACTTAAGAGTGGGCCAATTCATTACACCATGCGTGCGGATTCTAAGCCAATACCATTCCTTAGCTGCACCATTAACCAACAAGTGGAAATCTCTTAAAATTTCCTCCCACATTACCTCATAATGGGCCTGTAGGTGTTCCAAACGAAATATAAAGTCTTCGACGCTCATATGATTGCTATTGCCGTCGAATGATATACCCCACTTGTCCACTCTTATCGAAATCTTTTCGCCTGCCCTATTGAAGCCTGTACCATTAGACATATTCGAAGTTGCACTATTACTCACAACTGCTGATACGCGTGGTAAAGAGTTGCTTTGACCATGAGAATTAGTCCCTCTCATACCACTATGAAAAGAGCTAGCACTACTTCTTACATTTTCGCTGGTCGTGCTGCCGTTGTTACTTCCACCACTTTCGGATAGAGGTATATCCGATATTTCATTTCGCGGATTCCTAACGATGGTAACGCCTCTAACCACCGTCGCCAATTCTCCTACTAATCTTCTAAGGTCGTTCATTTCACCTTGAATCATTTGTTTCATCCTTTCTTCTAGCTCTACTTGTCCACTTACGGTTGCATCAATCGTCGACCCTCTCACTACTGGTTCATTTGCCACCATGCTAGACGCGCCTACGTTTTCTAATCCTATATTATTATTAGTATTAGGGGTGTTTAAGGCTGCCGCTGCAGGATTATTTCCAGTTTGTTTACCACGTGAGTTAATGGTGTGTGACAAGTCCGTGATACTCGGGTCACTATTATTATTTGCCATATCGTAATTCGACACTTTCTTCTGTTTTTGCGGTATGAAATAAGATGTATCAATTTGTGATCGAAGTTCTCTTTTTCTATTTTCCTTCCCTGTTTCCTTGCCTTTGTCCATCCCTTAGATATCCGCCTAACCTGTCTATCAACCCTTAGATTGTACTCAAAATATTTTCACACAGAGCACAAACACTATACCCCGATACACAGAAAAGTAAATGAAATCTCCCTGGGGCCGTAAACAAATCGTTGACCTTCAACCACTGTATTTGGACCTATACGAAACTAACTCTATGCCCACAACTCCACCAAACCAATGACGTTATTCCAAAATTAGACAATACGACAATTACCGATTTAATATTTTAATAAACACTTAAATGAAATTATATAGGTATATAAATAAAAAGGAAAAAAAAAGACTTAAACTAAATATATAGGTTTATGTCTGTATATACTCACTCCAAGATAAAACGTGAAATACATTCATATAATACATACATACATAAATTTCTTTGACAAATAGTAAAAAAATATCTTAAAAATAATTAATTTAAAATCGCAAAGTAAATTAACACTTAGTGCTTCCAAAAACTTACTTCTGACACAACCAAACACTAACAATTTCTTCCTCTTGAAGTGTTCAATACTCAACTTCTCTTTACTATGCAATGCTTATATCAGGGGTCTAATACTAGCTCCGGTGTGTATGTGTGGTAATAATATTTCTGTAATTCCTACTTCTAGTCCTCTTTGGTAAGAGCTAAAATACTGCGTCTTGAAAAACATAAAAAAAAACTATTGCCGAATATGAACCCGTTTGTACCCTAGCCTACCATTCCGCATTATCCTGCCGTTAAGTTACTAGGGGCTCCTGCTACGATTTTGTATTTCCCTCAGAACAATATCTTAATTAGTTCAGCTGTAGAAATCCTTCAAGGCCTCACAAACGAATAACAAAAAAAATCTTACTTAATTACACAAAACAAAATGGGGTAATAGGTACTCGTCTTTCTCACTAAGTATCGACTCATCACTACCTTAGGAACTTTTCCTAATATACTCCCATGTACTTGATCTACTGACACTCATATCGTTTTTTCAACGTAAACATTACCAACACCTTCTTACAACGGACTTCTAGCCTATGGCTAAAACGGCTACGTGGCGCATCTAGAATATTTTCGTGGATATGAAGTCATAACTGGTCTATTGCGCTTTCATTAATGGGCTATTGTATTGTGTTTCGTTCTTATACACTAACATTACGTATATTTTATAATTCCTATTATTTTTAGATTGGGCGCCATATTGTTACATGACCTATCGGCACTTGGATGGTTTCCACGGCCAGCTCAAGAACGGGAGGATTTTCAGTGGAGTTCTCAACCCTCATCCAAGCCCAAAGGCCAGTATCAATTATACTACAAAACAAAAAAAATGTTAACTTACTTGTCTAGACGCATTTTAGGGAAGGTAGCTGTTTCTTCCGACTGCCCTAATCCCATCCTTGGTCATTTCTTCCATTCCACTAAAAAATTTTATATGACCCCTCTCTTTTTATTACCACACACTCACCTCACTTTGTATTTCAACCCCTCTCTTTCAACTTATTCACACATATTTTATAATTTCGACTCACAAGATACAATATTAATATTTATTTCGATTCCTTATTTGATGAATTACACTTTTCTATTGATACATATACAGATTTAAATACATTTAGTTTTCTACAATTTTGATTAATAAAATATCAGCAGACGGTCTCCAAAAAAAAATTGTATGTAGCTAAACTCTATACTTTTACACCAACATTAAGACAATGGTATACATAAAAATGAAATCTATCTCAGGTTTCTCTTCCTCATGACCTTAGAGCCAATCTCGCTCATCTAAATATTTCAAACTCTAATTTGTTCCTACCTGAAGGAGCTCCCTAAGGTATTGAATAATCTGCCACTATGCAGAACCACACTAAAATTTAAATCCTTTACGAGGACGAAATACCTTTCATAAATTCCTTTCTATTTCAACAAAACAAAACTTTATGTACATATGTTTTTCTGTCAATTTAGGGCTATATAAATATTTTTTTTTTTTGGGAGACTATCCTTACAAAACGCAATATATTATTATATATATTTTTTTTTAACGCTAACATTAACACTTGTTTCACAAAAAAAAGGAACAAACTCTCACATAAAAGAGATATCAAAGGCCTGTCTCATATATACACTTATTTTTTTTCTTTTAAGCAATTAATTAATGTTTAAATCTTTGACTTATCTTTCATTTCCTTTCTTTTTCTTCAGCACCGTGGGGCTTCACTCATCGCTTGCTTCAGGACTTTTCCTTCGCCGTCACGCTGATTCTGATGGTAATTATTCTAGCAATCGTAATTTCTCTCGCCTTGGTGCTCCTTCCCAATAATGCACTGTTCTTTATTGGCTGGCCAACAATTCTACGTATCTTTCCTAGTTCACACATTCACTAATCGGAACGATGACCACAGTTTTCACTTCTTCTGATTTTCTTCTCAAGTTCCAAAATTTTAAAATTTTTACCGTTGACTCTATTCAATTTCTTTTCAGCACTTTCTTTCCTTTTTTTCTTTTTACAACAATATTTAGTTTTTAGACATACATATATAGTTGTTCTTTATTTCACTCTCAACTTTTATTTATTTAACTTTACTTATTTAAAACTTGTTGACTCTGCGCTCAACAACCGCCAGATCAACCTTCTGCTTCAACCTTCACTCGTTGAATCCTTTATCGTCCAAATTTCTTTTCTTAACTCTACACCTACGACTTTCCCTGCTTCCAATTCTTCCAATTATCCTCTACCATCTTTTATAATAAAGCGGTCTACGTCCGCTATCTTTCCTGACTACATGACTAATTTAAAAAAAAATTTCTAGACATTTCTACCTCTCCATATTTATTTGGCTTCGCCATCTTTTTTTGTGTTTCCCTCCAAAACTAATTGTCTATTCCTTACTCCTGCTCCCAATCCTACTGTCCTCAACTCCTCTAAATCACCTTGTCATAACCTCCAATATACCAGGGCAACATAACATTTAATAAGACGACTAACCCATTCAACAATTCCGTAATTTCGCTAACAAATTTAAAATTTCAAATTACTCTACTAACCGTTTTACGCAAAATACTAACGTTGCCAATCTCTTGTCGCTAATAGTAATTTATTTCATTCACTGTCTTCTCAATCATTTCTCCACAATCATTTGCACGAGATACATCGAACAGAAGACCTCACATTGATAAATTAATTACAAAAAGAAATAAGAAACTTATACGGTAAGAACCATTTTAATTATTGGATATATATAACTTAAGATTAAGGGAAGGGCGACTTCCCTTAATCTCTTGGCCTATACCTTGGAATACTTTCAGCTCGCTAAAAATGTCGGAGGGTAATGTATTGTTCCACTTAATTTCATTTGCATGTTTTAACATTTGCTTTCTCTCCCACATGTCCTTAATTGAGCCTTACTACACCGCGGTTTTGCTCAGCCACCGCCGCATAATTGGGCATCACAATCCCTTTCCTAAAAAAATTGAACAAAAACACAAACATTACATGTATAAATATACATACATTTACATATGTACATGTAGGTGTGCGTGCTCACTGCCCTCCCGTTGCCATTAACCTAGATTGAGCTGCAGAGTGGTTCCTCCAAAACGCAATAAGCTCTTTCTAAAAAAAAAACAAACTACATATGCATACATAAAAACTAATATACGGCGTGCCCACCGCAACATTTTACAAATTTCAAGTGTCAATATACATATGTACATACAATTGTATGTATATTACATGAGATTTTAAAGTTTTTCGTCGCTCGTTTTAGAGCACCCTTTAATTTCTAATTCTCATGTATTTGTTGTTGTAGTGGCCAAGGAGCTACATACTCTGTCCAAATTTCAGGTCCGTAGCTCTTACGGTTCCTGAGAAAATACCGTGTGACGGACAGCGTAGCGAAAACAATAGGGTTCCTTTTTTCACCTTTGGTGTACGGAACCCTAAAAATCAACCAATTTATGCCTTACATTAATTTTTGGATATTGTTTCTGTTAAATAATATGAAATAATTGTATTTTTGTAACCAAAATATAAAAAAGTAACCAAAGGCGAAAAAAGTACCTAAAATTTTTATGTATTTAGTATACTGACTAATTTATATTCAGTTGAGAAATATGTATATCTGTGACAGTATGGAATAATCGCTTAAGCCCTCTTAACAAAAATTTTGCAAAATGACGATTGACGTTTTTTGCCTCGAAAATTACGATTTTTGCTGCATGGAAGAATGGCAACTCTCAAACTCTAATAGGTCTTTGTGGATGAGACAACTAGTTTACTCAATTTTTTGTTTCACACAATGTTATTAAAGAGTAAAGAAATACATATGTGTATTAATGTGCAAATGTGTGTGTGGTTTTAAGTGTTGATATTTTTGGTATTATTTATGTATTTACTATTACAATATAAGAAAATTTTCAACCAAGAAATAAAAAAGTTAACGGTTGTTTGATAGAAAAAAGTGAAAAAAAGCCAAAAGAATTTTTAAAGAAACCACACAATTGAAAAAAGACAATTTAACAAAGATAAATAAATTTTAAAATGCTGAAATATTTAAATAAAACAAAAAATTGTGAAAATAATAATGAAGATGTTGGTACATCTCAAATTTTATCTGCGGTAAGTACAATGACTAAAATTTTTCTTTATTTCTATGTTAACATATTGTTTTTGGGTTTGGAAAAAGACGTATGCTCTTATGCAAAAACGATTGTTAAAGTTAAAGCATGCATTAAAACCGGTTTTGCCATACGAAATTCGTTTATTAAACCAACTTTAAGTTTACAAATTTTTTTTGCATAAGGGGGTTATAAGCTCAAAGATGATTGGATATTTGATCCAGAAATTAAACCTTGGGCAAAGGTAAAAAATGGACAAATTTTCTGTACATTGTGCAACTCCCAGCTGAAAGCTTCATCTGTAAAAGCTGATTTGTTGGCTCATGCATCCACAAAGAAACACATTAGTGCAACAAACTCAATTGTTAATAACCAGTCAAAAATAAATGAGGTATTTCCTAAAAAATAAGCATAAATTCTAAGGAATCAGAAATAAGGATAGCATTTTTTATTGTTGAACATAATTTGCCCTTTCTAATCGGAGATCATATGTCCAAACTTTTCAAAAACTCTTTTTCTGACTCTGAATGTGCTAAAAAATTTACATTGGGACGAACAAAAGCCACAAATATTATAAGAAATGTTATTGGAAAATATCAATTAAATTATGTGCGCGAGGTGTTAAGAAATAACGTATTTTCTTTATGTATTGATGAGTCAACGGACATCTCTAATAAGAAGTCCTTGTGTTTGGTAGTAAAAGTGTCGATTTTAAAATTTATGATCTCTTTTTTGGACTGTTAGAAGTTGACCAATGCGATGCCAATACTTTATATAAATCTATAGTTCATCTTTTTAAAAAATTTAATATAGATTATAAGAAAAATATGTTGGGATTTGCAGCTGACGGAGCAGCTGTAATGACGGGAAAAAATCATTCAGTTGCTAAGTTATTGAAAAACGATATTTCTGAGTTATTTGTAATCAAATGTATTTGCCATTCTTTGGCATTGTGTTCATCGTACGCGTGCCTCAAATTGCCTTCAGCGGTTGAAACATTAACACGGAATATTTTTAATTATTTGTCAAATAGCCCTAAAAGGTGCAATCAATTTAATGATATCCAAAAATTATTGGATTTACAACCAAAAAAGTTGTTACACCCAAGCCAAGAAGCAGTTGTTATTCGCATATTAGAATTATATGAATGTTTAAAAATTTATTTTTCATTCGCTTGTAATGTAGATCAAATTGATACGTCTAGGGAAATTTTTTAAAATTTAAATGAAGAAAATGTAATTTATTTATCTTTTCTAAAATACATTCTTGGTGTTATTAACAACATTAATCGACTATTTAACAGCGAAAGTACAGAAATTCACATTATGTATGTACAGGGTGCCCAGAAAGACCGAAGTGGTGTAAATTCCTTATAACTTTTTATTTAAGACATATTTTTTTAATTTTTTGTTTTTTAAATACCGTAAGTTTATAGGGAATATTTTTAGATTAGTTGTTAAAAATGATATCCCGCAAGTGGAGGCCATTTTCTGCTTCGCACAAATGATCTCTTTTCAACACATTTTCCATGACCTTTCGCAAAACTTCCGGTGTTATGTTGTTAATTTCGTCTGGAATATTGGTTTTTAATTCCTCAATAGTCCTAGGCTTATTAACATAAACTTTCCCTTTTAAATAACTCCAAAGGAAACAGTCTGGAGCGGTTAAATCCGGGGAACGCGGAGGCCAATTAAAATTGCTTCTACGCGAATTTATTCTTTCCCCAAAGATGTCGCGTAAAATAGCCATTGTGGCCCTCGGAGTGTGCGCTGTGGCTCCATCCTGTTGGAACCATATTTGCGGATGGTATTCCACGGCTGGCCTTACAAAATTTTCCAACATGGCCCGATATCGATCACCATTGATGGAAATGGCGACATCTCTTTCATTTTCCAAAAAATATGGACCAATGATCCTTTCTGAAGAAACACCGCACCAAACAGTACACTTAACTGGGTGTAATTGTCGTTGATGAAGTACTCTCGGGTTTTCCTTAGCCCATATCCTAAAGTTTTGCTTGTTAACAAACCCATTTAATTGGAAATGGGCTTCGTCACTCATAAATAAGTTATGAATAATGGAAATGGAAAGAGCACATTTGTGCGAAGCAGAAAATGGCCACCACTTGCGGGATACAATTTTTAATAACTAATCTAAAAATATTCCCTATAAATTTACTGTATTTAAAAAACAAAAAATTAAAAAAATATGTCTTATATAAAAAGTTATAAGGAATTCACACCACTTCGGTCTTTCTGGGCCACCCTGTATATGCAAATGGAAAGACTTT
Organism: Tachina fera; assembly: GCA_905220375.1. NCBI lineage: Eukaryota > Metazoa > Arthropoda > Insecta > Diptera > Tachinidae > Tachina > Tachina fera. The sequence goes on along the minus strand of LR999963.1, from coordinate 86,643,381 downwards.
TGAAAACAGTCCTTAACAATTTCATTAAAGGCAATTTGCTAAAGGATGGCAAAGTACATTTAGTCAATTACAAAGACTGCAATAATTATTTAAGTAAAAACAATGTGTACCTAGGACTATATGCCTTAAATATTATTTCAAAAACAAAACTAAACAATTGTAAAGTTGATGAAATAATAAACAATTGTACTAATTTTTACATTGAATTGTGCGATCAAATTTTAAAAAGATTTGATTTTATAAATAATCTGAAATGTCTAAGTATTATTGATCCCGCAAATATTTTAGATAAAAAAAATTACTCACTTTTAGATATTATTCAAGAATTCCCACATTTCGTTAAAGAAAAATGAAAAACCAGATCTAGATACTGAATTCCGTGAAGTGCAATTTTTAGATTTTGATTCCATTTTTGAAAATAAAGATATAAATTTATGTATGTTTTGGGAAAAAATTGTTTCTTTAAAACGCGGCAATTCTTCTCAAGCTTTTCCAATTTTGTCAAAATTTATTAAGAACATAATGGTATTAGCCCATTCCTCTGCAAACGTAGAGAGAATTTTCAGCCAGATTAATTTAAACAAAACAAAACAAAATAAGGAACTCATTGGAGAATGGAACAATCGAGGGTATTATGTATTCAAAGGATTATTTAAAATTAAACAAAAATTATTATCTTCTAATATATATGTCTAAAAATTGCATAAAACTAAAACTTATATTAATGCATTTCTTTGTTTGTGCTTACATTTATATTTATAAGATTTTTTATGATACATTGATCTCAATTAATTGTACCTATGAATTAAAGCTTTAATATTTAAATATTGTATAACCTTAATGTACATTTATAAATTGCTATAAGCACGTATTTACAATGTGTATTTTTGTATTAATATGTACTAAAAATTTCCTTGTTGTTTTTTGTACGTTTTTTTTAACGATTTTGCAAATACCTAAATGATTTTTTTTTTCAAATTTATCGTCAAAATGACGATTTTCTACAATTTTTTTCTGGCAGCCCTGGCTCCAACGCAAGATTATACTTTTGTGTGATTCTTTCTTTGCACATGTAGGCATTGTAACCACTCAAACTTTCAACTGGAGCGTAATATAACCTAATAAAGCTTAATTGGCTTAAGCATGCTCAAGCAATTATAAAATTCTATATTGCCATAAATATAATCATTATAAAATCATATAATATAAGTTACACTATTACATTTGGGTTTGTAATTCCATTTCTTAATTGTATTGAGCTTTATTTTTGATTTTACCGTAAGTGACATGTAATCGAAAATATACTTTTTTATTGGATTTAAAATTGTATTGGCTTATGGGTAGAATTATCAAAATGCAACAGTTTTGATAACTTTTAAGATACGGGCTGTAAAATTTTATCGTAATCGACAATTTACGTATGTAAAACTAAATTTGAATGAGACATTTGCAAATTTTAATTGAACTTTAGTAATTTTTAATCAGAAATAATTTTTAGTCAAGCCGAAGTTCAGTAATTTCAATTCTGATTGAATGAAATATTTTTATTAATTAATGTGAGTTTCCAAAGAAGAGAAGAAAAATTAAACTTAGACTTTAAGCTGGGGGAAATACCGATACTTTTCTGTGCAGCCACGCACTTCATCAGCACCCTTGTCTATCTACTTGGGTAGAGATTCTTATTAACATCAGCTATTTAACTTAAATTTTCAATGAAACGGAATATGAGAAACGATTGTTGTGTATACAATTTGCTCTTTTCAAGCGCTTGCCGAATATATGCTTGTTGTTCTTCATTCACCATCAGCAATTTCACTTTTAATATTTTTTTATTTCCACAAAATAAACACAAACGTCTTTTCACTTCGAAGCAAAAAAGTAAACAAAATTTTCTGACGATACTATAAAGAATGAAATTTCCGCAACAATAAATGTTTCTAAATGCCTATATTATATATTTATTATATACGTATGTCGTCTACCTATACAACCACTTTTTTCAACAAACAATGACTGTGAGGATGGAATTGGTTATCATGAAATTTTTTAGCCTTTTGTCCATTTCTAACATACTAAAAAAATAATTCGGAAATTCCAAGAAACTAGGTAGATACGTAATTAGCATTTTTATGCTAACGACGTACCATTCCCCATACAAAACTTATGTACACACCCAGGTATGCTGCTGTGGACGTGCGTAAAGCATTTCTGCTGTTGACATAAAGGCTAAAGCCAGATAAAGCTGTACTCTCAAACTTCAAACTTTTATTGTTGCCGCTGCTCAAAAGTTTTAAAATATTCTCATAACTAAACGTCAAAAAACTACGTATTACGTTCTTAAATATTACAAATTTTATCATTGCTTTGTCAAAAAAATTTTTTTTTGAGGAAATAAGAAAATTTTTGAATGTAAAATACATAGATAGTAAATGCACATCTTTTTATGTTTTCATATATTTCTGCCAGCCGCTTATTTACTTTTGAGTGTCTCGAGTGTTTTTCGTTCAATTACAATCAGATCATTTGCACCAAAGCCATCATGCAAAACACAAACTGTCTACAAACAGGACTTTTTGTTTTTATACATATCAATTCGCATCAAACGTTGGAAATGTTTTACACTTTTTGATGAACTATCTGCTTGTGCATAAAAAGCGAACGAGTATAAAATTGAATAATACTTATTTGTGTTGTTCTTAAAATTCAAAATTAGAGAATAAATAGACTCGATCATACTTATTGCAGGTCTCTGATTTGTATTCTATTTTTGACATTTTGTAGTCGGTAGCTTGCTGTGGTGAATGTGTTTAATGATTATCGGAAGAACAATTTATCTCTGTTTCTCCATTCATGCATGAAAATTTATTGTTTTTTCCTGGGGAAGGAAAGCTTTCTAAGCCGATTATAACCTTTATAGCAAAAATAACATAAATCCTCAAATATTATTATTTTTTAGATAGAAAATAAATCAGTGTTGAATTGCCCAAAAAAATGCTTTAATATGTATTATTTTTTAATAACCATCCAATGGTGCTAACCATTTTTTAAGTTAGCTCTTGTTTAAAAAATAATTGAGATTGAAAACTTGGTTAAAAGCACCTAAAAATCACATTTTTTTCCAGTTTTCTCCTATAAAAGTTTGAAAATTTGAGTTCCGTCTTTCTTATATTAAGCCATCGATATGTAGAATGAAAAAGTGCAATACATAAGACAAATGTAAAAATATATATGCAACAAGATTGGTCCTATTATACCAATATTTTGAAATACCTCTTAAAAGAGTCCATACCGATTTGAAGATTCTAGATTTTATAGCTTTCAATATATAAGACTATTATTAATTACTTTGCGTGGGTGGTGCCCCTTCCTGTAGTTCTATTCTACGAATATTTTAAATTATTCGCTCCTTGCTCTTGAAAGACACAATACCAAATTGAAGACTCTTGCTATTACAGCTTTCAAGATATAACATTATTATTAATTACTTTGTATGGATGTGTCCCTTAGCCTGTCTTATTCAACCAATATTTTGAGTTCGTTTTTACCGAGCTCTCAAGAGAATCCATACCAAATTTAAAAACTCTTGCTATTATAGCTTTCAAGATAATGATTATTATTAATTTCTTTGTATGGAGGGTGCCCTGGTCCTATTTTACCAATATTTTGAATTACTTCGCACATTGCTTTCGAAAGAGTGCATAGCGAAATTGAAGACTAATTTTATTATAGCTTTCAAGATATAAGATTATTATACCCTTTACCAAAAAATGGTAAAAGGGCATATATAGGTTCATCATTCCGTTTGTAATTTCTACAATATTAATAAGTGACCCATAAAATATATATATTCTGGATTGGTATTAAAAATCAGCAAAATCGAGCAGATAGTTTCAGAGCTTGAAAACTCAAACTTTATTTTGCCATACAAAAGTAACTACGGAAAACTAATTTTTATTATTTTTTTTATTAACCAAACTTATTTTATTATTATTTTATTCCCATCGGGATAACTACCTTGTCGTGGTGTGGTGGCTTAACTAGAGACCGTGGTCTATATCTTCAACCCAGTACCATAGCTGACCTTCAATGGTCCCCTATGTTAATGGGTGAAGACAACTGACGCTAAAGGTCTGTGAACCAAAGGTTATCCAACGCTAAACTGGGGTGTGATGCGACGCGTGCCCATCGGATTTTTGTAGTCAGGGTCAAAACACTGTATTAGGACGGAGCCTTGCTGATACCTGGGGACGACGCCCTCACCACTATAACGGGGCTATGACGTGGTGGCTTTAAAATCCCCCATACTCGTGGGACCAAAATGAATAAACCTCTCTCAAAAAAAAAACAAAAAACAAGACCGGGAGCGATGAACTGACGGTGCTTTCTAGCACGAAAGAATAGGGGACCTGTTTCACGCAATCGTCTGGTACGAGAAAACTCGTTCAGACGAAGGCTGCCGGGAACACTGGTCAGATAGTCGGTGCATGCAGCAGTGCGAGCTCAGCCACGCCGGGTTCGACCAAGCATGTCCGACCATCAAAAATGAGGCATAACCAAAAAAGGTTATGCCTACGTATTGTAAAGACGTTGGGCACTCAAGACCCATCCAAACTGTCCGAGGAACAGAAATCATCCCTTGGATGGGCAAAATGTGTCCTTGAAAACATGGACACTCCTGCCTTTAGCAGTAGCAGTGCTAGCAAGACGTCCAAACCGTCTGGTAAAATACTGCGATCGCCGGCCTAAGCAGCCTAAGGATAATAGCAATATTGGCGTTAGGTCGTTTAGTGAGGTTGCGAAAGACAACCTCATAATGGCCGTTGTCGGCAGGGAAGATATGGATAGAACCATCCCCAGGGGCAAATGGACTACTATGGAAGCTAAGCTTGCAACCACGTACTAGCAGGTCCTTGCAGAGAATCCAGGGCAGGGTCAAGCTGATGGCCTTTGGAGACCAGAGATCGGCGGACCTGTACAAGGCAGCTATTAGCAGGATGGGACAGCCGTGGCCGGATACGAAAATCGATATTGTCTACAAGAGCGACACTCCATCCCGACCACGTGCGCATGCTCAGATTCCGGCACTCCCAGACACGCCTGAAGCAGCGATAAAGTTGTTAAAGGACTGTAATCCCTCATTTCCAACCGGCGATTGGATGATGGGGAGGTACGGTGTGGCTGAGGGGAAAGACGTGGTGTAATTATTTTACTAAACGCAGAAACCCTCCCTCACTTGGCCAAGTCCAATAACATCTTATCGTACGCCTTTGAACACGTTACGCTGAAGGTGTACAAAAGAGATCAGAGGAGGAAAAGAAGGCCAGCTTGCGAGAATATTCGGAAAAGGATGGTTACATTACTACCGACTCTTAAATTCTCGGAGGTGCCTTAGGCCTGTTCGACGCTGATTACGGCGAAGACAGTGACCTTCTTCTTGAGACTGACGACGAGTCCGATAAAACGATCGTGGAGATGGATTTCGTAGTGGATTTTGAACCTGCTGCAGATAAATCTCCACCACTCTAAAGCAGCCTCAGCGGCTCTTGAGCTTCGCTTGAAAACATGCGAAGTTGACATAGTCCTAATCCAAGAACCCTGGATTAGTGGTGGTGGGGTTTGCGGACTAAGAACCAAAGATTTTAAGATGCTAGCCGTCAAGAAAGAAGGTAACAATAGAACCTGCATCTTGGCAAGGAACCACCTTAATACATTTTTATTATCTAACTTCAGCGGCAGAGACATAACGGCGGTTAGCGTGGAAGTCGGAGATACATGCTACTGGCTGGCGTCGGTGTACTCCGCTCATGACGACCATATCCTCTACCGTCGGTAGTGGTGAGAAACTTTGTGGATGTGGCGGTAAACGCTGGACACCATACCATCCTGTGCTGTGATGCCAACGCACATCATACTATCTAGGGAAGTACGGACACTAATGAAAGAGGTTAGGAACTTTTAGAATTTGTAGTTAGTGCTAACCTTAACATTTGTAGCAGAAGTCAAGAACCTACTTTTATAACAAGGAACAGACAGGAAGTCCTGAATGTTACTTTTTCTTCTGATTCGGTAGCCGATAGGATCATAAATTGGCGTGTACTTCAGGAACATTACTTTTCTGATCATAGGTTTATTGAGTTTAGTATTAGGGAGCTGGCACCTGAATCTCCCGAAATGTTAGGCAGACAAACTGGCGTCTGTATAGGACTATTTTTTCTAGATAATTAGGAGCGATTGGAGACTCGTCACTTCTAGAAACTTCTGATTTAGATTGTGAGGTTGATAACATTAGTACAATCTTTAAAAATGCAAGGTAGTCGTCTTGCCCTTTCAAAAATCCAAGAGGGAAAAAGAAACTGCCTTGGTGGAATAAAGAGTTACAATTGTGTAGGTGTACATGTAGAAAACTCTTCAATAAGGCTAAATCATCGAGAAATAAACTGGACTGGATAGCTTATAAGGGTAAATTAAAAGAGTATAAAAAGCAGATAAGAGTTGCGAGAAATACAACATGGAAGAAGTTTTGTGAAAATATTGAAAATATTTCAGAAGCCTCTCGCTTGAGAAAAATTTTGTCCGCTACTCCCTGCACCCTGGGGTATTTAAAGAATCCCAATAGGACGTGCACTACATCCAGCAAGGAGTCGTTAAGAACCCTGCTGGACACTCACTTTCCGGGTAACTCAGTGTCTGAGATTCAGACATCTTATCCTTACCCCATACCTGCGGAAAATATATCTGGCATCGTCAATATGCAGACATTAAATTGGGCTCTGAGAAGTTTCAAGCCTTACAAGTCACCAGGACCTGACGGTATCATACCGGCCGAGATATGGAAAGTATCGAATCTCTTAGCTCCAAGGCTATTGAGAACTTACACCAGATGTCTAGGACTGGGTTATGTTCCTGACAAGTGGAGTGAAGCGAGAGTGGTTTTTATACCTAAGGCTGGTAAAAACTCTCACACCACACCGAAGGACTTCAGACCTATAAGTCTATCATCCTTTCTTCTGAAAGCATTATAAAGGATGGTTGATCATTATATCCGCAAAACCGTCAATGGTAAAATACTTTCCCCGCATCAACATGCATATCAAACGGGTAAGTCAATAGAATCGGCTCTACATGAGCAGGTTGGCACGATAGAGAAATCTCTTTCTGTAGGTGAATACACATTTGAGGCCTTTGTGGACATTGAGGGGGCTTTTAATAATATATCTCCAGATGCTATAATCGATGCATTATCGAATCTTGGGGTTGGTGCGGGATTGTGTAAGTGGGTTCAAAATCTACTAACTCACCGTAAGATAACTGCGGCTCTAGGAGCTTGTAGGCAGACCCACTTTGTAAATAGGGGTACACCACAGGGAGGAGTTCTTTCACCACTATTGTGGAATCTAGCTCTGAATCCTGTGCTGCTATCTCTAGAAACGCGGGGGTGCAGAATTGTGGCTTATGCTGATGATGTGGCAATAGCTGTAAGAGAAAAATTCCTCACAACTCCAATGGACATCCTACAGGATGGTCTTTCACATTTAACAAAATGGGCAGAGAAACGAGGGCTCGCCATTAATCCTAATAAAACGGAACTAGTCCTTTTCTCCAGGAAGTATAAGATACCTTATTTCCAACCTATAACACTTAATAATACGGAGATAAAAGTGTCCAACACTGCAAAATATCTTGGTGTTATTCTCGATTCAAAGCTGAGTTTCAAGGCGAACATTCTAGAGAGAGTGAAAAAAGCAACAATTTCACTATATCTATGCAAAAAATCTATTGGGAAGAATTGGGGTCTTACCCCAAAAATTGTTCATTGGATCTATACTGCAATAGTACGTCCAATTCTCATGTATGGCATCATCGTGTGGTGGCCATCCCTGGAGAAAAAGACGTATCTATACACATTACACAAGGTGCAAAGACTTGCATTCTTGTATGTAAGCAGTGCTATTCGCACCACTCCTACAGATGCACTGGGGATGCTTCTTCATCTACTACCATTAGATCTAGTACGGAAGGAGATGGCAACGTCCTCGGCAATCCGTCTTCGATGTACCTCTCTGTGGAACGGAAATGGAACCGGCCACTGCAGAATACTCGATGGCAAAGTTAGGGGATGGAGGATTGACCAAACCTCCCCTGCTCTACTACACGAACGCCTTTATAAAACCTGGATACCATCTACAGAAATGTGGATGAATGGAACTCCAGGTAGAAGAAAAAGTGTTGATTTTTATACGGACGGCTCCAAAACACATGAGGGTGTGGGCTATGGGGTCTTTTCGAGGGCTTTAGGTCTTCGTATTGCAAGGCGACTTCCAGATCACTGCAGTGTCTTTCAGGCAGAGATCCTTGCTATAAGAGAAGTTGCGAACTGGTTAAAAGTGAATGTCACTTCAACGACTTTAATTAACATTTACACCGATAGTCGAGCAGCTATTATTGCCCTCGAATCCCAGCTTCTAAGAACAACAACAGCCCTCGACTGCTGATCATCTCTAAATGAGATGGCAGAGCAGTTTGATATTAGGATCATCTGGATGCCGGAGCATAGAGGCTTCCAGGGAAACTCTATGGCTGACGAGCTTGCTAGAATTGGGACAACCTTACAAGTTCCACCGGATTTGGAATGTGTAGGTCTACCCCTGCTCTCTTGCAAACTCAGACTTAGGCGCAAGATAGAGGACGAAATAAATAGAAGGTGGGTCACAAGAAATGTTTGCGTGATCACAAGGCAGTTATGGACTCACCTAAATAGAGAAGGCACGGATTACCTAGTTTCGAAGAATAGGAAACAAATCTCGATTCTAGTGTCCGTGTTAACCGGACACTGTCTCATAGGTAGGCATGCACAAAGGCTAAGGGTTGAACACAATGACTTTTGCCGTAGCTGCCAAGATATTGATGAAGAGGAAAGCATAGAACATTTTCTTTGTCACTGTCCTGGACTTGCAGGAAAGAGAATGGCTACAATGGGCGCTCTTGAATTCAGGGAACTTTCTGACGTTGCTAGTGTTGATCTTCAATGTATTAGCAGCTTTATACTGAGCTCTGGATGGTTCGACGGTGGGGACTCCGCATAAACAGAGTTTCCGTGGTATCACAATGGACCAAAACGATTTAAGTGAGTCCGGGTTTCTGACTGCCACCTCTACCTAACCTAATCTAAACTTATTTTATACTTCAGCATATTTAATTTAAACAAATTAAAAGGATGTTTCCAGGGTTGGAAAGCTTTAACTTTTTTTTTATACAAAAGTAAATTACTAAAACAAATTTTTCCTTTTTTCTCTATAAATTAAACATATCTTACATTCTTAAAAGAAAGAGATTGAAAATCTTACGCATTTGTGATATATTATGTTAACTACCGTAAACTTATTTTTATTTATTTATATTAAATAAACTTATTTTATACTTCAGTACGAAGAAAATTGATATTTTAAATTAGAAAAAAAATAAAATATTAAAAAGACGTTTCCATGGTTGGAAAACTTTAACTTTTCTTATGCAAAAGTAATTAACTAAAACAAATTTTTCCTTTTTTTCTATAAATTAAACATATCAAAGAAAGAGATTGGTGTAAGAAATCAGAAAAATCAAAAAGGATGATTCCAGGGTTGGGAAACTAACACTTTTTTGTGATATATAAAAGTAACTAGGTCTAATTAATATTTTTTTTTCTTTATAAATTATATATATTTTTGGTTTGGAAAGAAAATGGTGGTGTTGTTTTTCTGGATATTAAAGAAACTAAATAAAACAATTTTTTATTTCCTATTTTTCTTTGTTTACTTAACATATTTGTAACTAAAAATATATGTAATCACAAAAATCTACAAGGGTGATTCTAGGGTTGGAAAATTGTTTTTTCCTTTTGTTTATAAATTATTTATACTTTATGTTTTAGGGAGAAATAGTTTTCATAAAAATTATAAAAAAACATAGTTCCAGACCTGGAAAACTTAAAATTTTTCTGGTATACAAAACTAATAATTTTTTTTTGGAAATTACATGTATATATATATATATATTGCATTGCATTGGAAAGAAAGAAATAAGTAAAATTAGAAAAACCAAAAAAAAATTATAAAAAAATATATAAGCTCCAGACCTGGAAAAATTAAACTTTTTCTGGTATATAAATAAAATCAATTATTTAGTTGGGAATTAAATATATTGCATATTTTAGAAACAAATAATATAATATAATAATTTCGTGCTAACGTAAATAGAAAAATTAAAAAATTGAAAAAACAGAAAATTAATAGAGATACTTATAAATGTGTTTACCAAAAGTAAATCAATTGTATATACAACAATCGTTTCTCATATTCCGTTTCATTGTAAATTTAAGTTAAATAGCTGATATTAATAAGAATCTCTACCCAAGTAGATAGACTACGGTGCTGATGAAGTGCGTGGCTGCACAGAAAAGTATCGGTATTTCCCCCAGCTTAAAGACTAAGTTTAATTTTTCTTCTCTTCTTTAGAAACTCACATTAATTAATAAAAATATTTCATTCAATAAGAATTGAAATTACTGAACTTGAGCCTGCCTATGAATTATTTCTAATTAGAAAGAAATAATTTAGTATTAAAAAAATTAGAAAAATCAAAATTATAGTTCAAGGGTTGGAAATTGAAAAAAAATTTTTGGTACAAATATAACCAAAAACAATTTTTTTAATTAAACATATTTCATGTATTAGTAAGATTTTTACTCTAGAGTAAGTATAAACGAAGGTCTGTGCCATGTTGCTTATTATGCTCTCAGCACAGTTGTGTGTAAAATCGATAGTCTTTCGTTGACATCTTGTAACGAGTTTTTATTAATTTTTAGTAAATAGAAATAAAAATCAAATTTATCGCTAAAGTACAGTCCTACCTAAAAAATTAATTAAAGAACAAATTCCATTTCATTTCCCTTAAACCGTTGCCTTGTGCTGAACAAGTTTGAAAAAATTCTTTAGGAATAAACGTTTACATAATACCGCAATATACCTTTTGCAATGGGATGTTTAAATTGAGACACATGACAAATTTACAAAATCACAGTTTATTAAATAACACGATTTAGTTTACTTGGTATTGAAATACAATACTAAGGGCCATTATTATAACTTGTCGTTAGCTAAAGGTAAGATGTTATTGGATTTTATAAACACTTTTTCATTATTATAACTTCATTTTAACAAAAAGTGAGCGATAAGCTAAAGACAATTTAATCTTACCTGTAACTTTTATTGCGAGGTATAGTCATTTGAACTTGCCACATTTTCGCCACTTGCTTTACTTACTTTATGAAAAAAACTCAAATTTATTTGGTCAAAATATGGCATAAAACAAAAACAATACAACACAGATCACATTAAAATAATAAAAAAGTAAAAGAATTGACAAAAATATATTCATTATGTTTGTAATTTGACAAATAAACAAAAACAAGTTGCCACTAATAATTTTTAACAAACAATATCCACAGAAATGTTGTCACCAACCAAACATTTTATTATTTCTTTTATCGGAAAGTTGTAATAATGGAAAATTTTAAAGGTCACTTTATAGTTCAGTTTTGCTAAAGTTAGGAATAACTATCCGAAACTTTATCCTTAAGTCATAATAATGGCCCTTAAACTAAGAAAGCAGAAGTTTGAAGTTCGAAGCTTTAGCGAACAATTGATTTTTTTAGATTTAGTTAATTTTAACCATTATTTTTCGAACTTAATTTGTTTTTATATTTCTGATTTGAACGGGCTAAAGTTAGTATCGCTTTTTAAGCCAAATTACATGTGATAATTATTAATGAACAAATAACATCAAAGTTAGTTGTAAATATTCTGACAAAAACACAAAGTTGAACGGAACAGCTAGCCGTTTTCTAAGGCCACTAAACCTTCATCATCAGCGTTCTTCTGTGTTTGGTCCACTGCTTGTTGCATCAGTTGATGTAAATTTCCACCTTAAGCCTGGTACTCTGTTCGAAGTTGCGATAAATCTTGATTATTTCGAATGAAAAATTTGACATGTACTAAATGTAGCCCAACTCGCGGTTTTATTTTACAAATTTCTTGCTTTTATTGCTTGAAAGTATGCAACATTGTTAAAAAGAAAGTAAAATAAGTTCTATTTAAGCCAGTCTGCAGGTGGGAGGTACCCAGCGAAAATAAATCTGATTTGGAAGCACTAAAAACTGAGTCAAGGAATATATTGCTTATTTGATAAGAAAGGCTTTGAAAAATGTTTCTCAAAATCACTAACGTAAGGCGGGCTCTCACAAAAATTATATATTATTACTTCTGTGAAGCACTTTAGTAAGGCAAAAAAAATTTAAGGCTTTTTGGAAGCTAAACGTATTGCTTCTAGCTGGCTCATCTCCAACAAAAAAAGGCCTCATTCATGCGCAACAGCAAAGATTGTCTCCCTTACAAAAACGCTTCTGGTAAGCAGTAATTTTTGTTGGGTAGTAACATGTTCAACAGCCTGGTTAATCTTTTCATTAAGGTTGGACGTTCTTAGCTTAATTTTTTCCGTGCAATGACTACTGGGATATTTTTTAATCCCAGCCAATTAACAAGATTGATAATCTTCACATATGAGTGAGATAAATTACTTCTTAGTGGGTTACAGGTTGTGGTAGAGTGTTCGTACGAAAGATGTAGTGAAGCTTCAACTTAGTGGGCTACCCACTCGAAATGACGTCCAAGTCGACTTTTGATATTGTGTTGAACAATAACATAATAAAACTTGAACCCCAGATCGTATGTTTTGCGTTATAGTCCAGGCCAGCTCCTACAACGCAAGGTACAAGCGATTTTTAAAAATCCTTGTATTGATCCTGGATGATTGAAAATCTGGCAGGGGTGTAAATTGATGTTATCACGAATTTTTACAAAAATTTTCGAAGCATGCATTCGTTGCTTGTAGGTGCTCTTCACAAATGCTGTCGAGAATGTAATGTTTGAGTCTTGACTTTATTATAATTTCTGATCAACCGCATGCTCTTTCTCTCTGGTTCTTTGAATCATATAGGTTTTAACCATTCATCTTAAAAAGGCTTCTAGAAGTCAAATGAGTCTCTGAGACCCACATTATATGCATAATTCTAGTCATATTTGTTGAAAAGTTTCTTTTATAGTTTGCACCATTAAAAATCGGGGCATAATACTATTTGCGTAATTTTTTTTATGTAAAATTGTAGGGTAACTTTTATGCCAACTTCATGTCGGATTTTCGTAATGTACAAGACTGTAAGAATATGGAAGGAAAATGTTTGCCTCTGACGCTTTTATTAACAAAAAACACAAGTAATGGGTGGTAAAAAAAGGATGACGTTTCCGGATACCAATTTTTTTCGAAGGCAGATGAAAAAAAATAGGACAATGTCCGGGAACAATAGGATGGATAACAATCCTATACGCATATTCCATATAATATTGTAAGTCGAAAAAAGTTAAGCAGCAACTTATTGCGCTTGAACTTCCCGAAAATTCGCATAAAATAATTGAGATTTTGCCCAGTTGTACTTTTTAACCCCCGACCAAAAAAAGCGTTGTTATAACGCTATAGGAACTCAAACTCATTTGTAAGTACCTTCAAACTGGTTTTTTAATAACCACAACTGGTTGATTAAGTGACTTTTTTCCTTGTAGCCGACTCACTATTTTAACATAGGCATGTCATAGGCAGTAGTCAATTGGCCATCTCTGCATGACTTTTAAATTGACTACTAACTACTTATTTTTCAACCACTCTGAAGTCAATTAATATCTATTATAGTTAAATAAATATTTATGTAAATCTTCATACACATTTGTATATCATATACATACATACATATGTATATATTATTAATAATGAATATATGTGTATTGATATATAGAAATAATTAGTATTTTTATATTTAAAAGAAAAAAAATACATACATTCATACGAAAGTTTGTCCTGCTCATAGAAAATATTATACATATTAAGTATTGAAATTATTTAGTTTTTTTTTCAACACAAACATTTGGCATTTGATTTCATGGCATGCTTCTTTTGATTTTTTTTATTTTGTTTTCATTTACTTATTTTGCTTTTTTTTTATTTCTTACGTGTGCTTCTATTCAATATCTTTGGTTGATATCAGCATGAGATTTAAACCAATTTGTAGTCAGTTGAAAAATAATTAATTTATAGCTAGTGTTTTTTGTCAATCGACTATTTACTACTACTATTTATTTACTACAGGGAAGTTTGTAGTGTGTGTCTGTGTATCGGTGTATCTGTGTGTAACGATTCGAATATAAAAATTATAATAATAAATGATATTGTCAGCTTGATATCACTTACATACATAATTATGTACATATGTTTATTTTAATCATAAAGTGAAAAACTTCAATCGAACAGTACAAAGTTTTATTTTATAAAATATCACATGTCATTATAATCAATCAAATCAGTCGTCTTCCATCAACTTTTGTTTAGTAAGAATTAAATTTATTTATCATTCTTAAATTTGTACGTGTTACTTTTTATCAATTTTTTTTGCCTGTGTATTACAGATTAGTTGAAATTTTCAACTAATTCTTTAAAATAGATCAAAAATAATTTTTATTAAGCTCTGTCAGATGTTAGTGATACTGAACTTTTATAAATTTGCGATAAGTATAAGATATAACACAATCATACATATTAAAATTTCTTTTTAAATTAATTAACATTTTAAAATTCGTTATTCACAGTTGAGATTAATCAGTATTAAAAAAAACTAATTTTTCAGCTGAACAAATTGCATGCGTTCCTAATATAAGTGAAAATATTGTTTTTAGTAATATTTTTGCTAATTTAAATGTGTGGCACCGTTAGAAATATAAAAGTAAGTGATATATGTACATATGTATATAATAATAATAATTTTATATATACATACATATATAAATAACATAAACAGCACCAACTCAAAATTATGAAAATTGTTTTGTTTTTCCATAAATAAGTTAACTGAGTAAATCTCTAACCGCTTAGGTCAATAACAAACATGTACATGTATGTACTTGTATATAAATTAATAAATAATAATATATTATTCTCAAATGCAAAAATTCTTTGAATATTATTAGAAAAATCTACCAAAATCCATGACAATTATCGAATTATAAATAGTTATTTTAACTTATAATAATTGATATGATAATTTGCGGCATTATATATGTATAAATTTACTTTGCTACTTAGGTAATTTACTTAGTCGTCAAGAAGTTTTAACTAAAATTTTAGTTGATTTTTCGAACATATAAATCAACCAAAATTTTTGTTAAATTATCTAAAAAACTTTGTAAATGCCATTCTACCCTTTCACTTAATTAAAATTATACCACAATATAACCTATGAATTGTTTTGTGTGTACGATTATATATAATTCTTTACGTAATTCTCGACGATTTTAAGGTGCTTGAAATACAAACACCATGAATTGGTTAATGCCGGTCCAAAGCCCAGGGGTCTACTCTGTAATTCGAAATGAAAGAAAATCTTTCGAATTTACATGTTATTAACATACAAATTCGAAAAAATTTTCTTTTGTTTCAAATTACATAGTAGACCCCCAGTACTATTAAAAAAGAGCGATAATTAATTTTATCAAACATCACTTGCATATTAGAGACATTAACTCCTCCCAAGTGCTGCTGTTGCGATATCAATAAATATTATTCTTTTGGGATCTAACGGCAGTATGTTCCTTTTGGCTCATTTCCAATACTTTGTTTTATTAAACAAAATTACATATTTTTGTATAGCAAGATAAATTATGTTAATTCGATAATAAAATGGAAAACAATTCAAAGTTAAGGCGTTTTTAATGATGCAGATTTTTTGCCCATGTTTTTAAATTATTTTTCAGATTTTACTGATGTGTTAACCAATTTTTGCAGATTTTTTGGTAAAATTTTTTGGCTTAAAAGATGCTTAAATCGAACAAGAGATGAAATTGTCCCATCTACGGTAATATTAATACATTTTAACCTGTAATGTTAATTGTAAAATAACGTCTTTATTTAACAACACTTAATTGCATTTAAGAAGCACCCTGTGTAAGCAATGGGTTTGTGTCAGTGCAAAGTTATAGCCTGCACTGTCATCGTGTATGTGGCATCGCTAGCAGTGCTGCCACAACCAAAATATTTTTACAATCAAAATTCGCTTTAAAAGTTACCAAATGAGAAAAAATATAACCAAATTTCAATATGTAGTATTTTTATTAAATAACATCCCAACTAAAAAAGACACTCCAAAAAAGTCATGAAAATGTAGAGTTTGCGATCTGGAAGTAGTGAAAATGTCGATCCGTTCTAATGATTTTTACATAGGTTTGTCATTGCAAGAAGTTCTCTTTTTCGATTCCTGTTCACTGAATTGGAAGCGATATTAAGACAAATTCCCTTTTTTGTGTTCTATGATAATATTTTTATCTAGGAAAAATGGTAAATAGCTACCTATTTTAACAATTCGTTTCTCTTTATACGAATTTAAATCCGAAACAGTGATTTCATGTAAATTTAAGCAAATAAAATTTAAGTTTTAGACTAAAATTGGTTCATAAATTTCTTTAAAAAAATTTTTTTTTTAATTCTGGTGAGTATTTTCTAACACTATGGAGGAGTTACAAGGTTTTGTATGACTAAAATAATATTCTACATACGTTTTGCTCACTATCGGCAAATTAAAAATATCGATTGTTTGAAAGCAATGAAAATGTAGTTCCACTAGAATGACTTCCATTTTTTTGATGGGATTTTAAATGCATACAAATTTATAATGTAACGCATGTTAATATATAACAATAATACAGTTAATAGTTAGTAGTTCTTTTACCTACATATGTATGTATTAGTGATGTAACGAATGTCAATATTTGATATTCGCAAATACAAATACGAATATTTCAAAAGATATTCGCCAATACGATTATTATATGCAATATGGAATATAAAAAAAATTTTATGAAAAAGGACATCACACTCTTGTTGGCGTACTTTAAAGTTAATAAAAATAACCCAAAAATTTTCATGATTGTCATTGAATAATATTTGAATATGATATAAAGCACAAATTTCTATAAAAAATTAATGTATTTGTACAAACTAAGATTTTTAGTCATTTATTTAAATTTTGTTTAGGTTTTATGCATTTGTTAATTTAATTTCTTTGGAAAAATATTCGTATTCGTATCCGTCTGAATTTGGCGAATACGAAAACAAAAGTGAACCAAATAGTACTCTGAAAACGTGCATACTCAGAATTACTGGAAGTTCGAGTTTTCAGGAGATTTTCGAAAAACTTTAAATTTGTCCAACTAATTAATATTTTCCAAGATGTGACCAATTTTTTTAGGAAGGAGGCGATACGGGCGGGCAAACGTGGTCACCTTCTATGGACCACATAGTGCTCTGTAGTACAGAGTTGCGACTATTTAGTTAAATTAAAAGTTGTTGACAGTGTTGTAAACGAAAAGTATTGTAAGCAAGTGAGTAGCAATCAAGGCGAATTCATAACAGGCGGCTGCACTAGCGATTTTAGTCACCGCTGTTTTATTTTCAGTTGCCTTGGTAGCAATACTAAAAATTGAAGAACATAAAAGCTTAAAAAGTATAACAAAAAAAATATTTACATGTGTATCATTATTTTGGCAAAAAATAACCAAAATGAGAAAAATATTCACATCTCCACATTAAAGAAAAAAATAACCACTTTTGGTTAGAAATAACCAAAAACGGCAGCCCTGATCGCCAGGCAAATGTGTTTGTATGTTTTCATTTTACAACAGCTGTTTATTATTATTCCAAGTACGCAAATTGTTAGTTTTGTTTAACGTTTTAATATACCATAATTTTAATGCGGAATTAATTACAAAATTAGTTGCACTGATTTAAATGGCAAAGACCACTGCTTCAGAAAACTACTATGACGTTTTGAATGTCCGTAGTGATTGCAGTGATAAAGAGATAAAAGCGGCCTATGTCCAACTCTCTAAAAAAGTTAGAAATGAAGAGGAAATGCAATATTTTAAAAACTATTAAATTTTAATTCAGATATACTGAAATTCTTTCAGTTTCATCCGGATGTAAAGAGCGTTAAAGGACATTCGCAACAGACAGCACGTTTTCTGAAAATCGCTGAAGCTTATCAGACCCTGAGTAAATCCAAGCTGCGTAATGAATATGACAGAAATTTGCAAGCCGTACAATCCATGGGAGCTTATGAAACAACAAGTTCAACGAGTAATGAATTTCACAGGTAAATACATCGAACATTTTCAATTGGTTATTAGTTTTTCTTTTTTCATTACCTTAATTTGGATGAAGATATGAGGTGGCAAACAATGTACCTGTGATTCACGCAATTATATTTAAATTTTTTATGATACATTTACAATCGTTCTGGGCGTTAAGTTTTAGCAGTCCTTACGCAACAATGTAATGTATGTACATATATTTATTTTTATTTGTACATATATTTAATACACATTCTACAAAAATTATGTACATACATATATGTACTCGTATGTAAATATCGCGCTCCTTTATTGCAAAACAGTCATAACTTAAGGCTAGTTCTGCAGAAAATGATTTTTAAGTTTTCAATTTACATACAACTCTGAAGTTACACTATTTTCTTTGCAGTGGTAAAATCACACATTATTTCCGACCACTTAACAGGCAAGCAAACAAATATAAGAAAAATGAACTTTAATGATGATTTAATGATTGTTCAATTAAAATCGTTCGATTTGCTTATGAACATTTAAAATGTAAATTATTAAATTAAAATTAGCACGCTGCCTTGCAGCATAAGAAAAACTAACCTAAAGTAATTTGAAACATACATATACATATATACATATATGCATATAATTTTGTGATTTCAATACGTTCACCTAAAGCTAAGTCTAGACGATATGTGAATCAGCAAATGTATATATATATATATGCTTACATTCATATGCTTAAAAATAACAATAAATCCTTCTGGCAGCATATATATATGCTAGTCGTCTACACAGTATGCTGAAAGTACCAAATTTTTTAAAGTCAACAAATGTCAGCAAATGATAATACAACATATGAGTTAGCATACAATTTTTGTGTCTACACAATATGTTGAATTTCCTATTCTGATATACATATATGTTGAGTCATGTGAGCATTTGCTTCGATATAAAAAAATTGATAATTCTCTTTCTTTATTATTAATTTAAGCCTGGTACTCTGTTCAACATTTCAGGAATTCATGTTCAGGAATTGTTCATGAAAAAATGTTGCAAAAATAGTACCCTGTTTATATTGGGAAAACACATGAAATGTATCTCTAACATATTAAGTGTTCGTGCGAAATAAGATAAAGCTGGTTGGTACTCTGTTAAAATTTGTGAAAATTTTTTATCAACATTGATTAATTCGTACGAAAAATTTGGCATGCAAACAATATTAACTTCTGCCTGAAACTATGCTGCAATTTCTCATATTTGTAGAAACACGCTATAGGTAACACTTATTTCGCATGGAATTTACAACAAACACATGGAACGTTTTAAAAATCATAAGAAATTGTGGAATAGTTTCATGGCTTATTAATATATATTGCAAAAATAGTACTCTGTTTATATTGGGTAAAACATATGAAATGTATCTTCAACATTTTAAGTGTTCGTGCGAAATAAGTGCCACCTATCTTATTTCGCATGAAATTTACGACAAACACATGGAACGTTTTTAAAATCATAAGAAATTGTAGCATAGTTTCAGGGCTAATTAATATTTTTTACATGTCAAACAATTTTCACAAATTTGAACAGAGTACTCTGCTTTATGTATGTACATATTAAACATCTGCATGAATGTTTTGATTTTCTGTCTATTGAGAATGAAGCGAAAACAGAACTCTAATTGAGAATACATCTAACGAACGAAACGAATATTTACTCTATTCGCTAGGAGGCAATCAATCGAAACGAAACGAAACACACATGGAAACATGAGAGAATAGAGACATGAGAGTAACGAAGCATGAGAGTTCGAATAGAATAGTACATCAATCTAGTTGTCGTTTGTTTCGTTCAAAAAAAGCGAAGCAAACGAAACATGGATGTCTTTGCCAGAATGACAAACGAAACACACATTTACTCTCATCTTTCCAAATTATTATGGAAACATTCGAATATTTCGTTTTAAAAAGCGAATCAAAGGAAACATGCACATCTGTTTGGAAGTAAATGCGGTAGTTTGTTGTCATCGTTTCTGAAAGAAGGATACTCAAAAAATGGATTGCCAGGACGTAAGTGAAGCTTGTAAATACATATGTAGGCGTTATACTATTTTAAAATGTTTTTAACTGAAAATATAGGTTTTATAATCAAATTAAATGAAAATTTTTGATTTGATTCATATGTTCATTGGCTATTTTCCAATTTTACTGAAACAACAATTTTCTATGTCTGTCAAAAAAATTAATGTAATTAAACTTGTTTAACGCTGAACTATAATAACAAAGTATGAAAGCAGCAAAAATCTGAAAAAACAACTTCTAAAAAAGTCAGGTACTGCAATAACAAACAAAGTGAACGCAGGTGTTTTACTCACTTGTTGTGACACTTTTATCCTGTTATCTCAACAATGAAAAGGAATTTGAATTTTTTTTTGGTTACTGTTGTTCCGGAAAGCAAAGATCTTAACTTAGCATTAAATGGTAATGAAATACAATTTAAAGATAGTATAAAATATCTTGGGGTCAATTTTAATAAACTAATGAAATTTAATAGTCACGTTCTATACAATCTTAATAAAGCCAATCGTGTCGAAGGAGCCTTTGGAAAACTATTTAACAGTAAATTTGTACCAGTTAGGACAAAACTACTTCTGTATAAAGTTAGTATTAGACCAATTCTTCTCTATGCATTTCCAATATGGTTCAGCATATCAAAGACAATTATGAGGAAAATGGAAATTTTCGAACGGCATATTGTGCGAAAGTGCATAGAAAGGAATTACCAATACTTAAACAAAAGATTTTCAAATAAATTTATTTATGATAATGCCAAATTAACGCCATTATCTCAGTATGCTTTTGAGCTGCTGAAAGGTTTTGTTGAAAAATTGTCCTGCTTTGAAGGCAACGTTATTCAAGATATTTTGTCTAGTGAGCAAGATTTCAGTTGGTCAAATACGCAATATATTTCTTGCATTGGGGTTTTGCAAGAGGATTTCAATGGTTTTGTTGGTCAAAACTTTTATTTAAATAGTACTCCCGGTATTCACAGAGGGTAATTTAAATTCTTCATATTATTATTTTGTTTTTTTTTTAATTTGTTAAGTCGTAGTCTTAAGTTTAAGACTTAGTTTTAAGTTTTTTTTAATATTAAGTTTATTGTAAACAAAGCTTTACTAGCAATGACAAGTGCCGGGAGCAAACACTGTTTTACCTATATTAATTTTATTTAAAAACTAAAAAATTTCCATTTAATTTTCATAAGCACGAAGCATATTCGAAACAAAATTATGTTATTAAAATAATACTTTATAGTTTTAAGTTTTCACAAAATGTATGTTGGAACAACTCTGTAATATGAAAAAATTAAGTCTCAATAAAACTAACTAACTAACTGTTTGTTGTAAATTCCATGTGAAATAAGATAGGTGGCACTTATTTCGCACGAACACTTAAAATGTTGAAGATACATTTCATATGTTTTACCCAATATAAACAGAGTACTATTTTTTCCAACATTTTTTCATGAACAATTCGTGCCAATTTTTTTATATGTATTTTGACAGCATTTCACGTGAAATGTTAAACAGAGTACCAGGCTTTATTAGTGAAAAAATTTATATTTTTGCAATTATACATGTATATAATGAAAAAGAAATTAGCGAAATGACGGAAATTAGCAAAAAGCTGCAACAGCAGGATGAATAAGTCTAAAAATGTTTTAAACTCTTCAAAACTGTTAAAACTGGTAAAAACCACACAAAAGGCCGCTTTTATTGCGAACTCAGTAAAAATTCGCGAAAATTGGCAAAATTTTAAACAAGCCATAATATGAATTAAAAATCGCTAAAACTGTAAGGAATGCAAAAAAATCCAGAAAAAATCGCTAACATTATGCAAATTTGCAAAAATTTATTAATAGCGTGTTGATAAAAAAGTTTAATACTTTCTTTTAAATCGGCAAAACTGCCAAGAAGCTGAAGACATGTAAAAAATCGCTTTTATTTCAAATTTAAAAAAAAAAGTGCGAGAAGTTGCAAAATTGTGAAACAGCCACAATAATGATTAAAAATCGACAAAACTGTAAAGGTGGAAGTACATAACCCGAGTTCAATGCGATACACACGGCTGTCAAAAAAGTTGAACTAGTGTGTTTTCATAAGGCAAGTTACATAGAGAAGTTCGCGACGCGTGTACCTCGCAAAAAAATTAACATTCTTCAACTTTCGCGCGTTGTATACAAAATGAAAGCTAGTGTTGCCAGATTCATAAGCTAACATACACAAAAATTATTAGAAATTAATTTTTCATTAAACATAAAAAAATGCATTAAAGATTTAAAGAAAAATGAAACGTAAATGCAAGACAAAAAAAAATAGCCGACAAAGGCTTTAAATTTTACAACTAAAAAAACCTCAAAAGCGTGTTGTGTAACTTTCCATTTGTATAGCGTTAAACATTTAAAAAGCCAGAAAACCGTTGCCGCGCAACGCGTGGTATGTACTTCAACCTTAAGGAATGCAAAAAATTCAATAAGAATTGCGAAAATTACGAAAATTTGCAAAAACTTACTATCAGCGCTATGATGACCAATTCTTTTATTTTTTTTAAATCGGAAAAACTCTTAGGAGGCTGAAAACATGCGAAAAGTGTTTAATTGCGAAGTTTGCAAAAATTCGCGATAAGTTGCAAAATCGGAAGGAAGCTGGAATAAGAGCGATTATCTTCTTCAGAATCGCCTGAATTTTTTTTATGAAATTGTAATTTCCCTTATTTTTTTACTAAGCCATTAAAATTTCTGCACAATATTTTTCACATTTACCGTTTCGTTTTAATTAATGGAACCATAGGTTTAATATGCAGTAAATTGCCGAATTTAAGAGAAAAAATTACAAATCAGGCAACACTACATACATGAGTAGAGCTAAAATATCAATTCAATTTGCTATCAAATTTGCCGTATGCTGAAAAGCTTAAATATACTTTTCAACAAATAACATTATATGACAGCATACATACAAAATTTGATACAAAGTAAAGATATGGTGTCTACACGATATGCTAAAATCTTTAACAAACGTTTGTTGGCAACTTTAACAAATGCGCTTCGTAGGTAGTTAAGCATACGTATATTGAAAAAAATTTGTGTATACACGATATGTTGGCACTGGTAACAAATTTTTCACCATAAATGTGCTGATTCAACATATCGTCTAGACTTAGCTTAAACTATGACATTTTTAAATTACTATGTATATATATGTATATCATTCAACACGACAAATGGTTTCGTGGAAATATACACACTATTTGTGTGTGTTTTATAGCCCGTATTCATACGAGTACAAAGGGACACCTTTCACCAAAAGATGCTCTAACATCCTTTGCAGAAAACTGAAATATCACACACATTATCCCATTATACCCGCGCGAGTACAATAATGTATAAACTTTTTGAATATCAGGCATATTGTGAAATTCACATTTTTTCAAATAATGGTCATGCATATCTAGCCCTTTTTTCGATTTTATCCAAACTTGACTTTTTGATTGAAATTAAAAAATTATGGGCCAATCCACAGTTTAGAATTATCAAAATGCCAAAATTGTTAATAACTTTTAAGATGCAATTTTATCGTAAGCGATAATTTACGTACAAAAACAAATTTGAATATATAAAAAAACCTTCGAGCCTTATTTTCGATTTTATCGTGAGCGACATTATCGAGAATATCCTTTTTTATTGAAATTGCAATTGCCTACAAATAGTTTTGAATTATGAAAATTAAAAATTGTTGATAAATTTTAAGATACAGGCTGTAAAATTTTATCGTAAGCTACAATTTACGTACAAAAACATATTTGAATATTTTAAAAAAACCTTATCCTGAATATTTTAATTTTTGTCACTATGATAAAATTGAAAATAAGGCTCCATATTTTTTCACTCTCTTTTTTAATTTTTGTATTGTATGGAACATCAAATATCGTATCTGAAAGAAATCTATCGTATATGATTTTAAAAACATCTGCAGGACCATTCTAACTTTTAAAATCACATGAGATTTGAAAAATGTGATTTATATAACATGCCTGTATATCGTTATACCTTTTGTATATATCGATAGAACAATAGCTCATATAACAAAAAATGCAAAAATCTCGATTAAAAAAAATGTGTTAAGGTAACGATATGAACTTTTTTGACAAAACATAATTTCAAATGTTGTTGGATGTTGACAACCTTTTTGTCATACTATTTAATGAAGATGGTAATACCACAAAAATAAATATTTACATAAGCAAAACCGTCCTCGCGGCTGAAGTGAGTTTTAAGTTTAAAGCAAACACATTCAACACAGCAAGCTACCGACTAAAAAATGTTAAAGATAGAATACACATGTTTATATGAGAATGATTATTTTGACGGCAACAAGGCAACAGGCTGAAGGTTGTGAAGGTTGCTGTCCGTGATACATTTGTCGTTGTAGTCAAATGAAACTTATTTCTATTTTTTGAGAAAAAAAATAAAAATCAGAAAGTAACTGTTATTTTGTGAGGAATAAATAAAAGTCACAAAGTAACTCTTATTTTGTGAGGAATAAAAAAAAATAAAAAAAAAATAAGAATCATTGCATCTATAGGTAGTCCATGTAACAGGGAGTACCTTGGCATATTCCTTGTTCACGTAGGACTTCTTATTAGTGTGATTTTTTTTAGTTTAAATTTGAAAAATAATCGTTATTTGCGATCCCTGATATTCATAAAAAAAGCCTATTTTTATAATATAATGGTTTCATAGCATATCTCAGCTGTTTACTTGACGAAATTGGGCAGAAAACTGGAAATTTATATATTTTTATTTTAAGTTACTTCTAAAGACAATTTTATATTTAATTAATTTACATGGAAAAAATATCTTATGTTTGCACTTTTTCTTCAAAACGTCTATATTACAATCAATTAAGAAGAGAAAAGTGCAAGGTTAATTTTTACTTCTTATCTTATCTATGTTTTAATCGTACGTTCGCGACCGAAAGCATCGTTTTATTGTAATTGCTTTGCATTAAACACCAACGGGTGCCAGACATAACACATTTTAAGTTAGTTCGGTGTCACTAATTTGTAAATAAAAAAATTTGTTACAATTAAATAACATTTTTTTTATTTGCAAAATTTCGTACGTTTGCGACCGTAGGTAATTTTTTTTTATAATCAATTCATTTATTTTGTTAACACGCAAATATACTTTCGTAGATGGGTAAAACATCTGATAAATCGCAAAATGAAAAAAGCCGTTATATTAACAACATTAAAAGTGATCCACAAAAACTAAAAATTTTACGTAAAAAATAAATATTGTTAAAAATTAAATTTTGTTAAAACTTTATTATTTCATATTAAATAAAATAGTATTTTTCTTGTTAAAATGTTAATACGCACTATAAAATGTGTATTAATTTTTTTGTTACGGAAATTTGAATATATTTATGGGAAAATCCATTGTGATAATAATAAAAAAACATATGGAAAAATCGTACGTTTGTGACCCGTACGTTCTCGACCGCTGGTTAAGCCAATTAAATGAAAACCAATAGAGATATTTTATTGTGTAAATATTGGATACAGACCTACATTAATACACTTTTAAAATAACTTAATCACTTTTCATTATTCCGTTCCATTTCGCAGATTTTTCCATTTCACTACTGTCAGCCAAAATTGACTCCATTTTGCGTACGTTCGTGACCACATGGTTATAAATATCAATATGAAAACTTAAACTCGATGAAATTTATCTTTTGCACTAAACATAGAGCTACCAAAGTGCTATAAAATCGCAAAAAAAATGCTTGCAAAAGTTTTGTTTTCTATATTTTTTGTACATCTAAAGTAGGGTTGGGCTCAAAAAGAACGAACTAGTTCAATTGAACTATTCCTATAAGTGAACGATGTGAACTAGTTCAGACTAGTTGTTCCTTTTTGGTATTTGTTGTTATTTTAGTCTTTCTTGTTCTTTTGGTCTTTATTATTCTCTTGGTACTTTTTGATATCTTGGTCTTGTTCGTTTTTTGTTCGTTCGTTAAGTTTTGGTCTTTATTTTGTTTTGTTTATCTTATTCTCTGTTCCTGACCAATGCACATGTAAAAGATTTCAAGTAAAATATTATAGTTTCTCGTTTGCATACTGTTAAAAATACACAAATGTAGTGTGCCTATTAAATTTTTAGCACAATAATCAAAACAAACAAAAAAAAAATGTATACTTAGTGAAATATACAAGTGAGTTTTACAAAATTAATAGAAATAATTTGTACCTAGTATTGAACTAAAAAACAGATTGTGAAAAAGAATATTAGAATTAAAAAAGTTATTATAATTTGTTTTAAACTGAAAACGTATTACATTTTAAATATTTAAAAAATATTAATTTTTACCTTTTACTTACTAAAACCATACAACAAATAAGACTACAAAGCACAAATGAAAATACGTCTAAGCAAAGAAAATTTTTACTCAATTGAAGTGATTAAAATTTGTTTTCAAATGATCAAACTTCATTCTAAGCATTTCCAATCAAAAATTATTAATTAAATAAGGTCGTTAAGAATGAAATGAAATTACTTTAGAATATTAACAAACGAATAAAACATTGAAGAGTATTCAATGTATGCATGTATGTGTAATCTCTGATCTGTTGTTCACTGCACAACTGACCGAAAAAAAAACTGAACGAAAAGAACGAACTAGTTCTTTTTGTTGTTGGGATCAAAAAGAACAATCCGCAAAAGGAACAACTATGCCCAACTCTAATCTAAAGCATACGAACGTACGTTTTTGACCTCAGGAAATGCCCATATAAAATTTAAAACACACATAAATATACATATATGTATATATTTATATGTATGTATGTATGTATGTATATTGTAGAAAATATTTGAAAGCTTCTGAAATGTGTTCCATTTCCACCATTATTTGTCTACTATAGCCGTAGAAGTGGTTCCCCAAATAGTCGAAAGCGAAGCCGATTTGAAACATACCGGCCGAAGGCCGTTAGCGCAGCAAATTGTTATTAAACAGGAAAACTGGAAGGCAGAAAATGCTTATTAGGCTGCGCCGTGCCAAAAAAATTTTTAAGCCCGACTGAAGGTCGGCAGTACAGGAAAACTTTATTAAACTTGAAAATTTTGCAAAGCAGAAAATCTTTATTAGTCGGGCTTACTTTTCATAGTTTCTTCTTTTTTTTCGATTAAGTTTTTTTTGCAGAATACCATTCTTCGATCAGTGCGTAACTGAAGGCGGGAACGTAATAGAAACGCAAAATAAGGGTGAATAATTAAAAATAAATTTACTAAATGTTAGGCAATCAACCAATTCGTACTTTGGCCCTAAAGCCTGATGCTCTATTCAACACATCATGTGAAATGCTGTCAAAATACATATTAAGAAAAATTTTTAATGAAAAATATTGCAGGAGTAGCGCTCTTCAAGATTTTAAGTTTTCATGTGATATAATATGTGTGGCACTTGTTTTGCGTTGAATTTACAACATATAAGGACTAGTTAATCATCCCTATTCCCCGTTTGGATTAAGTTCCCGCTTTCAGTTACACACGGATCCAAACGAGGTATTCTGCCAAAAAACTGAATCGAAAGAAAACGAAGAAGAGAAGAGTATGTATAAACATACTCTGCTTTGCCATGAAACAGGTGAAGTAGGAACAGAAAAATTAAGCAATTTGGAAAAAATGTTTAGCAAAAAGTTAAATTTAGTGCAAAAAACAGTGATTTAACATTAAAACAAGTGGTATTAAATATTGTGAACATTTTTATTAAATAAATTCTTGCAAACTGAAGCACAGAGAGTTAAAAAAACGAGATAAGCCAGAGGTATGTGTAGCCAAACTTATCCAGTGTGAAGAATCCTGTCGCGCCCGAGGTGATATTTTAATTTTTTACACATAATTGTAACACAAAAATAAAGTTTATTTGTTTAAATTTAATTAAATCCGCAGACGATATCATTTTTCGTTTAAATTAAATAGATATCTCGACTTTTTATACTGTTCTACCTGTAATAAATTAAATAAAACCCGTATTTCAGTATAGAAAAACAAAACAAACTGTGTAGTTCATTAATTAAACCGTCTTTTAATAACTTTTTGAAGCTAAAGAAACAAAAATTGAAAACGCTCCGTCACTAAAATAACAACTTACAAAAACGTAGTTACAATCGAATTGCAGAATACATAGAATCTAGAGAGAAATTGAAGAACGGAACGCAGAATACCAAAGTTGCCAAACGGAGAAACTTTCGATTCCAATCGAAACGCAGAATAGGAATATTGTGAATATTGTTTGCGTTTAAAATTTTTGGTACGAAGTATGAATGGTGCCTAAAATTTTTCAAAGTAATCTGAAGTAGAAAATACTGCTGTCGAAGATACACTGCCTTTTGTTTTTCAAAAACCGCTGGATTTTAGTTTCATTTTGATACGTATGAGAAAAGTTTTCCACTAAAATGTTAATAAAGCTTTGATTATAATGCTTTACTTCTAAGTATATGTATGTATCGTTTTCACTTTTCGAAATATCCAAAGGATAAAACTTTTAGACAAAAATTATTTACTCATCGAAGCCATGTTTAATAAATGACGAGCCGCAGAACAAAAAGAGATTTTTTTCTAGAAAACTTACCCAAATATTGGAAAAATACGAGTACCAAAAAACCAATTTTTCAAATACATATGCATTTGTTTTGCGGCTTCTCATATGTTCTGTGGACGTTGTTTGCATTTTTAATCGAATTTAATACCAATGAATATTACTTTTATGGTCGTTATTGTATGCCATCTTATATTCCATACATACATACATACATATGTACGTATATGGGTTTTACATAGTCTAATGCTTTTCCAGGTCTTGGGAAATAAAACCCGACTATGATCCAAATCCGGGACCTTATTATGGTATAAAAGGTTTAAACAAAATTACAAATTCCAAAGTAGCCATAATTCTCATATCTTTGGGAATATTTGGTGGGGTTCTTGGATTTAACTCCGTAAGGTAAGTTATTTTTTTAATGTATTTTATTTATTAACGTATTATTTTTAATCGAATTCTTTGTATTTTCATTTTAAGGAAATCATTTTCTTTGAATTATAAACATTTGGACGAAGTATCAGCTAAAGCTAACGACCATCACCGAAAAATTCGTTCAGCAGTTGAAAACTACACCAAGGACGAACAGCTTCAACGTGTTATCGATCGCATGTCAGGTCTCGGTCGATCTGAGCGATAGAATTGATGTTGCATTTCAGTATCAATTATTACATCGCACTTACAATACCTACACTTTAATATATTTATGTGTTTACAAGAAAACGACATAGATACATACATATAATTTTACTCTCTAACAACTATAAAAAGCGTTTTTCATTTTGACGGTTTTTTTATATCGGATAATAAAACATTTCCACATAGAGGTAAGCAAGTTGCTTGCATTTCGTCCGACGCACGGTATGAATTAATAAATAATCTTTTATTGATTCGAATTCATTAATAAAACTTTTCTAATTAAGTTGAAATAATATTTTTGTGTAAAGCTACGGTCACACTTGTCAAACATTTGCCCAAAAAAGCGTAACCAATAAACACTAAGGAAAAAAAGTTTTGATTCAAACACTTGTTTATCAAATTAAACAGTTTCGAATGCAATGACAATAGACAATGTCATAGAATCCAACATTATTGTCTACTCTTTAACTTGACAAACTTTTGTCTGAACTGAAAAATTTTTCATTAGCATTTAGTGGTTACGCTTTTTTGGGCAAATGTTTGACAAGTGTGACCGTAGCTAATGAATACCCTAGTCATTCGGTTAACCGTTAACCCATTAATTACTACCCGATTAACTGATCGGTTAATTTAGAATTAGCTTTTTTCGATTAACGGTTAAACCGGTTAATTTCAGTCGATTAACCGATTAACCGCCGAACTCGATTTTAAATTAAATAAATTATAATTTAAATTGGTTTTCGGCTACGGTGAAATAATATGTATATGTATGTCTTTTAAGCAAAATAAAAACCACTTTCATATAAAATAACAACTTGGGGTCTTATTCAAAAAAACTTAACAACGCTTTGCAAAGCAATGTTAAGTAAAGTTGTATTCTAAAAAAACTATTACATCAAATTTATAAAGTAGGTCCCCATGTTTGTTAAGACTACTTTAAGTTGATATTTTCAAAATAAGTATCTTGTACCTCAAATATTTTTGTTAATATAACACATATTGATTCATGTTAC
Organism: Tachina fera; assembly: GCA_905220375.1. Taxonomy (NCBI): domain Eukaryota; kingdom Metazoa; phylum Arthropoda; class Insecta; order Diptera; family Tachinidae; genus Tachina; species Tachina fera. The sequence continues at coordinate 86,612,812 of LR999963.1, read as the reverse complement.
ATCTGAAAATGAAGCTAGATGTGTTATCTCTTAGCTTAGATTTATTATTTCTGTCATGCAATGGAAAACCTCGTCAAATTATCCAACTGATTCAAAATACATCGTAAAATCCATAAAAAATATCAAAATAAATACAATTGTACGAAAATGTTTTAGTGATGTACATACAATCAAAACAAATAGAAAAAGCTGGATATTCAAATACTCATTTCATTCGAATAAAAGAAATTGTTATAATTCTTCTTTGTTCCTCATATTTTTTTACTTTTACTTCATAGAAATGTTTATGTGTTTTGCTACCATGTCAGAAGCTCATATTGCTTAAATTAGAATGCTTTACTTCAAGAAAATAAAAATTTATTTAACAAAATAAAAAAATATTTGAATACCCGAATGAAATTGTATTCGATTTTGTACATCATAACCTGTGAAGTGGTTGTTGAACACGGTGGTGTTAAAAAATAATAATAATAATATACAAAATAATTAAAGTTGTGTTTTGCATACAATTTCTTAACAAAGCAATATTAGCCTTAAAGTGCTTGTCAACTAATATGAACTTTAAAGCTAAAGTAAAATATTTTTTTGCATAAGGGGGTTGATCTCTTCGATAATGCGTTTAATTATTTATTTCGTCTCATATACAAAAGGTATTTGTACAAAAATTATTTTTCATACAAACAAAACTTAAGTAAAACTTCAAAGTATTTGGACGTAGCTATAAAAGTTTATTAAATAAATCCGCTACTCTAATTGAACTAGAGAGAATTATTTAGTTTTTGTTTAATAATTTAATAAAAGTCAATAGTACTGCAGCCAACGATTTAATTAAAGGTTGGATTTAATGAGAGACGAATTCAATTATTTTATACCTTCACTCTGAAATATTTCCTCCTAGCAACAGTGATTTACAATACAATATAAAAACGATAACGAAGAAATTCAGAAATAAACTCTTTTGCATAATGTTTGTCACTGAGCTCTGCTAGTATTGGTCAGATGATGACGCGCTAAAATAAGGAACTATCGATAGTTATACAAGAACAACAAACAAAACAAAAAACAAAATTAATCGAAATAATTAGAAGCACCAAGAATTTGAAAAAATAAAATAGGACTCAGGAAAAACCGGATATTCTGTATTATGGCATCCCTTCAGTTTCCTCAACATCTACGATAAGTTAAAGGATTTTTCCAAGTCAAGTTTTATCAAAACTAAAAAGAGAGAATCGCCTAAATCCAAAACATACTTTTTTCTTAAAGTTTGTGTTAGAAGATCCCTTTAAACTATTTCAGTAATAACCTCAAAAATTTTTTAATTTTTAATGAGTAAGAATGCGTATGTGTGTTGTTTGTTTGTTTTACTAATGAACTCAAATGAATAAACAATTTATTCACTTTTATTTGTTGAAATTACTTGATTTATGGAAAACTTTATTAATCGGTTAACCGGTTAATACCGATATTAACCGATTTAGCTAAAACCTCTGTTAATTAATCGAGTGATTAACAGATTAAAGCAAAACCCCGATTAAATGAATACCCTAGTAAGAACATAATATATTAATTGTTAGAGAAAATAAAAAATAATTAAAATTGTAAATGAAATACGTATGTATATAGACCAAGCTGAACCACCAGCAAATAAATTTCAAATTAAAATTGTAAAGCAAAGTGACTACAAAGTGTCAAGGATAGAACACATGATTACATGAGAATTACTGATTCACTTCTGTACCATTTAAATACCAGTTGGACACTAGTTCGATCTACTGCAGAAATAAATATGTATGTATGTATGTGTGTTTTTATGGAATAAATAAAAAAATTCTTATCGTGTAAATACTCGTATGTATGTATGTACATATAAGTATATTTATGTGTGAATTTATCCTAAATGAAGAGTTTTTGCTTCTTCGACTGTAAATGTTTGCGACTTTCAAAAGCAAAGAGACTACCTCAAATGAATAAACAATTTATTCACTTTTATTTGTTGAAATTACTTGATTTATGGAAAACTTTATTAATCGGTTAACCGGTTAATACCGATATTAACCGATTTAGCTAAAACCTCTGTTAATTAATCGAGTGATTAACAGATTAAAGCAAAACCCCGATTAAATGAATACCCTAGTAAGAACATAATATATTAATTGTTAGAGAAAATAAAAAAATAATTAAAATTGTAAATGAAATACGTATGTATATAGACCAAGCTGAACCACCAGCAAATAAATTTCAAATTAAAATTGTAAAGCAAAGTGACTACAAAGTGTCAAGGATAGAACACATGATTACATGAGAATTACTGATTCACTTCTGTACCATTTAAATACCAGTTGGACACTAGTTCGATCTACTGCAGAAATAAATATGTATGTATGTATGTGTGTTTTTATGGAATAAATAAAAAAATTCTTATCGTGTAAATACTCGTATGTATGTATGTACATATAAGTATATTTATGTGTGAATTTATCCTAAATGAAGAGTTTTTGCTTCTTCGACTGTAAATGTTTGCGACTTTCAAAAGCAAAGAGACTACCTCTGCTTTTACTTGCGGTAGTAACCAAAAGCAACAGCAAATCAAACTCAAATTGTTTAAATCGTCGACTGTTGAAAGTACTGCGCAATTGTTCCTAAATCATTTTCTGCTTCGACTGCGACTTTTGTTTATAGTCAAGCATAAGCAAAAGCATTAGTTCATTTTAACAGTTGGAAAAAAGTCAAAGCAGAGAAAAGTAACAATTTTACGACTTTTGCTACTTCGACTTAAGTTTTTTAAACACTGCTTTCATCATCCTCGAGGTATAAATACACAGAAAGCTTACAAATATAATGCCAAATACATGATACAGGTAGTTTTTTTTAACAAAAAGTCTTATAATAAAATGTTTAATAGCTCAGTCAATTTCAAGGGAATTTAAAAAAACTTGGAATTACTCTTAATCATTTATATTTTAAAAATAAAGTTATAAATACTATGGTTCCAACGAAAATACTGCCTAAGAACGAGTACAAAGAACAAAAGGGCCGAAAACCCCCGAATAAATTATATTTGGTGAAAACTGCAGACATATCTGAAATTTACTGAAACAATATATATATACAGGGTGTTTTTTTAGAGGTATAGAACTTCGAATTGAAATAAAACACAAGAAAATCGTCCATCAATTTGGGTTTATTGGAAGGATAATTTTATGCCATTAATGTTTAAATATGATTTCGGGCATGTGGCCGCCGCGGCTGGCTCGAATAAAGCCAATTCTACAGGTCCAGTTTTCAACCATTTTTTCGAGAATATGGGGCCGTATGTTGGCAATAACGCCACGAATGTTGGCTTCCAAGTCCCCTAACGTTTCTGGTTTGTTGGCGTAGACGAGCGACTTCACATATCCCCAAAGAAAATAATCCAATGGTGTCAAATCACACGATCTTGGTGGCCAATTGACAGGTCCATTCCGCGAAATTATGCGCTCATCGAATGTTTCCTTCAATAAATCGATTGTGACGTGCGCTGTGTGGCATGTAGCGCCGTCTTGTTGGAACCACAACTCATCCACATTCATGCCATCCAATTCGCGAACAAAATAGTCGGTTATCATGGCTCTATACCGGTCTGCATTAACGGTAACTGACTCTCCAGCATTATTTCGGAAGAAGTATGGCCCAATGACTCCACCAGCCCATAGAGCACACCAAAGAGTCAGTTTTTGTGGATGTAATGGCGTCTCAAGGGTCTCATATGGATTCTCTTCACTCCAAATGCGGCAATTTTGCTTGTTGACGTAGCCATTCAACCAAAAATGAGCCTCATCACTGAACAAAATTTTGCGATGAAAATCAGCATCGAGATCAATCTCATTTTCGGCCCATACACCAAAATCACAACGCATTGCATGGTCTCGCGGCTTTAATTCTTGCACAAGCTGGATCTTGTAAGGTCGCAAGCCAAGATCTTTGCGCAAAATCTTCCATGAAGTTGATGGACAAAGCTCCAATTGCTGTGCACGGTGGCGAATGGATTCATTCGGGTCCTCTTCAACACTTTGCTCTACAGCGGCAATTGTTTCTTCGGTGCGCACTGTTCGACGTCTCTGCGGATGCGTATTATCACATAGAGTAAACGTAGTGCGAAAACGATCCATGGTTAACCGAATTAATTGCTCTGATGGACGATTATGTCGACCATAAAATGGACGGAGCTTGCGGTAAACTTCGCGAACTGAACCATTATTTTCGAAATAAATTTGCACGATTTGCAAGCGTTGTTCTTTTGTCAACCTGTTCATGATGAAATGGCAAACCAAACTAAATATTAATTACTTGACAGCTGACAAAATGGCCGCCAGTTAAAAAAGTGATGCCAAGTGATATATATATATATATATATATATATATATATATATATATATTATATATATATATATATATATATATATATATATATATATATATATATTTATATGTATAAATATATATATCGAAAGGTCTTAGTCTCTTCTTTCAAAATCCGTTTAAAAATTTAAAATCGGTTAATATTTAACTTAGTTCGAGGTTGATAAGTGCCTACGGGTACAAAACCCCGGTTTTTACCCGAAACTCAAGATTTTGGAGGTGTTTGGAAAATTTCAATTTACAGATTATTGTTTTATTCGACAATACCTAATAATTATACAGAAAAAATAGTTCAGATATAAATTCTGAATCACAAAAAGGCATAATTAAAACCTGTCGGAGGATTTTACCGTTTATTGATTATTCCGCTCAATTAAACAGGATTCATTTAATTGCATCAGCTATGCAATGAATTGAGTATGTAGTAAATAATTTTTATTTTTTCAATTGAATAAAAAACTGTATTCCTAAAATGCACTTCACTACAAATTCATACCTCTGAAAAGCTAATAAAAACAAATTGAGTCTAAAATTGATAAGAAGTAATTTTCACCAAATAGTGTATTATTAAAAAATATTGGATAGAGTTGACCTTGCAGGTCATTTTTGAAAAATCCTATAAAATCCATAGATTTTTGAAGTTATTAAAAAAATCGAAATATACGACGATGATATCTCTCGATTAATTTAACAGATTTACATCATATTTGAGGTATTCGACGCAGGTTCTAATTCCAAAAAGTAAATTAATCCTCAAAACCGATTTGACAAAAACTTTTGGATTTATTACAACAAAGCACTTTGGCGAGATTCCCCTTCAACGATATCTCTCGAACGGTCGACGTTGTTTTTTAGTTTAAAACCTGATTAGAATTTGGATTATAAATTAAAGTTTATTTGAAAAATAATATTTTTGAATACTTTATTTTCGAAAATTATCAAATCGTGCGACATTTGAAAAAAAATAAAAACCTGATATGATGGAGTTAATGAAAATGTTCAAGAGACAATAACAGTTCATCAGATCAGGGTTGTATTTTTTCGTAAGTCGTGCGATTGTGTAAGATAACGATAACCTTAAGCGAATAACTTAAGTATATGTATTTCGAAATTTGGTTCCGATGTGTTAAGCCATTCTTATGTTAAACGTTTAAAATTTTCTTAATTTTATATTTATTACTTACTTGCATTTATATTCATTGATCCCAAAATCATTTAAATAAGCTCTTAATTCAAATTATTTTAGCATTTTATTTATTTAAACAATCATAACATAATAATAAAAAATATAACTTAAGTATTAACAATGATTACGTATGTATGTATGTAGCTTTGCCAAAAATATTTCTAAAATTTTATTTTTAAAAATTTTAATTCTCCTGCACAAATGCGCAAAAACAGCATACACAAATATTTTTTCACATAAATAATTTTGTATAACAAATATTTGTATTTATTTACATTCACAATCTACTTATATTCATTGGGCATTGCAAGGTACGCTTTAGATAGAAAAATAAATTTATACCTTGTTCTTGAATATCAAGAACGATAATGTGCCACCGTGATTAATTCATTTTATGAATTGCTTTTACTATTTAAAACATAATAAAATCCTTAAAATGGAAATTAATTAAAATATCTTTATTTTTAATAACAAATTACTAAGATAATTTCATAAGAATAAACATAATTTTACATTAAAAATTCTTGCAGTGGCCAACAAAATTAACCAGATATTATTTGCACAAATACAAACACATGTAGATATGTACATTACATAGCTACATATGTATATGATAAAATAATAATATACAACACACTTATAATATACATAAAAGAAAGTAAAAACATAAATTTTAATTGAAAACTTTTAAAACCAAATGCGTTTTATATGACACTGTATACTTATGTAACAGTTATTTAAATACCCATACAAACGGTGGGCCATAGGTAAGAAAATGTTTGAAAAAGCATCAAGGATAGAGGTTTTAAAAGGAATATACATATGTATGTATGTATGTATTTCTGTGTGTGTGAATAAATATTAAAATAACCAACACCAATAAAAAATACTATCTTAACCGAATCTAAAATCACATCATAATAAATTGCAAATTTTATGCGTATGTATATTTATTTATCATTAAAATCTAAAGTTTAACAACATTTACATACAACCATTCTTCATTAAATGATTGGGTGGGTTATTTTCTGTTATAATTGTTGTTTTAAAACTACAAATAAGTACCATCTACTACAATTTGTTTAATTATACTCACGTGGTAGTACAAGTACCGTGGGCTTTTGATTTTCACAAGCCAATAGAAATTTTACAATTGACTTTTCTTAACGTCAGCAATTTCTTTGACCAATATACGAGCCGACAAATGTGGCTCGCCCGGTGCAAACACAATTTCATTTGCGACTTTGTAGTCGGCATAGTTGAGACGGTAGACTTCATGGAAGCCCAGTTTCTCCATTACACGGGCCGAATAATGGCTTGAGCACAAGACATGCATAACGGGGATATTGTGATCGCGCATATAATCCAAAGTAGATTCTGTAAGACGACCCGCAATACCCAGACCACGATAATTTGAATTGACAGAAAGAATTTTACCATCCATAATAAGATCGGTATCGGGATACAAATCAAATACATTGAAATCGCCCTCAATGAAGTCCATTAATTGCATAATTTTCTTAAATTTTGGATGATCACAGGACTCGGCAAATTTTTCATGTTCGGCTCCGGTTACCTAGAAAAAAATGAGTAATTATAATTAAACTTTTATACATAGATGTACGTTTACATTTATATATCGTTACCTTTATATAGAAAGGCTCTAACTCATTATTTTTTAATTTTAGGTTTTTGCAGTTTTAGATACATTAGATGTTCTATCGAAATATAAACAAAACTAGATTTAAAAAAATAATCAGTTAGGCCTTTCTATATTACGGTAACGATATGTACATATGTATGTACTAGTGAGGCACGAATATTCACATTCGTATACGAATTGCCGTATGTTAGGCCATTTTGAAATATTCGTATTCGTACAAAGATAAAAAACTGCCTAATAGAATCAAGAAGATTTTCTCTATGAAATTAATAAGATTTACTTATTGAAAAAAACAGAGATATCTTATTAATTTTGTTCTATTTTATGAGGTATTTATTAGGCACTGTTTTCTCTGTGTATTCCCCAAATTCAGGCGAATACCAACATGAATATTGTCCAAAAAAAATTAAAAAAATAAATCCATAAATCCTAAACGAAGTTTAAATAAATGGCTATACAATTTTTAGCTTTTAGTTTGTAATAAATAATTAAAAAAAATTATTTCAATTAAATTTTTGTAACCAACTTAAAAAACATATAAAACAAACTTCTTGTACAATTAACATTAAATAAATTTAGTGAAGTGCGACTTTGACCCGCACTCGAAGGGTTCCGTACATGCACGAGATATGTAATTCAATACGAACAATATAAACTATAGTTTTGGCATTTTTTTCGTTTTTGGGTTTTTTCGGTTTTAAGAGTTTTATTAGTTTGGGGGGTTTTTGAATTTATTGGCGCTTTCTGAGTTTTGGCACTTTTTTCACGTTTTGGCGATTTTTTTTTGGTTTTTGAAGTTTTTTTAATTTTGGCGATTTTTATTATTTTGGGTTTTTTTATTTTGGCGATTTTTTTATTTTTGCGATTTTTTTTCATTTTGGCGTTTTTTTTCATATAGGTGATTTTTTTTGGTTTTGGCGATTTTTTTAGTTTTGGCACTTTTTTTTCGGTTTGAGAATTTTTTTTCGGTTTTTGGCGTTTATTTTAAATTTTGGCGATTTTTTTCGTTCTGGCGATTTTTTTAAATTTGGCGATTTTTTTAATTTTTGCAATTTTTTTCATTTTGGCGATTTTTTGTTCACATAAACAATTATTTTGGTTTTGGCGCATTTTTCGCGTTTTGGAGATTTTTTCGGTTTTTGGCGTTATTTTCATATTGGCGATTTTTTCATTTAAACGATTTTTTCGAATTTGGCGATTTATTTCAGTGCTAGAATTTTTTAATTTTGTCGATTTTTTTCGATTTGGCAATTTTTTTTTAATTTTTGGCGATTTTTTTCAGGTTTTGGCGATTTTTTTCGGTTTTGCGATTTTATAATTTTCGGATTTTTTAGTTTTACCGTTTTTGAAAATTTCAAGAGTTTACCTCTTACGGTCTCCAAGATATAGCAATTTGTCAAAATTACTTAGTCAAAATTGCATTAACTGATGGACCACCCTTTAATTTAAATTTTTTAATATTTTAATGTTTATTGTTGTAGTCTACATAAAAATACACTAATTTTACAAATTTCAAGTGTCAATACACATATGTACATACAATTGTATGTATATTACATGAGATTTTAACATTTTTCCTTTCTTTTCCTTCCTTCCTTTCCTTTTTTCACCTTTGGTGTACGGAACCCTAAAAAAGACATTCCCCCTTATTGTGAATAGCGTCGTCTACTATCGGCAACAATTGGCTCTTATTGACAATCTCTTACTAATCTCTAAGCCTTCGTAAATTAATGTAGCATATTAATAGTACTCAATTGTTGTTGACAAAGAGTACACAAGTGACAACTTTTATTTTTATTCCATATTAAAATATTATAAAGTATTCTTTAAATATATTGAATGGGCCATATGTCTAGTTTTTAGATAATTGCTGTTAAAAAAAAAAATAATTTCTTTAGTCCGGTTAAATAAAAAATTAAAATAATATTCCTTTGAAAACACGTCTGTCAAGTGGGCCAACAACAATTTGAAAACTTATAATTTGATATTGTCATGGACGCTATTTTGTCCATGAGAATTGGAAGAAATATTTTCATAAGCTTCTGCAACTCCATTTCCTTCTATCTATTTGTTAACCTTGTTGGTATTAAATGTTGTAGTTTCATATGGAAATAAGTTATTTATTATGTACATATTAGAGAACGACAAAATCTGATTGAAAAAATATTCATACGTAATCAATATCTTAAAAGCATGCCTTTGTGTTCATACAATCAAACTTGTTCCAACATACATAATCGTTGCTCCTTTTTAATCAGCGTGACCGTTTGTGCTACTAAAGTATCAATTTGGCACTTTTTTACCTTCTTGACACTTTTAGTGCCACTTTTTTTAAATGAGCTAAATCTGCTACTTTTTATTATAGATTGACCCTTTTTGTTTGACCCTTTTTAGAAATTCCATCACTTTATTTATTTTTTCCCAGCAATCTGCTTTTATAAGCATAATTCCTTATGACAGATTATTTATTTTATCTCAACTTATACGAAAGCTGAACTGTTGGCATCAAAGTTTGAGTTGATTAAAAGAAATAATCAACTGTCTCTGATTTTGTTAATAAATTTTCAAACCCAATAAAATTTTTAATGAATATTCCTCTGACTGAATTAGATATGTGAATAAAAATCAACTTCGAGATGCACGGATTGTAATATTATATGAATACATTAGACCGACTCACTGAAAAAAGTTTTTGTAACCCCTCTCAAATCAAAGATCGGACTTTTTAGGGTTTCTAGCGATGACCGTTCATAAGCTGCACCGTCTGTAAAAAGGCTTATTTTTTATTTTTTTTTGCATATTTTCGTAAAGTATATCATTTGACACATTTTTTCAAACTGCTTCCAATGGTGTAATAAACTTTGCCATCAGCAATGCGTTATTTCAAACATACAACAATTGGTTAAGCATTTCCATATTAGGTGCTACTTGTATTAACAAAAATTCTATTATATTTTAAGGATTATTAGATTTGAGTTGCTTTTAATTTACTTACATATGTTGCTAGTTCTTGAGCTAACTTTTGCGAAAACTATTAACAGAAATAAGTTAACTATGACTAAAATCAAATAATACTTCAAAAATAATATAATTTAATAGAAATAATCAGTACTTTCGTAAAAAAAGTTCGCGTATATCAGCTATTTTTACTGTGAAGTGAATCAAAATCAAATTCCGTTTTCCATAATTTAACTGTAATTCAAATTACAAAATCTTTTAGCATTGAGTCAAAATACGGTTGAGTTATAAGAAAACAAAACATACTGCCAGTTTATAGAAGCAATAATTGTACCGAATCCAAAATAAAACGAAGTTTTTGACATTCGTCAGCTATAAGCCACATAGAGCAAAAAATTATCAGCTGAAGTAGCACTGCCACCTGGTTATATACACCTTGTTATGTGTTTCTGGTTATAGGGGCAAAGCACTTTATGTCAAAGTATAATAAATGGCAGCTTTATAATGTTAATAATGATACATTTTTAAACTTTATTGCTAACAAATGAAACCAGTCATCCCATGTCAAATAAATATATTTTATTATTTCTTATTCATGAATTGTTATTTAGTTTTTTATCTATACATTTATAATGGTTTCTAAAATATCACTTGTAAATAAAATTTAATCCATAGTAAAATGAATGAAATTAACTCGAAATCGTGTTTATACTTTAAATTTTTGTTCCTAAAATAGTTGACCCTTTTATGATAAAAATCCCCTTTTTTGTGCCACTTTTATTTCTTAAATCCCCTTTTTGTACCACTTTTTGAAATTTCTGAACGGTCACACTGTTTTTAAACATTCCAATCATACAGTTGTTGTTGGCTCTACGATTGTAGGCGACATGTGTCGCATCATACCAATCAATTCAGGTGTTTGCTCCTTTTTCCCATTCATGATTATTTTGATGAAAAATAAAATAAGTAGGCAAAAGCGTTCGTTCTGATTATCAACAAATATTTGTATGATGAATAAAATCAAAAAATCAAAAATGAGCGCGTATGCATAAAGTGATGATGATTTTTTAGAAACAACGGAATATTATGTACTTACATATGTATGTATTGAGCAATTTATATACCGATGGTATCAATTAGAAAATCCATATTTCGTATTTCTTACGAAATTAAGTTTTTCAGTGATTCCAATGCATTGCACACAAATACACCTCGTCAAAAAATTTAATGCAATAGTGTAAAAATAACGCTTTTGCAAGCAGTTGGACAAAAAAAGTTACATTGTGAATATTACAGTTTCTATTATACGGGGTGTTTTTTTTAGAGGTATAGAACTTCGAATTGAAATAAAACACAAGAAAATCGTTTTAATGTCCATCAATTTGGCTTTATTGGAAGGATAATTTTATGCCATTAATGTTTAAATATGATTTCGGGCATGTGGCCGCCGCGGCTAGCTCGAATAAAGCCAATTCTACAGGTCCAATTTTCAACCACTTTTTCGAGCATATGGGGCCGTATGTTGGCAATAACGCCACGAATGTTGGCTTCCAAGTCCCCCAACGTTTCTGGTTTGTTGGCGTAGACGAGCGACTTCACATATCCCCAAAGAAAATAATCCAATGGTGTCAAATCACACGATCTTGGTGGCCAATTGACAGGTCCATTCCGCGAAATTATGCGCTCATCGAATGTTTCCTTCAATAAATCGATGGTGACGTGCGCTGTGTGGCATGTAGCGCCGTCTTGTTGGAACCACAACTCATCCACATTCATGCCATCCAAAATCTTCCATAAAGTTGATGGACAAAGCTCCAATTGCTGTGCACGGTGGCGAATCGATTCATTCGGGTCCTCTTCAACACTTTGCTCTACAGCGGCAATTGTTTCTTCGGTGCGCACTGTTCGACGTCTCTGCGGATGCAGAGACGTTGCTCTGATGGACGATTATGTCGACCATAAAATGGACGGAGCTTGCGGTAAAATTCGCGAACTGAACCATTATTTTCGAAATAAATTTGCACGATTTGCAAGCGTTGTTCTTTTGTCAACCTGTTCATGATGAAATGGCAAACCAAACTAAATATTAATCACTTGACAGCTGACAAAATGGCCGCCAGTTAAAAAAGTGATGCCAACTTAAAGTTCTATACCTCAACAAAAAACACCCATTACCTTCTCCTGTAAAGTTGCAATTACTTGTTATGGCCCTTCTACTTGACGTTATATAAAGTTATAACGTTATATAACGTTACTGACAGTCTAACAGACATATCATCACCCAGCCAACAAACGACATTTAGTGCGTTGGCTCCCCTTTGATGTATAGAACCACTATGAAGGGATTTTTGGTAATACGAATGCGAAGGGTATAACAAGGTGCAAAAAGGTTAAAATCGGTAACTCGGAAGCTACGATAGACAAACTCCAAATTTCAAACAATAAAATAAGCCCACACGTGTTTGGTACTTTTTCGATAAGTGTACTTTTAGGGGTTAAAAGGCGGTAAAAATTTAATTTTAGTATCTTTATTACACTCGACACATCTTCTAAAGTGTTAAGCACAGGAGAGAGGTTTTTGAGTCTTTTTTTTCCCTTGGACAGAATCTCAAATAAGTTTTGACACTTTCTAAAAATTCGAGCTTATAAGGGGTAAAATAGTGCCCGTTTTCATTACTTTTTTTGTTCTTTAGCTTATCATTTTACATATGTGTGTATGGATATACATATGTACATGTAAAAATAATTTACAATGACTTCTTACAAATAGTAAAAGCTAAAATGTGTGTTTTTAGAAGGTGCCAAAAAAGTTACTAAAAACGAAAAAAATTTAAATTCGGTAGAAGTCATATACTTGAAACATTTTAAGTTTGAGTTAAATATTATTAACTGATATAGTGTATTCTTGAACATTGGAACTAGAGGGTACTTTGAATATTAACTATTCAAAAAACACTATTCGGAAAAGGTACTTTTCGAAAAAGTGCCTTTTCGATTTTTTTTTAATTATTTTAAAATCCTGGTCTTTTTCCATTTTTTCTTTTTAAAGTGTTTGCTTACTAATTTGTATTAAAAAAATAATATTTTTCATAACTCCTCTGCTTTGATTTTATTCAACATGAAAACCTGATTATATAAAAATTTGAATAAAACATGTATGAAATTACTTGCAACTTACCAAACGATACGTTCGTAAGTATGATTCTGATTTTATTCAACATTAAGTTTTGTTGCATGATTAAATGTGAACAAAAGTTTAATGTATGATGAATGATTAGAATAAAACATGTTCGATCACTCGACTCACATTTAGTTAAATGAAGCGTTCACCATTACGATGATGATTTTACTGAATGTTGATTTATTTTGCATGATTAAAAGTGAATAACAAATTTATAGTATGATTAAATCAGGAAATACGTGATTTTTGTCGTTCTCTGGTACATATGTACATATATTAAGAATATTTAAAAATGTAGAAGAAGAGGTGAGGAAATAAAAACTATGCAAACAGTTTGACTTCAATTTGCTTCTAGATTGTTTGGCATAAAGTGACTTTTCTGCAAAAAATAAAAAGTTGAAATTTGTCGTACTGTGTACGAATCAAAGACATTCACAAGACCTCTTACAAGAACTTTTAAGACATGAGGGATTTTTCAAAAGGTTTACTACAGCGAAATGATCTAAAACAAACGCTAAACAGCACTGTTTGCAAGAAATTTGTTTCAGTTATTGTTGGTATAGGAGTAAAGAAGAAAATACTTCGTGACTGAAAAATTTGTGATGCTTGCTTCTTCATACAAATGTATATGTACATGTATACAAACGTCATGCATGTACCTACTCACACACGTTGTATGTATGATCCCAGCATACCATATGCGCTCTAAATGAGCTCATAAAGACTCTTTTGTCGGAACCTTGACGCTCATAATGAGTTCATAAAATAATCATAAACAGTCATAAAACGCTCATATTTGAGTGGCTTTTTCCACTAAAGTGGTCACTCATGAAAGAGCTCTAAATTTTATGCATAAAAGAGTAGTTTCCAAGCTTACCATATGCGCTCTAAATGAGCTCATAAAGACTCTTTAGTCGGAGCGCTGACGCTCAAAATAAGTTCATAAAATAATCACAAACAGTCATAAAACGCTCATATTTGAGTGGCTTTTTCCAATAAACTGGTCACTCATGAAAGCGCTCTAAATTTTATCCATAAGAGTATTTTATGACTCTTTTTATTTTTAATATTACATGCTGGATTTTCTTTTCTTAATTTATTTCAACGAAGTTCACTTATTATTAATTTGCTTTCTTTTAAGCTTGCTGTTTTCATTATTTTAATTATGTATTATTTTTATATTTATTATAAAATAACTCACCATTTTGTCTTTACGCTTCCAAAAATATTCACTAATGAATCAATTTGTGTAACTTCTTTGTTCTGCTTAGCTGGAATTTACCGTTATCTGGCAGCGTGCAGAAATTACTCATACAAATCACATAAAATTTATCGTTTATGAGCTCAGAAATATGCGCGCAGAAACCAAGCATAAAACACTCATAAAATTTACCGTTTATGAGCTCAGAAATTTACACGCAAGAAACACTCATAGAAAGTCATAAAATCGATCGTTTATGAGCTCAGAAATATGCACGCAGGAAACACTCACAGAAGCTCATAAAATCGCTCATATATGAGCTCATATACACAGAAAAAATTATTCCCAAGAAATTTTCAAACAAAAGTTTGTTTGAAATAAAATTTTGGTTCAGTAAATATTTTTTACTATTCCAGTAAATAGTTTGATCCAATTTTGTTTTAAGCAAAACCAAAAACAATATGGAGTGAAAAATTCTAGTTGATACAATTAATATAAAGTAATACTTGTAAAAAAATTGTTAAGAGAACATTTCTGTTCCAATATAGAAATTGCATACTGTATACAACAGTTATTTATTTTGGTTACTTTTTATTTTCATTAAAAAATTTTGTTGAATCAGACAATCTGTTGATTGAAAAAATCGGGGTTTTTTTCCAAACAAGCTATTACAAAAATTTGCATTTGAATTTACAAATTTCTTTGTAGGACCTAAATTGAAAAAATTAGCATTTGATTCAGAGAATTTTGTGTTTGAAATGGAAAATTAGTTTTTTCTGTGTATAAGAGCGCTCCGATAATGGTATGCTGGGATCTTTTATTTTTCTGAGCACATACACACGCACACATGCATTGACATTAGTTGTGTGCGCGTGCTTTAAAAAAAGCTCCCTTAAACACACCTAGGCACACGGTAGTGCGCCATGCTAAGTTCTGGTTAATGCACGCAGTGTGTATATTTACAGGAAGCCATTCGAGCTGTTTTTACCGCCTCATAACTTTCTTCCCAGCAATCCTAAAATTATGATATTTAAATCATAATTAGAATAAATTCATATAAACTCATATGCGAAGTTTGAAGTTCAAATGAAAAGGAAGGTTCTGGAGATACAGAGGTGCAAAAAGTGCAAATAGTGCATAGACATACTCACTGACCATTGACACACTCATCAAATTAATGAAGCACATCCGCTATTGCTAGAGAGCTAAAATTTGGTACACGAGAAGATCTAGATGAGCAATGAACCAGAAAAATCTGAAAACCAGGAAATTTTAGCCAGGAAGTTGGGGTTATGTCCATAAAAATTAAAATTTGTGCTATTGAGCTGAAATTCGATATAGAGCTAGGTCTATGTAGGAAATAAAATAGAAAATTCGGAAAACGCGGAAATTTTGGTCAGGTGGGCGGGGCTACGCCCATGAAAGTCAGAATTAAAAAGGCTTATATAAGGCGCTTAATGGAAGCTATTTTGGCATATATACTGCGGTAATGTACGGCTATAAACTTGTTAGTATAAAAGTGGACGTTGAGACGCCCATACAAATTAAACCTCATTTTAGTGCTCTGTAGCTCAGCATATTTAGATATACTATTGATGTGGTTATTATTATCCGTTTGCAACGAAACTTGACACTTGCAACAAAACTTGGCACTGGCCGAAAAAAATTTTGAGTTTAAAAAAGTGGGCAGGGTTTCGCCCATAAAAATTAAAAATTAAAAGTTGCCCTAGGGAATGAAATACAGGTAGGTCTAGGTGGGAGACGAACTACAAAAATCTGAAAACCTGGAAATTCTAGTTAGAGGGGCGGGGCTGCGCCCATAAAAAAGATAAAAATCAATAGTTGTGCTTATGAACTGAAAATTGATACACAAGTAGCTCTAGGTGAGAAACCAACTAGAAAAATCTCAAAACGCTAATATTATTTTGAACTAAAAACTTAATATACAGCTTTTAATTCAAGCCAATTTAGTGAAATGTTGCATACGCGCTGCACGTGCACAAGTCTTTAAACTATCACCTTAAAAAATGGGCGTAATCATTCCCATAAAATGTTAGCCTTGTGTTTAATCTACAAAATTTTTAGTTAGAAATAGTGGGAGAGGTAATGCTGATAAAATTTAAAGGTACAATTCGCGTTGGAGAGCTGAAATTTTATACACAAATAAGTAGCTGCGTGAGCCAATGGGAACATTTTAAAACAAAAAAGTTTTACCCAGTATACGGGGCCACGATGTTAAAACTCCAATTCGCACTAGCGAGCTTAAATTTGATACACAAATAAATTTAGATCTGAGATCATTAAGAAAAATTTTAAAAATCAGAAGTTGCTATCAGTTGGTGGAAATAAGCAATTCAAATTGAAAATTAAGATAAATTTTATTAAAATTTTTCATACACATTGCACTTATCCAAAATAAAAATTTCCTATTTTGAAAAGTAGCCGTGACTTCACTCATAAATCGTAGCTTTTTCTTTCATGTACTTCAGTTTAGCGGTTTTTAATTTATTATTCATATATTTCTCATTAACTTTTTAATACCAAACTTTGCATGAACCATGAGCACTAGCGGGGGGGGGGGGGGGCCAGGCCTATAAATATTTTACATAATATTATACTATAGAGAGCTGGCATTCTTAAACAAATAGTAATTGATGTACTTAATCGGAAAATCCAAAAGTTAAAGCACCATCTCCCCTATTGAAACTTTGAATGCGCATTGGGAATATCCTTTTGATTTATGTATTTTGGCTAAGCAGAGTTTAATAAGTAAATATATTGAGAAAATAGACGGCGTCACGTCCACTAAAATTTACGCTGTATTTTACATGTTTCTTTCCAGACGACTCTTACCATATTGCGTACACCCATCACGCTCTAACCCATTATTTTATGCAACTATGCCATTTTCAACTGGCACAGTGATCATTAATAGAAATAAGACATACTAGTTACTTTAAGTTTAAAAGTCAGATCCTCACAAAAACATAAATGTGAAAAAAGGCCAAGTTCCTGTCCAAAATTTCGGCCATTAAAAGTAGCGAGATATAAATTTTGACCAAGTTCTTGTTTGCCACAATACCTAACACAGAAATATGTTATGCATTATATAAATTTGTAATCGAAAGGGTGTAATATAATTTCTAGATAATGTGCTAACTTACAATATTTTTACTTTTCTAAAAAAGGAGAGAACAATTTTTATTTGTTAATTTCTTTAAATCGGTAAAAATATTTTAAAGTTAGCCGATTGTCTAGAAATTATATGACACCCTTACGATTAGAAATTTATATAATACATACAATTTTTCTGTGTTAGGTATTGTGGCAAACAAGAACTTGGTAAAAATTTATATCTCACTACTTTTAATGGCCGAAATTTTGGACAGGAACTTGGCCTTTTTTCACATTTATGTTTTTGTGAGGATAATATCTTACGATCTACATCTTACACATATACTCAAGCGCACAATATGCAAAATAACAAGCATGCACGCATCAACACTAATTCTGGGTTTGTTTGTTATGAACAAGAAGTCATGGCGACATCTCTTGTTAACACTCATATATCCATCGCACTTCGCTTAATAAACAACAGCATATATTATTGGTTTAGTTACTAAACTTTAGTATAATACATGACAAGAGAATACATATAAAAAATAATACGAATTTTCATTTTAAGACTACGCAGGCCTCTAATGTGAGTAGAGTGCTTTAGATGGTCGGCTTGAGAGGCATTAAAAAGAATAGTTATTAGTACATATTTTAGCAGTTTTTTCTATTGTAGTCTAATAACTTTCATTTAAATTCCATATTTTTAAAATAATTTTCGTTGTAAGAACATTTGAAATAATTTTTAAGGAACTACGTTTTATTGCATCTAATGAATCTATACAAAAACATGCAGATAGTAAGTATGTACATAGTTAAGCAAGTAAAAATTTATGTGCATATCGTCACCTTAAAGACCAAACAACCTATCAGCAAAAATTTCAAAATTTAGTGTTTTGTGGATTATTATTCCCTATATCATAACGCATATGTGTGCAAAATTTTTAACATCTACTATTACAAATGACCAAGTTATTACAGTTTTTGGACCTAGAGGATCGTTGCGTAGTAAAAAAGAGGAAAATAAATCATCAGAAAACATGATAAAATTTTAATTTTGTTGCTTAGTGTAATTTAAGCAAACATTAGGCACTTTTTTTGTTTAAACAAGTAAAAGAAACTATAACTGTTATTATTTAATTTGAATAATATTCATGTGTTCAGAGGAATGCTTAATTATGCATACTAATTAGTGTTGCTGACAGGTTGTTTGGTTTCAGATTTTTACAATTACAAATAACCTAAGCGCCATATCATAGGCTGTGTTTAGAAAAACAAAGCTTTCTCAACCGGTATATACTTCGGGTTTCATTTTAATCAGAATATATAATTTTCGTTTCAATATTGCAAATAGTTCTAATTTTATAACGTTTTCTCTCTCTCCTGTAAACTTTTGAAAACTGCTGATAGGTTGTTTGGTCTTTAAGATGACGATATGTATTTTAGTTTAACAAAAATTTCTAATACCATTATAGTTTTACTGCCGTGTTCATAAAATATATTTAAGGTATATTTGACAAATTTTCCATAAAAATATGTCAAATAAACCCTTATAAACCTCATGAAAGTGTAATTTTCGCAAGTTTGGCTTAAGTCTACTTACATAAGTACTTATTTCTTTTTGCTGCCACAGATATTTTTTAATGTTTCAATTTAATGAATCAGGTCATTTATTTTTCTTTTAACTTACCGGACGATGCATGAGAGCATTCAAGAAGACTCCAATAATTTCACCACTTTTCGTTACGGCTTTGAACGAACAGTTGTCCTTTATACACTTAACAGAATATTCTTCCAATTCGCTACATTCTCCTAAATTCAGATAAGTGTTCAAGGGCTCATCCTGCAAAAATAGAAATAAGTATAAAATAAAATTAATTTTGAAACGCAATTGAACTGCTTATGATTTTAATACAAAAACTATTTAAATAATATATGTATGTACATATGTATATACACATGTATATAGTAATGATGCACCTTTAAATCTATAAATTTTTCTAATGTTTACTAATGATTTATTGCTTCATTGTTGTGTTGAAAATTAAAAAAATAATTAGTAAAAATTAATTTTTTTAAATAATAATAATATTTAGATTTTTTTTGCACTTTCATTAATTATTACTTGCAATGTATTCATTAATATCAACTGATTTGTATAATTAACCTAAAAATTTTTTTAATTTAATTTGTTGAATATGCTAACATTTGTTATGCGTTTATAAAAAAAACCTAGCATGTACTTGATTCTTGGTCTGCCTTTATTTACAGCAGGTAAAATTATTATCAGTGTTTTCCTGGAGCAAAAAGACTTTAAAAGCGACTTCACAAATAGGAATAAACTGCCGTATTCATAAAACACAATTTTGGTTTATAAAAGTTTTACAAAACGAATATTGTATGAAAATTTGATTATTAAACGTCTTGTGAACCTAAAATATTTTTTATGAATATGGCAGTAAGTAAAAATGTAACTAAATTTGAAGTAAATGTAACATTATTATAAATGTTACCGACAGTGTTATTCGAAGTCGGTGTCAAGAAGATTAGCATCATATTTTTTGCTACATCGAGTTCTTAACGTGTCCTCAAGATAGGTACAGATGATTGTCACATCGTAAAACCCAGTTTAAAAAATATGTATGGAGCATATATGATATCCCATATATGGTTCGGATCCGAAAAATGAGGGTATATGGGCATATATGATAATATATTTACATACATGTATGTGTAAATATTCCCTATACAGTATGCGAAGCTCATATGCATAATCCATTGATTCAAAAATGCTCACTACTCTGCAATAAATTAAATTAATACAATTTTTTTTTAAGATTATGTACAGAAAGGTTGTGTTTAATGAATTATCTCATCCCAGCTAAAAAAATATGTATGGAGCACGTATGATATCCCATATATGGTTCGGATCCGAGAAATGAGGGTATATGGGCATATATGATTATATATATTCATACATTTTCATACATGTATGTGTAAATTCCCTCCACAGTATGCAAAGTTAATATTCATACACTCTTGATTCACAAAAGCGCACTGCTGTGCAATAAATTAAATTACTAAAATTAAATTTTTTTAAGACTTGAGAGAGAGGTTGTATTTAATGAAACATTTGTTTGGACAAATAATTCAAAACGAACTAAAAGTCATTTCATTCATTAAAAGGTGAATCAATTATTTAAAAAACACATAAATCACATTCGTACATAACATTTAGCTTAAGAAATCAGATTAAAAACTAATGCAATTAATTATAAAAGAAAAAATAATCCCTCTAACAATAGTTTTCAATACAGTAATATAAACTTTGTTTCTTATCTAGAGAATTTTGTTATTTTCTATAAAATTGATTATTTGATATATTAAATGGGGCCACAATGTATAAAGTCATACAAGAATGTTTTTTTTTAACAAAAAGTTTTTCTTTTTTAAACGTTGAGGGTACGCAAATAAACTTTGCATACCGTATGTATGTATTTTCTAATGAATTTCCAGTTCAGTAGTGATAAAATTCCAAGCTTTTTTGATGGCAAGAACGATCTTATCTGAGATATCAATTATGCATACATTTTTATATGGCTCCATATATAAAATCTTATATTTATATATGGATCCACATATGAAGAGCTTCATAATTAAATTTTCATATATGAGCTCATATGTTATAATACATTTCATATATTAGTCCATATATTAGTTCATATATAATAGTTTTGCCATGTATAATCCCATATATGTATTTCCATACATGAATTCATACATATTCATATATGGTTATATACATTCATATATTAAAAATATATGGACCATATATAATTTTTTTAGCTGGGTTATTACAAATTTTATTAGAATTTTTTTAAGACTTAGGTCAATATTCTTTTGTTAATACTTCTCTGATAAAATTAGTTAGATACATATGAATTTCACACGTATATATGGCACATCTACACGTTAAATATATATTTGTCCCGTATCGCGATATTTATTGAACGTGTAGCAAGCAGTATTGATGGATTGCGATCCATATCCCAGAAGGGCCTAAATTATGAAATCCAAATCGAGGATCGCGTGATATATATTGAACGTGTAGGATTTTCATGTATATTCATATGAAATCGTGATACGTTAATAAGAAGTGAAATAAATTAAAAGACGCAGTGAAAAATTTAACAAATAAAAAGTAAAGAAGTTTATTACATTTGTGTAAAGTTTGTTTTAATAAAGGGTAATGGTAGAAGATAGTGAAAGAGAGTAGGTTCTGAAGGTGGAATCGGAATTAACGACCGAAAAAATTATTTTGAAAGACTATTTTTAATTTGGAGGCGTTGCCGGAGTTGTGGGACTCGTCGGCTTAAGCTTTTTTTCGGTTTTCTCTCAAAATGTTTTTAGTAAACGATCCGCACAGCACAAAAATAACGTAAATACTGACGTGATAAATATTGAAAGTGTAGCATAGGCTCGTGATCTATCAATCCATTAAAATGGATCGCGATCCAAACATCACAATATATATTGAACGTGTAACAGATCCCATAAAGCTTCGTTTGTAAAATGTTGTGATACATAAATTGATTTTATCATAAGTCGACTTATTCTGTTGTCGCTATTAAACACAGAAATGTACAAGTAACTATCTGACAAAACTATAAAATTGTCAGTATTATCCGAAAGCTTAGGCCCTCTTCTAAATGTTTTACATATTAGTACCATTATTTTTGCGTTTCAAGTCACTGTGAATAATATTGTGTGAAAACTTGAGCACCAGTATACACATTAAATTATACTTTTTCTCTCCTTATAACAAAATAAAAAACCTTTATCTCAATTATATTTTTTGTTATAATTTAATCAAATTTCGAACAATACAAAAATATTTGCATGCCCAGTGAAAAAAAATGGAAGTCATTCTAGCGGAAGTACATTTTCATTGCTTCCAAAAAATCGATATTTTTAATTTGCCGAGAGTGAGCAAAAAACCATGTAGAAGCTTATTTTAGTCACACAAAACCTTGTAACTCCTCCATAGTGTTAGACAATACTCACCAGAATTAAAAAAAAAATTATTTTTTTAAAGAAATTGAACTATTTTTAGTTTAAAATTTAAAAGTTATTTGCTTAAATTTACATGAAAACACTGTTTCGGGCTTAAATTCGTATAAAAAGAAACGAATTGTTAAAAAAGGCAACTATATACCATTTTTCCTTGATGAAAATATTATCATAGAACACAAAAAAGGGAATTTTTCTTAATATCGCTTCCAATTCACTGACCAGGCATCGAAAAAGAAAACTTCTTGCAATGACAACCCTATGTAAAAATCATTAGATCGGATCGAAATTTGAACTACTTCCGCATCGTAAACTCTACATTTTCATGACTTTTTTGGAGTCTCTTTTTTTACTGGGATGTTTTTTTTTGTTAAATATACTAAACATCTGCATGAAACTTAATAATGATGTTTATGAAACTCTCGCTATATTTTTTTGTTCGTTTCATTTCTATTTCATACAGATTAATAACTATGAAACAAGAGCAATGAATACTCAATAGTTAAGAACGCAGTAAAATGATGTTGGTTTGTTTACTTATACAAGAGCATACTAACATTTACAAATGTGAAACAGAACATGTGTTGAGTAAATCTCGATTAAGTTCATGCAAAACAATAAAGCTATGTACAGACGATTGTCAGATCTGTCAATGTGCTGGCAATGTACTGGCAATCGAAAATTGCCAGTACAATATTCCTTGTCAGTTCACACGGTTGTAAGAAAATCTTACAATTTATTGCCAGACGGTTGTATGGCAATAAATTCATCTGACAAAATCGTCAGTCGAAAAATTGTTAGTTCACACGGTTGTCATATGCACAAATTGTCAGATCTGTTGTTATGGGTTGCCAGACTCAAAGCATTTTTTAGAAATTGTTAAATATCAATCGTTTGTGTTTGTGTTATATGTAAAAAGTGAATGTATAAATTATTATGGACCATTACGAAGCAATTGCAATGATTTTGTGTGCATATATTTTATTATAAATGTTTTATTTAAAATCAAGCGTGTGCAGTGTTGCCCATAGAAATAATTCTCTTAAAATGACGCCATTGGTCGCATTCATAAGACGTAACAGTTGCGCAACCGTTGAGTGTTTGTCTTAGAAACGCATAGTTGAGTATCTCCGCTCCACTCAACAGTTGAGTAATTTTCCATCATAAATTTTTTTCGCTACATATAGTCAACACGTTGTGCTCAGCCTGAACAGCTGGTCAAATAAAGCTATTTCTTTTATATGGTTCGTTAGGTGGCAGCAACAAATATTTGTTAAGTTTTACATTAAAAATGCGATGAAGTAACGAAATAAAGATATACAACTACATTATATACATCAAGCCGTTTCTAAGAAGTAGCTGTTGGGGCCAACAATTGCCAGTAGTTTCACAACTGTTGAGCTCAACAGCTACTTCTTATGAATGCGCCCATTGTCAGATGCATAAACTTTGCACATCTGACAATATCAAAATGTCTGACAAATATCTGGCAATAATTTTACAATGTGTTCACACGATTGTAAGATATCTGACAATTTGTTGTCAGCTGCTAGTCTTTCAATGGACTGACAATGCTTTTTCTGGAAACGACGCCTGACAAAAATTTGCCAGTTCACACTGTTGTAAGACATTTTGAGCACATTTTACTGGCAATATTGTAAGATCTGACAACCGTCTGTACATAGCTTAAGCTTTTAAAGATCAGTGTTGCCAGTTGTAGGAAAAGGGAAAATATAAGAATAATCGCCCAGAAGGAAGTTAAAAAATTTTAACGAGCTCTCAATTAAATCCAGTTTTTATTAGTGGGAGTGATGTGCAACTTCGGTAAAATATTTCTTTTAGATAAAAGTATTTAATTTTATACCATATTTCGCTTTCACGAAATGGATTAAATATAAACATAAGTTAAATATACACATAATTATCTTTCTTTTAAATACAATATTATTGTGCCATTCAGATGTCAATGAGAGAACTACCAGAGAAAATTAGGAAAGCAAACTATGCCGAAACCAGTTTTTTAATAAATTTTCTTCAGCATTAATAATAAAAAAAAATCGCAAATTATAGTTTTTATTACACTTGTTTTTTCTTACTTTTAAATTTGTTCGGATTTCATTCACCAAACGTTAAGAGAACATAATAAAACACAAATGATCATTATTTTATGTGGTTTATTGAAATGCAATTTGTATAAAAGTAATTATCAGAAAAATTCAATATGCTTTTAAAATTATATTACTGCAATGAAAACTAAAAAACGAAAAACAGAAATGTTCCCATTTCAAACATAGTAGCGCAGCGAAGCATTTAGGAATCATTTATATGAAAAAACGTATTCGTAAAAAATAGGAGATGTGCCCTTTTCGAAATGGCTAATTCAATTATTTTTATCGGTCAGCGGTAACAATTAATCAAATAAAAATATTACTTATAGGTATTTACTTACATTCATTTTAATTTTTTTTATATTAAAAAGAAGCAAGCACTTGACCAAAACTGTCTAACAGTCTACACAACTAATAATCAAATTTGCTTAAGAATATATTCATTTCTCATAAACCCATTCCTTTTTTTTAATTTTTCATCTAGAAGTGTTTGTTTCTTTCCATAGCATTTCATATCAGGGTTGTGTGCAGGTCATTACAAGAATATATAATATGTATATTAAAATAATCTAAAGATTTATATTATTTAAAAATGCAAATGACAAATTAAAATATGTATTACTAATATGTATGGTATATACATATGTACTTAGTTATGTATGTATGTGTAAATGTTAAAACTTTAATATAAAAGTGAAACCTATTACACATGCGCGACGCATACAAAAAAAATTCCATGATTTCACTATATTGGCAACATTGCTATTGCGAGTTAATAACAAAAGATGAGATGAGAGAAAGCAGCATGAACAAAAGTCGTTTCAATGAACAATCTCTTTGTGTTAACAGTATGAAACGAAACGTTATCACTCACAGTATGATAAAAGCAACAGTTTGTTGTGTATTAACTAGGGATGCCAAACGGGAAATCCCGAACCCGAAAATCCCGGCGTTTTCGGGATTTGTAAAATTTAATCCCGGGATTTCTTTTTCGGGATTTCATTGCAAATTTTATAAAAAGTTATTTATAAATTAAAATTTTTGTTAATTTTATGGTATTTTTTATAATATTTAAAAGTCCCATACAATTTTATAAGTGCAGTTTTAACAATTTAATGACTATTCGTGACATATTTCTTATAAATTAACAACATAAGCAAAATAATTTAACTACTTTCTCACTGTTATTTTCATCAAAGGTGCTAAAATATACAACTAAGAATTATTTTGAAAACAAAAATAATAATATGAGCTTTGGAAGGGAAATAACATTTGGAAAATTAATAAGTTTTACAAATTTATTCCGTCTAACTCTATATTATGAGAGCAATTATGAATAAAATTCCACGAGAAATTTTTCCCGGGGAATAATTTCAAACAGTAGCAAATAATAGGGAAAGCAAAAAAATCTAATTGGAGAAGGGAGAAATTTATTGCGGAAATTTATTCATAATTGCAGTGTATACCTAACTAAATATCGACTCATCAACGCTATAAAAAAATTAGCACTTATGTACTTTTCGGTTTTCCAAAAATCAATCCCGATTGGCATCCCTAGCATTAACATATTTATTCGGAGTTGGGCTTTAGTAAACAAACATTTCAGTAGTTTCATGGATGAAATTGTCCATGCAACTCTATAATAAATACCGAGCAATTAGTCTAACTTTATTTGGATTGAAAACGTATTTCTAATAAAAAGCAAGTGCAAATTTAAATATTTCAATCACGTTTAACTTCTCAGCCTTATTTGCACGAACATTAGCAAACCAGTAAACAAAACTATCATCCACCTGATTTAATTATTTCAGCTAAGACAAAAAAAACAACATAACAAAAATGTGCATGGACTGTATTTTATTATAATAATTAAAACTTAAATCAAGAAATAAATACATATATCAACGATTACTTACTTATTCATGTTAAGAATAAGTAAGCACTCCTTTAAATATTTGCTTTAATGAGAGAGTACAAGTACATACATTAGATTGCTTTTACCTTAAGTTTAATTTATTTTTTGTCTAAATTCAATTAATCACTTATGTATGCCTCTAACATATTATTACATACACTATACTATGCATATTTATAATAGATAAATGCATTAGATTTGACTTCACCCTCGCTCGTAAAGTGACTGATTACAGGTGGTTCTGCATGGGCTTGCTGGTGATTGCAACTTAATAATGAAATATTATTATTATAATTTTTTTAACATTGTATTATTTATTACAAGCTCAATTTATTCTAATAAGCAAATGTACCTTAATTCATGATATTAATTATAGATCCGTATTAAATTATTTTACATTTGAATTGACGTAGGATTTGCTAATGTATTTAAATCTCAATGAATGTGATATTCGTGCACGTAAGTGTAGGCAATTTCATAATTATTTCAAATCTGAACTGTCTGACATTTAATTTATGTGTATATTTGGAGCTATACGGTTTATGAATACCGCTGATAATGTTTTAAATATTGTGTGATCTCTTCAGAATAGATTGATTTTTTTTTTAATTTATTTATTAAACGGATAACTTATTTCAATAATATAGTAAGTAAATGTTCTAAGTCCATATTAAAGACCTGCAAGAATGACAACAAAATGCAAAATTCATTCTCAAAGTGAATTGTGTCTATCGGACCACTCATAATACGATTTTTTAATGCACAAAAGTGTGTAATTTTTTTCAATCGTTATATCTATTTCGATAATCAGTTCCTACGCATCCACTTTAATTTGGTGAAAATTAATTCTTACACAATGAATTCTCACACAACACACTATGAAGTCATTGCCATCGAACCTTTTTATTTCTCTATTGTGATTTATATACTTATATATTGACCAGCGCTAACATTTTTTAAAATTGTTTCATTGTTAATTGGCAATAGTTTTTGCAATAAAAATATTAATTGGCGTGTATACATATGCCCAGTAAAATAAGAGACTCCAAAAAAGTCATGAAAATGCAGAGTTTACGATGCGGAAGTAGTGCAAATTTCGATCCGATCTAATGATTTTTACATAGGGTTGTCATTGCAAGAAGTTCTCTTTTTCGATGCCTGGTCACTGAATTGGAAGCGATATTAAGAAAAATTCTCTTTGTTGTGTTCTATGATAATATTTTCATCTAGGAAAAATTGTAAATAGTTGCCTTTTTTAACAATTCGTTTCTTTTTATACGAATTTAAGCCCGAAACAGTGTTTTCATTTAAATTTAAGCGAATAACTTTTAAATTTTAGACTAAAATTAGTTCATATATTTTTTAAAAAAAACAATTTCTTTTTTAATTCTGGTGAGTATTTTCTAACACTTTGGAGGAGTTACAAGGTTTTGTATGACTAAAATAAGCTTCTACATGATTTTTTGCTCACTCTTGGCAAATTAAAAATATCGATTTTTCGGAAGTAATGAAAATGTAGTTCCACTAGAATGACTTCCATTTTTTTCACTGGGATGTATCAGTGATGGGAATTGAAAATCTTGATTTCGTGCCGAATCTAGAAACAAAATCACTTGAATAGTGCCAAGTCACTTTTTATATTAATTTAAATGATGGCACTTGATGTTCGTTTAGTATACTATGGTCCTTGAATGATATATTATTGTGTATAGCTAAAAAAATCCATTAATATCACAAAAAACACATTCCAAAATTACCCAGGCAGAAATTGTGACTTTTCCCAAAAATATGTACCATAACAGCACTGTAAATACAAAATTACGACTCTCTCAAAATTTTTGTACCACCAGAGTGCTGTAAACACAACAATATGACTTAACGTTAACAAATACCGCGTTCTTAGTAATGCTATACTACTACAACACCGTATATACAAAAATTCGACGTTAGTTTCCAAATACCCCGTTTACAATTGCTTAATTCACAAAACCTCTTGTATCTCTGTATCGATTGTATTATCATATTAAATACAAGAGTGTAACATTTCTTGTATGAAATTTTCATATAAAAATTAAATATACTATTACACTTTTATTTCATATGTTTTTAAAATGTTGTATTCAGAGAGAGGCTCTCTGAGAGAATTTGTATGTAGCTTGTTCTTTTTTCATCTAAAATACAAAATACATTAATACACTACACAGAGGGTGTTCACCATGATACAATTATACTAGGTACATGCAGAACTACAACAAAATTGCAACACCAAAAAACACATGTATTTTGTTGGTATAAACAAACCCCAAATTGTCGGAAACAACTTTCTTTTGTTTATAAAAATAACAATTACAGGGTAACTAAAGTACAATTGCAGACGCGGCATTCCTGCATGATTATAGTTATTCAGTGTTGCCAATATGGGTGTAGTTAGACAGTGTGTAATTTCTACTCACATGTGTAGGCGATGTAATTGAATTCTTGTATAATATGTGTGTAATTCTACTTTGGGTTCTATTTTTATTTATTATTGTTTTAATTTTAACCTACACAAAAGATGTGTAGTGTAATTTTCTTCAATGTGTAATTGGAGACACAGCCATGTGTAAATTCATTGGCAACACTGTAATCATTTTGTTTACACACATACATTAACATTTTTGCAGCTTGTAAACAAAGTTTGACAACTAGGTGCAATGTATACAGTGACAGGCTGGGCTTGTGCATGTACCTAGTATAATTGTATCATGGTGTTCACAATTAAAAAACAAAAAGTGTATTTGATACACAAATACACGATAAAGATTAATTATGCAGAATGAATCGTCATATAACCAGGAAAAAATTTGGAGGTATTAATCAGGAAAAACTTTTTCTCCATTTCCGAAATATCAAAATTTTTTCAAGAGAAGTAAGAAGTGTTACCTTCTTTTTGTACTTACGGTGTTGTAGCGGTATAGAATTATTTAACATTAGTTCCCCAAATACCTCGTTTACAATGATTATTTACCGCTGCAACACCGTAAATACAAAAATTTGACTTAAGTTGGAAAATTTTCATTGTGACGACCTTATAAATTTGTATTTAGAATATTGTGACAACATTGAAAACAAGAGCCGAAGGACAGTCATTCGGCGTTATCATTTTAATGTTATGAGTACATTAAAGTCTTGGTAAACGAATATTATAGTGATGTTAGTTGTACCCGCAGACAATCGAAGCAACGTCGTGCTGATTGTCTTTTTCTGCCTGGCTAGTTGTTTACACACATAGATATATGTACATATTGTATAATTTATTAATACTTTGTACTTATTATACAAGAAATTAAATACCTATAATCTAACCTTCTATGCAACTAAAGTCCTTAAGATAGGGCACACGGGCGCTAAGCCTCCTATATTCTGAAAATATTATAAATTATTTTAGAAAAGATTTATAAAAGCCACAGTTTACGGATTTAAAAGAAATGTAAAGCCATTTTAACGTAAATACGATGTCCCGTACATTCCGCCCTTCTAAACTGATTTTTATGAAAAGGGAAATAAATATATGCTTTTTATGTATATACATATAAAACAAACATATGACGAAAATAAAAAAATTGAGGGCAAGGCAACGTTAACCGGGTTTAGCTAATCATTTAATAATTATTAATTGAACAAAACAAGATTCTAAAGGATAGGTACATTGCTCATTTCCTAAAACAACGTCATGACTAAAAAAATTTTATTGTTGAGTTAATTATGCAGAATGAATCGTCATATTACCAGTAAAAAATTTGGAGGTATTAATCAGGAAAAACTTTTTCTCCATTTCCAAAATATCAAAATTTTTTCAAGAGAAGTAAGAAGTGTTACTTTCTTTAGGAGAAGGATAGTGAGAGAGAAGACAGGTGTAGGGTCGCAGGTGGTTGAAAAATTATGCCAACCGAAAATAATTTTCTTCACCGAATTTGCTTAGTAGATACATATTGAAATTATTTTTAACGTCTCCGATATCCTTCAAAAGCTCACTCACACTTTACAAGGAGTTTTTTAATTCTTCAAAGTATGATATACATAGATCTGTATTCACTTTTAATTTTTTATCAGGTTTTTTTTTTCTTCGGAATCATTTGTGTAACAAAAGGAACAGTATTGTTTGTGTCCCCACTTAGAACTCAACATTGGACATTGCCATAAAGTTTACAAATGCGTTTACGAAGTGTATGCATTGTAAATATGCAGTGAAACTTGTGTTTAGGAAGTCGGCCATACTATTTTATTTTTGATTTCTACAACTTTATGCTGGGGAACTTTTATCAACATAGAGATCATATCTTTTGTTCAAAAGATGTCGACACAAATGGGAAAATTACAAAGAAAGCCCAATAAAAATAGCATTTGCACTTTAATATCATTTATTTTTCTAAGAACATAAGTTTTATCATAGCATTTTGACTAAACATTTGATAATGTGAATATTAATATTATAAGGCCTTCTATTGTTCAATGACTCTATATACAATAGTGTGACGAGACAACCAACGTTTTAGGGAAATTAATAAAATGTTTACGACATCAGCTGTTGTAAAAAAAATATTTATTTCTATTAATAAATCGTTACTAACATTCATTGAGCACCGTTACTATTCCCTTTCATAACCGAACAGTTAGTGTGAGCAGCCCCAAATCCTACTATGTTTTCAATACTTAACAACGAAAATATTACAAGAATAGCTATTATTAAAACAAGAAAAGTTTCCATAATAATGAGAGCCATCACTGCCAAAAATCTTAAGAAACATAACTTTCGAACTTAATTGTTTCGACGAAAATCGATTAGTTACGATCGGACATAATCGATTTGTGTCAAAACCGAAGTCAAAAATATGCCGCTTAAGTTTTTTGGTGGTTATGGCTCGAATGGACAAGAAGTGCCAGAAAAGGAGCGAGAGTGCCACAGTGTCAGCTAACAAAAATGGCACAATTGTACCACATTTCCCATAACTGATATGTATGTGTTCGGCTTGTGGTCCGTTTGAATAAATAAATAAAATTACTTTTTATTAATTTTTGTTTCCGATATTTCGACCATAAGATCAAAATTTACAAAAAAAAATAATTATAATTTGTAGTGATAAAATTTAATTATTTAATTATATATTAAATCATTATTGTTGTAGTTTAATCATGCCCTGAAGATGGCCAACAAAGTTGGTGGAAATATCGGAAATAAATAAACAAAAATTAATAAGAAGTAATTTTATTTATTTATTAAAACGGACCTCAAACCGAGCACATACATATGTATACACGCCAATTGTTACAATAACGGCCAACAATATTATACACTCACACAATAAAAATATTATTTATTATATACGGCCATGTTCTGAAAACCATTTCGTTTTGAAATCGCAAAGTTTAAAAAATGTATAATTTAGTGCATTCGAATTTAAGTTCAGATAAAATATATCAAGCATAGGAAATCTTAAAACGAAATAAAAATCTACATTAAGTGAGCTTTCTTGTTGATTCTTTTCCTGAAATTTGTCGGTTTCAAAACGAAATGGTTTTCAGAATGTGGCCGATCATTTTTCTTGATAATAAATAATAAAATCACTTACACTTATCCCTCGATTTACACGATACATTTTTTACATGATTTTACTTTTACACGATTATTTTGGTTTTCGTGTGAATTGAGAGATTTATGAAATACCTCGATTTACACGATTTTTTATTGAATATTTTTGTTTCTAATAGGTTTATTTTTATGTGTTTTGACTAGACGCTTCTGATATTTTAAAAACTAAGTTGAAATACATATATAATATCTTAAAAAATTTTTTTTTCACGATGCTGCCTTTATTTTCGACTTGCACGATTTTTCATACAAAAATTTAAAATTTCGATTTACACGACTTTATCAGGAACGTATCTACGGTGTAAATCGAGGGATAAGTGTATTTTCACAAAGTCAACTTTTACTTTCAAACGTTTATCAAGAAGTAATGACAAAAAACGGTAACACTTTTCTATCAATACATTTGTTTTTGCCTTACTTTTAAAAAGCCAAGAAAATATAAATGGTGAGCTTTCATTACAAAAAAGCTTTCAGTAAATTGTAATACGAAGAATAAAAACAATTCACATATTCTCTTTGCACTGAAAAACTAAGTATGTATGGAAATCTACATCAACTGACACTACACACAGTGGACACAACACAAAGGATGCTGATGATGAAGGTGCAGCGACCTTCGAAAAGAGCTAGTTATTCTGTTCTGCTAGTGTTTGTCAGCATATTTACAATTAACTTTGGTCTTAGTTGTTCCTTTAACAAATTATTACATGTAAGTAATTTGGCTTACAGAGCGATATAAACTTTAGCCTAATTTAATCATAAATATAGAAAAATTATGCTGTTGTTTGTTAATGCATATTTTTTTAGGGTGAGTTCATGTTTTTGTATTGATTGTGCATATTTTATTCTCCTAGCTATGCTGCGGAGTGGACAGCGCCTCATAAGTTCATGTGGCTGTGCATTCATATGTTTGCGAATTGGGTGTATTGTGGTGTGAATGCATTCACACTGAATGCTGAATTCAGTATGTTTGAAAAGAATGAATGCTATCATGCATTTCATAAGTACATACATACATACATATATCAATTTTTAGTGGCATATTGCAAATATTTTTCATTATGAAAATTACATTTTTGCTTTGGTTGCGCTATAAGTACTTAATTTTAGATTAAAAAAGATAAAATTATTATTATATTTGCGTACTCTTGTTTGACGCATGTCAAAATTAATGCGAAGCAATATAATATTAAGTTGCCTAAGTAGCAATGAATTGCATCTAGACATGCTTAACAAACAGAAAATAAATTATTTTAAGGATAAAGTAATCAAAGTAATCAAGTAAATGAGTAGAATGGAAGTGAAAGTTATGTTGAAACTAGTTAGGGTTGCATTACCACTTCACTATTAAAAAAATAGTGCTAGCCGCTCTTCGTAGTATGGGTTCAAATGTTGGTAAATTTTAGTTGGTGATTTTGGAGAATTATTATTATTAAGCCTGACATTTGCCATCGCAATAATTAACCCATATTATTCACCCTTATTCCAGGTGTAAACGAAGACGTCACGTCAATATAATACCAAAATTAGGGTTTCAATTTTGTGCTATGGACAGTATATTTCTGTTTCCCAATGTCTAGAAAATAGCATTACCCTTTCAAAGTTGATTCTGCCAACGGGTAAACAAGACCCAATTTTTTGGCATTTTATTGATTTGACGTTGATATTGATAACTGGAATAAGGATGATTGTTTGATTTATTCAGTCAAATATATTTTGTTAGAAATTAATTGAAATTGATTATTGTGGGACAAAAGTTCAATAACGATCTCCATTAAGCCCCGTTCAGACTATTATACAAGTATTAATACTTTTGTGGAAAATGCAGCTCTGACATGTTGAGTTGTTATTGTTTTTTTTTGAAATTTTTGAACACTAGGGATGCATTTTCGTCAAAAGTATTAATACTTGTATTATAGTCTGAGTGGCCCTTTAGCAACAGTGAAGTGAGTAATAATAATTTTCAATGTATTTTTAATGAAAACTATTTTTCTATATTATAAAATATTTTTTCCTCGCTTGTGGCGGGACGGGTTTTCCAGGAAAAGGGTTTTAAAAATCTTAACTTTTAATTTGTTCAGCTTATTATTTATTTCATAAATTTTTACATGAATACAAAATTTCATTCTAAAATATACATACGTCATCTAAAATTTCATAACATTACATTGTACGTCTCCTTAAGGGCCACGTGAAATTTCATTAAATCGGAATATGCAAACTTATTTTTTAATACAGAAAACTATATCGTCGGCTTAACAGTATAAATGTGCAAAATCTAAATAACAATTTAATGCCGTTTGAAAGACAAAGATAATCTTTGTTAACTTGCTAAAATTTTACTTTAATATAAAACTCTGCATGTCGAGAAAACTTAATGTATTATGTTGATTTCTTAAGCTATTGAAGAAACAAAGATCTTCTAAGGAAGTTAATAAGATACTGAACTTGTGATCCGGAAGTAGTAAAAATTTGGAGCATATTTGACGAGTTTTCATAAGGTTGTCAGTGCAAGAATTCTCTTTCATGATACATATTCAGTGAATCTGAAGTCATGTTCATGATGTTGAGTAAAGCTGAGTTTTCGTATGTTTTTTTTTATTTACCTAACTTTCAAGATATTTTTTTAAATAAAAATATAATATGTCATAGCATTGATTTAATTTTCCTAAAAGACATATCGTAAGTTTATGCGGAAACTACAAATGATCTTCAAGTTTCCGTGAGTAAAATACCTTCTTAATTAATTACCTGGGTGTTGCTGATAATCGCTTCCTGAAAAGTCAAAAAGAAAGTAGTTCCTGAATAATTACATGCAATTTTTTTTCAAATGGCTATGTGTGCCCTTGAGGAATACTCTATATGAGTACCTCAAAAACAAATAAATGTGAAGTGAGTTATAACGGCAGAAATGCCTATTTTACTGTGAGTTCTGATGCTCATAACGATAACAATAAAAATAAAAAACCTGATGACAGACTTACTGTGAGTTCGGAAGCTCTTAATAAAAATAAAAAATTTGATAATACACTTTTTCTAACAACAAATCCACTTTTTCGACAGCGATCAACTTCGCTTTGTCCAATGCCTACTAGTGATTCTTTAACATTACTGTTGCCTAGTACTTCGTCAGTTAAGCCATTGAAATCATTCGCTTCGGGCTGTTCATCACCTAACCAAGTTATCACTACAGATAACAGTAGCTCAAAACCAAAGGTACAAGTCGGAATGGACAGATATATAACCGTGGTAAAGCGTGGGCGAAGCCCGAATTCTTCTAAAATTTCATCTGTTTGTGTTATCTGCGGTGAATTGCATGGTACTGCTAGCTGCTCTAAGCCAAAAGAACAAGCAGAAAAAAAATGTAGTAATTGTGGAGGTAATCACACCGCTAACTATAGAGGATGCCCTGTATATTCTTTTGTTAAACAGACTATGAGTCAAAAACCTAAGTTAGCCCCAGGCCAACCATTAAACGCGTACTCCGCCTCTTTTGCTCAAGTAAGTCAACCAGTTACTTCACGTGTATCGTATGCCGATGCTGCTAAGGCTAGTTCTAGTCCCTCACAAAATGTTTCACCGCAAAACAATTCAGCGAATGCAAGCTCAGGCTTTAACTTTAGTCGCCTTGAAGCTACTATTGAGAATCTGGTGCTAACTATAAACAACTTCACAACAAATATGACGAGCATGATGCAAGAAATGCTGCGAATGCTGAATACACTGCTTCAAGCATTAGTAAACAAACCATGAACATGTTAAAAATATGTTTCTGGAACGCAAACGGCATTCGCCAGCATAAAAATTAACTTGAGCACTTCCTCATGGAAAAAAAATATTGATATAATGTTGGTCTCTGAGACTCATTTGACTTCAAGGAGCTTATTTAAAATAAATGGTTACACTCTATATGATTCAAAGGACCCGAGGGGGAGAGCATGCGGTGGGTCAGCAATTCTAATTAAGTCAAGACTCAAACACTATGTCCTTGATAACATTTGTGAAGAACATCTACAAGCAACAAATATTTGTGTCGAAAATGTTGTTACAAATTTCGTGATATCATCAATTTACTCCCCTCCCAGATTCGCAATTACTGAGGATCAATTCGAGGAATTCTACAAATCTCTTGGCCCTTGTTTTGTAGCAGCTGGGGACTACAATGCAAAACATACGTTCTGGGGTTCGCGTCTTATTACACCTAGAGGTCGGGCATTGTTCAACACAATTTCAAAAATGGGCTTGGACGTCATTTCAAGTGGGGAGCCCACTTA
This sequence comes from Tachina fera, assembly GCA_905220375.1. Taxonomy (NCBI): domain Eukaryota; kingdom Metazoa; phylum Arthropoda; class Insecta; order Diptera; family Tachinidae; genus Tachina; species Tachina fera. The sequence goes on along the minus strand of LR999963.1, from coordinate 86,576,115 downwards.
CTGGCCTACGGACATACAAAAAATTCCGGATGTTATAGATTTTGGAGTAATGAAAAATATCGGTAGGGAATTAATTCATATTGAAGCTTCTGTAGATCTCTCCTCCGATCACTCTCCCACGATTGTTACAATTTGTCGCCCACTAAGAAGTGACTTCCCTGTCCCATACGTAAAGATGATCAACCGTGTTAATTGGCTGGGGTTCAAAAAATACCTCAGTAGCCATTGTACGGAAAATATTAACCTAAGAACACCAGGTGATATTGAATCTAACATTGAAAATCTTAACGAAAATATTAAACAGGCTGCTGAACATGCTACTACTTCCCATCCGCAGACTGGGTTTAATAGAATTTATTCTACAGACATTGAACGTCTTTTACGTGAAAAAAGGACAGCTAGAAGGGAATGGCAACAGCACAGATCACCCCAAAATAAAATTAGATTTAAAGAGTGCACTAGACGACTCCAAGAGCTGCTGGCATATGAAAAAACTGTATGTCTTAAAAATTATCTGGAAAATCTTGATGCCACACCTGCATCTAATTACTCCTTGTGGCGAGCTGCTAGAAAGCTTAAAACACCCGTTGAATATAGACCACCTCTGCGCACTTCTACCGGAGGTTGGGCCAGAAGCGATACTGAAAAAGGTAACATATTTGTTGAGCATTTAAAATCCGTATTTACCCCAAATACATGTACTGGTGTTGTTGATTTACCGAGTGTGGTTGCGCTACCCCCTCGACCCATAAAATTTAAGACGCGTGATGTTCAGAAACTAATTGCTGAACTCAACCCGAAGAAAGCTCCAGGTATTGATGGAATAAGTAACAATATGCTGAAAAACTTGCCCTATATTGCAATTAGAATCCTGTTATTTATTTTTAACGCCATTTTACGACTGGAGTATTATCCACAAAGCTGGAAGCTTGCGAAGGTCAAAATGATTCCAAAGCCGGGCAAAGACCTCACCAAGGCTGAGTCATACAGGCCAATAAGTCTGCTATCAACAATGTCAAAACTCTTCGAAAAGCTGCTCATGACAAAATTTTCCCCAATTTTAACTAATAGTGGGTGCATCCCAGACCATCAATTTGGTTTTAGAAGTCAGCATAGCACCATTGAACAAACTCATAGATTGGTGCAATTAATAAAAAGAACTTTTGAAGAAAAAATGTATTGTTCTGCCCTGTTTATTGACGTTTTTTAGGCCTTTGATAAAGTGTGGCATGAAGGCCTTATTTTAAAATTAAAATCATATTTACCAATAAATTTTCTGAATCTATTAGAAAGCTACATAACTACCCGAAAGTTTACGATTGTGGAAGGAGAATTCATGAGTCTGCCCCAATCTATATCATCCGGTGTGCCACAGGGGAGCATACTGGGGCCAGTTTTGTATTTGATTTATACTTGTGATATGCCTGTGAGCAGCAATATCCATACATCTACGTTTGCCGATGATACAGCCTGCCTTAGTATGCACAAAAACCCGCACGAGGCGTCCCGATATCTTCAAGAACATATTACACAGTTAGAAATCTGGTTGAACTTATGGAGAATTAAAGTCAATGAACAAAAGTGTGTCCATACAACGTTTACCCTAAGAAGAGATACTTGTTCCCCCATTCGAATCAACAATCAAAATATTCCTCAGCATTCCCAAGCGAAATACCTTGGTATACACCTTGATCGAAGGCTTACATGGAAACATCACATTGACTATAAGTTAACTCAAATAACTAAAATTAACTCAGGTACATTGGCTGATTGGCAGAAATTCAACACTCAGCCTAGACTGCAAACTTTTAATATACAAGTCGCTTTTAAAGCCAATATGGTGTTACGGTATCCAGTTATGGGGCACTCCTTCAGCTTCCAATGTAGAGAGAATTCAACGAAGACAAAACAAAATTTTAAGGTTAATAACATCTGCTCCATGGTATATTAAGAATTCAAATTTGCATCGTGATTTAAAAATGCCACTAGTGACTGAAGAAATTGCAAGATACATAGGCAAATACTTAACAAAACTCGAGTCACATCCTAATCCGCTTGCTCGTAATATTTTGAATTTTAATGGTCACATCCGCCTAAAAAAGAGGGACACAAGGGCTCTTATACTCAACACTCTAGATGGGAATGCTTGAAAATACATTTAATTTTCCTTTTTGATTATCACTAATTTGTATTATTTAAATTATCACTAAGTTTTGGCCGACACTGGTCGGGCTAAATAATTATATTTTAGCTTTAAGATTTGATCACTTATTGTTAGTTCATTTTTGAAGATACAATAAATAAATATATGTATTAAAAAAAAAAAAAAAAAAAAAAATGGCTATGTATAGAAAATGTTAATAGCATTTTGCCTCTCCTGTAACATTTGGTTGAAGCGAGTTAGCAGGTTTACACCCTAAGCTGACGATATTATATCGCAAAAGTACATTAGATTAAAGTGAAATAATTCAAATCAGGGCACATTATTTTTTCGTACAAAATTGTACAGTCCCAAAACAATATTTTGCTAATTATAAAATAAAAAAAGTTCTAAATAACATAAACCATACGTCGCACAGAGTCATAAGCAATTGCATTTTTTTTTTGTTTCCCTGGTAATCGCAGAGCTCATGCATGCATACTTTCTGATATTTAATATATCTATTTTAACTTTTAATTATTTATTAAAAACGTTTATTACATAAAATATATAACAAGTCGAATTAAATGTTTCTTGTAACCAGTTGAATAAGAGTGTCAAACACCTTTTAAATATTTTTTTATCTAAATGAATAATTTGTCCGCTAATCGAATGTACAGACAAAAACCGGTATAACGAATTAATCTCTCTTCAGCGAAAATCCAATACAAAGAACATTAAAACTGTAACATTAACTACTCCATATTGCGAATATTAATATGAAAAAATTATACGAGTATTCACTAACTTATAACGAAAGCTATGAAAAAGTCCTCATCCATACTACGAAACTTTTGCTAAGGCTGAGTTTACATCTGACATTTCTTGTGTATCATGTGCCAAAGAAAACGTAACCACTAATTACTAATGAAAAACTGTTTGACACAGACATGTATTTATTGATTTAAACTGTTTCCAATCATGTTGTATTTTATAAAATTTTCTATTAGTTATGTATGAAACTGTTTAACTTAATAAATACGTGTCTGAATCAAACAGATTTTCATTACTAATAAATAGTTACGCTTGTGTAGGACATGGCATACAGATGTAATCCCGGCCTAAGCAACTTTCGTAAATTTTCTTCTGAAACTGCATTGGTGTGCATACAGGGAAGTTTTTGTTTTGGAACCAGAGCAATAAAGGTGCGATACGTGTAAAAAATATTTTGGACAGTAATTGAATTAATTGAAATTTTATAAAATCATATCGTGCACTCGACAAATCCGAGATGCTCGGGAGTGGCGACAAACTCGTACTGTACTAATGTAGCAAGTACACGAGTAGAACATAAAAATAAAAACTTAAAAAAAAACATTAACCGACCGTATGCACTGAAAAGTTTAAAATAACCATGTTTTATTAAATGCGTTAACTACTTAAATGTTTCCCGTGGATGCCAAGAATGCAGAATCTATGTTAATAGCACACCCAGAGAAAAAACAGCTTAAACGGCAAATAGCAAACTGCATTCGCCAACATAAAAATGAACTTGAGTACTTCCTTACGGAAAAAAAAATATTGATATAATGTTGGTCTCTGAGACACATTTGACTTCGAGAAGCTTTTTCAAAATAAATGGCTACACTATGTATGATACAAAGGACCCTAGAGGGAGAGCATGCAATGGATCTGCAATTCTAATTAAGTCAAGACTCAAGCACTATATCCTTGACAACGTTAGTGAAGAATATATGCAAGCTACGAATATTTTTGTAAAAAAATTTTTGTTCGAATTTCGTGATATCATCAATTTACTCACCTCCCAGATTTTCAGTTACCGAAGATCAGTATGAGAAGTTCTACAAATCGCTTGGATCTTGTTTCGTGACAGCTGGAGACTACAATACAAAGCATACGCACTGGTGGTCGCGCCTTGTAACACCTAGAGGTCGAGCTTTGTTTAATACAATTTCAAAAATGGGCTTAGATGTTATTTCGAGTGGGGAGCCCACTTACTGGCCTACTGATGTACGAAAAATTCCGGATGTTATTGATTTTGGCGTCATGAAAAATATTTCTAGGGATTTAATTAATGTTGAAACTTCTCTATATCTCTTCTCCGATCACTCCCCCACTATCGTTACAATTTGTAACCCACTAAGAAGTGACTTACTTCACTCATATATCAAGATGATCAATCGTGTTAATTGGCTAGGATTCAAAAAATATCTTAGTAGCCATTGCACGGAAAATATTGCGCTAAGAACACCCAATGACATTGAAACTAACATTGCCAATCTTAACGAAATTATTAAACAGGCTGCTGAACATGCCACTACCTCCCATCCGCAGTCTGGGTTTAATAAAATTTATTCCAGGGATATTGAACATCTCGTATGTGAAAAAAGAAGAGCCAGAAGGGAATGGCAACAGCACAGATCACCCCAACATAAACTCAGACTTAAAGAATGTGCAAAACGACTTCAAGAGTTGTTTGCATCTGAAAAAACTGCATCTCTTAAAAATTATTTGGAAGGTCTTGATGTCACACCAACATCTAATTTCTCTTTGTGGCGCGCTGCTAGAAAGCTTAAAACACCCGTCGAGTTTAAGCCACCTCTGCTCACATCTACCGGAGGTTGGGCAAGAAGCAATACGGAAAAATGTAAAATATTTGCTGAGCATTTAAAATCCGTATTTAGCCCAAATACATGTACTGGTGTTGCTGATTTACCGAGTGTAGTTGCTCTACCCCCTCGAGTCTTAAAGTTTATGATGCGTGATGTACAAAAAGTAATTGCTGAACTCAAACCAAAGAAAGCTCCAGGTATCGATGGAATTAGTAACACGATGCTGATGAACTTGCCGCATATTGTAATAAGAATCCTGCTGTATATTTTCAATGCCATATTACGATTAGAGTATTATCCACAACACTGGAAGATTGCAAAAATCAAAATGATACCAAAGACGGGCAAAGATCTTACTAAAGCTGAGTCATATAGGCCAATAAGTTTGCTGTCAACTCTCGAAAAGCTGCTCATGACAAAATTGTCCAGAATTTTAACTGATAATGGGTGTATTCCAGACCATCAATTTGGCTTTAGAAGTCAGCATAGCAAAATTGAACAAACTCATAGATTGGTTCAATTTATAAGAAAAACATTTGAGGAAAAGAAGTAATGTTCTGCCCTGTTTATTGATGTTTCTCAGGCATTTGATAAAGTGTGGCATGAAGGCCTTATTTTAAAATTAAAATCATATTTACCAATAAATTTTCTGAATCTATTAGAAAGTTACATTACTACCCGGAAGTTCACGGTTGTGGAAGGAGAATTCATGAGTGTGCCCGAATCTACATCATCCGGTGTGCCACAGTGGAGCATACTGGGGCCAGTTATGTATTTGATCTATACTTGTGATATGCCTTTGAGCAGCAGTATCCATACATCTACGTTTGCCGATGATACAGCCTGCCTTAGTATGCATGAAAACCCTCACGAGGTTTCCCGATATCTACAATAACATATTACACAATTGGAAATGTGGTTGAACTTATGGAGAATTAAGGTAAATGAACAAGTGTGTCCATATAACGTTTACCTTAAGAAGAGATACTTGTTCCCCCATTCGAATCAATAATCAAAATATTCCTCAACATTCCCAAGTGAAATACCTTGGTATACACCTTGTTCGAAGCTTACATGGAAACATCATATTGACTTTAAGCTAACTCAGATGAAACTTAAGTTATCTCAAATATTGGCAGAAATTCAACACTCAGCCTGGACTGTAAACTTTTAATATACAAGTCGCTTTTGAAGCCAATATGGTGTTACGGTATCCAGTTATGAGGCACTGCTTCAGCTTCTAAAGTAGAGAGAATCCAACGAAGGCAAAAAAAATTTTACGGTTAATAACATCGGCTCCATGGTACATCAAAAATTCTAATATACATCGTGATTTAAATATGCCACTAGTGATTGAAGAAATTGCAAAATACGCAGGCAAATATTTAACAAAACTCGAGTCACATCCTAATCCGCTTGCTCGTAATATTTTGAACTTTACTGGACACATCCGCTTAAAAAAGAGGGACACAAGGGCTCTATTACTCAACACTGCAGATGGGATTTCTTGAAAATACTTTTTTATACCTTTTTATAATTTTTTTTTTCTTTTTTGATTATCTCTACTTATGTATTATTTATAACTATTAACAAGTTTATGTCCGACAGCAGAGTAGCAAGCCGAGCAAAAAATTTCGGCGGCGGCTGAAAGACAAATATTTTCGGCGGCGGCGGCTGAACGGCTTAACGCCGATTTGTTTAAGCATTTGAAAAAAAGTTTTAACCCAGTCTGTTTTTAGAAAAATACGGGAATTATTGAATCACCACGTTGTAATATTATTTATTTTGCAATAATTTGAATATTGCAGTAATTGATGTCCTAAAAAATAGCTTCGTAAATTATTTGTTAAACCATAGAAGCATATTCTAGACTATCAGGGAATTATGAATAAAATTTCGCGAGAATTTTTATCCCTATTATTTGCTTTTAGTTGGAATTTTTCGCCGGGAAAAATTTCTCGTAGAATTTTATTCAGGATTGCCTTCTACATAAATTTGATTTAAGCTTTCCGATTGAAATAAAAATTAATTACTTTATTGGAACACTGCTACGGATCAACAAACAAAAAGCTTTGAGCAATTAATTATCAAAAATTCGCCTGACTGCTTAAACAAAAAAGTCTATGTAAACGTGCATGTATTTAAGAAGGGACTCCAAAAGAGAACGTAAGTGTTGTCGCAGCTACGTTACCGTTCACACATACATTTTCTTTTTATGTGGAAGCAAAAACGACTATCTTTCCGGGGCGCTCGCTATCATATTAAATACGAAATTTGAAAAAGTATAAAAAATAAGACAAATTATCGGCTGAATACTAAGCCGCCGATAAGCCGAGTGGTTCGGCGGCGGCTCGGCTTGTCGAAAAAAATCGGCTGACTGTCCTAATAATTATATTTTAGATTTAAGATTTGAATACCTATTGTTAGTTCATATTTGAAGATACAATAAATAAATACATGTATTAAAAAAAATCATTTATTAAATCAATGCATACACAGAAAAAAGTATTCACCAATTAATATTTTCAATTAAGAATTTAATTGTATTGATTAAATTTTTAATTGTATTAATTAATTTGACTGAAAAAAATTAATTGATATTATTAAATTGTTTATAGGTGAAAATTTAATTAATTTTTTAATTGGTACTACAAATATTTTAATTAATAATACAAAATCATTCATATTACTTTTTTGTGTTTACTATTAAAACCATATTTACCTTTGAATTCATAGTTTTCAATATCAGTTTCGTATCAGAAAATATTGTAAAAGATTGCACACGACAAAATCCATTGCTCATTGCAACTACTTCCAAATGTCAAAACCTAGTTGTTGACGGTAAATATATTCCATTTAGAACGAACCATATTATGTTCATAACTTCTATATGTATAAACTATTTTATACTTTATATATTGTGACTGTCTAACGCTACAATTCATATTAAAGGTGAAATCCAACCTTTAAATAAAATCATACTGAAAAGTAACTAAATAATTGTTGTACAATTTTCTCTACCATTCACATTATATATTTTTCCATAAATGTACATATTTGCTTTGTACACAAACATATACATATATGTGGTCTTTCGGACCGTATGTGCTAATATATAAAAATAAATCTCTAAAGAAAATTCGACATATAAAGTGTTTTTCAGTTTAATAAATGGACGTGACTTTATATCCTTGGTTATACCGAGATTCGTTTGTATTTAATTGTGCTCGCATAACATTATTCATTCTATTGTTTCACCTGTAAGTCAGTGACTGTTGTGCGCTGTCTCATTTAGAAACCGGAGTATAATTTATTATTGAAACTTAATTGCATTCGACAACAATCGATTATCATTTATTTAAATATGTATAACTTGCATATGAAAAGTTGCAACCGAAATATTAAATATTATTTTACAAATGAATGCAAATACCTTGCATTTGTGTAATGCATGGTATTGGGGAAAATGTATTGCAAATAATAAGAATAATTACTTTTTTACTTTTGCGTCATTTCATTAGTTTATTAAATTTTAATGTGATTTATATGCAAATTTTCCCAAGTAATCTTCAAATAATAATATTCTTCATGAGTGAATGTGCATCTAGTATGAGCGGATTTTTTAATTTAAAAATAATTGAAATATTTTTATAAATAAAATTCATAAATTTACACGAAAATCGTGGATTAGAATAAATTAGTTTAACTGATCTTTAACATTTCAATAAAAAATTTAATTTCTAGCTTAAGCTGCGAAGAAAAATGTTCATTGTTTGGTTTTCACATTGTACTATCGTGGTAGAGAACGTTGGGCGACAACATCGCATTTACATGAATTTGTTTGGCAGAATTATTATTTACTATTTTTTAATTTACGAGTTTCTTCTAAGTTTTTGGAGATATGGACATATGTACGTTTTTTTAAATTTTTTTCGAACTTGCTCTTCAGTTTACAACTGAAAGATTTGAGACAAATTCGTTTTCATGCGTTTTTTAACACCTCACAAAATAATCGCTCTTTTACTAGTTCTCAATCTTACATTCAAATTATACGTACAGTGCTGTGTGTGGAGCAGTGTTGCCAAAACGGCGGTTTTACCGCTATATATGACTGTATTTTGTTGTCATTAGCGGCAAGCCTATTTAAAAAACCACCAGCGGGAAATTTAACGGAAGGATTGCTTAGTTGACGGACTTTCAGCGTTTTTCTGAAACTTATAAAGAAAGGTATTGAATCAAAATAAAGTATTTTTAACGCAGCTCTGCGACACGTACCCTGGTATTTATGTAGGGTTTTTTTTTCCGATATAAGCACGCACAGAGAAAAGAAACTAACGTCACTTTTTTGCAAATAAAAAATTTACATATTGTGGTCGTGTACTGTAAAACGTTAAGAGGTTAAAAATAAAAACATAATTAGAGATTAAAATTATATTACAAACCAATTTAATCATTCTTTTCGTATTAAAAATAATAGTAAACAAATCTTTACACAAACGGAAAACAAACCGAAAACTGGGTGATTGGACCAGTGAGCATGAGGAAAACATAATATCAACCAAAATCTCACAAAACAATATAACTTTTTCTGAATAATTTGTTTTTGATTAGAGACTTTTTTTATTGAAATTTTCCTTCGAAATTAAACTTCAAGCCAATTTGAATAGAGCCACAGAGCTTATTTTATCAACAAGATATTATTCCACACGTATAGAATATTTAGGGTCTATCGCAGAAGATATTGAAAAGATACTGAATCAGCTTAAACATTAATATTATAAAATGGAATAGTCCCTTGGATTCTACTTTTTCCTGGTTCGAAGTTCATGTATGGAAACTCTGCAGGAAATAAAATGCTTACTTAAAGAGTAGGCTGAGTTTTGCTTACAAATATTGGGGAAATATGAGATTTTAACATACATACATATATCTATGCATATGTATATATATTTTATAAAATTTATCTTATTCTTTTTTTTACCAACAAACCATAAAAAGAAATGGAAATTTATGTAAATGTTCTAAACTGGTTCACTGAAGGAGATAACCTACAAATAAATGTAAAATATTTTGTACAAACATGATTACTACTTGTATTGCATTTTAAATAAAAGTTTGCAGTTATGATGCAGAGCAGTGATGCATTTACGAACCCACGCTTGTTTAAAAGTTGCAGATCTCTTAAAACTCTTTTGTCTGGTGTCTGAGAATGTACCCGTGAACAGTAAACAGTCTTAAAGCACATTCAAATTAAAAATAAAAAAAACAAAAAGCGTAATTCTGAGATTTAAAAGAGAAAAAAGCACTAACATAAAAAACGAGAAAAGATCTAAACGAGTAAGGTTTAATGTTTAATATTTTTTAAGCTATTCTCTATTTAATGAAATATATCGAGCGAAAAAGGTATTCTTTACACTGAAAAAATAAATAGACCAAGATTTTATTAAAATAATTTAAGCAAGTAAGAGTGCTATATTCGGCTATGCCGAATCTTATATACCCTTTACCAAAATGCTGTTAATGTAGTATAGAAATACATACATAAGCACATAAATATCTAGGTAAATATTTATTTTGTGAAAAAATTCATAATTTTTGCTCTAGTGCAACTTTTAGTGAGTGACCTCTCGGTATTTTTGGATTGAATATTTTTTTGGATATTAGCAATAAGTTGAATATCGATGCCTTACTTTCTCAACCTCGTATCTTAAAAAATACAAGTTTTCAGGAGAGAAGAAAAGAAACGGTTTATCTCTTTATACTTCGGTGTTTGGATAAAAGTTCATATGCAGTTATTAAGGAATTGATTACATATACATACATATATGTATATTAGTAGTAATAATACAATAATCTTTTCTAGTTTAATTATGAAACGATTTATTAAGACACGAGTTTGCTGCATTAAGAGTAATTTTTATTCTTGATACTTGATGAATAAGTTACTCGTTTTTTGCATTCATAGCTGTACAAACAAATAACGCCGTTATTGAAAACTATCCAATGCAAACAATATTTAGTATTTCACTTGACCTGAAATTCGATAAAAACGAATGCTCACAAAAAGCTAAGAAATTTTGAATCAAAATTGTTCAATATTTGTTCGTAAATCTAAAAAAAATCGAATGTTCACTAAAGCTTCGAACTTCAAACTTCTCTCTTCCTTTTTAATAAGCCTATAAAATAATTTTAGTTTTGTACCTCCACACCATATTGTTTTATTCAATAATCCTTTATTTTAAAAAATTGTTAAGTGTCTCAATTTAAACATCCCATTAAAAAAGGTATATAGCGCTGTATTATGTAAACGTTTATTCCTACAGAATTTTTTCGAATTTGTTCAGCACAAAGGAATTTGTTCAGTTAGGACTGTACTTTAGCAATAAATTTTATTTCCATTTCCATTTACTAAAAAGGAGTTTAGTAAAGAGCGACTTTGACTTGCGCACGAAACGTGCCCTACGGACACTAAATCTATAATACTATATGAGCTTTAGCCTATATAAAATATAGTTTTGGCATTTTTTTCGCTTTTGGGGGGGATTTCGGTTTTAAGCGTTTTTTAATAGTGTTCTTTTTAGCTTCTGCGTTTTTGGGGATTTTTTATTTTGTGCTTTTTTAGTTTTGGTGCTTTTTTCTCGTTTTAGCGATTTTTTTAGGTTTTTGGCATTTTCTTTAATTTGGCGCTTTTTTTGCTTTGGTGCTGTTTTTAGTTTAAGCGTTGTTTTGGGTTTTTTTCTATTTTAGGGATTTTTTTCATTTTAGCGATTTTTTTCATTTTGGAAATTTATTTTAGTGTCACATTTTTATTTGGTGTTTTTTCACTTTGGTAATTTATTTCGGGTTCTGGCGTTTGTTTTATTTTTTTAGTTTTTAAGCGTTCTTAAAGGTTTTTTTAGTTTTGGCGTTTTATTTTTAATTTGCTGCTTTTTTAGTTTTTTATGCTTTTTCTCGTTTTATCGTTTTTTTAAGTTTTTCACTTTGATGCTTTTTTAGTTTTGGTGTTTTTTTTACATTTAGTGATCATTTAAGGTTTTTAGCGCTTATTTTTATATTGGCGACTTTTTTTTATCATTTTGGTGTTTTTTTCATCTTACCGATTTTTTCATTTTGTAGATTTTTTTCCGATTTGGTGCTTTTTTGCGTTTTTTTTCGGGTTTGGTAATTTTTTTTAATTTGGTGTTGATTTTTATTTATTGTGCCTTTTTCTCGTTTTAGCGATTTTTTATGTTTTTGGCCTTTTTTTTATTTGGTGTTTTTTAGTTTTGGTGCTTTTTTCTCGTTTTAGCGATTTTTTTTCAGTTTTTGGGGATTTTTTTTTCATTTTGGCGATTTATTTTATTTTGGCGATTTTTTTAATTTTAGTGATTTTTCCATTTTTGCAATATATTTTTCACTAAAAATTGCAGTAGAGCAAAAATTATGAATATTTTCACAAATTAAATATGTACCTACATATCTATGTGCTTATGTATGTATTTATACCCTACATAAAAAGCATTTTGGTAAAGGGTATATAAGATTCCTCAAATTTTTTTTAGATTTTGGTTTTTTGTAAAATTTGTAAGTTGTTCAGGATGAGTCGAAGCGGCAATCTCTTGACTAATAGAATAATGTGCTTACCACTCAGCTAAAGAGCAATTTAATTGACTAGAAAAATTTTAATTTGTTATATCAACAACAAAATCTTCAATTGACATTTTTAATTAAAAAAATATTAAATAATATTTGAGCTTTTGCGCCATGTATAACATAAAATTTGGTTAGTTAACTAAATATATATTACAATTTAAATTAACTATTAACAATTTGTTTTGCTGGTTGCATTTTGATGATATTTTTTTCTGTGTACTTTTACAGTATTTTTTAGTTACCACCACCCATAGAATGGCCAAATATAGCCGGAAAATTATTGTATTATATATTTTTAAGACTCATCCCACGTGTTTTTTTAAATTCATGGCATCGACTTCATTTGCTTAAAAATATTAAGAAAAAACTTCTTAGTTAATTATATAGATGTAGTTGACTATCAGTTCAAAATACACATTTATTGATACCTTGGAAGTAGAGAAAAAGTATATTTTTTCAATGGAATACATCGGATACTAAATCATAAATAGTCTCAACTCTAAATGATCAGATTGGTTTTGCTTGCTTATAAATCATTTACCTGAACAAATCTCTATGAACCGTAATAATTTATTTTGAAATAAATTCTTCTTCATTATTTTTATTCTATATTATTGTTCTTGTTTTTATGTTAAATACTTGCTTCACTTGTACATTATCAACAGTTGTTTGTCACTTGATTATTTTGCGTCCTCAGCGCAAAATATTTTTCTATTTGGTTGTTTTCAAATACCCTTAGGGCCATTATTATGACTTAACGATAAAGTTTCGGATAGTTATTCCTAACTTTAGCAAAACTGAACTAAAAAGTGACCTTTAAAATTTTCTATTATTACAACTGTCCGATAAAATAAATAATAAAATGTTTGGTTGGTGGCAACATTTCTGTGGATATTGTGGATACTGTTTGCTAAAAATGATTAGTGGCAACTTGCTTTTGTTTATTTGTCAAATTACAAACATCATGAAAATATGTTTGTCAATTCTCTTGTTTTTTTATTATTCTTATGTGTTTTGTGTTGCATTATTTTTGTTTTATGCCATATTTTGAACAAATATATTTGATTTTGTTTTATAAAGTAGAAAGTGTGGCAAGTGACGAAAATGTGGCAAGTTCAAATGACTATACCTCGCAATAAAAGTTACAGGTAGGATGTTTTGTTAAAATGAAGTTGTAATAATGAAAAAGTGTTTATCCATCCAATAACATCCTACATTTAGCTAACGAAAAGTTATAATAATGGCCCTTAATGTGTTTTTTTAAACTAAAAGCTGCATATACGAGGGCTACTATTTGTATTTCGGGAACTTGCAACACTAATGTTAATAGCTTATTTCTGGCAACACCATAATAAAGTTTGACATTTTTATCATTACGTTTATCGTGGTCATAGAGTCATCCTTACACATGTGGAACTTATTCAATACGTTAGATTTTGTATGAACACTTAGTTGTAAACAAAATTCCTTCTCGTTGGATACCTCATAATTTATCAATCGGTCAAAAAAGGACCACGTCAAGTAATGTAATGAAATTATTAAAAAGTACAACCGTGGTGCTTCAAAAGACGTGATGGTAGCGTTGGCTGACGAGGGCACAGTAACTGGTCACTGAACTATACCGACTTCAGCAGATACTAATCCTAATGTAACATCGGAGCTTCCTCCTTCGTTGTGTAGCAGAATTATCGACGAAGTAAAAGTACCGATAAAATTGGTACTAACCACAGCTTCAAAAAATTTAATACGCCTCACTTAACAAAAGAGGCGCTGCAACACTGCATTATTAGAAAAATTATTAGACATTCATTGCATTAGTGCTACTTCTCTTTATAAAAAAATCGCCACAGGTGACGTGGTGGATATATGCTCATGATGCGGAAACAAAGCAGCAATTGACTGTATGGGTATTCCAACACGAGCTTAATCCAACAAAATTTGTTCGTGGAAGAAGCACTGCGAAGCAAATGGTGGCCTCTTTCTTCGGCCCAATCGCCACTGTTCTGCTTGAGCAATGCAGAGCTATCAATTCTGAATGGTACACGACCATTTGTTTGTCTTTGGAAAAAATCCTAAAAATCCTAAAATTAAACCCCGAAGATTCATCTTTACAATGCGAAGTCTCACACATCGCCTCCAACAGCATCAAACAAAAGTTGTTGGTGAAAGAAGCAGAGCGAATCAAATGGTTTCCCGTTTCTTCGGCCGAATTGGTCATGTGACTACTGTTTCGCTTGAACCCTGTAGAACTGTCAATTCTGAGTGGTACACGACCATTTGTTTGCCAGAAGTCTTCGGAGAAATTCGTAAAACTAACCCCTGAAGACGAATCATTCTTCATCTTGACAATGCGAGCTCTCACACATCTCGTCAAACAAGTGAATTTTTGAGCAGTCAAAACATTGAATCGATGACTCGTCCTCCGTAGAGTCCTAACTTGGCACTTAATGACTTCTTCTCATTCCCGTTGAAGCGTTCAAAGTCATGTTTTGGAGGTGTCTCAAGAGGAATGGAAAAACTACTTTGACAAATGGTTTGAACGTTTGCAAAAGTGTACTGATCAGCAAGGGGAATATTTCAAAAAACAATAAAGCCATTTTCATTTAAAAATTTTTGCTATTATTTGCTATTTCCGAAATATAAATAGTAGCCCTCGTATAAGTATGTAAGCGTCGTTATTACATGTAGTACCAATTAAAAATGGAGAATTAAGATATCTGTGGCAGTGATGATACGATAATAATTTTCTTTTCAAGAAATTAATGAAATTACAATTTCCAGCACCCCTTACTGGAAATTCGACTATTTCTTAATAAATTAACGTGTATCCGTATGTTGCTTGTAATTAACTCTCAAAACACTGGCCTGATTTCAATAAAATATATATGTATGTATGTATATAAATAAATAAATTTCAAGCCCTAAGTTTGCTGCCCAAAATCAACAGCACATTTTGACTATAACAACCGTATTTTTTTTGCCATACATATATTAATTAATTTTCAATATACCTGTATGTACTTCAGTATATATGTATGTACATTTGTATGCATGCCTGAATGTACATCCAAATTCACTTTTACGAATAACATGTGCATACTTATGTATGTACACTTACTCGCTTCCGTTAAAAATAATACATTTTGCAAAGGAAAGGAAAACACATGGCCACTGCCGATTTGTATTATCCGCATGAATGTTTATTTACTTAAATGGTGTGCACATTCGATAATAAATCATATCTACTAATTTTTTTTTGTATTGAACATTTGCTATGGAAAATTTTCCTTAACTTCTACTGGATTTATATATAATTCGAATAAAATACGTATGATAAAAAATATTAAATGAAAGTAAATCTTTATGAATTGTACGTGAGATTGCAATAATGTATGCATACATGCTTATATTATTTTTCTAATCCATATTATTAATATTTAAAAAGCAATTGTGGAAAAAGCGAAATTGAATAAAAAGTAAGAAGGAATACGGCAAATGATTGACGGCGTTCGTACGAGCACTAGAAGCAGCTGCTTTTAATTCATTGGTCCACTGTGCGTTTTGTTAGTTAATGAAAATTTCGATTGAAATAAAATAGACTGAAACTATAGAAAGTCCATGTAAAAAATCTGTTTCCCCTTAAAATTATATAATAATGTAGATATGTATTTTAAAATTACTCATGAAAATCACAAGCTTAAGAAAAAAATTATAGTTCCGCCAATGGCGCTTGTCCTTCAAGTTGGTTTAATTTTTCACAGGCGATTTTAATATATCAGGGCAGTGGTCAAGACCACTGTTGCAAATACTATAGTACTCCCACGTACTTCTAAATGAAAGACATCATCACTTTCAGAGCTCAAGGTATGTGTTAAATTTTGTTGGAATTGGTAAAGCAGAAGCATATTTCATAATTTAAAACTTTAATGGGCATGGTTCCACCCGTTTTCTTTCAATATAATAAGATCAAATAATTCTTTACAGAATTTACTTATAAATGTTTTTGAAATATTTCGGAATCGGCATTAATACATGCAAAAAATATGCATTTATTGCCAAAATATGTAAGAATATGCACTTACCACCGAAATATGCAAAAATATGCAAACCAAACCCATGCCAAATTACTTCAAATTTGATGATTCGGATAGAGAATTAGCCAATACCTTTTTATATATATCACCAAAAAAAATATTAATTTCTATGAGTTTGAGTCCAGGTAATTAACATTAGAATTCGATAGCATTTAGAATTATAATTTGTTCTTAATTACCGAATAGGTGCTCTGATTTAACTCTGAACAACAGTAGTATAATATAAACAATGTTAAATCGGTATAAGGGACGCAAGATTATGTATTTAGCAGAGAATGACAATAAGTACTAAAAAATATGCATAAGTAAATAGTCTTAATTTTTGGTAACTGCGCATAATCCTAATTGTAGCGCAAACAATTTGTATGCTCACATATTTTCTCTCAAGTAACTATGTATAACTAAATTAAGGCACATTAAATACAGGTGCACGCATTAGGTGCAACTCTGCGCTTCTCACATAGTTTCACAAAGTAATTGTCAAAAAATTGTTTGCATTGAGCAAAAAAGCACTAAAGCAAATTTCTTCGTTATAAACGTGTAAAGAAAAAATTAGCTGATGAGCAATCTCGTTGATAAGAGTGCCTGCTTTTTGATATGCCTTGAACTAAGGCTTAAATTAAACGTGACATAACCATAACCATACAAAACAACTGATCAAACCCAAGTAATGGGCAGTACTGCATTTGATTAAAGGTGATTCGCTATAATCATACAAACCAATTAAATTTTAGTTCTGCTTATGTCTATGACATTATGGCATATCATGTCTAACTTAAGCTTAACACCGACTCCAACATACAAGAGCATCTCTACTTCGTTTATGGGAAAAACTAAAATACGCTACAACTAAAAATAAAAAGGAACATATGTACGTATCAAACACATTGACTATTTCTAATACCTTCAATCTGAGTATGTTTATACTCAGGCTATCGATGTTTTAACGGCTATGGATGTTAAATACGCTGAATCTCGGGATATTTATTCATCATTTGCCATCGTATACATCATTTGTGTAAGAAAATGGAATTGAAAATCATTTGTGTATATAAAATGGAATTGAAAATTTATGATTTTTTCAAAACGTGCTTTACGTGTGAATAAAACAGCCCTATATTCACAGCCGATTAATAGTCAGAGTCTTTTAATTTTAGTTGTTGTTGTTTGTACTGCATACTTTAAAAAATGTTGTTGGATGTTTATAGTTATACGTATTCGGTTTAAAACGTATGCATGTTTGTTTTGCATTTTGCGAGTTTTTTATTTTTAGCTGCACGCATTCATAGTATTGACCGTCAACAATACGAATATAATAGATCTATGTATGTTATGTACCTGGCATTCAATAGAGAAAAATAACAGGGAATACAGCTATTGTAATTAGGGAATGTAGTTTGAGGTTTCTTTATAAAAAACATACAGGGTGGGCCAAAAGAAACCAACGGGTGTAAAAGTTTAATAACTTTTTTGTTTATTACTTTTTTTTTATTTTTTCTTTCAGATTATATAGACAACACTTGGAGAATTTATAATGGAGAGGTTCACAAATGAACAGAAAACCAGCACAATAGAATTTTATTATTTAAACCAGAGATCGATTATTTTAACGCAAAGAGCATATCGTCGACATTTTAACGTCAGAATTTCGCCCTCTGAATCGATGATTCGTTGCTTAGTTAATAGCCATCACCAACATGGCAGCGTAAGAGATTTGCCTCGAAATGGTAGACCACGTTTAAGTCGCACTGCGGAAAATATTGAACGAGTACAGCAAAGTGTTAACGAAGCACCAGAAACATCTGGCAGAAGGCGTTCTGCTCAGCTAGAAATGTCTTGTACGTCACTACGGCGCATTTTAAAAAAAGACTTACAGTTATACCCATATAAGGTGCAATTGTTCCAAGAATTAAAACCCGCAGATCATCGGCAACGTCTAAATTTTGTAGTTAAATTTCAAGAGTTGGCCAGAAATGAAATCAACTTTATTGAACATTTGATTATGAGTGATGAAGCTCATTTTCATTTGAATGGCTTTGTTAATAAGCAGAACTGTAGGTTCTGGGGTTCTCAAAATCCAAGCGCCATTCATCAACGCCAATTGCACCCCATCAGGTGTACAGTATGGTGTGGGATCACATCTGAAAATGTCATTGGGCCCTACTTCTTCGAGAATGAAGATGGAAGTGCTGTAACCGTAAATGGAGAGCGGTATCGGTTTATGATAGAACATTTTTTACGTCCTGCTCTTGAAAACAGACCTGGTATGTGGTTTCAGCAGGACGGAGCCACTGCCCGTACTGCCCGAGACACAATGGCACTTTCAAGGCAAATTTTTGGAGAGCGAATAATTTCTCGAAATTCGGAAATTATTTGGCCAGCGCGATCGCGATTTGACAGCACCCGACTATTTTCTTTGGGGTTTTTTGAAAGAGCGAGTGTATGTGAACAAGCCAGAGACAATCCTTGAACTCAAGGCAAACATTGTTGCAGAAATTCAAACGCTACAGCCACAAGTTTTGAAAGATGTTATGGAAAATGCTTTAAAAAGAGCCCATCAGTGCGAAGCTGAAAACGGTGGTCATTTAAGAGACATCATTTTTCATACTTAGTGTAAAAAAATTTCCATTTTGTATATTATATAATCTGAAAGAAAAAATAAAAAAAAGTTAATAAACAAAAAAGTTATTAAACCTTTACACCCCTTGGTTTCTTTTGGCCCACCCTGTACAATTGCGATACAATTTCAGATAGAAGACTGGCACCACATACAGTGTATCAAACACCTGAACAATCGTGTAACTTTTCAGAAAGTAAAACCCTGGTATGATCGAAGCTTTCAAAAGACAAAAATAATTTATTAGATCATTGTAGCATTTTTTCAAAAGAGTCTTGTAGTCAGCCTAATTTAGGTAAATACAAAATACTTTTATGATGAATTTATTGCTTGTTTATAGTTTGCATTCCTTTAAATTCAGCCTTGTTTATTTTAAATTTGTACTATTTTTGTTTATTTTATGGCACAATATGAAACGTTTCATTCGCTATTAAAAAATACTGATGATGTTTATTATTACAATACTTTTTTCTATTGCAAAATTGAGCGAACAAATGTTTCAAATAAACTGACATTGCAGTCAAATGTTTTTGCAAAGGAAATTTTTGTCTTATTATTTATTTATTATAATTACTTTAATTTTGATATTGAAATGGAAAGTTAAAAATCTAACCTTGAAGAAAAATGCTTTCAACATTTCAACAACCTTCTCCGAGTCTTGGGCTGTTACTAATTCCACTGTATAGGGTAAATCATCGGATTTTTGTGTTGTAGCGGCAGTTGAGGAAACATTTAGAACACTGTCCATTTTTTGGCTAAGTCTCGCAATTGGATATAAATCCGAAAGCTGAAATAAAAGAAAATATGATTAATTAATATTTGTAAAAGAGCAATAAAGTGTATAATAAATGTAAAATATAAAAAAAAATTAAACTAATGTAAACATTTATTCCTGCAATTTTAAGTTTTATAAGCATATTCTGGATTATATATCATTTAAACTTAACAACAGATTTTCATGATCAATTATATCTCTCATCTGATAATTAATCAAATGTTAAAAAAAATTATATCATGAAGCCTTGTAAATGTTAGCTTCAATTCTGTCAGTGAGATTTGGGGGCTGCAGCCACCTGTTTCTATATATGAACATTAGCGTGGCCGTTATTTATTTTTTATATATTATATTCTCTCCCAGTGATGGGAAATGTGACACAATTGTGCCATTTTTGGCCCTATTGAGTGTTAGTTGGCACTGTGGCACTCTCGCTCCTTTTCTGGCACTTTTTGTCCACCGAAAAGCTTAAGCGGCATATTTATGACTTCGTTTTTGACGAAAATCGATTATGTTCGATCGTAACTAATCGATTTTTGTCAAACAAACTGAAGCTCCAAAGTTATTTTGTTTAAGCTTTTCGGCAGTGATGGCTCTCATTAATATGGAAACCTTTCTAGTTTTAATAATAGGTATTGAAAACTTAGTAGGATTTGGGGCTTTCTGCTTAATTTTGACATTTGTGTCGACATCTTTGGAACAAAAGATTTTTTTTTTTTTTTAAGAACAAACACAACCCGCAAAGCGATTAGCTTGTCTGCAGAAAACACCCAGAGTCTATGGTGGGAATAGAACCCACTACCTCTAGACTGAGAGAATATCATCGCTACCACTCAGCCACAGGGGCTCTATGTTGACAAAAATTCCCCAGCATAAAGTTGTAGAAATCAAAAATAAAATAGTATTTTTTCATTTCTTTTTTGTCATATTGGAAAACTAAACATAACTTCAAGGACTATTATTTGACGTGTTTTCCAAAGTTTTCATTAGAATATGTTCTAATTGGGGACACAAACAATACTGTTCCTTTTGTTACACAAATGCTTCCGAAGAAGAAAAAAACGATGAAAAATTAAAAGCGAATACAAATCTATGTATATCATACTTTGAAGAATTAAAAAACTCCTTGTAAAGTGTGAGTGAGTTTTTGAAAGATATCGGAGACGTAAAAAATAATTTCAATATGTATCTACTAGGCAAATTCGGCTACGAAAATGATTTTCAATCACCTGCGACCGGTGTAGACCTGTCTTCTCTATCACTATCCTTCTCCTAAAGAAGGTAACACTCCTTACTTCTCTAAAAAAAATTTGGCATGGAAATGGAGAAAAAGTTGTTCCTGATAAATTACCTCCAAATTTTTTCACTGGTAATATGAGGATTCATTCTGCATAATTAACACAACGATAACATTTTTTAGCCATTATTTTATTTTCATTACATAAAAAGCATATATTTCGATTTTCATAAAAATCAGTTTAGAAGTCACTTTCGCATTCAGTCAGGTGACGGTCGCGCGGACAGATTGACTTACGGCGGAATGTAGGGGATATCGTATTTACGTTAAAATGGCTTTATATTTCCGTAAACTGTGACTTTTATAAATCTCTTCTAAAATAATTTATAATATTTTCTGAATATAGGAGACTTAGCGCCCGTGAGCTCTATCTTAAGAAGGTTAGATTATAGGTATTTAATTTCTTGTAAATAATAGAATACCATATGTACATACATATATCTATGTGTGTAAACAAGTAATTTTGAAATGTGTTTTTTGTGAAATTATTGGAATTTTTTAACTATACGCAATAATGTATCATTCAAGGATATACTAAACGAATATCAAGTGCCATCATTTAAATATATATAAGAAGTGGTTTGGCACTATTCAAGTGATTTTGACACTATTTAGAAACAGATTCGGCACGAAATCAAGATTTCCAAATCCCATCATTGTTCTCTCCCCCAAATCGGTTCAATTTTATGTAAAAAAATTGCAAAAAAATTTCATAGCGATAAGTTATGTTTTAGGGGATGCGCCCCCTCATTTATTCAATGTTATTTGTTTGTATATAAATATCCTAAAAAAAACACTTTCCAAGAATATGATATATGGCAATGTTTAAGCTCTTCTATTCAACAACATTAGAAGAAAATAACCAACAAAATACCAAAGATTATGTTTACCAAAATTATATTTATATGGAAATTATTTATACTCAGCATTTATAATAAGAGCTTATATCTTTTAAATTATTTCATACGTATACTACGCAAATTACATGTTAATAAATGGGCTTTAAGGGCAACTTTGAGGGGCGGACGCACCCCCTAAAATGTAAATTATCTCTATAAACTTTTTTTGTATCTTTTTACACAAAACTGAACCAGTTTGGAGGGAGAGAATATAAGAAACAAAAAAAAATTCTCCATTCAACTAACGACCACGATAATGTACATATTTCTTTTGCCACTTTTTTATATATATAGGTCAACTTTTATACAATTATAAGTCTACTTTGACCAAAGCCTAGTAGACTATGTCACTCGATTGTAAAGATTTTGGTCTAATACACCGTGTTTAAACTAGAATATATTCACTAAGCATATGCGAATTACGGCCTGGCCCACTATGTCGACAAGAAATTCTCTGTCGCTTAGTTATATTGTTTTCTTCATATTTTGTTTTTGTTTTCAATATAACTACGCTACAGATAATTTCTTGTCGGCATCGTGGGCCAGGCCGTAAATGTGTCCAGCTGATATATAATCCATCGTTATCAGCCAACTGAATTTATTTCTTTGCGATTTGGAAAAGCTGTAGCTAACAACTTTCCCAAAATCAAGAAAAATTTTGGGTAAAGAGCTTTGAGACAGGAACTGCGAAAAAGGGACATATAGTATAATTGTATTAAATATTTAGCAGAATAATGGAAACAATCGGGTATGTACTTTGTGAAATGAACAAATGAATATTTTTGCAGAATTAAGTGAAAGAATTTGTTGTATTGAAGTAAAAAACAGGAAGTGAAAAAGATTATTAATATAAAGAAAGTGATTAAATTTTGTTTTAAAGTGGTTACCGATTACAGTTTATTAATTTTTACTTCTTAATTATACAAATCACACTATTCTGTGTGTGAGGCCACAAGGTATAGAATACGTTAAATAAATACCACAAGGAAACAAGTAGTAAGGAAGATATAGTGACTGAGGGAAAATATAAATTACACTGCACAACAAAATAAATAATGGGTTTTTATTATGTTTAAATAAAAATGACCGATCCTTATGTATTTTTATCTCCTAACAAATTTGAAATATTTTGTTTTATGTTAAGCACAATATCTCTGAAAATAGATAGGCTAGAAAACTAATAAACTTTTTTTTCGTAATCGGATTACGAAACTTTTCTATGTTTTAGAGAAAAACATGGACTTGTAAGGCAAAATAGTATTTTTTTGCAGCAAAAAGAACCGAAAAACTATGTTTTTCGAGTAACAATTAATAGAGATTAGCATTACACAATTTGTATGCAAGCCGGATATCTGAATAATTCGGATTAAAGATGTCCGGACTATCAACATTGTACTGTATTTAATATTAATAAAATTTATTAGTTAAAGAACTTAGTACGTTGCAGTAAAATATAAAAGATTTATGGCCATTTAAAAAATTATGTTTGCATGTAAATGCATCAGTTCCTTCCTTCTCCTATAAAATATCGAAAATTCTAGCTACACCTTTCTTACATTAGGCCATCGATATGTTTATTTATATACGCACATACAATGTATGTAGGTATGTGCATTATTATTAATTTTATTTAGAAAAATATAATTTTGTATGTATTAAAGTGAAATAATCAGTACGACCCTAATGTTTACAAGTATAATAAATGGCTACAGTTTGGTTCTTCTTGATTAATATTGTAGTTTATTTTGACTTTTCCTTGTATTTTCCGGAAACTTAATGTCTATTGTATTTGGGGAACAGTTGCATACAAACAAATATGTTTGCGTTACTGCAAATACATTTGTAAAATATATATGTTTATGTACATACATACATAATACATTTTATGTAAACATCAGAGATGGAATCGTTGTTCACCCTCGTGAGCAAACAAAAATTTTAAGTAAAACGTTATTTTACCGAAATATATTTTATATGTAGGGAAAGTTTTTTATGACATATGCCGTTTTCGCTATATTTAAATTATTGACATAAAAATCCATTTTTAGTCCACCTGCCACAAAATACCATTTTTTGCAACCTAGAAGAAACTTTTATATGTTAGAATTTCTTATTTTACCGGAATCACGCTGCTAAAATTAATAATTCATCAAATTTTTAATCAATCTGTTGTATTAACAATACATGCATCCTTTTTCTCGTACACGAGTTATGTTTAATAATTTATTTTCGAATATTTAAGTTTTCGTTATAAAATCTACGATAGAATTCCATGAAAGTAACGTTATGTTACAAAAAATAGCACTATCTTACAAAATCGTACAACCTTTGAAAAAATATAACCCTGCTTTAATGAGTTCTTGTTGTGTTTTGAAAATTTTCAAAATGGGTCAAGCAGGGTTGCATTTTCTCAAAAGTCGTACGATATACGTATAGGATAGTGTATCACAGCCAGTGATACCAATTTAGCCATTTTCTGACTAAATTTAGCAATTTTTCAGCCGGAAGAAAAGTGAATTTAACTATTAGCTATTTTTTTAGCCATTTTTATTTTAATCTAGTTATTTTTTAGCTGTTTTTCCAAAAATTAAATTTGTTTGTGAGTTTTCATAAAAAAGTTTAAATCGCAGCAAAGAAACACTACCAAAAAACACAACAGAGCAATATCTTATGGTTTTCGCATCAATATCAATAAGCCACGATTCAAACTTGTAATTTTTGTTGCAACAACTTTTTATTTTTGTGTTAAAATGATATAGAGAGGAATACAAAATGTATGTTTTTCTATTTCAATACTCTCCCACATATTGCAAGTCTACAAGAGCTTATATGAAAGAGATGGCAAAATTGGTATCGGGTCCAGTTGGTGGTTTATAATAGCAATCAAAAAAAGTTAATTTATTTTACACGAGGGAAAATAATTTTATTTATTACTTCAATTTATTGATTTTAATTACTTTAAAAATGTTCCCGATTTGCTTAAGAATATACCATATGAAATACCTTTTTGTTTTAAGTTGTTAAGTTCATGAGTTTTGCGCTAAGCCATTTTTTAGCTCGTTTTTAGCCATTTTTTAGCCTTTTTTTCGTCTACATTTAGCCATTATTGGTGAAGGAATTCTGGCATCAACCCTAATAAGCCATATTTTTGTTCTTTTGCTTTCATACACTTGTATATATGTATATGTATTTAAAATAAAAAAATGTTTAACGGTAAAATAATTTAATTTACGTAAACAAGTTTCCGAAAATATTAAAAGAAGATTCCTCAGTGCTTTATTGATTGTATGAAATAATAAGCTTAATAATCAAAATTAAATTTTTATAATATGTACAAAATAAATAAGTCGTCCGTTAGGGAATTTCTAACAAAATACACAAAGTGCACTGTGTCCCTTAACAGCTTTTAGCGCTGTCTGACTGTCGACATAGAGGGTTACCTCCTTTGGACTCCTGCCTCGCAATTTACCACACAACCATAGAAAATAAATTCTTTGATAACTGACGTGTAATTCCAGTTTAATACCTTCGGTTGCAGATATTAATATATAACGTAAAAAATTTCTTAACTGCAGGCTACAGAATAAAATATTCAACTATTTCTAATTCGAAAATAAAATCTACAAATCAAGTTCTTTAATAAAAAAAATACACATACTTAGGTCCACTATATTGCAATAAAGCAAAAATAATCGAGCCTATTATCTATTACTTGTTTAGTAGTAAAAATTAAAAACACTTTTCGCGGATGATCAATTATAATTAAATAGAGATTTTAAAAAACCATAAAAACCTCAAATTTTGAATTTTTATCCGATCAACACATTAAAATTATGAGCTGATAAAAGGAAGACATATCTTTTCAATGGTATCAAATTGTCTTAATTTAATTAATCACTTCTCATTTATTTTTGAAATAAATTGCAAAAAAAACGTCTTTCGCCAATAAATACCATATTCGTGTTCAGCGACCCTGAATTAATTAGAAAAACATCACATTTTAAAGGTTAATTTTTTTTTGTTGCATAGTGTTATCTGCGACTTACGTAGTATATAATTTTCAGAAGTTTCATGTTAGCTGTCAGGACAATCGTGCCAAAACTCTAGTCACCATGTATTCGTTTACGTTTAAGTATTGAGAGCTCATGTGCTTATTGACCATCTCAACGTACGTATCGCACATTCACTACAATAGTGTCATAACTCACAAAAATAGTTTTACAGAAAACACGTTTAAGGTTTTAAATTTACATACAATTCAATGAAAGCATGAATGAACAAATATTCTTCTCTCAGTAGGTGACAGTTATAAGAAATTTTTACGCAAGTTAAAATACCAAATGCCGAATGAAAAAACGAATTTTTTGAGTTATGACACTATTGAAGTGAACGTGCGATATGTATGTACATTAGAGTGGCCATTACTTATTTTTGTTGATTACTTTTATTCTCACCCCCAAAATCGGTTCAGTTTTATGTAAGAAAATGCAAAAAAATTTCATAGCGATAAGTTGTATTTTAAGGGGGTGCGTCCGCCCGACAAAGCTGACTTTCACGTCCATTTTTCAATGTAATTTTTTGCATATGACTATCTTTTAAAAAATCATTTTACAATAATATAATATATTGCAATATTTTAGCTCTTCTAGTATACATTATTAGTCTCAAAGAAAGTTTTTTGCTAAAATTAACATTTTAGGAAATAATGAAGAAAATAACCAACAAAATACCACAAATTATATATAACAAAATTGCATTTATGTGGAAATTATTTTACTAAGCCCTTATAACAAGAGTTTATATCTATTAAACTATTTCATACATATATTAAGTATCGTCATAAGAGAACTAAAAACAAAAAAATACCTTGAATATATGGGCTTGAGGGGTAACTTGAGGGCCGGAGGCACCGCCTAAAACACAATTTATTGTTATGAAATTATTTTGCATGTTTTTTTACATAAGACTCAACCGATTTGAGGGTGAGAACAAAAGAAATCGACAAAAAAATTCTCCATAAAACAATCGGCCACCCTAATGTACATACATACTGTGTATCTCGCCTGACAAATGTATCTAGTTCTTAAATTTTAAAATATACATATTTATATATGATTAATCGACTATTTATTAAAACGACCTTTAGCGCTAGTGTATATACTAGATCAAATACACAGTTTTATGTTATAATAAAATTAAATAAAAAAAACTGATGAATTGCCCCAAAGAATTTAAAAAAATTAATAATGTGAAATATTTCTTTATTATTACTATTATTTTGAAAAATTCGGCATAATTTTTTTTCACTGCAGTAAGGAAGTTCAGTGAATATCAAAGAGTTTAGTAAGTTTTTGTATTAAAAGCAGATACAATCTAAAGTAAATAAGTTTATAGTGTTTTCACACTGCAAGTTAAAACTGGTTTTAACGTTAAAACATAAACAGCTGATTTTGCATTCACACTGCAAGTTTGTTAAATTCAGGTTTTAACTCACAGACTATTTTATAACTTTCCTGAAAAATAAAATAAATCTCGCGCAGAAATTCGTGTGTTTTTTGTTGTATTTATTTTATATTTTGTAAATAAATATTTTAAAATTAAATTGAGCTAATTATACAAAGTTAAGAAGTGCTTGGAAATGAAGTTATTGTATATAAAAAAAATGCACAAATACATTACAAAACAAAACTTTTTTATCAGCGAATCGATATTAGCCATATCGTCTATTTTCACTTCCCAGAGGTCAATGAAAATATTTTCGTTCTTTTTCTTCAAAAAAAACTGCTATTTTCCATAATTTTTTGATTATTGTTGCTGCTGCATCCGTTTTTAAGTTTAACAATTTCAAGCGACATCTATTGTTATTCACTGGGGATAAACATTATCAGCTGCTTCTAGTCATTTTGACTTGGCAGCACTAAATTTATCACAGCGAAAACAAGTTTGCATTTCACAAAACCAACTTAAAACCAAATTTAAAATGGGTTTAAGTTGGTTTTAACAACAACAATTTGTATGGTAAAACCAGGTTTTAAGAGCTGGTTTTAACGTTGAAACCAACTTTTATTAAAACCAGGTCAATGTGAAAATACTATTAGATAGTTTTGGCAAGTAATCTAGGAAATTGTGCAATATACACTTAATTTTATTTGAATAATTTTATATATGGTTACTAGGGTACCGTCAATCGGTTAACCGGTTAATTACTACCCGATTAACTGATCGGTTAATTTAAAATCGGTTTTTTCGGTCAACGATTAAACCAGTTAATTTCAGTCGATTAACCGATTAACCAACGTAACAAATCTTTTCATATTTTTCAGTATTACAACTTATTTTTTGTGTGAATAATTATTTTTTTCGTCTCATTTGCAAAAGGTGAGTGCTTAGAAATCATTTTTCATACAAACAAAGAAGTATGTTCAGTGATCCTAACTTAAGTAGAACTTCAAAATCTTTGGACATGACTATAAAATAGTTTCACCAGAAACTGGTACGTACTCTCACTGGAGGGAATTATTAAGTTTTTATTTAATAATTAAATAAAAGCCAATAGTACTGTTGCCAACGATTTAATTAAGGATTCGATTTAATGAGAGACAGTACAAAAACAAAAGCCAAGAAATTCACATATTAACTTTTTGCAGAATATTCATTGCTGAGCTCTGTCATTATGAGTCAGATGATGACCCGCCAACAGAAGTAACTATCGATAGTATTACAAGAAATGTTTAAAAAAAATTAACCGAATAAGTTTAAGAATTATTATGTGTGCTTTTGATTTTAATAATAAACTCAAATTAATAAATAATTTATGCACTTTTATTGGTTGAAAACACTTGATTTATTGAAAAACTTTATTAATCTGTTAACCGGTTAATACCAAAATTAACCGATTATTAACCGATTAAGGAAAAACCTCGATTAATTAATCGAGCGATTAACCGATTAAAGCAAAAATCCTATTAAATGAATACCCTAATGGTTACCATATGTATTTAAAGACATTCTAACATCTAAATATTTACACTTAAATTAAAATTAATGTCACTTAAAAAAATTATCACACATGATTTGTATATAAACAAAATTAAGTATTAAAACATTATTTTGTATTTGATAGCAGAGTAAAAATATTTTGTTTTTTTCTCAGCACAAAAAAGTTTTGACGTAAATATTTAGAAGAAAAATAAATTTTTTATAATTTATGAATATATCTCTACATTAAAACAAAGAAAAATAATATTAAAAATACAAAACTAATAAATTATGGCCCATCGGAGAAATGTTTTCATACACACAGTCATATATATATTTTTAATGCCTTTTTAATGGCTTTCAAAAAGTAGCAGTTTAAATTTAATTTTTGTTCCGAACATACACATGTATGCGTCTTGTCCAAAATTATGGATTAGCATTTTTTTTAATAAAATCTATTAAATCTAATATCTAACTTACATTAAAAATTTTTTTCATGAAATTAGTGGCATGAAAATCTTTTAATCTTCAATAGGAGGCCTGGAAGAGCAACATATATCAAAAGTGTTGCCAAAAATTCATCAGAGTTTCATTCTACGTCCCTATACATATGAATATATGTATATTCTCTTTTATATCGCTACAATTAGAAAAAGTTGCGTGCAACAAAATTCATGAAATTTCATGAAAAAATGCTTAATGTAAATCAGGTAAGCTTTGCTTTAGTCACTTGAATAATTTATAAAATTTAGAAATGTGTAGTTGCTTTTAATTTGAAATTTATTTTCTGGTGGTACAGCGTTGTCTATATGAATTTCATTGCTGCTGTAACAAATCGTCAGTAGACTTCAACCATATGATATGAATCTAACAGCAACAATGAAATGCATATAAACAACGATGAACCGCCAGCAAATAAATTTAAAATTAAAATAAACTTCTGTGTAGTTACGTAATTTTTCATATCAGCTAACGATGTGTAGGTAGAAATTTCTTTAAGAAAAACAAAGCACAGAAAATTTGTTATTGGCTGCAGGAGTTAGTTCGTTGAATATAAAGCAAATGACGGTCTTCCAGAGCACGAGATCAATCCCTGGCCATATTGATAAAATATATTATTGAGTTCTTGTTTCAATTTTGATATTTGTTCAACTTCTCATATCTTAAAATGAAAGTTGTTCTAAGAAAAAAATTTTGCGTAACGGTTCAACAGTCAAATGGTCATAGGATTCAGCTAAACACCTCAATAATCAATTTCAATGTATTTTTAATAAAAAATATTTTACTGACGAAGTAAAATAATTATTTGGGATTATAAGTGCGTTAATAAATGTTAAACTTAAATTGTAACAATTCCCAAAAATACACTAATCAATATAGATGTTTCTTTTTTCTATGCTAATTCAGATCACAATAAAATTAATAAAAGTGCTTTATAGCAATAATCAAAGCACATCAATCAGGTACCCGCATTGCTACAGCAAATATTCCAACAACAATAACTACATGTACTTTGTTGGTAAAATTACCATCTTACTTTTCAAAACAGGGTAACATCGGCAGACAGAGTGTTTCATATACGAAATGTCAAACATTATGCAAAACTGATATTCGTTAGGTGTTTAGGTGGATAACCCAAATAAAAGCATGTTTTTAGGCTTATACCTACACAATCCAAATTTGACATTTGGCTTGGTATAATGACACAAGTCATCTGGTGTAGTGCTGCCACCTAAAAAATGCGCCTTGGCAATAATGTAATGGGTCCAATTCAGCTATATTGAAAACCGCACACCCGTGCTTTCACAATAATAAAGAGAGCAATAAGAGATAATTTGTATTTTTATCAATTGTTAATACCAATCAGGGATACCACATTAATATCATACTTTTCATATATGCCGGTTGTGTAGTCGCATTTTATTAGACAACAATGGATTCTTTTTAAATTAGTTTAATTTCAAGGTTTTCTACTTTTTAGAGATTGAATAATCATATCTGAAACTAAGTTATTATTTACTATTTTAAATACATCAAATGTGCATTAATCTCTTTTTGAAAACAAGAAATAAGCCCAATTCACAAACTTGTGCAAATGGCCTTGCATCGTAGCATGTGCAATACACATAACATATACAATACAATACACTTTTTATACCATGTTCACACTCTGGTGTTTAGCATCTCATTTGTGTTCAAGAGCTTAAACACGATGATTTTGAGACGTATTACCATACATTGACTTGTTTTGTTAAACATCCGAAATGATATGTTTCAGATTTAAATAACTTTTTCTTGTTATTAAATGGTGGCACTTGATAACATTATTGCTCAAAATATATTACATTATTTATAAAAACATTTATTGTTTGAAATAAATTCAGTGAAGTGCGACTTTGACCCGCGCACGAAGGGTTCCGCACGGGCACGAGATATGTAATTCAATACGAACAATAAAAACTATAGTTTTGGCATTTTTTCATTTTTGGGTTTTTCGGTTTTAAGTGGTTTTTTTTAGTTTGGGGGATTTTTGAGTTTATTGGCGCTTTCTGAGTTTTGGCACTTTTTTCACGTTTTTACAATTTTTTTTTGGTTTTTGAAGTTTTTTTAATTTTGGCAATTTGTATTATTTTGGCGATTTTTTTTAATTTTGGCGTTTTTTTCATATAGGTGATTTATTTTTTTTTTGGTTTTGGCGATTTTTTTAGTATTGGCTTTTTTCCGTTTTGAGGATATTTTTCTGTTTTTTTGCGTTTGTTTTAAATTTTGGCGATTTTTTTCGTTTTGGCAATTTTTTTTAAATTTGGCGATTTTTTTAATTTTGGCGATTTTTTTTCACATAAACAATTATTTTGGTTTGGGCGCATTTTTCGCGTTTTGGCGATTTTTTTCGGTTTTAGGCGTTTTTTTCATATTGGCGATTTTTTTTCATTTAAACGATTTTTTCGAAATTGGCGATTTATTTTAGTGCTAGAATTTTTATTTTAATTTTGTCGATTTTTTTTTTGATATGGCGATTTTTTTTAAATTTTTGGCGATTTTTTTCAGGTTTTTGGCGATTTTTTTCGGTTTGGCGATTTTTTAATTTTTGGATTTTTTAGTTTTACCGTTTTTAAAAATTTCAAGACTTTACCTCTAACGGTCTCCAAGATATAGCAATTTGTCAAAATTACACAGTCAAAATTGCATTAACTGATGGACCACCCTTTAATTTAAATTTTTTAATATTTTAATGTTTATTGTTGTAGTCTATATAAAAATACACTAATTTTACAAATTTCAAGTGTCAATATACATATGTACATACAATTGTATGTATATTACATGAGATTTTAAAATTTTTCGTCACTCGTTTTGGAGCACCCTTTAACATCTAATTCTCATGTATTTGTTGTTGTAGTGGCCAAGGTTCTACATACTCTGTCCAAATTTCAGGTCCGTAGCTCTTACGGTTCCTGAGAAAATACCGTGTGACGGACAAACGGACAGCGTAGCGAAAACAATAGGGTTCCTTTTTTCACCTTTGGTGTACGGAACGTTAAAAAGTACAACAAATAAAAACAGAGCTGTTCGGAATTTCTTATGTGTACAATAATTTACAGACAAGACATCAATCTTAAACATCTCAAATGTAATGTGAATGGTTATGTTAAGTTTTAAAAATACACGTTTAAAAACATAAGTGTGAAAATAGTATTATCCCTGCAGAAAATTTGGTGGCAATTGATAAAAACGTACTCAGCCTATGACTTGGGAAAATGGGAGTGGACTTCAAAAGTAGGGTGAAAAAATAATATATTCTGTAGATGGTTACATATTCACCATTGTCGTGATGTATCGTAGTGATCTTTTGTCAATTTAATTGGGACTTGGTCTAGTATTATAGTAAACGGCACTGAACAAGTTCAATGTAGTTGGAGGTCCTGATCCTATCAGACAGTATAAACATAATGTTCACTGATCCTTCCGATGGTACCGCCAAGCGACTCTGCAACCAGCCCCTTAACTATAATTATATATATACCTAAAATTATCTGGTACTTATACTTTTGAAATATAAGTGCCTCTGTGGTCGAGTGGGTGGTGTGCAAGCTGGGGATGCCAAACGGGAAATCCCGAATCCCGGGATTTTTGGGATTTGGCAGATCCTGATTCCCGGGATTTGTAAAATTCAAGCCCGGGATTGCATAGCAATTTTTATATAAAAAATCATTTATATATTAAACTTTTCGTTGATTTTATGCTATTTTTATATAATACTTAAAAGTCCCATACAATTTTATACGTACAGTTTTAACAATTTAATGACTATTCGTTACACATTTCTTATAAATCAACAACAAGAGCAAAATAAATTAAACACTTTCTCATGGTTATTTTAATCAAAGGTGCTTCAATATACAGGTAAGAATTATTTTGAAAACTAAAAAAATTTTTGAGCTTTGGAAGGGAAATAACATTTGAAAATTCATAAGTTTGACAAATTTATTCCGTCTTATTATATATTAAGAGAGCAATTATGAATAAAATTTCAAGAGCAGTTTTTCCCGGGGAATAATTTCAAACCGTAGCAAATAATATACAAAACAAAATATTAAAAAACAAAAGGAAAAATAAAAAAACTAATTGGAAAATGGAGAAATTTCCAGCGGCTATTTATTCATAATTGCAGTGTATAACTATGTACATATATGTCGACTCCTCAACGATATGCAAAAAAATGGGCAATTATTTACTTGTCGGTAACAATTGATTACTATTGACAGCTCCTTACAATTGAAGAAGAATACAATACAAGACAAGAGCAAACTTTTTGTTGTCGGGTTAACGTAAACGTAAGAAATAATTAGCGATTAATGCGTTTCGATTTTCAAAAGTCCATATTTATGTTCATTTCGGTTAAGATTATAGAAAAAATGTACATATATTGAAAACAAAAACAAATTTTCATATTTAGTTTCAGTATAAATTCTCTAACATCAAATGTGATTAATCATTAGAAAATTGTTAACTTTAAAGACAATTGCGTAATGATATATTATCAACATCAAACCTTTTAAAATGCTTAAAATTTGTTATTAAAGTAATATTTATTAAAAAAAAATAATTTATTTTACCAAAAAATTGTAGATCCCGAAATATCGAAAATCCCGAAAATTGGGATTTAAGAATCTTGAATCCCGGGATTTTCTAAAATCGATCCCGATTGGCATCCCTAGTGCATGACATGCCGGAAGTTGTCAATTCGAATTCCAAATAATATTTGCCTTAAAATAAATTATATAATTGTTACAATTAAGTGTAGGAATGACATTTTTAAATAATTTATATTATTCTACACTTATTAGGTTCTTATGAGGTGGTTCGGTGACAAGTCACAAGGTGTATACAAAGTATCAATTAACCCCATCCTAGGCCATCCCCATGTAAAAGTGACTGGTCCGCTTCATACGAAGTGTTAGAACTCGGACTGGTCCCTATCACTTGGGAAGCGATCACGTGACTAGTCTTGTGTCAGTTCCATTTCCTTCAGGGATGTTATTGGGCATAGCTCAAAAAAAATATTTAAATGCTTCGATCAAACATTTTTCTTTAATTAAAAGTTGCCGTTTACGTAGCAGATTCTGAGTTGAAAGTTAAAAAATCATAGAATTTTTGTGCCTTATTACTGGTATCACGCAGATTTTTGATTTAAATAAGTTTTTTTTTAACATACACAACCCGCGAAGCGATTAGCTTGTCTGCAGAAAACACCCAGGGTCTATGGCGGGAATTGAACCCACGACTTCTGGACTGAGAGGGACTCAGCCACAGAGGCACCCTATGTATGTATGTATATTGTTTGAATGAACAATATTTGTAACAAAAGCTTTGAAAATAATATCCTACCACTACTTTCCTTTATTTACTCTTAAGCAAACAAATGCATCACGCTTAATTTAATTATGATTATTTTTACCACAATTGAAATTACAAAAATTGTATAATCCATTAAGCAATTAGCCGAATAGCTTGAATACTGATTTAAGAATTATCATGATAATTATTAGCTAAGCATGAAAAATTACTCAAATATACATATCGCATCTTATCAACAAGAGGGTATTAAATCAAAATTTTAAAATTTAGAGACGAAAAACTGTTTGTAGTTATATATTTTAAGAGAATTTGAAAGTTCGATTACATCATAGTAAGCAAATTCCATTTGAAAATATATTTCAATTGTTTTTATTTTATTGGGGAAGAATATATATGTTTTGAAAAGAGTCACAACTCAAACAAAAATTGAGCAAATTTTATCATAAAAACTATTACATTTCGAATCAAAATCATAAAATAACACTAATTTTATCAACAAAAGAGTAATCGGAATACGCTGAAATTTTAACAGTTGATATACATATATTGATGTTGTTAGTTAATTTCTTGCAAAAAGTGAAATTTTAAAAATATTTAGTTAATACCCTTTTGTTGATAAAGTGCGATATGTGTATATCGATGATCACAAGTAGAAAGGCCCTAACTCGTATTTTCATAAAATTGAGTTTTTCAGTGATTCCAATACATTTGACACAAATGCACCTCGTTATTGCAATAGTGCAAAAAATAACTCTTTTAGAAGCAGTTGTACAAAGCAGTTGTACTAGCAATTGTACTATTTATTTTTATGTTTTTACAATCTGCTGTAAACTTACAGTTATTTTAGTTAGGGCTTTTCTACTTGTGACCAACGATATGTAAATAACGTTTCATATAAAGAAAATAGGTTCAAAACTTTTACATTTAGGACAACTTTGTATGCGCTTAATTACCAAACCATATTTGCACTTTCCACTTTGGACACCAATGTGAGTAACATATAAGTACAGGGTGGCCCAGAAAGACCGAAGTGTTGTGAATTCCTTATAACTTTTTATTTAAGACATATTTTTTTAATTTTTTGTTTTTTAAATACAGTAAATTTATAGGGAATATTTTTAGATTAGTTATTAAAAATTGTATCCCGCAAGTGGTGGCCATTTTCTGCTTCGCACAAATGTGCTCTTTCCATTTCCATTATTCATAACTTATTTATGAGTGACGAAGCCCATTTCCAATTAAATGGGTTTGTTAACAAGCAAAACTTTAGGATATGGGCTAAGGAAAACCCGAGAGTACTTCATCAACGACAATTACACCCAGTTAAGTGTACTGTTTGGTGCGGTGTTTCTTCAGAAAGGATCATTGGCCCATATTTTTTGGAAAATGAAAGAGATGTCGCCATTTCCATCAATGGTGATCGATATCGGGCCATGTTGGAAAATTTTGTAAGGCCAGCCGTGGAATACCATCCGCAAATATGGTTCCAACAGGATGGAGCCACAGCGCACACTCCGAGGGCCACAATGGCTATTTTACGCGACATCTTTGGGGAAAGAATAAATTCGCGTAGAAGCAATTTTAATTGGCCTCCGCGTTCCCCGGATTTAACCGCTCCAGACTGTTTCCTTTGGAGTTATTTAAAAGGGAAAGTTTATGTTAATAAGCCTAGGACTATTGAGGAATTAAAAACCAATATTCCAGACGAAATTAACAACATAACACCGGAAGTTTTGCGAAAGGTCATGGAAAATGTGTTGAAAAGAGATCATTTGTGCGATGCAGAAAATGGCCTCCACTTGCGGGATATCATTTTTAACAACTAATCTAAAAATATTCCCTATAAATTTACTGTATTTAAAAAACAAAAAATTAAAAAAATATGTCTTAAATAAAAAGTTATAAGGAATTTACACCACTTCGGTCTTTCTGGGCCACCCTGTACATATATTTAATAATAATGGTTAATTGAAACGAAATTAATTTTGAATTTTTATAATTTTTAAATATTTAATTTTGGTATTTTTATTGAGTTCACTCATTAAAAAAAAATATTTTTTTTCCATTAATACGCAGCAAAAAATGTTCAAGATTTTGTAATGGGTAGTACTCTTTTAATGGCTTATAAAGTAACGAGTGGGTACATATTTATCTAATTATTTTATATGTATAATAATGACTGTCCTGTAATGAAAAAAATAACAACATATTTATACCACTATGCGAAAGATACTTATTGTAGTACTGTCTAGTTTATAACAAAATATATATACCTACAGAAAAATTTATCGTAAAAATGAGCTTCGAAGACTACAAAAAGAAAAAACTGCTAATTAACTTTTGAATAATTTTAAACAAAAAGTAATCTTAATTTTTTTGCATATTTTTATGCAAAAAATAACCCATAATATTTTGAATACTTTTAGGTAATCAGTAATCTATTAACTTTTGGATGTTTGTAGGCAAAAAGTATACTTTTTGAACTTCTCAAACCAAAAAAAATGGGTTATTCAGTCAAATTATAAGTACTTACGACTGGGGAGTACATACACTTTTTTGCATTCTAGTAGGCAAACTTTTTTGCTGGGTATAAACATCGCACAAGCTTTTGATATGTTGAACGTGGACTGCCGTGATATACAGTATTAAGAATAAGGTTCTGAATTATTTTTTTATTATTTCGGTTTTCAGGTTTTGATTTATATTGTTTTCTTTCAGACAGCCCCAGCCCTGAAACGTAGTGAACATTTTAATGTTTTGATTTGTGATAAAAATATAAAGAAAAAACTGTTTACAATTTTAATATCAGTTACATTGTATGTGTCAAGTATCGTTGCAAACGGATAATAATAATTACATAAGTAGTATATCTAAATATGCTGAGCCGCAAGGCATTAAAATGAGGTTTAAATTGTATGAGCGTGTCAACGCCCACTTTTTAATAACAAATTTATAGCCTTGCATTACCGCAGTTTATATGCCAAAATTCAATAAAATTGCTTCCATTGAGCGCCTTATATTAGCTTTTTTAATTCTGACTTTTATGGGCGTAGCCCCGCCCACCTGGCCAATATTTCCGAGTCTTCAGATTTTTTTTATATTATTTCGAATTTCAGCTCAATAGCACAAATTTCAATTTTTATGGGCGTAAACCCGCCCCCCTTAAGTAAAATTTTTTGGTTTTCAGATTTTTCTTCTTCATTGCTCACCTAGATCTTCTCGTGTACCAAATTTTAGCTCTCTAGCATTAGCGGAAGTGCTTCATCAATTTTATGAGTGTGTCAGTGGTCAGTGGTCAGTGAGTAAGTCTTAAAATATGCACTTTTTGCACCTCTATATCTCCGGAACCTTTCATTGTAAAACTTTCAAACACCGCGTATGAGGTTATATGAATTTATTCTAATTATGGTTTAAATATCGTAATTATACGATTGCGGGGAACAAAGTTATGATGTGGTAAAAACAGCTCGAATGGCTTCCTGTAAATATACACACTGCGTACATTGGCCAGAACTTGGCCTGGCGCACTAATGTGCTCCTAGATTTTCTTTGTAATCTGCTAGATTTAGTTTTTATTTTTATTTGGGAAACATATTTATGATCAAAACAAAAATGTTGGCTCACAAAAGCCGTTGCATGTAATTTGAATTTAGAAACGCATCAATTGCACAGAAATGTATACAACACACGTATGCATCTACAGTCGTCCGTGACTTTGCAAATATATTTGCGTTTTCTGATGAATATTCGATAACAGATTAGTTATTTCTTTGAATTATCATTGTTTTCTTAACTTCCTTAAAATTATTTTGAAACAATTATATAATTTATTTTATTTTAAGTATTTAACAATTATATTATACTTATATTCAATTTGAATAAAATGCAATATTTAAGAAATTTATTATTCGACATATTGTCATAATTATATTTTAATTTGAAATTTATTTGCTGGCGGTTCAGCTTGGTCTATATACGTATTTCATTGGCGCTTAAACCAAATCATCAGTAGACTTCAACCACAAATTTTAAACAGTTACAAACCTCTTACTTTATGCACAGACTTTCAAAAACTATATGAGAATTCATAAAACAATAATATTTTTGAAAATCACAAAGACAAAATAAGCTTAATAGGCTTTGTAACTCATACAAAACCCAGCAAATAATTTATATTCGATATGACCAAGCTGAACCACCAGCGAATAAATTTCAAAATAAAATATAATTATGACAATATGTCGAATAATAAATTTCTTAAATGTTAAATTTTAGATTTTATTTTTCATTTTGCCTTGTAATTACTTTTATTGTTATCCAATGGATTTCTAATTGTATAAAGGTGTAGAAAAATAAAATAGATTCATATCGAATATAAATTATTTGCTGGGTTTTGTATGAGTTACAAAGCCTACTAAGCTTATTTTGTCTTTGTGATTTTCAAAAATATTACTGTTTTATGAATTCTCATATAGTTTTTGAAAGTCTGTGCATAAAGTAAGAGGTTTGTAACTGTTTAAAATTTGTGGTTGAAGTCTACTGATGATTTGGTTTAAGCGCCAATGAAATACGTATATAGACCAAGCTGAACCGCCAGCAAATAAATTTCAAATTAAAATGCAATATTTGAAAAAAATTATTAAATTCTTATATATTAAATTGAAGTATTCTAAAAAATTTCTTCAAATCTACATCGCTTTATTTTATTAAATCTTCTTCTTGCTTTAAAGAAATTTGAATTAATGTTCAAAACAACATTTTTTTTTGGTTTAAATCAACAACAATTTTATTAAATAAAGGCTACATTTTTCTAATTTACTTTCTTTAAGAATGTCAATTTAATTATTTTCTTCTGTAGTTTTGATTAGGATGCGATTCTACTATTTTACCACTGTTTTAATTAATATTCGTGTATGTTCTGGCTTCCACATCGTTTTCACATGTTTTCTTGTGGGATCGGATGATAAAACACATGCTACGCCTGTTTAAGTTTAAATTTAGAAAATAAAAATTAATAGTAAGTGTTCTAGCATCCGAATTTAGATGAAAACAATTTTTAAATGGACGATTTCAAACTTTTAGATTTCTTCGTTTTCACTTTTGGCAAAAAAAATCGTTATCTTTTCATTTGTTAACAGTCTTGTGAAAAGAATACGACTTTTTTGCTCAAAAGTGAAAGCAAAAAAAATATAAAAATTTAAAATCGTGAATTTCCAAATTTTTTTCTTCTAAATTCGGATGCTAGAACACTTACTATTAATTTTTATTTTCTAAATTTAAACTTAAACAGGTGTAGCATGTGAAAACGATGTGGAAGCCAGAACATACACATATTTATTTATTCGTTGAACTAATTTTTATTCTAGTTAACAGATTATACAATATTACTACATATTTCACAAAAATCTTATTGGTTTTGAAAAAAATTTTTTATTTTAATAAATGTTCTTTATATTTAAATGAAATTTAGGTCTACTAATTTTTTCCTTAATATTACCTGCGACATTTGGTTTGGTGCATTCATAAAACGGATGGTACTCTTATGGACTTTCAGCTTTAGTAGGGTATTAAATCGGTTAGTTTCTACCCGGTTAACTGATCGGTTAATTTAAAATTAGCCTTTTGCGACGAACGGTTGAACTGGTTAATTTCAGTCGATTAATAGACGTAACAAGTTTTTCGTATTTTGTAGTACTAAAACTTATTTTGTATGTGAATAATTATTTGTTTCGTCTCATTTACAAAAGGTGAGTGTTTTAAAATTATTTCTAATACAAACAAAGAACCATAACTGTTAAGTAATGATTATTAATCGTACTGATTAATAGTTTGATTACTTTTTTTTTGAAAGGTGAAGTAATGATTAAACTACGATTATATTCAGTTCGATTACTAATGATTACGATTACGTATAATGGAAAAGCAATCTGAATTACTTGAAATTTTTGTAATAATACAAATGAATCAAAAGTAGTTAAAAAATAATCCGATTACTTTTACAGATTAGTTTTAATCCTTTTTGATTATTTATTAATAATCAAAAGTAATCTTTGAAAGTAGTCGGATTATTTTTTTGTTACTTTTGATTATTTTTTGTAATTTCAAGTAATTTAGATTACTTTTCAATTATTAGTAATCGTAATCAATTACTGATCAGAAATTATTTTAAAGGTAATTATATAATCAGTACAATTCTTTTTAATATGTAATATAATTGATTACTAATCATAATCGAAATATAACAGTTCTGCAGAGAAGTATTTTAAGTAAAACTTTAAAGTCTTTGGACATGGCTATAAAAGAGTCTAGTAAAAACTCTATTACTCTAACTAGAGGGAATTTTTTTTTTAATAGTTTAATAAAAGTCAAGCCAATGATTTAATTAAGGATAACATTTAATGAGGGACGACTTCAACTATTTTACAAAAATGAAAGCCAAAAGATTCAGATATGAGTTTTTTTTACAGAATATTTATCGCTGAGCTCTGCCAGTATGAGTCAGATGATGACCCGCCAACAGAAGGAACTTTCGATAGTAATACATGAAATGTTCTCACAAAATTAACTGAAACAATTAGAGGTGCTTAGAATTAAAAAAATAAAATAAAACAGGACTTTTGTGGCATATGTTTTGAGAAATCCAGGAAGAGGACTGCGAAACTAGATATTCTGCATTATGGATTGCTTTCGATTTCCTCAACATCTACGATAAATAAAAGGATTTTCCAGGTCAGGTTTTACCAAAACTGGAGAGTAGAAGTTCTTAAGTCCTAAACATGTAAACCAAATTATTTTTCTGAAATATTTTGTTAGAAGATCTCTTTAAAATAATATAAAATGACCTAACAAACTTGGTAATTTTTAAATATGTATTAATTTATGAATTTTTTTTTTTGCTTGATTTAGTTTAAGAATTATTATGTGTGTTTGTTTTACTAATAAACTCCAATTAATGAGTTATTTATGAATTTTTATTTGTTAAAAACACTTTATTTATGGAAAAACTTTATTAATTGGTTAACTGGTTAATACCGAAATTATCCGTTTAAGCAAAACCCTCGATTAATTAATCGAGCGATTAACCGATTGAAGCCAAACCCCGATTAAATGAATACCCTAAGCCTTAGACGTTATTTATATGTGAGAGTTTTTTAGAAATCGTTTGGGTAGAAATGCTGAATATATAATGTGTATTACGATGCAGGATCGAGTGTTATTAATAGTCTGAAGTATGCACAAGGTTTCTTTGGGATCGCTAAAGGGATAAAACGTAAAACATAATATTATGTTTCTTTTTACAACTTTGGATTGTGTCACCCAATTGTTTGGCAAATTTCGTTGGAATAGGTTGCGTAAACGTACATATGGGCATTTCTTAGGGCCAAGAACGTACGTTCGTACGCTTTTGATGTACAAAAAGTATAGAAAACAAAACTTTTGCAAGCATTTTTTTGCGTTTTGATAGCATTTTGCAATATCTATGTTTAGTGCAAAAGAGGGATTTCATCGAGTTTAAGTTTTCATATTAATAGTTATAAGCATGTGGCCACAAACGTACGCAAAATAGAAGACAACTTTGGCTGACAGTAGTGAAATGTAAAAATCTGCGAAATGGAACAGAATA
Organism: Tachina fera; assembly: GCA_905220375.1. NCBI lineage: Eukaryota > Metazoa > Arthropoda > Insecta > Diptera > Tachinidae > Tachina > Tachina fera. The sequence continues at coordinate 86,533,567 of LR999963.1, read as the reverse complement.
ATGAAAAGTGATTAATTCATTTTAAAAGTGTATTACTGTAGGTCTCTATCAAGTATTTACACAATAAAATATCTCTATTGGTTTTTGTTTAATTGGTTTAATTTCCGGTTGAGAACGTACGGGTCCCAAACGTACGATTTTTCCACATGTTTTTTTATTATTATCACCATGCATCCTGCCCATTTTTTACCTTTCTATTGTTCTCCTTACATTTTTGTCTTCTTACTATTTGGTAATAGAGAGATTTTGAAGAAAGAGTGCAATCATAACATTATTTTTGCATGTAAAATAATTATACTTATGTGTATAAAAAATGCCTTTACAAGTAGCTTAAAAAGAAAATATAAAATTTTCCAGCTTCCAGCCCAATTTCCTCCACTAAAACAGCTGAGATATGCTATTAAACCATTCCATTATATAAACATAGACTTATTTTATTATTATAAACAATAAAACACGCCGATAATCAACATTTTATTTTTCCATCCTGGTAGACCATTCGGGGGAAATGTCCATATCTGACAAATTAGTGGGGAAGGCTTTACCTACTTTTACAAACGCCATTAAGAGTACGACAGCAATCAATTAGATTTTTCTTAAAACTATACCTAACGTAGAGTTATATAAATAAGTTGAAAAAAATGTTTGGTTTTCTTTGAAAAACAAGCATATTTGCTTGATGTCGCACGTTACAAAAAGTTGACATTCCTGTGGAAATGCCCATATACATATGTATTAATTAAATTAAAAATTGAATGTTACGCTTTTATGACAGTAGGTACATACGACAGTTGTAAGGTAATATTTCAGGAAAAAACGAAGTATTTTTTTTTAAACGGCTAACATGTAATGGACTTATGAAGTAAACAACATAACATAATAAAAATAGAAATAGGCATATAGCCGAATTGAGTGCGCGGGTTCAAAGTACATACATAGAAGACTTTTTGTAGCCCTCCGTAACGACCCTAAGCATATATAATGATATAATTATATTTTGTGCGTTTGAAATTATTTAGTTACCTGTAATAAGCATTTATGGTCGTATTTTTAAGCAGTAAATAAAGAATTTAATTTTAAATCAAACCACGCTTTAAGAGGGATAACTGTGTGTAAATATAAAAATATTTTTTAATAAATTATCATAAAACATGTGACGTATTTTATTTTAATTCGATTCTAGTATATGCGTAGCCAAACAAAACGTATTAAAAAAAGGGAAGAATTTATATAAAATTATTTCATATGTATATTAAAATTCTCATACTTTTGGCTTAATACAATTCACTGACTTACCGTGTATCTTTTGTCGATAATAATCGCATCATTATCAGCAAATTTGCGATTACTCTTTAACATTTGTGAAAGATTTTCAATTTCCATGATGAAGCTGGCTAGCTGGGATGTTATGTGACCAATTAAAAACTGATACCGAGTGCTATTTATTCACAGCAGTAAAAAAAATTATATTTTATTATATATTAATAATATTAATTTAAACACTTAAGTGACTTATTCAATTTAATAATTTAATTTAATTTTTTTTAATTTGATAAGAATTTCTTAAACAAAACAATTAAACGGGAAGAAATGTATTGAAAACAACGGAATGAATAATTACGTTGAAGCAAGTGGCAAAACACTGCCAGTTGTACTTTCACGTTAAAAAATTTGTCTAGTTTGTTTATCTTATAAGTTTTTGTGCTAATTTTCGATTTTTTTTATTTATTTTGATCTTCTTGCTTTTTGTTTATTTCTACATAAATTATTGAGCGCCCGCTTTTTTGTGTTAACAAATTTAAAAATATCTGGCAAAAATAAATGAAGGGAATTTGTCTTTTTAGTTTTACTTTAACACGTTCAACAGTTCTTTTGTTTAATTTGTGTAATTGACAACTGGAATTCCTTAAATCCTTTAGATGCTGACAGGATTCTTATACTTATGAAAGAATGTATAGAGTTCGTTGTAGTTCTCAATACGACCGACGTTTGATTCACTTGGTAGATGAATGACTGAATGATTGTCAACATTATATAGTGTCACGTTTTATACGAATAAACTTTTTCTTTAGCGTTATGTTTTCATTGTTTTTTTTCATAACATTTAAAATGTTCTCTTACAATCAGATTTTTATTTAAAATAAATATAGTATATTGGTTTTGCAGTTGGCCATAACTTTTTATTATTTATTTATACCTATTTTGTATTTGTATCTTATGGATGTATACATTTTTTTGTGTATAGTTTCCGGCGAGGTTTGTTGTATTTGCAACTGACAAGATACTTATAGCAAAGTTGTCTATGTACGTACGCGAATAAGTCTTAACTAACTGGTCACGATTGCTTTTCACTCTGGGTAGAAATGTGACGGAACAAAAACACAGGCCAGGCCGCCGGCTTTTAGCAAAAACAAACAAAACAAATAAACGTAAAAAAAGAATAAATGAAATAATATGCGCTGCAGGAGAGTTTTTATAGACGGAAAATTTTGTTTTTGCTTAAAAAGTTTGTTAGTAAAACAACTCTCACTCATACACGTAAAAAAATATACCAAGAAAATATGAACGAAATTAATAATACATAAACATCTTTCCTACTTCCTTTAAGCTCAGGTCAGGAATTAAATAATTTTTATATCAAAATTAATAATCTTTGTAGTTGGTTCAAAAATAAAGTTTTTCAAAAAAAAGCAGATTTTGAAAATAGATCTCAACAATTTTATTTGATTAATAATTTGGGGTAATCAAACGGTAGTCTTAAATGTTATCATGTGTTAAATTATTGTAATATAGTTGTTTTTGTTTTGTTTATTTTTTTTTCAAAAACACAAATTTTAAAACATTACGGCTATGACACTTAAGGCTACATTTTGAATACACCAAAATGTATCAAAGCATTTTAAATGAACAATTCTAATAAATTGTACTTTCATCATCCTGGAAGCCTAAGTACACAGAAAGCGTATTAATATAACGCGAAATACATCATACAGGTAGTTTTTTTTTAACAAAAAATCTTCTAATAAAATGTTTAATAGCTCGGTCAATTTCGAGGCAATTTTTTAAAACCAACTTGTGAATTACTCTTAATCAATTATGCTTTATAAATAAAAATATAAACACTATGGTTCCAGTACAAAAATACTGCCTAAACTGAAAAAGTTTGGTGAAAAAGTTTGGTGAAAAAATGCAGACATACATACATACATATATCAGATATAGGGTGCCCCTGTGGCAGTGATCCTAGCTTCTCAGTCCTAAGGTCGTGGGTTCGATTTCCACCGTAGACCCTGGGTGTATACCGCAGACAAGCTAATCACTTTGTGGGGGTTGTGTTTATTCTTTTCAAAAAAAAAAATAATAATAATAATTTCGTGGAACAATACATGTATGTATCTGATTCGAAAGGTCTTAGTCTCTTCTTTATAAATCCGTTTATAAATTCAAAATCGTTTGAAATTTAATTTAGTTTAGAGGTTGATAAGTGTTTGCGGTTACGAAAAACCGATTTTTACCCGTATCTCAAGATTTTGGAGGTGTTTGGAAAATTTCAAATACAAATTGTTGTTATACTCAACAATACCTACTAGAAAAACAGTAACACTTCGCAGGTATTTTTTTTTGTCACACTGTGTTATTTATAAAATGTTTTCGTTATGCCAGATTATTTTGGAAATTATCTTTTCAAATACAGCTTTAAACGATACAATATGGCTTGTGAATTGACCAAATATAATCTAAATGGTGGGTTCTATAAATGTGCATTGAAAACGTTTTTTGTCCAGCACGTTTAATTTTAAATTTAAAAGATTATCATAATCCAATAAATAAATACATACATATATGCATATGTATTTTGTTAAATATATGTAGATTTACCTTAAAAAAATTTTCATAGAAATTTTATTGGTAATTGTATTATATAAAAGCTTGAAATTGTTTAATTAACTCTTTTAACAAATCAGTAACTATTTTTATCAACAATTTCAAACAGCTTTTCTATTTGATGATTCATTAAATTTATTTATTGAATTAAAAAAAATATTTAAAAAACACAATTTTATTTATCAAGTGTACGAAATTCATTATTACAGAAAATTTAAAAATTTCTTGTTAAAATATCAAAATGAATGATTTTTTTCTGTGTACCAAACAATGACAATTTAATCTTCACGAGTGAGAGAGATGTTTGTATATAGATTCTGCGCGATGCGATTGTTTGCCTCAGAGTTGGAAAGACTTGTACAATGTACTTTCTATAAGAAAGTTTTACATATGTATTTATGTGTGTATCTATGTACGAGTACACACTTTAGTATTTTGTGACATCGCAGTAATATATATTGGTCGCAATGTTTGTTGTTTCCGATATTTTTTGTTGCGTGGCATTGCTTTCCATATAAAAGATAATAGCCCAATTCACAATCTTGTGGAAATGGTCTTGCATCGTAGCATGTGCAAAATGTTATAGTATATTGATACTCACCACTTAGAATTTTTAAGAGGTAAGGTATCAATATTCTATACCATTTTGAACATGCTACGATGCAAGACCATTTGCATATGATTGCGAATTGAGCTAAAAATGACACCACAAAATGACAAAACTATAAATAATAGATATGTACTCAGCATTAGACAGTTTCTGCCTACGATACGTAGTAAGTAATCCCCGGTTAATTACCTTATGAAAATTCACAATATTTTTGAATCATTATGCAGTGAAAGCATTTAAACGAATACGTTTAATTACCTTCAATAGTGTCATAACTCGAAAAATACATTTTTTGAGTTAATAATGCAAAATAATTCAGTATTTCGAATTTTATGTATGTATCTTGTGTAAAAATTTCGTATAAATAGCCTGTACTAATACCTCGTGAGAGAAGAATATTTTGTCATGTCTTCATTGAGTTGCATGTAAATTGAAAACTTAAAACGAGTTTCCTGCAAGACTAGTTTTTTTTGAGTTGTGACATTATTGAAGTAAATCAGCGATATTATAGCGTTAATTATAATAGTTATGGAGATAACACAATATAAGTTTTATCGTCTGTAACAGTGTAATTTGTTTTGCATAAGTCATCAGGGGAGCCTGATTTGACGATTTACCATAATTTGAACGATTGAACAAAACGACGATTTGACGCGTGTTTCCTTAAAATTTAAGATTTTATAATACTGTAAATATGGCAGCTTTTTAAGAAAAATTTAATATTACTTTAAATATGTATAGGCATACCCACTAAGAGACTTTGGTGTAGCTTTACCAACTCTTTCTTAATAAAAATTTTTATTTACCTTCCATAGACATATGTACCTTTCAGCGATGCCAACTTGCACAGCAAAAAATTACACATTACCATCAGAATTATTTGCCATATAATAACTTACTTTTCTGATTATCAAAATTTCATTACTCGCTTACAAATCACATTATCTAAAACTTTAAAAGTCATGTACAAATTTCTATATGAGGAGAATGATTTTTTTAGATTAATTAGATTACGTGAACAAGTTGCCAAATAAAAAAAGTAAGTACTTCTCAAGAATCGATTATTTTAGTCTCACGCCTTGTTAAAATCATTACGTTGGTAATCCAGTAGGTAAGTGCTTCCACCAAAAATGCTTAATTCCAACCCCGATTACATTTTTTGAAATTTTTTGCTGGGTGGTGCTTTTCCACTATTTTTAGTGCTTTTTGAAGACTCAAAGCGCCAAGTTTTGAGCGTTAGTGCCAAACTTAAAAAAAGCATATAAGGAGTGCTTTGTGTGTTTCTTCAATAAAAACTTGGTATATTTATTTTTTCAGTGTAAAGCATATCTTTTTCATTTGATATGCTTCATTAAAGATGATACTATTGCCGAAATAGACAATAGCTTAGAAAATATTATTAAACATTATTAAACTTCACTCGTTTGAATTTTCAATGGTTTTTTTTACGCTTTTTAGATCTCAAAATTACGCTTTTAAATGCTTTTTTATACATTTTAATGTGCTTTTAGAGCCAAGAAAGTTGGCATCACTGATACCTTTGATGTAAAATTAAAAATTTTTGCTTTTACTGACAAATTTTGAGTTAATACTATATTGTTGCAAAAGTGCAACATAATAAATATTATGTGTGTATTTACAAGAGCTTTGTTTTGTGAGAGGTGAGCGTGATGGTAATCGCGGCTGTACAGAAATATGCTCAGCTCTACATAAATATTTCTTTATTATTGACTATAGAAGAACAGTCAGTTAATTAAGTCCAGACAGTTGCCCTTTTCACAACCGCCATAATGTCTATGCTGGTGTATTTTTTAAACTCTTCGAACTCTGTCCATAAAATTAAGATTACGTATTTACTTTCGGGATATACTATGATGCCAGTAGATTCATTACATAGCACCATCGAATTTTCTGTGCAAAATCGTAATGTTTTGGCTCCTATTTTGTAATATTATAACGTATTTTTTGTATATTTAACTATTTTTTTCTTCTCATAGACAAATAATTATAAAATTTAAACCATAATTAGAATAAATTCATGTAACCTAATATTCAAAGTTTTATAATGAAGAAGGTTCCGGAGATATGGAGGTGCAAAAAGTGCATATTTTAAGACATACTCACTGACCACTGACCACTGACCACTGACCACTGACCACTGTCCACAGTCCACTGACCACTGACACACTTATCAAATTGATGAAGCACTTCCCCTATAGCTAGAAATCTGAAATTTTTTACAAGAGTAGATCTAGGTGAGCAATGACCTAGAAAAATCTGAAAACCTAAAAATTTTAACCAGGGGGCGGGGTTACGCCCATAAAAATTAAAATTTGCGCTAGTGAGCTGAAATTTGGTACACAAGTAGAACTAACTGAGTACTCAACTAAAAAAAATCTTAAAACCCGAAAATTTTAACCAAGGGTGCAAGGCTACGCCCATAATGTTAAGAATTAAAAAAACATTTCTAAGGCGTTTAACTCACGCGATTTTATTTAAATTTGGCACACTTGTTGCAATTATACAAGGCTCTAAGTTTTAATCGAAAAAAGTGGGCGTTAACACGCCCATACAATTTAAGCCTCCTATTTCATGTGTTTCGGGTCAGCACATTTAAATTACTATTTATGTATCTACTATTATCCGTTTCCAATGAAACTAAACAGGAAAGATAACTGTTAGCCAAATAAAATTTGGGGTTAACAAAAGTAGGCGGGAACACGCCCATAAGATTAAAAATTAAAAGTTTCGCTAGTGAGCTGAAATTTGATAAACGAGTAGTTATAGATTAGCAAATTACTAGAAAAATCTGAAAACCCAAAACTTTTACTTAGGAGGGCGGGGCTGCGTCCATAAGGCTCTGAATTTAAAAAACAAATCTGAGACGTTAAACTCAAGCGATTTTATTAAAATTTGGCATAAATGTTGCAATAGTACAAGGCTATACATTTTCGTTGAAAAAGTGGGCGTTAACACGCCCATATAATTTAAGCCTCCTATTTCATGTACTTCGGGTCAGCATATTTTAATATATTACATATTTATATATTTATTACTATCCGTTTTCAACGAAACTCGATAGGAAAGATAACTAATGGCTACAGCAGTTATTGAGTTTAAAAAAGTGGTCGTTATCACGCCCATAAGAACAAATAAAATAAAATATACGTTAGTTAGCTGAAATTTAATAAACAAGTAGGTCTAGATTAGCAACTAACTAGAAAAATCTGGAAACCCGGAGATTTTAACCAGGGGGGCGGAGCTATTCCAATAAAGCACACAATTAAAAGAGCGAATTTAAAATGTTTAACTCAAGGGATTTTATTGAAATTTGGCACAAATGTTGGAATAATACAAAGTTATAAGATTTCGTTGAAAAAAGTGGAAGTTAACACGCCCATACAATATAAACCTCTTATTTTGTGTACTTCGGATCAACAGATTTAAATATACTATTTATTTAAATATTAATATCCGTTTCCAATGAAGCTTAACACGTATGATTGGCACTGGCAAAAAATTTATTTGAAAAAAGTGGGCGGGAATACGCCCATAAGAATTAAATAATTAAATTTTCGCTAGAGAGCTGAAGTTTGATACGCAAGTAGGTCAAGATGAGAAACCAAATAGAAAAATCTAAAAACCAAAATATTTTAACCAGGAGTGGCAGAGGCCACGATAATTTTTTACTGAAGGTTTTAACTGAAGCTTTAACTTAAAATAATTTTTAGTTAAAAGCTATCATCTTAAAAAGGGTAGGATGATAATTGAGCGCTGCGCATAACAAAATCTTGAGTTTAAAAAATTGACGGAGACTGGGGATAACGGCCATAACATTTCAAGCTAGAATTGCACTAGAGAGCTTAAATTCAATACACAGATAAATCTAAATAAGAGATCATCAAGAAAGATTTTAAATCACGGAATTTTCAATTGGGGGCATGGACACGCACTTTAAGCTCAAAATTAAGAATTTAAGTTTACGGATTTACGAACAGGAAAAATCTGAAAGCACCGATTCTTAAATTAGAGAAGTAGGGCCACGCTTATCAAATTTGTATGGAAATATTATACGCAAGAGAACTGAAATTTTGCAAAAAAAAATAGGCTTATGTAAGTTACCAACTAGATAAACTTATTGAAAATCTTGCATGAACATTTCACTCATGCTAACATTTAGTTTCGCGTTTTCGAAAGGACTTTGTCTGAGCAGACTTTACTACACTAAAATTTACACTATATTTTACATATTTATACTCAGATGACTCTTAAAAAATTAATCAAATTACTCGGTCCTTATTATGGCACAATGGTGCACATATCACCCTATAACCCAATATTTTAGGTAACTCTGCCTTTTGAACTGGCGCAGACATTATGAATAGAACTATAACAGACTAGACATTTAAAGTTTAAAAAGCTTTATTAAGGAAACCTTCTAAAAAGTAGTCAGATCCTCAAAAAACATAAATGTGAAAAAAGGCCAAGTTCCTTTCCAAAATTTCAACCATCAAAAGTAGTGAGATACAAATTTGGCCAAGTTCGTAATTGGTACAATACCTATCACTGCAATAGGTATGCATTATATTAATTTGTAATCGTAAGGGTATTATATAATTTCTAGATAATGTGCTAACTTGGCAATATTTTTACTCTTCTAAGTTAGGAGAAAATAATGTGTATTTGTTCGTTTCATTATATCGGGAAAACAAGTAAGCAGATTATCTAGAAATTATGTAACACCACTTTTTTATGTCTCAGTACTTTTGATGGCCGAAATTTTGGAAAGGAACTTGGCCTTTTTTCACATTTATGTTTTTGTGTGGATACAATATTATCTTTTGTCAATTAGTATTCCTTTCTTTTCGAAATTCTGGCTAAATTATCTCTAAAGTCATATGCACACACATTATTTGATATGGTCTTATATATATGTAACTCCAATAAGTGTACTTATTGCAATTGTGTATCACTATATTTCTGTATTATTTTATTTCTATTGAAGGTTTTTGTTAATAGTTTTCCTTCACATTTATCCGTAACATTACTTTCAGTTAAAAAAATATATATATATATTATTTAAGATATCAGGCTAAGCCAAATCTGTGCAGTTGTTTTTAATAAATAAATCTAAATCTAAAAAAAAAATAATGTAATGTTTCTATTCAAAAATATATATACTCGTATAACTCTTGAAAAAGTCAGCAAAACATTAACGAAACGTCGGGGAAAAATGTAATTAAGAAAATTGTTTTATTTGCATTGAAGAAGTTAGGCCTAATTATCTTATTTGGAAAATTTTTAAAAACAATTGACTTTTGGCCAAAATACGTAAATTGTATTTTTTATTTCAAAATATGTTCCAACATGAATATTACTTGAAAAAATTCTTCAAGTAAACTTTGTTTCCAATTAAATTTCAAGTGCTTGAATTTTAGTTTTTTGAGTATTTATTGGGTTTTTTGAGTAATCATTATGTATTGTAAAGGCTAAAGTCATCGCACTTGTTTTCCCCACACATATTTCACTAATTGAATTGTTGTTTATTTTGTTTGTTTTGTTTATTTTTGCATTCCTTACAATTGAATTTTATGTGTTTTTAGTTTTACTTTCATTAAACATATTTTTTGTATTTTTTATCATTTTAGTTTCATTAAAAATCACTTCTCTAGTTAAATAGTAACTAAGTTAAAAAAAATCTGGACATAATAATATTTGAATTATAAAGTCCTTGAGAGGATAACGCCATCTGAGGTGGATCGCTTCAACAAAATGCGACCGCATTTTGTACAACTTAAGGATCAGTTAGCCGACTGTAATGCAATGCAACTGCAACGGTAGGAAACAGCTGGTGGATATTTTTATGTGGCAAGTAATGAAATTAGTTATATAGATGCAATCAGAATGTAAGATTCTGTACATTACTTTTCACATAACAGTGTTTGATCAGCTGTTTCCTACCGTTGCAGTTACATTCTATTAAAGTCGGCTAACTGAGTCATAAACATTGCCTATGACGATCATACTACGCTGTGTACATGGATGTCTGTGTGTATGTATGTACGTGTGTATTATTGCGGGTATAAAAGGCGAGAAAAAACATTAAATCAGCAGTCTGCGGACAGCTCCCTTGTTTTGTACTTTAAACTAAACTTGCATTCCAAAACTCTACAAGGAGCTTGTTCTAGTACAGAGGGCTTCTCTAGGCATCTATCGGAGATTGTTGGGAGATTTCTCTGATGTGTGTAATGGCCAATAATCACATGACAGGATACTAAGTATATAAAGACAGCCGACGTGTTCCGTCAGAGTTCCTCCATTGCATTTGCTACAGTCATATTATAGTCACAGTTCGCAGTTCCCCACATTGTTTGTTATTAATAAATTGAAATAAAATTTTATAACGTTGAAGAAAAGAAACTACTGTATTATTATACATAAAAACAAATTAAGCTACCCTGGTCCCCGCTGATCTTGTCCTGGCATCCAGGGGAAAACGTGTCGTTATATTTGGCGCCCGAACAGGGACATTAATGTCCAAACTCAACAACAACAACAAAATTTAATAAAAGTTAAGAAGAAAAATAATTATAAAACAAAATATTTAAAAAATAGTTTTCCGACAATTCCAGTAACTTCGAATACTACAAAAAGGAAGAAAAACATGAAGCGTAAATAATGCACAGAGATTTACAGATCCAATATTAATAAGAGAAAACATTAACAGCGTCACGAAATATTCAATTATCTGTTCCACCCCAGCAGATAGAGTGTGCATCGTACCCAGCCACCATCCCTTGAAATGGATAATAATGGTCAATCCGTGGCCTATACTAATTAACAAATTACAGGGAAAGAAACCAGGATTCCCATCACTGCATTAGTGCGTAAGGGGGCCTTAAGTATGACGGAGGAAAATATCCTCTAGGGATTATCGAGCGCGTGAAAGAGTTATCGAAATACAATTAAATGACGTCCTAAGAGTTTTCCGAGACACATAACAACTCAGTAAAAAATTACACATTACCAACAGAACTACTTGCCATATAATGTCTTATTTTTCTGATTACTAAATTTCATTACTCGCTTATAAATCACACTAATAAAATGTAAAAAATTACGTACAAGTTGCTATATGACGAAAATGATTTTTTTAGATTAAATAGATTACGTGAACAAGTTGCCAAATAAAAAAGTAAGTACTTCTCCAGAATCGGTTATTTTAGTCTCAATCCTTGTTAAAATCATTACGTTGGTAATCCAGTAGGGAAGTGCTTCCACCAAAAATGCTTAATTCCAAACTCGATTACCTTTTTTGAAATTTTTTTCCGGGAATATCAATCAGCTGTTTGCTACCGTTGGAGTTAAATTCCATTACAGTCGGCCAACTGAGCCTATACGTGATATGTGAACGGCCCCTTAGAAATACCTTGTTTTTATTTTTTGTTCTGATACTTCTGATGTGAAGAAAATGGTTAAATGAAATACTGAACTAAATATTGATTTATAGCTGTAACCTTAATATTTCACCTTTATATCACGCGATCAAAATGATGTTAACTAAACAAAATGCTAAGTTTGAAAGTTTTACAATGAAAGGTTCCGGAGATATAGAGGTGCAAAAAGTGCATATTTTAAGACATAGTCATAGACATAGAACTAAGTGAGTATTCATCTAAAAAAAATCTGAAAACCCGAAAATTTTAAGCAAGGGTACGGGCTACGCCAATAATGTTAAGAATTAAAAAGGCTCAGAATTTAAAAATCAAATTTAATGCTTTAAACTCAAGCGATTTTATTGAAATTTGGCATACATGTTGCAATAGTACAAGGCTATACATTTTCGTTGAAAAAGTGGGGGTTAACACGCCCATACAATTTAAGCCTCCTCTTATATGTACTTCGGGTCAGCATATTTTAAAATATTACATATTTATATATTTATTACTATCCGTTTACAACGAAACTCGATAGGAAAGATAACTAATGGCTACAGCAGTTATTGAGTTTAAAAAAGTGGTCGTTATCACGCCCATAAGAACAAATAAAATAAAATATATGCTAGTTAGCTGAAAATTAATAAACAAGTAGGTCTAGATTAGCAACTAACTAGAAAAATCTGAAAACCCGGAGATTTTAACCAGAGGGGCGGAGCTATTCCAATAAAGCACACAATTAAAAGAGCGAATTTAAAATGTTTAACTCAAGGGTTTTTATTGAAATTTGGCACAAATTTTGGAATAATGCAAAGTTATAAGATTTCGTTGAAAAAAGTGGAAGTTAACACGCCCATACAATATAAACCTCTTATTTTGTGTACTTCGGATCAACAGATTTAAATATACTACTTATTTAAATATTAATATCCGTTTCCAATGAAGTTTGACACGTATGATTGGCACTGGCATAAAATTTATTTAAAAAAGTGGGCGGGAATACGCCCATAAGAATTAAATAATTAAATTTTGCTAGAAAGCTGAAAGTAGGTCAAAATGAGAAACCAAATAGAAAAATCTAAAACCCCAAATATTTTAACCAGGAGTGGCAGAGGCCACGATAATTTTTCACTGAAGGTTTTACCTGAAGCCTTAACTTTAAATAGCTTTTAGTTAAAAGCTATCATCTTAAAAAGGGTAGGATGATAATTGAGCGCTGCTCATAACAAAATCTTGAGTTTAAAAAAGTGACGGAGACTGGGGATAACGGCCATAACATTTCAAGCTAGAATTGCACTAGAGAGCTTAAATTCAATAAACAGATAAATCTAAATAAGAGATCATCAAGAAAGATTTTAAATCACGGAATTTTCAATTGGGGGCATGGACACGCACTTTAAGCTCAAAATTAAGAATTTAAGTTTACGGATTTACGAACAGGAAAAATCTGAAAGCACCGATTCTTAAATTAGAGAAATAGGGCCACGCTTATCAAATTTGTATGGAAATATTATACGCAAGAGAACTGAAATTTTGCACAAAAAAATAGGCTTGTGTAAGTTACCAACTAGATAAACTTAAAATACAAGCTACTGTATTGAAACTTTGCATGCAGATTTCACTCATGCTAGCATTTAATTTCGCGTTTTCCCAAGGGCTTCGTCTAAGCAGACTTTACTACACTAAAATTTACACTATATTTTACATATTTATACTCAGATGACTCTTAAAAATTAATCAAATTACTCGGTCCATAACGCATTTCATGTTATTCCAATAAAGCGTGGTAATATTGACGAAACTAAAATTCAAATATACGAAGAAAAAAATTTCCGCAAAATAGTGACTGAATTCGAAAAAATAAAACAAGTTTTTATACGTACCAGCTTAAGAGTGTCAAAGGTATGCAGATCGTATTGAAGGGTATTGACTCTTATGTTAATCCCGAAGAAGTAAAATATGCATTCATGATACAAGGATTTAAGGTAAAAAATTTAGCCAACATAATCAATAGGGAAAAGATCCTCCAGCTTCTATTTCGTGTTGAATTAGAGCCGAATGATATACAGCTGAAAAAAACGAGACACACCCAATTTAAAGCCTAAAATGCCTCTTATACCGAAAAATCACAGTTGAAGAGCCACATAAGCGATCACGTCCCGTACAGTGCCATGATTGCCAAGAATATGGCCATACAAAAACATACTGTAAATTACCCACTGTTTGTGTTGTTTGCGGCGAATTACACGGCACTGCTAGTTGCAATAAGCCAAAAGATCAAAGTGATAAAAAATGCAGTAATTGTGGAGGTAATCACACCGCTAAATACAGAGGTTGTCCTGTGTACTCTTTCGTCAAACAGACTATGGTTATGGTGCAAAAACCTAAATTAGCTCCAGCACAAACAGCAAATGAGCCAACCTGTCACTTCACGTGTATCGTATGCCTATGCAGGTAAGACTAGTTATATTCCCACACAAAATATTCCGCCTCAAAATAATTCAACAAATGCAAACTCAAGCTTTAACTTTAGTCGCCTTAAAGCTACTATTGAGAATCTGGTGCTAACTATAAACACATTTACAACAAATATGACTACCATGATGCAAGAAATGCTGAGAATGCAGAATACTCTGCTTCAAGCATTAATTAACAAGCCATGAACACGTTAAAAATATGTTTCTGGAACGCACACGGCATTCACCAACATAAAAATGAACTTTAGCACTTCCTTACGGAAAAAAATATTGATATAATGTTGCTCTCTGAGACACATTTGACTTCGAGAAGCTTTTTCAAAATAAATGGCTACACTATGTATGCTACAAAGGACCCTAGAGGGAGAGCATGCAATGGATCTGCAATTCTAATTAAGTCAAGACTCAAGCACTATATCCTTGACAACGTTAGTGAAGAATATATGCAAGCTACGAATATTCTTGTAAACAAATTTTGTTCTAATTTCTTGATATCATCAATTTACTCACCTCCCAGATTTTCAACTACCGAAGACCAGTATGAGAAGTTCTACAAATCGCTTGGATCATGTTTCGTGGCTGGGGAGCTGGAGACTACAATGCAAAGCATGCGTACTGGGAGTCGCGCCTTGTAACACCTATAGGTCGAGCTTTGTTTAATACAATTTCAAAAATGGGCTTAGATATTATTTCGAGTGGGGAGTCCACTTACTGGCCTACTGACGTACGAAAAATTCCGGATGTTATTGATTTTGGCGTCATGAAAAATATTTCTAGGGATTTAATTAATGTTGAAACTTCTCTAGATCTCTCCTCCGATCACTCCCCCACTATCGTTACAATTTGTAACCCTCTACGAAGTGACTTACCTCACTCATATATCAAGATGATCAATCGTGTTAATTGGCTGGGATTCAAAAAAATATCTTAGTATTAATTGCACTGAAAATATTGCGCTAAGAACACCCAATGACATTGAAACTAAGATTGCCAATCTTAACGAAATTATTAAACAGGCTGCTGAACATGCCACTACCTCCCATCCGCAGTCTGGGTTTAATAAAATTTATTCCAGGGACATTGAACATCTCGTATGTGAAAAAAGAAGAGCTAGAAGGGAATGGCAACAGCACAGATCACCCCAACATAAACTCAGACTTAAAGAATGTTCTAAACGACTTCAAGAGTTGCTTGCATCTGAAAAAACTGCATCTCTTAAAAATTATTTGGAAGGTCTTGATGTCACACCAACATCTAATTACTCTTTGTGGCGCGCTGCTAGAAAGCTTAAAACACCCGTTGAGTTTAAGCCACCTCTGCGCACATCTACCGGAGGTTGGGCAAGAAGCGATACGGAAAAATGTAAAATATTTGCTGAGCATTTAAAATCCGTATATACCCCAAATACATGTACTGGTGTTGCTGATTTGCCGAGTGTAGTTGCTCTACCCCCTCGAGCCTTAAAGTTTAAGATGCGTGATGTACATAAAGTAATTGCAGAACTCAAGCCAAAGAAAGCACCAGGTATTGATGGAATTACTAACAAGATGCTGATGAACTTGCCGCATATTGCAATAAGAATCCTGCTGTATATTTTCAATGCCATATTACGATTGGAGTATTATCCAGAACACTGGAAGCTTCCAAAAATCAAAATGATTCCAAAGACGGGCAAAGATCTTATTAATGCTGAGTCATATAGGCCAATAAGTTTGCTGTCAACTATGTCAAAACTCTTCGAAAAGCTTCTCATGACAAAATTTTCCCCAAATTTAACTGATAATGGGTGTATTCCAGACCATCAATTTGGTTTTAGAAGTCAGCATAGCAAAATTGAACAAACTCATAGATTGGTTCAATTTATAAGAAAAAAATTTAAGGAAAAGAAGTATTGTTCTGCCCTGTTTGTTGATGTTTCTCAGGCATTTGATAAAGTGTGGCATGAAGGCCTAATTTTAAAATTAAAATCATATCTACCAATAAATTTAGTGAATTTATTAGAAAGTTACATTACTACCCGGAAGTTCACGGTTGTGGAAGGAGAATTCATGAGTGTGCCCAAATCTATATCATCCGCTGTGCCACGGGAAAGCATACTGGGGCCAGTTTTGTATTTTATCTATACTTGTGATATGCCTTTCAGCAGCAATATCCATACATCTACTTTTGCCAATAATACAGCCTAACTTAGTATGCATTAAAACCCTCACGAGGTTTCCCGATATCTACAAGAACATATTACACAATTGGAAATGTGGTTGAACTTATGGAGAATTAAGGTAAACGAACAAAAGTGTGTCCATATAACGTTTACCTTAAGAAGAGATACTTGTTCCCCCATTCGAATCGATAATCAAAATATTCCTCAATATTCCCAAGTGAAATACCTTGTTATACACCTTGATCGAAGGCTTACATGGAAACGTCATATTGACTTTAAGCTAACTCAGATAAATTTTAAGTTATCTCAAATATACTGGTTGAATGGCAGAAATTCAACACTTAGCCTGGACTGTAAACTTTTAATATACAAGTCGCTTTTGAAGCCAATATGGTGTTACGGTATCCAGTTATGGGGCACAAGGGACACAAGGGCTCTATTACTCAACACTGCAGATGGGATTTCTTGAAAATACTTTTTTTATACTTTTTTATAAATTTTTTTTTCTTTTTTGATTATCTCTACGTATGTATTATTTATAACTAATAACAAGTTTATATCCGACAGTGGTCGGTCCTAATAATTATATTTTAGATTTAAGATTTGAATACTTATTGTTAGTTCATATTTGAAGATACAATAAAGAAATACATGTATTAAAAAAAAAAAAAAAAAATACTCGGTCCTTCTTTTGACACAATGGTGCACCTATAACCCATTATTTTATGTAACTCTGCCCTTTGAACTGGCGCAGACATTATGAATAGAACTATAACAGACTAGAAATTTAAAGTTTAAAAAGCTTTATTAAGAAAACCTTCCGAAAAGTAGTCAGATCCTCACAAAAACATAAATGTGAAAAAAGGCCAAGTTCCTTTCCTTTCCTTATATTTTAACTCTTCTAAGTTAGGAGAAAATAATGCCTATTTGTTCGCTTCTTTATATCGGGAAAAATGGTGTCAAGTAAGCAGATTATCTAGAAATTATATAACACCCTTACGATTACAAATTTAGTTAATGCATACCTATTGCAGTGATAGGTATTGTAACCAAACACGAACTTGGCCAAATTTGTATCTCACTACTTTTGATGGCCGAAATTTTGGAAAGGAACTTGGCCTTTTTCACATTTATGTTTTTGTGAGGATATAATTTAATATAAGCCACTGCACAGTGTTTTTTTAATAAGAGTAATAATAAGAAAAATTCAAAATTTTAAAAACCCCCGATATAACCAGAAAAGATATCTTCTAAGCGGCTGGACCGATTTTTTTCAGACATAGCTAAGAACACTCTCGATTAAGTCAAACAGAAAAAGTTAAATCAAAATCGGTCCAGCCCGCTATAGGTCAAATCACCACTTTTTTTGTGCGAAATTAAAACTACCTACCAAACCATGGTATTCAAACCAAATTCTGAAAAAAATTCTTCAAAATTTAAATTAACCCTTTAATAACAACAGTAAATAAAAGCATTAATAAATTTAAATTTTAACAAAATATCAGCTAATTGTTTAAATACAGTTCATTTGATAAATTTAAATTAATAAAATCCTCTTAATTTTCATTAATTTCATCAACATTTCAGTGTTTTTCATACAAACGTTACCTTCTAAAATGAGGTGTTACTCACAAAACGCAAAAAATCGCACTTTGAAATAAATTGCAAATAACTCATTGATTATTAATTAATTTATACTTTAAGTTTGAAAGGGGTCAAAACTTTTGAAGTCCTACATAAAGTCAGTGCTTATGATAAATTATACCGTTTAAGCTATAGCTCAATATAATGAGTTATTTTAAAGCATAGCGATATAAAAATAAACCACTTTTCATGAAAAACAGCAATGATTACTTGCCGTTTTATTTTGCATTTCACATTAATAAGTTAGTTTCAACACATTTCAAGAAAATTGCACTTAAAGTTGACCGATTTCTACTGAAATTACAAGCTTATTTTCCCAAAAACTTAAATCTGTTGAGTTTGATGCAGAATTATGCAAGTGTGCTTAATATTTTCCGAAAATTAAAATAAATGTGTAAAAGTTCAATTTTGTGGTTATTACTTTTGCACAGAAAAAGTGATTATTTGACCTAATGTGCAGCCGTTTGGTCTGTACGAGTATCTTGTACAGACACAGATAACCAGATACACAGGTTAAAAACAATGCATAACTTTTTATTTATTTTTATTTATTTATTGTATTAGATTGCTATTCAGTGCTAAATAAGCTTCGCTGTAAAATTTTAGTTTTGAATAATTGTAATTTCAGTATAATTTTGCCATTTTTAATTAATAACACAGGTCAACAAAATGAAATTTATTGTGTAAGGTCAAAGGTTTCGTAGTCAATTTGTATACACTAAGTACTGTGTATCAATCCCTCTAAATCAGTTTTTTTTAATTGACTCTTTATCTCGAGATTTTCCGTTACTTGAGAACCAGTTCTTTGATTAAATACAAAAATACACAGAAGGCTAGGAAACGAATTGGCCTTTAAATTACGTCCTCATTTATTTTTCAACAGTCTTATAGTTTCGAAGATATTCCGAAAGTTTTATACAAAAAAATTAATTTTTTCAAAAAAATTAAGAAAATCGTTTTTTTAAAAGACTCATTAAAATTTTAAACTGAAGAAAATTTTATATTTTATTATTAATTATAAATAAAATGAGCCAAATTTATTAAAAATAATTCCATGAATTCTGAATTTATTCACAATTAAGTGATAGCATATATACTCGTATTACAGCTTTTTACCCCTGACTAAAAAAATTGGTGTTATAAGTTTGTAGTGTGTCTATGTGTCTGTGTACCCGTGTGTCTGTGTGTCTGTGTATCTTTGTGTCTGTCCGTGTCCACGTACAGGCCAAACGGCTGGACCGATTTTGATTTAGTTAGAAAGGTGACTTGATGAGAAGGTTTTTAGCTATGTTTGAAGAAAATCGGTCCAGCCGTTTAGCAGATATCACATATTCTCTAGATATATTCGGGGGTTTTTAAAATATTTAATTTTTGTTATTTTAATTATTATTTATTTTAAATTGAAAAAAAAAATAAAAAAAGCGTTTATGCGAGTATACATACATCTTAATAAATTCAGAATTAATGGAATGATTTTTAATAAATGTGGGTCATTTTATTTATAACATATGAAGGTATCACAATTAATAATAAAATATAAAAATTTCTACAGTTTAAAATTTTAATGAGTCTTTAAAAAAATGAGAAAATAATTTTTTGGAAAAAATTTATTTTTTTGTATAAAACTTTTCGAATATCTCCGGAAAAAAAATTAATGAGAACGTTTTTTAAAGGCCAATTCGTTTCCTAGCCTTCTATGTATTTTTTTATTTAATCAAAGAACTTGTTCTCATGTAAATGCAAATTATGTGATGCAGCATCCTCTTTTTTCTTAATAACGTAAAATCTCGAGATACAGATTCAATTAAAAAAAAAGTAATTTATAGGAATTGGAGCTCAGTATCATATACACGAAAATTTATTATTAAAGTACCGACCTTAAAAATCCTGTTGACCTGTGTATTAATAATGTGTCATGTTTCGTTGGCTAAAAATGGACTTTAAAAATTTATTCAATAGAGTTCAGAATTTTACTTTAAGGTTTCATTTTATTCAATTACGATATTGAAATTAAGATTAAGTAGAAGTTTCTAAGAAGTTTTAAGATTTTTAAGACGCAATTAGTGGTATTTTGCCAATTTAAGGCCCAACTATAATAGGAATAAGCGAACTTAAGCAACTGTGCGGTTACATATAAAACGTATGTGACAAACTATAATGTACTTATCGAACTTTTCGTCAAGTTTCGTCAAAAATCATTTGCTTAAGTTAAGTGCCAAACTGAACGCACATTCCGTACGGAAAACACTGTTTTTGTATTTTTTTTAAACTCAACCAAACAGCAGCAGAAAATAGTCATTGATTTTAAATATTTTTTTATTGTTTCTTATTTTAAACTCAGAAAAAAAGCAAAAATTTTATTTTCATTCTTTGTTTTACAATACACATATACACACATTCATTTGAGATTATTTATGTATGGTCACTGTTGTACTTTTTGGTAGGCAAAACAAATAAAACAAGTAAGAAAGTGGTGGATATAATTACACGTGAATTTTTAATAGATTAGGACATTCCAACAAGTTAATTTGATTGAATTGCATTCATTTAGTAGTTATAAGAAGAAACAAAATTACTAAAAAAAATTTAACAATACCTATATGTGCAACTGTGGCTAAAGAATACTTAAGTGCATGTAAGTACATTGTGGCCACCTAAAAGTCACATCTGAATTGCTTAAGTATTTGACAGACTTATCGTTCAATTCTGGCATTAGCTTAAGCCAACATATTACTTTTTTAGGTTTCCGTACACCAAAGGCGAAAAGGAACCCTATTTTTTTCGCTACGCTATCCGTCTGTCCGTCACACGCTATTTTTTCAGGAACCGTAAGAGCTACGGACCTGAAATTTGGACATACTGTAGACCCTTGGGCGCTACAACAACAAGTACATGCGAGGTAAACTCTTGAAATTTTGAAAACCGATAAAACTAAAAAATCCGAAAATTATTAAATCGCCAAACCAAAAAAACAAAAATCGCCACAAATTGAAATACATCGCCAAAACGAAAAAAAATCGCCAAAACCAAAAAATCACTAAAAAAAGTCAAAATTAAAATATAACGCCAAAAATCGCCAAAACGCGAAAAGGCGCCAAAACCAAAATAATTGTTTATATGAAAAAAATTGCCAAAATGAAAAAAAATCGCCTAATTGAAAAAAGCCAAAAAACGAAAAAAAAATCGCCAAAATAAGAAAAAAGTGTAAAAACTAAAAAAACGCCTAAATGAAAAAAGTTGCCAAAATGAAAAAACGTCAAAAAATGAAAAAAATCGCCTAAATTAAAAAAAATCGCCAAAGTTAAAAAACCGAAAAAATCACCAAAAACCAAAAAAAAATCGCCAAAATTAAAAAAAACGTCAAAAACCAAAAATATCGCCAAAACTAAAAAATCGTCAATAAACGCAAAAAATCCCAAAACTAAAAAAAACGCTTTAAACCGAAAAAAAAACACAAAACCGAAAAAATGCCAAAACTATATTTTATATAGCCTAAAGTTCGTATTGAATTACATATCTTATGTCCGTACGGAACCCTTCGTGCGCGGGTCAAAGTCTCACTTCACTGAATTTATTAAAGCTTGAAACGCATTACAGTCAATATTATCTAGAAAAATCCTGCGATGAATATTTGTATCCAATGTTTCAAGCATCTATCCTTCTCCCTACAAGTATGTTTTCAAAGGTTTAATATTTTTTACAAAAATATTTGCCTTAAAGTTCTACTAAAAGTCTATTAACAAATCAAAGGTAGATTTTTTTTTCTATTTTTACAAAAGGATCAAACAAATATTCATAGGGAAAATTATTTTTCATAGAACTTCTGAATACATTAATGCACCAACACAATGTGCGTATGGAAAGTTCAAAAGTAAATTTAAAAAACGCTAATACGCGTTCTTTAGAATTTAATTTTAAAAAGTTTTATACTGAAAAAAAAATTAAACAATATGTAAATGCAAAAAATTAATTATCTGCTTAGCTTATTTTTTTAAAGATGTATACAAATATAGATTTCGTTAAAACACACATAAAAAGTAAATTTCAGCATTCAATTTATATTATTTATTAATGTAGTTTTATGGATATTGTATATATTTAGGCTTTCAAGGTCATTCAACTTCTTCAAAATGTAAATAAAAGACGTTTTCTATTTCATTCTTAATGTATCCGACGTTTCGTTGGGGTTTTTCCAACATCTTCAGGGATAATTATTTTTATTGAAATATATTTTATCTTTTATTCCAATTTACTTTTAAGTTTTTAGGATGTACATATTTTAAAGAGACATAACATGTACAACATAAAACACATAACAATATAAATATATAAATAAAATAAAAATAAAATATCACAGCCTTTTCTTAACTTCTAATATCACAGTTGGAATTAAACTGATTTATTATTACTAGACATACCAATGGACGACACAATCGTCCGTATTCTAGAATCTAAATGTAAATAATTTTGTTAATATTCAAAGCAAATGTATCTAAACGTCATAAGAAATGCATTAAAACACAGCCACCCACATACTTACATACATATGCATAATTAAATAATACATGAAGTGAAAAAATACAAACAAAATCCCTTTAACTAAACTAATTCAATTTATTGAACTCTCTTCCTTTGATACAATAACAAATAAGAGAAAAACATTTTTATATCAAGAGAAATACTACAAACACACACACTATCTCATGTTTTGTTTCTTGTTTACTTGTAACCTAATAAGTGCGTGTGTAATATGTGTACATGTAGTAGTAGCAACTTTAAACGCTTATAGCTCCCAAAATACTAAACCGATTTCAATAAAATATAGATTCTGCACATTTGTACCAAAAAACCTTTAAAACTATATAAATCTTTTTAAAATCGGTGCAGTAGTACCAGCGTAAAAGCGATTACAAAAAACGTGTTTGCCTGTTAATTATATAGATATATTTATTTTTCGTTTTAATCAGAGATAGAAACGTGATTATATTTTCATATGCGATCTTGCATACTCACGCAATAAAATAAATTATTCTAGATCACTTAAGTACGAACGAAAATTTTTGGGTTTGAATTTTTGAAAGACCTCTAAACTGTAAGAATCAGCGCATCTTAGTTCGAATTCTAAATTTTATTTTATAACTTTTCATAATTAAGGAATTTATTTCAAGAAATTATAAATAAATAACAAATAAGAAATGTGCGATAATATTCCAAAAAAAATTAACTTATCTATTACACAGGTTAACATGAATTTTAAGTCTGAGTTCTGTACCTCTGATTTTGATTTGAAAAAATTGTTTTATATTATGGTAGTAATATTTTTTTAGAAAAAAGTTTATAAAACGCAACTAAATTTATTTATATTTTTAAATATACATATTTTAAAAATTAAATGTTTTTTACAAAGTTTAACAAAAGAATAATGAAAATTTTTTTAAATGACAATTATAAAAATGAAAATGTAATCATTTTTATATATACTTATCAAGTACATAAATTTAAAGTAAATTTGTTTCACTACACTACTCCCTCCAAAGCATCAATTCTAGAAAAAATTCTTGATTCGTTGCTAACATCAATATTTGAAATTGTTGTTGGCTGTGTCATATCCATAATTTTATCGGCTTGAGTTGCTAATTTGTTAACATCTTGTTGTTCACTTATTGCAAGAATTGCTCGTACATTTTCAGGCAATTGTTCGAGGAAAATAGATCGTATTACCTTTTCTCCAACTTGACCTTGCCCTAAGTTTTGGATAGTGCGCAAAAATTGTGAAGGCTTTTGATCACCTAAAACTTGACCACTCAAAAGTCGTTTGAGTTTACGTTCATCGGATTCAGAGAATAAGTTAATAATTCTTGACTTAATTGTCTCATATCTATTTCCGGATTGATTACTATACAGCAGATCACTTACAAGATCAAGTGTACCTGGATCTATATTTGCTACTAAATGACGAAATTTAGTTTCATCTGACGTAATTCGTTGCAAACTGAATATAGTTTCTACTTGAAAAAACCACACTTTGGGGTTTTTTGCCAAAAAGGAGGAAATTTTATAGTTGAGGCTGCATCAATTTGTATATTTGATGATAGATGATTACTTTGATTTGGAATATCTCTGTCTATCTGAGGTATTGCAGATTCCAATGGATTTGCATTTAAAGTATCTGAATTGTGCGAGGTTTCAGCTCCATGTGACGGTGAGTGGAATAAAGCCATGGTTTTGTTCTTTGTCGGGGTCACCAATTATAGTAGTTTTATTTTTTAGAAAAAAGTTTATAAAACGCAACTAAATTTATTTATATTTTTAAATATACATATTTTAAAAATTAAATGTTTTTTACAAAGTTTAACAAAAGAATAATGAAAATTTTTTAAATGACAATTATAAAAATGAAAATGTAATCATTTTTATATATACTTATCAAGTACATAAATTTAAAGTAAATTTGTTTCACTACAATATTAAAAAAGTTCGCTTTTGTAGCTAACAGAACGAAAATTCGAGTTTTATGGAAAAGCTATAATTTTCAATTTCAATTAAATTAGAAAGGAAAACCAGTTGCGAATTATATATTTTATATTAAAAAAAGACCACATAAATAAATACAAAAATACAAGAAAGAATAAGAAATAAACTTTAAAAATAAATATTTTTGGAATTTCTTTTGTGAAAGTCAAAACTTTCTCGTATGAGCCCCCAAATGTCGTCACCCATTATGTTCTCATTATATTGTCATTGATGCCGTTGTTCAAAGTTCATTATATCCTGATGGAAGCGTTCTCCTTATTTTTTTGAATATTCAACCAATTTGTCTTTGAATTTAAGCATGTGCACAGTAACATGTACATTTTAAGTGCCACTCTCAAACTCATTACTTTGAAGCCTTCAATCATATTAGAAATAAGCTCTTTGTAATTATCAGCATTCTTGTTTCTAACCAAGCCATGTATGACTGCTTTATGACCGAGCCACGCTTGGTTTTATGGGTACTCAGGAAATGCGGTCATTTCTCATTCGCCATTATTTTCTTTATTTGTGGACCGACGAAAATACAAGCTTTAATTTCAGCCTGTAAATATTTCAGAAAAAATTATTTTGAATATTGAAAAGCATCAGTGTCTTGAAGAAAAGCTTTACAAACTGCGTCATGAGACCTAATTTTATGTGCAGTGGAAGCATTAAAACACGATCAGTCTCTACAATGTTTTATTTTTGACACTGTGTTGTCTGATTTGAAAATCGCTCCGTTGCGGCCATGAGTGCTGGTGGTAGCAAAATGCATCGGCTTTACTATCCCATAAAAAAGTAACACGGATATTTAGAGAATCCGCCTTGCTTTTTATGTCGTTTTTAACCTTTTTGAATGACATTTTTAGGCCTCGAGACACATAAAATAAAATATGTTAAATCTGCCAAAACACCATATATTTAGTTTCCATTATATAAAGTACAAAATCAAACTTTATTTGTTACTAATGGAATTTCTGTTTACTTTTCGATGTACATATCGTTCTCTATTAGTGTATAAGTATAAACATTGTTTTTTTTTTATTGCATAATAAGAATCTACATAAGTGATTCTAAATATGGTAAAAATTTCGTGAATATCTACTTAACAAAGTGGGGCAAATAAAATAACCTAAATGACATCATGGTACTTTGAATACCATTTATTTGCAATGAAAGCACTTGTAAATTAATGAAATCTAGGCGCACAGTAGTGCGCCAGGCCAAGTTCCGGTAAATGCACGCAGTGTGTATATTTACAGGAAGCCATTCGAGCTGTTTTACCCCCCTCATAACTTTGTTCACCGCAATCGTAAAATTATAAAATTTAAACCATAATTAAAATAATTTCATGTAACCTCACGGCCATACAATTTAAGCCTCCTATTACATGTACTACGGGTCAGCATATTTGAATATACTACATATTTATATATGTATTATTATCCGTTTTCAACGAAACTCGACAGGAAAGACAACTAATGGCTACAGCAGGTATTAAGATTAAAAAAATGAGCGGTATCACGCCCATAAGAAGAAAATAAATAAAATGTACGCTAGTAAACTGAAATTTAATAAACAAGTAGGTCTAGATTAGCAACTAACTAGAAAAATCTGACCAGGGGTGTGGGGCTATTCCAATAAAGCACACAATTAAAAGAGAAAATTAAAAATGTTTATCTCAAGCGATTTTATTAAAATTTGGCACAAATGTTGGAATAATGCAAAGTTATAAAATTTCGTTCAAAAAAGTGGAAGGTAACTTGCCCATATAATTTAAACTTCCTATTTCATGTACTTCGGATCAGCAGTTTTAAATATACTATTTATTTAAATATTAATATCCGTTTCCAACGAAGTTTGACACGTATGATTAGCACTGGCAAAAAACTTTATTTAAAAAAAAGTAGGCGGTAATATGCGCATAAGAATTAAATAATTAAATTTTCGCTAGAGAGCTGAAGTTTGACACGCCAGTAGGTCAAGATGAGAAACCAAATAGAAAAATCTAAAAACCCAAATATTTTAACCAGGAGTGGCAGAGGCCACGATAATTTTTTACTGAAGGTTTTAACTGAAGCTTTAACTAAAAGCTATCATTTTAAAAAAGGTACGATGATAATTGAGCGCTGCTCATAACAAAACCTTGAGTTTTAAGAAGTGACGGAGACTGGGGGTAACGGCAATAACATTTCAAGCTAGAATTTGCACTAGAGAGCTTAAATTCAATACACAAATAAATCTAAATTAGAGATTTTAAATCGTGGAAGTTTCAATTGGGGGCATGGATACGGACTTTAAGCTTAAAAACAAGAATTTAAGTTTAAGGATTTACGAACAGGAAAAATCTGAAAGCACCGATTGTTAAATTAAGGAAGTAGGGTCACGTTTATCAAATTTGTATTGAAATATTATACGCAAGAGAACTGAAATTTTGCAAAAAAAAAAATTGGCTTATGTAAGTTACCAACTAGATAAATTTAAAACACAAGCTGCTCTATTGAACCTTGCATGCACATTTCACTCATGCTAGCATTTAATTTCGCGTTTTCTAAAGGACTTCGTCTGAGCAGACTTTACTACACTAAAATTTACACTATATTTTACATATTTATACTCAGATGACTCTTAAAAAATTAATCAAATTACTCGGTCCTTATTATGGCACTATGGTGCACATATCATCCTTTAACCCAATATTTGATGTAACTCTGCCTTTTGAACTGGGGCAGACATTATGAATATAACTATAACAGACTAGAAATTTAAAGTTTAAAAAGCTTTATTAAGAAAACCTTCCAAAAAGTAGACAGATCTTCACAAAAACATAAATTTGAAAAAAGACCAAGTTCCTTTCCAAAATTTCGGCCATCAAAAGTAGTGTGATACAAATTTTGACCAAGTTCGTGTTTGGTACAACACTTATCAGTGCAATAGGTATGCATTATATAAATTTGTAATCGAAAGGGTGTAATACAATTTTCTAAGCTATTCTCTATTTCGGCAATCTTTCTTTAATTTTTAATGAAATATATTAGACTAAAAGGGTAAAAATTAAACAGAAAAAATAAATACACCAAGCTTTTTTTATTAAAGTAATTTTAAGAAGTAACCAAATTTTTTAAAAGCACTACTTATTGCTTTTTTTTAGTTTGGCACTAAAGCTCAAAATTTGAAGTTTTGAGTTTTCCAAAAGCACTAAAAATAGTGCTAAAAGCACCAAGTTGGCATCGCTGATTGTCATAAGTTTATTTTAATTGAAA
Source organism: Tachina fera (assembly GCA_905220375.1). Classification (NCBI taxonomy): domain Eukaryota; kingdom Metazoa; phylum Arthropoda; class Insecta; order Diptera; family Tachinidae; genus Tachina; species Tachina fera. The sequence goes on along the minus strand of LR999963.1, from coordinate 86,505,578 downwards.
TTTATTTCCTGGTGGTGAAGCATGTCTATATACATTTCTTCAACCACACATTTTGAACAGCCACAAGCCAGTTATCTTATGCACATACTTTTAAAAAAAATTAGAGAATTCACAAATCATCATCATCCCAATCATGAATATTCCCTCGGAATTTATTTCTCACGGAAAATAATTTTCTCGAGAAAACATTCCTCCAATCATAAATTCCTTGGGAACAAAAAAGAGTAATACATGGCATCACCGTATTACGAAGCAAGATGGTTTGCTTGTTTGTGGACATTTTGTTTCTTCCTTTTTTTGAGTGAGAGAGTAAACAAAATTACTAAAATTCAACAAACTTAAAAAAAATATGTAAAAAAAGTTTATAAATGACTTATTTGGGCATTATTTGTGTCTTTTACATACAAGATCTATAAAATACAAGTTTATGTATATAAATTGTGTTTTAATTGTGTATTAACTATGATTTTATGTAAACTCCCTTCTGTTTTGGCATTGAAAGTTTTTTGGTGAAAAAAACAAGTTCAACGGAGTTCATAATACCTACTTTCTTCTCGGGGAGTTTTTTTTATTCCCGCGTTTGGTAAAAAAAGGGGAAAACAAATTCATAATTGGAGAAAAGAGAAAAGTGAAAAAACTCGTACGGAATTAATGTTCATGATTGTGCTGAATATCTCTGAAAGTCACAAAAGTTAATTTTTAATTTTCTGCTATAAACTATGATAGTAAACCCAACCTCGTAGTCAGTTGCAGAAACTGATATATAGAACGACATTTTTTTAGTTGCCAATACCAAAAGTTGGTAGTAAAATCAAATTCATAATATTTTAATCGGTTGTATTAACTAATAAGTTAATTAATTAGTCATGACAAAAGCATGCGATCGGTTGATGCAATCAATTTAAGAAATGTCAGAATAATATCTTTGTTACAATTATGCCTTTATGGCGAGGAACATGGATTGTTTTTTGGATTAATAGAAAATTGATAGCGTGAACTGAAATATAGTTTATGCTAATGATATATTAATGGCATAATCATTTTCCAACAAATCTTTTTTCTGGGTGTACATATGTAATCACTCATGATTTCTATAGATCACGTAAACGATGCTCGCCACTAATATTAAATCAACAAATTGGAGTTTTTTTTTTGAAAAGCGTTTATTGAGGGTTCAAAAGCTTTTAATGTAAACATTTTTGTTATATTTAAGAAGTTTATTATTCGACATATTGTCATAATTATATTTTAATTTGAAATTTATTTGCTTGTGGTTTAGCTTGGTCTATATACGTATTTCATTGGCGCTTAAACCAAATCATCAGTAGACTTCAACCACAAATTTTGAACAGTCACAAACCTCTTACTTTATGCACAGACTTTCAAAAACTATATGAGAATTCATAGAATAATATTTTTGAAAATCACAAAGAAAAAATAAGTTTGGTAGGCTTTGAAACTCATACAAAACCCAGCAAATAATTTATATTCGATATGAATCTATTTTATTTTTCTACACCTTCATACAATTAGAAATCCATTGGATAACAATAAATAAATTGTTATTGCCAGTTATCTGGCAGCAATTTTCGCGCAAATTATTTATTTTTTTAATGTTGTTCTTGCCTAAATATAATTGTGGTTTACCAATATCAGCAAAAACAACAACAACAAAATAAATATTAGTTTATATAAAATGAAAAGTGTTGGAGTCAAATTAATAAATAAACGCCATTTAATTAATTGTACAAGTTTGTAGTACGTGATAGTCATGCCAAAGAAAATTATGATGACGTTGCTTTGATTTTGTTTTGTAAAAATCAAAACATAACACAATAATGATTGATGAATGGATGACTAACTATCAAAATTGGCACGCGACAAAAAAAGTTCATTAAGAATTGAAAATATCACTAAAACCGATAGGAATTATATCAGAAGGAGATGTTTGCAGATATTTATGAATCTGCTTTGTTTTCAACTAATACAGTAAGTAATATTATAGTAAAGTTATTTTAAACAATTTAATAAGTAAAAGGTTGTGTTGTGAGTTTTAGTTACTTAATAAAAACCATCATTTTAATATGCATACATACATACATACATATATAAATACTGACTTACTTTAACCATAATTTGTCTTTACTTTCTGTCTCGTGGGAAATCAGCTGATTTGTTTTTGTTTATTTGTGTTCCTTTACGTTACGTTCTATAATCAGTAATTGTTTTCTTTTAAATACAATAAAAAATACAATTTTGGAAAATGTTTATTTTATGAAAGCGATGATAAATTCGAATTTATAATCTTTAGATAAGGAAGATGTAGTAATGAAAACGTAATTATACTACTAATTTCATAATTACTATTTTAATAATTTTTAATTTTTAGTTTTGAAGAGAACGACTGAAATCTAAAGGAACTAAAATAAGTTTATTTATTTAGTTTATTTAGAAATTTAAAAGTAGGTTAATATGTAAAATTGTTAATTTAACATTTCATTTTTCTTAAAAGAATAAAAAATAAAATTTAACCAACCTTTTGCAAACATGTGTTCACAAATTCTATGCGTTAAAATTGTGCTGTGATGGGTTTTTATGGAATGAGTATCACACAACACATAAATTAATGAAGCCTTAATTCACAAAAAATATCTTAGATTCAAAAAGGTTCTTAAAAAATTTTTCAAATGCAAATTCATTTTATAAGTCGAGATTTATTTTTAACAGAAAAATCTATTAGTAAATTCTTAAGGCCTGTCCCACGATATCGACAGCGTTTGACTTTTTTGTTGCAGCAAGTCGAACGTTGTCGACATCGTGGGACAGGTCCTTAATAATAAATTTTCTATATAATATCAATTAAAAATTAATTGAATCTACGTCCGTAAACAAATTTAATTATATGTTTTGCAGTAGACTGAATTAAAGTTATTACAAATTTAATTGAAGATGTTAACTTTTTATTTGAAAACAATTATTAAAAACGATTCTTTGTATTAACATTTTGGCAATAATGCAATGAGGATTGCAAAACTTTATTACATCTAGACAATATAATTATTTGCTGTGGAGTGGAACAGCAATGTATGCATATTATATTCACTAAAACGGAGTACATTAGTGTTGCGCACATGTGCTTTAATAGTAGACTTATATCGAACTCTTTCAGTAGCTCGTTTTTGGCAAAAACCTATGATCAAACTCATTTAAATTACATGGGTTTGATCATTGGTTTGTGTCAAAAACGAGCTACTGGAAGAGTTCGTCACAAGTCTATTTAATAGGCGATACACGATACATTTTATAATTTCACATGATGAGGCAGAATAAACTTTTCTATTAAAAAACCATTTTAAACTTCTTTTTGCTGTTATACGAGCGCAGGTCAATATGTCCCTGAATTCGTTAATAAAAAAGAAGGGTTTTTGAATAAAACATAATTTTATTTTTCGACGTAGTGTCCTGCCAGCTCTTTAACAAATTTTCTGGATATGCATGTTTGACGATGCAAAATATTTAATTTTTTAAACACAATTTTTTTTTATCAACACAATTCGACCCAACCACGCACGAAATGAAACTTTCTGTCGCAAACACTTGAGGCTTTATTCAGAAAAAAATAATTTACATTTACGAAACGTTTAATAAACAAATTTCCATACAAAATTTGTTCTGTAAACCTTTTGTAAACCAAATAAAATTTTTTCCGAATATGGCAGTTGGTGTTAAGTATTGCGTGTTTGTGTCACGAAAATAAAGCCGACAAGCGCCCAACTCTAATACATAGTACATACGAGTATGTACATCCTTGAATTGCTTCATCTGCTATTATTTCGTCATAATAAATATATAAATACAAGTTAAGAATACTTCAAAAATAATTTTGAAAACGGGAAAAGCGGGTGGTGCGTTGCCCGAACAGAAACTACATTTTCATTGAACAAGGTAATATCCATACATGGTGATTTGCAAGCAGACTAAATAAATGACTTTCAGATGTAGCTTCAGCAAGATGGCTTTCACCAATTGTCGAAATTTGGTCCATATGGAAAGATCCTGTATATTATTCATTAACCAATAATTCACAACACAATGCGTTGTTTTAAGGTTATGCACTTTTGTAATAATAATAAATATGTATGTATTAGTGATGTAACGAATGTCAATTTTTGATATTCGCGAATACGAATACGAATATTGCTAACGATATTCGCGAATTCGAATACGAATATTTGAAACTATATTCGCGAATATTGTATGCAATATGTAATATTAAAAAATTGTTATGAAAAAGGACTTCACACTCTTGTTGGCATACTTTAAAGTTAATAAAAAATACCCAAAACTTCAATGATCGTCATTGGATAATATTTTAAAATGATACAAAGCAAAAGTTCCTTTAAAAAATTAATGTATTTGTACAAACTAAAATTTTTAGTCATTTATTTAAATTTCGTTTAGGATTTATGCATTTATTTATTTCATTTCTTTGCAATACGAATACATTCGTATTCGCATCTGTCTGAATTTAGCGAATAGGAATACATTATGATTTGGCTTAATTAATTCTCAAGAAATTTAGTTTTTCAGTGAAAAATTACAAAAAGGCAACTGCATATGGATGTGTCAGACGCTAAAAGGCCTAACTCCAGTTTTCGAAAATTTCCCAATTTTGTTATATGTACATATTATTACACAGAGGAAACAGATTTGTTGTGATAACCGAATTTGTAGCCAATCGAATTTTGTCGGTTCAAACAACTAAGGCCGTGTTTACATCTGTGTGCTAAATGCCACACAAGCGCAAAAAAAGTGTAACCAACTAATTACTAATGAAAAACTATTTGATTCAGACATGTATTTATTTATTAAATTAAACAGTTTCATACATAATTAATAGACAATTTTATAGAATCAAAAATGATTGCAAACTGTTTAAACCAATAAATATATGTCTGTCAGTTTCTCATCAGTAATTAGTTGGTTACGTTTTTTTGGGGCAAATGACACACAAGAAATGCCAGATGTAAACTAAGCCTAACTCACAATTGTCTTGTAATGAACGAATAAAAGCTTTTGTAAGCACCGATTTTTCATTAGCGATATGTGAATTTTTATAATGAAATGGTTATTGCAACAGAAAATTTTAAAATAAATTATTAATTGATACAACCAATATAATTGGTATTTCTAAAGGAATCATTGGAGGGCATTACTCATATACATACATATGTACCCTCAAAGTTGGCCTTCAATCCCATTTTTCAATGTAATTTTTTGCTTTTACAATAATGTACAATAGGGTTTTATATATATGTTAAATTATTTCATACCTATACAGTATATATAGTTAAAATAAATATAACAAAAAATTAAAAAATAAAAAAAATTACATTGAATATATGGGTTTGACGCACAACTTTGAGGGCCAGACGCACCCCCTAAAACACAACTTATCGGTATGAAATTTTATTGTATTTTTTACATAAAACTGAACCGATTTGGGGTGAGAGTAGAAGAAATCAAAAAAAGTAAAATAACATTCATTATTATCTTTATCACAAATTATTCTAAATTTTTTTGCTCATAATCTGAAGTGAAATGTGCAAATTTTGATCCACGTGGTACAATGTAACATCTCTTGCCGGTATTCGGCTTATTATACAGATACATTTTCTTATCAAGAAACCACAAATTATTTGCACAAATAATTTTACCTCGGAATAATAGCACTCAAAACACAATATTTTGCGATTAACATATATAATAATGTGCTTACCTTTTTTATATCAGGATTTTGTGAAATTGAAATTTCTTCAAAAGAAATTTTTTTGTTTTATACTATTAAGTTTCTATTTAAATTTTATTTTTTGTTTATTACATTCCACACATTTTTTTACAAATGTATTCAGAATAAAAAAATTTTTGGGTTAACATTTTATTCGGTTAGGAATATCAATATTGGTCGCATTCATAAGACGTAACAGTTGCGCAACAGTTGAGTGTTTGTCTTAGAAACGCATAGTTGAGTATCTCCGCTCCACTCAACAGTTGAGTAATTTTCCATCATAAATTTTTTTCGCTACCTATAGTCAACACGTTATGCTCAGCCTGAACAGCTGGTCAAATAGAGCTATTTGTTTTATGTGCTTTGATAGGTGGCAGCAACAAATATTTGTTAAGTTTTACATTACAAATGCGATGAAGTAACGAAAAAAAGATATACAATTACATTATATACGTCAAGCCGTTTCTAAAAAGTAACTGTTGGGGCCAACAGTTGCCAGCAGTTTCACAACTGTTGAGCTCAACAGCTACTTCTTATGAATGCGCCCATTGTATTTCATTTTCTTTTCTTTTACATTACAATACAATTTCAGTACGGTGGCAAATGATTAGTTAGTCACAATAACCGAATTTTTGGTTTCAAATTAAATATTGTTTACAAAAATAGTTTTTTTTAATTTATTATTTTGAAAATCCCATGTTCAGTCACGTTACTTTCTTACTTATATTTAATTCAGTTGTATCTACCGATACTCCTAAATGGTTATTAGAAATGAACAGAATAAATTTTCATTACTAATTAAATATTGTGGGACTTCTGTTTGTATTGCAATTAGTTTTTTGTTTATAAATATGAAAAAATCGTACATTTGATTGATAATTGATAGCAAATATGGAACATTGGAATACATAAATAAATATTTGTTGCTCCAACAGATTTTTAACCAATCTGTTCTCTACGTGTGTCTTATTAGTTTTAAACTCTATGGAAATTATTTTATCTAATATTTATATATTTTCCAGTAAAAACAGGAAAAATCGCCTTTGAATCTTATTTGAATTTTTTCAAAAACTAGTTCAATTAACTCCACTTTAATTAAACGCATTGGATTAATTATAAAACTAGCCAATGTGTCTGTTACGCGGGAATCCCCTCTCTCCCATTTTTTCTGTTAAATGTCATAAAAATGTTTTGCACCTTTTATAATTTTCAACAAATTTGGAAATCTATTTGCCAAACATTACTAATTTACACAACTTTTTATTTTGTGGAGTTAGGCCTTTTAGCTTCTGACACATCCATATGTATGTATGTATATACACTAAAAAAAACATTCGTAATTGCAATGATTTTTGACATTATATATGATTTTTTCTTTATATTTCAAGCAATGTAAGGCTTCACTCGCATTAAGGAAATTGTTTCATTACCTTAAAAATGTCATATATGCAACAAATTATTTTAATTCAGATAACGACGTGTTTTTTTACTAAGCAAGGTACATTTTCATATTTTAAATTAAAAATGTCATTATTGTAGTGAAACTTTTTATTTTATAGAATGAAGTGACGTACGTTAGTATTACATATTTTTAACTAATTATTTAATTGAATTAAAAAGATTTTTCATGCTTATCATAACAGTATTTTGTTACTGAGACGTATTATTTAATTTATTGATGATATCGTATCATTGTGTTAACATCATAAGTCATTGTTGTAATGACTATGATTCATTAATTTAATGTATTTAATTATCATTGTACTTTCTTAATAATTATTCAACTAACTTTCATGCGTAAATTGGCGCAGACATCAGAAAAATGTGTGTTTGTATATTAATTGGCTTCCCCGGTCAAGATTTGCACTTGGAACTCATCCCATGGTAGTTAACGCTTACCGCTGCGTTCAAAACAACCTCAAATATTATTTAGATACACACATATAATTACCTGAACATTATTTAATTTAAGTTAATTTTTAATTATTATTTTTCGACGTATTTTCGTTGTATTGACGTGACCTCGATGTTGACAACTGGAATAAGGGTGAATATAAAATATTTCTTAAATACAGAGTATAGAATAAAATATTAAACTATTGCGGATACCAAAAATTTTTTATTTAAACCAAATTCTTTAGTCGAAAAAAAAAATTAAAAATAAAAAAATTATATATTTTTTCACAAATGTATCTTGCTATATAAGGTTCGGCAAAGTAGAAAAAGTTTTGCACGTAAAAGTGATTGTATTTGAACCTCCTCAAAAAATTTGCAATATCTTACAATTAAAGAATCGTTATAGATTACGAAATTTATTAAAAACACAGGCATTGGAAAAATCCTGGACTTAAAATAAATAAAAAATAATGATTTGAATAAAAAAGTCAGGTTGAAAATTAAATATCTGAAATTAATATCGCCAAGCCTGACTTGGCAATCTTGTATTAATTAATGCATACAGACATACTTATGTATGTATGTAATCATATGAAATGTTCAATACTTGTCCTTAAGTAAAGAATACGCAAATGCTGACTATTAGAATCTCATTAGGTTGTACGCGTTTGTGAAGGGAAATCTTTCCAAACTTGAAATCTAAGGCACGTGTTAGAAACATGTTTTTTATTAGGACAAAAATAATAAACCTGAAAGCTTCTGCTCTCATTCAATATTCAATAGAAATTATTGACTCATATTTACTATGAATTTAAAGTGTGGATGAAAAAAACAAAAGCAATAGTTGTTATTAATAAATACAAAAAAGTGAACTTAATCCTTGTCAGATGGACTGAGTTACAGACAGTACTCAGTAGGGTATTCAATCGGTTAACCGTTAATCGGTTAACCGGTTAATTTCTACCCGATTAAGTGATCGGGTAATTTAAAATCGGCTTTTTTCGGTTATCGGTTAAACCGGTTAATTTCTGTCGATTAACCGATTAACTGACGTAACAAATTTTTTCATATTTTTTAGTATTACAACTTTTTTTTTTGTTTGAGTAATTATTTGTTTCGTTTCATTTACAAAAGGTGAGTGTTTAGAAATTATTTTTCATACAAAAAAGAAGAATGTTCAGTGATCCTAATTTAAGTAGAACTTCAAAATATTTAGACATGGCTATAAATGAGTTTAACTAGAGACTCTGGTACTCTAACTAGACGGAATTATTAAGTTTTTATTTAATAATTTAATGAAAGCTAATAGTCCTGTTGCCAACGATTAAGGATTAGATTTAATGAGAGACAGTACAAAAACGAAAGCCAAGAAGTTCAGAAACTAAATTTTTTTTGCAAAATATACGTTGCTGAGCTCTGTCATAATGAGTCAGATGATGTCCCGCCAACAGAAGGAACTATTGATAGTATTACAAGAAATGTTCTAAAAAAATTAACCGAATTAGTTTAAGAATTATTGTGTTTTTTTAGTTTTACTAATAAACTCAAATTAATAAATAATTTATGCACTTTAATTGGTTGAAAAAACTTTATTTATGGAAAAACTTTATTAATCGGTTAACCGGTTAATACCAAAATTAACCGATTATTAACCGACTAAGCAAAAACCTCGATTAATTAATCTTAATCGCTCGATTAATTAATCGATTAAAGCAAAAATCCGATTAAATGAATACCCTAGTACCTAGGTACATATGTATTTACACTGAGCGGCTAAACCCTGCTACGTGAGTCAAGCGTATTTCAATAGACGGATTTGTGGAGGCTTGCGATATAAGCTGTGCAGCACGTAATTAAAATCGATGTTACAGGTTGACATTTCTACTTATAAATTCTTCTCACTTTGTTATTTTTCTCATATTATGTATTAAAAGTGTTGTAATTGATCTCATGTTTTCATTAGGACTCGTAAATTGCAGAGAGAAAATCGCGGCCCTCGTTATCGAACGAAATAACGAAATATTTCCACATAAACTCTTCTGAAATATTTCGTAATTTCGTTCGATAACGAGTAACGAGATTTGCCCCACGGAATATTTCATTTTAGGCAACGTTCCCATATCAAAAATACTCTACTATGAAACACTAAATGTTCAGTGTAACAGTGTAAATGTACCGGGGCCTTAGGAGGGCCATCGAGAGAAATATAGCAGGGAGAAACTCCTCAATGTAAAACTGTCAAAGAAGAAAATAAAAACATCATATAGTAAATATGTGTGTATGTAAATACTCGTATGTACATATATACTTATGTACAAAAACATGCACATATACGCCGGTTTGCTACACACGACACTAACAAATAAATCAATAACGCTCATTTATATTCATAACTTTTTATTCCAAAAACGAGTTGATAATTAAATCTTCTAAAAAAAGATTAGTAAAAAACAAGTAAGAGTGCTATATTCGGCTGTGCCGAATCTTATATACCCTTTACCAAAGTGAATTTATGTAGTATAGAGATACATACATAAGCAAAGAGATATGTACCTATGTAGATATTATTTTTCTGAAAAAATTCATAATTTTTGCTCTAGTGCAATTTTTAATAAGTGACCTCTCGGTATTTTTCAATTAAATATGTTCTTCTTGATATTAGAAATAAGTTGAATTTCGATGCCTTACTTTCTAAAAAAAATACAAGTTTTCAGGAGAGCAAAAAAGAAACGGTTTATCTCTTTATACTTCGGTGTTTGGATAAAAGTTCATGTGCAATTATTCAGGAATTTATTACATCTATATATATTAGTAGTTAGTTTAATTATGAAGCGCATTTATTGAGATACGAGTTTGGTGAATTAAGAGTAATTTTAATTCTTGATACTTGATCAATAAGTTACTCGTTTGTTGCACTTATAGCTACAGAAACAAACAATGCCGTTATATCAAAACTATCCAATAAAAACAATATTTAATATCCCACTTGACAAGAGATTCGATCTAATGTTCGCTAAAGCTTCGAACTTCGAAAATAGTTTTAGTATTGTGCCTCCATATCAAGTAAACTATGTAACTTTATTTATTTAATAATCTTTCATTTTGCAAAATTTTTAATTTCCTCAATTTAAACATCCAATTGGAAAAGGTATATATAGTGGTATTATGCAAACATTTATTTCTAAACAATTTTTTTTAATTTCTTCTGCTCAGAGGAACGATTTCAGGGAAATGAAACGGAACATGTTCTTTATTTAACTTATTAGTTATGGCTGTAATTAAGCGATAAATTATATTTCCATCTCCATTTACTAAAAACAAATTCAGTAAAGTGCGACTCTGACTTGCGCACGAAGGGTTCCGTAATAATACTATATGAACTTTAGCCTATATAAAATATAATTTTGGCATTTCTTTCGTTTTTGGGGTTCTCTCGGTTTTAGGCGTTTTATTAGGTTTTTTTTAGTTTTGCCGTTTTTTGCGTTTTATTTAATTTGGTGCTTTTTTTAGTATTGGTGCTTGTTTTCGTTTTACCGATTTTTTTTTTTTGGTTTTTGTAATTTTTTTTATTGGGCGATTTTTTTTTACACTTTTTTCTCGTTTTGGCGATTTTTTTCGGTTTTTGCGTTTTAATAATTTTGGCGACTTTTTTTCGTTTCCGCGATTTTTTTTGTTTTGCCGATTTTTTTATTCATTTAGGTGATTTTCTTAATTTTTTTTATATAGGCAATTTTTTTCAGTTTCTGGCGTTTTTTTAATTATGGCGATTTTTTTTCATATAGGCAATTTTTTTTGTTTTGGCGATTTTTTTCGGTTTTTGGCGTTTTTTTTTAATTTTGGCGATTTATTTTCGTTTTGGCGATTTTTTTGATTTTGGCGATTTTTTTTTCATTTAGGCGATTTTTTGAATTTTTGGCGATTTTTGTTAATATAAGCAATTTTTTTTTGTTTTGGCGATTTTTGCGGTTTTGGGGTTTTTTTTGTGGCAATTTTTTTTAGTTTTGACACGTTTTTTGTTGTTTTGGCGATTTTTTCGGTTTTTGGCATTTTTTTTTTTAATTTTGGCGTTTTATTTTAATTTTGAAGATTTTTTTTCCTTTGGCGATTTTTTTTGATTTTAGCGATTTTTTTTATTTAGGCGATTTTTTTTGTTCTGGTGATTTTTGCGGTTTTTGGCGTTTTTTTTCCATTGTGGCAATTTTTTTTAGTTTTGACACGTTTTTTTCGTTTTGGCGATTTTTTTCGGTTTTTAGCTTTTTTTATTTTGGCGATTTTTTCTTATTTAGGCGATTTTTTCGTTTTTGGCGATTTTTTTTTGAATTTTTTAATTTTATAATTTTCGGATTTTTTAGTTTTACCGTTTTTGAACATTTCAAAAGTTTACCTCTTACGGTTTCCAAGATATAGCAATTTGTCAAAATTACATAGTCAAAATTGCATTAAATGATGGACCACCCTTTAATTAAAAATTTTTTAATTTTAGTGTTAATTGTTGTAGCCTATATAAAAATACATTAATTTTACAAATTTCAAGTGTCAATATACATATGTACACACATACATACAATTGTATGTATATTGCATGGGATTTTGAAAGTTTTCGTCACTCATTTTGGAACACCCTTTAATTTTTAGCTTTTATATATTTGTTGTTGTAGCGACTAAGGTTCTACATACACTGTCCAAATTTCAAACCCGTAGCTTTTACCGTTCCTGAGAAAATAACCTTCTTCCTAAAACAAGAAATATGTTTAATTATTAGAAAAAAAATTAAAGTTTTCCAACCCTGGAAACGTTTTTTCAATTTGATAAATTTAAAAAAAAAACTTTTTTAATTACAAATATTAATTTTATTCATACGGAAGTATAAAATAAGTTAATTTAATAAAAAAGTAATAAAAACTTGTTTTCGGTAGATATTTTCTATGGGAAAATAGAGTTTGAGTTTTCCAGCTCTAAAACCGTCCGCCCGATTTTGCTGATTTTCAATAGCAAAATATTTCGGAAAATTTCTGACACACCAGTCCAAGAACGAAGTCTCTAGCTCTTCTGGGAGCTTGGGAAAACCGATTTCACGTACAGACAGACGGACAGACGGACATCGCTTGTTCGTCTTCCCTATGCATAAGGATCCAGAATATATATACTTTATGTGTCTCTTATTAATATTGTAGAAATTACAAACGGAATGACAAACCTATATATACCCTTTTACCATTTTTTGGTAAAGGGTATAACAAGAATAATTTCAGCAAACAAATTAGAATATCGAAAGTTTAAAGTCTTCAGTTTCTAAAATCAGCAAAAATCATTTTTTTCAGATGTTTTTTACTAAACGCCACTGCACAGCATCAAAAACTTGTTGTTGTTTGAATAATAAACATTTATTAATAAATTCGTGATGGATGATGTGATTAAATTATGTTTTCATATGATTTCAAACATTTTCTTTTGGGTCATTGAATTTTAAAGTTTTCCATGTTAAACAGCATTGCCTTAAGTAATGGGAGGGCTTATTTATTTACTTATCTCTAAGCTATTTTCTAACAGATATTTACAGAATGTGTAATATTTAATAAAGATAAAACACCAAGATAATTTTTATTAGAGATTTCAAAAATAACTATATGCATTTAACTCGACTCGACTTACGCAGTTCTGAATTAATGCCCTAATTTTGTTTGATGATTGTATCGTCTTGTCTGTGAACGAAAAAAAGCCGCATCTGTGATTCTTTAAAACAAGTATTAGTTATTTTGTATGCTAGAAGGTTCCTGTATTTGCTTTATGATTTTGTTCCAAAAATTATATCCAACACATTTTTTTCATATAATTTTTCAAACTGTTGTATAATACTTTAATTTTTTAAAAACATGGCAGTAATTTTTTTATTTTTCATTATCAATGACAATAACCATTTTTGAAGAAAATAATTCAGAGAATTCAAAAACAAAAACCCATAAGTATTTTCAAACAAAAAAGTCCTAAATCTTCTTACGGAACTAGGGCATAAGTAAAACTAAGATTCTAAAAAATTTATAAGTTTTCAATGAATCACGAAAAGGGTACTATGAACTCAAGCGTTTTACTTTTTTTGTATTTTCTGCTTAAAAAATATTATATAAACTACAAGTTCAATTCATATCTTTTAAGGATTCAATTAAAGTTTAATTGAAATATTTGTAAAGATTCAATTAAACAAATAGTCGAAATATTTTTTTTGTTCTATTAAAAATATTAATTGGAATATTCATAAGAATTAAATTTAAATACATATTTTTAAATTATTACTTATTTATAAAGATTCAATAAGAAAAATTAAAAATTTTAAAAACCGCCGATTTATACTAAAAAAAGTGTTAATTTGGAATTTATTTGCTGGTGGTTCAGCTTGGTCTATATACGTATTTCATTGGCGCTTGAACCAAATCAACAGTAGTTTATAGACTGAAATCGATTGTACAAATTTTTATAATCATCTTATAAAATTGCATAATTAATCAATTTATTAGATTTTTTTTATACATGTTTTATTTATTGTATCTTCAAAAAGGAACTAACAATAAGTATTCAAATCTTAAATCTAAAAATATAATTATCGGACATAATCTTAGTGATGGTTATAAATAATACATAAGTATTGAAAATCAAGGAGAAAAAAGTATTTTCAAGCAGTCCCATCTGGAGTGTTGATTATAAGAGCCCTTGTGTCTTTCTTTTTAAGGCGGATGTGTCCAATAAAATTCAAGATGTTACGAGCAAGCGGATTAGATTGTGACTCGAGTTTAGTTAAGTATTTGCCTGCTTATCTTGTAATTTTTTCAGTCACTAGTGGCATGTTTAAGTCACGATGTAAATTTTAATTTTTAATGTACCATGGAGCAGATTTTATTAACCTTAAAATTTTGTTTTTTTTTTGTCTTCGTTGGATTTTCTCAACATTTGAAGCTGAAGCAGTGCCCCATAACTGCATTCCGTAGCACCATATTGGCTTCAAAAGCGACTTGTATAGTAAAAGTTTGCAGTCTAGGCTAAGTGTTGAATTTCTGCCAATCAACCAATGTGTTTGAGATAACTTAAGTTTCATTTGAGTTAGCTTATAGTCAAAATGATGTTTCCATGTAAGCCTTCGATGAAGGTGTATACCAAGGTATTTTACTTGTGAATTTTGAGGGATATTTTGATTCTTCATTCGAATGGGAGAACAAGTATCTTTTCTTAGGGTAAACGTTATATGGACACACTTTTGTTCATTTACTTTGATTCTCCATAAGTTCAACCACATTTCCAGCTGAGTAATATGTTCCTGGAGATTTCGGGAAGCCCTATAAGGGCTTTCGTGCATACTCATACAGGCTGTATCATCGGCAAATGTAGATTTGTGGATATTATTGCTCACAGGCATATCACAAGTATATATTAAATACAAGACTGGATCCAGAATACTACCTTGAGGCACACCGTAAGATATTGATTCGGGCACACTAATGAAGTCTCCTACGACAACAATGAACTTCCTAACAAAAATATAACTTTCCAAAAGTTTTTCTATGTTTATTGGCAGATATGTCTTCAATTTTAAAAATAGAACTTCGCGCCATACTTTATAGAATGCCTGAGAAACATCCATAAAAAGGGCAGAACAATACTTCTTTTCTTCAAATGTCCTCCTTATAACTTGAACCAATCTATGCGTTTGCTCAATAGTGCTATGCTGACTTCTAAAACCAAATTGATGGTCCCGGATGCACCCATTATCGGCTTAAATTCTGGATAATTTAGTCATGAGCAGCTTTTCGAAAAGCTTTGAGGTTGTTGATAATAACTTTATAGGCCTCAGTCGTTAAGCAGCTCTGGGTCGGGGAACATCTCTCGCGTCATCGTAATTATTTCTTAAGTGCGGTCAGGCTTGTGTGTGTTGTTTGGCCTTCGAGAGTTTTTCGTCCCGCTCGCACTGGTTGACTGATCTGCCACGGATAACCGTATAATCTTGCGGTTTTTTGTGGAATTTCTTTAACAACCACGTTGCCTACTTCCTATGTGAAGGCATAGGTCGTGTACAGTCAGTCACAAAACCTTATAAAATACTGTTAATACCATCTTGGGCATATGGTCTACGTTACTCCGCCCATATTTGTGCAACACCATATTATGCAAACTAACTTTGCATTAATATGTTTAATAAATAAATAAATAACTTTATAGGCCTATATGACTCAGCCTTTTTAAGATCTTTGCCCGGCTTCGGAATTATTTTGATCTTGGCAAGTATCCAGTTATGTGGAAAATACTTCATTCGTAAAATGGCATTAAAAATAAATAGCAGGATTCTTATTGCAATATGAGGCAAGTTCATAAGCATCTTTTTAACGATTCCATCAATACCTGGAGCTTTCTTCGGATTAAGCTCAGCCATTAGTTTTTGAACATCACGCGTCTTAAACTTTATGGGTCGATGGGGTAGAGTAACTACACTCGGCAAATCAGCAACACTGGTACATGTGGTTGGTGTAAATACGAATCCTCACAAAAACATAAATGTGAAAAAAGGCCAAGTTCCTTTCCAAAATTTCGGCCATCAAAAGTAGTGAGATACAAATTTGGCCAAGTTCGTGTTTGGTACAATACCTATCACTGCAATAGGTATGCATTATCTAAATTTGTAATCGTAAGGGTGTTATATAATTTCTAGATAATCTGCTTACTTTTTATCTGTCCAGTTGCCATTCCCTTCTGGCTCTTCTTTTTTCACAAACGAGACGTTCAATATCCGTAGAATAAATTCTATTAAACCCAGTCTGCGGATGGGAGGTAGTAGCATGTTCAGCAGCCTGTGTAAGTATTTTGTAAAGGTTAGCAATGTTAGCTTCAATATCTTTGGGTGTTCTTAGCGCAATGTTTTCCGTGCAATGACTACTAAGGTATTTTATGAATCGCAGCCAATTAAAACGATTTATCATCTTGACATATCATTATTTTTTTTCTCTTTTTTTTTTTGATTATCACTACTTATGTATTATTTATAACTATCACTAAGCTTATGTCCGACAGTGGTCGGGCCTAATACTTATATTTTAGATTCAAGATTTGAATACTTATTGTTAGTTCATAACTGAAGATACAATAAATAAATAAATGCATTAAAAAAAATCTTGACATATGGGTTAGGTAGAGCACTTCTCAGTGGGCTACAGATTGTAACGATCTTGGGAGATTGATCAAACGAGAGATCTAGGGAAGCTTCAACATGAATTAGTTCCCGAGAAATATTTTTCATGACGCCAAAATCTATAACATCCGTAATTTTATGTATGTCAGTAGGCCAGCAAGTGGGCTCTCCACTAGAAATGACGTCCAAGCCCATTTTTGAAATTGTGTTGAACAACGCTCGACCCCTAGGTGTAATAAAACGCGAACCCCAGAAAATATGTTTTGCATTATAGTCGCCAGCTGCTACGCAACAAGGGCCAAGAGATTTGTAGAAATCCTCGTATTGATCCTCAGTAATTGCGAATCTGGCAGGGGATTAAATTGATGATATCACAAAATGTGTGCAAAGATTTTCGACACAAATATTTGTTGCCTGTAGATGTTCTTCACAAATGTTGTCAAGAATGTAATGCTTGAGTCTTGACGTTATTAAAACTGCAGGTCCACCGCATGCTCTTCCTCTCGGGTCCTTTGTATCACATAAGGTGTATCCACAAATTTTAAAAAGGCTTCTCGAAGTCAAATGAGTCTCAGAGACTAACAGTATGACAATATTTTTTTCCATAAAAAAGTGCTCAAGTTCATTTTTATGTTGGCGAATGCTGTTTGCGTTCCAGAATTGAAATAGATTAAAAAAATTTTCCTAATACTGCTACATTTTTTTTATAAAATTGCATGCATTTCTAATAAAATATATTTAAGGATGTGTAGTTAGAAGGCGAGAATGCGAAAACAAAGCACAACTTGTCCACTTCCCTAAATGTTTTGTGACTGAGAATTCACTAAAATTTTCCCTTGATAGTCCAATTGGTTTTTGGCCTCCATATCTTTTGCCACTTAATTTCATAACTTAAGAATTACAAAAATAATCTTTTTCAACATAAAAATCTTATGAATAATTCCTTGTTTTTTAATCCAAAATATATGTACATACATATCTTTTGAAAGGCCCAAACTAGAAATTTTTGCATTTCTCGATACATTAGATGTTCTATTGAAAAATGCAAAAAACTCGATTTAAAAAAAATAATGAGTTAGGGCCTTTCTATATTAAGGTGACGATATGTATTTCAATGCATTGTTGTATATACCAGGTTTCGATAAAGAATGTTATGTCTGATGAAACTGATGATTAAAAATAATTTTAATAATAAATAATGTCATAGTCCAAAAAATTCCCCGCTTTAAAACAAAATTATAATCTTCATTATTAGTGAAGAAGTCATGCATAATCAACTTGATCAATTTAAGAATAGATTTGTGAATATATTTGTTTAATGGAAACGAAAGATTAAAGTTAAGAAATGACAAATTAAAACCACATGCATAATTAATTAATAATTTTTGTTTAAAATCTTTAAATATATCAACATAAATATATGGGCATTTCCATAGAAAAGTCCACCTTTTGTCACGTTACGTCACCATTAAATTTAGCTTGTATTTTAGAGCTATGCTGTTCGATTGCTTGTATTTAGAGCTATGCTGTTCGATTGTTTTTACCGAATGTAGACCTAATTGCGCTCTACAGCGATATGCAAAAAAGTATATAAAACATTTGTTTTTCCTCGCAAAACAAAATACATCACAAAGTAACGTACCGTGACAAAAGGTGGACTTTTCTGTGGAAATGCAGTAAAATCCAGATAAGTGCCTTGCCTAAAATTGACAGCATTTTCAGGTACTTAAGCTGGTTGCAACAGGCACAATACCACTTACAAGAACTTTTAAGACATGAGGGATTTTTCAAATGCTTTACTACAGCAAAATGTTCTAAAACAAACGCTAAGCAACACTGTTGGCAATCCATTTATTTAAGTTATTGCAGGTATAGGATGAAAAAAGAAAATACTTCGTGGTGGAAGAGTTCGTGATGCTTGGTTCTTTCTACGCATGGGCGCGTATGCAAACGTCATGCATGTACATACA
Organism: Tachina fera; assembly: GCA_905220375.1. Lineage (NCBI taxonomy): Eukaryota > Metazoa > Arthropoda > Insecta > Diptera > Tachinidae > Tachina > Tachina fera. The sequence continues at coordinate 86,486,755 of LR999963.1, read as the reverse complement.
CACCAGAGAAGAGCAATGAGTAGTGAAAAAGTGAAGTGAAAAAAGTGAGTTAAATCATGACATATAATTTCTTGTATTTATGCGCACTCCTACTTATGCAATGTTGTCTATGAGTCAGATTCACTCGAAAGTTTGAACTCATACGTAGAAACATTTATGACGTTGTTGATTTCGACTCTCCTTAACTCGATGCCTATGTACGATGCAAAAAAAATAAGTATGTTTCACAATGCGAACTTCGCATACGAACATTAAAGTTCTCATTATAAGGATGTGTGTTTGTTTCTCTGTTGCTTATTTTTTTTAGCTGGAATTGAAACACAACTCTATTTACTATTATTGTATACTACTTGCAAACTCTTTAAGGACTAAGCTTTTAAATAAACATACATACATACATGACCTAAATGAGCTAAATCAATGCGAGTAATATAAGTACTTTCCTGAAATTAGAAAACAAACTGATTGATGTTCTTTGTAAGTGTCAACGTCGCATTCATATTTATTTCAACTTATTTATAAATCAATGTCATTGGGAGTATGCGGGTATCGGAGTAGTTGAGCTTAAACGATGCCTACGCATTTATATATAAAATTTCATGAAACAAATGTCTTGCCCACATTGTTGTCTAGCGTTTGTTTTAGAATATTTCGCTGTAGTAAAGCATTTGATAAATCTCTCATGTCTTGAAATGTCTTATAAATGGTCTTGTGCAGGACTTTATTATGATGTACAAAACCGAATACAATTTCATCCGAGTATTCAAATAATTTTTTATTTTATAAAATACATTTTTATTATCTTGAATTAAAGCAACCTAATTAAAAAAAAATAGCCTCTGACGTGGTAGGCAAATAGATAAATATTTCTATGAAGCAACAGTAAAAAAAGGATGAAAAAAGAAAAATTAAAAGAATTTATTTTATTCGAATGAAATGAGTATTTGGAGATCGATTCACTTTGATTGTATGTACTTCACTGAGACATTTTTGTAAAATTGTATTTACTTTAATTTTTTATAGATATTGTTTTGTATTTCGAATCAGTTGGATAACTTGGTGTTGCTTTCCATAAGATGACAGAAATAGTAAATTTAAGCACATCTACCTTAATTTTCAGATATAAATTGAATCAATATGTACTATATTAACAAAAATATTTGTGGTTTAAAATACACATTTTCGAAATATCAGCTTAACAAACGTGGGTGGCCACTTTGGAATTTTGATATAATAATTTTTTTAGAATACAACTGTACTTAACACTGCTTGGCAGAGCTTTGTTAATTTTTTTTATTTCATTAAGAAAACCAAGTTGGATTAATTTCAAAAATTTTTGTTTTGGGACTTGCCCATACATGAATTCGTGTAGGACATTTCAATTCCATATGTTATGTTTTTGTGGTATTGGAGAACTAGGGGTTGCACAGCGATTATAATCGTAATCGAAATCACGATTAATCGCACATTTTAATCGTAATCGTAAACGAGCCATTAATCAGTTTCTATTTTTTCCCCATTTTTAAGCAAAGAATTTATGGTAAATTCGCATACAGTGCAAATTCAACTCATAAAAAATGTAATATAAAATATGTAGTATATAAATTTGGAATAAACATGTCTATATGCTTGGATTTCATTGGCACTTAAACAAATCATCAGTAGACTTCAACCATGCTTTTGAAAAGTTTTAAAACTTTTATCTTATACACATACTTTCTAAAACTATTTGAGAATTTCCTCAAGCTCTTTGAAAATTCCAATAAAATAAGCGAGTAGGCTCATAAACTTATACAAAATACAGAAAGAATTTATATCCGATATGCATATATTTTATTTTTCTACACCTTTATACAATAAAAGCATTATAAGCAAAATGATAAATAAAATCCAAATTAAGCATTTATTAAATTTATTTGCTCAATTCACAACCTATTGACGACCTAGTCAAGCTGAACAATAGTTGTATAATGTTGTAGATAATTTCCATAGAAAATTTTGCTACGACACCTACAACATTTTTCCCTATGTTTGATGAATGTCGTAGAATGGCATCAGGAATGCATAAGCTTATAATAGTGCTAATATTTTTTAATTACATTACATAAATTAATAAATATTAGTGCAATTACATATGCAAATAAATAAAAAATTCGCGATATGACGAAAAGTAACAAAGAGCTACTAACAGCAGGATGATAACAAAGTCTAAAATGTTTCAAAACCTTCAAAATTGTTAGGACGCTAAAAACCATGCAAAAAGCCGCTTTTATTGCGAAATTTGCAAAAAATCACACAAATTTACAATATTTTAAACAAGCCATAATATAGATTAAAAATCGCTAAAACTGTAAGGAATGCGAAAAATTCGGCAAGAATAGCGAAAATTACGTAAATTTGCAAAAACTTATTAACAGCGGAATGATATCTTTTTTAAAATCGGCAAAACTGCCAAGAATCTGAAGACATATATAAAGTTGCTTTTACCGCGATCTTTGCTAAAAATTGCAAGAAGTTGCAAAATTTTAAACAAGCCAATAATATTGATTTTAAAATAGCAAAAAATGTAAGTAATGCAAAAAATCAATAAAAATTGCGAAAATTTGCAAAAAGCTACTAAGGGCCTGTGTCAAATTCTGAGGTGAATAAAATTTCACTAGCCCCAGGGGCTAGTAGAATTTTTGACACAACAGATACATTTTTGACAAGCAGCAAATAAGAATTATGGTATCATAAAAGCTAAAACCACCGCCGTCATTTCAATCCGTCGCGCATTACATAAATTTTTACGTCCCTTAAATGTAGTTAGACTGTGAAAAATGCACTGTTTATTTTAATATGCGAAAAATTTTGCATCATATAAAGTTATATAATTTTCTGTTGCAAGAATATTGTTTTATATAAAAATCTTCTTTTAAAAAAAATTATGGTAGCCGGCGCCTACCTCGAAAAATTTCTCGAAAAATTTTGCTACTGAAAATCAGCAAAATCGAGCAGACGGTTTCAGAGCTGGAAAACCCAAACTCTATTTTCCCATACAAAATAACTACCGAAAACAAGTTTTTATTACTTTTTTATTAAATTAACTTATTTTTTACTTCAGTATGAACAAAATTGGTATATTTTATTTTAAAAAATTAAAAAAAATTTAAAAGACGTTTCCAGGGTTGGAAAACTTAAATATTTTTTCTTATAATTAAACATATTTTATGTTTTAGGAAAAAGCCTATTTTCTCAAGAACCGTAAGAACTACGGATCTGAAACTTGGACAGAGTATGTAGAACTTTAGTCGCTACAACAACAAATATATGAAAGTTAAAAATTAAAGGGTTTTCCAAAACGAGCATCGAAAAATATTAAAATCCCATGTATATACAATTGTATGTCCATATGTATGTATATAAACACTTGAAATTTGTAAAATTACTGTATTTTTATATCAACTATAACAACTAACACTAAAATTTATAAAAATTTAAATTACAGGGTGTTTCATCAGTTTATTTAATTTTGACAACTTGCTCTATCTTGGTAACCGTAGGAAGCAAAGTCTTGAAATTATCAAAAACGGTCAAACAAAAAATTCCCAAGATTATAAAACCGCCAAACGGAAAAAAATCGCCAAAAGACGAAAAAATCGCCTAAATGAAAAAAGCATTAAATTAAAAAAATTCTAGCACTAAAATAAATTGCAAAATTAAAAAAATCGCTAAAATGAAAAATATCTCCAAAATGAAAAAATAAATCGAAAAAATAAAAAAACGTCAAAAACCTTAAAAAATCGCTAAAACGAGAATAAAGCATCAAAACTTAAAAAATCCCATATTAAAAAAATCGCCAAAACGAAAAAATAACAAAATTAAAAAAGGTTTAGTGGCCTTCGAAAACGGCTGGCTGTTCCGTTTAACTATGTGTTGTCAGAATATTTACAACTAACTTTGATGTTATTTGTTCATTAATAATTATCACATGTAATTTGGCTTAAAAAAATCGATACGAATTTTAGCCCTTTAAAATTATATATATAAAAAAATTTTAGCAAGAAAATATATTGCAAAAATAAAACAAATCGCTAAAATAAAAAAAATCGCAAAATTAAAAGAAAAACGCCAAAAACCTTAAAAAAATCGCTAAAACGAGAAAAAAGCACCAAAACTAAAAACCACCAAATAAAATAAAATGCCAAAAACCGCCAGTATAAAAATAAGTGCCAAAAATTTAAAAAAATCGATAAAAACACCAAAACTAAAAAAGTGTCAAAGTTAAAAACGCAAAAAACCTGAAAAAACGCTAAAACGAGAAAAAAGCACCAAAACTAAAAAAGCACCAGAAAAAAACGACAAAAAAAAAATTTTAAAATATGTGGAGAATTAATACTAAGGTTGTACGATAATCTATTCGTGGTATACGATTTCTAATTGATCCTAAAATGTACCAAGAAAATTTATTATATATATTTCTTCTGACATTAATGGGTTTCTTCCTATTTCGTGGATATTTTTAATTCTGTTTCTAATATTGCTTGCATAACTTAACTCAAGTGAATGCTTTATTTTACCTAGTGTATATTTCATTTGACGTACGTACATAAATATATATTTTATAATTCCCATAGGAATGAGAAAACTTTCACTTTTGCAACAAAGAAAAAGTATTTTAGCAAATACGAGTACATTCTACCGCTTGTCAAGTTGATTGAATATTGCAAAAAATAAATATTGTTTATTATGGACATGAACAACAACAAATAATAATAATAATAGATATTAAGCTTTTAAATTTAAGTTAATTATACCCATGTATGATATAGCACGACTTAACACTTAAAGACAAAATCCAATTTATCTTTTTAACTCGTTGTAAAGTATCAACTTCTCTTTTAGTGCCGCTTGCTGAAAACCTGCCGTCTCTAATAGCCAAGTGGCAGTAAAAACAAATAAAGATATAAAAGAATATAAATTAGCCATGGGCTTTAATGAATCTGATTTTAAATTGTTATAATTCGATAAAAGAACAAGAAAAGAAAAACTACAATAAAAATTTCAAATGCATCATGCACGAATAAAACTAATGAAAAAATGCATTTGAAACAAACTCAGCACTGGATATTTTGCATTATTTAAAATCAAAAACAACATGCAAAAATGCTTAAACGGAATTAGTTTGACATTTTCAATTAATCTGGCAAACTTTGAGCATATTACTATGTCCCATTATATAGTCTATTTAAATACTTTGTATTGAAAAGTTTATTGGATATACACACAAGTATCGTGGTTTAATCTCGATACAGCAGTCAGTGATCGTGACCAGATTTTCTCTGTTCGAAACTGATTTTCCCCCTCCTGTTGTTTGAACAAACAAACAAATACCGAAACAAACATTTTTGTTCCACTTGTAAATTTATAAAACTAATATTTAAAATTTAAATTTAAATAAATCGAAACACTTCCATATAACAAGAAGGTAACTAACTACAGACCAAATGTAACAATAAATACCAAACTATCGGATATTAAATTCAAGTATACTTTTGTAGTATTTATTTGCAATTGGCATTAGGGTAGTATCTGTGCCTGAGTAGAAAAAACAACTAAGACCGATTTGTTACAAGAATTTCAAGGATTTTTGAATTAAATTATCTTTGCAAATTAAGGAGTTTATGTCCTTCTTATGGAACAATTTGAAATTTTAATTACAAAATAATGGCTAATTTCCCACCTGCGAAAGAAAACGTTCGACTTAAAATTTATATTGAAATCAAAAATAAAATATGAAAATTTGTTTTTGTTTTCAATATAAATTGTAAGTCGAACGTTTCTTTTGCAGGTGGGAAATAGGCCATAACTAGATAATATTTTACATGATTACATTATTTCATTTATAACTAACAGATCATATCCTTATTCGGGATATTTAATCTCCTAGCATATGTGTATACCTATAAGACAACGGTCTGGTAATACCGCTGTTAGTATACACAACTGTTCCTTCAATACTTTTTCCAGGATAATGAACCATGTAGGATTGAGTCTTGGCTACGATAATTTTGAACTAGAGCAAGTAAGTAATAAAGTCCTGCAAAAAACCACTTAGAAGAACTTTTAAGACATGAGGGACTTTTCAAATGCTTTACTAAGACGAAATTTTTAAAACAAATACTAAACAACACTGTTGGTAAGGCATTTGTTTGAGTTATTGTAGGTATAGGAGTAAAGCAGAAAATACTTCGTGACTGAAAAATTGTTGATGCTTGCTTCTTCATACGCATGGGCAAGTATACAAACGTCATGCATGTACATACGCACACACGTTGTATGTACCCTGCAATCAGACAGACGCCAAATGTGTTTATGTCAACACTGAAATTCCAGTAATAGTTACATTGTCTACAATCTCTCTTCTATTCGTCAGTATAAAAGAAAGAGAGAAAACAGACGTGGTGTTTTTCTGGTGGATTTTGCAACAACTTGTAAATATAAATAAGATTGTATATACTATATAATGGTAAGTAAGAAAATAAAAAACATGTTGATTATTGAGTTCTTGTTTCAACTTTGTTATTTGTTGTTGAGCTTCTCATTTATTTAAATGAAAGTTTATAACATAATGACTCTAGTTGTTCTAAGAAACTTTGGGTAAAGGTTCCCTGATGATCTGCATTAGCAACAGTGAAATGCGCATAGGATCCAGCTAAACCCCTCAATAATCAATTTCAATGTATTTTATTAAAAAAAATATTTTACTGAATAAGTAAAATATAATTTTGGGATTATTAGTGCGTTTACAAATTTTAAACTTAAATTGTAAAAATTCCCATAAAAACACTAATTATTAATTTGACGGCACCCGGTCAAAAAAAATACTTGTGTGGCAACACTCTATCTTGAATAGCTGTTGTTGTTATTTACATTTATTTTCTTTTTACATACTCTTTATATCTACAATTTGATGCTGAAAAAAAAGTCAGCCATTGTAGTAATGGTAAAGTAAGAAAATAAAAAACATGTTGATTATTGAGTTCTTGTTTCAACTTTGTTATTTGTTGTTGAGCTTCTCATTTATTTAAATGAAAGTTTATAACATAATGACTCTAGTTGTTCTAAGAAACTTTGGGTAAAGGTTCCCTGATGATCTGCATTAGCAACAGTGAAATGCAGGATCCAGCTAAACCCCTCAATAATCAATTTCAATGTATTTTATTAAAAAAATATTTTACTGAATAAGTAAAATATAATTTTGGGATTATTAGTGCGTTTACAAATTTTAAACTTAAATTGTAAAAATTCCCATAAAAACACTAAGATTGTATATACGTTAGGTATGGATATGTAGTAGTAAATGTCTGGTTGGTATGTTTCCATGTTGCCATAGGAACTACATAGTAAGTACCTAGACAATTGTTTTAGTGTTACTAGTAGGTTTTCAATGACAAGCACATGATAAATGTCTATAGCATAAAGTATTGTATGGGGAATAATTGTAGAGTAGTACTGGTGACAAAGACAAAAGCGACTCAGTACATTTTCACCATCGACATTTCTTTCAGGGTATGATCTTCTATTTTTCTGTGCATATACAAACGCACATATGTATTGACATTAGTTGTGCGAGCGTGCTTTAAAAGACCACTCTTAAATACATAATAGCTTACCATCTAGATCTTACATACACACTCAAACGTACAATATGAAAAATAGCAAGCATACACGCAATGAACAAGAAGTTTTCGCGATATCGCTTGTTAACACTCATATACATGAACATCAATACATCAATCGTGCTTCGCTTATTAAAAAACAACATTTATTATTATTTATTTCCCACCTACGAAAGAAAACGTTCGACTTACAATTTATATTGAAAACAACAATAAAATATGAAAATTTGTTTTTGTTTTCAATATAAATTGTAAGTCGAACGTTTTCTTTCGCAGGTGGGAAATAGACCATTAGTATAATACATGCCACGAGAATACATTTAAAAAATCCAGACGTATTTACATTTCAAGACTGTCTACGCAGTTAGGGATGAAACGATACAACTAAGGTATCGATACTTTTACTTGATACGGCATCGGTTCAGAAGTATCGATACATACTCAGTATCGGATAGAAAGCATCGATATTTACTTGTATCGGTCAAGTTTTTCACATGATTTAAAGTAGTGAAAACAAAATTAAATACCCACCCAACCAAATGCACCTAATTCGTAAAGAATTCTTAACGACTACTAGACAAAATCTTCCGGCTTCGGAATCGATTATTATAAGAAAAAAACTAATTAATTAAATTTCTTGCAGATGAGTTTTGGCAGAATTTATTTACGAAAATACTCCTTCAACAAACTAATTTTCCTGAACTACAAAAATTTTGAAGTTCAATTTCGTTAAAAACAGCCATAAAAATCGTCAATAGATTCATTTATCGCCAGGAAAATCGACATATCGACAAATTAAAAACTTAGACGTCAAATAAAGTGGAAAAATCGCCACGTTTGGGCTGGACTGGAGCAGAAGATATAGTCGAGATGGCATTTTAAATGTTTGTTCAAATTCGTTTTGTTCCCGCAATAACGCACGCTTTTTTTGCAGCTCGCAATTTTATCGTCTTTTTTTACAAAATATTTGATTTGAGAGGTCCCATTTTTACGATCTTACTCTAATATATATTCTAGATATAAATTTACATTTAACACGAACAAATAAAATGTTGTTAAGCTGGCATCATGTTCAACTTTTTTGTAGCCAATAAGAAATGAGTATATTTGATCGATACGAGTACTTTTTACCGATACCTACTTGGTACTCGGTATTAGAGTATCGATACCAAAAATACTTGGTTTCTAAGAGAAAGTATCGAGTATTTACTTATAATTACTCGTATCGTTTCATCCCTGTACGCAGGTCTCTAGTAAGTAAGTACCATCGAGAGTAAGTTTGATCAGTTGATCGATATCCTAGTTCGGCAGCCAACACCCATACTTGTCCTTCCTGTCCGTTATATTGCTTCCGAGTACACCTCCGGAAATCATATTCACTCTAGCTTAGAATATATTGCTTTTTCATTAAGAGACATCTGGCAACCATAAGCCAAAAAATATGTTATGTAGATAATCGAATATGCTCATTGTATATTTTTTACTACTTTGGCCAATTAACCGCCATTTTTATTGCTGAGGTTTCATTCCGAATTATATTCCACTAATTTTTTAAGTTGAGACTTATATTTATTCCAAAACGTGGAATAAAGTCTTAGCCACACAGACACTTGTTCACTTTCTATCGGTCTGTGAAAATATCAAGGATGCTGGAAAGGTTTCCTAATATCGTTCGATGCGTTGCAGATGTGTTGGTATAAAATTTCTATCGGTTTGGATGAGCAAATGAAGGGTGTGATGTTTAAGGTACTTGTAATGGTCAAGATAGAAGAACAAAGAATTTTCTCTACTATATCTCAATACCACCACCTTACTATCGCACTATACATCAATGCTCACAGTGTGTAGTGTACACTACTTTAAACATCAAAAAAACCTGAAATTATAGAGTTGAAAGACAATGAATAAAATTCTATCTCTACACTATTCCTTTCCCAAAGAGGATAATACGTTAGTTTAAACATAGAAATTATTTTGTCTCATTGTTATTGGCAATTTTCAGAGAAAAAAAAGATTATTAATACATAAAATTAATATGTTGAGTTCAAAGGATTCTGTATTGGAAAAATTAAAATGTTTTCTTATTTCAATAAATAGTACAGGAGCTTTCAAATTACTCAAGACAAGACGGTAACGGAAAAAATACTTTTAACAACCACAATATGAAACAACTAATCCCAAGTATTCTTAAATGTTGTAGCACAAATTGTACAACAGCAAGGCTTAAATATCACTATACACTAATATTAAAAGAGTTCGATAAATATTTACTATAAACAGTAAAATAAATATTTATTATTATTATTATTACTATTTTAGTTTGTCTAAATGAATACTGCCTTAATGATGATTTGTGCTATCTGGCTACATGGTCGCTTATACGTACAGATGTTAAATTTATATGACATTCAACGGAGACAGACGACCACTACTGCCAGTTTATTAGCACTAAAAATTTTGTTTGACCATATTTGAATAACAAAACGAAACTTTTGTTGACCATTTACTTTGTATCGCACTTAACTGATTGTTCCACACTCAAACAGTAAAATACTTGAAAATGTGAACTTGTCGGACATAATACAATAAACAAACTTGAAAAATAGAATAGCAAAATTTACAAGTGGCAGCAGTAGATTACCGAAACCTTATTAACCAACTACACTTGAAAATTTTAAATGAAATTTAAGAAAATCCCAAGTAAAAAAATATTATAAATATAAATATATAAACTCTTACTAAGTTTTCTTTATACATATACATACATAAGTTATACATATCTGCATATACGAGTATATTAATTGTTCAATTTTCCTTTATATATATAAATATGTATGAATGTTAATATGAACAACAGTAGCTAAGCCTTCGACATCGTGCTTTTTCCAATATACGAGACTGGTAGTTTCCTGTGGAAATTTTTTGTATATTGATATAAACGAACTCCTTTCATGACTTGTGAACAGAGAACAGTTGAGCCAACTTACCATAGAATATACAATGAGGGTATTCGGGTATGTATTGACAGTAGCGCGATCAAGTCTCTATCAGTTGTTGATGCACAACATGTGTTTTGACTGCTGGATGTCTTTGGGTACCAGGTAGCAGAAGTGCCTTTGGAATATATAGTGGACAGGATAGCCAGAGATGGGGCTGAACTGTCAAACTGGTATACCGATCAACTGGTCGGAATTACGTTGAAATATTGCAAACTACAAAAAGAGCAGAAGGTGTGCCGTAGACCTTATTATAAGCTTGTCCACGATACAATCCCAGATGGTCAGCCGTATTAGAAGAAATGCCAAAGAATCAGCTTTGCATACTAGTGGCAGTACTAACAGGACTATTCCACATATGTGTCTATGCATATATCGGGGTAAGATATAAGGAGAGTATGATACGATGTCTTAGTACCGAGCAAATGGAATGAATGAAAGCAATCAATTTTCTCAAGTTCCTCTCAGCAACCCAGTTAGCATTATGGAACCTATAAGGACCCAAGTAAGAGTCACCAAAGCGAACGCGATATAATTTATAAGAAATATATTCCCAAATTGCATATTTAAATAAGTAATAAACATTGTTTTCATAAACATATTCGAACCACTAAACATAAAATTGCTCTTAAGACACTCTCTGTAGAGATGAAATGTTTTGGAAAATACATTCTTCGAAACATTGCTTCTATGGAAAGCTATTCGTCCAAGAAATACTGTCTTTACTATTTTTCCGGAAAGAAGTTTTTCCAAAAAGTAACTTTTTATTACTTATTCCTTAAATTAGATATACTTTAAAAAGTACCTTAAGAAAATATTGTTGCACAAATACATTTAGTATCCGACACTCTTTCAAAAATTACAATTTTCGAAAAGTAAAAAGTTCTTTTCCAAAAAGTGCATTATGTTAAAAGTAAAGCGTGTTTTTTTAGAGTGTCACTGCTTTGTTTGAGCACCCATTTAACAGCTCATAGTTGCTTTTTGCTTAGATTGCTTTAAAATTTCATTATGAATCGACTTGCACTAGAGCAACGCGTGCAAATTGTTGAAATTTTTAATCAAAATAATTTTTGAATATGCATTTAAAATTTTATTTTACGGTGAAGTCCATTTCTGGTGGAATGAGTACGTAAATAAGCAGAATTGTCGCATTTGGAGTGGAGAGAATGCATAAACTTTTGTCGAAATACCACTACAGCCACATAAAATTACTGTTTGGGTCGCTTTATGGGTTGGTGGAGTCATATGCCCATATGTCTTTAAAAACGATGATGCTCAGAATGTTAATGTCAATGGTGAATGGTATAGGCACATGATTCGAAATTCTTTCGTACCTCAATCACCACATATGTTGCTGATATGTGGTGACAAGAGGACGGAGCCACATACCACATAGCGGGCGCTACAATTGATTTACTCAAAGAAACTTTTGATGAAAAAATAATTTTACCAAGATAATGTGATTTAGTCCCATTATATTATTTTCTTTGTTATGTTAAGTCACTTGTATACGTTGATAATCGACAAAAATTATACCACCTGTACCTAGATTCAGTAACTTTTTGCAAACCGACAATCGTAATATTTATCAATATACTTTATCGGTTGCAGTAACTATAATTGTATGCTGTAATTTACTTTTAGCGATAGTTTACATCTATATTTTATTTGTCATTTAATTCTATATCATGCATCTCATCATACAATGATATTATTTTTTGTTTTGCTTTAACTGACAGCGATTATCGTTAATATGTCTTTCTGGAAAGCAAAGTCGATAAATTTTCCGTATACTTTTATAGCGGTACAATTATCGTAATAAAAGTTACTAAATTTATATTTCAATTTTGTATTGGATATCCGCATTCGAAGAGTTATCGGCGGAATACGGCCGTAAATGTTGTTGAAAATTGGTGTTCCAGATTTTGCCTTCTACGCGCCAGACGTGGCGGCCACATGGCAGAAATCATATTTAAACATTAATTTCATAAAATTTTCTTTCCAATTTAGCGCGTTTTATTGATATTGAAAGTATATTTCCTTGTTTTATTATTATTTGAACTTGTGTCAATCAATAAAAAACAACCTTTACCTGATTATGCCACTAGCTATCTACTGTTGTGAATCCAGTAAAGTTTGTAATTACATTTTTTTTTGCATCTATTTCACATGTTTATATACATTTTAATTTTATTACATACGTATTCCACGCGGGAAATAATATTATATTTTTAAGGCCATAGTTTTTATTATATATACAAAATATGTAGGTCTTTCTACAACTTTGTAAATCTAAAAAGAAAAACAACTTCCTTCCCACCATCTATGAAAATAAATGAATATGAAACTGACAATGATGCTGAAATATATAATTTATTTGCAGACTTCTTTTCATCTACTTATGCCAACGATCAAATAAATGATTCTGTCATGCAATCATTCTTGGACCATGGAAGTCAGCCCATTATATTTCCATTATTTGATAGATGCTCAATTCTTGAAGGCTTAAAAAAGCTGAAGTTTTCGCATAAAAGTGGACCTGATAATGTACCTAGTTGTCTTCTTATTAAATGTGCTGATGCTTTTGTGCTCCCTCTTACTTTATTATTAAATTTGTCGTTAAAGTTTGGTATATTTCCAGATCTATGGAAGGATTCCTTTATTATCCCGTTTTTTAAATCTGGTAGCAAATCTGACATCAAAAATTACAGGGGAATCGCTAAATTGAGTATCATACCAAAACTCTTTGAAAAACTAATTACTGATTATTTGTGTCATCACGTATCATCTTTACTATCGCCTTACCAACATGGTTTTCGTAAAGGCTGTTCAACTGTAACTAATCTCTAACAATTCACATTTTTGGTCAATCGTGGTTTTTGCAATAAACAACGAACTGATGTTATTTATACAGATTTCAGTAAGGCATTTGATAAGGTCAACCATAAACTTCTTTTGAAGAAGCTACACTCCATGGGTTTTTCGAAAAACTCCTTAAATTGGATCAGTTCATACTTAACTAACAGGAAACAAAATGTCATATTTAAAAATATTACATCTAAATCTATTCCCGTTACATCTGGTGTTCCACAAGGAAGTCATCTTGGACCACTCATTTTTTCTTTATTTATCAATGATTTACCTAGTGTAATCAAGAATTCGTTCATATTAATGTACGCTGATGATGTAAAAATATTCCTTAGCTACAATGACTACTAAGATCATTTGTTACTACAAGAGGATTTAAATTCCTTGTATTCCTGGTGTGATATGAACTTTATGCAATTAAATTTTAAAAAATGTAAGCATATGTGTTTCTACCGAAAAAACCATTTGGCCGTTAAATACTTCTTAGGCAGCTATGAGCTGGAAACTGTTTGTGTTTTTACTGATCTTGGAATATTACTGGATCCTAAACTTAATTTTATTCAACATATTACATTAATTATAAATAAAGCAAGATGTCTACTCGGCTTCATCAAACGTTGGGCTAAGGAATTTGAAGACCCCTATATTACTAAGCAACTCTTTACATCTCTTGTTCGTCCTGTCCTGGAATATGGCTCAATAATTTGGGACCCAACATATAAAATATATATTAATGCAATTGAATCGGTACAAAAACAATTTTTAATTTTTTGCCTTCGTGGATTGCAATGGAATCCCCTACGTCTTCCTTCGTATCAAGCTAGGCTTGCACTTATTAAACTACCATCCTTAAGTAGTCGAAGAACTATGCTAAATGTTATGTGTATTTTAAATGTAATTAATGGTAATACTGGCTGCAATTTTTTAATTGAAAACATTTCTTTTTGCGTTCCGCAGCGACCTACACGACATTACTCACCACTTTCTATTAAAGCGTTTAGAACCAATTATGCTAATTCTGATCCCTTTATAAGAAGTTGTAGAGATTTTAATAAACTTTATTTTTATGTTGATTTCTCTTTGAAAGATCATTTAATCAAAAGTAATATTCTAATCGCATTGAATAATTAATAACTTTTGCAAAATTGTATATACGTACATGTATAAATAGTCTGTAAGAATTGTAAATTCATAGACTTAGTAAGTAAATAAATAAATAAAATAAATAAATATTGACAATTAACCTGTAACCACATTTTGCCTTATAAAGAAGTTAGCGATAGCTATAGGCTATATTTGTAGGCTAATTATTTGTAGGAATTAAAACATACACTCTATAAATTAAAAATCTAATTGTGAAAAATTCACTTAAAAGCATTTATACTTGATGTTCACAATCCTATTAGAGGTTATTTGTTTTGTCGACTTCACACTTTTTAAAAAATTTATCAGTTTTAAATTTTTTAGAGCACTTTCTTGCTTTTATATATTTTTCTTAAATGCATTCAAAAACGTTTGTACTATTGAAATAACAAACTGATCTAAAACACAAAAGACCTGAATGCAATTTATTCTTTAATCAAATATATGAGTAAAGCTTAATTCAGCCCACCGATTTATTTCGGAATCATTTTGTATATCTACATACATATATCTGTGGCAGTAAGGAAAATGGGCTCAAGTCATATTTTACTGTTTTGCAGGAAACCTCTTTTAAGCGTACAAATACTTTTTTCAGAAATTTATTTTTTTTACAGTTAAATTAGGAAATTATCTGTTAACTTTCATTTTTGTAAGCAAACATCGTTCTAATACATTTAAGTTGAAATGTACCAAAGTATAACCTTACTTAAGCTATTATTCCGAATGAGATTAGAAGTCTATAAAAGATAAGTCGCAAGTCATAGTGCTATAACTTCTTGAAAAATCACACAAATTAATTGTCCAGTGGTACGTACCTCCAATGGCATAACTCAAAAAACTAGTTTTGCAGTTTTAATTTTTTAATTTACTTACAACTTAATGAAGATATAAAAACATTTTGTCTTCTTAAGAGGTGCAGCAATTTTTTATGAAATTTGTTATAAATGATATAACGATTTGTTCTGCATTATTCGTATGGGAGAGGCGCAAGAAATATACAGAAAATACATGGCAGAATGAAAAATACATATATGTGAACTCAGCTTAAAATTTATGAATTCATTCGCTTAAATTAAATATTTTTCTCAGTGTATTTAAAACAATTGCTTTATGAAAACGTTTAAATATTTATTTAATAATAAATGCAACTTATTCAATTTTATATTTAATTAAACGTTAACTGTTATACCTTTTACTCCAATTCTAGTTTTTTATAAACCATTAGGGATATTCAGTGTTTGAAGTGCAATGCATTTTCTATCGACAAATAAAAAATTTTCTTATGACAATTTACATGGAAAAAGTCGCAAACTTAAATGGATAACTCTTATTGCAGCTTTCTGGAAAAGGTTCCCTATACATATAAAAATTCTTATAGAAATTAAGGAATTAAGTCAATGAAAATTTTTCTTAGAATTCAGGTTTTTTCAGGTGTCTCTTTATGCAGCATTGATAGCCAGCAGTCTTATGAAGTTTATTGTCTTGTATAGGTTAGATCCCAATAGTGTCCTGCACAAGACCTTTCAAAACATGAGAGATTTTTCTATAGCGAAATATCCTAAAACACACAAATAACTGAAAAAATGTCTTGCCAACAGTGTTGTTTAGCGTTTGTTTTAGAATATTTCGCTGTAGTAAAGCATATGAAAAATCTGTCATGTCTTGAAATGTCCTTTAAATGGTCTTGTGCAGGACTTTAGTTCCCAAAACGCCACGTACTGCCTTTATATCTTGTTTAAATCAATTAATAAATAAAGTCAAAACGTGAGCATTTACTTCTTAGGTTACAAACAAAAGAGCAATTATATTTCATATTTGCACTTTTTCAAGACCATTTCCATCAGACAGTGAACACCGCTAATAATTTCAGCATGATTTAATATATTTTCGTACATACAAACACATACAAGAACACATTGAAACAATAAACAATCTTGGAGTTGCAATAAATAATTTTCTTAATTATTTGTCATTTTATTGCGACTACGTAGATATCACCTTGATTAATCAACAATAGAAATTTCGAAAAGAAAATAGTAAAGTTTTATAATAAGTCTGTATAAAATTATAAATTTAACACTTGTTTTACAAATTGCTGTAAGTGATCGTACAATATAGAATAAACGATTAGTTGGTTTTTATAAAAATTGCAATTACTCATCGCACAATTGAGTTTTAATCATTTCTGCTTTCATTTTCTCACCAATTGTTAAATGTGTTTATGTTCATTCGTTCTTGTATCCAAAATAAAGTTGGAGTTTCTGGAAAAATATGTTTGATACCCTGTACTAGTGTTAAGAAGTAAAACAATACTTCAGAAGATGAAAATTTGCAAGTGCCCTTCAAACAAGTACCCTTCAAACAACTGATCCAAAAGTACTCGTCCTATGACTGAGAAAAAGGGAGTAGTGTATGGTGAAAAAATGACATATCCTTTAAATATTTCGTATATATATTCATCATTGTCGTAATATAAAGTCGTGATCTTTTTTCAATTTAATTGGGATTTGGTTTGGTATTATATTAAAAGGCACTGAACAATTTCCATGTGGTTGAATCCATAAACAAAATGTTCATTGTACCCTCCAATGGTACCGCCAAGCGACTCTGGAACCAGTCCAGACTATTTTTAGCTAGTAACCAAAGCTTAACTGGTGTTTATACTTTTGAAATATGAGTGCCTCTGTGGTCGAGTGAGTAGTGTGCAAGCCTGCCCTGCCGGAGCTTATCAGTTCGAGGCCCAAAAAATATGTTTAAGAGTAAATTATAATTGCACTTGTGACAATAAAAAAAAATTGTCGTTGTTATGCATTAAACCTATTCACCGCAGCAAGCTACCGACTACAAAGTGTCAAAGATAGAATACACATGTTTATATGAGAACAAACCATAATATTGATTAAAAATCAGTAATACTTTAAGGAATGCTAAAACTTCAACGAAAATTAAGAAATGTCGCAAAAACTTAGTAGCAGCCGGATGATAACAAAGTCTAATATTGTTTAAAAATCGGCAAAACTGCCGGAAACGGAAAACATGCAAAAATGCGCATTTACCGCGAAAAAAAATATGAAAAAAAACGTGAAAAAAATGCAAGTTAGCAAAAAATTTGCTAAATTTATTAAAGAAACTACTAAACCTGTAAATAGTAAAACTCGCAAGAAAATATAAAGAAATATACTCATTTGTTTTTATATTTTTGAATAAACTATGTTATTTTTATAAATAAGAAATATTTGAAAGCGGCACTACTGAAATATATCAATATCAGGTTTTGATTATGCTGCCGCTACCTCCAAAAAAAAGTGGCTTGCTACGAGGCGAAAAATGCAGCCATCGGCATTTGAAGTCGTGTGTTCGTGTAGCCTGCTGCGGTGAATGGGTTTAATGCTTTACAGTTAAATGTCGGAATGACATTTTGAAATAATTTATATTATTCCACATAGAGTACGTCCCCATGAGAGTGTTCAGTGACAAGCCACAAGGTGCATACCAGGTATCAATTAACCCCATCCCACTTGGGGACCAATCACGTTACTAGTCTTGTGTTAGTTACATTTCCTGCAGGGTATGTATGTACGTACTCCTACCAGCGATATAACGAATCACAATTCTTGTATATTAGGGAATACTAATACGACGAATATTTTGAGGCAATATTCGTGAAGCCGGGCCTGAAGATTTAAAATTTAGAGACATTTATCTGTTTATCTGCTAGAATGTAGCCGTTAGGCCGAAATTAAATTAAAAATGAGAAATAAGAAAAATTTCTCATTAATTTTGATATATCCTAAATTAACTCATTTTACTTTATTTCGACGAAATCGACATGACATAACAACAATGGACAACGCTTTTTTGTATGACAAACTTCTTTTCTTAAACCTTTAAGATATTTACAAGCACAA
The DNA here is from genome assembly GCA_905220375.1 of Tachina fera. NCBI lineage: Eukaryota > Metazoa > Arthropoda > Insecta > Diptera > Tachinidae > Tachina > Tachina fera. The sequence continues at coordinate 86,468,179 of LR999963.1, read as the reverse complement.
GAAGGCTAGGCTAGTAGGCTGCTAGCAAGGAAGGGTAAAATTTAGAATCCAGCTCATTTGGTTCCAATACAATGATATATTTCTGCTACCTGTGAGTTGCAAAGAAAATAGTGGGAGAAAGTGATAGCAAAGGGATAGTGATAGAGAAGACAGGCGGAGGGAATAGATAGAGAAAAGCTTCATTCTTTTACAACTTTGCTTTTTGCATGCTTTTAATAATACAGTAATTTCCATTGTCAAGTGTGGCTTATTTAATGTTGAAGCTGTGCTTAGTAGCCATTTTATTTGTTATTTTACTTCTGCTACACACAATATCGAAGAAGGAGGGCTCCTTGATGATACATTAGGATTAGCATCACTGGAGCCAGTGTAGTTTAGTGTCCAGTGCCTCTATGCCTGCATCACTAGAACTTTCCCTATAAGAACTGATACAAATGGACACTAATGCACATTAACAAAATTCCTAGAAATATTTTATTTAGCACCGAACATTTAGAGCGGAACGTATTTTCCAACCACCTTGGAAGAGTTAGTTAATTCAAGTTAAAATTTTAGTAATTTCTTACTTTTTTCACAGATATATATATTTGTGAACTTCTTCGAGAAAAGAAACCTAGTGTGTGAAGATGAAATTTTGTTCAGTTCATCTTATTGTACACCCTTTTAAGTATCAGAATCCACTCTTAAGTCCAAACCCGTTTTTTTTTGACACACTAGGTCCCTTTTCTCAGAGAAGGTCACATTTATAGATGCCAGGAAAATTTTCTTAATCTTACTTAAGTTCAGTATTTTCAATTCTTATTGAATGAATTATTGTTATTAATTAATGTGATTTTCTAAAGAAAAGATTGTTATTAACATCAGGGGGGTTACGCTCTATTACGATGCGAAAGAAAAATGGCACGAAATCGAATGATTATTACTCTCTAATGCGTTTGCGCATTTACTTATCGCATCTTTTATTTTCCCTTTCGCAAGTCTGGTATCACCATAATCTGTAATGCGAAAGCATCTGTCAAAATCGTACGATAAGCGCAAATATCTTGCGATAGCTAAATACCAAACGAAAAGTGAGAAAAACATGTAAGTACGTTGAAAAAAATATTTATATTTGGGGAATAATTCATAAAATATATTTTGATTTTTTAAAAAGTTTATTATATTAATAAAATTTTCATTAAAACTTATTAACCTCTTATAAAACAAATATTTTTTATGAAATAAAGCAATATGCATTTAACAACATATTCCGCTACAGATTTTTCTTACATGTGTCATTTACGTCGGACCTATGTATCTCTTGAGACTTGTCCTGCAACTCGTTTTACATGGTCGTATTCTTCATGCGAAAGTAATAGAGAGTACCAATTTGGCATCTCATCGCATTTAACTTTCGCATCGTAATTGCTTTCGCATCGCAATAGAGAGTAACCCCCAGCTATTTAACGTCAATTTTTAATGAAATGGAATATGAGAAATGATTATTGTATATCGAGGGCTTATAGTCAAATTGTGCTATCTACAGAAATACAATTGTTCATTGTAGATTGTTTTTAATAGAGATTTACTCAAATTGTCTTCTATAGTATGTTTAAACTTAACGTGTCAAACGTTATCCCCGTAATTATGGTAGATAGCACAATTTGTCTAAGATTATTTTTTATTTTTATATATTAATGTGTAGATAGCACAATTTGATAAAAAAAATATTTTTATTTTTTTATCAATCTTAATCATTTTATACACCCTAACGTAAAAAATAAAATATTTCAAAAGAAAAGTAACAATTATAAACAGTTTATTTTATACATTGTTTTCTTTTATAACATTTGATAACAGTTCAAGAAACAAACAAAAAACAAATTCAGTTAATGGGGTTTTTAGTAGTTAAGGTTATCATAAAATAAATGATAATCAGATGGTATTACTTCCTTTAATTCTTGTAAATGTTTCTATTTGCTTGCAGAAATTGGGAGTGGACGATAATGTAAAGGTTCGGCTTGAGAGGTGATCGATTATTTTTTGATACGGGTTGGTAATCGTATCAATCAGTATCGAAGCGTACCTTATATTTAACTTGCCCATTCGGTAAATAAAAGAGTGACTTAACGTTTTGATACCGTTGGATCATGTTTAGTTCGACCGGGTCTTATACTGGAAAAACGAATAAATGATATTTTGGTGTAGTTTTTGAAGAAATAAAAATTTAAATATTCCGTATCAAACCGCATATTTACAAATTTTCCATCTAACTTGACTTTTTTTTGCGCTTCTTATGTAATCGTTTGGTATATATAGCTTCGTTTTTCAATTTCACCTCTATTTTGGCTTGGGCACTATCACACTCCATTTGAGTGTGCCCCTAGGTATGTATTTCTGTTCAATTATTTTGCCGTGTTGGATTGCGAAATTGGAAAGAGCATTAGACAAGTAGTGATTCCGGTTCTGACAGCCACAGCCATCAGAATTAATTATAATCGGTAATCTGTCAGATAGGCAATACGTTGTTAAGTGGTGCAAAATTATGGAAATAAATGTGGAGGCTGAAAGATCCCCGTTAGTTTCATTCCACCAGTAATTAATGCATTGGTGTGAAGTTAAGTTATATATAGTGAAATTATGAACTTGCAAACGTTGATTGAAATATACAGCCCAAGCATTATATTGGGGCAGAGTTCAACCGCTTGTGCATCCATTGTAAAGACATAGCACTGATTTTGATGGACAGCAATTTTGTCCCTTTGCTTTTCTTCCTGAGCTAGTTGTTTTCTCGAAATATGTTCATTGTATTCCTCAGCTGTTTGTTTTGTTTTAAAACCAACACACAAATTGCATTTGTCTTTACGTGACATAAATAATGCAACGTTCTGTTCTGCAAAATATTTAGAAAATGTAAATATTGACACATAATGAACCTTCTTCTCCAAACATTTTGTTTTATAATCTCTGTAAATTTCAGCTTTAGTTTTGAATGTTGCTGCGATATATATTTTACTACAGTCTTTACGACAGTAGTGACTTTCAATCTTTTCTAATTTTTGAAAATAATCTTTTAGATGTTCATCCCAGTCACAGGAGGGTCGAATAAGTGGTGGTGAAATCGGTGGATTAAGTATTTTTCTCTCCACTTTTCGCTTTTTTCTACGCCTGACTACTTGTCGGGCCGTGTGTTCATCATCAGAATCTAGATTAAAGTTTCTGTGACTATGACAACTGTAATTGTATTCGAAAAATATTTGCTAAGTAGATAGCACAAAAACAAAAACATGAAAATAATGGTGATAGAAAAAAAAATTTGCACGAAATTGATATCATAGATGCAGAATGGATTACTAAAAAGTTTGGACAAATCTGCAGATAGCACAATTTGACTATAAGCCCTCGATATACAATTTTTGATTTGCCTTTAAATAAAATACATTTATAAGTATAACTATTAATTTTCCTGCTTTTCCATTTTTTCATTTTCTATTTGATTAGCACGAAGTTATATCACTCTACTAAGTATGTTTAACTATCCTTGCTTATCTTTTACGATCATCAAATTACACTTCCGTACATACATATTAGTATTATTGTAGTGGATATTATGTTTATTAAAAATATATTATTCAATAATAATTGAAAATACTGAACTTAAGATCGATTAAAAAATTCTTGCTTATTAAAATGCATTCTTCATTCATTCAATTAAATTTAATACGAGTATGTCTTATTTATATTTAGATATATTTTAGTTTTTAGTAATAACTATAAAAGTCGGAAGTAAGTAAAATTATCTTATATTATTTTTCAATGCTTTTAATTTTAAATGCTCATCATTAATATGTAAATAAATATGCGTGTTAAAATAATAAAAAATATTTGCTTGTGAAAAAACTGCACCTGCGATAGCGAACGGGACGCACTTTGAATACCAAAATAAAGTAGTTTAGTATGTGTATTAAATGTAAATATTTGCTTAATTCACAACAAATTGTAACGTATATTTGTGTATCAAATACACTTTCTGTTTTTTTTATTGTGAATATCATGTGTGCATTGTTTTAATGTATTTTGTATTTTTAATGAAAAAATAAGAACAAGCTACATAAAAATTCTTTCAGAGAGCCTCTGCCTACATACAGCATTTTAAAAATTATAAAATAAAAGTGTAATTTTCATATACAAATTAAATATGGACATTTCCCCCGAATGGTCTCCCAAGATGGAAAAATGAAATTTTGATTATCGTCGTGTCTTTTATTTTTTATAATTATAAAAAAGTCTATGTTTATATGAAAGAATGGTTTAATAGCATATATCAGCTGTTTTACTTGAGGAAATTGGGCTGAAAGCTGGAAAATTGTATATTTTCTTCTACTTCTAAAGACGTTTTTATATATAACTATTTTACATGCAAAACATATGTTATGTTTGCACTCTTTCTTCAAAATCTCTCTATTACAATCAAGTAAGAAAAGAAAAGTGTAAGGAGAACAATAGAAAGGTCGAAAATGGGGAGGAGGCATGCTGATAATAATAAAAAACCATATGGAAAAATCATACGTTCTCGACCCATAAGTTCGCAACCGATAATTAAGCCAATTAAACAAAAACCAATAGAGATATTTTATTGTGTAAATACTGCACAGATACCCACATTAATACACTTTCAAATAAATTAATCACTTTTCATTATTCTGTTCCATTTTGCAGTTTTTTACATTTCACTACTGTCTGCCAAAGTTGACTATTATTTTGCGTACGTTCGTAGCCACATGTTTATAACTATTAATATGAAAACTTAAACTCGATGAAGTGCATCTTTTGCACTAAACATAGAGCTTCAAAGATACTATCAAATCGCAAAAAAATGCTTGCAAAAGTTTTTTTTTCTATTTTTTTTTACACATCAAAAGCGTGAGAACTTGCATTTGTGACCCCATTTGTGAAATGCCCATATATATTTTTTTAATATGATAATACAATCAATACAAAGATACAATGAAGTTTGTGAATTAAGCAATTATTAATTTTAGGTTAAGCCACTTAATCTTGATTTGGATTTGATTCGAGCGATTGCGGAGCACTGATAACAAGCGATGTTTTATGTACTAGAACGGAACAGTAGAACATGGGCAAAATAATATGAAAAGTTTGCCGCTAACCGAGCATTATTTGGTCCTTTTTAATTTTGGATATTAATTTGTTGTTTATAGAAAGATATTTCATAACGTTTGTACAGTCATAATATTAGGTCTGTCTGCGTACTTTTTCAGTAGCAAATACTTTTTTGGGAGAGTAAGACCAATTTTACTCTGTCGACTGAAAATATCTTAAAAAGTACGCAGACAGTATCCAGTAAAATCTTGCAAGAAAACAGCTGATCGGTGTGTAAACAATTAAAATAACAAAGCAAAAGAATTTTATTTTTATTTTATTTATTTATAACAATAACCAACCGATCCCATAGGGCCATATATAGTTGATGTACTACAAGATTAGCATAATAATTAGTTATAAAATTATTAGATGAGAATATTACTTATAAATTGGAAGATATATTGCGCATGAAGTTAACTATATGTATTCGGAATCTAGATCAGTTCAATTGTGAGAAATGTTCAACAAGCTTACCTTCGAATGAATTACGAGTAAGATGGAATGCTCTCAAGGATCGTGGCAGTGAATTCGAACATTTGGCGACTCGTACAGTAAATGATCTTTCATAAATAAGACGATTTCGAATGGGGAATAGAAGCTGTGGGTTTCTATCACTTTGCAAAAACGTAAAATGTCTACGGAGATAGTCTGGACAGTCTGTGAGCATGACATTATAAAAGAAAAGTAGTGATCTAATCTGTATTAAGTTTAAAACTACAGCCAAAAAAATCAATAACATGCATAGAATAATGATCGATAATTCGTAGTTGGTATATAAAGCCAAATGCCACACAAGCGTAAAAAAAGCGTAACCAACTAATTACTAATGAAAAACTGTTTGATTCAGACATGTAATTATTAAGTTAAACAGTTTAGTACATAATTAATAGACAATTTTATAGAATCGAAAATGATTGCAAACTATTTAAATCAATAAATATATGTCTGAATCAAAAAGTTTTTTATTAGTAATTAGTTGGTTACGTTTTTTTGGGAAAATGACACAAGAAATGCCAGATGTAAACTCAGCCTAAGGCACACCTATTTAAATTTTCAGCGCTACAGCCAGAGTATACCTCAATACAATATAATAAATTATACATCTTTCTAATATGTAAGGGCAGGTATAAATTCATTGCATAAAGTCTTCGTAAGGTTAAGTTTATTTTAGAAAATAGTCCATTAATATGGTGTCGGAAACTAAGAGTATTGTCTAGTAAAACACCAAGACATTTCATACGATCGACAAAATCAATGAGTTGGCCAGCAAAATGGCATTATTGGAATCATTGGTTCTGCTTTTATGCCACGGTCGCACTGTATATTTGGACGTTTCTAGCATGAAATAAAGTGTTTTGTTTATTATAATTTATTATAAACGTTAAAAATCAACACAATTCTAACTATTTACCTCTGCCATTGTTAAATTTCAATTTTAATTTTCATTTCACAAAACTTATTTCATTCAAAAAGTAATAAAAACAGCTGTTCAAACTAGTTGCAAAATCTTGCAAGCGGAAATTTCTCCAGCAACATTTTGCAAGTTCTCTAACTTCCAACTGTCAAAAAATTCTCTTTTTGGCTCTCTCCCTGCAAGAGATTTGGAGTACGCAGACAACATTTTGTAAGATTTTGCAACATTTTGCACAAAATGATGCAAAATATGTGTACGCAGACAGACCTATTAATATGTACAACTATTATCAAAGAAAAATTTCAAAAAAATTTACTAAAAGCAATAAAAAATACATGCTCAGACCAATTTTCTCATAATAACCAACGAGACAAGCTGAAAATACTTACGTACATATAAATTAAAAACTATTTTTTTGAGCTTTAGGTCAATTTATTGGTTCAATATTTTGTTAACTTTCGGTTAACTTCTTCACGATATATATTGTTTCTCTTTTTCTTTTTTTTGATATTTAGTTTTAGTTTTAGTTGGGCCTAAACGGTGTTTGCTTCACTTTACCTTATTATACCTATCATTCTTCATCTTTCTTATTCCTTTTTATTTGGACGAGTATATCTGTCAGAAACTATTCGCCTGAATTAATGCTTTTTTTTTGTTAAGGAAAGTCTAGATGAATTTTATTCGTGCTTATGGAACTCATCAGTAGACTTTAACCCAAAATTCTTGGAAATATTGTAAAAGAACCGCATATCATTTTCTATTTCTACAGATGTTACTTATCCAAAAAACCAAGCAAAATTTCCTAATAAATTAAAGACTAATTGCCAAATAAATATACTTCGGTATTTTGTATATAAAAAACTTATATTATCTTTCTATTGTAGAATATATTTGTACTTTCTTCATGTTATATTAAAGGTATTCATTTCGTTGGAAAAATGGAAAAATGTAATTTTTTTGACAACAAACACAGCAAAAAAAATTTGTGTTTGTTGTAAATTAAATTTTTCCATTTTTCCAACGAGAAAAAAACTCATTTCACTTTACCTTTATTATATTACATATTTTTAATAAATTTTCGAAGTTGTTACTCAACGTCAATATTCGCGAAAAAAATTGTTTTTGTGTCTAATCATTTGACTAGTGAAATGTGAAACTTTTCATTTACATATGTAGGGTGCACAAATTATATATGCCTATTATGATAACAAATATTTTAACACGATCTTGCCACTTTGTGAACAACATTGTTGCATTTTAAATTATACATTTTTTATTTTGACATGTCTCAATTTTTTTTCCAATTAACTGTAATTGCAATTTTCAATTGTGTTAACATGAGCAGAAAAGAAAGAAATAATTTTAATATAATGTAAATAATTTAATTAAAATAATAGAGAGTGGTAACAACATCAAATAACATACTTGGTCCATTAAAATGAACTTTTTTTATTTATTTTAATAAAACCGTTTTTTATAAGCAACCAGGAAATATGAGAGGAGTTCATGTGATTTGCAAAAAAAATTATTCAATAACTTCCTGAAGTTACATTGCATACATACATGTATCTTGATTTGCCATTTAATCAAATATTGCAATTGCTATCAAGCAATTATTCATCCAATGCTTTATGTCATTTACTACATACATATTTACCCCCTCTTTGTGTAAGACGTTGACGTTAAAAATCTTGGCGTTTTTGTAATTGATTAAACGAAACTTGTAAAATTTTTCAATCAATGTCTTACTGAAACAGGCTGTTATTTGGAAAGTTTTGGTTAATGAAAAAAGGAAATTGAGATATTTTTTTGTCAAGTATTAGGGTTCTCGAGTTATTGTCTACCGTTATAACCACTAGTACCAAGAGAAGAACTAGGATAATATATGAAGTTTAATATTTGGATCTTAGGATATGTCAGTTGATAGATGAGAACTTCCTGGTAATATACCAGCAAACAATTACACATTAGCATCATAACTACTTGACATATAATGACTGACATTTCTAATTACCAAATTTAATTTTTCGCTTAGAAATCACATTACCTAAAATTTTAAAAAAATTATAACCAAGATTACGTGAACAAGTTGCCAAATAAAAGAGTAAGTACTTCTCAATAATCGATTATTCTAGTTTCCGGCCTTGTTAAATTCATTAAGCTGGTAATCCAGTAGGGAAGAGCTTCCACTAAAAATATTTAATTCGATTACTTTTTTTGAAATTTTTTGCTGGGATTCTACAAATCGTTAATATTCTACTGTGCGAACTTTTTTGATGTGTAAACATCTATACGATAATAGGTGGTAAAAATCTTTTTCACAATACAATCACAAATTTTGAGGAAGATCACACCGCGTTGTCAATGTATGTATTAGTGTAATTATACGAACAAGAAGCAGCGTTACCGTTGGTGCTAATAAAGTAGCAATTAGCCACATTTTCGACTGCTTGGATAGTATTGTGCTACTCTAACAAAATGCACCCAAATTTTATACTTTTTCTAATTTTAGCCTCTTTTTTGATACTTTTTAATGAGTGAAGATGTACTTTTTCCTAATATCAGTTTTATTGATATATGTTATGCTGTTTTAATATACATATTGGCTTGTACGCAAGCTTATAAGACATTGTTTTTCTTGTGATACGTGTTTAGCTTATGCATATCTTTCGAATAATTAATAATCCCAGGCTTGATTATATTCGTATGAGTATGTAAATATAATTGCATACATATTTACATATGTATGTAGTTATATACAATTTACATATATTAAATAAATTTCGTTGAACTATAGTAAATTTTAATCTGGAATAATTTCTTAATCGGGAAAATAGAAAATTAATAGTGATACTTACAAATGTGTTTAACAAGTGCAAATCAATAATTGTATAAACTATCCTTTCTCATATTCCATTTCATTAAAAATACAATTTAAATAGCTGATATTAATAACAATCTCTGTCCAAGTAGCTAAACATGTGTGCTTCATCAGCTTCATGGCTGCACAGAAAAATGCGCATTTCCCCCACCTAAAAAGTGTAGTTTAATTTTTCTTTTCTTATCACATTAATTACTAAAAATATTTCATTTCATAATAATTGAAAATACTCAACCTAAGCTCGATTAAGAAATGATTCCTTCAAAAAATTGCGAAGCGCTAAAAGACTGATTGTATTTATTTAGACCCAGTATTTATTAAATTGTTTCCGTTTTTTGTAATATAATCAGTGAACTTGATGTTTTTGTACGAGAGTTCTCAAATTCCTTGGATATAAATTTCTATCCAAAGTTATATACACTTGCTTTATATACATATCTTCAGTTTGTTCCCGCTGAGCGGTTCCTTTTCTAAATTGCCATCCATAAAAAATAAATTATCTAAAGGACTGCAAATTGAAACTTGTCTCACCGTGCTTCTTAAGTTTGTAGTAAAGTGATTTGGAAGACTGGATTCCAAATGAGTTTAAAAAATAGGCATTTAATAACTATTAAAAATTTTCAAATCGACCTTTTTCCGTAAATTAAAAATGCACTGTACAAGAAATTTACAGAATTGTCTTGTGCCTCTTTCTTGATAATTCAATATTCAGATATTTATTAAAAAATTGAAATAAAATAAATAAATAAAAAACATTTTCTTTAAAGTAAATAAGCTAAATTAGTTTTTTTTTGTAAATAAGTTCCAATGCTAAGAAAGCATTAAAAATATACATTTATGTATCTACAGAAGATTCAAGTAATTTATTACTATAAGCACAGATTATGTAAATTATTTTAATATTTTATGGTTTTATTTTATCATGAAAATAGTATCTTTTAGTCTTTAGATATGCAAAACCTGATTTTTATTCTTGACGTTTTTAAAAATAAGCAGATTTGCTTTAATTTTTCTTGTTTTTAAAGTTGCCCTTTTTTAAGTTCCTTTTTTGGTGCCACCTTTTTTTTAAATTCCCTATTTGTGCCACTTTTTGAAATTTTATAACGGTAACGCTGACAAGAAGTACCAAGAGCTGCATAGAAATAACTCATCCGAATTTTAGAGCATACCTTCAGGAGTTAATTTTAATAGAAATGTGAAGTGGAATATTGTGGTAGTGGGGATAATTTTGTTAAAAAGTTGAAAAATATAAAATAAATAAAATATATAAACGGCCAGTTTCTGAAAACCATTTCGTTTTGAAATCGCAACGTTTCAAAAACGGAAAACAGTTTTCTATTTGTCAGATAATTTAGTGCATTCGAAATTAACTTCGGATGAAAAATCTAAAGCATATGAAATCCTAAAATCAAATAAAAAGCTGCAAGTGAGCTTTTTTGTTGATATTTTCCCGGAAATTTGTCGGTTTCAAAACGAAATGGTTTTCAGAACCAGCCCCATAAACTTTTAAATAAAAGAGCGTTTCAAATATGAAATATTTGTTTAAAAGATATATAGCAGTCTTTATAAAGAATTTATAATATTATATTATAACATATCTGCATTACGTACTGCTGCCTTACACTGAAGCTGGTGCACGACAATTGGGTATCAATCTCCATCTCATGCCAATAATTCTGGGTGGAGATTTTAATAAAAATTTTGCAAACCCACAGTCGCAATCTTTATCAAAATTTATATTTGTCGTTTTCTACTTGCATATGAGCAATTCTCCACAAACCACCATAACTAATAATTCCACTACTATAGATGCAGTTTTCCATAGATTTTTAAATACAGTAGAGTCAAACATTTATATATCTTATTTTAGTTACCATAAGCCAATATTAATTATTTGTACTTAAGGCATTTACCATAGATGGGCTCTTTACCGTACTACTAAAATTTCAGTAAAAAGAATTTTTTAACCAGTAAATTTTTACTGATTACTAAAATTTTTTCTGCAATTTTTATAAAGTGCCTAAATGATCTATTATGTGATGAGGTGCATTGAATTTTCAGTAATCAGTAATGCTTGTATTCATAATGAAATTCTACCAAGTGGATAAATTTTATTCGTACAAAAATTTTAAAATTTGAATGAAAAAAACTTTGCCACTTGCTTATTATAAATACGGCTGTACGATTTTACTGGTAGTGCAAATTAAATTTCATTATCAGTAAAAATTTACTGAATTTTTACTGATAATGATCAGTAATCAATAAATTTACTGCTAACTGCAATTTTTAATGCAGTACATATATACTGCAGGTTGCCCATTTACTAACTAAATAAGTTAAATAAAACAAACAAAACAAAAAACCACCAAAGTCCTATGTATTTACAATATTGAAAGTTTTGATACTTTGAATGGATTAACTTAAAAAATATACCAAAAGCATAAGTACTTGCAACTTTAAAAAATTTTTCATTACTAGATGTTTACACATCTCCCCTGTGATCGGACTCACATTGCTTTTTTTAAATTTCGGATAAGATATTAAATAATCAGATTTTTAACATATGATGCTGAAAAAAAATTTGCAAATAAAGAAAAAATCATTCTTTAAAAATTTATTAAAAAACAAAATGGAAGGTTTTATTTAAAAAAACTTGTATTTGTAAGTATATTTTTGCATATTTCTCCCTTTGTTTAATAAATCAAAGTTATTTTACAGAGTTACAGCTTTTGTGATGTTATGCGTTTCGAGCGACTAAAATCGTTTAATTCAATTCAAAAAGTAAGCATCATTAGTATTTCAAGATGAGCAATGATGGTTTTTTGTGTTGCAGAAATTTTTTAATAACTTTGTCACATTTAGAGAATAATTTATTTTTACTCCCATTAGTCCGAACTTGCACGAGATCTAGTGGAACACACCTATTATTTCCTTTTTTGAACAAGCAGAAAAGGGAGCTTTTGCTTGAACAACTAACTTTAAACTCAAACACTTACACAACAATATGCAATATGCATAATATAAGTGCTAAGATTTCGCATTTTAATTAATTTTCTTTCTAGTCGTATCCATTTCACATGAATGCATGCAAGTGTGAAATATTTGCTGGAATCCCTGCACCACCTGTACTGTTGCGACGACAAATTATTTTAATATATTCACAATTAAGCAATAACTAACTAACTACTTGCGATACACAAAATTTATTGTTCAAAAAATATATATTCTGCTGTTCTTGCGAGTTGATTTTGCAATTGTTTATTATAAATGTATTAACAATTGTTTTGTGTTTTTTTTTCGATATTAAAATTTTAACAAAGGTTTTTCCTAAAAAATAGTGGAGTTGTATCGAATTTGGAATTACTTTCTACTTCCACTTTTTACCTCAGTTGACATAGACATGCATAAATATTTATTTATTTATTAGTTTCTATTGTACGAGTGAATTGTGCATTTACCCCACCCAAAGTGTTAGATACGACTACATATTGTCTATTACATCTAATGTAGTATTTAGTTTAAGAATTTTATAGCTTTGCAGTATTAATACACAAATGCAACAATGAAATAATTACAATCACGGTAATATCTATTATTAATGCAGTAAACAAGTGTTTATTATTAAGATTAAATGCAAAAAACCTTCAAGTGGCCATGGAAAATGACTAAGTTTTTAAAAAGTAAAAATAAAATAGAACACCATATAATTAAATACAACTGCAGTACTTTTTGTAAAAAGAAGTGCTTTGCATAACATCCGCAGTAGGTGTGATCTCAGTCCAAAAGACTACAATTTGATGCAGTAGACGGAACAATTTACATATCAATGTTACGGGTCTACTCTCTATTGCGACGTGGAAGAAAAATTTTACCAAATGGAAAGAATGGTATTCATTAATGCAATTGCGCATTTGCGTTCGAATCTAATATTTTCTTTTTCGAAATACTGGTAGCATCGCACAATGTAATGCGAAAGCAAAAATCGTTAGATTTTATATCTAAATTCTTAATTTTAAAAGAAAAACAAACAACAATTAAAAACAAAGCAGAGGCAGTTTGGAGCATAGCAACTTTGCCATAAATTAGCTGCAATCAGCAAATGCCAATCTAGCCAAGAATTGAAGAAATTGACCGACAGCCTAAACGCTAATGGACATCATGTAAGGAATACAGCTGATTGGAAAAAAAGTACTGTAAGCAGTTAGCATCGAGATCGTCTAAAAATATGGCCTTGGCCACTTCGGTATTGATGTCCGCCTTGTCCAAGCAATTCCCCCAGGGGAGTCTATTTTGACTACGGGTGTGGCGAGCCCGGGGCCCTAGCTGGGGTGATCTGGCTTTTTCCATTGACGTACCTTTGGTACATTACCCATAGAACTTATGTTGTTACTACCCGATTTCTGAAATAACAGAGCAAAGGATGTGCACATATTTATAACAAAAGGAAGACAGGTCCTTTTGATGTCAGTTAGGTGCAGCGTCACCTAGAGCTGCCCCTGAGTTCAAAAGAGGATAGAGGTAAAGCCCTATGTGTGGAGTAGGCACTGGATATTTGGCGACACAGGCATGCGTTCATTTTGGATGAGTGGTTGAGCTGTGCCGGCAATGGTTGAGGAATTCTCTTGGGGACCTCGCTATTGGTGTATACACAACAATTTAGCGTGAAAGCCGGAGAATTAACGTGGTGGCTGTGGTTGCTACCAAAATCGCTGGGAGAATAGTCTTGGCTTCCCAGATTTAAATCAATGATAGTGATTGGCTTGACGCGGTCAGCCAGACACTATTCTAGGTGCTGTTGCCATTCAACAGAAGCTGCTATGGGCACGGACATAGCAGCAGCTATGACTTCGACATAGCATCAGAGTTCAGATAGCTCAAAGTACCTAAGCAAGGTACTTGAATATAGTACAGAGATAACTATATACAAAGATTGCAACCTATGTGCCTTTGAGGAGTGGGCATAGGTTCATTCTAAAATGGGTGCATGGGGGCGATGGTCTGGCGTCTAAGCTAGCACTCGGTGCTTTGGCACTCGTGAGATAAGGCCGTCAAGGCAGGTGCTCACGGAAAGCTATTGCACATCTTTCCAAGCAATTTTAATTTCGCATCCAGTTTTGTTACAGTTGAAATTACTCTGTATCTTGCTGGAACAAACACAAACAATTTTGTATGAAATTGTTAGCCCAGCTAGCCTTTTCAATTGCAGAAGAGTCCAAATAGCAGACGAGCTCATATTTTAATAGTGGAAGATGCTTCGCATATTTTACTTGTAGACTATTCGAGTACAAGAGCCTCAGAGGGCGCTTTTGTTAGTCGTAGATGCAATCATTTGAGATTTATCTAGAAATTATTAACAACACTTTTTTGAAGAACATTGAGAATTGTTTGAGGCTCCTCAATGTTAATCTTATATGAGAAGTTTACTGTAGGGAATTCCGTTCTTTACTTATGACAATCAGAATAAATAAAATCAATTCATACCATGAAAATCGTATGGGAAATCTAAAAATGCGATGCGTACCATCTCATCATTAATATTATGAGCTGATATTTTAACAGGCCTATTTTTTACCTAAACAAAAGTTTTATGGCCTGTTTCTACACAACAAGTCAGTTCTCAGGCAAGCAAGCAGTACACAGGCGAGTACGTGACAAAATGAGTTTTTATACTACACTTGTCTAGTTTACGTTATATTTGGTACCACTTTTTGTATTTTGAATTTCGTTATTACCATGGTATATAATTTAGTATTTGAGATGCTTTTTTTCCATACTAGCAGCATTGAATTGAATGGCAGCTCTAGGAGAAACTCATACAAAATAAAAAACAGCTGCCTTATAATTATAACTCAATATTAGGTCAGTTCATTCACTCTTTTAGCAAAATCTAATAACTTAATAAATAATGATTATTTTGGCTAGAAGAGCAATAACGAATGTTTGGATAAATTAAAAAAAGGTTGCATCATAAATTTTGAATTAATAACATCGATAATTACACAATTTTCTTATTTAAAATTTTTTTACATATTATGAAAACTTAATAAGATTTAACATTTAAGAAATTTATTATTCGACATATTGTCATAATTATATTTTAATTTGAAATTTATTTGCTGGTGGTTCAGCTTGGTCTATATGCATTTCATTGTTGCTGTAACAAATCATCAGTAGACTTCAATCACACATTTTGAATAGTCACAAACCTCTTATCTTATGCACAGACTTTCAAGAACTATAAATTATTTGCTGGGTTTTGTATAAGTTTCTAAGCCTACTATGCTTATTTTTCTTTTATGATTTTCAAAAATATTATTATTTGTGAATTCTCAAATAGTTCTTGAAAGTCTGTGCATAAGATGAAATGCATATAGAACAAGCTGAACCACCAGCAAATAAATTTCAAATTAATAAGATTTAGCTGAAACAAGCCAAAAATCTTTCGTGCTTCTTGTCCTTCAAGTAGTTAAAATTATTGTATTTGCTCAAATAAATATAAAAAAGAAATCCTTAGTTTATTAAAAACAATACGCATATCGCTAAATGCATACTAATTTGCAGCATTTAATGAAAATGTTCCCAATATTCTTTCTCTGAATACATCTAGATTTCAGATAACAATTAGGAATATAGCACAGCAATTTACTCATACATAAAGCAAAATGTTTAGTAAACTTAAAAATTGTAGATACTAGGAGACTTTAGAGCTTAACATCTTTCCATATATTCGAAATGTAGAAAAATTGATTAAAGATATAAACTAAACTAAATTTTATACACATTGAACCGATATATACTCGGGGTTTTTAATACGATTCAAAGCATACAATAGAACGAACACCGGCCGAATTTACTTAAAAATACTTAAAATTCATAAACATGAAAACTTTAAACGGTATTTCGGCAATCAGTAAGAGCTCAGACATCGAGCTGAAAATTAACTCTTTCAAGATTGGATGTAAACGAAAGAATTTCACTATAAAGCAGCGAACCTCAGTAAAAATGTAATAACGTACCTGTTATTATTTTCCTTGAGCAAATTTATGTGAACAAAATTGAAAATGAGATTGTGATGAAAATATGGTTTATGTGTAAAAATGTTTAGATCTATGCTTACAGTTTCCATAATGGTTCCACTATATGATTGTGTGGAGATTAATATTTCTTCTTTAACGTATGAAAACCTATTTTACTTTATACACAAGTACTTATTTTTGATTGCCTGTATTTGACATTAACAACAATTGGAATTGTTATGTGGAAACAACAAAATAAAAAATTATTAGGTTTTTACTCAAAAAAAGTTGACACTTGTTTTAGGAACCCCAAAGCCAATTTTTGTATTCATATGAACAAAATTTTTGAGTTACTTGTAATGTAGAAACATGCCATTAAACCTGGACTCAAAAAAAAAATTAACTAAAACTTTGGAAAATTTTCTAAATTTGAATAAAAAAAGTTGTCGTATGGCGCCAAAGCTGGTTTTTACTTGAAACCAGTAAAATATTTACTAAATTTCTAGTTCATTAATGAACTATTTTATAGTAATTATATATTCATATTTAAGTAAAATTTTCCTAAATTTAAGTAAAATTTTCCAATAAAATTCGGAGATTTGCAAAAAAAAATTTTCGTCTTTGATTAGTAACGCAACTTATCGGTATGAAATTTTTTTGTATTTTTTTACATAAAACTGGGGGTGAGAGTAGAAGAAATCAAAAAACAAAAAGTCTCCATACAATTAACGGCCACTCTAATGTATATACAAAAGATACGTACTAGAAAAATCAAACAATACTATCAAAAAAAAAAGATACCACATCAAACTAGACATGACCTAATCCATTTACCTATTGCTTGATAAAAAAAATTGCAAAATAAACACCCGCATCGAAAAGTAAAAAGATAAAATGAAATTTGCGCTTAATTTGCATCCACATCAACTTATCACCCAATGAGCAAAGTACACTAAATTTAAATCTAATGTTGCATGTTATCGTATCTGAAATACATAAATTACAGACTTTTAATCCGCAAAAGCTGATTTTTTTTTTTGTTTCAACACCACATGGGGTTCTTATTTTGCATTTAACCACTTGTTAGGCTGAGTTTACATCTGGCATTTCTTGTGTGTAATTTGCCCAAAAAAAAACGTAACCAACTAATTACTAGTGAAAAACTGTTGGATTCAGACATATTTTTATTGATTTAAACAGTTTGCAATCATTTTGGATTTTATAAAATTGTCTATTAATTATGTATGAAACTGTTTAACTTAATAAATACATGTCTGAATCAAATAGTTTTTCATTAGTAATTAGTTGGTTACGCTTTTTTACGCTTGTGTGGCATTTGGCACACAGATGTAAATCCGGCCTTACTTTGTCAGATGCACGTTTATACTCATAGTTATTGTGTTTGTGGTTTAGAAAACATTTGTTAAATACCAATTCAACAGAAAGATACATATGTTCATATGTATGTTTGTATATACGTACGATATTGCACAGTGGTGGAAAAAAGTATTTGAAGAAAATATTAAATTGATAATATTGCTGAAATTTCAACATTAATAAATAATGGTACCGGCATGAGCTAGATGATAACACAGTAAGTAGTACAAGTCTTTCAAGCAGCGCTTCTATCCCTAAGATCATATATCACTTCGTCTATTCTAGTCGGACAGTGTAAGAGTTTGCTATCTAGACTGGGTGGTCACGCTGACCTCACGCACATATGGGTTCCAGCACATAGCATGTTTTTAGGTAACTAACGGGCGGACGAGCTGGCTAGAACTGGTTCTGCCATGAATGCCTTCAATGTCGAATCGATAGCCATGCAGTCTGGTGCTATTAGAATCGGTATATTCAAGCACCATCTCTATAAGACTGAATGAAGATGGAGCAATATAGTCACGTGCAAGGTTGCTAAGATCTGTCCCATAATGAGTTCTGCCAAAGTTGTCGAGAAGAAAGCAAAGAAGATACAATCTTCCACTTTTTTTTCGAATGTCCAGCTTTGCATCTCTCGAGACAGAAATTTTTAGGCAGTCATGTACTAAACGATCTTTCAGATTTATCTTAGATTGGGTTGAATGACTTTATCAGATATCTCAAGGTGACGGGTCGGATCTAGTAACGATTACAATTTCAGAACACTTAGATAGTGTAGTGGTTCTTTCAAAAAGGAATCCTCTAAATCTTCTTGAATGCCTACATGTATTAGGCAGCCATGTAAAGCAACCAACCAACCTAATATCGATGTAGATGTATCTACATATATTATGCATTTCCAAAAAAAATCGTTGAGATATTCTTGGAGAGGCAGAAACTGCGTTCTCTTAACCGCAGATCTATCTATGTTTTCAATTTCATCAAAGTTCCTTTAGCCGTCATATGACAAAGCGTAACATGCAAAAAAATTACTTTTTCACGCGAACAGGAGACGCATGGACAAACAAACCGTCAGATGGACTGTAGGGTGGACGGGCGGGCTCACCTCAATAGGGTTTAGTTTTTTTAGTATGCAACCCTTAAAGCTCTTGCTTTAATGATCTACGCTGAAAGACCGTTCCCTAATCTTTTTGAAGGTTGAGACACAAGCTCATATCGTTCAATCGATTTGAGGATATTAAAGAATGAGTAAAGTATGTAAGTATTTATTAGGATTGTAAGAGAATAAAGTGAATACTACAAAAAAAGCACAAATTTTTCAAGTACTACAATTTTTGAAATTTTAAAAATAAAATCTGTCCACAATAAAATTTTGTAGCGCAGAAAATTTTTATCCACTACTGTAGATTCATTTAAATATCTATACAAAGATGAATTTATGAATATGTATTTATATTTTAACATTCGCTTTACAACTAATTGAAATGTAGGTGAACAAATTGTTAATAAAGTGTTTTTAATATTTTATTTTGTAATAAATTAAACAACAACCACAACAGATATAAATTAATTTAGGTGACTAAAGCTGGTAAAAACTAATAATTATATAGATCTTATAACAACAATCTACTTATTAATAAGCAAAAATTCACTTTGCATGTTAATACAAAATTTTATTCAATTAAATTTGTTGAAGCAAGAAAAAAAATTTAAAGTGACTAACTGCGTTTGAAATATCTATTTAATTAAATAATCTAGAAGATAAAAATTATAAACATAAATTTCTAAATAGTTATACCTATTACTCGTAGTACATTCATAATATAAATAAATAAATAAATAAAATTATAGAATGACTTTATCAAATGCATGGTAATAAAATTAGTGTAATTACGTTGCTTTATAAATGTTACAAAGTGGGTGGATGTGAATTAAAATGTAATGAATTAAATCGTATAAATAAAATTGTATTGCGGTTTGCATTTAAACTGCATCTCATAGAAATAACACCTGAGAGTGGTGTTTTATACCCTTTAACAAAAAATGGTAAAAGGGTATATATAGGTTTGTCATTCCGTTTGTAATTTCTACAATATTAATAAGCGACACATAAAGTATATATATTCTGGATCCTTATGCATAGGGAAGACGAACAAGCGATGTCCGTCTGTCCGTCTGTCTGTACGTGAACTCGGTTTTCCCAAGCTCCCAGAAGAGCTAGAGACTTTGTTCTTGGACTGGTGTGTCAGAAATTTTCCGAAAAATTTTGCTATTGAAAATCAGCACAATCGGGCAGACGGTTTCAGAGCTGGAAAACTCAAACTCTATTTTCCCATAGAAAATAACTACCGAAAACAAGTTTTTATTACTTTTTTATTAAATTAACTTATTTTATACTTCGGTATGAATAAAATTGGTATTTATAATTAAAAAAAAAATTAATAATTTAAAAAATTAAAAAAACGTTTCCAGGGTTGGAAAACTTTAATTTTTTTTCTAATAATTTAACATATTTCATGTTTTAGGAAGAAGGTTATTTTCTCAGGAACGGTAAAAGCTACGGGTCTGAAATTTGGACAGTGTATGTAAAACTTTAGTCGCTACAACAACAAATATATAAAAGCTAAAAATTAAAGGGTGTTCCAAAATGAGTGACGAAAACTTTTAAAATCCCATGTAATATACATACATACAATTGTATGTATGTGTGTACATATGTATATTGACACTTGAAATTTGTAAAATTAGTGTATTTTTATATAGACTACAACAATAAACACTAAAATTAAAAAAATTTAAATTAACGGGGGTCCATCAGTTAATGCAATTTTGACTATGTAATTTTGACAAATTGCTATATATTGGAAATTGTAAGAGTTAAACTCTTGAAATTTTCAAAAACGGTCAAACTAAAAAATCCGTAAATTATAAAATCGCCAAAAATTTAAAAAAATCACCAAAACGAAAAAAATCGCCAGAACGAGAAAAAGTGTCAAAACTAAAAAAATTACCAAAACAAAATAAAAAAAATTTTTTTTTTTTTTTAATACATACATCTATTTCTTTATTGTATCTTCAAATAAGAACTAACAGTAAGTATTCAAATCTTAAATCTAAAAATATAATTATTACGACCGACCACTGTCGGACATAAACTTGTTAATATGTTAAAAAAAATAAAATATATAAAAAATAAAAAAATCGCCTAAATGAAAAAAAATCGTCGAAATCAGAAAAATCGCCTATAAATAAAGTAAATAGCTAAAATTTAAAAAGCACCAAATTGAACATAATGCCAAAAACCTAAAAATTGCATTAGAGAAAAAAGTATGCAATTTTTCACAAAATTAATATGTACCTACATATCTCTGTGCTTATGTATGTATCTCTATACTACATAAACGCACTTTGGTAAAGGGTATATAAGATTCGGCACAGCCGAATATAGCACTCTTACTTGTTTTTTAATAAAACGGAATAGGATGTGGGTAACTTGAGAGGCGGTATGTGCTTTTACTTAATTCTATCTATTTAAACTTGATGATTTATTCACAATGACATGTAATCAATAAATTTTAATTTCATTAAGAACTGAGTGGATTTTTATTAAATTAATACCTTGAAAGCTATTAAGCAGAGTTATGGTTAAAATATAAACTAAAAAAATTAATAACGTTGATCAGTTAGGAGTTAAACTTTCGTTTGATTTTGATATGTACATATATTTATATCAAATGATAGTTAATCTGGTTTTTAAAAGAAAAGCAAAAACAAACAAAAATCAAACAGGAATTTTATCATTACATTGAGTGTCAAGTCAACATTTAAATAAAATGAGCTGCAAAAATCTAAAAGTATGGAAGTTGCTTGACAGTTTAATAGCACACTGTTTTACTTCATTATACTTGCTAATTTGACTTTAGTTTCCAGCTTGTTTAGCGCCACTTTAATGTGTTTAAAAAAATAATGTTTTTTTTACGTTTTCAGTAATTGTGATTTATGTCACAAAGAATGCAATTAATAAACTTATTCAAAACACTGACCCACCTTAAGAATTCGCTTGGAGATATGAAATCTAGCTTCATTACGCTTTAAGCTATGGCTAGAAATTATAAGAAATGTGAGATGGTAAAGAACAAAACGAAATAATTGCATTAAATAAGTCCGCTGGGTGGTTTCTCGTGAACGCAATAGTCTTCGCCTGGCCATAGGACGGATATGGTGGAACTCGTTTCAAAGTAAAGTCAGTTTTGGAAACATCTCACAATTGAATATTCTCAATTCAAAAGTACAAATTGAAAAAAAAAACTCTTAAGGATGACAACTCTTCATTATTATCATATAGAGATTTTGCATAGATGGAGGAGAATATTACTTAATTTCATTTGTTATAAAATGTCTGCAAGAAATCGTCAAATCTAATGAGATATGCTTTTACCTGTAGTTTGTATTATAGCATTGCACAGTTACAACTGTTTGCACCAGTTTTGCTTGTTTTTGGTTCTGGTATGAACAAATATGTTATTTAGCGTTGTACCTTCATAGTGAACTAACGTCATAGCAGAGTTTTTTTACATACATACTTAGCAAAAAAAATCATATAAAAGAAATTATTCGTAATACATATTATTAACTTTGATAAATAAGCTTTAATTGCTTTGTTAATATTTTTTTGCATAGTCATAAATAACAAAAACAAAAAAACCGTAATCAAAAAAAAAAAAACAAACAAACAAACAAAAGTGCCCTTGAGGAATACTCTATATGAGTACCTCAAAAACAAATAAATGTGAAGTGAGTTATAACGGCAGAAATGCCTATTTTACTGTGAGTTCTGATGCTCATAACGATAACAATAAAAATAAAAAACCTGATGACAGACTTACTGTGAGTTCGGAAGCTCTTAATAAAAATAAAAAATCTGATAATACATTTTTTCTAACAACAAATCCACTTTTTCGACAGCGATCAACTTCGCTTTGTCCAATGCCTACTAGTGATTCTTTAACATTACAGTTGCCTAGTACTTCGTCAGTTAAGCCATTGAAATCATTCGCTTCGGGCTGTTCATCACCTAACCAAGTTATCACTACAGATAACAGTAGCTCAAAACCAAAGGTACAAGTCGGAATGGACAGATATATAACCGTGGTAAAGCGTGGGCGAAGCCCGAATTCTTCTAAAATTTCATATGTTCCAAAGATGTCTAGGGATAACAGCGCATCCTCCATGAATCGCCAAAATCGTTTTTCATTATTGCAAGACGATAACGAGAAGACCGCTTCATCATCTCAGAAGTCTTTTAAGCCACCACCAATATATGTGAGGGAAAAAAATTCTAACGCGCTTCTAAAAAAACTACTGTCGACCATTGGTGAAAATACTTTTCACGTAATTCCAATTAAAAGAGGTAATATTGATGAAACTAAAATCCAAATATACGATGAAAACAATTTTCGAAAAATTGTAAATGATTTTGAAAAAAATAAAACAAACTTTTACACATACCAACTTAAGAGTGCTAAAGGCCTACAGATAGTACTAAAGGGCATAGATTCATATGTTGAGCCCGAAGAAGTAAAATGTGCACTTCTAGACCAAGGATTTAAGGTAAAAAACGTTACTAATATAATTAACAGAGAAAAGGTCGCCCAACCCCTATTTCGCATTGAACTGGAGCCGAATGACATACAATTGAAAAAAAATCAAACCCATCCAATTTATAGCGTAAAGTTTCTGTTACACCGAAAAATCACAGTTGAAGAGCCACGTAAGCGTTCAGGTCCTGTACAGTGCCATAATTGCCAAGAATATGGCCATACAAAAACTTACTGCAATTTACCTACAGTTTGTGTTATCTGCGGTGAATTGCATGGTACTGCTAGCTGCACTAAGCCAAAAGAACAAGCAGAAAAAAAATGTAGTAATTGTGGAGGTAATCACACCGCTAACTATAGAGGATGCCCCGTATATTCTTTTGTTAAACAGACTATGAGTCAAAAACCTAAGTTAGCTCCAGCCCAACCATTAAACGCGTACTCCGCCTCTTTTGCTCAAGTAAGTCAACCAGTTACTTCACGTGTATCGTATGCCGATGCTGCTAAGGCTAGTTCTAATCCCTCACAAAATGTTTCACCGCAAAATAATTCAGCGAATGCAAACTCAGGCTTTAACTTTAGTCGCCTTGAAGCTACTATTGAGAATCTGGTGCTAACTATAAACAACTTTACAACAAATATGACTAGCATGATGCAAGAAATGCTGCGAATGCAGAATACACTGCTTCAAGCATTAGTTAACAAACCATGAACATGTTAAAAATATGTTTCTGGAACGCAAACGGCATTCGCCAGCATAAAAATGAACTTGAGCACTTCCTCATGGAAAAAAATATTGATATAATGTTGGTCTCTGAGACTCATTTGACTTCAAGGAGCTTATTTAAAATAAATGGTTACACTCTATATGATTCAAAGGACCCGAGGGGGAGAGCATGCGGTGGGTCAGCAATTCTAATTAAGTCAAGACTCAAACACTATGTCCTTGATAACATTTGTGAAGAAAATCTACAAGCAACAAATATTTGTGTCGAAAATTTTGTTACAAATTTCGTGATATCATCAATTTACTCCCCTCCCAGATTCGCAATTACTGAGAATCAATTCGAGGAATTCTACAAATCTCTTGGCCCTTGTTTTGTAGCAGCTGGGGACTACAATGCAAAACATACGTTCTGGGGTTCGCGTCTTATTACACCTAGAGGTCGGGCATTGTTCAACACAATTTCAAAAATGGGCTTGGACGTCATTTCAAGTGGGGAGCCCACTTACTGGCCTACGGACATACAAAAAATTCCGGATGTTATAGATTTTGGAGTAATGAAAAATATCGGTAGGGAATTAATTCATGTTGAAGCTTCTGTAGATCTCTCCTCCGATCACTCTCCCACGATTGTTACAATTTGTAGCCCACTAAGAAGTGACTTCCCTGTCCCATACGTAAAGATGATCAACCGTGTTAATTGGCTGGGGTTCAAAAAATACCTCAGTAGCCATTGTACGGAAAATATTAACCTAAGAACACCAGGTGATATTAAATGTAACATTGAAAATCTTAACGAAAATATTAAACAGGCTGCTGAACATGCCACTACTTCCCATCCGCAGACTGGGTTTAATAGAATTTATTCTACAGACATTGAACGTCTTTTACGTGAAAAAAGGACAGCTAGAAGGGAATGGAAACAGCACAGATCACCCCAAAATAAAATTACATTTAAAGAGTGCACTAGACGACTCCAAGAGCTGCTGGCATATGAAAAAACTGTATGTCTTAAAAATTATTTGGAAAATCTTGATGCCACACCTGCATCTAATTACTCCTTGTGGCGAGCTGCTAGAAAGCTTAAAACACCCGTTGAATATAGACCACCTCTGCGCACATCTACCGGAGGTTGGGCCAGAAGCGATACTGAAAAAGGTAACATATTTGTTGAGCATTTAAAATCCGTATTTACCCCAAACTCATGTACTGGTGTTGTTGATTTACCGAGTGTGGTTGCGCTACCCCCTCGACCCATAAAATTTAAGACGCGTGATGTTCAGAAACTAATTGCTGAACTCAACCCGAAGAAAGCTCCAGGTATTGATGGAATAAGTAACAATATGCTGATAAACTTGCCCCATATTGCAATTAGAATCCTGTTATTTATTTTTAACGCCATTTTACGACTGGAGTATTATCCACAAAGCTGGAAGCTTGCGAAGGTCAAAATGATTCCAAAGCCGGGTAAAGACCTTACCAAGGCTGAGTCATACAAGCCAATAAGTCTGCTATCAACAATGTCAAAACTCTTCGAAAAGCTGCTCATGACAAAATTGTCCCCAATTTTAAGTGATAGTGGGTGCATCCCAGACCATCAATTTGGTTTTAGAAGTCAGCATAGCACAATTGAACAAACTCATAGATTGGTGCAATTTATAAGAAGAACTTTTGAAGAAAAACTGTATTGTTCTGCCCTGTTTATTGACGTTTCTCAGGCCTTTGACAAAGTGTGGCATGAAGGCCTTATTTTAAAATTAAAATCATATTTACCAATAAATTTTCTGAATTTATTAGAAAGCTACATAACTACCCGAAAGTTTACGATTGTGGAAGGAGAATTCATGAGTCTGCCCCAATCTATATCATCCGGTGTGCCACAGGGGAGCATACTGGGGCCAGTTTTGTATTTGATTTATACTTGTGATATGCCTGTGAGCAGCAATATCCATACATCTACGTTTGCCGATGATACAGCCTGCCTTAGTATGCACAAAAACCCGCACGGGGCGTCCC
Source organism: Tachina fera (assembly GCA_905220375.1). Classification (NCBI taxonomy): domain Eukaryota; kingdom Metazoa; phylum Arthropoda; class Insecta; order Diptera; family Tachinidae; genus Tachina; species Tachina fera. Next base: position 86,442,009 of record LR999963.1, on the reverse strand, counting down.
GATATCTTCAAGAACATATTACACAGTTAGAAATCTGGTTGAACTTATGGAGAATTAAAGTCAATGAAAAAAAGTGTGTCCATACAACGTTTACCCTAAGAAGAGATACTTGTTCCCCCATTCGAATCAACAATCAAAATATTCCTCAGCATTCCCATGTGAAATACCTTGGTATACACCTTGATCGAAGGCTTACATGGAAACATCATATTGACTTTAAGCTAACTCAGATGAAACTTAAGTTATCTCAAATACATTGGTTGATTGACAGAAATTCAATACTTAGCCTGGACTGCAAACTTTTAATATACAAGTCGCTTTTGAAGCCAATATGGTGTTACGGTATCCAGTTATGGGGCACTGCTTCAGCTTCCAATGTAGAGAGAATTCAACGAAGACAAAACAAAATTTTAAGGTTAATAACATCTGCTCCATGGTATATTAAGAATTCAAATTTGCATCGTGATTTAAAAATGCCACTAGTGACTGAAGAATTTGCAAGATATGCAGGCAAATATTTAACAAAACTCGAGTCACATCCTAATCCGCATGCACGAAATATTTTGAACTTTACTGGACACATTCGCCTAAAAAAGAGTGACACAAGGGGTTTTTAACTCAACACTCCAGATGAGAATGCTTAAAATACATATATTTTTTCTTTTTGTTTATCACTACTTATGTATTATTTATAACCAGGAAAACCACAAATATGCAATTGCATGTTTTTTATTGTCTGATATATCAATGCGGAATTAAGATATTTATCCGTTTCAGAACTTTTTATGAATTCTGGCATCGATTTGTTAGTGCTAATTTTTGCATATTTTACCCTTTAAAGCATGTTTTTAAATACTTCGGTCTAACACGCATATTTTGAGCATTTTTAGATCTTATTTGGCGTTTTTGAGCATATTTTGGTACTTTTTAAAAAAAAATTATTTTAATATTTAAAAAAAAAAATTGGTAAAAATTTCAACTTTTTTTGGTCAAAATTTCATTTTGTAGCGAAAGAAACAGTAGTATGGGGAAACAATATTTTGCTACCATTATAAAGTTAGACTTTAAAAAAGTTGAAATTTAGAATATACTAATTATTATTATGTGTTCTAACATCGAAATTTAGAATGAACGGTTTAAAACTTTTTAATTTTCACTCACTTGTAAACAGTCTTGTGAAAGAAAAAGGAAACAAGAAAATTAAAAAAATTATCCAATTTTTTTCTGCTAAATTTTAATGCTGGAACTAATACTATTGATTTGTATATTCCAAATTTCAACTTAAACTGGTGTAACATGTGTTTTAACATCCTCGCTGGACGCTAATTTCAATAAAAACTTGGTTTGGTAATTGTGACGAACGCTACCCCGAACATTTTTAATGTATAAAAGTTTATTTAGATGTGACAGGCGGCGATTTTTGTAAAAAGCTAAGTGAAAAGTTTTTCTTTATTGCAATAACAACTATAAATAAAAAGCTTATCTTATTATTCAAAATACAGTTCCAAAGTCATAAATCTGATATCGTGATCGCTTTTAAAGGAAAAGTTAAATTTTTTTCTTAATTAATTTTTTTATTGTTGCTGACTGTTTATTTTATTTTTGTCTTTTTTACAGTGAGATTACACGAGACATAAGTTTGGAAATTTTTGGTTTGGCAATTGTCAATTTCTGTTGCTAACACAAAATATTACTGTGTAAACCGTAAATTTTAGTGTTCGAACACATGTTTGGAAATAATTGCTCGAACATAAGTTTGAGAAATTATGTTAGAACACAAGCTGTCAAATTTACCTTTTTCGTAGAAAATAATGGCGGGAAACTAGAAATAATAACTTTATTATAAAAAAAAAATCAAGCAGAAGCATAAAAAATGTGTTTTGTGACAGAATTATTAAAAAATCAAAACTTAAAACTCGCATTTTGTATACATACGGCAAGCCCAATTCTGATTTTTAACATTATACGTCTAGCCACCCCTTAAAATAAGTTTGAACACAAACTTTTTTCTGGCGTCATTCTGCCGACGTTAGTTCTTATGCTCAGAAATAAAAACTGCTCGTGCATTCGTACTGTTATATGTAAATTTTATTGAATTGCTGAATTAAAATTAGATTTTCATTTCCAAATAATCCAATTTATGTTATTTTTAAGAGCATATATTTTAAGTTTTAAGTGCATATTGAATGCGCATAAAACAATTTTTTTGGAGCATATTTCTGGTTTCCCTGTTTATAACTATCACTAAGTTTATGTCCGACACTGGTCGGGCCTAATAATTATATTTTAGCTTTAAGATTTGATTACTTATTGTTAGTTCATATTTGAAGATACAATAAATAAATAATTGTATTAAAAAAATATTCATTAAATTATACACAATCCATTTTGTAAAAATAGTAAATGTTAATATTAAAAAATTTTAAGTGAAAGTGCCAATTATGGAAATTGTTTTACCCTGTGGAAGATTTTGTGCTATCAGTTAAAGGTTTGCCATACTTGCAGATTCATTCGTAAGTGATTGATTTTACTAATTCAGCGAAACAAAAAATTTTTGATTAACATATGTATGTATGTTTATTTATTTAATAGAGATGGCAAACAAAATCCCTAGTTGCTGGTGATATGCCGAACGAATAAATGACTTAATCCCGCTTATTGCATGTTTTTAATTATAAGTTCCATTTTGTATATATTTGTTTAATAAAATACCAAAATGAGAACAAAATACGCAATTTCATTATCAAAGGAGTATATGTACTAGAATAACTAAAATGTGCTCGTGACTATCTATTTCCAATGTCTTCATATGGTTCCTAAAGAACTATCTAATTAGTAGTTCCAATGTCAGTAGTTGCTTTTCAATGACGCGCGCATGTTAAATGTCTGTAGCAAAAAGCATTGAGTGCGGTATAATTAGTCAGTAGTCCTGGCGACAAAGTCAATAGTGAATCAGTACTGATTCACTAGTGACATTTCCTACAGGGATGGTCGAGGCCTTAACATGTATATCCATACATATGTATGGATGTCCATACATATGTATGGATGTGCACACATACATATGGATTTATGTATTTACGAATATATGTGTGTTCAATTATATAACTGCACATTTTGAACTTAATATGGATATACTTTTCTGCATATAAAGGGGTTTCACACTTAATACAATCCATGAGACTTTCATTAAATTTTGTGGGAATCAAATCTTATGATAATTGGTACAATCTTAAAAACATTATCACTACATTTTGGTTCTATACTGTCATATTTGAAATAAAATGAGAAAATCTTTTAATTTATGCATATATTTATATTATTACTTTTTTTTAAGGCTGAAAACAATTCATCAGCTGATTTGTTTATTTATTTATTATTACAACCTGACTCTAATAAAAATGTTATCATTCTTAATTAGTGTTTTCTATTGAGAATTGTTAAAATTTAAGTTTAACATTTATTAACGCACTAATAATCCCAAATTATTATTTTACTTATTTAGTAAAATAGTTTTTATTAAAAATACATTGAAATTGATTATTGAGGAGTTAAGCTGGATCCTATGTGCATTTGACTGTTGCTACCTTTGCCCAAAGTTTGTTTCAACTTTGTTATTTGTTGAGCTTCTCATTTTTTTTAAATGAAAGTTTATAATAACTCTAGTTGTTCTAAGAAACGTTGGGTAAAGGTTAAACCCATCAATAATCAATTTCAATGTATTTTTAATAAAAATTATCTTGTTTATTTCTTAAAACGTTAATGTCAATTTGCTGTCCGTATTTTTAGCAGATTCACATTATTGTAGTTTATCATTTGATGTAATTTTTCGAAAATACGTATTACTCGGTATTATAGTGTGAAATCCCTTAATGCTCCGATGCACATGCAGATGGTATTTTGTTCATTTCGATACCAATTGCATGCAACAGTTAAGCCATGCGAAATGAAAAATCTCTGAATGGCAGATGCTGCTCCAGTAAGTTGGCTCTGTAATAAATAAACTTTTATCATCATTTATACATTTGCAAATATCGTTGACTTAAATGTCCAAAGTATTGATTTACACAAAATACACATTTGCGGTATGAATATATTTAACTAACAAACATGATATACATACATACATGCATATGAATGTATGTATGTAAGTATGTACATACATATGTACATATATACCCAGCTAACCAAAACATTCGTAAATAATAGCGCAACACTCGAGAACGTCTATCGTAAATAGAAAGAGAAAGTGCTGCTAGAGCTCACTCGTCGCTCAGTTTGTGGCAGAAATCTTTGGATATCGTTGTTTCGCTTACGAATCAATAGCGAACCTTTAGCGATATCATTACGAAACATAAACAACGTCATTAATAGTTCGATTTCATTGCTGCTAGCAAAACCAAGGTTGGCAAACGGTATCGTAAAAATACCGATACCGATTCAAATACCGCTAAAACTAGGTACCGGTATCGATACCGATACCGAAATCCATTTTGGTTAGAAAATACCGGTATCCTGAATACCGTTTACGTCTATACCGGTATGTACCGGTATACCGATTCCCACCAAAAATAAAATTTCAAAAATATATTTACATGAACTTGCTTTTAGAAAAACGTTTTGTATATGAAAGGCCTGTGCCAAACGGTAGCAAAGTACTAGTGTAAGTAAATTTTTGCCACTTCTGAGGTGAATAAAATTTCACTAGCCCCAGGGGCTAGTAGAATTTTTGATACAGCAGATAAATTTTTGACAAGCAGCGAATAAGAAGCATGGTATTATAAAATGTAAAACCACCGCCGTCGCTTCGAGCCGTCACCCATTACATACATTTTTACGTCCCTTAAATGTAGTTAGTATGGCCCTATGCTCCCTCGAGGAGTGAAAGGAACACATATATATATATATATATATATATATATATATATATATATATAAATGTATTTATTTATTTATTTATTAAACATATTAATGCAAAGTAAATTTGCATAATATGGTGTTGCACAAATATGGGCGGAGTAACGTAGACCATATGCCCAAGATGGTATTAACAGAATTTTATAAGGTTTTGTGACTGACTGTACACGACCTATGCCTTCACATAGGAAGTAGGCAACGTGGTTGTTAAAGAAATTCCACAAACAACCGCAAGATTATACGGTTATCCGTGGCAGATCAGTCAACCAGTGCGAGCGAGACGAAAAACTCTCGAAGGCCAAACAACACACACAAGCCTGACCGCACTTAAGAAATAATTACGATGACGCGAGAGATGTTCCCCGACCCAGAGCTGCTTAACGACTGTATATATATAAATGTAGTTAGGCTGTGAAAAATGCATTCTTTATTTTAATTTGCGAAAAATTATATAATTTTATAATAATTATAATTTTCTGCTGCAAGAATATTGTTTTATATAAAAATCTTTTAAAAAAAGTGTTGGTAGCCGGCAACCTGTAGTAAAATTTTTTGCTTCGCCGCCGCAGTAATTTTTTCATCAGCTTATCTATATGCTAATTGGAATTTTCAAAATTTTACATTGTCAAAAAAGACATAGGCAAATATTTTTTTGCCATAGTACTTTTCTACCGTTTGGCACACGCCCGAAATCGCGAAAATTAGTATATTGGCTGTTCCCGATACACCAGCTAATGCTTGAGTGCTTTTTTAATATATGCACATTAAACTGGTCGCAAAGAGATTTTTCTTAAATTGATATACTACATATGTGCTCTGTCTAAAATATGAGGTTTGCTGGCATAAATGCCTAGCGGGGCCTAAAGCAGGGCATTTTGCAAAAAAAGTTGGAAATAATTCTGCAGTTTCTAAACTAGCTGTCCGAGTGTTATAATAATAATAATTTTACACAGCATTGAAGGAGGTGTCACAGAGCTCAAGTCTGGAATTTAGACTATATATGTATCTTTGAAAGGGGTGGAGCCACAAAGCACCAAAGTGGGCAATCTTGGGTTAATGAAAAACTAAAATTTCTGCCAAGTTCATGTTTTTGATCAGATAAAAAAGGTTTTTGCAATATTTCCAGCAGAAAAGTGTCTCTTAGGTAGAAAATGATGCAAGCAATACACAGAAAGTAGTAACAAATATAATTTGCTTTTGAGTTCCCGGTGATTTCCATTAAAATTAAATTAAAAATGGGACTTTTCAGTATTTTTGCAATATTCTTCTTATTTTTCGCTGTTCGCTGATTAGATTTTTGGAAATACATATTTAAAAATATATCTTGTTTTAAAGTGGCATAATACATTTTTTGTGTACAGCTTTGTAATTTGATACTTTTAACAAAAAATAGGCCTAATTCAAATATAGGGGTTAATAGGGATAATCGAGAAAAATTTTCGAAACTTTTATATCTGAAGTTAAAGATTGCTCTCTTGAGGTGAAGAAAGCACTTTAACTATCTAAATAAATGTTAATTGTACGAGAAATTTGTTTTTTTTTAAGTTGGCTTCAAGAATATTGTTTATTGCTTGATTTGAAATATTCAAATATTCGTTTCGTCTGAATTTGGCGAGTATGAATACAAATATCTAAAAAAGCCGAATATTCGAGAATTCGAATACAAATATTCGGACATCACTAAGTGCATACAATTCTACAAGTAATTCGTATATAATATACACAATGTATGTATTTCTTTTTATTATTTTGTTTAATTAACGAAAATGTATACTTTATATATGCAAAGTTACAACTGCAGTTTCCTTATTTTACTTTTTTAATAAATTATTTTTTAATGAAAGTATAAAAACGTATATAGAAACATATAAGTTTAAATGTTTTTATATGTTTATGTAATTTAATAAAAAAAAAAGATTTTTACTTCATTCACTGTCTGAACTCATAATTTAGCAATAATATCGGTATACCGGTATTATAACCTCGGTAACGGTATGTACCGGTAATACCGATACCGAAATAAAAAAAAATACCGATACCGTTACCGATACCAAAATTTAAAACATAGTTGTACCGGTATCAATACTTATACCGTTATTTGTTTCGGTTGCCATCCTTGAGCAAAACACGTTATTCATCTTTGGTTGTATGTACATGCAAAAACAAATGAAAAATTGAGAGAAACAAATTGTTTCTTGTTGCTAAACTTTTTTAACGAGAATGTTTCGAGATTTGTTCGCTATAGCGAACCTTCGTTTATTTTCGAATCTCACGTTGGCTGGGTACGAGTAGTAAACATATTAATAGAACAAATAAATATGTATCTACAAATAATAACATCATTAATTAAGGCAACTTTAATAATAAGTAAACATTTTAAGCACTGAAAAGTAAAAAAAATATATTCACATAATTTCGAACTTGTAATTCTTCTTACTACTAGATGTACATATATTTAATTTAACTTTATTAACAAAATTCTTATGTTACGAGTTCAAATGTTGAAGGAACTTTTAATTCTGAGATATTCAATATTCCCTTTTCTGGTTCAGCCAGCTATGCAAACTATGCAAGTATGCAAACACACGCTTTTGTCCGAAATTGAATGAATGTTCTTTTTAGCCACAAGCATTTCCCTGCGGAAGACACTTTTCATTGAAATTTTTAATTTAAATACATCAAACTCTTTCATTAAAGTCAGACAGACCTCAATTAAAAAAGTCAAATTAAAGCAAAAGCATCAGATAGAAATAAACTGAACTGGAATCAGAAACTATCAAATAATAAAAGACAAAAAAGTTTAATAATTATTATAATCAAAGTATACAAATATTAAAGAAAAAAGATTTAAATTGAGGTATTTTGTCATTATTATTAATATTTATGAATGTTAAAGAATGTTGTTTGTTTTTAGAAAATTTTTTTTGCTTTTCCATATTTTTAAATTCACAGGTATTTTGTCAGCATTAATGTTTATGAATTTAAAAGAATGTTGTTTGTTTTTATATAAAATATGTTTTATTTTCCTTTTCTGTTTAGTGCTAGGTTTGCATATGCATTTCAGAGACAGGAAATAGCGATTATTTTTCAAACATTAACCAAAAATGCATTATGTAAGATTATTTAAAATTATACTTGTTCTAACACACACCCTATCAATTTTGCTTTTGCGGTTCGCAAGCTTTACTATGAAGGCCTCCGAGATATAGAGCTGTAAAAAGTACATACAAGTTCTGCTATATCTACAGAGCTGAAATTTGGTGTACTAGTAGTACTTAGTAAGTAACAGACTAGACTCATGGACTCACACACTATCAAGTAGTTAGCATACTCGCTCTACACGAGGTGTTAAGACACGTAGAGAGTTCACTAGAACAGAAACAGTACACTCTAGCTGCCTTCTAGATAAAGAAGGTGCCATGATATAAATCAGAGATCAGCAATGAGTACTGAAAAAGTGAGTAGAGTTGAATCATGACTTACAATTTCTTGTATTTATGCGCACTCATACTTATTGCAATTTTATCTATGAATCATATTCGCTCGAAAGTTTGAAGTTCGCATCGAACTCATACTTAGTAACATTTATGGTGTTGTTGATTTCGACTTTCCTTAACTCAATGTCTATGGAGGATGCAAAATAAGTATGCTTCGCAATGCGAACTTCGCATACGAATATTAAAGTTCTCATTATGAGGTTATGTGTTTGCATTCTGTTGGTTTAATTTTTTTCATTTCTTATTTATTGTTTTCGTTGTATTGTATTAATTCAAAAACATAGCATTTAAATATACAAATGTATATGGATGAGTTGAATAAACTAAATTAATTCAAGTAGTATAAGTATTTTGCTGAAATTAGAAATCAAACTGAGTTGATTTATGAGTGTGAATGTGGTATGAATGTGAATGTCGACATCGCATTTATATTTATTGCAACCTATACTTATAAATCAATCTTATTGTGAGTGTGCGCAAATAAGACTAGTTGAGTTTAAACAATGTCAGCGCATTTATATTTAAAATTTCATGAGTGAGTATGAATAGCGAAAAAACGATTCATTGCAGATCACTGCCATAAATATAGAAGGTAATAGACTTGCCAAAAGATCTGATCGGTTGCCACACAAATTTTTTGGAAAAGGATGTTACATCAACAAGAAACGAATTATGTAGATTAAACAATATGTAATATCAATCAATATTTGTTAAACTTAGTGAAAATTCCGATGTTCAATCGGATGTTCTCTGTAGCCTGCTGTCAATAAAATCCAATGCAATTGGTGTGGATGGGTTGGATCCAAGGTTTTTAAAAATACTTATTCCAAAACTTCTTCCTTTTATAACATTTGTTTTTAACAAGATCTTTACTACCAACCACTATCCCAAAACTTGGAAGCTTGCTAAGATTATTCCTATACCTAAGTCTAATTCTGATTATCGGCCCATATCAATATTACCGTTCTTATCTAAGGCCTTTGAAAGGTTAATTCATATACAAGTTACACAGTACCTTGAAATCAATAATATGCTCACTGACCGCCAATCTGGTTTTCGCAAAAATCATAGTTGTACAACAGCCCTCATAGATGTTGCTGAAGATATAAGACAACAGGTAGACTGCGGTAAAGTTACATTTTTAGTCCTCTTGGATCATTCTAGAGCGTTTGATACTGTTGACCATAGCATGTTGTGTCTTAAACTTAAACATATGTTCGGATTTGCATCAACTGCAACAGATCTCATATATTCATATCTAGTTGATCGATTTCAATATGTTGAAACATCTACCTCAGTTTCAAGCTCTTTGCCATTGGTTCGGGGTGTTCCACAGGGCTCGATCTTAGGCCCTTTACCTTTTTCTATATACGCGAACGATCTTCAAGACAAACTCGAGTACTGTTAGCTTAGATTATATAGTGATGATGTACAGCTTTACATTAGTTGTAGCAGCACAGGGGTTGATGAATGTGTAAGGACTTTAAACCAGGAGCTTGGCCGTGTTTATGAGTGGGCCACCGCTAATGGGCTAGTAATTAATCCTACCAAGTCCAAGTGCTTGATTATTAAAAAGAAGCTATTAAAGATTGATTGCAATCCTATTATAACTTTAAATAACCAGTCCATAGATATTGTAAACTCTGTAAAAAATCTCGGCATATACTTTAACAATATACTTACTTGGTCTAATCATGTTAACTTTGCATGTGGTCGAATGTTCTCAATGTTAAGAAATCTCTGGCAAACGCAATATTGTACTCCAATTAAAATTAGAATACTTCTTACTAAATCGTATTTAATACCTATCTTGTTGTATGGCTGTGAACTATTTGCCAGCTGCGATAGTGAAAGCAAAAGAAAACTTAATGTAGCATTTAATAATATTATTCGGTATGTATATGGTATAAGAAGATATGCACATATTTCGCCCTATGTAACATTGCTTTACGGTATTAGTCTTGATGATTATCTAAGAGTGCGTATTTTATTGTTTATGCTCAAAATTATATATACACAGCAGCCCGTACATCTCCATGAACGTTTAAGCTTTTCTAAACTTAATAGAGGCAAAAGAATTTTATCATTTGGCCATCGCACACTGATTTCTAAATAACATTTCTTTATTCACGCCATCAGTCTCTGGAATGGAATCCCCCATAGATTACAAATCTTGAATAACGCACGTCAATTTAGGAAAAATATTTTTTCTCATTTTTCAAGTTGAATATATAAAAATTATGATTGAATGAAAACGTTTTTTGGTTGTGTGCTAACTTTTCACTAGCTTTATAACATTAAATTTTATTAAATTTTAAATTTTATTTTTTAAATTTTATTATATATTTTATTAAAATTACCTACAATTTATGTCAAAATTACTTAATAAAGACTTATAAATTTTTTTATTTGATTTATTGTATTTGCATATGCTTAGTTCCATACTGCAATATAAGACTTAAGTCTTGTGTATGGGACATCGAAAAGAAATAAATAATAATAATAATAATATATATAATAATTCATTGTCAACTAATCAAAGTCATCAATCAATTTGATTTCTCAACGCCAAATTTAGATGAAAATATAGTTAAAAGATTTGTATTAAGCAGAAAACTTAAAACTATGAGATAAGTTATTACATAACCACTTTTCGTACTTCACAGATGTGTAGTTATGTACATTAGAGCGACTCAACTTGTATGGAACAGAAAAAAGTGATTTTGTTACCCCTCTGAAAATAAAGCTTTATATGTTTTATGATGATTCCCAAAATATTTTGGTTCTAGCGTTGACCATCCGTGAGCTGGACCGTTTTTAAAAAATTTATTTTTTTCAGTTTTTCGAATTTTTTTGTACTTTGTTTCAAGACGACATAATTAAAATTTGGTATCATCGAAAAGAATTTTTCAAGCAGCATTCAATGGTATATAAAACTTGACCACTTGCGACATACTAATTGAGATATTTAACTAAATGCATATTTTCGTTTCTGGTTTTCATACAAATTCTACGTTTTTGGCAATAATGTTTTGGTTTTCAAATTGAAACTATTTTAAAATAATGTTAATTTATTTTATTTATTGCAATTATTCGTATAAAACGCGAAAATCGCGGTATATTTTACCTATTTTTAATGTAGGCAATATGGGTATCAAATTTTTTTATTTTTTAATTATAATAATCTGGTGATAACAAAAGATGTGTTTTCAAATCTAGAATGCTGTAAGATATATTTAAGTTTTCAAATATTAGTTTTTTAATTAAAAACATAAATGAAATGGGGAAAATAGTTACTAACAGAACAAATTAAATTAGTTAAACTACAAATTAAAATTTTTTATCAAAATGTGAAAAATACATTTATAATAAAAAAATATAAAATTTATAAAAAAATCTTTTCGCGATTCTATCTTTGTATAAAGTTTGCACGATTCCATTTTGTTTGCAATATTAATAGATTAATATGTTTTTAATTAAAAAATTAATATTTGAAAACTTAAATATATCTTACATTATTCTAGATTTGAAACACATCTTTTGTTATCACCAGATTATTATAATTAAAAAATAAAAAAAATTTATACCCATATTGCCTACATTAAAAAAAGGTAAAATATACCGCGATTTTCGCGTTTTATACGAATAATTGCAATAAATAAAATAAATTAACATTATTTTAAAATAGTTTCAATTTGAAAACCAAAACATTATTGCCAAAAACGTAGAATTTGTATGAAAACCAGAAACGAAAATATGCATTTAGTTAAATATCTCAATTAGTATGTCGCAAGTGGTCAAGTTTTATATACCATTGAATGCTGTTTGAAAAACTCTTTTCGATGATACCAAATTTTAATTATGTCGTCTTGAAACAAAGTATAAAAAAATTCGAGAAACTGAAAAAATACCTTTTTTAAAAATGGCCCAGCTCACGGATGGTCAACGCTAGAACCAAAATATTTTGGGAATCATCATAAAACATATCAAGCTTTATTTTCAGAGGGGTAACAAAATCACTTTTTTGGTTGAGTCGCTCTAATGTACATACATTTATTTAATCGCAAATTTTTTTTAGATAATTACAATTTTTTGTAAAAATTTTTAGGACAAGATTAATTTTTTGATTTTTTTTCCTTGTTTCTCTCAAAAATCTTTATCTTTAAAAAAAAGTGCAGTAATTTCTGCTTAATTAATTTTACAAAAATGCGCAGTTTTTGGTGCAATTAAACGGAAAAATTCATTTAGCCCGTTTAATTAAGCATTGAGATTAAGCATTGAGATCAATAATCCGAAACATGTTACAACACTCTGCAATGATTATGTATGCATGTATAATATACATAATATATACATGCATATATGTATATATAAATGATTTGAAATCTTGCTGCCTTTTGACTAGAATTAAATTAAATAATAATAATCAAAGGTACAACTTATAATAATACCATTTTAGCCTCAAAAGACATTTTAAAAATATATGACCAAAATATCAATATAGTTCATACTGTAAGGCTCATATAAAACTTTGCAGGGCGTGGGCAAGCCCATGAAATTTTTTTTGTAATTTTTTCTTCATAAAATAGAACCGATTTGGGGGGTGAGACTTAAAAAATTTGATAAATAACATTTTTCCATATAACAGAATGTCACGCTAATGTATATATACATGTGCATATGCAATCAAAAAATAAATAATTAATTTATATGTGACTTTCTCCGAGAAAAGGGACCTAGTGAGAAAAACTTATTTCATCTTGTTCTGCACCCTTTTAGATAAAAGAATCCACTCTTAAGTCCAAACCCGTTTGACAAACTTATTAATTAATCAGAACGTTTGTTTGATATTTCGGAAAAAGGATTGTATTTAAGAGTGAATTAAAACAGTAACGCAATTAATTGGGTATTTTTCCATGTGTTTTATTTGGAACACTTTCATTCCATGTTTTTTAGAAGCTATTAGAACAGGTCTTCCTTGTAATATAACCAGTCGCAGGATAAAGAAAAGACAGTTCCTCTGCTCAGTGAGCTGTCGGAGTAGTGTGCAACTCCGGCGATACACGATACAAATTTCTAGAAAAACACCCACTAGACAGCCTATCGAAGGTATCACAGTTGAGCTTATGAAACTTTATATGATACCTAACCGTAACATTTGATCCAGACCTTTTTCATATTCCAAAATCTATTGTGCACGCCGTGTAAAATAAAACACATGCAAAAAACCCGAACCTCGCGAATCTACTTACATAATTGCTTGTATGTGGGAAGCAGTCACGTAAGCCAACCAACAAACCAACCATAATAATCTTAAAATCAAACTTTTTAGTCAAGGAGGCTGAGCCATATCTTTTAAAGTTTATTGCCACATTTCAAAAATCTACGAGAAATGGATAAACTCTGGTTTTCTTCAACACAATGAGCTACGATAGTAATATTCTCAGTTTTTTTTTTTATCGACATCCATGAGTTCGACTCTTCATATTGCTAACTTGTTCCAACAGATATTGTTCTTAAAGTAATGTTTTCTTTCTGTTTTATCTTCTGTACTAAATATATTATAAATATCCTTCGCAATTATATTAAGATTTTCAGCTGAATCATTAACAAAACTTTATTATTTTTCTATTAAGAATTCAAACCTTATTCCTTGCGTTAACATTTCATCACGATTCAAACCAAAGCCCAAAGGCAGTGTTTATCAACATTCAGCTTTTATTTACTCTAATGTCAATAAAAATCATTTAAATGGAAAACTTTAAGCCAAGCTAATCCTATAAAAGCCCTTTGTGTCATAGATGGAATTTTAAATATCTGCATGAACTCATTGACTTGACTGACTGACTTTCAGGCTCTTGCTCATTCCCAGTGCGTTCAAGAGTTTCCATCATCACAATCATAGACATTGCTTGTTTAGTCTACTACAAAACATTTGTTAAATGAAATTTTCAACATGCGGATACAAACATGTATGTATGTATAGTATATATAAATATGTACCCGCACATCTATATATACTCTCTTGCATACACCCAGCAAACATTCCCGTTTAACCTCAAATTAAGATTAATATTACCAAGTTAGCAGGTTTTTTAAAAATAAATTTATATAATGCATAGCAGTTTGTAGTGATAAATATTTTATAAAATTTTGATTTCAGCTCTTTTGATGGCCGAAATTTCGCAGAGGCACTTGGTCTTTTGAACATTTATATTTTGGTGAGGATCTTTTTCCTTTTTTAAGATTTTCCTTTTAAATTACTTTAATTTAAAGCTTCTAGTCTATTAAGGTTTTACTCATCATGAATATGCAAAAAGGCAGAAGTACATCAAATAATGAAATATCATTACAAGACCCCAAAGCATGCACCAAGTTTCGTAAGAATCTTTTGGGTAGAAATACGTAATATATAACATAAAATTATAATGGGCTCAACCCCCGCCAATACTTAAAATGCATATAAGGTTTCGTAGAAAACCACATAAATAGTTGATTTAACTCACCCAGGCTGAATTACATGAAACAAAGTGTTAAAAGTCCATAGGCCTGGTCATGCCCACTTTTGAAAATTATTATTGTATTCTTTGAATAGAATCGTTTATTTTGAAATCTTCAGTTCTAAATTTTATTTCAGAGTTTTGAGACCGTGGTACCGACATCCAGATTTTAAGGTTTCAATAGTTAGTTTCTCACATAGGCTTACTTGTTTACCAAATTTTAATTTAAAATTTTAATTGCACTTTTGCCCCAAAATTAATATTTTAATGAACAAGTTAAATTTTAATACTAAGGAAAAAGTGCTATAAAAATATTTACTTAATCCGCCGCCGGGAGGGAGGTGGATTTTAGTTACATGGACACGGGGTTTGGGTCATAATGACCCAGTTATTAAACTCGATATATTTCGTTATATATATATGAAAAATATATATATAATTTAGATTAAATCTGACCTTATTAAGGATATAAAGCAAGACATTGTGAAAAAAAACATATTTTCCCAACTAAAAAAAATTATATATGGTCCATATATTTTTAATATATGAATGTATATAATTACACTCTAAAACATTGGCCCAAATTTAGGATCATTATTGCCTAGTTTGTTGTTGAAATATTCTTAATGTCTAAATGTATATCGATTTTGTTGTTATTTGTATAAAATAAACAACATTTGTCCTCTTTTACACAAAAATTGCAATCTACTGCTAAAAATTTTTATTTTTAAGCAAATTGTACTTAAAATACAGCCAGATATGTCTAAATAACATCAGAATGTTGAAAATTAGGCATATATGCGTAAAACAGCAGAAATATGTTTAACAAAATAAGTAGAAGTACAAAAGTGTAAAAGTTGCAAGAGAAGCACGCCATATTTTTTATTAAGTTAATTAATATTAAATTTAAAGCAGTTAATAAGTGTTTGCCATTTATAATAATGATTAAGTGCATTTCACGGAGTCTTTCAAATAAAAATAGTGTTTTTAAAAATAATTTGTGGTCCGATATTCTGATCAAGTGTTTGGTGAATGTTTGCAGTTTTATTGAAAAGGGCTCACATGAAATTTATTTATTTATTTATTTTCATGGGTGAGAGCATGACCAAACATGTTTTATTTAAAATTAAGCATATTGTGCTTAAAAATCAACAAAAGGTTTAAAAATATAGTTGTGTAATTTTAGGTCGAAAGTAGTCTGTAAAGTGTTGCCTACTATTATCGACCTAATTTTCAACAAAAGTGTTTTAGAGTGTATATATGAATATGTATGAATTATAAACTAATATATGGACTAATATGTGAAATGTATTATATCATATGAGCTCACATATGAAAAATTAATTATTAAGCTCTTCATATGTGGATCCATATATAAATATAATATTTCATATATGGAGTCATATAATGTATGAATAAATGTATGGATAAATGATATCTAACATAAGATCGTTTTTGCAATCAAAAAAGCTTGGAATTTTATCACTGCTGAATTGGAAATCCGGTATGCAAAGTTTATATATGCGTACCCTCAACGTTTAAAAAAGAAAAACTTTTTGTTACAAAAAACCATTCTTGTATGATTTTATACATTGTGGCCCCATTTAATATATGAAATAATCAAAAGGATAATCTTGTCATTAATTTTATAGAAAATAACACAATTCTCTAGATAAGAAACAAAGTTTATATTACTGTATTGAAAACTTTTGTTAGGCGAATTATTTTTTCTTTTATAATTAATTGCATTAGTTTTTAATCTGATTTCTTAAGCTAGATGCTTTGTACGAATATGATTTATGTGTTTTTTAAATAATTGATTCGCCTTTTGATGAATCAAATGACTTTTAGTTCGTTTTGAATTATTTGTCCAAACAAATGTTTCATTAAATACAACCTCTCTCTCAAGTCTTAAAAAAATAAATTTTAATAATTTAATTTATTGCACAACAGTGCGCTTTAGTGAATCAAGATTGTATGAATATGAACTTTGCATATTGTGAAGGGAATTTACACATACATGTATGAAAATGTATGAATATATATAATCATATATGCCCATATAACCTCATTTTTCGGATCCGTACCATATATGGGATATCATATATGCTCCATACATATTTTTTAGCTGGGTAGTTAATATTTATAAAACAACTAGCTTAACCCGGTGTGCTTTGCTACCCTCTCCCACAATTTCTAAAAAAAATAATTCTCGAAAATTTTTTCCATAATCAATCAAAATTTTGAAAATTGGTCCTCAAATGACAAATTTATTTGATAATAAATGTTTGTGGCGAGCACTTTCCCCTCTCCGAAATTTCTATTCGTGGACCCATTCCAAAGTAAAAAATAATTTGAAAATTGATCCACAAACAGAGTAATGTGATAATCCATCCATGAGACCACACCCATTTAAAAAAAAAACTTGATTGGACTTCTTCCATATGCAAAAAGCATTTTGCAAAACTTACGAAGCTATTTGATAATTAGTTATTGATTTAACATCCTTCCCCCTACACAATTACAACAAAAAATTAAGTTTGCCTCTTCCATATGAAAAAATAATTTTGGAAATTGGTTCACATATGATGAAGTTATTTGAAATTCACTTTTTAAAGTATGGCACTTTGTTTCCCCCTACCCCACAATTACCAAACAAAAAATAAGTGAACCTTTTCCATATCAGAAAAATGAGTTTTGGATGAAAAAAAGCATTTTGAAAATTGGTGCACAAATGACGAAATTATTTGATAATAAATTATTGGGCGGACAATTTTCGACAACCTACCCCCTCGACCATTTAAAAAAAAATTTAATGGACCTCTTCTACACGAAAAAACAATTTTGGAAATTGGTCCACATATAATGAAACTATTTGATATTGACTTTTTACATGCGAGCATTTCACTTCTCCCTCCCCCCCACCCAATTTCCAAAAAAAAAATAATTAATATATGTACCTTTCCATATGCAAAATGAGTTTTGAAATTTGGTCCACAAATTACAAAAATATTTGATTATCAATTTTAGGGGCAAGCCTTTGCACAATTAGCAACCCCCGCTTCACCACACCTTTAATTTAAATTTAAATAATTTAAATTGGTCCACATATGACGAAGTTATTTAATATTCACTTCTTAAACGTGGGCACCTTGCTGCCTTTTTCCCTCACAATCAAAAAAATTAGTCGATACTTTTTCATGTGCAAAATGGTTTTGGAAAATTGGTCCACAAATGTCAAAAATACTCGATAATCAGTCATTTTGCTTCCACCTCACCAACAATTAAAACAAAATTAGTTGACCTTTTTCATATACAAAAAGAATTTTGAAAATTGGTTTACAAATGACAAAGCAATTTGATAATCCATTTTTAGCGGGCACACTTAGCCCCCTTCTTCCCGTCCCAACATTAAAAAAAAATTAGTGGACCTCTTTCATATGCAAAAAGCTTTTTGAAAATTGGTCGATTGATGTCAAAGTAAGTTTGTAGCCAATTGCAGGGGCGGGCAATTAGCTGCAACACCTCCCATCCCCCAAAAAAATTTAACGGTTTTTTTATAAGCAAAAATATTTTGAAAATTTGTTCACAAATTGCGGAGTTATGCTCGTTAATATTATAAAACCTTTTAAATACTATTTGGAAGGTGTAACATAATTTAAACAAGTGGGCGAAAAAGTGGGCATGCTTGAAAAAAAAGTTGCCTATAATAGAAATCAGAGTCCCAGTTAAATGTTGTGAAAATTTCAAAAAGATCGGTCCAGAGGTCTGGTCTCCTATAATGTACAAACAAACAAACAAACAATTAAAGAAACAAACAAAAAAACAAACACACATTCCGTTTTATATATAGATGAAAATAATGATAATATTTGTAGAAGAATAAAAAAAATAGTTTTTGATAAGCAAAATTCTTACTAAGCGCATAGCCCAAAATAGCTACGTCAACTGCGGGGTTGGGCCATATTTACCTTTTTTAATTTTTAGCACTTGTAACTCGAGGTACAATCGTCGTACGACTGATTTGAAAAACATTCAGAGAGATTCAATATATCCACCTACTGAGAAGAGCGTAGAGAAGAAAAGTATATTTTTGAAACCACAATCAATTCAAAAAGTGACGGATAATTTTGACCCATCCCCCAGCGCACAGTGTTCGATTTAAGAATTTAGGACGACAAAAATCACAAATTTGTAAATAATTAAGATAGAGTCCAAATTTTTTGGTATTTTTATATTAAACTTTTTTATATTCAATTTATTTATATATTTGGGGTATTCACAAATTATGTATTTTAAACTTATGTTCACACATATTTTACAATAATAAAAGTAAAAGAAATTTCATAAATTAATAACAATATAAAAAAATAATAATAACTTATTCTGACCATCAAATGTTATATTTTGAAAAAAAAAATAATGGGGCAGCTTGGGGCAGGAATTTAATATAACCTGTATAACAGCAAGGTTAAAAGATTACAGAAACGTTTATGGATGTGGTAAAACGAATGGAGATCAAAAGATTTCGTCTGACAAAGTTAGTTTGTTTGGTAATAATTGTAAAAAAAACTCACTTAGCTTAACACTTAATAAAAACTTACCATTTATTATAAAATAATAAGGGTTTTCATGAGAACTCTTAAAATTGTCCTTTGTGCAATTGGGAAAACTTTCGAGACTTTTTTCATGAAACCCCTTTTGAGTGTTCGCGCAAACAGTTTATGTAAATTTGAAACAAACGTCAAAGAGTTCATTTAATAAAAATAAAATAAGAAAATTTCAAGCAATTTTTAATTTCAAAACATATTTATATATTTCTATAAAAATAAAAAAGTGTGTGTATATGTCTAAAAATTCATAAAGAAAGTTAAAAAAGGAAGAAGCTGTTGTTTACAAAATGCACAATTGCACAGCTTAAGTTTACGATTAAAAATTACACTAACGTACCTTTTCACAATGTATGGTTAAAAACTAACTGGGACTTTAACGGCAAGTTTTGTATGGAGAACTGTCAGTTAAAGTTCACGTTAACTCTTAACCATACATTATGAAAAGGGACGTAAAGGTATTCATTTCAATTTTTCCTCGTTGGAAAAATGGAAAAATTTAATTTTTTACAATAAACACACGATCAGATTTAGATCACTTCGGAAAGTGATTTTGTAACGCACAGTGGCGTGAATTAAAAAAAAGTGATAAAAAGTCCGCAACTTTTGAATTAGTCAACCGATTTCGATGAAACCAACTGTTTTGGAAAGTAGAAGTGTTGAGATTTTTAGAAAGCATATTTTGAGGTACCCTGGACAGGACAATCTACATTAAGAAATAAAAATCAAACATGCTTAGAGTATCATTTTATATCTTTCAGTTTCCAAGTTATTTGACTTGAAAAATTTATTTTTGAATTTTTGGCCCTGACTTTTTTTATTCGTTAGTACATAACTTCTTTATTACTTGCCAAAAATCAGTTTGTTTTATTGTTTTTGATACAAAACTTCATTACAATTCATATGAAAAAAATGTTTTTGATATATCAAAAATTGTAGCAAGGAATAATTTTGCAGTTTGGATTTTTAAAAATTATGAGAAAATTTTGTATATTTTGTGAAAAAAGTATTCTTAATTTTTTTGGAATATTTTAAAAAACTATTAAGTATTTGATAAAAACTTTGATTGTTTCGGAGAAAAGAGACATTGAGAAAGGCTGTGAAATAAATATTGGAGATTTTTGTTGGTGCACCCTACATGCAGCATTGGTCGAAAACTAGCATTTTTTTTTTAAAATCCGATTTTCGGATGTGGCAAAAAAATTGCAAATAAATAAACTTGTTACAAGTATTCTGTAAGAAACTCTAAACACATAAATGTAGGCAGGAGAGGAGATTTTATAATAATGCTAAAATTTTTCTAACACAATTTTTCCCAATAAAAAAAAGTATTATAAAATTTTAATTCGGAAATCATTTTAATTTTTATCGATAGTATACATTTAGCTTTGCAAACTGAAAAAATATTATTCTCCTACCTTCAAACCTTTTTGAAATATTCAAAATCCAATTTTTAATTAAAAATTTTAATTTTCTACATTTTTTATTTTTGTCTAAATTATTGATCTTATTTGCTTTACTGCAAATGTTTCTTAAGTTTTTCTATGTTATTACAATAGTAAATATAATTGTCTATTCAACGGTATATAATATGTATTCTTTTGCCATTATATCAGCCTTAAAATGTATACACAAATATAACACCTCAGGTAACAATTTACGTGTTTTATCTGATACTCAAACAAACCCACTTATTTTATGAACTCTTGAAGCTGTTATTAAATAATTTCTTAACTTAAATACAATAAAATATAAGAATTTATATACACACACAGTATATTTACATATATACCTACAAGGACAAAGGTACCTGCGCGCACATCTCCATTATGCGTATGGTTTCACCTGATATTTGTATCGCTTTTGTATTCGTAGCTTGTAAAATAACTATATATTTAAGCTGCGAAGCATTTAATGTCATTATTTCAGTTATAACTATCATGGAGATAACAATTAAAAATAAATCGCTCTGCTAATTAATGTGGGAAAACCTCACTGATGGGAGTACTCGGTTGGACAAGGCAGACCAAATGATGTACATAATATCTACTACATATGGTTTATCTGTAAACACCGATTTATCCAAAAAACTTGAAAACTTTTTTAAATTATATGAAAAGAGGATACGTTAATGCAATAAATCAATTTCTAAATTTCAGAATAAAAATCAGGATTGGTTAGATGTGGGACTATCTACGGAAATATACCCAAAGAAGTTTCGTCGCCCAAATAAAGATTACGATAACGTTGGACGCAGGAGCAAAAGAATTAAACAAGAAGACTTGATACATACGTATTCGGAAAATGAAATCAAAGATACATTCAAATTGATTTTAGCGAGGTCTCAACTAAAAGAAGCAGGCAAACTCGTAGATGTGCTACCAGTTGCGTCTCCAAAAAGATTAAGACGGATGGGGGAAAGCATTCCAACGCCAAAATATAGTAAACATTTAAAGAAGATGCGGTGGAAGATGCACTAGCACTCATTCTTAATTTGGGTCTTTCAAGAAATAAATACGATATCTTAAGGAAGGTGCTTAAAGAAAAAGGTTGGCCTTTGCCATCAAGTACATTGTTGTTAAAAAGAAAATCGAAAATTTTGCCACATCCGATAATAGTGGATAACCGAAGTGTAGTCATTAGTTCATCAGACCTTCTTCATAATACAGCACCAAGACTCATCGCTACTTTTGACGAAAGAGACTTAGATACATGTAATAATTCTGAACTTACACTAATATATAAATGGGGATGTGATGGAACATCTGGATTTTCAGAATTAAATTTTCTAATTTAAATATAATTTGAATTTGTCGAAAAAAGTAAAATGCAAAATAATTATATTTATGATTGATAAATGTTTCTTATAAAACTGCCCGTTTTGTCAACTTTGCCAAAGATATTTAAATTAATTGTCCTGCATACCTCTTAAAAATTTAACTTTTACATTTTTTACGTATTTTAGGCAGCAATAGCCAAAAAATTTAAATTCTTTAGATAATAGTTATTGGTAACCAAAAAAATTTTTTACAATAATCAAAATGAAATATCTCTGATGATAATAGTTAAAAATAACCCAAACCAAATAAAACACTTTTTACAGTAACCTTTTAATTTCAAATAAAAAAATAATAAATATTTTCAGTTCCTGGTATGTAGAGATGCCGCATTATATAAAATTAAATAGTGAGGAAAACATAGATGTACACTATCGTAAAAACGAAATTACAGAATGACATTATCGTTACTGCAAACGAAAAGATGTGTCCATAAATATTACGATTTTCGATACTGATAAGAATTTTAAGTTAGTTTAGAGTTATTAAAATCCTTACATCCTTTAGATTTTACATACATACACAAATAAACATTAACGGACCACATTTAAATTATGTAAAAAGTGGTTTGGCACTATTTAGAAAGAGATTCGGCACGAAAACAAAATTTACAATTCCCATCACTGAGTCGAATTCAAACTCTTACCCAGTGGCGGATTTATGGTTAATGTCGCACCAGGCATCGTAAGATATGCCGCCCTTTTTGCTCTATGAAAACCTTTTCAAAATTAAAACTGTAATTATAAATATTTAAATTAAACTATGCATCAGTATGAAATCCGCACGGTTCTGACAGTATAGGTTCGAGAGAATTACCAAAGGGAAGTGAATCCCTATACTCAGCTTGGCAATTTTGGTGACTAATTAATTTTTATTAACCTCCAAAGATTTCGAAAATCAGAGCGCCCTCAAAAAATGGTATCATCAGTTTTTGGCCAACAGCTAACTGAGACTTAGTGATAGCACTTTACTATGTATATATTTGTACATGGCAATAATGGAGCTAAGAGTCCACTTAATAAATCTTAATAGCATTTTACGCCGAATAAAATTATTTCTTTATGCACTTTTTTGCAAAGAAAACTAAGGTAAAACTTGTTTTCATTTCTTTCAGATTAACAGACAGGTACTTCCTTTTTTTTTCTAATAATATTTGACAATTTAATCTGAATGTGTCTAGGCACCTTAATAGGTCATACAGACCACTTTTTAACACAAAACTTTTCGTTTTTTTTCAATATTTCGACACAATTTTTTTCTGAAGCTTTTAAACTATAACTTGTAAATCAGGTATGTCATGACTACCGATTTAGACACAAAACCAATTTGAAAACAATACAAAATGAAATATGTTTCCTATAGTCGTTTTGTGAATAACTTTAAAATTAGTTTTAAATGGTTTTTCAAAAATGTGTGATAAATTTCTTTTTGCAGCCCTATTATGTGGCTTATATTTTATCTTCTAGTGTGATTTTAAGAATTCATTTAAATAGTTTATACTGAGTTCAAAATTATACTAAAAATCGATCGGAATTCATCAAACGTTTTAAAAACGATTGTTTTGAAATCGTTTTCCATCACATATCTGAATACGTCCTAAAGTCCCGTTCAGACTATTATACAAGTACATATTAATACTTTTTTTGCAAAATGCAGCTCTGAAATGTTGAGTTGTTATTGGTTTTTGAAATTTTTGAAACAAATATAAGACCAGGGATGCATTTTCGTCAAAAGTATTATTAATACTTGTATTATAGTCTGAGTGGCCCTTAACTAGAGTGCGCTTTGGTTTCGTAAATAAACATGTAAAATACACTTACCCGAACTGTAATTGAATCTTAAAAATTCACAATGGTCGACTCAAGTGCTTTAGAATACTATCATATAAATCTAAAAAAAAAACTGCATTGCACCAATAAATTAACGGGTAAGGTCAGAATTATACTCTAAATTTTTCATTGATATGTATAAAGCAAAAGTAATTCACAAAAATTATCAATTTCAAACTACGAATATTTAAAATGTTAATTTTTGGGGATCTTGATTTTTTTTGTCGCCACTAAGAATATGCCACCCTATGCACTTGCCTCACGGGCCTATACGTACATAAATACAGCAGTGCTTTTAGCTCAAACCTCTAATTAGCTCTAGTAAAATCATATTTCAAGCGTTTGTTGGGTGTGGAACATAGATTTATACATATTTAGACACTCATAGATAACAAAGTGTAGCAACAGGCTACAATGGAAGCAAAGAGGAAGGCGTCTTGTTTGTCGCACACTTACGTTAACATTTTAACATTTTAAACAAAGTCCTTGCACCCAAAAAAAAAAATTAACTAAAAGTTAGGAAAATTTTCTAAATTTGAATAAAAAAGTTGTCGTATGGCGCCAAAGCTGTTTTTTTCTCGAAACCAGTAAAATATCTACTAAATTTCTAGTTCATTAATGAACTAGTTTATAGTAATTATATTATCATATTTTAGTAAAATTTTCCTAAAATTAAGTAAAATTTTTCAATAAAATTCGGAGCTTTGCAAAAAAAAATTTTTTCGTCTTTGATCTCCAATTTATTAAATTTTCCCAATTTTATGTCTTTAATTATGGTACTTATTTTTATTTTTAATTAAATTCTATACCACATGGTATGTTTTTTTATATTTTCATGTTATATTCTTAATTATAATTCACCATACATACATATAAATTCCTTGAAAGGAGACAAGTATTGAACCAGCAACCTTCTGATTGATAGGCAAGCACTCTAACCAATTGCCTAAAAAGGCAGTCTGAATAAGCATTGAAATTATTGAGTTTTAAAATTTTATTATATTTAGAAAAAAATTAATTTCAAGTTCAAATGTTCCTCGAAAATATGAAAAATTTACTTAGATTTTTTGCTAAATGCAAATCAATAATAAATTCCATAATTCAAAGAAAAAATACGTAAAACTTGGAAATATTTCCCTAAAATTTAGTATACCTTTTTACATCTTTTAAGTAAGTCAAATTTTATGAACTAATCAGGAGTAATTCATTTCCTAAAGTTTATTTTTTGATTTAAGACGAAATTGACTAGTCCTTAATATAAAATTTCCTTTAGTTTATAACCATTTTCTTACTTTTAGTAAATATTTCCTATCAAGTCAGTAAACATTTCCTGAAATTTGAGAAATTTATTGTGTATTTTTATGAACTATTTTTGAGGATATGAACTTTTTATTTTTTACTTATATTAAGTAATTTTTACTAGATTTTTGTAAAAATTTACTTAAACTTAGAAAAAATTACTTAAACATCGAAATTTTTTTTATTTGAATTTAGGAAAAAAAATTTCTTAATAATAGTACATGTCTTTTTTTTGAGTGTAGTGCCTTAGCTATTGCCCAGAAATTTTTGTAGATATACTTACATATCAAAATACTGCAAAAGGGATTTTTTAAGGACATACGTCGAGGATATCATGATGACCTCACTTTACTTATATTTTATTCCAATCTACATACATATATATTCAGTGATCAGACGTAAAGCAGCTGTGAACCGAAGAAGAGCTCTTGCGTCATCGTAATTATTTCTTAATAACAGTCAGGCTTATGCTTGTGAAGGCATGGGTCGATTATAGTTAGACAATTAAATCATTTTCGAAATATTTCCATGGGCATAAAGACATAAAATTTATTTTTATCAATAAATTTGTCCGCCTTCTTGCAAAATACGTCTGAGCTGCTCGTGTGATTAAAAGCAACAATCACGAGTTTGAAATATGTACTTTATCTTATGACTTTTACAAATCTTAAATAAACACACACTCATTCATACCTTTATAAATATATTCACAAAATTAAAAAAAAATAGGAATCAGTGCGTTACAAGAAAATCTTTTCAGCTCCATTTTATTTGTTTTCTTATTCAAATTCTAATTCTTTTAATGCCATTATTGTCGTTATATGCAAATATGTCTCTTTCTACGTTCTTCGTTCGTCAATGTTTTTGCAAAATAAGAAGGAAAAGAGTCATGAATGTTTTACCACAGAGCGCTTGTTCTCCATATAACTGACGGTCTGAGGAAAACGATGCGAATCGAAAAAAAATATCAAATAAGCAATAGCGTTTTCTTCTTAATAACAAAAAACTTTAAATGTTTTGTGTTGCTAATAACTTTTCATGACTATGCATTTGTGCCCTTAATTATGAAAGTGGTCTAAGTCACATTCGTATTCGCCTGAAAACCACCGAATATTCGACAATTCGAATATGAATACGAATATTCGTGCATCACTTGTATGTAGGTATGAATGCATTTAACAAGTCAGTTTCGTCTCTTGGTATACTCTGTGCTTCGTACTCTATGTTGTTGGCATGAAACGTCTATTTCATGTAGTTTGCCTTTTACTGCAAACGACATTAAGTTTTATTGTGCTCTACTTGTTTGAATGCTTTAGTTTGTGCACATTAAAAATAATAACTTTTGTTTGTTGTTTTTGTTTTCCTTATCCTTGTGTTTATTTTTCTTGTACAATATGTATTATCCTGCAGAAAAATATTGCCGGAAGTCTGCCGCTGGCAAAACACATATTTTAAGTTATTTTGTGTAGCAAGTTAAAAAGTTTTCATTCGTCTATGGTAAACTTTAAATTATAAGATCGAGAAAAATAATTGAATATTGCGCCCAAATTTAAAAATTCTGATGAAGTTCTTAGAACTGTACAAATAAATTTTTTAAATATTATTTTTTTGATTTGAAGGTGGTGAAACTAAAAGGTGCTTTTGACTACAACTAAATGATATCCTGTCAGGATAATTTAGGCAGCATGACAAGGAGATGAAAGAAAAGGTCTTGTATTGGAGAGTAAAGTTGAGCAATGAAATATATAAAACATAGTTTAAGGTCATGCAAAAAGCATGGGCATGGGCAGATAATACTGATTCATTAAAATAAACTTTGAACGAAGCTCTTGGCATTGGCATTCATGTAAAATAATTATCATTTGTGTCATGCTAGATAATCAAGTTAGACCATGGACAATTCATTTGGAATACAATCGTGACTAATTCGCTGCCAGTGGTTTAATTTTATGTGGCGTTAAAAAAACTTACTTACAAATGTACATACATATGGCATTTATATATGTACATACATATCGTTGGCCTCAAGTAGAAATGACCTAACTCAATTAATTGTAAATTTACAGGCGAAGGTAAGAACATAGTAGAGACTGTAATATTCAATATTTTTGACAACTGCTTGTAAAACCGTTATTTTTCATACTAATGAAATAAATTTGTATTGTAAATGTATTGGAATCACTGATAAGGGGCTGCCCACACGCAAAGAAAAGATATGGTTGTAGAATGGTTGAGAAAACAATATTATGCTCTCAGAAACAAATGTCTGGTCGTTGAAAACAAGTTATTGTTATTTTAAACATTAATTTTGTTACGGTAAGCAAATAAATGCTTAAATTTAATAATTACATTGTTATATTCATAAAAAAGTGTGAACTCTAACCAGTTTAACAATATAGTTGTGTTAAAAACTTATGACTGTAACATAATTTTTGTTACTATGTAAAAATAATATAATGTAAATAACAATAGAATGTTATACAAAATCATACTATGTTAAGTTTTACGAAAAATCTCTTTCAGAAACATCTGCCAGTTCAGTGTTTCGTTAGTAAGCTATCGGTATTGCACGCGTCGTGTTAAATAAATAAATAAAGTACAAACAATCAAAAGGGTAGATAAATAAAAACATATACATACGTACATATGTATGTTTATCTCTTTATAGAGATGTGTCTGTATTTCGAGTAGATATACACACACATGTAAGTATACATTTCTATATATACATTTCATTTCAACAATATTAATTAAATAACAAGAGATCTACCAATAAATATATGATTGAAAAACATAATATTATTATTGTATTAAATAATACTGTTGTCATATTTAACAATATTATTGTAATATAAGAACATGGTATGGTGAGTCTCAATTATATTTTAGTCACATCTAACAATAGAGTTGTCATATTTACAATAATAAGATTAGGTGTAACAAAGTTCATTGTTTTTGTTAATAATATTATTATTAACTCAGATAATAATATTATTAAATTTTTTTTCTATTGACAATAATATGATTTAACTACAACCATATAATTCAATCATAGTATGTTGCTGTTTGATTATGGTTACCTCAACCATATTTTTTCTTTGCGTGCATACATTGCGTAACGCTGTTTTCTCCGGTGAATAACGTAACAATGAGTTAAAAACAATTTACATAGTTGAAAGACATTTATTTAAAAAATTAAATTTAATTCATTGCAATGCATTGTATTAAAATCATTTGTTAGACTAGCACAGTGCGTAGACAAACATTAAATAAGCTTACTCATGAATGCACTCCAAATATTGGCAAAAATATTTTATAAATTTCTTCCCAAGTGTCCTCAAACTCCAATTATTATGGTTTTATGGAGAGCTTATTCCTAAACTGTATGTATGAAGTAGTGATGCGTATTCGAATTCCCAAATATTCGGCCATTTCTAGATATTTACTCGTATTCGTTTAAAAAAATATATGTATGTATAAAGAAATTCATAAATCCAAAATGAAATTCAAATGAATGGCACACAAATATTAAGGCTCAACTATAATATGAATAAGCGAACTTAAGCAACTGTGCGGTTACATATAAAACGTACGCGGCAAACTATAATGTACTTATGGAACTTTTCGTCAAATGTCATTTGCTTAAGCTAAGTGCCAAACTGAACGCACATTCCGTACGGAAAACACTGTTTGTGCATTTTTTAAACTCAAGCAAACAGCATCAGAAAATATTCATTGATTTTAAATATTTTATGTATTGTTTCTTATCTTAAACTCAGAAAAGAAAGCAAAATTTTTTTTCTTTGTTTTACAATACACATATACACACATACATACCTACATATATGTGCAGCTGTGGCTAAAGAATAATTAAGTGCATTTAAGTACATTGTGGCCAACTAAAAGTCACATCTGAATTGCTAAGTATTTGACAGAATTATCGTTCAATTCTGGCATTAGCTTAAGCCAGCTTATTTATATTATAGTTGGGCCTTTAGTTTTTAATAATTAAAAAAAAAGAAAGTTATTTCTATATTTTTGCTATCCGTTTTTCCGCCAAATAATCTGCTATAGTATTCCGTATTGATGACTGAGCAGTATTTGAAACACCAAGATGAGAATTGGTATTAGCCTCACGTCACTTTCACTTTCTTCAAAGAAATCTAAAATGTGCGTGAAACTAAAAAAAAATTATATCTTGGATTAATAAAGGTCGCCGTGGTGAAAAATATTTCATTATCTAAAAGAGAAAATTTTTTAACCAGTGCACTTAGCGGTAGGGCTTTAAACAAACACATTTGTTGGGGTATTTTGGGAGCTCAAATGACTCAAAATTATATCCATTACGAAAGATATGTAATATTTATTTTCTTAATTGTTGCAAGCTACATTACATTTTCAATAGATAATATTTGCTCATTTAAAAAAATATTCCTATAAAATAGCTGAAAATTATAGGGGCACACAATCAGTTCCTAGACACTGTTGTTTTCTAAATATTTTTTCTTGTTCGGTTGTATACAAAATTAAAATAATATCCTTATGAAAATACGTCTATGTATGCAAATTTCCATTAACACATCTCTCAGACTTAAACATTGTAGCCTCAAGTTGACCAACAAAAAATTTAAAACTTGATAATTTGATATTGTCATGCACATATATGGAAGAAAGGTCACTTTTTCCCATGAGAATTGCAAGATACATATGTTTTCGTAAACTTCTGCAAATACCATTTCCTTCTATGTATTTGGTGAATTTAATGTTAATACATATGTATATGTTGCATTTTCATATGGAAAGAAGTTTTATATACATACATATGCATATTAAGAATATTTAAAAAGGTAAATGGATAAAGATGAGGAATTGAGAACCGTGTAACCAGTTTGACTACAATTTATTTTTCGCGGATATCGTTTTAAATATTCGAGTTCACGATTATCAAAAATTTACATTCGAATTGCCGAACATTCGGCAATTTTTAAATATTCGTATTCCCGAAATTCAGGAGAATACGAATATTTTTCCAAAAAAAATAAATAAATAAAAAAATAAGTTAAATGCATAAATCCTAAACGAAATTTAAATAAATGCTAAAAATAAATTTTCATTAAATTTGTGCTTTTTAACATTTTCAAATGCTATTTGATGACTGACGATCATTAAAATTTTTATTAGTTTTTATTAACTTTAAAGTACACCAACAGGAGTATGAAGTTCTTTTTCATCACAAGTTTTTCATATTTCATTTTGCAGGCGTAAACAGAACACCAATTTTATGTCTATAAATTTCAAATTTAATATTCGTATTCGTATTCGCGAATATCAAAATTTGACATTCGTTACATAACTAATACATACATAATATATTTAGATAACACGCATTATCAATTAGATAAATAAATGAGAAAAACATATGTACGTATTTTTGTACGAAATTAGTAATTTTTTCTGTTACGTACATTTTCAAAGACCCCCCCCCCCACCCATCATAACAAATCGTAACAAAACTCAAACCCCCCCCCCCCCCCCCCCTTCAACATAGAGCGTGACGTAATATATGGACAACCACTAAACTCAATTTCGTAAAAAATACGAGTTAGGGACTTTCTACTTCAGACCATTAATATGTACATTGCTTCAATCGATTTTCACAATTACATACATACATTTTTATGTACAAAAATTCCAAAATAATATATAGGTAATAACACATTAATTTTTTATAAAAAAAAACTATCCAACTGAGAACATTTTCGTGTTTTTGAAGGATATTAGCAAATATTTTCAATTCTTCGTCCTCAGGTTTTTATGACTCCACCTCACGCATATTAAAGCAAAAATTAAGGTACGTTAATACAATTAAAACAAGTCATGCTACTTTGTTCATAATGATATTTGAGCTAAAGCTTTAATTTAAAGGAGGACACACAAAATAAATTAAGTAAAAATAGTATAAAAGCAACTAGAAGGTATTTAAAGGAAATAATTTCATATGTACCTTAACTTAAAAACTAATTCATTCACTAATGGATATTGGCTAGGATACTCAATTTCTAATACTCTGGTACTCTGTTGAACATTTCACGTGAAATGCTGCTAAAGTATGCACGAATTGGTCATGGAAAAAGTTTGCATAAATAGTACTCTGTTTACCTTGCGAAAAACATTTGAAATATATCTTCAACATTTTAATTTTTTATGCGAAATAAGTAGAGTGCCACTTGTTTCGTATGGAATTTACAACCAGGGCTGCCGTTTTGGTTATTTCTAACCAAAAGTGGTTATTTTTTCTTTAATGTGGAGATGTGAATATTTTTTCCATTTTGGTTATTTTTTTGCCAAAATAATGATACACATGTACATATTTCTTATTTTATACTTTTAAGCTTTTATGTTCTTCTATTTTTAGTATTGCTACCAAGGCAACTGAAAATAAAACAGCTGTGACTAAAATCGCTAGTGCAGCCACCTGTAATGAATTCGGCTTGATTGCTACTCACTTGTTTACAATACTTTTCTTTTACACCACTGTCAACAACTTTTAATTTAACTAAATAGTCGCAACTCTGTACTACAGATCACTATGTGGTCCATAGGAGGTGACCACGTTTGCCCGCCCGTATCGCCTCCTTCATAAAAAAATTGGTCAGATCTTGGAAAATATTAACTAGTTAGACAAATTTAAAGTTTTTCGAAAATCTCCTCAAAACTCGAACTTCCAGTAATTCTGAGTATGCACGTTTTTAGAGTACTATGTGGTCCATAATAGGTGACACTTTTGTATTCGTATTCGCCAAATTTAGACGAATACGAATACGAATATTTTTCCAAGGAAATTAAATAAATAAATGCATAAATCCTAAATGAAATTTAGATTAATGACTAAAAATCTTAGTTTGTATAAATATAAATTTTTTTATAGAAATTTGTGCTTTGTATCGTTTTCAAATATTATTCAATGACGATCATGAACATTTTTGGGTTCTTTTTATTAACTTTAAAGTACGCCAACAAGAGTGTGATGTCCTTTTTCATAAAACTTTTTTATATTTCATATTGCATATAATATTCGTATTCGTATTCGCGAATATCAAAGATTGACATTCGTTACATCACTAATACATACATATATATTAACGTGCGTTACATTATAAATATGTATGCATTTTAAATCCCAGTAAAAAAAATGGAAGTCATTCTAGTGGAAGTACATTTTCATTGCTTCCAAAAAATCGATATTTTTAATTTGTCGAGAGTGAGCAAAAAAACCATGTAGAAGCTTATTTTAGTCATAAAAACCTGGTAACTCCTTCACAGTATTAGAAAATACTCACCAGAATCAAAAAAAAATTATTTATGTAAAGAAATTTATGAACTAATTTTAGTTTAAAATTTAAGAGTTATTTGCTGAAATTTACATGAAAACACTGTTTCGGGCTTAAATTCGTATAAAAAGAAACGAATTGTTAAAATAGGTAACTATTTACCATTTTTCCTAGATAAAAATATTATCATAGAACACAAAAAAAGGAATTTTTCTTAATATCGCTTCCAATTCAGTGACCAGACATCGAAAAAGAGAACTTCTTGCAATGACAACCCTATGTAAGAAATTTTCTCTACTTCCATCGCAAACTCTACACTTTCATGAATTTTTTGGAGTGTCTTTTTTGCTGGGATGTTATTTAATAAAAATACTACATATTGAAATTTGGTTATATTTTTTCTCATTTGGAAACTTTTAAAGCGAATTTTGGTTGTAAAAATTGTTTGGTTGTGGCAGCATTGTTTACAACACACACATGGTGTGTTTCTACAAAAATAAGAAATTACAGCATAGTTTTAGGCGCCAGTTAAAATTGCTCACATGTCAAATTTTTCGTACGAATTAATCCATATTGATAAACATTTTTCACAAATTTTAGCAGAGTACTATGCTTTAGATTAAAAAAATTTAATTAAAATATTTTTATTTATTATTTGACCAGGCTAAAGCTCGTATCGGTTTCTAAGCCAAATTACATGTGATAATTATTAATGAACAAATAACCCCAAAGTTAATTGTAAATATTCCGAACGGAACAACTAGCTCTTTTCGAAGACAACTACACCTTCGTCATCAGCGTTCTTTGTGTTTGGTGTCAGTTGATGTATATTTCTGCTTTTATATACGCAACTTTTATTGCAAATGGAATATGTGAATTGTTTTGAATCATCGGATTTCAATTTGCTGAAAGCTTTTTGGTAATTTTTATTATTATTATGGAATAACCAAAATAAAACTGTAGAATGCAACAACAAGTAACATAGACCACTACAAAAATACTTACATGCATGTACCGATGGTACATCGAATAAGTAAAAATAATTAATGTGATGATCGTAAAAAGATAAGTAAGAATAGTTAAACATACTGAGGTAGAGTAAAGTAATTTCGTGCTAACCTAAATAGAAAAATGAAAAATTGGAAAAAACAGAAAATTAATAGTGATACTTATAAATGTGTTTACCAAAGGTAAATCAATTGTATACACAACAATCGTTTCTCATATTCCGTTTCATTGTAAATTTAAGTTAAATAGCTGATGTTAATAAGAATCTCTACCCAAGTAGATAGACTAGGGTGCTGATGAAGTGCGTGGCTGCACAGAAAAGTATCGGTATTTCCCCCAGCTTAAAGTCTAAGTTTAATTTTTCTTCTCTTCTTTAGAAACTCACATTAATTAATAAAAATATTTCATTCAATAAGAATTGAAATTACTGAACTTGAGCCTAACTATGAATTATTTCTGATTAAAATTCACTACAGTTCAATTAAAATATCTAAAAAATTTCTCAATTTTTATTTAAATACATTGATTTATTTATAGTATCTTCAATTATGAACTAATAATAAGTATTGAAATCTTAAATCTAAAATACAAGTATTAGGCCCAACCACTGTCGGACATAAACTTAGTGATAGTTATAAATAATACATAAGTAGTGATAATCAAAAAAAGAGAAAAAAAAATATTTTCAAGCAGTCCCATCTGGAGTGTTGAGTATAAAAGCCCATGTGTCCCTCTTTTTCAGGCGGATGTGACCAGTAAAATTCAAGATGTTACGAGCAAGCGGATTAGGATGTGACTCGAGTTTTGTTAAATATTTGCTGCGTATTTTGCAATTTCTTCAATCACTAGTGGCATATTCAAATCACGATGTATATTTGAGTTTTTGATGTACCATGGAGCCGATGTTATCAAACGTAAAATTTTGTTTTGCCTTCGTTGGATTCTCTCGACGTTAGAAGCTGAAGCAGTGCCCCATAACTGAATTCCGTAGCACCATATTGGCTTCAAAAGAGACTTGTATAATAAAAGTTTGCAGTCTAGGCTGAGTGTTGAATTTCTACGAATCAGCCAATATATCTGAGTTCGTTTAAGTTTCATTTGTATTAGCTTTGAGTCAATATGGTGTTTCCATGTAAGTCGTCGATCAAGGTGTATACCAAGGTATTTTACATGTGAATGCTGAGGAACAACTTGATTGTTTATTCGAATTTGGGAACAAGTATCTCTTCGCAGGGTAAATGTTACCTGAACACACTTTTGCTCGTTTACCTTAATTCTCCATAATTTTAACCATAGTTCCAGTTGTGTAATATGTTTTGTAGATATCGGGAAGCATCGTGAGGGTTTTCGTGCATACTTAGGCAGGCTGTATCATCAGCAAACGTAGATGTATGGATATTACTGCTCAAAACCATATCACAAGTATAAATCAAATACAAAACTGGCCCCAGTATGCTCCGCTGTGGCACATTGGATGATATATGTTCGGGCCCACTCATGAATTCTCCCTCCACAACCGTGAACTTCCGGGTAGTAAGGTAACATTCTAACAAATTCATAAAATTTATTGGTAGATATGATTATAATTTTAAAATTAGGCCTTCATGCCACACTTTATCAAATGTCTGCGAAACGTCAATAAACAGTGCAGAACAGTACTTCCTTTCTTCAAATGTTCTTCTTATACATTTAACCAATCTATGCGTTTGTTCAATGGTACTATGCTGACTTCTAAAACCAAACTGATGGTCTGGGATGCACCCACTACCAATTAGAATTGGCGACAATTTTGCCATGAGCAGTTTTTCGAAAAGTTTTGACATTGTTAATAGCAAACTTATTGGCCTATACGACTCAGCTTTGGTAAGATCTTCGCCCGGCTTTGGAATTATTTTGACCTTGGCAAGCTTCCAGCTGTGGGGATGATAGTCTAGTCGTAAAATGGCATTAAAAATTAATAACATGATTCTAATTGCAATACGAGGCAATTTTATTAGCGTTTGGTTACTAATTCCATCAATACCCGGTGCTTTCTTCGGGTTGAGTTCAGCAATTAGATTTTGTACATCACACATTTTAAATTTTATGGGTCGAGGGGGTAGCGCAACTACACTCGGGAAATCAACAACACCAGTACATGTGTTTGGGGTAAATACGGATTTTAAATGCTTTGCAAACAAGTTACCTTTTTCAATATCACTCCTGGCCCAAACTCCGGTAGAAGTGCGCAGAGGTGGTTTAAACTCAACGGGTGTTTTAATTCTTTTCGCAGCGCTACAAAGAGTAATTAGATGCTGGTGTGACATCGAGATTTTCCAGATAGTTTTTAAGAGATGCAGTTTTTTCATATGCAAGCAGTTCTTGGAGTCTTTTAGTGCAATCTTTTAATCTAATTTTATTTTGGGATGATCTGTGCTGTTGCCATTCTCTTCTAGCTCTTCTTTTTTCACATACGAGATGTTCTATATCTGTAGAATATATTCTATTAAACCCAGTCTGCTGGTAATGAAAGCTCAATTTTGTCATCTCTAAATTTACAACAGTCTTGCCATTTTCGTTTGTTCTTTACTATAATATAATATATATATGTAATATTAATTTCATATATAATAATTTTAATATTTTAACTTTAAACTTTTTTTCGATGTTTAGCACTTCTTCTTAGTTTTGGCGCTTTTTTTTGAGATTTTCTTTGGTGATTGTATGTATGTATGTACATATATTATATTAAGATTTCTAATTTTTTTTCGTTGATCGGTTTAGAACATCCTTTTATTTTTAACTGTCTTACATATATATTGGATTTTAAACGGCTTAGTAGTTTTGGAGTTATAATAAAAAAGTTAAGCCAAAAATATGTTTTTTTACGTGAAAAAAAGCAAGTTTTTCTTTTCGAATTTATTCACAATTAAGTGAATTCAGTAATTTTCAAAAAAATTTTGTTTTTTCTTTGATATACATTAAGGGTTTTCATGACACTGTTCAAAAGTCTCGTAAACTGTGCAATTGTGCATTTTTACACTATCGTAAATAAAATGTCAAAAATTGTATAGAAATTTATTTACACACACCTGTTAAGTTTGCCCAATAATTTTGATTAGTAAACTTAAGCTGTGCATTGTGCATTTTGTTAGCAACAACTTCTTTCTTTATGGCTTTCTTTAGGGATTTTTAGCCAAACACACACACTTTTTATACAACTATATAAATATGTTTTTAAGTTAAAAATTTCTTGAAGTTTTCTTATTTAATTTTTATTAAATGAACTTTTTAACATTTCAAATTTACATAAACTTTGCCTAAAAGTTCAAAAGGGACTTCATGAAACAAGTCTCGCAAGTTTGCCCAATTGCACAAATAGCAATTTTAAGAGTTTTCATGAAAACTCAACCCTTCCCAGCTAAAAAAAATATGTATTGAGCATATATGATATCCCATGTAGGGTTGGATCCGAAAAATGAGGGCATATGGGCATATATGATTATAAATATATATTCATACATTTTCATGCATGTATGTGTAAATTCTCTCCACAGTATGCAAAGTTCATATTCATACACTTTTGACTCACGAAAGCGCACTGTTGTGCAATAAATTAAATTACTAAAATTAAATTTTTTTTAGACTTGAGAGAGAGGTTGTATTTAAGGAAACATTTGTTTGGACAAATAATTCAAAACGAACTAAAAGTCATTTCATTCATCAAAAGGTGAATCAATTATTTTAAAATCACATAAATCATATTCGTGCATAACATTTAGCTTAAGAAATCAAATTAAAAACTAATGCAATTAATTATAAAAGAAAAAAATAATGCCTCTAACAATAGTTTTCAATACAGCAATATGAACTTTGTTTCTTATCTAGAGAATTTTGTTATTTTCTATAAAACGAATGACTGGATTATCCTTTTGATTATTTGATATATTAAATGGGGCCACAATGTATAAAATCATACAAGAATGGTTTTTTAACAAAAAGTTTTTCTATTTTAAACGTTGAGGGTACGCATATAAACTTTGCATACCGTATGTATTTTCTAATGGATTTCCAATTGAGCAGTGATAAATGAAGAACTTCATAATTAAATTTTCATATATGAGCTCATATGTTATAATACATTTCATATATTAGTCCATATATTGGTTCAAATATAATAGTTTTGCCATGAATAATCCCATATATTTCCATACATGAATTCATACATATTCATATATAGTTATATACATTCATATATTAAAAATATATGGACCATATATAATTTTTTTAGCTGATAAGTAACATTTTTACTTTAGTTAACTTTTCTTTGAAAAACAGTTCAAGCATTTACTCCTTGTCAATTACAGAAGTCGATGTATGAAAAATAAACAACAATTCAATAAAATCGATTTTGTATGGGGAGAGGGGAGCTACATTTATGTAGCTACATAAATTGAAAGTAGTTTGTACATATGTAAATATAATATTTTATCAAAGACGATTTTTCCATAACAATGAAATTGGATTAGGAGCGTAAAAATACTTGTATGTTATAAACTTTTCTTATTTTCATGTAATTGCAATATATTAATTCTAATACTGAAACACAAAAAAATTTGCTTCACCATAATGTTTAATTAATCAATCATATGTCGAGTAAAAATCTGCCATTTCTTTTGTTATTTTGTGATGTTATTTATTTATTTATTAAACATATTAATGCAAAGTAAATTTGCATAATATGGTGTTGCACAAATATGGGCGTTTTTTCCGCTAATTACCGTTTCCAAACCCAGAAATTTCATGGGAAATTAATTGCATTAACTGCATTGCCGGGAAAAGGAAAACTTAAAATAAGAGTAGATAACATTGTGTGACAAAAAAAAGCCTGAGATGCGCTATTATTTTTCTGGTAGATATTGTCGAGTATAAATAAATAACAACAATCTATTTTTAAAATTTCCAAACAACCCAAAATATTGAATTGCGGGTGAAGAACCCAATTTCCGTATTGAATATCAACCGATTTTAAATTTATAACCGGATTTAGAAAGAAGAGACTTAGACCTTTGTACATGTTATTAATTTCAGTAAATTTAAGACGTTGAGGGTATTTTTACCAAATCTATTTTTTTGTTTCAGTTTTTATAGTAATTTCTCTACTTTGAACTGGTTCTTACGCAGCAACGTAAGTAAAGAGAAACCATAATCTTTATAACTTTATTTATAAAACGTCATTGATTATGAAAAATCAATTAGAAACTGACTGAGTTGTGAAATATGTTATTAGAATACCTTCTATCTAAATCATATATCTATTTATTTGATCTTCAAATATGAACTAATAATAAGTATTCAAGTCTTAAATCTAAATACATATAATTAATTAGGCCCGACCAGTGTCGGACATAAACAAAATGATATTTATTAATACTACATAAGTCGTGATAAGCGACAAAACAAGTATTTTCAAGCAGTTTCTTCTGGAGTGTTGAGTATTAGACGCGTTGTGTCCCTCTTTTTTAGTCGGATGTGTATGTATTTAAATATACGTGTGTACTACTATCATCATGTTTTCAGATGAAATTTTGGAACTTATTGAGGCACTTAATTATTAAGTATGATTTTAAATGAAAAATTTCCGATATCTCAAACAAATGTCATTCCGGTCAATTATTTGTCTACACCCCGTGCTTTTTCGTTTTTTTTTTTGTAACCATCATAAAAGTTAAAAAGCTAAGCAGATATAATGTACCTTAAAAATTTATTTACAATTTGGTTTCTTGAAAGTTATTTTAAAACATTTATAAAAATTAAGTGTTAAGCTATGTACTGGCAATCGAAAATCTTACAGTTTATTGCCAGACGGTTGTATGGCAATAAATTCATCTGACAAAATCGTCAGTCGAAAAATTGTTAGTTCACATGGTTGTCATATGCACAAATTGTCAGATCTGTTGTTATGCGTTGCCAAACTCAAAGCATTTGTTAGAATTTTATAAACATCAATCGTTTGTGTTTGTGTTAAATGTAAAAAGTGAAAGTATAAATTATTATGGACCATAAAGAAGCAATTGCAATGATTTTGTGTGCATATATTTTACTATAAATTTTTTCAGAAATAATTCATAGTTAGGCTCAAGTTCAGTAATTTCAATTCTTATTGAATGAAATATTTTTATTAATTAATGTGAGTTTCTAAAGAAGAGAAGAAAAATTAAACTTAGACTTTAAGCTGGGGGAAATACCGATACTTTTCTGTGCAGCCACGCACTTCATCAGCACCCTAGTTTATCTACTTGGGTAGAGATTCTTATTAACATCAGCTATTTAACTTAAATTTACAATGAAACGGAATATGAGAAACGATTGTTGTGTATGCAATTGATTTACCTTTGGTAAACACATTTATAAGTATCACTATTAATTTTCTGTTTTTTTCCATTTTTTTATTTATACATCATGGGCACGTGACAAAAATATGTTCACTTGGCAATCACTGTTCACTTGGTTATCACAGTTTCAGAAGGGTGGAATAACTAAAATAAAACTGTAGAATGCAACAACAAGTAACATAGGCCACTACAAAAATACTTACATGCATGTACCGATGGTACATCCAATAAGTAAAAATAATTAATGTGATGATCGTAAAAAGATAAGTAAGAATAGTTAAACATACTGAGGTAGAGTAATATAATTTCGTGCTAACCTAGTAGTGTATAAGCACGGTGACCATTCGTTCTGTATTATACAGAACAGTACTGTATTTGAGAGTCCTGTTCTGTATAAATTATTCATTAGTAAAAAACGTTGAAATGTTCTGTATTTTATTTACTGTTCAGTATTTGTTCTGTATTTTCAAACTACATTTAAAAAATTAACATAGTTTCTGCAACAATTGATTTTGAAAGTCGCTAAATTAAGTTTTATGAAGTTTTTTTTTTTTTAAATGCATATCGCACTCAATCAACAAGAGGGTATTAAGTCAAAATTTTTTAATTTTTACTTTTTTCAAGAAATAAACGAACAACATCAATATCTATCTACTGCAAACATTTCAACGTACTTTGACCACTCTTTTAATTCGAAATGTGATTGTTTTTATGATAAAATTGCTCAAAATTTTCCTGATTTGTGACTCTTTTCGAAACATACATATTCTTTCCCAATAATTGCAAAGTTTTAAAATAAAAACAATAAAAATATATTTTCAAATGGAATTTGCTTATCATTATGCATTTGGATTATTTTCAAATTCTCCAAAAATGTAATAACAAACAGTTTTTCGTCTCTACTGAAATGTTTAAATTTTGAGTTAATACCTTCTTGTTGATCATTTATTTTATAATTTTTTTAATATACATGTATTTTTAATTCAAAACACATTAATTACATTTATTTCTTCCAGGCGCGTTTTCATAGGATCTACTTTTTTAAATTACTCCTACAACAAACTATTTTCCTGATTTACAAAAATTTTTAAATTTTGTTTAAAAAAATAGCCGTAAAAATTGCCAACAAATTTATTTATCACCAAAAAAATCGCCATGTCGGCAAACCAAAATTTTGGGCGCCAAACAAGTTGAAAAATCTACACGTTTGGCGCGAAATCGTCATACAGCCCTGACAGCCCTGGTGAC
The DNA here is from genome assembly GCA_905220375.1 of Tachina fera. Lineage (NCBI taxonomy): Eukaryota > Metazoa > Arthropoda > Insecta > Diptera > Tachinidae > Tachina > Tachina fera. The sequence goes on along the minus strand of LR999963.1, from coordinate 86,400,559 downwards.
GAGGTGTATTTGTGTGAAATGTATTGGAATCACTCAAGAACTCAACATCGTGAAAATACGATTTAGTGATCATCGCTATAAAGATTAGCGTATGTGATTACATTGTTATATTAAGGGTTTTCATGGGAATGTTCAAAAGTCTCGCAAACTGTGCAATTGTGAATTTTTACACTCTTGTGCAATTCTGCATTTTTTAAACAAAAATTTCTTGGTTCTTTGGCTTTCTATAGTATTTTAGAGACACACACACTTTTTTATTTTTATATAGAAATGAAAACTGCTTGAAATTTTCTAGTTTTATTTTTATTAAATACAATTTTTTGACATTTCCTTCAAACTGACTCAATATAACCAGATGCGTTACTTCAGCTGATAATGTTTTGCTTTATGTGCTTTGTTGCTGACGAATGTCACAAACTTCGTTTTGTTTTGGTTTTGCTACAAATATTTTGTCTTTCTGGCGTTCTTCGATTCTTTACACGTCTATGGTGTCCGTACTTTTGCATAACAAATCCTTAAGCAGTCCTTATAATTACACCATGGACTTAATTGTTTGCACAAAAGTTGCCAAGAGGCTTCATGAACAAGTCTCGCATATTTGCTCAATTGCACAAATGGCAATTTTAAGATTTTGTACATTTTGAATTTTTTTGTTAATTTAAAAATTAAAGCAAATGATGAATTTCAATATATTTAATATGTCCGTAGGGTTGATTGCACTTTAGTTGCAGCCTTTTTAATACTTCCTTGTTCTGTATTTTGATTTAAAAATTATGGTCACCGTATATATATAAGGACCGTAATTTGACACAGACGAGAAAAACTTTCCATTTCCTTATGATTTTCTAGGTATATTATAAAATTACTCGTAACGTACTGAAGTACTTATAACTATTTTTTCCAGATTTCAAAAATTTTGCAGCACTTTTCCCTGAAAAGCTAACAGTTTTCATCTGAATTGGACAAAAGTGCAGGATATATCATATAAACGTAAATTTAAAAGAAGTCAGAATAATTAAAGATTTTGTATATAAAATTATATATGTAAATAACAAAAACTATTCATTGGTGTAAAATTAAATGAAGAAAACAGTAGTTTGAATTGAATCGGTAGGTTATATTTTTGTCAGTCAAAATAAGTGCACTGAACCAAATGTCGTAGGTAACATTAACGAAAAAATTTAGTAGACCCTTAACGAAAAAAATCGTTAAATATACTATCTTTTTATTCAAATATAAAGAAAATTTATTAATATAAACAAATTTTCTTCAAAACAAAAAATAGATTTTTGTTAAAAATGTACTAAAATTCAATATGTTGGCTTGAATAAAAATTAGTTAAAATAATATCTAAAACTCTGTTAAATAAACTAAATTTTATTTAAAACAGTGGTAAAATAGTAGAATCGCATGGTAATCAAAACTGCACCTAAAATAGTTAAATTAACGTCTTTAAAGGAAGTAAATTAGAATAATGTATCGTTTATTTTAATAAATTTTGTTAATTTAACTCCCAAAAAAGTGTTGTTTTGAATATTAATCTGTTAAAATTTCTTTAAAACAAGAAGAAGACTTAATGAACTAAAACGTTGTAGATTTGAAAAAATTTCGTAAAATTCAACTAATTTAATATATTAGAATTGAATAAAAATTTTTTAAATAACTAAAAATACGTAAAATTGAAAAATGGGCTGTAGAATTGAAGACATTTCGTTAAGTTTAACAATTTTGTTTCATTTACATTAAATAAATACACATAAAAATTAAGAAATTTCTTCATTTCGTACAAAACAACAGTTAAGCTTGTCTGGTGAATACTTTATTTCATACTGTGGTTCCTTATAAGTAGTGTCATTATAAAAAAAAATATTGTTGTAAATTAATTAAAGTTTAATTAAAGTTTAAAAAAGTGGGTTATAAAAGAGACAAAATAGTAAATGTGTTTAATGTTAAATAAATAATCCAAATATTGACCAAACTTTTAGTACCACTGATAATAATATTTTACAAGTTTATCGCAAAACTATTTTCCTGCAAATGCTGCTAATTTCAAGATAGAATCAAAAACTACCGGCTCCACGAACTGTCCCATGCTTCTGAGGAACTAAGCAAATGGACACATTACACAAAGCTATTTGGTTTCAAGTTGGTACGTATTTGATTAATAGTAGAAATAAAATCAAATTTTTAAGAAATTCGTTGCACTTTTGTAGGTAGATATACATATATACATATATATATATATATGTATGCATATATCCAAAACCAGAGTGCTTTCGTGAAAATTTTGAAACGTTCGGCTTAAAAATGCACTCCGTGTTTGAAAAGAATAGCAAATCTAACAAACTTGGACTTGCATATTAACAAAACATGTAATTAGTTATTACCCTTATTTATACTTATATGTATATTTAAGTACGTACATATTTATTATTAATGAATATCAATACATACTTGCATTTTGTATAATAAATTTCTACTTTTGTAATTTGTATGGTTTTTATTTTAATTACAATATAACTTTATTAAATTTTGTATCGTTAATAGCATTATCTTTCACTAACTAAGACAATTTTATATAATTTGTAAACAGTAAACAAACACACAACTGCTTATACGATTTGTAAAGCAGTTTACCGCTTACAATTTATATAAAACTTTCTTAAATGGTGGAAGAAAATGTTGCTACAGGGGCTTAGTAATTGAATAAAATAGGGTAGTTAAAGTAAATAACAATTCTTCATTATGAATAAAAAAATTATTCATACAGACTAAATGCATTACTTCATTTGAACAAATTTTCTTCACAGTAAATAAAATAATATTCAAATTAACTACATTAATTAGTTATTACAAATAAGAATTTTTACTCAATTCGATTAAAATTTAGTAATATTTACCACTCACTAAATAACGAAACAATAAGAGTCAAAATGAAGAAATTTCTTCCATTTAACTATTTACGAAAATTATATTCTTTAACAAAAAAAATCCGTAGACTTGAGTAACAAATTTGTTAGCTGTATAATAACCCAGCTAAAAAAATTATATATAGTCCATATATTTTTAATATATGAATGTATATAACTATATATGAATATGTATGAATTCATGTATGGAAATATATGGGATTATACATGGCAAAACAATTATATATGAACTAATATATGGACTAATATATGAAATGTATTACAACATATGAGCTCATATATGAAAATTTAATTATGAAGCTCCTCATATGTGGATCCATATATAAATATAAGATTTTATATATGGAGCCATATAAGAATGTATGCATACATGACATCTCACATAAGATCATTTTTGCAATCAAAAAAGCTTGGAATTTTATCACTGCTGAATTGGAAATCTATTAGAAAATACATACGGCATGCAAAGTTTATATGCGTACCCTCAACGTTTAAAAAAGAAAAACTTTTTGTTACAAAAAAAACCGTTCTTGTATGATTTTATACATTGTGGCCCCATTTAATATATCAAATAATCAAAAGGATAATCCAGTCATTAATTTTATAGAAAATAAAATTACCCAGCTAAAAAAATTATATATGGTCCATATATTTTTAATATATGAATGTATATAACTATATATGAATATGTATGAATTCATGTATGGAAATATATGGGATTATACATGGCAAAACTATTATATATGAACTGATATATGGACTAATATATGAAACGTGTTATAACATATGAGATCATATATGAACATTTAATTATGAAGCTCTTCATATGTTGATCCATATATAAATATGAGATTTTATATATGGAGCCATATAAGAATGTATGCATACATGATATCTCACGTAAAATCGTTTTTGCAATCAAAAAAGTTTGGAATTTTATCAATGCTGGATTGGAAATCCATTAGAAAATACATACGGTATGCAAAGTTTATATGCGTACCCTTAAAGTTTAAAAAAGAAAAACTTAAACCATTCTTGTATGATTTTATACATTGTGGCCCCATTTAATATATATAATAATCAAAAGGATAATCCAGTCATTCGTTTTATAGAAAATAACAAAATTCGCTAGATAAGAAACAAAGTTCATATTACTGTATTATTGAAAACTATTGTTAGACGGATTATTTTTTCTTTTATAATTAATTGCATTAGTTTTTAATCTGATTTCTTAAGCTAAATGTTATGTAAGAATATGATTTATGGGTTTTTAAATAATTGATTCACCTTTTGATGAATAAAATGACTTTTAGTTCGTTTTGAATTATTTGTCCAAACAAATGTTTCATTAAATACAACTTTCTCTCAAGTCTAAAAAAATTTAATATTAGTAATTGAATTTATTGCACAGCAGTGCGCTTTTGTGAATCAAGAGTGTATGAATATGAACTTTGCATACTGTGGACGGAATTTACGCATACATGTATGAAAATGTATGAATATATATAATCATATATGCCCATATACCCTAATTTTTCGGATCCGAACCATATATGGGATATCATATATGCTCCATACATATTTTTTTTAGCTGGGTATTTATATAAGAAACAAAATTCATATTACTGTATTGAAAACTATTGTTAGAGGGATTATTTTTATGTATATTTCTTTTATAATTAATTGCATTAGTTTTTAATCTGATTTTTTAAGCTAAATGTTATGTACGAATATGATTTATGTGTTTTTTAAATAATTGATTCACCTTTTGATGAATGATATGACTTTTAGTTCGTTTTGAATTATTTGTCCAAACAAATGTTGCATTAAATACAACCTCTCTCTCAAGTCTAAAAAAATTAAATTTTAGTAATTTAATTTATTGCACAGCATTGCGCTCTTGTGAACCAAGAGTGTATGAATATGAACTTTGCATACTGTGGAGGGAATTCACACAAACATGTATGAAAATGTATGAATATATATAATCATATATGCCCATATACCCTCATTTTTCGGATCCGATCCATATATGGGATATCATATATGCTCCATACATATTTTTTTAGCTGGGAACCTAAGGTAAATCTGAGGTAAATTTTTGGTTCAGTGTGAAAAAGCAATAGTTTTTAATGTTTTGGGTAGTTAATTTATGTAGGCTAAAACAATTGAAAAATACAGTCGTTTTTAATGATTTTGTGAGTTATTTTCTGGTTGTTAAAAAATAAAAAAAACAGTTGTTTTAAATGATATGTAGGTTGGTTTTGGAGTTTACACAGTAATTTTTTACAGTAATTTTATGTTAAAAAATTAACATTCAAAAATAACTGAAAAAATTATTTGATTCAAATGAAATGTTACTAATCCGGGTTTTAAATGAAAATACTATTGTTTTAAATTATTTTCAGTTGAATTTACTTACATAATATTTTGAGTGCACAGATAAAATATAGCAATTAGATCGGAAAATGTATTTTGGCTGTTTGCGTAATTACAAAAATGTATGGATGTTTTCACTTATGCGTTTTTGGTTTAAAATGTATGCGTGTGTTTGCATATAAGCGTTTTTTATTTTTAGCTGTACGCATTCATAGTTATTTGACAGACAATACTGACGGAGTACTTAAAACAATACTTTGGTCATTCGCTGATAAATATTAAAGTACTGCATAAGACCATTTATAAGATCTTTCAAGACATGAGAGATTTTTCAAATACATATATATGTAGCCGGCCATAAAAAATACTTAATACTTATGCAAGTTATTCTGTTTATTTCATGCCCATAAATCTGTTAGAGGTATGTACATACATATTTATCTTACAATCTAATGGTGGGTAATTTACTACCGATAGTACAAAAAAATATACAATAATTCCAATTATTACGGATCGTTGAAACAAACTTTCTCAATCACAAAAAAGGAAAATAATATTTACTATTGATATTGCAAAAATGGAATTTCTATTTTCGTATAACTAAAGAAATTGAACACGTCATAAGACTGCGGACGTCTTTATTTTAAGTCTGAAGTCCATTCCATTTTTATGTCTGATTTGTTTCTATCGCATAAGAAGTCGCAATAAATTTTCTCTGACATTCGAAGAAATTTCGGATTTCCCCACCGGTGCCACTCATTCTAACCAATATTGTATATAAATTCTAACCTACATAGACAAACAATTTCTCTGGTGTAGTCTCATGTGTTTGGAAATATCAAATAATGCAAACAAATACGTTATGTATGTACATATGTATGTATTTACATGTATGTATTTTCATACAAGAATGTACATGAATGTTAACAGCAAGAAGAGGAAAGGAACATCTGTAATTCAATCAAACTGAATCGATACTGTATACAGAAATAGAACACACTATTATGTTTGTACGTACACGTGTACATACATATGTACATATGTATGTACCTGTGCATGCATGCCTCTATGCAATTTAACTCCTCTAGAGACCGCATATAATCGTATTTTATAAATAAAGACTTTGTTAAGCTTGAATTATATTTTCAACTCAATGCTCGAAGACTCCTAAAGTCAATGTTAAATCCTGTTAGTTTCAGACTCAACTTTTGAAAGGAGCCAATGTACAACAACAAGTCCTTTACTTGTTATCTGTAGATATATATCGTCACCTTAAATGCAAACGGACGTAACTACACTAAAATTCGAAATCGAGTTTTTGATTGATTATGGTTCACTTTGTCAAACTAAATGTTCACGCAAATATTTACACCTCTGCGATCAAAAATTACGACTTTATTAAAGAAATTCAAACGGACGTAATTACGAATGCATCTATTTTTTATTGCAAGGAACGTAACTAACATAAAATCTCAAATATATATAAAAAGGAAATAAATGGTTAAAACCATATACATAAGTATTCAAGTAAATTTCGGAGAAAAATTTTAAGATATACTTTATTATTATTGATTGTGAAAAGTTTTTTGTTTCTCCTGTAAAAAATATAAAAGTGTAGTTACGTCCGTTTGCATTTAAGGTGAGGATATGTATGTTTGTAAGTAAATCATATGTACATACATACGTATGTATGTAAGTATGTAAGTTCATCGATTGTAAGAATAAGATTTGGCATAAGTTTTGTTTTCAAAAGTTGCATTAAACTATTAAATAAGTTTGTTTAGCAGGAAAGATAGAAAGAACACATAGATCTTAGTGGATAAAATTACACATATATGAAATAGGAGTATGTAAGAATACTTTTATTAAAGTTAAATTGTTTAAATATGCAGACTTACGTTATCTTTTTTACTGCATAAATAAAAGTTGTTTTTAGGATTGTACGACAAATATTAGTTTATTTCGGTACCATAAAATAAGTTCCAAAATAAATAACTCCCTATGAAATAACTATCAGCTAATATGAAATAACTACCAATTAGAAAAAATTATATATGTAACTAACAATTCGTCACCTCAGAATAGTTTTAGACCATATGCCACAAAGTTGGAGTGGAGAAAAACGACTAAGAAGGTTAACAAGAAGTTTTCTCAAAATATACCCAATGGATTTATTTTGTATTTCACCACTGCTTCCGACACATGTAAAAGTAAAAATACGTTTTGTGCCACATACACCACTTTTTTCAATTTATTTTCTAAAAGTAGCTTTTGGTGCTCCATACGTATACTTAACTACTGTGTCATACAGCGTTGGCAACTTTTAAATTTCAAAAAGCACTGAAACTACTTAAAAAGCGCGTAATTTAAGTAAAAAAGCACTAAATTTTTTATTATTATCATATATTAAAAAAAATTGTTATACACAAATATGCATAAAAAAATATAATAATCGGTTGACTTTGCAATACATTTTTAAAGCTATAAATTTGAGTGAATTCAGTGAATTTTCAAATCAGTTTGATGAAGCCTTTTGTAGTTATTATAAAAAAATTTATGTTTAATCATTTTTCGCCAAGAAACAAACGTATTTTTCGAATTCAATCAAATTATAAATATCCGATAATTCTCAACTGAAAACTCGATAGTGGACTAGTTATATTTTCCCTAGACTAGACAAAATTTCGATATTAAACTATACTTGGGTAAATACTTCTATTATGCCTTCTTTGCTGCGTGGCAAAATATTTTTTATATTAATTATGATTTAAATGTTAAAGTTTAAGGGAAACATAGTGCTTATTTCTTCCACCAAGCCTTGTACAAACTTGGTAGATTTTTTTTAAATGCTCCATTTAAGTTCACAGCTTATTTTTTATATATATGTACATTTCCTCGAAAGAAAAAATAAGTGAAGAAATTTTTCTTCGAATTTTTGTTTTAGTGCCACCGACTCGAAACAAAAAGCAACGAAATGAATTTAAAAAAGCACTGAGCACTAACTTCAAAATTTTTCGCGTCGAAAATTTCAAAAAGCACTAAAAATGGTGTGAAAAGCACCGAGTTGACAACGCTGGTGCCATAGCTGCGAATTGAGAATTTGTTGTTTTGTTTATTTTTCTCGCTGTCCAGAGAAATAAGTTGATCGCTTAACACCGAGCCGCCGTAATATTTTTAACTATCGATTCGCTTACACACTTACGCAAGTGTTTTCAAAAAACCGAATGATTTAAAAACCAATTTTTCAAAATAACCGGTTAATCAGTTAAACGACTATTAAATAATAAAATAAACTATACGTAAAAAAGAATTCATTTTAATTTAAAAAGCAACAAAAATAACTTAAAAAATAACATTTATTGCACAATATTTGTAGTTTGTGGTAAGAAAAACAAAAATATTGATTGAAAGAATTTGTAAAGACCAAATGTGAATTTTATAAAGTATATTTCCATAACAAAACACAATCCATTCTGTTTTTCAATTTAGTTTTTGTTAACGATGACAACGAGAAGATTCTTTTAATGACAGTCAATGTCAATGATATAGCATGATATAGGATATTTAATTTTTCCGTTCTCTTGTTGTCGGAGTCATCTTTAAGGTTATTGAGTTTAACACGCTTACATTAATTACTTAAGTCTTGAATATATTTTAACGTCAAGTTTAGTTGTTCCTCTAAACTTTCGAAATTTGATAAAATTTCAAAATCTTCAGAGTCTAATTTACTTTCAATTGTTTAATTTTCTACAATAAAAAATAGTCCCTTGTACAGCTGCATAGCAAAGTCTTTAGTAGTAGACTTTGACTAATATTTTATATATTCGAAATATTTCGGAAAACAGCCATTATGTAAATATAAAAATAGTGTTTTTTGGGTCATATTTCTTCTTTGGGAAATCCTCTTAGGTAAGCAAAGTAGTAGAGTTTTGTGCGAAACTGCTATATAGCATAAGTATATATGATTTTCCAATTGTGTTGAACACAAATTTTAAAATAGCTCACTGTGAAATAATAACAACAGCTGATAACTTTGAGGTACACACAACAATAAAATAAGGAAAATTTACAATATTTACATATATGTATAAAAAAATCGGTTAACCGGGTAGGAAAAAACGGTTTCATAACAACCGGAAATATGCCCGAAAACCGATATTTCGGTTAATCTGTTAAGGTTTCTTTTATCTTATTTTAGCGTTTAGGAAGTTTATAACAAAACATTTAATCGGCGACTGCGTCTGGGTAATGGTATTTTTGCTTAACATTCGCCGTTGAATTTTTCTTACCGCACCTTCTTTTTTATACCTTTTACCAAATATGTCATTCCGTGTGTAATTTCCACAATATCAATATGATACCCATAAAAAATATATATTCTGGGTCCTTATGAATAGGGAAGACGAATAAGCCCTGTCCGTCTGTCCATTCGTCCGTCTGATCTAGAGACTTACGTCTTGAACTGGTGTATCAGAAGTGGTCCAACTTAGATTGGTATTGAAAATCAGCAAAATCGAGCAGACGGTTTCAGAGTTGAAGAGCAGAAGCCATATAAGAGTATCTATCGAAAATTTATCTATTTTTTTTATTATATAAAATAATTTTATACTTCTGTACGAATAAAATTGGTATTAAAAATAAATAAAAAGAAAACTTTAACTTTTTTTATTCAAAAGTAACCCAGCAAAAAAAATTGTAAGTCATTCTACTGGAACTACATTTTCATTGCTTCCAAAAAAATCGACATTTTTAATTTCCCAAAAGTTTTTAGTCATACAAAACCTTGTAACTCCATAGTGTTAGAAAATACTCACTAGAATTTAAAAAAATTATTTTATTAAAGAAATTTATGAACTAATTTTAGTCTAAAATTTAGAAGTTATTGGTAAGTAAGTTAAATTTACATGAAAACGTTGTTTCGGGCTTAAATTCGAATAAAAAGAAACGAATTGTTAAAATAGGTAACTATTTACCATTTTTCCTATATAAAAATATTATCATAGATCACAAAAAAGGGAATTTTTCTTAATATCGCTTCCAATTCAGTGAGCAGGCATCGAAAAAGAGAATTTCTTGCAATGACACCCCTATGTAAGAATCATTAGATCGGATCGAAATTTTCACTACTTCCAGATCGCAAACTCTACATTTTCATGACTTTTTTGGAGTCTCTTTTTTTTGCTGGGTAACTTACTAAAACAAATTTTTCTTTTTGTTTTGTAAAAAAAAACATATCTTATATTCTTTAAAAAAACAGATTAGTGTAAGAAATCAGAATAATCAAAATAGATGATTCCAGAGTTGGGAAACTTGCACTTTTAGTGACAACAAAAGTAACTATGTGTAACTAATTTTTATTTTCTTTTTATTAAATAAACTGATTGTATATTTCAGTACCAATATTGGTATTTCAAATTAAAAAAAAAATTTAAAAATTAATAAGACGTTTCCAGCGTTGGAAAACTTTAACTTTTATTCTTATACAAAAGTAACCCACTAAAACAAATTTTTCCTTTTTCTCTATAAAATAAACATATCTTATATTCTTAAAAGAAAGAGATTGATGTATGAAAAATTAAAAAGGATGATTCCAGAGTTGGAAAATTAAATTTTTTTATATAAAAGTAAGTAGGTCAAATTATTTTTTTCTATTTGTTAACAAATTATTTATGCTTTATAAATTAAAAAAAATATAGCACCAGACCTCGAAAACTTTCGTAATTAAATATATTTGATATTTTAACAAGAAATAAATTAGTACTAAAAACTAGAAAAATAAAAATTATGGTTCCAGGGTTGGAAATTAAAAAAATATTCGTCGTAAAATTATAACCGAAAACTAATTTTTCTTTCAATTAAACATATTTCATGTTTTAGGAATATTTTACTCTAGATTTTTTATATCTGTTAAATTTTTATTTAAGTATAAGCGAAGATTTGTTTCACGTTGCTTATTATGCTCTCAGCACAGTTATGTTTCAAATCAATGGTTTTATAATGACAGCTTTTAACGAGTTCTTTCTTGATTTATAGTAAATAGAGATAAAAATTAAATTTATCACTAAAGAACAGTACTAACTATAAAATTAATTAAAGGACATATTCACTTTCTTTTACCTGAAAATGTTCCTTTGTGCTGAACAAAGTTTATAAAATTCTTTAGGAATAAACATTTACATAATACAGCGATAAATGTATACCTTTACAATGGGATGTTTAAATTGAGACACTTAACAATTTTGCAACATCGAAGATTATTAAATAAAACAAGTTAGTTTACTTGGTATAGAGGTACAATACTAAAGCTATGTACAGACGACTGTCAGATCTTACAATATTGTCAGACCTGTCAATGTGCTGGCAATGTACAATATTCCATGTGAGTTCACACTGTTGTAAGAAAATCTTACAATTTATTGCCAGACGGTTGTAGGGCAATTAATTCATCTGACAAAATTGTCAGCCAAAAAATTGTGAGTTCACACGGTTGTCATATGCACAAATTGTCAGATCTGTTGTTATGCGTTGCCAGACTCAAAACGTTTGTTAGAAATTGTTAAATATCAATCATTTGTGTTTGTGTTAAATGTAAAAAGTGAAAGTATAAATTATTATGGACCACAAAGAAGCAATTGCAATGAGTTTGTCTGCATATATTTTAGTATAAATGTTTTATTTAAAATCAAGCGTGTGCTGTGTTGCCCATAGAATTAATTCTCTTACAATGACGCCATTGTCAGATGCATAAACTTCGCACATCTGACAATATTAAAATGTCTGACAAATATCTGGCAATAATTTTACAATGTGTTCACACGATTGTAAGATGTCTGACAATCTGTTGTCATCTCCTAGTCTTGCAATGGACTGACAATGGTTTTTCTGGCAACGACGTCTGACAAAATTTGTGAGTTCACACTATTGTAAGAAATTTTGAGCACATTTTACTGGCAATATTGTAAGATCTGACAACCGTCTGTACATAGCTTAAGACTATTTTATAGAGTTATTAAATAGCAGCACAGTTTTTTTGGTATTGTATGACGTGACGTCGTTTTTGACATGTAAAATATTTGTTAAATACAGAAAAAAATATTCGATCGAAAAATACCGAGAGGTCACTTGGTAAAACTTGCACTACAGCAAAAAATTATCAATTTTTTCACAAATCAAATATGTATGCATATGCTTAAGTATTTATCTCTACACAGAAAAAATGATTTGCAAATACAATAAATTTTTTTTATATCAATTAAATAATTAATTGATTTTGAACCTACAACGATTTTTGTAAATACAATTATCGAAATTGTAAGTTAAAGGAAAATCTGAAAAATATTTTCAATTAAATATATCAAAAAATAGTTTGTTAAAATTTATTTATTTTTTCAATATTTATTTCTGTTAGATTTCAAAGTTTTTTAATTAAAGCTTTTTATTATACTAACAATGTAAATTGTTGAATTTCCGCACAAATTTTGATTATCATAATTATTATACTACCAATATTACTTTTATACACAATCACAATCCTCGAAACGATTTTTTGCTTGCCTGCGAAAAACACTAACGTCCCTTTTCACAATGTATGGTTAAGAGTTAACCTGAACTTTAACTGACAGTTCTCCATACAAAACTTGCCGTTAAAGTCGCTGTTAGTTTTTAACCATACATTGTGAAAAGGTACGTAAATGTCTTTGGGCGGAGTTAAACCGGCAACCTCAGTGATAATAAACTAACTTGCTTACCTCTCAGCTAAAGAGCAACAATTTATTAGATACATAAAAAATGAATACACACAACACATGACTTCTAGTTTTTTCTACATGTTCGCATTTCGTTATGATCACATTCTAGAAAATTTAGTAAATACAAATTAATACTCATAGAATGTGCTCTAGCATCCGAATTTAGAAGAAAACAATTTGGAAATGAACGATTTCAAACTTTTAAATTTTTTCGTTTTCACTTTGAACAAAAAAAAACTCGTATTCTTTTCACTTGTTAACAGCCTTATGAAAGCAAAACGAAACCAGAAAAGCAAAAAAATTTAAATCGTTCATTTCCAAATTTTTTTCTAAATTTCAAGTTAAACTGAGAAAAGAAAGGCTCAGTTAGCCGAATGTTATGTAATGTAACTGCAACGTAGGATCGATATTTTATATGAAAATTATGTAACGTTACATAACTTCTCCATAACCATTTTCATTACTTTTCACAGAACAATATTGATCAGCTGTTTCCTACTGTTGCAGTTACTTTACATTACGGTCGGCTAACTGATCATTTAGCATGTGTACGAGAGACGCATCCGAACTCGCAAGAAAACATCGCTCATTTACTTCAATAGTGGCACAACTCAAAAAAAACAGTTTTGCAGAAAACGCGTTTTAAGTTTTCAATTTGCATACAACTCAATGGAGAAATGAAAAAAAAATCGTCTCTCAGGAGCTGATGGTAAAAACTATTTGTATGAAATTTTTACACAAGATAAAATACGAAATGCCGCATCTTTCTGCATTATTAACTCAAAAAACCCATTTTTTGAGTTATGCCACTATTGAAGTAAATGAGCGACATGTTAAAACCAGAACCCAGACACATGACTTTTTGCTTGTTTTGTCCTTTTTGTTCCTGCTGCGGTATTTCTTAAATAAATAAAATCATAGTTAATTTTAATTATTATTTTTGGAACTTAATTTGTTTCTATATTTATAATTTGAACGGGCTAAAGTTCGTAACGCTTTTTACGCCAAATTACATGTGATAATTATTAACGAACAAATGTTCATTCACATGTTCAACTATGACTTTAATGTTATTTGTTCATTAATAATTATCACATGTAATTTGGCTTAAAAAGCGTTACGAACTTTAGCCCGTTCAAATCATAAATATAGAAACAAATTAAGTTCGAAAAATAATAATTAAAATTAACTAAAATTAATAGCCATCTGCCTGTGGCAAAAATTAAATAAATATACTTAATAGTAACAAACCAAAAAAAGTTTGTCTTAAATAGAACAAAAATAAGCAAATTAACTAACATGTGCATAATTAGTAAAGAATAAACAACAATGGTAAGTCTGTTGTAAATTAGAAATGGTAAATTTCATTACAAAACACGTTTCAGCAAAATTGAAATACGATGAATCAAAACAATTCACATATTCCATTTGCAAGAAAGTTTCGTATATAAGGCAGAAATCTACATCAACTGACACCACACACAGTGGACCAACACAGAAGAACGCTGATGATGAAGGTTTAGTGGCCTTCGAAAACGGCTGGCTGTTCCGTTCCACTATGTGTTGTTGTCAGAATATTTACAACTAACTTTGATGTTATTTGTTCATTAATAATTATAACATGTCATTTGGCGTAAAAAGCGTTACGACCTTTAGCCCGTTCAAATCATAAATATAAATAAAATCATGTTTATTAATTTATGCATAATTCCTTTGTATGGGGTGTACCGTCTCACAACCCCCCCCCCCCCCCACCACCTTGCCAAAATTATGTTAGTAAAACATACATGTTAATTTTAAAATTAATCCACATAAAATTTCGTGTGCCTCACTATTGTAATTCTGAAGATACACGTATGAGGAGCCGCTCATATTAAATATAATTACCCCCTTTTTGTAGGAGATATGCATGGATCTGTGAAAAAGGGATATTTGGTATCACTCTGCGGCGCCTAGTGTGGTCTTACACTTATTAATGCTTACAATTAATAAAAAGATTAATCATATATACATAGTTAGTATGATAAATAATCCCAAAATTATTTCACTAAATTTTTTAAGAAACGAAAATTGCACCTGGAAGCTGTTGCACGATATCCTTCGGATTACTATTACTGACACAAATAATTTATTGTATAACACTATTTTCCAGCTAACCTAAACATTCGTAAATAAATCGCATTTGAATGTTGCGTAATCATTTCTCGTATAAAACACTCGAGAACGACTATCGTAAACGGAAAGAGAAAGTGCTGCTAGAATTCACTCGTCGCTCAGTTTGTGGCAGCAAATCTTGCGATATCCATGTTTTGCTTACGAATCAATAGCGAATCTTTAGCAATATCATCAGCAATCGATTTCATTGCTTCTTAATAGCTAAAAACGTTATTCCTCTTTAGTTGTACATGCAAAAAAATAAAAAAAATTAGAGAAAAAAATTGTTTCTTGTTGCTAAACTTTTTTTTACGAGAATGTTTCGAGAACCTTCGTTTATTTTCGAAACTCAGGTTGGCTGGGTTATATCTAGTATGGTGCGTTTAAAAAAGATTCTAGTAGTAAAAATGTCCGTCAAGACCTAAAACAATTGTTGCACACAATATCAGCGTTTGTATTCCTGTCTATTTTCATGATTCATACTGTTTGCTTGTGTGTGCAATCTACTATGTACATACATATATTCAGTTTCCTTTACAATATCCCGACTCATTGATTTGGAAAAAGTTTTTCTCACAGCAGCACAAAACAAATATGCTGATACATATACATACATACATACACACATATCGTCACTATTTTAAATAACCGACCTAACTGACATTTTTTTTTAATTATTTTAATCCACTACCAAACCTTATGTCATAATACACATTTCTTAAAATTTGTATGACTCTAAGCATTACTGCTGTGCCCATAAAAGTAAAAACATTTCAGACGTATCCTTAAGAATCAGTGTTGTTAGATATGCCGATTTATCGCCGAACGTGCTGATAAGAGTTTGTCTTTGGCGACGAAAAATTTTAAATGGCAATATTTTAGCTATATTTTAATGATTTCAATAATTCAGAATAATGTTAAAAATATTGCACTTTTCTTAATTTTTAGTTATTCAAACAGTAATCATATTGCCAAATTATTTTAAAGTTTTTGTTTGAAACAAAAAACAAGAGCAAAAACAATTATATGAATATAATTTAAAACTTTATGACTATTGTTAGAGTCTTCCAAATATATGTTTTACAAAAGGTTTTATCTGGTGATTTTAAGATTTTACAATATTGAAAAATAAAAATATTTTTTAAAGCTCAAAATTAAGGTTTTATTATATTCGCGATATTAGACAAGTTACAATATTGTTAGTAAAATGTGCTCAAAATTTCTTACAACCGTGTGAACTGACAAATGTTGTCAGACGTAGTTGCCAGAAAAAGGATTGTTAGTCCATTGCAAGACTAGCAGCTGACAACAAATTGTCAGACATCTTACAATCGTGTGAACACATTGAAAAATTATTGCCAGATATTTGTCAGACATTTTAATATTGTCAGATGTGCGAAGTTTATGCATCTTGCAACGGCGTCATTGTAAGAGAATTAATTCTATGGGCAACACTGCACACGCTTGATTTTAAATAAAACATTTATAATAAAATATATGCACACAAAATCATTGCAATTGCTTTTTTGCGGTCCATAATAATTTATACTTTCACTTTTTACATTTAAAACAAACACAAACGATTGATATTTAACAATTTCTAACAAATGCTATGAGTCTGGCAACGCATAAAAATAGATCTGACAATTTGTGCACATGACAACCGTGTGAACTGACAATTTTGTCAGATAAATGTATTGCAAATACAACCGTCTGGCAATAAATTGTAAGATTTTCTTACAACCGTGTGAACTGACAAGGAATATTGTACTGGCAATTTTCAACTGCCAGTACATTGTCAGAACATTGCCAGATTTGACAATATTGTAAGATCTGACAATCGTCTGTACATAACTTAAGACGAGCTGTTCTCCTGTAAAACTTTAAAAATGTTAGTTAGGTCATTTACTTAAACAAGCGATGATATGTATGTATGTTTGTATGTACGTATTTACAAGTCAGTTTGTTACTGAGAATAACGAGCAAAGAAAGAATAAAAAGTGCAAACCAAATAAAAGAGAAATATCTGTTTGTTAACTATTGTAAATGTTGTACAATCAACAGGAAAAAAAATATATATAAAATGTATGTAAGTATGTTCATTTTCATTTATTTATTTTTCATTCACAATACTGTTGCTTCTTCAATCAACTTTAATCTTTAAAGAGTGCAATAAAAGGTTTTAAACTGTTGCTAAGCACACAGTGTTGGCCAAAATAATGGAGGCATCAAAAATATTTTATCTATTCTTAAATATTATTAACAAACAAAAAACATACATTAACTTTAAAATATTTAAAACGAATAAGAAAATGTGCGTGGGATAATGTTTAAAAAAGTTAGTTTAATAAAAATACTAAAATTTCTTGTGGCGTAGTCAGAGAAAGATTTCTTGCCTCGTGTTGCCAATCTTAAGTAGAGATTTTGTAATTATAATTACTTAAAGCAATACACATAGTTCCATCTTTTCAAATATTAATTTGTTTGCTACACCCAAAATGTCGTCTTTTATTTTTTATGAATACTTTCACAACGAATTGAGGCATGCCGTTATTGATGGTTGGACTGCGGTTTAATACTTTTGGTGCTCTATCAGTTAATATAATTTTTACTATGTAATTTTGAAAACTTGCTTGAAATGTTCAAAAACGCTTCAACTTAAAAATCCCAAAATTGTAAAATCGCCAAACTAAAAAAATCTCTAAAACTAAAATAAATTACAAAAAATCTAAAAAATTGCCAAAATAAACAGAAAAAAAATCGCTTATACCAAAATAAATCGCCAGAACCGAAAAAATGCCAAAACCACAAAAAACGCCAAAACAATATATTATATGGGCTCAAGTTCGTATAGTATTATATATCCAGTTCCCGTGCGGAACCCTTCGTGTGCGACTCAAAGTCGCACTTTAGTGAATTTATTTAGTTTTTGGTTACGGTTAGCATGAAGCCGTAGTAATAAAAGTCTAAAATCTACACTAAAGGCTGGTAGTCTTTTCATAATTTCGTGCGAAATGCTGTCAAACTACATATAAAATATTGGATATGAAATATTTGCAAAATCAATTCGCAAAAGTAGTACTCTATTCTCTCTGTAAAATATATCTGGCAGCATGCTTTTCCATGCAAAATGACTCTGGCATCATTTTAGTTTCAGCTGCGAAACAACATGAGCAGTACTTTTTTCGCTCGGAATTCTTGGCATACTTTCAAGCAATAAAAGCAAGAAATTTATAAAAAAAAAATGAGCGAGTTGGCCTACATTTAATACATGTCAAATTTTTCACGCGAAATAATAAATGGTACTGAAATTTTTTCACAACTTCCATCAGAGTACCAGCCTTAAGAGAAAAATGACGACCTAAATTCAAGAAAAAGACTTCCTGAATTTAGATTGCAGAAATCCTCAGATTTCAATCTTGAAATTTGGTCAGTAAATTAAACATAACTTCATAATTTTTAGAATGAATTAAAAAAAACAAGAACGTAATCTTAATTATAAGATCGTAATCTTCAACTTAAATTTATTCTTTAAATAAATAACGTAATCGTATTCTTAAATTTTTAGGGTTCCGTACACCAAAGGTGAAAAAAGGAACCCTATAGTTTTCGCTACGCTGTCCGTCTGTCCGTCACACGGTATTTTCTCAGGAACCGTAAGAGCTATGGACCTGAAATTTAGACAGATTATGTAGAACCTTGGCCACTACAAGAACAAATACATGAGAATTAGAAATTAAACGGTATTCCAAAACGAGCGACGAAAAATTTTAAAATCTCATGTAATATACATACAATCGTATGTACATATGTATATTGACACTTCAAATTTTTAAAATTAGTGTATTTTTATATAGACTACAACAATAAACATTAAAATATTAAAAAATTTAATTTAGGGTGGTCCATCAGTTAATGCAATTTTGACTATGTAATTTTGACAACTTGCTATATCTTGGAGACCATAAGAGGTAAACTCTTGAAATTTTCAAAAACGATAAAACTAAAAAGTCTGAAAATTATAAAATCGCCAAACCGAAAAAAATCGCCAAAACCTGCAAAAAATCGCCAAAAATTTAAAAAAAAATCGCCAAATCGAAAAAAATCGACAAAATTAAAAAAAAAATCTAGCACTAAAATAAATCGCCAAATTCGAAAAAATCGTTTAAATGAAAAAAATCGCCAAAATGAAAAAAACGCCAAAAACCGAAAAAAACCGCCAAAACGCGAAAAATGCGCCAAAACCAAAATAATTGTTTATGTGAAAACAAAATCACCAAAATGAAAAAAAATCGTCAAAATTATAAAAATGTCGCCAAATTTAAAAATAAAATCGCCAAATATAAAAAAATCGCCAAAATTTAAAATAAACGCCAAAAACCGAAAAAAATCCTCAAAACGAAAAAAAGTGCCAAACCTAAAAAAATCGCCAAAACCAAAAAAAAACGACAAAATTAAAAAAAAAATCTCCAAAATAAAAAAATCGCCAAAATAAAAAACGCCAAAATAATAAAAATTGCCAAAATTAAAAAAACTTCAAAAACTAAAAAAAAATCGCCAAAACGTGAAAAAAAGTGCCAAAACTCAGAAAGCGCCAATAAATTAAAAACCCCAAACTAAAATAAACGCTTAAAACCTAAAAAACCAAAAAACGAAAAAAAATGCCAAAACTATAGTTTATATTGTTCGTATTGAATTACATATCTCGTGCCCGAACGGAACCCTTCGTGCGCGGGTCAAAGTCGCACTTCACTGAATTTATTAGAATGTGATCTTAATTTGAGATTTTTATGAAGAACAAAATCTTTAATACGATCTAAAAATTATATTTTATTCAAGATTACTACAATCTTAAATGCGATACTTAAAATATTAAGATTTTATTCTTAAATCAAGAATTTTCACTTTTAACAGACTATTAAGAATGAAATGATTTGATTCCAAGCGTAAAATCTTGGTTTTAGCACGATTTTTCCCATATTGTAGTTGAATTTGTCTTATTTTCTTAATAAAATTACATTAATTAATGCAACTATTTCGCTTTATAAGAAAATTGAAAAATACTAATATATAATATATAATATATATATTATTTATATATATAATATATAAATAATATTGATTCTAGTTCAATTAAATTTAAATATCTGTCATCATAGAATATATAATTATTATGGAAAGCACCTTATACAAAAAAATTTTTTATCAACTGTCTGTTCTTATACTTTTAAAATTGATAAAAGAAGTTGTTTGTATGTACAAATAAATATAAGTAGTAGAGATGGGTGCGTGTCATGTTTTTTCGTGGCTCGAACAAGCACGACTTAACACGAGTTGTTCGTGACAGAAAACTTGCTTTCGTGCGTGTTTGGGTCGTATCGTGTTGAGGCAAATTGACACAATAAAATACGAAAAAATTTTAGGTGTCAAATATGTATGCATGAAGTTCCAGTAAAGAAAAAATGTAATGTAATGTAACGATACAAGATCGTCAAACACGCAAAACCAGCAAAGTTGTTGATGTTGATCTTATGCTTAAAGTTCTGAAATTAGACAAAAATATGTATCTATTTGAACATAAAAACTGGGATAAATAGATTTGCCATTCCGTGTGTAATTTCCACAATATGAATATGCTATCCATAAAGTATATATATTCTGGGTCCTTATGAATAGGAAAGACGAATAAGCGATTTCGGTCTGTCCATATGATGTACGTGAAATCGGTTTTCCGAAGCTCTCAGGTCTTGGACTGGTGTATCTGAAGTGGCCCAACTTAGATTGGTGTTGAGCAGACAGTTTCAGATCTGGAAAACTTAAACTTTATTTTGCCATATAAAAGTAAGTACCGAAAATTAATTATTAATTTTTTTATTAAATAAACTTATTTTATACCTCAAGAAGAATAAGATTGGTATTTCGAATTAAAAAAAAAATAAAAAATTAAAAATACATTTCCAGGGTTCGAAAACGTTAACTTTTTTTTCTTATACAGAAGTAACTTAGTAAAACAAATTTATCCTTTTTTCTATAAATTAAACATATCTTATATTCTTAAAAGAAGGAGATTTGTGAAAGAAATCAGAAAAATCGAAAAGGATGATTCCAGGGTTGGGAAACTTACACTTTTTGTGATACATAAAAATAACCAAGTCTAACTCATTTTTATTTTTTATTAAATAAACTTATTTTATACTTCAGTACGAATTAAATTGGTATTTTGAATTAAAAAAAGTAAAAAAATTAAAGAAACGTTTTCAGGGTTGGAAAACTTTAACTTTTTTTTATAAAAAAGTAACCTACTTAAACTAATTTATTATTTTTATATATAAATTAAACATATCTTATAATCTCAAAAGAAATAAATTGGTGTAAGAAATCATAAGACTATAAAAGGATGATTCCAGGGTTGGGAAACTTACACTTTTTATGATAAAAGTTAGAAGTGCTAATTATTTTTTTTCTTTTTCTTTATAAATAAGATATATTTTATATTTTGGAAAGAAAAGTTTGGTATAGAGAGTAGAAAATTAAAAACCACAAGTCCAGAGCTGAAAAATTTTAGTTTTTTTATATTAAAATAACTAAATAAAACTAATTTTTTATTTTATATAATTTTTTATATATACTTTATACTTAATTTATTTTATATACTTTTTAAATAACTAGATAGGTATTAGGAGTCAGTTAAATTTAATTAGATGATTGCAGGGTTGGAAAATTAATTTTTTGTTTGTATATGAAAGTAAAAATTAATAACTGAAATTTATTTGCTGGTGGTTTAGCATGTCTATATACGTATTTCATTGGCGCTTGAACCAAATCCTCAGTAGACTTCAACCACAAATTTTGAACAGTCACAAACCTCTTACTTTATGCACAGACTTTCAAAAACAATAATGTAACTACATATACATACATACATACGTACTTCAGTAAAGGGTATATAAGATTCGGCACAGTCGAATATAGCACTCAAGGCAGATCAATCAGGTATTACTACAACAAATATTACAACAGCAATAACCACATGTACTTTTTTGGTATAAATTACATTCTTTCTTTTCAAAACAGGGTAGCATCGTCAGATTGTATGCGTCATATTGAAAATGTGAAACACCATACAAAACTGAATATTCGTTAGGTGTTTATGGATACACAAAAAAAAGTATGTTTTTAGGCTTATACCTACAGAATCCAAATTTGACATTTGAATTGGTATAATGACATTAGTCACCCGGCTTAG
Organism: Tachina fera; assembly: GCA_905220375.1. NCBI lineage: Eukaryota > Metazoa > Arthropoda > Insecta > Diptera > Tachinidae > Tachina > Tachina fera. The sequence continues at coordinate 86,378,102 of LR999963.1, read as the reverse complement.
TACTGCCACCTAATAAATGCCCCTTGATAGCACTCTTCTTTATTATTCAATTTGATTTCGTGCGTGTTGTGCAGTTTCGTCTTTATAAAATTTTTCACATGCATGTTTCGTACGTGTCGGAAATGTTGGTATTCGTGTTCGGGTCGTGTCGCGCCCATCTCTAATATGTAGTTCATTTGAACTATTTTTTCCAATAAGATAAGAGTTTTTGAAATATATAAATAAATTACATTTTTATCTCTCAAGTATGAATAACTCGATGGATGAAACCAAATAATTGTAATTTAAACCAGTTATGAACTTCTCTTAAGTACGTATAATAAATCAAAACAAATATTACACGACATCTAAGAGTCATATGGGCCTGTGGCTATGACGTCACGATAATTTTTAGAAATGTTTTAGAAAAGCCAGTCAAATGGTAAAGAAATTTACTGATAACTTTTGGGTGACTATACTGAAATTTTTGAACATAAGCACTTACTACACTTAAGGGCCAAATGTTATATGCTTATGCTGGTTAAAGCAACTCTGCGATTACATATGCATAAGTAAATGTGTACAACTGTAATGTACTTAAGGTTGCTATAGTGTAATTTATAAAAAGAGGACAGCAGAGGGGAACATCTGCTTAAAAAAAGTAGGACTAAAAAATAAACCAAATAGATTTTTTTTTGCAATAGTATTACTACCAATAAAATCTTAAATATATATCGATATGGTGTTCCGTAAGAATGGTCTCGCACCATTTTACAAGGAATATTGGATCTTTTTACCCACCACCACCATGTACATCAAATTGTACATTTATAAGTACATACATATTTATTTACAAATTTGAGAGTATGTATATGCAGACATAAACGCTAATAAATAAATGCTAGAAACATTTTTTTAAACTTGTAATTTTATCGTTAATGCTTTTAAAAAAGGCTTGTAGTAGTTCTTCATCAACTGGTAACCCTAAAGCTATTTAAAGTTCAAATAATTACACATCAAATATATATAATGGTAGGGCTACCAATTTCGAATTGGTTAAAATGTCTTATTTGTTCATATAATAACGATTTTGAAGTCCCGCTTAAAGTTTCAGCTTAAGTTTTTTATAAATACCATTTGTCGAGCAATGTAAAAGCGAAAAAAATCATCAAAAAGTAGGACTTTCCTGGACACAAATTTTTTCCGAGGACAGAGATCCTAAAAAGAGGACAGTTTTCGGGAAAAATAGGATGGATAACAACCCTAACTTTAGAAACTTTGCCATTTGCTCAGGCAAACAGCGAGGCTGATATATTTTGCTTAAGGAATCAGCTGTTTTGTAGATTGTGTATTTAAAGTTATTAAAGAAAATAAAAAAATGTGATGGATGCTGAAAATATCGTTGTTCATATCGTTCTTATACAATTTTAGATACTTTCCTTTTTTATCAAATCACCACATCTGTGATCGTATCGACAATCGTAGGAAAACAAATTAAGTGATACGTCAATCGTATAAGCTCCATGGGATTTCAGTACGTTCACGTACGTACATATATCATAATCCAAAAATTGTACTTCTACTTGACGAGTTGTACGTTCATGGAAGTGACGATTCGATCCCTGGTCTTAACGTTAACATCATAAAGAGCTGATTTTACGTTCACACCAAAAGTTTGATAAATTCCAGATTTAAACAACAGGTTGTCTAATAAATATGTTCAAAATAAAATAAATCTCATTCATAAGACGTAGCTGTTGAGCTCCACTGTTGTGAAGTTATTGGCCCCAAAAGTTTCTTCTTAGAAACGGCTTGATGGATGTACTGCAAAATGAACAGCTTATGAATGTAAACAATTGAAAATGATAAAAAGAGGAACAAAGAAAATAATGTTTAATTATTATCACATTTAATTTGGCTTAAAAAGCGATACGAAATCATAATATAGAAACACATGAAGTTCGAAGAATAATAATTAAAAATTAACTAAAATTAGTAGCCTGTGGGCCTGTGGCAAAAATTAAATAAATATACTTAATAGTAACAAACCAAAAAAGTTTATCGTAAGTAAAACAAATATAAGCAAATTAACTAACATGTGCATAATTAGTTTAAGAATAAACGACAATGGAAAGACTGCTGTAAATTAGAGATGGTAAATTTTAGCTTTCATTACAAAAAGCTTTCAGCAAATTGAAATACGATGAATCAAAGCAATTCACATTTTCCATTTGCATAAAAGTTGCGTATATAAAGCAGAAATCTACAACAATTGATACCACACACAGTGGACCAAACACAAAAAAAAGCTGATGATGAAGGTTTAGTGGCCTTCCAAAACAGTTAGTTGTTCCATTCAACTATGTGTTAGTCAGAATATTTATACCTAACTTTGATGTTATTTGCTCATTAATAATTATCACATGTAATTTGGCTTAAAAAGCGATACGAACTTTAGCCCATTAAAATCATAAATATGAAAATAATTTAGATTGGCTAAAAGTAAATTAGGTTGGCTAAAAGGTATGTACAACACAGAATTACATATTCTGAAGTCAGCAGCACAGGACTCTTCCATTCTTACAATAAAATTTACTCCACAAAATAAATATTTTGTTTTCACAACACTGCAATAAAAAGAAAGACTTGCGCCTATAGTATTTATAAATATGTAAATAAATATGTAATATACAATATAAATAGACACCATAATAATCATACATATGAACATATGTTTGATGAAATTAGTAATTTAATTTAAGTCCTTTATTTCGCTCTTTATCGCATTTTAAAGGTAAAATTTTAACATTTAAGAAATTTATTATTCGACATATTGTCATAATTATATTTTAATTTGAAATTTATTTGCTGGTGGTTTTAGCTTGGTCTATATACGTATTTCATTGGCGCTTGAACCAAATCATCAGTAGACTTTCAAAGCCTACTAAGCTTATTTTGTCTTTGTGATTTTCAAAAATATTATTATTCTATGAATTCTCATATATTTTTTTAAAGTCTGTGCATAAAGTAAGAGGTTTGTGACTGTTAAAAATTTGTGGTTGAAGTCTACTGATGATTTGGTTCAAGCGCCAATGAAATACGTATATAGACCAAGCTAAACCACCAGCAAATAAATTTCAAATTAAAAGGTAAAATTTTAATTTCAAATGTAAAACACCTAACAAAGCGGCGTTGCATTATAGTATAAACGATAGATGTATGTCAGTCACATTGTATAATTTCACTTCGCAGAAATCAATAAAAATATTTTCGTTGTTTTCCAAGCATTAATAGGAAAACAGCATCTTTATTTTTATACCCTTTACCAAAAATGGAAAAGGTTATATATAGTAGGTTTATCATTCCGCGTGTAATTTCCACAATATGATTATGCGACCCATAAAGTGTATATATTCTGGGTCCTTATGCATAGGGATGACGAATAAGCTATGTCCGTGTGGCCGTCTGTCCGTCCATCCGTCTGATGTATGTGAAATCGGTTTTCCGAAGCTCCCAGAAAAACTAGAGCCTTCGGTATTGGACTGGTCTATGAGAAGTGGTCCAGCTTAGATTGGTATTAAAAATCAGCAAAAAAAAGTGCGTCCGCCCGGCACTGTGGGGTTTTGGTACCAAAAATGGGAATTAATTGCAAGATTAAATTTATTAGAACCGAATAATTTTTTGTAGTCGATAAAAGTACACAACATTCTACATCACTAGTGCGAAAATTTTGTTTTTGACAACAACCGTTATGTCACTATAAAATTTTAAGGCCCAACTATAACATGAATATGCTGGCTTAAGGTAATGCCAGAATTGAAAGATAAGTCTGTCAAGTACATACTTAAGCAATTCAGATGTGACTTTTAGGTGGCCACAATGTACTTACATGCACTTAAGTATTCTTTAGCCACAGTTGCACATATAGGTATTGTTAAATTTTTTTAGTAATTTTGTTTCTTCTTATAACTACTAAACGAATGCAATTCAATCAAATTAACTTGTTGGAATGTCATAATCTATTAAAAATTCACGTATAATTATATCCACCACTTTATTACTTGTTTTATTTGTTTTGCCTACCAAAAAGTACAACAGTGAACATACATAAACAAACTCATGTGTATGCGTAAAACAAAGAATGAAAATAAAAGTTTTGCTTTCTTTTCTGAGTTTAAAATAAGAAAAAATAAAAAATATATAAAACCAATGAATATTTTCTGCTGCTGTTTGCTTAAGTTAAAAAAATGCAAAAACAGTGTTTTCCGTACGGAATGTGCGTTCAGTTTGGCACTTAGCTTAAGCAAATGACATTTAAGGAAACTTGACGAAAAGTTCCATAAGTACATTATAGTTTGCCACATACGTTTTACATGTAATCGCACAGTTGCTTAAGTTCGCTTATTCCTATTATAGTTGGGCCTTTAAACTTTGAGTTATTTGACGTTTTCCTCGCGTACAATATAAATGTTAACTTTTGGTGTTTTAATAATTAGTTTTGAGTGTTTTCTAAAGTGATAATTAAAAATATTTTAATGGAACCTTCAACCTTGGGTTTGTAAGATTAATTTATGTTTTTTGTTTTTATGTGTAATTTTTGTTATTATTTTTAATTAATTTTTACGCGTGAGCCTATAAATTAGTGGATTTCGGGAAATATGTCCACAAATAGTTGTGAATAAAGCCAAATTAAGAAAAAAATCTTTTTTTTTCCAAAAATATAAACGCTTTTGAAAATCTTTATGAAAAATTTATCTGCACTTTTTTGCACCTTTTAAAATAAAATTTTATTGTTAGACCTACACATGTACATATAACAAATTAACTTTTTATGAAAAGCAAAACAAACATTAGTATTATTATTATTTTTGCTTTCATGACAGCTTACATTTAATTTTAATGCATACATTACGCTGCAGGCACACGTTCAATAAATGGCTTTCAATTCCATTACGCATATTGAGTGTCAAAATTCCTTGAAATTGATGGCTGTGACACAAATTGATAATCAATTTTATTTTTTAAATGCCACCGACGAAGAAACAACTCAAATTTGTCGCTTCAATTAATGTGTGCAGCTGAAATTGAAAACTAAATTGCCATTTAAATGGATAGGTGAATTGGAAAGCAATCTAGTTTTCAATTCAATAAGTTTGATTGTGTTAGTGAAAAAAGTGTGAGTGTATTACAAATTGAATGGAATTAAAAGTCAAAAATTGAACGTGTGGTGCCCAAGTTAATAAAGAAAAAAAGTATAAATTTCGATCAATAGCGAAAATAGCGTAACTTACATATTTTACGAAATTGACTTTTTGATGCAGCATCTAACACATTTTTGTCTAATCTGTTAAAAATGTGGTCGATAAACTTAACGTAACTGACACAAAAAATCTATGCTAATATTTGATTCAAGTCTAGATAGTGAAGAAAATGCCAGTGATGATGATAATGATATTTATACCAATTATACAGATGATAGTAACTAATAATAGTAAAAAAAAATTGTAATAATAATTTGAAGCCTCTTACTATCATAGGTTTCTAGATAAAAGATTTTTTTTAATTCTTTTGTATGGGGAGTACCCCTACCACTGGGCCTCACCCGTCAGTTTTTCATCTAACGTCCTATGCTGTCTTAAAATTAACTTACAGTAAATTTGAAGCCTCTTAGTATCATAGGTTTCTAGATATGTGATTTTTTATCTGACTTTGTATGCTGTCTTGAAATTAACTCACAGTGAATTTGAATCCTCTTACTATAATAGGTTTCTAGATGGCTGATTTTTTTAAATTATTTTGTGTGGGGAGTACCCCTTCCTAAAGTCCTATTCCGCAAATTTTTTTGTCCAACCTCGAAAATCGCTCCCTTTATTGACCAAAAAATGTAAAACTATAAACAGGGAAAGTCACCAGCAATTAATTTCCATTTTAGCCATCGAAAACCCCAATGTGAGGCGGTTTCAGAGCTGGAAAGCTTAAACTTTATTTTGCCAAACAAAATAACTACTGAAAACTACTTATTAATATTTTTTATTAAATAAACTTATTTTGTACTTCAGTAAGAATTTTCACGCTTCGTAGTAAAGTATCCTTGTAAAATTAATAGTACTTTTAAAGATACTAAATTACAAGACCACAACAACAAAATACATTGAAACATAATTGTAATTGTACAATTTATAAAAAGCCATAATACTGATTAAAAATCTCAGAATTTCATTATTCGACATATTGTCATTAGTATATTCCAATTTGAAATTTATTAAGAATCAATAAATATCCCTACAAACATTTGGAAGATATCTTACCCAGATGATATAAATACAATATCTTATTTTTATTATTTGGAAGAAAATCATCAACGCAATACTTTTTTATATAAAAATATTTTCATTTCAGTGAAACTTTTTGAATGAAGAGTTCGAAACGTATTAGTTTTATATATATGTACATACAAATATACTTATATATTTTTCTTCCTTCAGGTAATTTAGCAAATTTGTGAAATTGTACTTTAGGTGATAATCTATCGTTACAAATAATTTATCTGCCTAAAGATAATCTGGCAATATCACAAATAATTCTATTAGATGATTATCTAGCAATATCACAGTTTTATTTTCTAGAAGTATTGCATTCGTATTTCTTCGAAGTATCTCCCTGGCCGCACAAACTCTCCCAAAGGGGGAAACTTCCGGAATACGAATATGATTGTTGCCGCAATAATAATTTTCTTATTCTTATTATTCTGTATTACTTTGCTTGTAGGTCTCTAAGGAATGCAAAAATTCGCAAAAAGTTTCTAACAGCGGGATGATGACAAAGTTTAATAATGTTTTAAAATCTTCAAAACTGTTAGGAAGCTAAAAGACACACAAAAAGCTGCTTTTATCGCGAACTTTGCAAAAAATCGCGAGAATTTGCAAAATTATGAATAAGCTAATATTGATTAAAAATCGCTAAAACTTTAACAAATGCAACAAATTCGCAAAAATCGCAAAAATTTACAAAAACATATAAACAGCGTGATGAAAACAAAGTCTAATATTTTTTAAAAATAGACAAAACTGTTTGGAGGCTGAAAGCATGAAAAAAGTCGCATTTATCGCAAAATTTGCAAAAAAAAATCGCAAAAGTTGCAAAATTTTAAACAAAACTACCAAAACTGTAAGGAATGCAAAAAAATCGCGAAAACGGCGGAAATTTGCAAAAACTTATTAACAGCGGGATGATAACAACAAAAAAAATGCAAAATGTCGATTTTATTGCGAACTTTGCAAAAAAATCGCGAAAATTTGCAGAATCGAAAGCAAGCGCTTAAAGTGATTAAAAATCGCGACACATTAATAATATAAAAAGTTTCGAAAAAAAATCTAAAAATCGCTTAACGTATTGAAAAAATAACTAAGCCTATAAATGGTAAAATTCGCAATGAAAATATAGAGAAATAAAGGGATTTGTATTTATATTTTTGAACAAATTATTTTATTTTTATAAATGTGAAATATTTGAAAGCGGCACCACTGTCAATATCACACTCTTACGTTTCTTCAATTTGGTCCACTGCATTTTGTACCAAAAACTCAACAATTTTATCTTTTTCCTTAAGTTAATTTTAATTATTATTTTTCGAACTTAATTTGTTTCTATATTTATGATTTGAACGGGCTAAAGTTCGTATCGCTTTTTAAGCCAAATTATATGAGATAATTATTAATGAACAAATAACATCAAAGTTAGTTGTAAATATTCTGACAACAACACATAGTGGAACGGAACAGCCAGCCGTTTTCGAAGGCCACTAAACCTTCATCATCAGCTTTCTTCTGTGTTGGTCCACTGTGTGTGGTGTCAGTTGATGTAGATTTCTGCCTTATATACGAAACTTTCTTGCAAATGGAATATGTGAATTGTTTTGATTCATCATATTTCAATTTGCTGAAACGTTTTTAGGCATTTACTTTACTAATTGTTTTGTTATTCTATAATTTCAAATAATGAAAAGAAAAATCAGCTCTTTCAAATTATTTACATTGACAAAAAAAGTCGTTTTAAAAAACTACGAAGCGCGAAATCCGCTAGTATGAATAAAATTGGTATTTATAATTTAAATATACAATTTATAATTTCTTATACAAATATATAAATTAAACATATCTTATATTTATAAAAGAAAGAGATTGATGAAAGAAATCAGAAAAATCAAAGAATGATTCCATGGTTGGAAAACTTAAAATTTTTGTGATATGTAAAATTAACTATCGTATACTAATATATTATTTATTTTTATTAAATAAACTTACTTTATACTTCACTACGAATAAAGCTGGTATATCAAATTAAAAAAAAATTAAAAAATTAAAAAGACGTTTCCAGGGTAAACTTTAACTTTTTTTAATACAAAAGTAATTTACTAAAACTAATTTTTCCTTGTTTTCTATAAATTATACATATCTTATTTTCTTAAAAGAAAGAGATTGATGTAAGAAATCTGGAAAATCAAAAAGGATGATTCCATGGTTGGGAAACTTACACTCTTTGTGATTTAAAAAATTAACTACTATACTTCAGTATGAATAAAATTGGTATTTTAAATTATAAAAAAAAATAAAAATACGTTTCCAGGGTTGGAAAACTTAAACTTTTTTTAATACAAAGTAAATAACTAAAACTAATTTTCCCTTTTGCTCTATAAATTAAACACATCTTATTTTCTTATTTTGTTTTTGTTTTCATATAACTAAGCTACAGATAATTTCTTGTCGACATCGTGGCCAGGCCGTTAAAAGAAAGAGATTAGAGTAAGAAATCAGGAAAATCAAAAAGGATGATTCCAAGGTTGGGAAACTTTAAGTTTTTGTGATATATAAAAGTAGCTAGGTCTTATTAATTTTTTTTCTTTATGAATTACATATATATTTCACGTTTTGGATAGAAAAGTTTGGTGTAATAATAATAATAATAATAATAATAATAATAATAATAATAATAATAAGAATAATAATAATAATAATAATAATAATAATAATAATAAATATAATAATAATAATAATAATAATAATAATAATAATAATAATAATAATAATAATAATAATAATAATAATAATATTAATTTATATATATTTTTTAAGAACTACTAGATTGGTATAAGGAATCAGAAAAATCTAAAAGGATGATTCCAGGGTTGGAAAATTAAATTTTTTTATATAAAAGTTAGTAGGTCAATTTATATTTTTTTTTTGGTTTAGAAAGTTATAAAAATAAAAAACTTCTACTAACTAACTAAACTTTAGTAAGCTTCAGACCTGGAAAACTTAAGCTTTTCCTGGTAAATAAAACTAATTAAATAAAACTATTTCTTTGGTAATTAAATATATTGCATATTTTAGAAAGAAAGAAATCACAGACTATTTTTTCAGGAACCGTGAGAGCTACGGATTTGAAATTTGGTCGCTATAACATCAAATATATGAAAGTTAAAAATTAAAGGGTGTTCCAAAACGAGTAACGAAAAATGTTAAAATCCCATGTAATATACATACAATACATAAAATTTTATGTACTAGTGATGCACGAAGATTCGTATTCGTATTCGAGTTGTCGAATATTCAGCCATTTTCAGGCGGATGCGAATACGCATACGAATATTTTTCCAAACAAATTAAATAAATAAGTGCGTATTTCCTAAACGAAATTTAAATAAATGATTAAAAATTTTAGTTTGTACAAATACATTAATTTTTTTATAGAAATTTGTGCTTTGTAAAATTTTCAAATATTATTCAATGACGATCATTAAAATTTTGGGTACTTTTTATTAACTTTAAAGTACGCCAACAAGAGTGTGAAGTCCTTTTTCATAACAAATTTTTAATATTTCATATTGCATATAATATTCGTATTCGTATTAGCGAATATCGTTTCAAATATTCGTATTCGTATTCGCGAATATCGTTTGAAATATTCGTATTCGTTTTCGCGAATATCAAAAATTGACATTCGTTACATCACTAGTATGTACATATGTGTATAGACACTTGAAATTTGTAAAATTTTGTGTATTTTTATACAGACTACAAAAATTAACACTAAAATTTAAAAAAAAATTTAAATTAAAGGGTGTTCTATCAGTCAATGTAATTTTGACAACTTGCTGTATCTTGGAAACCGTAAGAGGCAAAGTCTTGAAATTTTCAAAAACGGTAAATCAAAAAAATCAAAAGTTAAAAAATCGCCAAAAATCCGAAAAAATCGCCAAAACGAAAAAAGCACCAAATTGAAAAATAATTTAGCTCTAAAAAAAATCACCAAAATTAAAAAAAAAATGCTAAAATAAAAAAAATCGCCAAAATAAAAAAACGCCAAATAAATGCACTTTGGTAATGGGTATATAAGATTCGGCACAGTCGCATATGGCAATCTTACTTTATTTTAATGTGTTAGCTCAATATTAATTTTACAAACAGGCAAAATTATGCCATTTGATTCGAAATCCTACAAAACTCTGTTATGCATAACTTAAGGATTAAACTATGTTACTATTATATTAACATTACAATATACAATCATATATCATTTACATCATATTTTGCCCAAAAATATTGTTTTTCGTTTAAATTTATTTTAATAAAAAAAATTCTCAAAAGTTCTAAAATGTTTTATTAATATGCTCTGGTCTAAAAACACCAAATTGCGGCATTGCAATATACGGGCATGCTCTAACACTCGCATATCGCATAAAATATGAGATTATGACATGAACTTGCAAGAGAGGTGGTCTGCAAATCGCAATCGGAAGACTCTTGGCGAGTTCAAATAACAACATTATACTGAAGTGAACTACAGTTAGGTCTAGATTGTCCGTAATGGTCGGGACCGGAAGCATTCTGAACAGTCGAGTTTCCCAGTTAATCGAGTAACAGCTTTTATTGTTTTTTTAATATATTTATTCATATTTTTGTATTTATTTACACATCTTTGTATAATTAATTAATTAAGCCTAAACGAAACTTTAAATAAACATTTAAACGATTAATAAATGAAATTAAACATGTTTTCTTTTTATTTTCATCAAAAACAGTTACAGTTTCGCAAAATTTTTATTATAAAATTGAAATTTACAAAATGTTTTTTGTTTTGTAAATTTTTTTTTGCATTGTTTACTTCCCAGTGAAAAAAAATGGAAGTCATTCTAGTGAAACTACATTTTCATTGCTTCCAAAAAATCGATATTTTTACTTTGCCGAGAGTGAGCTAAAAACTATATAGAAGCTTATTTTAGTCATACAAAACCTTGTAACTCCTCCATAGTGTTGTAAAATACTCACCAGAGTTTAAAAAAATCATTTTTTTAAGAAATTTATGAACTAATTTTAGTCTAAAATTTAAAAGTTATTTGCTTAAATTTACATGAAAACACTGTTTAGGGGTTAAATTCGTATAAAAAGAAACGAATTGTTAAAATAGGTAACTACTTACAACTTTTCCTAGATGAAAATATTATCATAGAACACAAAAAAGGGAATTTTTCTTAATATCGCTTCCAATTCAGTGACCAGGCATCAAAAAAGAGAACTTCTTGCAATGACAACCAGATGTAAAAATCATTAGATCCGATAGAAATTTTCACTACTTCCAGATCGCTAACTCTACATTTTCATGGCTTTTTTGGAGTCTTTTTTTTTTTGCTGGGCTTATACACCAACGATTTCAACAAACAGCTGACCTTAATCAATCGAGTTTGGCCTTCGAAACTTTGCGTCCTACTCGGAGTGGTTCATTGATTTACCAACATACTATTATAGTATGTTTAAGCAAATCATCTTAATTTATACTTGATTTGCCATACATTTAACATATGTATAAATCACCTCAAAGTAGTTGATTTATTTTAAATCATTTCATTTCTATGCAACCCTGCATAGAAATTCACATTAAAACTGCTGCGGCTGCGGTCACTCATAAGCTCGATGGAAACTCTTTACTTAAGCCTACAAATCAACTCGGTGGAAACATAGTATAACTGTGTAGTTGAACTACGTTTTTAACCACGCTGCTGAATTTAAAAAAGTAGATTCAATAACATCACGGGCAAATGGTACTTTGTGAAACAAAAATTTTGCAAGTTTACTTTATAATTTTTAATTTAATAAAAATAAATCAAATATAAACCTCAACTCTTCTTCAAATAAACCACTGTGCCCTATCACTATTATAACCCACTTCACTTTTGTTGTCTTGTTTAATCTTATTTTTAAATTAAATTGCACATATGTGTATATATGGTATAAAAATAATATTTTTCTGTGATAAAGTCCATATTAATCTTTTTCTGAATAGCTATTCGAAGCACAGTATTCATTTTAAAATCTAGATCTGACTTTTAGTGATAACGAATTTTAATTATTTCTTTTCTTTTTAAGCTTTTAAAAGTAAATATTTATCACTTACTTTTAACATTTGTTATCTCATAGTATTCCAAAATTCTTTGTATTATCAGTGCGAGGAAATTGTTTATTTTATTAAAATATATTAATTTTTATTATTTAGGGGATTAGCGATAATTGTTCCCCTTAAAAATTTTAAGATTTCCTACTGTGGTGAGCTGCAACAGTGACAGTTCTCAAATTTGGCGTATTTGTGAATTACTTTAAAAACAAAGTGAATATTCGGATAGAAATGGATGGAATGGGAGAGGCGGTAGTTTTATTACTTTGAATACAAACTGCATATTCTAAACAAAAACCTGGCGCAATAGAATCAATAGTCAATACAAATAATTCTAGCAAAAACAGACGTACAGTCGGACAAACAGACGAACATTGAGGCTGAAATCTAAAAAATGGCACCAATCCGGATTTGATTCACTTCAAATGCAACAACAAATTTTCATATCATTTCATAATGCCATTGATTTGTAGTGAGACTATCAACAAAATATGTAAATTGGTTAATTTTAATTATTATTTTTCGAACTTAATTTGTTTCTATATTTATGATTTGAACGGGCTAAAGTCAACAAAATATGTAAATTGGAATTTTGTGAGCAATAAAATAAAAAAGCGGAGTTCTGAAAGAGCAAACATATATAAATAAAACTTAAAAAAAATTAAACCGACTTCAAAAATAAGCACTAAAATGCTAAAAATAAAAAATAAGCACTAAAATGCTAAAAATAATATTGATCTAGTTAAATAAAATATTTTTACATATTTTACCTCTAGGGTTGTTTGAAGTTGGTGCCAGCTATATTGGTAACTAAGCACATGCATATGTACATACATATGTATATGTATGTATATAAAAAGTTCTTGCAATTTTTTTACCGGTCATGTTCCTATGTGCTTAGTATCTGTATTTACTGGCACCACCTTCCAACAACACTATAGGTAACATATTATAGATCAATATTATTTTTAGCTTCTTAGTGCTTATTTTTGAAGTCGGTTTAATTTTTTTAAGTTTTATTTTTAGCGTTTTAGTGAAATATATTATTAAATTTCATAGAGCGGGGCTACGCCCACTTTTTTAACACAAGATTGTACAGGGTGGCCCAGAAAGACCGAAGTGGTGTGAAATCCTAATAACTTTTTATTTAAGACATATTTTTTTAGTTTTTTGTTTTTTAAATACATTAAATTTATAGGGAATATTTTAAGGTTAGTTATTAAAAATTATATCCCGCAAGTGGTGGCCATTTTCTGCTTCGCACAAATGTGCTCTTTTCAACACATTTTCCATGACCTTTCGCAAAACTTCCGGTGTTATGTTGTTAATTTCGTCTCGAATATTGGTTTTTAATTCCTCAATAGTCCTAGGCTTATTAACATAAACTTTCCCTTTTAAATAACTCCAAAGGAAACAGTCTGGAGCAGTTAAATCCGGGGAACGCGGAGGCTAATTAAAATTGCTTCTACGCGAAATTATTTTTTCACCAAAGATGTCGAGTAAAAGAGCCATTGTGGCCCTCGAAGTGTGCGCTGTGGCTCCATCCTGTTGGAACCATATTTGCGGATGGTTTTCCACGGCTGGCCTTACAAAATTTTCCAACATGGCCCGATATCGATCACCATTGATGGAAATGGCGACACCTCGCTCATTTTCAAAAAAATATGGGCCAATGATCCTTTCTGAAGAAACACCGCATCAAACAGTATACTTAACTGGGTGTAATTGTCGTTGATGAAGTACTCTCGGGTTTTCAATATCCCATATCCTAAAGTTTTGTTTGTTAACGAGCTCATTTAATTGGAAATGGGCTTCGTCACTCAAAACTAAGTTATGAATAATGGAAATGGAAAGAACACATTTGTGCGAAGCAGAAAATGTCCACCACTTGCGGGATATCATTTTTAATAACTAATCTAAAAATATTCCCTATAAATTTACTGCATTTAAAAAACAAAAAATTAAAAAAATATGTCTTAAATAAAAAGTTATAAGGAACTCACACCACTTCGGTCTTTCTGGGCCACCCTGTATATTTTTAAGAGTTCAAGGTGTGTGCCAAGTTTCGTAAATATTGGTTAAGTACAAGCAGGTGAAATATTATACTAAAATTTAATAGTCGTGCCCGACCGCTTTTTTGAACGCAACATTGTGCCTTTATTTAAGCTTAGGCTATGTGCCAAGTTTCACAAAAATCGGTGAAATAGAAGGTTGTGAAATATTATATAAAATTTTAATGGGCTGACCCGCCCATTTTTTCAAACGAATGTGTCTATTTTAGAGTTCAAGGTGTGTGGTAAGTTTCGTACAATTCGGTTAAGTAGAACCAATACATTTTAATGGGCGTAGCCCCGCCCATTTTTTCAACTTTAAATTGAATATATATGAAATTTTTGCAATTGGTCACAAATGTACAGAGTTAGGAAGCTACACACCTAAAAAAAAGTTGAGACGAATTGTTAACCTCCTTCTTTTTTTTAGGTCGGTTAATGAAGTCGGTTAAAAAATAGAGACGAATTATTAACCTCCTTCTTTTTTGAAGTCGGTTAATGAAGTTGGTTAAAAAATAAAAATACATATGTGCCCTTAATTATGAAAGTGATCTAAGTCATATATTTCTTTCATCGATATACAGGGTGGCCCAGAAAGACCGAAGTGGTGTAAATTCCTTATAACTTTTTATTTAAGACATATTTTTTTAATTTTTTGTTTTTTAAATACAGTAAATTTATAGGGAATATTTTTAGATTAGTTGTTAAAAATGATATCCCGCAAGTGGAGGCCATTTTCTGCATCGCACAAATGATCTCTTTTCAACACATTTTCCATGACCTTTCGCAAAACTTCCGGTGTTATGTTGTTAATTTCGTCTGGAATATTGGTTTTTAATTCCTCAATAGTCCTAGGCTTATTAACATAAACTTTCCCTTTTAAATAACTCCAAAGGAAACAGTCTGGAGCGGTTAAATCCGGGGAACGCGGAGGCCAATTAAAATTGCTTCTACGCGAATTTATTCTTTCCCCAAAGATGTCGCGTAAAATAGCCATTGTGGCCCTCGGAGTGTGCGCTGTGGCTCCATCCTGTTGGAACCATATTTGCGGATAGTATTCCACGGCTGGCCTTACAAAATTTTCCAACATGGCCCGATATCGATCACCATTGATGGAAATGGCGACATCTCTTTCATTTTCCAAAAAATATGGGCCAATGATCCTTTCTGAAGAAACACCGCACCAAACAGTACACTTAACTGGGTGTAATTGTCGTTGATGAAGTACTCTCGGGTTTTCCTTAGCCCATATCCTAAAGTTTTGCTTGTTAACAAACCCATTTAATTGGAAATGGGCTTCGTCACTCATAAATAAGTTATGAATAATGGAAATGGAAAGAGCACATTTGTGCGAAGCAGAAAATGGCCACCACTTGCGGGATACAATTTTTAATAACTAATCTAAAAATATTCCCTATAAATTTACTGTATTTAAAAAACAAAAAATTAAAAAAATATGTCTTAAATAAAAAGTTATAAGGAATTCACACCACTTCGGTCTTTCTGGGCCACCCTGTATATTTTTAAGAGTTCAAGGTGTGTGCCAAGTTTCGTAAATATTGGTTAAGTACAAGCAGGTGAAATATTATACTAAAATTTAATAGTCGTGCCCGACCGCTTTTTTGAACGCAACATTGTGCCTTTATTTAAGCTTAGGCTATGTGCCAAGTTTCACAAAAATCGGTGAAATAGAAGGTTGTGAAATATTATATAAAATTTTAATGGGCTGACCCGCCCATTTTTTCAAACGAATGTGTCTATTTTAGAGTTCAAGGTGTGTGGTAAGTTTCGTACAATTCGGTTAAGTAGAACCAATACATTTTAATGGGCGTAGCCCCGCCCATTTTTTCAACTTTAAATTGAATATATATGAAATTTTTGCAATTGGTCACAAATGTACAGAGTTAGGAAGCTACACACCTAAAAAAAAGTTGAGACGAATTGTTAACCTCCTTCTTTTTTTTAGGTCGGTTAATGAAGTCGGTTAAAAAATAGAGACGAATTATTAACCTCCTTCTTTTTTGAAGTCGGTTAATGAAGTTGGTTAAAAAATAAAAATACATATGTGCCCTTAATTATGAAAGTGATCTAAGTCATATATTTCTTTCATCGATATATTTAGTAGATTAGATTTGAACAAAGCGAAAAATATATTTACATTATGAAAAATTTTAATATAAATTTATTTTACATTTATTAAATATTTATTGAAGATTTTTTTAAGATTTCTTTGCATATGACTAAGACCACTTTCATAATTAAGGGCACATATGTACTAATGAATTGATAGCCATTCTCTAGGTCTGGTTAATAAACAAAAACAATTAAAACACCACAAAAATTTAGAATATTAAAAAACAAGAAGAATTAGATTAAATTTTAAGTAAACTCTACGAACCCAACAAATATGCTTTCTTAAATTCCACCGCAGACAAAGTTGCGTATAAAAGCTAGTCTAAAATAATAAGGGAAGTTCATTTAACCAACATAACTAGTTAATTTTACTGTAACTAAAGTTCGAGAGATATTTACTTGTTTTGATGGTTAAGCACTGTATACATGTATTTCGTTCTTGCTTCAGGAACTCATCAGTGGACTTAGACAAGCCACAGTTTTTTAAATAAGCTCAAAACCTAAAAAGTTCAAAATCCTCAAACAAAATTCTTTACATATTGACGGTGCTTAACCATTAAAACAAGCTAAAATTCCTAATCCGTTAAAAATTTAATGTCAAATTAATAAATGTACTTGGGTACTTTTTATATGCAAGTAAAGTTTTTTTACAATTTCAAAAGAAAAAAATGTTGTCTGGATAATCTAATAACTAAGCTAGCTAGCTAGAAATGAAATTTACTATTTTCTTGACCAATCCAACTAATAAGCACGGTTGAGCAAACTAGAGTAATATAACATACTTCAGCAGTTAATCTGACTGCAAATAAAACTTGTTCGATTGGCCAAACTATTGCTCAATTCACAATCTATTGTAAGTGTAGTAGGTCGTTAAGCTGTACAATAGTTGTAAAGTCTTGTAGGTAATTTCCATAGAAAAGTTTGCTACGACACCTACAACATTTTTCCCTTTGTTTGATGAATGTCGTAGAATGGCATCAGGAATGCATATGCTTATAAAGGTGCTAATGTTTTTTAATTAAATTTACCTTAATTTTTCTTTATTAAATTAATAAATATTATTTTATTATTATATTATTAATTCGCGAAATGACGAAAATTGGCAAAATGATAACAAAGGCAGGATGATAACAAAGTCTAATAATGTTTTAAATCCTTCAAAATTTTTAGGACGCTAAAAAAACGCAAAAAGCCGCTTTTATTGCGATCTTTGCAAAAAATCGCGAAAATTGGCAAAATCTTAAACAAAACATAACATAGATTAAAAATCGCTAAAACTGTAAGGAATGCAAAAAATTCGGCGAGAATCGCAAAAATTACGTAAATTTGCAAAAACTTATTAACAGCAGGATGATATTTTTTTTAAATCGGCAAAACTGCCAAGAATCTGAAGACATGTAAAAATTCGCTTTCATCGCGATCTTTGCAAAAAATTGCGAGAAGTTGCAAAATTTTAAACAAGCCATAATATTGATTTAAAGTCGCCAGAAATGTAATGAATGCAAATAAAAATCGCGAAAATTCTCAAAAAGCTATTAATAGCGGGATGATAACAAAGTCTTATATTTTTTAAAAATCCGCAGAACTGTTAGGAAACTGAAAGCATGCAAAAAATCGCTTTTATCGCGAAGTGTGCAAAAATTCGCAAGAAGTTGCAAAATCGGAAGCAAGCTGGAATAAAAGTGATTGTCTACTTCAGAATAGGCTGAAATTTTTTGATTTTTTATGAAGTTGTAATTTTCCTTATTTTTTAATCACCTGGGGCAAATCATCGCATTCGAAATCGAGTACTTTGTCTTCGAAATGTTGTTAACGTGGATCACGGCAATCGTTAACGAAACGTATCTACTCGAAGTTGCACTCGATTGGTAGTCTACTATCGAAAACAAGTAAATAAACTCTTAGCTTTTTGCCGCGAAACAAACCAAAGAAACAAAACAAAAAAAAGAAAGAAGTACATATGTAATCAAAATATAAGTATTTTCCGGATATTTTCGAACAATTAGTTTAGAAAATATAATTTCATTTAATTTTAATTGTTTTTAAGGAAAGTGAATATCAATACAAAAATTGTCCAATAGGCAGTGCAAAAAAATAAATAAGTGAAAAATCATTTCCAGAACAAATACAAATAAAGTTTTGTTTTTCGTTTTGTTTTTCTTATTGTCTTATGCTAACAGCAATGTAAAAAATGGTAGTAGGTAACATAAAATATACCGTGATCCAAAAAAGTGTAGCCATCGAAATAATTCTGTACACGAACGTGATTTGCCCCCTGAATCCACCATAAGCATTTCGGCAGTATATTTTTCGCATAATGACGAATTTTTTTTTATTTTTATACCCTTTACTAAAAATGGTAAAAGGGTATAAATAGGTTTTTCATTCCGTGTGTAATTTCTACAATATTAATAAGCGACACATAAAGTATATATATTCTGGATCCTTATGCATAGGGAAGACGAACAAGCGATGTACGTCTGTCCCTCTGTCTGTACGTGAAATTGGTTTTCCCAAGCTCCCAGAACAGCTAGAGAGTTCGTTCTTGAACTGATGTGTCAGAAATTTTCCGAAAATTAAAAATCATCAAAATCGGTCAGACGGTTTCAGAACTGGAAAACTCAAACTCTATTTTCCCATACAAAATAACTACCGAAAACTAGTTTTTATTACTTTTTTTATTAAATTAACCTATTTTATACTTCGGTATAAATAAAATTTGTGTTTTTAATTTAAAAAAAATTTTTACAAAATAAAAACATTAAAAGGACGTTTCCAGCGTTGGAAAACTCTAATATTTTTTCTTATAATTAAACATATTTTATGTTTTAGGAAAAAGGCTATTTTCTCAGGAACCGTAAGAGCTACGGATCTGAAATTTGGACAGTGTATGTAGAACTTTAGTCGCTACAACAGCAAATATATGAAAGTAAAAAATTAAAGGGTGGTCCAAAACGAGTGACGAAAACTTTTAAAATCCCATGTAATATGCATACAATTGTATGTACATATGTATATTGACATTTGAAATTTGTAAAATTACAGCCTGTTTGTAGAACACGACTCGTCGATAATAATCGCTAACATGTTAGCATTTTTCTTTTTTTGGTTTTTAGATCGCGACTGGTGACGATTTTAATTAAAAAACGTAACAACTCTCAATTTATTTGGGTTTGTGTAACACGGTTTGGCTCATTATAAATGTCAAGATGGGCGAATGAAAAATTATAATCGTGTTCAAAAAAGTGCACCAAAATGAATACACGTACACTCACATAAATTTTACATAGTTTCATAAATATCATAATTTTTCTTCTTCAAATAACAGCAGAAATTTTGAAGAACAATTGATTTTTTTATAAGAAAATAATAATAATATATATACAAATAATTTTTCATTCAATTGTCAATTGTGTTTTTTCAACACAAGAATTGGGTTACCGTTTTTTCAAGTTGAATTTATAATTTTCTATGAAAAAAGATAAATGAAAACAATTTCTGGACATGTTGGCAGCATAATGTTTTGACACAGGGTGGGGTATATAGGCGAATTAACGTAAGCTGCACGACAAAGTCGAGACGCGTTATACAAACGCTTTTCATTACGTAGTCGTCCATGAAATGGCTCGTCGTGAGTCGCCCTTGTCGCGTTCTACAAACAGGCTATTAGTGTATTTTTATATAGACTACAACATTTAACACTAAAATTAAAAAAAAATTAATTAAAGGGTGGTCCATCAGTTAATGCAATTTTGACTATGTAATTTTGACAAATTATTATATATTGGAAACTCTTAAAATTTTCAAAAACGGTAAAACTAAAAAATCCGCAAATTATAAAATCGCCACAAATTTAAAAAATCGCCAAAACGAAAAAAATCGCCAAAATTAAAAAAAACGCCAAAAACCGAAAAAATCGCCAAAATGAAAAAAAACGCCAAAAACCGAATCAAATCGCCAAAAATTTTAAAAAATCGCCAAAATGAGAAAAAATAGCCAAAATCAAAAAAATCTAAAAAACTAAAAGAAAGCCAAGAACCGAAAAAATCGAAATTCAAAAAAAAGTAATTTTTAGGCATTGAAGCTCAGTATCATATGCCCGAAAATTTACTATTAAAGTACCGACCTTAAAAATCATGTTGATCTGTGTTATTTGTTTCATTTAGTGCCGTGCGCCAGGCCAAGTTCCGGCCAATGTACGCAGTGTGTATATTTACAGGAAGCCCGAATGGCTCGAATAGCTGTTTTTACCCCCCTCATATGCAAAGTAACCCTGTAACCTCATATGCAAAGTTTGAAAATTTTATAATGAAAGTTCCGGAGATATGGAGGTGCAAAAAGTGCATATTTTAAGACATACTCACTGATTACTGACCACTGACACACTCATCAAATTGATGAAGCACTTCCGCTATAGCTAGAAAGCTGAAATTTGTTACACGAGTAGATCTAGGTAAGCAATGAACTAGAAAAATCTGAAAACCTGAAAATTTTAACCTGGGGAGGAGTAGTAGCCCATAAAAATTAAAATATGCGCTAGTTAGCTGAAATATGGTACACGAGTAGAACTAAGTGAGTACTCACCTAAAAAAATCTGAAAACCCGAAAATTTTAAACAAGGGTGATGGGCTACGCCCATAATGTTAAGAATTAAAAAAACATTTTTAAGGCGTTTCACTCAAGCGATTTTATTAAAATTTGGCACACATGTTGCAATAATACCAGGCTCTAAATTTTTATTGAAAAAAGTGGGCGTTAAGACGCCCATACAAATTGAGCGTCCTATTTCATGTGTTTCGGGTCAGCACATTTAAATGTACTATTTATGTATTTACTATTATCCCATAAGACTAAAAATTAAAATGTTCGCTAGTGAGCTGAAATTTGATAAACGAGTAGTTATAGATTAGAAAATTACTAGAAAAATCTGAAAAACCAAAAATTTTACCCAGAAGGACGGGGCTGCGCCCATAAGTCTCAGAATTTAAAAAACAAATCTAAGGCTTTAAACTCAAGCAATTTTATTGAAATTTGGCACACATGTTGCAATAATACCAGGCTCTAAATTTTTATTGAAAAAAGTGGGCGTTAACACGCCCATACAATTTAAGCTTCGTATTTCATATTTATATATTTATTACTATCCGTTTTTAACGAAACTCGACAGGAAAGATAACTAATGGCTACAGCAGGTATTGAGATTGAAAAAGCAGATTATCTAGAAATTATATAACACCTTTACGATTACAAATTTAGATAATGCATACCTATTGCAGTGATAGGTATTGTAACAAGCACGAACGTGGTAAAAATTTGTATCTCACTACTTTTGATGGCCGAAATTTTGGAAAGGAGCTTGGCTTTTTTTCACATTTATGTTTTTGTAAGGATCTTATTTACAAAAGGTGAGTGTTTAGAAATTATTATTCATACAAACAAAGAAGTATGTTCAGTGATCCTAAATTAAGTAAAACTTCAAAGTCTTTGGACATGACTATAAAAGAGTTTACTAGAGACTCTGGTACTCTAACTAGAGGGAATTATTAAGTTTTTATTTAATACATAATTTATTATAAGCCAATAGTACTGAGAGAGACAGTACAAAAAACGAAAGATAAGAAATTCAGAAATTAAGTTTTTTGCAGAATATTCGTCGCTGAGCTCTGTCATTATGAGCCAGATGATGATCCGCCATCAGAAGAAACTATCGATAGTAAAACAATAAATGTTCTAACAAACTTAACCGAATTAGTTTAAGAATTATTATGTGTGTTTTTGGTTTTACTAATAAAATGAAATTAATAAATAGGTCATGCAATTTTATTTGTAGAAAACACTTGATTATGGAAAAACTTTATTAATTGGTTAACCGGTTAATACCGAAATTAACCGATTGTTAACTGATTAAGCAAAAACCTCGATTAATTAATCGAGCGATTAACCGATTAAAGCAAAACCCCGATTAATTGAATACCCTTATAAATACTTAAAAGCTCTAAAGATACAGTACACAGCTGGACGCTCACGCCAACACCATCTAACGTTTTTTTCACTAGTGCTTATTTCGTGAATGGTAACACTTAGCTCATGTCTGATTTGACAGATAATTAGTTTTATCCTTCCGCTGAACGAGCCAACTGACCATCCAATGCGTTTTCGCTTCGCTAAGTGGGCCTGCGATCGACTTACAGAAGATGCCGATTTTGCCCAAAAAAAACATATTTTCAGATGAAGCTCATTTTGATCTTGGCGGGTATGTAAACAAGCAAAATTGTCGCATTTGGGGCACAGAAAACCCGCACGCATACATTGAAAAGCCGACGCACCCAAAACGAGTCACTGTTTGGTGCGGATTTTGGTCCAGAGACATAATTTCGAAAATGAGCAAGGGGTGGCCGTTACAGTCAATGGCGATCGTTATCGGGCCATGTTGAACGAATTTTTGTTCACAAAAATTGAAGAGGAGGATATTGGCAACATTTGGTTTCAACAAGACGGCGCTCTACATGCCACACAGCCGAAGTTTCAGTAGTTTTTTTTATAGTTTAAAAAAAAAAGTTATCTGGCGGACCCTTTATATAAAACATAATTTCCATGCTTGATTATTGCAAATTAGGAATATCTAAAAAATAACTAAACTTATCAAATCGCGATTGAAAGTAAACTTTCAAAATGTTAACACCAATATGGCTGCTATGGAAGTATATTATATTATATATTTATTGAATTTACTTTGACTTGTAAAGCTTAAATTGTTTCCACGAATAAAGGAGTTGATAAGGAACATAATATATTTTTTGGTTTTTCAAATGCATATAATGTTTGTTTCTTCTATGATGCACTAGCGAAAATTATAAGCAATACAAATTGTTGCACTAGCAACCATTTCATACTTTAATTTATAAGCCACCTCAATTCAATGTGCATATGTATTTCCAAAAACTGAGCTACTTACAAATCAAAATGTTTTTAGTGTTCATAAAAATATTTACTAGTTCTTGTTGTAAGTTTTGGAATTTGTATTTATTGTTATAGCGACACACTGCCCTTAAATGAAATCAAAACTCTAAGAACAATACAAAAATGCAAGAGAAATTAAATAAGTTTTTTTTAATGATTTAGCAAAGAAGTGATCAAATGCCAATATTTTTTTTATATCAAGCACTTGCAAAGGAATATTAAAAATTCCTAAAGTATTCAGTATACAACTTGAATAACCTTGTGACAGAAAACTAAAAAGACTTAGTTCAGATGCTCTGTAATAAACATATTTGTAAGATATTAAAGTCTGTCTCCTCGATAGTCAAATAGCAATACAAATTCATCATCCAGATTCAAACCAGAAGCCAATTAATATATTCTATACTGGATTATCATTATGGGCTCTTTATATATTTAAGCCCACGGATGAAGCAGAGAGAGACTGAACTGTTAACTTCTGTGAAAAACTCTGTTTGAATATGAAAAACCATTTATTTTAATTCTTTTTAAATACGTTTATACGGTCGTTTTATTTGCAAATAAAAATATTGCAAATAGAACCGCGAATTAATACAGATTGTCCGCCGGGATAGTATATTACTTTGTTTTGCCGCCATTTTGGTAAACATTAGTCTTGACAGTTCATATTTGGCAGTCGTAAAGTAGACACCTGGCAAATTTATTATGGAAAAATATTTGATAAATCAACGCATTTTAATCGCTAAAACATCTCGCCTATGACAAAACCGATTTTTGTCAAAAAATCATAATGAGTGACGAGGCACATTTTCATTTGTATGAATATGTGAATAAACAGAATAGTCGGTTCTGGGGTGTATAATAATGATGGCCCATAATGAACAAAATAATCACTTATTTATATCATGATGTGAAAGTCCCTATTTCAGTACTTTCCAGTTATTAATGAAATATATCTAGACAAAAAATTATTGATCATTTAAGGGAGATTTGAAAATAAAGGAGTGTGTCGTACTTTAATTTCCAATATATTAACTTTGGTTTTACATTTACTTAATTATAATTTTTCTTAATAAATTCAAGCATTTTCGCATATCCTGCAATATATATATATATATATATATATATATATATATATATATATATGCCAAAAAAAGGTACAAGTTTTATAATTTTGTTACAAAATTTAACTTATTTTTATTAGACCAAAAATACCCATTAACTTTTCAATACTCGCACCTTTAGACAAAAAGGAATATATCAAGTATTGAATATTTGTAGGCAAAAAATAACCAATTCAATTTTGAATACTTTGAGGCAAACAGTAATCCATTAACTTTTGGATGCTCGGAAGCAAAAAATAAATGATACCGTATACTTTTTTTAACTTCTCAAACAAAAATAATGGGTTATTCAGTAAAATTGTAAGTACTTTCGATTAAGAAGTACATACACTTTTCTGCATCCTAGTTAGCAAAGTATTTTGCTGGGAAATTATAAAAATTCAAAACTTCAAATGTAAACATATACATACATATATAGAAAGTTAAAAAGAATTATTAATTCTTCTCCAGGAATGAGACAAGCAAAGTGTTACTGTAACCATTTTCGTATCATGACATACGTGATTTTAACAGGTATGAATCAACTCAACTATTTATTCCCTTTGTAACATCTGTGTTCAACCTTTAATTATGCGCATTAAGAAAATTGCACAATTAATTGGATGGGGTATCACGTGATTACAAAATAAATTCAGTGAAGTGCGACTTTGACCCGCGCACGAAGGATTCCGTACGGGCACGAGATATGTAATTCAATACGAACAATATAAACTATAGTTTTGGCATTTTTTTCGTTTTTGGGTTTTTTCGGTTTTAAGCGTTTTTTTTTTAGTTTGGGGGTTTTTTGAATTTATTGGCGCTTTCTGAGTTTTGGCACTTTTTTACGTTTTGGTGATTTTTTTTTGTTTTTGAAATTTTTTTAATTTTGGCAATTTTTATTATTTTGGCGTTTTTTTTTATTTTGGCGATTTTTTTATTTTGGCGATTTTTTTAATTTTGGCGTTTTTTTCGTATAGATTCGTTTTGAGGATTTTTTTCGGTTTTTGGCGTTTATTTTAAATTTTGGCGATTTTTTTCGTTTTGGCGATTTTTTTTTTTTAAATTTGGTGATTTTTTTTTAATTTTGGCGATTTTTTTTCATTTTGGCGATTTTTTTTTCACATAAACAATTATTTTGGTTTTGACGCATTTTTCGCGTTTTGGCGATTTTTTTTCATTTAAACGATTTTTTCGAATTTGGCGATTTATTTTAGTGCTAGAATTTTTTTTTTAATTTTGTAGATTTTTTTCGATTTGGCGATTTTTTTTTAATTTTTGGCGATTTTTTTCAGGTTTTGGCGATTTTTTTCGGTTTGGCGATTTTATAATTTTCGGATTTTTTTAGTTTTACCGTTTTTGAAAATTTCAAGAGTTTACCTCTTACGGCCTCCAAGATATAGCAAGTTGTCAAAATTACATAGTCAAAATTTCATTAACTGATGGACCACCCTTTAATTTAAATTTTTTAATATTTTAATGTTTATTGTTGTAGTCTATATAAAAATACACTCATTTTACAAATTTCAAGTGTCAATTTACATATGTACATACAATTGTATGTATATTACATGAGATTTTAAAATTTTTCGTCACTCGTTTTGGAGCACCCTTTAATTTCTAATTCTCATGTATTTTTTGTTGTAGTGGCCAAGGATCTACATACTCTGTCCAAATTTCAGGTCCGTAGCTCTTACGGTTCCTGAGAAAATACCGTGTGACGGACAGACGGACAGCGTAGCGAAAACAATAGGGTTCCTTTTTTCACCTTTGGTGTACGGAACCCTAAAAATACAAACGAGTACATTATATAAAATTTTCAAAGTTATTTATTTTAATAAAGTACAAAAAAACAAAAATGAAATTTCTTTCATTGAAAAACATAAAACATATGTAAATAAAATTCAATACTGATTTCTTACAACTATCTTAACAGTTATTTATAAAAGAAATCGGTTAAAAATCAGTCAGACTCATGAGTAGGTTGTGATGTTCTGCATCCAGCACAGAGCAATAGAACATGCTGCTGACGAACACATTTAGCACATTTATTACATTTGGTTGAATCTTTTTTGTCGATTTTTCTTGGCCGTAAAGAGCACCGCCCACTTTATATGTCTTGATATATGTATGAACCTCGTCCTGTATATCCGGAATAAAAAATACTTGATATTTTATTATTCTTGACATATCCTTCTGACATGTCATTAAATACACTCTCCGAATCTTGTGACACAATCTCCTCTATGTCACTAACAACGTCGTTTTCTGAATCAGATCAGCAATATTCAACTCATCATCGAACACATCCATTTTCAAAATGGAACACAAAAAGTGGACAAATATAATAATTGTTACACAAAACTTTAAAAAACATAAAAGGGTTGAACAAAATCACAAATATATATGTATATATACCACGATCAAAAAAAGTTACACTAGTAGTCGCATGGGGTCAACACGTATTAGTTAGTAAAGCGTAGGGTATTCAATTTATCGGGGTTTTGCTTTAACCGGTTAATCCTTCGATTTATTAATCGAGATTTTTGCTTAATCGGTTAATTTCGGTATTAATCGGTTAACCAATTAATAAAGTTTTTCCATAAATTAAGTGTTTTCAACAAATAAAAGTGCAAAACTTATTTATTAATTTGAGTTTATTAGTAAAGCCAAAAACAAACATAATAATTATTCAACTAATTCTTTTAATTTTTTAAAACATCTTCTTGTTCCTTCTATTGGCGGGTCATCATCTGACTCATAATGGCAGAGCTCAGCGTCGAATACTCTGCAAAAAAGTTAACTTCTGAATTTCTGAGCTTTCGTTTTCGTACTGTCTCTCATTAAATTTAATCCTTAATTAAATTTGTTGGTAACAGTGCTATTGGCTTTTATTAAATTATTAAATAAAAACTTAACAATTCCCTCCAGTTAGAGAACAAGATCAAATAGTGAACTCGTTTATAGCCATGTCCAAATATTTTGAAGTTTTATTTAAGTTAGGATCACTGAACATACTTCTTTCTTTGTATGAATAATAACTGTAAGCCGATTGAATACCCTAGTAAAGCGACACGTGTGTATGCTTTAACGAAATAATCGCAACTAATCTATGTTATATTTTTAAATGTATGAAGCTATAAAAAAATCAACTTCACTCCGAACATTTTAACGTATAAATTTTTCAATCACAATTTCTCCTGACCCCATGCGCCTAATTAAAGGTTAAAAATAGAAGAAGAAAAGAAGTCATTCTAAGCTATGTTACTCTAGCTTCTGTGATGGCTTTCGTTAGGAATATAACATAGACTTTGTATCAAATTTAGTGATCTAGGTAACAATGATCCTTTAGATAGCTCAATATCGTTATTAATAATGGGGTGTACTTCACTGTAATTTTGATACATATCGTCGTTTTATGTAAGATTTTGAAACTAAATTTGCATATGCATAATTTTAAAATTTTTCTTTTAAATATAACAGTGTTTATTTATCACTTAAGTCTTATAGATATTAAAAAATCTATATATAAGACCATATTTTAATCTTCCTACTTTGTATTTACATATAAAATGCAATATGATTTCACCTTGAGCACATTCTTACACTGTTACCTTCCGATAACGCTGAATCACTCTAAATGAAATCTCGAACAAAGACGGTGTAACAGTACAACTTGATAATCTTAAGTTTGTTTGTAGCTTTTTAAAAGAAAATGATTTACATGCCATTAAATATGAAAAAGTATACCTTGTCCCACAAAAAATGTTTTAATTAAATTTAAAAAAAAATTTACCAAAAGCAGTTCTCAGAATCATTTTTTTCATATTCAAACTATATTATTTTAAGTGAAACACTAATGCAAGGATACAATACCCTTCGTTCAAAAAAGTATACGAAAAATTTACAGTGTAAGTGTCAAAGTTCAGAAGAAATATTTCGAAACAAATTTTCGAGACATTCGAACAATGCTCAAATAATTTAATTTAATTTACTTTAGTAGATTTTGAACGTAGTTTTTAGATGCACAATACCTTCCTTCATCCTAACGTACCTTTTCACAATGTATGGTTAAAAGATAACAGGGACTTTAACGGCAAGTTTTGTATGAAGAACTGTCAGTTAAAGTTCACGTTAACTCTTAACCATACATTGTGAAAAGGTACGTAAGAGAAGTAACAAAGGTTTACTCTACTTTACTTACTTTTAAAAATATAAAAAACAATTTTTTTTTAAATAGTTTTAAGGTTTATATCCTGTTTGTGTAAGACGTTGACTATAGAAATCTTTTAAGATTATGTAATAGATTAAATGAAACTTGCATAAATTTTCTTTAATGTGTTACAAAAACGCCAACATCTCTCACGTCAATGTCTTACACAAGACGGACTTTTATTAAATGAATTGCTATATTTGTTTTATGTTTTTGTTTTAAATAAAAAAATCAGAAAATGTTTCCACATTATTTTATTTTTGGTGCTTGTTTCGTAGTCAAATATATATTCTTCCATATATTTTTAATTTTAGGTGCCTTTTTTAAGCGATTAAAATAAAGAAATTTATTTGCTGGTAGTTTAGCATGTCTATATACGTATTTCATTGGCGCTTGAACCAACAAGAACCAGTAGAAAAATAAAATGAGTTCACCTGAATATAAATTATTTGCTGGGTTTTGTATCAGTGTTTCAAAGCCTACTAAGCTTATTTTGTTTTTGTGATTTTCAAAAATATTATTATTATATGAACTCTCATATAGTTGTTGAAAGTCTGTGCATAAAGTAAGAGGTTTGTGACTGTTCAAAATTTGTTGTTGAAGTCTACTGATGATTTGGTTCAAGCGCCAATGAAATACATATATAGACATGCTAAACCACCAGCAAATAAATTTCAATTATTGTAGTATTTACACTTCTGACAATATGTCAAATAAATTTCATTAAAGATTAAAATAAAGTTTAAGTTGCATGAAAGTCCGATCCCTGATCATAAGTTATCGATTGTCAGTAGTTATGTCTCTTTGGATGCTCAAACAAATCCTTATTTGTAAAACCCTTAAAGATGTATCTTCAAGATTTGTCAGTGAAAATTCAAATTTAGAAAGTTTTTTAAGGTTTGCAACATCTTCATTTATTTATGTATGTATGTAGGTTTGAATGAAGTTCTTTCAAAAATATATTTGCAGAAAGAATTTTTTTATATTCATTAATATATGAGCAATTCCATACTGTCGTACGCATTTAAAGTGGTAAAGAGATCAAAATAAAATTGATTTTTGTTTTGATTATTAGCCTATGTTATCTCTATTGATGGTACTAAATCCAATTATAGCCAGTTTTAAGTTGTAAAGATAATTGCAAAAAACTAAGAATGTCGTACGAGACAAATGGTACAAAAATGTGACGTAACTAATTTTAGAATGAGGTGAGTCAATGTTTCTTAAAATGGGCTAGATTTTACTAAAAAAAATATTAAAAGCTTTTTTCTTATTTAAATTTAATTATATTCGTACGGAATATGGCGTACGAAACATTTTGTTCCATCATGATGTTTAAATATTTTCTGGTGCTTTTTTGGGAAATTATGAATAAAAAATTAAAAAAAAATTAATAAAATAGATGTATTTAATGTGTTTATTTTAACATTTTAACATAACGAAAGGGAAATGCAGAATGAAATGAAAAAGTAAATATATTTCACAAAATAGGCAAAATTAAATACGAATAGTATTGGGTACATTAATTATAGTTTTTTTTTGGAATATGCAGTCTTAGCTGCTTTCACTTCCTGACCTTTGCAACAGGAGAAGTGCAATTTAGATATGTGTGGTATAATTTTTACGTTTTTCTACTTTTCGTACAAGTTATACAACGAAAAGTACTTCCCAATATCATCGGATGGTATACATTTTAATCTCTTGATAAAAAGAAAATTCATCGGGTAAAATAAGGTTTTTTTACTTTGCCTTTTAAGTATATGTTCATATCTGCTTTTTCTCATCAAAAATTTTTTTATGTGCTTCAGCTAAAGCTTTTGACTTTTTCCTAGCGCTACGCGATCTTTCTCGGCTTTTTAATTTATAGTTTTGGAATTTAATTAAATTTAATTTTAATTTTTCTCTGTACCGTTTGAAATTCTCGCTTGATTTAAATAATTGAATTATAAAATGCTCTTCCAAAAATAATTCGTTATTAAAGAAAATATTTTTTTAATACTTTAAAATTTCACACAAGCGATGTCGTACGAGACAAATTTAGCATAGGCGCCTAGTTCGCAATGCGTTTTATTTTCAAAATATTTTTTTTTATATTATATAATTGCAATAAAAACTTCTGTTTCTAATCATTACTTGATGAACTTTCTTCAAGCAGTTTCGATGTATTGATAAAAAAGGGTGTTTTTCAATGTCGTACGGGACATTAAATTAACGGAAATGCAAAGCAAAATTTTGTAACAATTTTTCATCGCATTGAATCTTATGCAATACTTTCTAAATCCTGATATTCTTATCAGGAGAAAAACTCAATCTATAACGATTAGCGCTTAGAATATTTTTCAAAACAAAAGTTGCTCTTGAAATTAAAAAAAAAAAAATTAAAAAAAGGTTTCACGTGCTTGACTTTGGACATGAATATCTCGAAATGAGTAATGAATAAATACAAAACTTTTGCAGATTTATTAAATTTGATTTTTTTTTTCAAAATTTGCAAAAAAAAATAATTTCAAGAACTTTTAATTTTTTCGTGTCGGTAGACCCTCTGAGAGAAATGCCCATAAATTGTGTAAGAAAAAAATTTAAAAGGCTGAAAACTATATATTTCTAGTAAAAAAAACTCTTTAAAAAGTTCCAAACATTACTTACAACTAGAGATGGGCGCGTGTCGTGTTTTTTCGTGACACGGACATACTCTACTCATAAAAGACGGAAAGATTTTATTTGTAAATTATTTATATATGAATTTCCAGTAAAGAATACAATTAAATATTTTGTATCGTCAAACACGCAGCAAATTTATTGACAGTGTATGGGTCGTTTAAGATTAAAGTTTTCAAATTATAAATGCTGTCATTTATGCAGTCTGTTTTGTCAAATCACCGTGGAGGAATTTAGTGTCCAACAACACATACAAATGATAAAATTGTTTTATTAAAATGGGTCTTCTGTTTCGACAACATTCTGCTTTGTCGCCCATTTTACATTCGTGAGCACTATAGGTCGATGATCACCAACCAAATTTGACCGAATTGCATTATATTTACACCAACGACATGTGCTTTCAACCGGCAGGTGCTACGCGCCACATTGGACATTCTGTACGGTCGATTTGAGGTCATGGTCATCTGAAGTGGTGATGATGTGAGCTGGAAGTTTTGAATGCGCGTGATCTAGCAAAGCCGAGAGATATTTTTACGGTTTCATGTATATTATGTACATATTGGCATGGATAGACCTTTCAAACGAATACAAAATTTTTATGACATCTCTCAAGCGCTTACTGAAACACCCTTCAGATTATTCATAGGTTTTATCAACTACAACTTTTACTTTCAAGCAGGAATTTTTAACTTCAACACCTGAAATGGTAATTTATTATCAGTATGTATTACCGATATTAAAAAAAACACTGCACACATATACAATTTTTATCTTAAATTAAAGCAAATAGAAAAAATGGCTTTTATATCTTTATTCCTAAATGAATAGCTAAATAAAAAATTTTCTAATGAATGCTTGTATTAAAACAATATTTTCTTTTTTTATGGTGTTCTTTTTGATTGTGGCTATTACAAGAAAACAATTATTAAAGCAACGGCACAAACATATTTTGGCCTATTTTGAAAATCTGCCAAAAAAATCTTAAAACTACAAAATTTTAAAATCACGGAAAACATGTGTATTAAACCAAAAGAAAAGAAACAATATTAAAAAAATATAATAATGAGTCGATTTGGATCTTAAAACAAACATTTACATACATACATATGTTGGTATAATAAGTACATATGTAGTAAGTATGTACATTGTGCATATTTATATGTATTTTAATAGTTTCATTTCAATATGTACTCGTATTAATTTTCATTAACTAAAACACAGATGTTTTAAGCACTTGAGCAAATAAACTATTTTTTATTTTTTTTTTTGCAATGGGCATATTGCACTAGATTCTTAGTGCAATAAAAATTAAATAATTAGTGGTAGTGCTATTAAAAAGTCAGTACCACTAAATGGTTAGTGGAAGTGAAACCTCAAATTACACTACCACTAACCATTTAGTAGTATTTAAAAAAAAATTGCACTACCACTAAATTTTAGTGGTAGTGAAATTTTAAAAGCACTACTACTAATTATTAAATTTTTAGTGCACTAAAGATCAAGTGCATTATGCCCATCCCTGATTCATTCAAATTGCTTCACTTTGATTAGTGCAATTTTTTTTTAAATACCACTAAAATTTAGTGATAGTGCTATTAAAATTTCACTACCACTAAAATTTAGTGGTAGTGCAATTTTTTTTTTAAATACCACTAAATGGTTAGTGGTAGTGCAATTTGATGTTTCACTACCACTAACCACTTAAAGGCCACTCAGACTATAATACAAGTTTTAATACTTTTGACGAAAATGCATCCCTGGTCTTATATTTGTTTCAAAAAAACAAAAACAACTCAACATGTCAGAGTTGCATTTTCCACAAAAGTATTAATACTTGTATAATAGTCTGAACGGGGCCTTAGTGGTAGTGAAATATTAATAGCACTACCACTAAGTGAATACTGGTTGTTAAATTGTTAGTGCACTAAAAATATGCCTATTATGCCCATCTCTGATAAAAAATAATAATTTCAGCATACTTTATATGCATAAGTATGTGCTTACAATATTGCTTTACAGAAAACTTTATTTATAACTTACTTTTTTATATCTCTTCTGCTTTGGTTTTTCTTTTTCAAAAAAAGAGTTGCGTTTATTTCAACAACTTCGAAATTTAAGCGTTTTGCGGTCTTTTTGTATTTTTAAGAATATTTTTTGTCCTTACACATACATATGTATGTAATTCACCACAACTTGTTTGTTAGTTATTTTGCGGAAAAAATGTCGTATTAAATAAAAATACCGTTACAAAGAGCTTTTGACACAATGTATGATTCTTTGCGACTAAATAGAACTGTTGTAAACACAACTGTTTCAACCCCTCTGCAACATACAATAAGAAAACTTTTACGTTATACGAGTATTATTTTCATTCATTACACACACACACGCAACTACATTTATTCACACTCATGCACAGTGTTATCGAACAACCCCAGCAAACATTCCGGGGGGATTTGATTTGATATCAAAATTTACGCAATTGTCCAGAATGATTTGAAAATTATTTCTGAAGCCTAACCTTCTCAATAATAAAATAAATATAGGAACAATGGCTGGGGATCTGCTTTTTCATGATCTGTATTTGCATTTAAATCATTGTGGAACACAGTGCATTAATATGTAAGGGTTTTCTAAAACACCGTCTAAGCATGAATTGAATCTTCCTAGACACATACAGCTTTTCGCTGATGCGGGCCATCTGAAAACCTTACTTTGGTTGTTCTCTAATACTTTTAAGAGAAGTGAGAAGGCCTCAGTGGGCTTGAATTTTTGGAGCAGTTGAAGCTTTGTACAATCTAATGATTTCATCTATTATGCACTATTCTTCCAATGAGTTGGGTTTGCTAAAAAGCTAATGAGCTTTTAATCACATTAGCTAGTACTTCAAAGTCTGTTTATGCACAATTTCCCGGTGATTATGAGACTTCTTAGTTGGTAATAAGAGCAAGGACTGGTTGTTATCTTTAACAAGTTCATGATGATCAGTTTCGTTGTTTCTTATGTTCAACTCTGGACTTCCAATATTATTTTGATATTAAATTCATAGATGTCTGTAAGATGTTGCGCATATAAGTTGGATTTATACCATTGCCGAAACTAGAAGTAGGTATTCATAAAATTATTAAAAAAGTAAAAATATATAAAAAATTTATTTCATGAAAATAAAAATAGTTTATACAAGATTTTTAAAAATATTATGCTTGTTTACAAATTGGTTATACGAATAATCAAAAAATATAGTTAGTTCGACTAATTTCAAAAACTTCTTTTGGTTATTTTTGAGGGTCAATTTCACAAATTCTATTTATATATGAATCGATAACTAAATATATTTTGTTAAATTACCTCTAAGTCGTTAAATTCACACATATTGAATCTTTTCAATATTTAACTATTATTTAATTTTAGTTCTGCTTCTTTTATGATTATAGTATATGAAAACATAAAGAGATTTGATATATATAAGGCATACACTGAGATAAAAACCTTCGTAAATGAAATTATTTCTGACATTATATATATGATTTTGTCATTATTTTTCAACCAATGCAACGCTTCATTCGCACTACGAAAATTGCTTCATTAGCTTCAAAATTTCATATATACAACGAAATATTTTCATTCATGTAATGATAAGTTTTTCCTAAGCAGATTATATTTTCATATTTTAAATAAAAAATGTAATCATTGTAACGAAACTTAGTTTATACAATGAAGTGACGTTAGTCTTATATTTTTTAACGAACTATTTCATTGAATTAACAACATTTTTCATGTGTATCATGTGAGTATTTCATTACTGAGACGTAAGCTATCATTTTTTGATGTGTTTTAACAACATAAATCATTGTTGTAATAAATGTGATTCATTAATTTAATGTGATATTTATTTTATTAATTATTCAACTTACGTGTGTCTATTGTCAC
The DNA here is from genome assembly GCA_905220375.1 of Tachina fera. Taxonomy (NCBI): domain Eukaryota; kingdom Metazoa; phylum Arthropoda; class Insecta; order Diptera; family Tachinidae; genus Tachina; species Tachina fera. The sequence continues at coordinate 86,342,628 of LR999963.1, read as the reverse complement.
AAGCATCAGAAAAATGTTTCTATGTATATAATTGGCTTCCCCGACCAAGATTTGAACTTGGAAATAGTTGCTTGGTAGTCAACGTGCTTCCTGATGCAGCCACAAAAACCTCAAATATTATTTAGATAGACACTAAATATATACATAAACCAACATGATTGAAATTTTAATTCAACACTATATTATTGATCTAATTAATTCAACATTATACTTTTGTCCTCAGAATACTAAGCTTTTTTAATATTATTTACTATTGTTTTACGTGTGAAGAAAGTCTGTTTAATTATCATTATTATTTCTAAAATATAATTGTTTTATAGCCATTATATGTTCATAACATAAATATTTTGTGTTTCGGAATACATAAAAAATAGCATATTGTTTCAATGCGCAGTTTTTGCCTATACTTAAGTCCTGCACTGTCATTGTTGTCAGTTAATTCATGTGTACTCGCTCATTCAATCGAAAGAAACCATGTTTTTTTTACACATTATTAAATTTTTCAACAATTAATATTCTAATAGTATAAGTCGTTAATCTAATCCGTTAATTTGAGAATAAAACAGAGTTTTTCTCTTCTACAATATTACTTCATCCCAGGAGTTATGATTTAACGATATGTTCCGCATTTACTCATGATCCGTATTTGAGATTAATATTTTTAAAAAAGTTTAGAATAAGTATATATGTATATATATATATATATGTATATATTATATAGATTAGTATTTATATATTACTATATATAGTTTAAAGTACTAATGTATCAAATGCATGGCGTATTATGCGCATCATATAATATTTAAATTTCATTACTTTAAGCAAGAAAAAAATTAAAAATTAAATTAAAGGTATACTGGATATTAGTTGTTTAAAAAGCCATCTATTGAAAAATTTTGTGGTTACGATAATTGGGATCGAAATTAATTTTAAAGTCTAAGAACAATTGTAACTTTTCGTTGCTATATACATTATCTATATACATATGTATATATATATACATATATATTTTTCCCCTTATTGGTATAAATCTGTAGTCTAATATAAGAAATAATATTTGAGTATATTTTACGACTTTTACATATCTTTCTCGCCCCGATCTTGTTTTTTTTTAATTTGCATGTATAAAAAATATATTATTGAAAGCTGAACTGATTAAGTGTCATTTGTAAAGTACTCATTTTAAGATGAAAATTAAATTGAATTGAAATTGAACTCTCAAAGCTTTCTACAGCTTCAAGAACATATTAAGAATACGCTGAATGCCAAAATATTGGATAATTTTTCAAGCGTTTGACCTTGTGTTTGCTGGGAACTAATTGCACAGACCAGTAGTGTTGCCAAGAATTAAATACTGTTACCTACTTTCCAAACTTCATTTGAACACTATTCAAAAATATTTATTATTTAAATTTATTAATAATAATAATATTTAATTTTCATATAATATTTGCTGACAATATTTAAACTATATACTTATTAGCAAGGAATTGAATTCCCTAAAAAAGAAAAAGAAAAGCAACACTTGGGATATCGTTTTTGTAGTGAGCGATACTTTAATATGTAGTTCTCGTTAAAAACAACTAACTAAGAATACATTTCACGCTAAATAAATCACTTAAGCACCCCATACACGATTCAATTTAGTTTTCAATTGAGTCGGTTGTTGTCCAAATCAAAGCGTGTATGGCTTTGTCAATTGATTAGTTTGGCAGTTGTCGAGTTGTTGAAGAATAACCAAAAGATTTTGATTTGTCATGTTGGCTAGTAAATCTTTCAATTCAATTGTGCTGTGTGTGTTCGAGTCTCTTGATTAGATGTCAAAATTTCTGTTTGTAGCTTTATTTTGTACAGAAAAAGTTATGTATTTTTAAAATTGTATTAAATTTCATTGAATTTTAAATAAAAAATATAAAAATTATTGAATGAATACAATAGAAGTTTTAAATTTTTAAATTTGTAATTGTGAAAAAATAGAAATTTGGCAGTTGAATGAAAATATTTCAATTAAGTTTATGAAGTGCGTGGTCAAGAATAAACTCAATTGAAAGTGTCAATTGACAATTGAATTGAAACGTGTATGAGGTGCTTTACAATCTAATCATCAAGTGTTGCAACTCTTAATTTTGAATTGTGTATACTTAACTGAATTCAATACAAGTACTTACCTCCTATATATACATTTATGTACCTTTTCACAATGTATGGTTAAAAGATAACAGGGACTTTAACGGCAAGTTTTGTATGAAGAACTGTCAGTTAAAGTTAAAGTTAACTCTTAACCATACATTGTGAAAAGGGACGTTAATGTATTATTTTATTAAACAACCTTGAAAAAAGTTAAAACGTCCTAATCAACTTAATTGCATAAAAAATGTGAGAAGAAATTGTGCCTCCTACATTAAAAATAAAGGAACACTAATCTTTTATCTATCTCAATCCCTTTAATTATAATTACCTTATGAGTAATTATAATTAAGCATCTCATTTGTGCCCTTAATTATGAAAGTGGTCTAAGTCATGTGCTATTTTGCTTCAAAATATCAAATTAGTGTTAAAAAAACTTAAATTTAATGAATATTAAAAAAAAATTATATTAATCAAGACTTTTACCAGTTATAAAAATATGTTTTAATTTGTTCAAATGAAATATCTAGGCGCACGGCAGTACCCCAGGCCAAGTTCCGGCCAATGCACGCAGTGTGTATGTTTACAGGAAGCCATTAGACCAGTTTTTACCCCCTGATAACTTTCCCCCCCCCCCCCCCGCCATCGTAAAATTCTAAAATTAATTCATAATTAGAATAAATCCATGTTACCTCATATGCGAAGTTTGAAAAAAAGAACAAAAGGTTACTGAGATATGGAGGTGAAAAAATCACATATTTTAAGACATACTCACTGACCACTGACACACTCATCAAATTGATGAAGCACTTCCGGTATAGCTAGAAATCTGAAATTTGGTACACGAGTAGATCTAGGTGAGCGATGAACTAGAAAAATCTGAAAACTCTACGCCTATAAAAATTAAAATCTGCGCTAGGGAGCTGGATTTTGGTGCACAAGTAGAACTTTGTGAGTAATCACATAGAAAAATCTGAAAAGCCGAAAATTTTTACCAAGGGTCCGGGACTACGCACATAAAACTCAGAAATAAAAACACATATCTAAGGCGTTTAACTTAAGTGATTTTATTGAAATTTGGCATACATATTGCAATAATACAAGGCTATAAGTTTTGTTTAACAAGTGGACGTTAAAACGCCCATACAATTTAAGCCTCCTATTTCATGTACTTCGGGTCAGCATATTTGAATATACTACATATTTATATATTTATTACTATCCGTTTTCAGCGAAACTCGACAGAAAAGATAACTAATGGCTACAACAGGTATTGAGATTGAAAAAGTGGGCGGTATCACGCCCATAAGAAGAAAGTAAATAAAATTTACGCTAGTAAGCTGAAATTTAATAAAGAAGTAGGTCTAGATTAGCAACTAACTAGAAAAATTTGAAAACCTGCAGATTTTTACCAGAAGGGCGGGGCTATTCCAATAAATCACACAATTAAAAGAGCAAATTTAAAATATTTATCTCAAGCGATTTTATTGAAATTTGGCACAAATGTTGGAATAATGCAAAGTTATAAAATTTCGTTGAAAAAAGTGGGTTTTAACCCGCCCATACAATTTAAACCTCCTATTTCATGTACTTCGGATCAGCAGATTTAAATATACTATTTATTTAAATATTAATATCCGTTTCCAACGAAACTTGACATGTATGATTGCCACTGGCAAAAAAAAATTACTTAAAAAAGGTGGGCGTATTCCCGCCCATAAAAATTAAGTAACTAAATTGCGATAGAGAGCTAAATTTGATACGCAAGTAGGTCAAGATGAGAAACCAAATTGAAAAATCTAAAAATTCAAATATTTTAACCAATAGTAGTGAAGCTTTTATCTAAAGCTTTTACTAAAAGCTATCATCTTAAAAATGGTACGATGATATTTGAGCGCTGCTCATAACAAAATCTTGAGTTTAAAAAAGTGACGGAGAGAAAGGGGGCCAAACCTTTCAAGGTAGAATTTTCACTAGAGAGCTTAAATTCAGTACGCGAATAAATCTAAGAGATCGCCAAGAAAGATTTAAAATCCTGAAAGTTTCAATTGGGGCGCATGGACACGCACTTTAAGCTCAAAATTAAAGTTAAAGGATTTACGAACAGGAAGCATCTGAAAGCACCGATTGTTAAATTAGGGAAGTAGGGCTACGCTTATAAAATTTTTATTAAAATATTATACGGTAGAGAACTGAAATTTTGCTAAAGAAAAATAGGCTTAGGTAAGTTACTAACTAGATAAATTTAAAACACAAGCTAATGTATTAAAACCTTGCATGCACATTTCACTCATGCTAGCATTTAAGTACTACGTCTGAGAAGACTTTAGATAAATAGGCGGGGTCACTCCCACTAAAATTTACACTATATTTTACATATTTCTACTCAGATGACTGTTAAAAATTAAGCAAACTACTCGGTCCTTATTATGACACAATGGTGCACATATGACCCCATTAACCCATAATTTTATGTAACTCTGCCCTTTTAAACTGGCGCAGACATTATGAATAGAACTATAGCAGACTAGAAATTTAAAGTTTAAAAAGCTTTATTAAGAAAACCTTCCAAAAAGTAGTCAGATCCTCACGAAAACATAAATGTGAAAAAAGGCCAAGTTCCTTTCCAAAATTTCGGCCATCAAAAGTAGTGAGATAAAAATTTTTACCAAGTTCATGCTTGGTACAATACCTTTCACTGTAATTTGGTATGCATTATATAAATTCTTAATCGTAAGGGGGTTATGTAATTTCTAGATAATTCGCTAACTTGGCAATATTTTTACTCTTCTAAAAAAGGAGAAAATAATGTTTATTTTTTTATTTCTTTATGTTGGAAAAATGTTGTTAAGTAAGCAGATTATCTAGAAATTATGTAACACCCTTACGATTAAGAATTTATATAATGCATACCAAATTGCAGTGAAAGGTATTGTACCAAAATTTTTATCTCACTACTTTTGATATCCGAAATTTTGGAAAGGAACTTGGCCTTTTTTCACATTTACGTTTTTGTGAGGATACTGTATATCTCGAATATATACATACATACATATTTGGTCTCTAAGAATTGGAAAATATTCAAAGCTAAAAAATTTAATAATTGCAAATCATACTTAAAAACCACAAATTATTTATCTCTTGGGATACTTTCGAATGACAAAAAAATATATATGGTTAACAAACATACATATTTATATGTCATACTAAAGCGGCAACGCTTAACACGAGTATTTTGGTGTTATCTCCAAAATGTTGACGACATGCAACCTACAACGATGTTGATAATAACTATGTTGTTGCTTTGTTGATGATAATGAAGTTGATAACAACCCCAAATGATTGAGTGATGGAATATTCGGCGACCGGGTTTTGCTTGAAAAACAGATGTTTTCAAAGACGTAACCTTTAAAATAATTCAATTGAGATTTGTTTTTAAATTTTTTAAACTTTTTTTAATACTTATATTGAGATCCAGCTTCGATCGGAAATTTTGCAAAGTCAGAAAAGCACCGCTATGTAAACACAAAATAATTTAAACATCATTTAATGCAACCACAAAACACAACAATTGTTTTGAATTGAATTAATTCAATAGTTTCCTAAAGAAAATCTACTTGTATTTTGTATAACTACTACTACTACTACTACTGTTGCAACAGTATGAATGAGGTTTTATAACAATGTTGCCTTGTGTTCAAATTGAAACCTCTTTTCTTACAGTTATCAATCTTCTATGCCAGAAGATTTTTGTGAGCAGCGTTGCCGTTGTTCGACTAAAGTGACTTTTTGCACTTTTTTGCTGCCCCTCCACTTTATGTGCCAATTTTCTTAAATTCCCGTTTGTATTATTTTGCGTTCGTGTTTGGACAAAATTAATTATTCTTCTTATTTTGGTAATAAATTTATGCAGATTATTGACAATTTTTAATGAAGAGAAAAGAGTGAGAAATTAAAGTAAACAGAAAGTTTTAATTTTTCTTAAATACTGAATGCACCTTCATTATAAATAAGCCGAGCTGGAGATATGAACAACAAATGTTAATAGAATAGTAGCTGGCTGAGCGAGTTTTACTCGGAGTTCCAGAGAGAGTTTTTCCAGTAGCATGTAATAATTTTCTGCGTCGGTACATACATACATACATCCATGCATATACATATGTATGTATGTAACAGAAGAAATCATTTACAGATATTGTATTAAATGTACATAGTTTTAGTTTTAGAAAATACTTTCTTCATTAAATAAAACCTCCCTGTACAATAAATATATTACAAAAAAGTTAATTTAGTAATTTAATTTTTGGCACCGCAGTCCGCAGTGAATCGACCAGGAGTGTATGAATACGAACTTTGCATACTGTATATCTATCCTATAAAGATGTTTACCCCCTAGCGTATAGATGTTTACACATCAATAAATAAAAATTACCGCATGTACTTTGGATTACGATACGAGTGATACGCTAGGGGGTAAAAATCTTTATATTGGCCAAGTTCCGGCCAATGCACGCCTTGTGTATATTTACAGGAAGCCATTCGAGCTGTTTTTACCCCTCTGATAACTTTTTCCCCCGCCAACGTAAAATTCTAAAATTTAATTCATAATTAGAATAAATCCATGTTACCTCATATGCGAAGTTTGAAGCAGATTATCTAAAAATTATATAACACCCTTACGATTAAGAATTTTATAATGCATACCAAATTGCAGTGATAGGTATTGTACCAAGCATGAACTTGGTCAACATTTTTATCTCACTACTTTTGATGGCCGAAATTTTGGAAAGGAATTTGGCCTTTTTTCATATTTATGTTTTTGTGAGGATAGAATATTTACACATACATGTATGCAAATGAATGAATTTATATTATCATATACTCTTATTTTTCGGATCCGAACCAAATATGGGATATCATATATGCTCCATACATATTTTTCAGCTGGATAGGTTTTAATTATTTTGTTCGAACTTATATGCTTCTCTTTTCACGATTCGAGTTGGATTAAATTCGTATCACTCGTATCGTAATCCAAAGTACATGCGGTAATTTTTAGTTATTGATGTGTAAACATCTATACGCTAGGGGGTAAAAATCTTTTTCACAAAACAATCACAAATTTTGAGTAAGATTACACCGCGTTATCAAATCGGTGTGAGCTATGTATGTATTAGTGGAAAGGATACTACTGTGCTACTCTAACAAAATGCACCCAAATTTTATACTTTTTCTAATTTTAGCCTCTTTTTGATACTTTTTACTGAATGAAGATGAACTTTTTGTTACTATCGGTTTTATTAATATATAAGTTATGTTGTTTTAATATATTGGCTTTTAAGCAAGCTTATAAGACATTGTTTTTCTTGTGATACGTGTTTAGCTTATGCATATCTTTCGAATAATTAATAATCCCAGGCTTGATTATATTCGTATGAGTATGTAAATATAATTACATACATATTTACATATGTATGTAGGTATATACAATGTACATATATTAAACAAATTTCGTTGAACTATAGTACATTTTTATCTGGAATAATTTGTTGGTCGGGAAAATAGAAAATTAATAGTGATACTTACAATTGTATTTATACACTATCCTTTCTCATATTCCATTTCATTAAAATACAATTTAAATAGCTGATATTAATAACAATCTTTGCCCAAGTAGATAAACATATGTGCTTCATCAGCTTCATGGCTGCACAGAAAAATGCGCATTTGCCCCACCTAAAAAGTGTGGTTTAATTTTTCTTTTCTTATCACATTAATTACTAAAAATATTTAATTTCATAATAATTGAAAATACTCAACCTAAGCCCGATTAAGAAATGATTCCTGATTAAAAAATGTCACCATTAAACTTTTATATACTTCAAAAAATTGCGAAGCGCTAAAAGACTGATTGTATTTAAGTATTTATTCAATTGTTTCCGTTTTTTGTAATATAATCAGTGGACTTGATGTTTTTGTAAGAGAGTTCTCAAATTGCTTGGATAAAAATTTGTATCCAAAGTTATATACATTTGTTTTATATACATACATATCTTTAGTTTGTTCCCGCTTAGCGGTTCATTTTCTAAATTGCCATCATTAGAAAATAAATTATCTAACGGACTGAAAATTGAAACTTGTCTTACTGTGCTATCTTCTTTAAGTTTGTAGTAAAGTGATTTGGAAGACTGGATTCCAAGTGATGATATACAGTTCCATAAAATAGGCATTAATAACTATTAAAAATTTTCAAATCGACCTTTTTCCGTGTTTAAAAAATGCAATGTACAAAAAATTTACAGAATTGTCTTGTGCCTGTTTCTTGAGAATTCAATATTAAAAAAATTAAATAAAATACATTTTCTCCAAAGTAAATAAGCTGAGTTAGTTTTTTTTTTGTAAATAAGTGCCAATGCTAAGAAAGCATTAAAAATATATGTATATGTATGTATCTTCAGAAGATTCAAGTAATAGCACAGATCATATGAATTATTTTTATATTTTGTGGCTTTATTTTATTTATGAGCATATGTTATCATATATGTCCATATACCCTCATTTCTTAGATCCGAACCATAAATGGGATATTATATATGATCAGTAATTATTTTTTTTAGCTGGGTCCATATACTACACCTTATTTCTATATATGGAGCCATATATAAAGAGCCTCATAGCTATAATTCCATATATGAGCTTATATATTATAATACACTTTTAATATTCGTTCATATACCAATTCATATATGTATAATACTTTTGGATTTTTTGTGTCCATTTTTCAAAATTTCCAACGGTAATGCAACTTATGCGATTTATGCGCAACATTAGTAGTGCGTGTGCTAAAGAAAATGTGGAGAAAAAGTTTCTGGAAATTTAATCAATGTTCTTTGTAAACAAAGCATACAATGTATATGATTACTTCTACTTTTTAAATGCGCATTAACACATGCAAAAATGCTTGTGCATTAGACTGGTTGCAGCTAAAATGGGATTTTTTGAGGTTTTGAGGATTGCTGTCATAAATGCGGTCTCAATTTTTTAGCTCGATCTGACGGTCCAGTTCTAGTTGTACATTCATAGTGAACATGCGTCTTAGTGGAGTTTTTCTTACACATTAAAGAAAAAAATCATAAGGAAAAAATATTCGGAATACATATTGACATTGATAAATAAGCTTTATTTGATTTGCTTATATTTTTTACATAGTCAGAAATAACAAAAACAAAAAAACCCACAAACAAAAAATATAAACAAGGGGACATTGAGGAATACTCTATATGAGTACCTCAAAAACAAAACATTATGATTATTTACTATGAGTTCTGAAGCTCTTAATGAAAATAATATAAATAAAAAATCTGATGATAGACTTTTTCTAACGGCAAAAAGCCACTTTTTCGTAGCAGTCAACTTCGCTTTGTGCTAGTACTTCGTCATTAAGCTAGTCACATCATTCAAGACACTAACGACAAACCCGCTGCATCATCGCAAAAAGGTTTTAAGCCACCGCCCATCTATTTGAGAGAAAAACATTCTAACGTACTTATTAAAAAACTTCTGTCGGCCATTGGTGATAATACTTTTCATATAATTCCAATTAAATGAGGTAATATTGACGAAACAAAAATATAAATATATAAATAAATATAAATATAAATATAAAATAAATAAAAAATATAAATAAATAAAATATAAATATATATAAATAAATACAGAAAAAGATTTGCGAAAAATTGTGCCAGAATTAAAAAAAAAATAAAACAAGTTTTGATACATAACAACTTAAGAGTGCTAAAGGCCTACAGATAGTATTGAAGGGCATAGATTCATATGTTGACCCCGAAGAAGTAAAATGTGCACTTATCGATCAATGACTTAAGGTAAAAAAATGTACTAATATAATAAACTGAGAAAAGGTACCCCCAACCCATATTTCGGGGTGAATTGAAGCCGAATTGCAAAAAAAATTCAACCCATCCAATTTATAGCGTAAAGTTTCTCTTACACCGAAAAAATCACATTTGAAGCGTTCAGGTCCCGTGCAGTGCCATAATTGCCCAGTATATGCCACTACAAAAACTTATTGCAGTTTGTGTTATCTACGGTGAATTGCACGGTACTGCTAGTCGCACTAAAACAAAATACCAAGCAGAAAAAAATATAGTAACTGTGGAGGTAATCACACCGCTAACTACCGAGGATGTCCTGTGTATTCTTTCGTCAAACAGACTATGGTGCAAAAACCTAAATTAGCTCCATCTCAATCAGCAAATGCTTACTTTCTTCACTTTTGAGCAAATGAGCTAACCAGTTACATCACGTGTACCGTTTTCCGATGCTGCTAAGGCTAGTTCTATTCCCACACAAAATGTTTCACCGCCAAATAATTCAACAAATACAAACGCAAGCTTTAATTTTAATCGCCTTTAAAAAAATATTGATATAATGTTCGTCTTTGAGACATAATTGACTTCGAGAAGCCTTTTTAAAATTAATGGCTACACTATATATGATACAAAGGACCCTAGAGGAAGAACATGCGCTGGATCAGCAATTATAATTAAGTCAAAACTCAAGCACTATATCCTTCAGAACGTTAGTGAAGAATATATGCAAGTAACGAAACTTTTTTAGCAAATGTTTGTTCGAATTTCGTGATATCATCAATTTACTCACCTTCCAGATTTTCAATTACCGAATATCAGTATGAGAAGTTCTTCAAATCGCTTGGATCTTGTTTCGTGGCAGCTGGCGACTACAATGCAAAATATACGTACTGGGGTTCGCGTCTTGAAACACTTAGAGATTTTTTTTTAAGTTTAAGTTTAAGTTTTATTTCAATAATTTTCATACAATTCTTACTAGAATAAGTTCCGCAAAGCTTAATAGCTTGTCTGCAGTTGTCGAGCGTTGTTTAATACAATTTAAAAAACGGGGTTGGATTTCATTTCGAGTGGTAGCCTACTTACTGGCCTACTAACGTACGAAAAATTGCGGATGTTATAGATTTTTGCGCCATGAAAAATACTCGTCATGAGAAATAGCCTCTCTAGATCTATCCTCCGATAACACTGTGCAACACCAAGATTATTCAGGGGCTCTCATGTATCAATTCTGTTTTCCTGGAGTCCATAGATAACGAAAATATCTTTGGTTTTTTTAGATCACTTCGGAAAGTGATTTTATAACGGTAAATATGGAGAAATTCAGAATTTCAAATTGAGAGAGTCATAACTTCTATGTTTCCTAATAGATTTCTATTAATTATCATTTTGTTTAAAGGAGCTGATATTATCTTTCAAACAAGACATACTTTCAATAAATGGTTATAGTGGCTGAAGTGCTAAAAGAAAAACATATTTAAAAAAAAAAATTTCCTGAGGCTCTAAGTTGGTTATGAGAAAAAAACTTTATTTTTTTTTAATTTTTCATACTTCAACCGCTATAACTTTATTGACCGATTTACAAAAACTATGTCTTGAAATAATGTAATAGTGTGTCAGTGGGGATAATTTTGTTAAGAAGTTGAAAAATGTAAAATAAACAAAATATATATAAACTTTCAAATAAAAGAGCGTTTTAAATGTCAAATATTTGTTTAAAAGATATATAGCAGTCTTCATAAAGAATTTATAATATTATATTATAATATATCTTCATTACGTACTGTTGCCTTACACTGAAGCTGGTGCACGACAATTGGGTATCAATCTCCATATCATGCCAATTATTCTGGGTAAAGATTTTAATATAAATTTTGCAAACCCACAGTCTCAAGTTTTATCAAAATTTTTATTTGTCGTTTTCTACTTGCATATGAGCAATTCTCCACAAACCCTCATAACTAATAATTCCACTACTATGATGCAGTTTTCCATAGATTTTTAAATACAGTAGAGCCAAACATTTATATATCTTTTTTTCTTAGTTACCATAAGCCAATATTAATTATTTGTACTTAAGGCATTTACCATAGATGGGCACTTTGCAGTACTACTAAAATTTCAGTAAAAATAATTTTTTAACCAGTAAATTTTTACTGATTACTTAAATTTTTTTCTTCAATTTTTATAAAGTGTCCAAATGATTTATTATGTGATTAGGTACATTGAATTTTCAGTAATCAGTAATGCTTGTATTCATAATGAAATTCTACCAAGTGGCTAAGTTTTTTTCATACAAAAATTTCAAAATTTGAATAAGAAAACTTTGCCACTTGCTAAAACTTTATTATGAATACGGCCCTACGATTTTACTGGTAATGCAAATTAAATTTCATACATATATACTGCAGTGTGCCCATGTACTAACTAAATAAGTTAAATAAATAGTCTGTTTATGGGGTTTCGGGGCCAATGTGCACCATAAGGATCAATGTAAAATTGCACATCATGCTAGGTGTGACTGTAGTGCTATTTTTCTTCATGCTATTTTATGTGTATCAAGGTCTCCTATAAGGATTAATGTAAAAGTGAACATCATGCTAGGTGTTGCCGTTGTGTTATTTGTTATTTTATGTGTGTATCAAAGCCCAATGTAAAAGTGCACATCATGCTGGGTATGGCCGTGGTGTTATTTTCCGTCACCACGATTATTTTTAATGGAAGATAATTTTAAATTAAAATTTTGTTGAGGCAAATTTTTTTAAATTTTTGGTATCTTTATTTAATTTTTTTTTCATTTTATTCACTTTGTGTGCGTTATGAAATTGTATTATATTACGATGAAAATTTTGTTGAGGGGAATTTTTTTTAAATATTTCGTATCTTTATTTTATCTTTTTCAATTTTATGCACTTACAAGTAATACATTTCTATTGGTTATTGTGTTTATGTGCGTTATGATATTTCACCATCTTATGTATGGCTGTGTGGGTTGTGTTTGCATTGAATAATGTTCTGTGTTTTTATATCACATATCTTCTTGTTGTCTCTTTTTATTACAATTGTGTGTGTTTGTATGGATTGGTCAGTTCTATTCTTTTGGATAGAAGTGTTTATACATTATCTAGCAACATGTTTGAGGCAGTTCTGGCTATTTTTATTACACATATTTTATAGTTTTTTGATCAGTAATAAAAAAAGGATGAGAGAAAACAAATGTGCATTTGCAGCACCAAAATGGGTACCGTATATGGAAAAATCTTAACACATGTTAAACATATGTCTAGTATTTGATATGTAAATCAATTCTTAGTGCACATTTTTGGTTTGAATTTTAATTTTTTTTAAATGAAATTTTATGATCGTTTGTCTCCTTTGTCTATTTAGCTATTTATTGCACATATTTTAAAGCTTTTCCCAGGAAAAAGGATCAGTAATTAAAAAAAGGATGAAAGAAAACAAACGTACATTTGCAGCACCAAAATGTTTGTCGTACATACATAGAGAAATCTAGACATATGTTAAACATATGTATGTTTTGCTTATTGCACATTTTGGGTTTGAATTTTTTATTTTTTAATTTTCTTCGTGCGGAAAGACATACAATAGGAGATGAATTCTCAGAGTTGGAAAAAATCGTTCAATGTTGTGTAGAAATTGAGTTGTTGTTTTCTTGTTAGTGGCTTGAAGAATTTTTACCTTTTTTCGTTAAAAATTAAGCTTTTAAAATCGCCTTTCTCTTTTATTGTTTATCTTTTTTAATGGTACAATAAAATAAGAAAAAAATCTTAGGTAGTTTGGGTCTCTGCATTAGGCTATTTCATCATGTTATGTGTGAGTGTGTGAATTGTGTTTGCATTAGATACCCTGCAGGAAACGTCACTATTGAATCAGTACTGATTCACTATTGACTTTGTCGCCAGTACTACTGACTAATTATACCCCACTCAATGCTTTTTGCCATAGACATTTAACATGTGCGTGTCATTGAAAATCAACTACTGACATTGAAAGTACTGATTAGATAGTTCTTTAGGGACCATATGAAGACATTGGAAACAGATAGTCACTACCACATTTTACTTATTCTAGTATACTCCCTTGATAATGAAATTGCGTATTTTGTTCACATTTTGGTATTTTATTAAACAAATATATAAAAAATGGAACGAAAAATGGAATGGAATGGAAAACATACAATAACCCGGATTAATTCATTTATTCGTTCAGCATATCACCAGCAACTAAGAATTTTGTTTGCCATCTCTATTAAATAAATACACATATGTTAATAAAAAATTTTATGTTTCGCTGAATTAGTAAAATCAAACACTTACGAATAAATCTGCAAGCATAACAAATCTTTAACTGATGGCACAAAATCGTGCACAGGGTGAAACAATTTCCTTAATTGGCACTTTTAATTTAATTTTAACATTTTCTATTTTTTACAAAATAGATTGTTATTTTAAATCGTTTTTGCAAATTTTTATGTATTTTTTTAAATTATTGTTTAATACATTTGAATTTACCTTTTAATTTAATTTCTTAAACTAATTTTAATAAATACTTAAATTTTCCTTAACGTCACTTTTGTTTTTAACAAACCAATAAAACAAGAAGAAGCATAGTTGTGTGTATATGAAAAAAATGTTTTCTACGCATTAAGAACAATACTAATAGACGCTCTGTTGACAATGTCACCAAAATAGTCGACAAAAGTGGTGACTTTGGGACACTTAACACCACGTTTCCTTCAGGGTAATTTACCTACCTGTAATTGTTTGTATGGGTTTGTGTGCATTGGTCAGTTCTATTGTTATGGAAAGAACAAATATACTAACATATGTTTTTTGATCCAATAAATAAAATTATAAATTAAACATTTGTATTTATAACATAAATTTTATTTAAAATTCTTTTATATTTCTTTTACTTTTGAGATATACATATAGTCAAAAATTATTTTATATAAATTAGAAAGTTTTTGAATTAATAAATATTCATTATAATGTATTTTTTTTTATTTTTTTTTCAAAAAATAAAAAATGAACTAAAATAAACTACATTTATTGTATATCTTTTAAATTTTATTTAAATTACAATTTTTGCATTTAGTTATATTGTAGATATTGTAATAAGTTTGTATTAGCTGTTTTGGTTTTTCTTCTGCTTCCATATGTTGTCTTCTATAGTACGAGCAGGAGCAGGTATCTGGTCCACATGTTTAATTTTCGTTAGCCCAACAACAATTATCATAATGCTATCCATATTTATTTTGCATTGTTTTCAAGCTGGTTGTAACCTCCAAATATGTTTGAATATTGATGAGATTGTATTTGTCTTCATCAGAAACAATATGAGAGCATCCTTTTCAGAAATAATGTATATCTTTAACGTACCTTTTCACAACGTATGGTTAAAAGATAACAGGGACTTTAACGGCAAGTTTTGTATGAAGAACTGTCAGTTAAAGTTCACGTTAACTCTTAACCATACATTGTGAAAAGGTACGTAAATATCATTTTAACTACTGAGTATGACTACATGAGTGCACTAAATGATTATGAATAACCATTAATGCTGAAAGTTTCGTTATTAAATTTTCTGTCAAACATTTTGCGAATGATTTGGCTTCCTTTGTTTCCATTGTTGCAGCTATTATGTATTTAGTTAGTTCACATTGCATTGTTAATATATATCAAAAGTTTACAGAAAGTCATAAAAGACCAACTGTGCCTATAACTATAGTGGAAAAATTATAAAACGGTTCCTTAGTGTGTCTTACTTGTTTGTTTCTCGGACAAAGATCACACTTTAAAAAGTGCGTTTTTACCATTTTGTACATATTTTTCCATATGTTTATTTGTTTCAATTTGATTAAAGTTTTTCTAACACAGCATGGTGTGCTGTGCTACAATTTAAATAATTTATTTTCCCTGTTTTCATCTGTTATTCTTTGAGGATTACTATATAACATTATTTTAACAACATTTTCTTTGCACATGTCAAACTTTTCTCAAAATATTTAAGAAAATAAGTATGTTATTAAATATTTTGGCACCATTTTCTATTACGAGTCTTACATAATTCGTCTGCCTAAAGCAGAAGGTAGTTTCTCTAATATATTATCTACATAATGAGGATTATCACTACATCTGATGCGCATTTCATTTAGAACAGAATCGTTTTCAGATTCTATTTTATTCTTTTCTTGCAAGTTTTATACCAGGCTCATTAGGACTTGTATTACCATTTATATTTTTCTTAAATGTACTTTTGTTCTTTTAAATTTTTCTGTATTTACCTAGGTTTTTTTTTTCCTCATCTTATATCTTATTTTTATTCATGTTTCTTATTATCACCAGCGATTTTTTTTCACACTTTCATAATTTTATTAGGATTTATTTCTTTTAATATATTTGAGTCCAATTGTATCATCGACAATGCATCTGAGTTAGTGTTGTTTTATCCTCTTTTGAACTGTTCTTGTTAATTTAGAACTTGGATTTTTATGTGAATGTAATGACAATAAACTTTCTACCATATATGTATGTAAGGTCTAAAAATTGTTATCCTAATATAACTTAAAACGAATCTCTGCTGGAGTATTTCTCAGCGGGTACCCAGGATAAATAAAAACCACTTTATTTAAACGTTATAAATTCAAAAGATTTTATTTAAAAATTATTTTAAAGGTTTATTTCAAGATCCTTTACAATTAAAGATAAGACAATCAACCAGCCTGACAATAAAGAAAAAAATGACGGGAAAGCGAGCGTCGCGGTTAACCGGTCAAACGTGTGATCAGTGTCGTGGTCGGAAAATCAATGCCCGCCACCCATACAACGGGTTCTCGAAATCTAAAAAGATTGGTATTAGTGTATTAGTAAACGCTACGCCTGGGGCCTATGGCTGTTGTAACCAGTAGTCTCCCTGTGTACTACTACATATTGGCCTGAGTACCATGGCTGTAATAACCAGTAGATACCCTCTACCACTACTACTATTTGGCCTGGGAACTATGGCTATAAAAACCAGTAGAAACTCTCTACCACTACTATTATTTGGTCTGGGGACTATGGCTATAAAAACCAGTAGAAACCCTTTACCAATACTTCGAATTGATTTTGCGTTCCTAAAAGTACTTCCACAACCGAAGCTATAAAAACCTGCGGTAGTGTCTGTCCACTCAGACGGCGCAAACTCAACTAAAGTTGTAGTGATAATTTAAACCAAGCTGTAGTGATACATACACACACACTGGATCACTGCTATGTATTGATGAGAGCAGTTAACAAATGACAACTACCACTTAAAGCTTTAGTATACTCTTGATCTGGTTGATTCTCTTATACTACTCTTCTACTTCTTCTCTCTGATATAATCATTTACATTCCAAGGTAACATAACTGGACTAAAAGAAATTGTTATTTACATTAATGTGCAAAAATATAGTATTAAATGGTTCCATACTAATTAATAATAACGTGATATTCAGATAATAATAATCATAGTAATCATAATAATAATGGTAATAATAATAATTATAATAATAATATCGATCGTACAATTAATAATAATCATAATAAATTAATACACAGGGTAATAATAATACTAACAAAACGCCCATTCTTGAGGGAATAACATAATATACATAGCTTCACTAGTTTATGTTTTGTTTAAAGAAAATATTGGTTGCAAAATAAAATATTTTTATGAAACGAAGATTACTTCGTTACATCTCCCTCCTGCTTCCGATTGTTTTGTGGAACTGAAATCTTGTGGTCATTTCTCGGTTTTGGGAAGACTAGCTTTTTATCCTCTAAGACAATCCAGACATCTAAAGAGCGGCGAATATACACTTCTACTAGATAGTCCTGATACACTGCTTTAAAACGTGTGCGTCGACCGGGTTGTATCGGCTTGATTGAAGACAAAATTTCAGGAATTATATTATTACTTAGCTTAATGTCCTCATCTTTATCTATCCCCAATTCGTGAATTAGTTTTGCAAGTGGGTCCGTAGGTTGGTTTCAACGGCGGTGATAGTAACTTTGTTTTTTGTTGAGGTATGTCGATCACAATAGCCTGTTTACGTTTCCTATTTACAAGCTCTACGCTTTGTCTGAATTTCAGACAGCTCTTTTCAAATTTGGCGTCATTCATTTCGGAGTCTAAATGAGAAAGATGTAAGGAAAAGTTCTGATTTAATGACTTACTCATGGTATGGCTTTATGTCTTTAATATGCGAGGTGCCTTGGTACTTTTTGCGGTTACTAGCATCGACCAGACGTACAACCAGCGACCATATATGGGCCGTCGAAACGAGGTGCTAATTTTGCAGCGAAATGATCAACCGCTTTGGACAAAACGCGTTTTCTAACTAATACAAGGTCCCCTTTCCGTGGAGCCCATTCGCGATGTCTCAAGTTATAGTGGGCAGCTTGTGCACTGGAAGCTGTTTGCAGATTTGATTGGACAATTTGAAATATTTCTTTTAAGTGTTGTGCCTTATCTCTCGGATTGAAATTGGGTTCTCTATTTTCTAATAGAGTTTTTTCGGTGAACAAGTTGTTGGGTAGTCGTAGTTGCCTGCCTTGTACTAAATAAGAAGGGCTTTAATTTGTAGAGCTTTGTTTGCTGGAATTTAAGGCCAACATTAGTTCGGGCAACTGATCGTCCCATGTTCTTTGGTTTCTTTGCGTGAATTGTGCGATCATCGTCTTAATGGTCCTATTTGACCTCTCAGTGGGATTTTCGTGGGGTGAGTAGGGTGCCGTGAAGATTTGCTTAACCCCAATGGACTTAAAATATTTATTACAGTCGCGACTTTTAAATTGCGTTCCGTTGTCTGTAAGTAAAATTTGAGGTACGCCGAAGCGGGCCAAAATTCTCTCTCGAAAAGCCTTTATAAAGGTTTTAGTGGTTGCCTGCCTTACCGCTACAAACTCAGTCCACTTAGTAAATTTCTCATGGAACACTATCAGTGTCGTATAGAGCGGGGTAGCGGTCCTACAAAGTCCGCACATACAGTATGCCATGGTTGGTAAACAGGCGTGGTGTGCATTTTTCCTGCCGGAGACTGTTGAAGGGGCTTAAATCGTTGGCATAGCTCACATTTTCGTACATATTTGGCTATATCTCTAAATATTCCTGGCCAATAGTAGAGTTTTGTCACTCTGGACATCGTTTTATTGATACCAAGATGACCAGCCGTCACCTCGTCATGGCATTCATTTAGCACTCGATTTCTTTCCCATTTCGGTACCACCAATTTCCAAGGAACTGGATCAACTTCATTATAAGCGGAGGAGTCATAAATGTGCCTCCTTAAATTGCCAGCCTCGTCGATTTGATAGTCAGGTAGTTTTTCAGGATTCGCCTTCACCACTTTTACTGTCCTTGAATACCAAGGGTCGTCTTTTTCTTTTGACTGCTTAAGTATTTGGACTACTGCTCGACTCGGTCCTTCAGAGCTTAAGGGGAACCTAGAAAGGGAATCGGCGATAGCATTTAATTTACCTTTCTTATAGCGAACTTCGTAGTCGAACTGCATTAGCTCCAGGGCCCACCGTGCAGTTCTTCCTGACGGCGACTGGATGGAATTTAACCATTTTAATGATTGATGGTCTGTAACGACAATAAAATGATATCCCTCCAGGTAGTGCCTCATTTTTCTAATTCCCCAGATTATGGCCAGACATTCTTTCTCAGTTACGGTGTAGTTACGCTCTGGAGGCAAAAGAGTACGGCTGGCATAAGCAATAACTTTTTCACCATCGGAGAATTCTTGAGTCAACACCGCTCCTAAACCAACATCACTTGCATCTGTTTGAAGTATGAAAGTACGGTTGAAATCTGGACATACGAGAGCAGGTGCTTCCACTAATTTTTGCTTAATCATTTCAAATGCTATCTTTTGTTCTTCCCGCCATTCCCACTTTTGATTTTTTCTTAGTAGCTTATTTAGAGGGCTTGTCAGTGCTGAAAAATCTGATATAAAGCGTCGGTACCAAGCGGCTGTGTTTACGAAAGAACGCAGCTCCTTGAGCGTTTTGGGTTCTGCTATTGCTAGTATAGCGTTTACTTTTTCCGGATCAGTATGCACACCTCTTTCGCTTACGACATGACCCAGGTATCGAATTTCCTTCTTTACGAACATGAATTTTTCCTTATTAATGCGTAAGTTTGCTGCCACCAAACGGTCGAACACGGTTTTTAGATTTCTTAAATGTTCCTCTAACGAACTTCCCATCACCACTATATCATCAAGATAGGCAAACGCGAATGCATCCAATTCCGTACCTATGACTTCATCAAGAGCCCTCTGAAAAGTTGCTGGTGCCGAATGGAGGCCAAATGGCATGACACGCCACTGAAAGAGACCACGCCCTGGAACGGTAAATGCGGTATACTTTTTACTTTCTGCAGACATTGGTATCTGCCAGTACCCATGTCGCAAGTCGATGGTACTAAAATATTTACTATTTCGAAGTTTTTCGAGAATTGAATTAATCTGAGGGATAGGGTATGCATCGCGTATAGAATTTTCATTGATTTGCCGGTAATCGATGCAAAGTCGCCACTCATTGTTTTTCTTACGGGCCAGGACAATTGGGCTACTGTATGGGCTTTTTGATGGTTCGATACGTTCATCATTAAGCAGGTCGTCTATTTGATCATTAATTACCTTTTGCATAGCTGGATTTCTGGGATAATACCGTTGACGTAGTGGTCGCGAATGTTTCATAGCTATAACATGCTCAGTTACATTGGAAAATCCTGAGATAGATTCAAAGCGGGGAAGTTCACGTTCGAGGAATTCTTTTACTTTCAGATCCGTCGAGGTATCGGGGTACATACCATGACGTGGGGTACATACCTGAATATGTCTTCGATTTTATTCGAGGTCCTATGTGTAGTTCACATCCTGATTGCTCAATGAAATCCGTACCGATGATAATCGGATCGATGCTGGATCTTAAAACTAAAAAATTTTGGAGGTATACCACCCCTTTAAGTGTAAACCAGATACTGACTGAACCCTCCACTGGTATATTAGAACGGTCGGCTAATTCAATTTTACTTACATGGGAAGGCTTGATAGGTATATTCAATTCACTTATGACTGCTTGGCGTATGCAGGAATGAGTAGCCCCTGTGTCTACAGACGCTGAATAAGTTTTATGTCTGATCGTAATCCTTGTCCTTAAGCGTAGTTCGTTATCCGGAGTTAGTAAAATCGGAAAGGGCTTTACGTTCAGAGATCTACTTCCCCCTCCCTTGTTGTTGTTGCAGTCAATGGACCGAACGCCCTGTCTCCCACAGTCTCAACAAAATAATACCTGAGGTTTCGAACAAGACATACGTTGGTGTCCCAGTTCACCATACCGGTAACATACATTTGGCCTGCCACCTGTAGCCACGGCAGATTGTACGCGATGGATCACCTTCTTTTGTAATGCTTCCTCACCCTTTATGCTTTCAAAATCTTGAGCTAGGACGATAAGCTCCCTTAGCTTAGTGAAGTCTCGTCGTTTTATGTAGTTCTTATATTCAAATCGGCAATTACGAAAAATTCGTTCCAGTTGGTCGCTTTCAGACAGCTTTGCCCACCGCATCAAGGTTTGTAGCCCAGTAACATAATCAACAAAGCTTTCATTAGGTTTTTGTATACGATTTCTAATTTCATCCTCTAGTGAGTCAAAAAAACGGACCGGCAAAAAGAATAATTTAAAATCAGCAGCGAAGTCCCCATACGATTCCCAGTTTTTGTAGTTATTACGATACCAGGATAACGCTTCCCTCTTTAACAATTCCGGCATAAAGTTCAATAAGGTTTTACGGGCAATGGAATAACACGTGGCTAACTCTTCTATTCTTTCTAAAAAAAACTAACGGGTCTTTTCCACCATCATATTTTATTCCCCATTTACGGACTTTATCGCAAATATCAGGTTCATTACGGTTAGTGTGTACGCATTCACTAGGGTCTGTTGGAGAAGGGGCCCGAGAAACCGGAATATTCTGAATTTTTAAGCTTTTACCTGAACTTGTGGCCTCGTGACTTAACCTCAAATTTTGAATGTACAGCTCGTGGTCTGGCGGGATATCATCTCTGTCCATATAGGCTCGGAGTCGGCTTCTTAATTCTTCCACAGTGCCCTCATCACACAGCCCGCATTCTTTTAAGCATGTGCTTAAGGTGTCTTTCTTCACCAAGTTTATAAAGGCACGACTCATTCCTTTAATAGTAAAATTGTGTACTTTTCCGGAATTTAAATACTTTTCAAAATTGTGGTATAAACTGTTTCCTTTTTTTCTTTTTTTTTTGTTTAATACATAAATGGTTTACCAGTTATTATATTTTTTTTTAATTAAATTTAATTAAACATTGATTTAATTATTTCCCATTTGTTTTTATTATAATTGCTTTTATTTCATAGTCCCTGCTCGGGCACCATTAAAACGAATCTCTGCTGGGGTATTTCTCAGCGGGTACCCAGGATAAATAAAAACCACTTTATTTAAACGTTATAAATTCAAAAGATTTTATTTAAAAATTATTTTAAAGGTTTATTTCAAGATCCTTTACAATTAAAGATAAGACAATCAACCAGCCTGACAATAAAGAAAAAAATGACGGGAAAGCGAGCGTCGCGGTTAACCGGTCAAACGTGTGGTCAGTGTCGTGGTCGGAAAATCAATGCCCGCCACCCATACAACGGGTTCTCGAAATCTAAAAAGATTGGTATTAGTGTATTAGTAAACGCTACGCCTGGGACCTATGGCTGTTGTAACCAGTAGTCTCCCTGTGTACTACTACATATTGGCCTGAGTACCATGGCTGTAATAACCAGTAGATACCCTCTACCACTACTACTATTTGGCCTGTGAACTATGGCTATGAAAACCAGTAGAAACCCTCTACCAATACTCCTATTTGGTCTGGGAACTATGGCTATAAAAACCAGTAGAAACTCTCTACCACTACTATTATTTGGTCTGGGGACTATGGCTATAAAAACCAGTAGAAACCCTTTACCAATACTTCGAATTGATTTTGCGTTCCTAAAAGTACTTCCACAACCGAAGCTATAAAAACCTGCGGTAGTGTCTGTCCACTCAGACGGCGCAAACTCAACTAAAGTTGTAGTGATAATTTAAACCAAGCTGTAGTGATACATACACACACACTGGATCACTGCTATGTATTGATGAGAGCAGTTAACAAATGACAACTACCACTTAAAGCTTTAGTATACTCTTGATCTGGTTGATTCTCTTATACTACTCTTCTACTTCTTCTCTCTGATATAATCATTTACATTTCAAGGTAACATAACTGGACTAAAAGAAATTGTTATTTACATTAATGTGCAAAAATATAGTATTAAATGGTTCCATACTAATTAATAATAACGTGATATTCAGATAATAATAATCATAGTAATGATAATAATAATGGTAATAATAATAATTATAATAATAATATCGATCGTACAATTAATAATAATCATAATAAATTAATACACAGGGTAATGATAATACTAACAAAATGCCCATTCTTGAGGGAATAACATAATATACATAGCTTCACTAGTTTATGTTTTGTTTAAAGAAAATATTGGTTGCAAAATAAAATATTTTTATGAAACGAAGATTACTTCGTTACAAACTATCAGTGTTATTGCTTTTTCGTTTAATTTGTTCAATTTCTTCTGTAAAATTTCCAAAATATTTTAACCAATTTGTATAAATCATTTAATCTTATAATATTCTATGCATTCTATCTATGAAATATTAGTTGTTATTTTTATTCTTACTTAAATTCTATTAATCGTTTAAAGATTAGTTTTAATACAACTTCATAGTTTTTATTTATTGTTACATGAATTCAATTTGTTTTCATAATTTAAAATTATGTTTTTTTCTTTTGTATACAATTTAGTTAATATTACATTATTACATTACATATTAGCATTTTTTTTAATATTTATATTTCTTAAATTCTCTTTATTACTTTTTTATTTCTATTTTTGCAATTCGACATTATATGTTTGTAATTCAGTTTTTAGTTTACATTTTTATAAGCCAATAGTTTTTAGGTGGGGCAATGTTAAGTTAAATAGACTTGTAAAATATTCTGTATAACATTTTTAAGTTAAGCATTTTTTTACATATGAAGTTTTTTTAAGTAAGATGTACATTAAAATTTAGTTTTGTTAAAAAAAAAATTATTGTAGAAAAATTTCTAAAAAAATTGGTTAGGAAATGTTTATTTTGTTGTTACCAGGTGTAAAAATGTGTAAAGCTTTTAAGTTTAAAATTTTCTCAACAGTCGCATTGTTTCCTCTCCTATTGTTGGGAGGGATAAGATATCGTTCTCGGTAGTAGTTCCTTTCATACCTATCATCTTCCATATACCTGCTAACCAGTCTATTTTTTCTTCTATAGTGAATTCTTTACACTCCCAACCTATTGAATCTTTAGCTCTTTTGTGGCTTTTATTATATCTTGACTTCTTATCTAAATTTCAGATTTCGGGTTTCTGGCTGTACGAGGAAACTTCCTTCAGTAATTGCTTCCAGCGTTCTTCTATGTCCTCAAGAAGTTCCTCCCAGGGTTGGTCCATTCATTAAAGGATTTAAATAAAAAATAATAATAGAAAATTTATTATATATAGATGATCCCTGCTAAGCATAAGCTCTCTATGCAGGGGTTTATATTTAGGTCCTTTTCATTTAAAAGGATAATCAATAGTGCTGTCTATTCCTTATCAATGAAAGGGAAGGTTCACCAAGTAATTTATTTACAATAAAATACACAAGGATTGTTCAGTGATCAAAGTATATTGATATTTTATTTAACAATTTCTTCAGCTTATATACTAACAGTTAGAAGTTTGCTTTTCTTATTTTTACTTATTCTAATATACATACATTCATACATTTGGAATACATTGTATTAAATATACATTGTACCAGGCTGAGTATGTGTTTTCATACATTTGAAGTTCAGCGCCATTTCGGTTTAGTAACAATTTATTCACGTCAGCATAGTTCAAACTATTTAGCAATAGCGAGCGTTGAGCGAAAATTATAAGAATATTATCAGCCGTGTCACAGATTCCGTTCGGAATGGGTTTGATTCCGTATTAACCTTTCCGTTCAATGTTCATTTTGGTGCTTCAGATTCCTATCATTTCATCAATCCGAAAGATGTGGTAAAATCGTTTTTATCTTGTAAGTGTTGCAATATAATTTTGTAGTAAAGCATAATGTGGCATATGTTTAGGCGTTTTAAATTTTTTTCTATGCTTATTTTAATTTTGCCTTGTTTTTTTTTTGTTTAGTGTGCTGCCAACATGAAGATTTTGATAAAGTACATACATATTTGTACTATTTGGCAATACTAAAGAAACCAATTCCGTACATTTGGTTATGTTGATTTTATTTTTGTTATGAATTAAGAAATTTACATAATAAATAAATAAAAACTAATTAATTTGAAATTTATTTGCTGGTGGTTTAGCTTGGTCTATATACGTATTTCATTGGCGCTTGAACCAAATCATCAGTAGACTTCAACCACAAATTTTGAACAGTCACAAACCTCTTACTTTATGCATAAAGTAAGAGCAAGTAAGAGGTTTGTGACTGTTCAAAATTTGTGGTTGAAGTCTACTGATGATTTGGTTCAAGCGCCAATGAAATACGTATATAGACCAAGCTAAACCACCAGCAAATAAATTTCAAATTAAAATATAATTATGACAATATGTCGAATAATAAATTGCTTAAAAACTAATTAATTGTAATTCAGCTTTGAATAAATAAATGGAAAATAGTATTCTTTATTGAAACAAATTTATTTTTTAAATATTTTTTTACTTTAACATGCAGAAAATGTTAATTCCGTCCATAAAATTAAAAGTGATTTCATTCCGATTTTTTTTCGTTTTTCGGTTTCCAAAGCACCAAAATTCGGATTGAATTCCGTTTCCGAACGGAATGGAACTCTATGACATGGCTGTGTGTAACCGAAATTCCAGCGTTTATGACTGTGTTAACAATTAAAAATCGTTACTGACCTATCTCAAGAAGACGTTGATTTTAAGTTAGTTCAATTTGTTTACATACTTTTAAATATTACTGTTTTTTATAAATATCATGTTGCTATGACTGTTTGGTGAGGCATATGTCTAGTATTTAGAACAATTGATATGTAAATCTTTTCTTATTGCACATTTTGGGTTTGAATTTTATGATCGTCTATCTATTTGGCTATTTTTATTACACATATTTTAAAGCTTTTTCAAGACTTTTTTATTACACATATTTTATTGCTTTTTCAAGAAAAAGGATCAGTATTTGAAAAAGGATGAAAGAACAAATGTGCATTTGCAGTACCAAAATGTGTGTCGTATATGGAGAAATCTTAACATATTTTAAACATATGTCTAGTATTTAGAACACTTGATATGTAAATCTTTGCTTATTGCAAATTTTGGGTTTAAATTTTTATTTTTTAATTTTATTAGTGCGGACACACAAAAGGAGATGAATCCTCATATTTGTGTGTGCCTGTAGGGTTGTGAAACGCAGTGCTGTTGTGTAGAAATTGAGTTGTTGTTTTCTTGTTAGTGGCTTGAGTCTTTTATGTTATTGTATTGCATTGTTTAGTGCATATAGAAAAGGTGCACGTGCGAGCAGAGACCTGCGCCGACCGGCTGACAGCCGGCTATGCCGAGCCGCCGAAGACCTTATTTTAGCCGCCGCCGCCGATTTTTTCTCGGCTCAAAATCGGCTAAGATCAGCCGCCGATTGATTAATTTTTTTATATATTACTAGAGGTTTTTAGGCTTTTTCACCAATACCTTCACACTTTTTAGTGTTGATGCAAATTTGCTTTAAAATTTTCTTTCCAATTGGCATATATGTTTATACGCACTTCTTATTTACAAATAAAAGAGGAAAGCTGCCGTATTACTTTTTACTGCAAGTTGATAGCTAACGAAAACTGTTTGCAAATAATGGTAGCCACAGACATTGTGACATGTTTATGCAATCAGGCAGATAGTCAGTTGCATAGTGAGTATAGTTGCGTTCGAAGTTTAGAATATTATAAAATGTTTTGATGTTTATAGGTTGCATTGTAGGTAGGTTGCAGTTTATATGTCAAAATATGCAACATTTAATTGTAATTGTGTACAATAACGCACTATTTGCAAATGAGGTGTAAAATGTTGCCAATTATTTTTGTATTAGGTGATATTTACATTATATGTTCCAGCCTAACACGTATGTGAGAATAGAACAAATATAACTCATATACATATATTTGATGCCTGTTCTGTTTCGAAATAAACAAATCCTTAACATTTAGATCAAGGTGAATTCAGAATCAGGTGACCTTATCAGTACAACAATTTTACAACACAAAAAATAACATGTAGTTTGCTATACTACAAAACCAATCTGTCAAAGGATTTCTGAGCAAATTTTGACATTTTGGTTCAAATTGCTTAAATTTCCATCAACAGCTGATAATCAGCTGGGCTGATAAGGTCACCTGATACTGAATTCGCCTTGATTTAGATTAGCCCTTATAAGCGGTAGCATATATAACTTTTAAATTATGAATTTACTTTGACACAATTCCAAATTGTTATTTTTTTTCGTTTAAAATTAAACTTTTAAAATCGCCTTACTCTTTTACAGTTTATCATTTTTAATGGCATTAGGATATTTTATCATGTTATGTGTGTGTGTGAGTTGTGTTTGCATTAGATAATTTACATAACTGAAATTGTATGTGTTTGTGGGTTTGTGTGCATTGGTCAGTTCTATTATTATGGAAAGAACAAATATACTAACATACCTATATCTTTGAATATTGTTTAGCTTCTTTTAATCCGTTTGAAAATAAAAAACAACGCAAATTTGTTTTAAATCTATATATTTCGAAACTTTTTGGTTCATCATATTTTCAAACGGATTTAAAGAAGCTAAACAATATTCAAAGATATAATACAAAGATCCAGCAAAACAAAAATCAATATGTAATACTAAAATATGTTTCTTAGTAGATAGGTAATGGTGGCGGGCGACATGTTTTGGGAATTAAGAACCGAGAAAAACATGTCGTCCGCCTCCATTAATACAAAAATGATGGCAACCCTAATACAAATGGGGGATTTTGGGGATTTTCATGCTGAGATTTTCTTGGCTATGTGTGTGTGTAGGGAAGATTGATTCTTTTTGTGTAGATGTATGTATACTTGTGTGCACAACTTTTGTTGTTATTGTAGAGAAACGTTGTGCTTACAGTGCATGGATGTATGTATATGTGGGTGTTTGTATGTGTGTGTGTGTGTGTGTGCATATGTGTGTGTGTTTTTATATTTACTGTGTGTCTGCCAGTGTCAGAGTAGCAAGCCGGGCAAAAAAATTTCGGTGGCGGCTGAAAGACAAATATTTTCAGCGGCGGCGGCTGAACGGCTTAACGCCGATTTGTTTAAGCATTTGAAAAAAGTTTTAACCCAACCTGTTTTTAGAAAAATACGTGAATTATTGAATCACCATGTTGTAACATTATTTATTTTTCAATAGTTTGAATATTGCAGTAATTGATGTCCTAAAAAAAGCTTCGTAAATTATTTGTTAAACCATAGAAACATATTCTAGACTATCAGGGCAATTATGAATAAAATTTTTCTTTTAAAAGTTCGCATTTTTCATATCAGAATTTTTTTCCCTATTACTTGCTATTAGTTGGAATTTTTCCCCGGGAATTTTATTCATGATTGCCTTCTACATAAATTTTATTTAAGCTTTCCGATTGAATTAAAAATTAATTACTTTATTGGAACACTGCTACGGATCAACAAACAAAAAGCTTTGAACAATTAATTATCAAAAAGTCGCTTAAACAAAAAAGTCTATGTAAACGTGAATGTATTTAAGAAGGGACTCCAAAAGAGAACGTAAGTGTTGTCGCAGCTTCGTTACCGTTCACATAAACATTTTCGTTTTATGTGGAAGCAAAAATAACTATCTTTCTGGGACGCTCGCTATCATATTAAATACGAAATTTGAAAAAGTATAAAAAATAAAAGACAAAATAACGGATAGTACTAAGCCGCCGATAAGCCGAGTGGTTCGGCGGCGGCTCGGCTTGTCGAAAAAAATCGGCTGACTGGCTAACCGCCAGCCGCGCCGGTGCGGCTTGCTACTCTGGCCAGTGTCCGCTACTTTTGTTGTAGTGGTAGACAAATATTATACCCCTGTAGGAAATATAGATTTTGAAAAATGTATTGACTCGCTTTCGACTTGTCACCAGTACTACTCTATAATTATCACCCATACAATACTTTGTGCTATAGACATCTAGCATGTGTCATTGAAACCCTACAAATAACACTGAAACAATTAAGTAGGTAGTGACTACGTAGTTCTTATGGGATGTGGAGACATACCAATCAAACAGTTAGTTCCAGTAATTTGTGTACATACAAATGCATATATGTATATAGACAAATTGTTGACAATTCCACCACAAATATACCATATTTGTTTTCTATATTTCTTTTATAATGAGGGATAGAAACAAACTTATTATATCAAAATTGCCACAAGAATTTTAATGTTGCCACAAAGACACTTGCTTCCCAGTATGACTGCAGGGTAGCGACAAAAAATTTGTGTGTATGTAGCAGACCTGGGAAATTTGCATTAAATAAGGTAATGCATTGAGCATTTTCCTACATTAAACCAAATCAATGCAAATGCAAATTTATTGAATTAACACTAAATCGTATGCTTTTAATGCATTATTTTTTCCATTGAATTAAAATCCCCTCAAAGTAATGCATTAATATTGCATTGGCATTAAATTTGATATTTTTAATGCACTATTTTTTGCATTGAATTAAAATCACCTCAAGGTAATGCATTAATATTGCATTGGCACTAAATCACAAGTAAAAATTGCACTGATTTTGCATTACCACTAATGAAGTAATGCAATATGATTGCATTGTCGCTAAAACCTATTGTACATAATAAAATTAAACAAAGGATGAACAACACAAATAAAAATTAAAAAATACAGTAAAGTTTACATTGAGGGCACCTACAAATGAAAAATATTCATTGAACATACATATCTCACTTAATCAACAAAAGGGTATTAAGTCAAAATTTTTGATATCTCACTTTTTGCAGAAAACCAACTAACACCACCAATATTTATCTACTGAAAAAATTTCAACGTATTTTGATCACTCTTTTGTTGGTAAATTTTTTTTACTTTATGATTTTAATACGAAATGTAAGTGTTTTTATGATGAAATTGCTCAAATTTTTTCTGATTTGCGACTCTTTTCAAAACATAGATATTCTTATATAATAATTGCAAGGTCTTAAAATAAAAACAATGTACATATATTTTCAAATGGAATTTGCTCACCATGATGTATTTAAATTTTTAAATTTTCCTAAAATGTTACCACAAACAGTTTTTCGTCTCTACTGAAAATTTTAAAATTTTGACTTAATACTCCCTTGTTGATTAACCTTCCTTTTCACAATGTATGGTTAAGAGTTAACGTGAACTTTAACTGACAGTTCTTCATAAAAAACTTCTCGTTAAAGTCCCTCTTCGCTTTTAATTGTACATTCTGAAAAGGGCCGTAAGTGCGATATGTATGTTCAATGAATATTTTTCATATGTAGGTGGCCTCAATGTGAACTTTACTGTATTCTTTAATCTTCATTTGTTTTGTTCACCCTTTATTTAATTTTGTGTGCACCATATGTTTTAGTGACAATGCAGTCATATTGCATTACTTCATTAGTGCTAATTCAAAATTAGTGCGTTTTTTACGTGTGATTTAGTGCCAATGCAGTATTAATGCATTGCCTTGACGAGATTTTAATTCAATGCAAAAAATAGTGCATTAAAAATATCAAATTTAATGCCAATGCAATATTAATGCATTACTTTGAGGGGATTTTAATTCAATGGAAAAAATAATGCATTAAAAGCATACGATTTAGTGTTAATTCAATAAATTTGCATTTGCATTGGGTTTTTTTTAATTTAATGCTAATGCAAAAGTAATGCATTTTGCCCAGGTCTGGTATGTAGTAATCGTGATTTGATCGATTTTGTTTAGCTGTTGTGAGTTCTCGTTGCTATGCGTATGTATGGTTATTATTTTATGTATGCATTAATTTTTATTTTTTATTTGTATCTCTGGGGAAATAGTCTTATACCTCCAGAGAGTGGCAACCTTGATATCTGTTGTAAATGGAACTGGAGAGGCAATGCATGTATATGTTTTTGGATTCATGTATATGAACGTATCTATTTTTGCTTTGAAGAATATCATTGCTTGTGTGAATTACATCATCACTTTTTCATACATATTTACAAATGAATGTATATATGTTTTCAAGGATATTGACGTTGCTTTTCTTATGGAGATAGAAAATATTGTGTTGACATAGGCTTTATATGTGCAAGGGAATTTCAGATGTTAAATGCTTTGAATCTAGTCAGGTTGATACGATGAGCTTTTGAATAGGGGTAATGATATTTTTATTTCAATTTATTTTACTTTAATGAAACAATTATAGAAAATAGTTTTTGGAGCAATATAGTAAAAACTTCTCGTACCTTTGTAATACAAACTGATGCTAGCGATTTTTTTCTGGTTGTTGCTGTGTATATGAATTTCATCATATATCGTAATACCAAAAGAGATTTGTGGAAATGTGTATGTGTGTGTGTGTATGAATTTCATCATATGTCGTAATAAATTAGATTTGATGACTACTACGCGATTCTCATATAAAGTATATAAGTAGAATAAATAATGTAGACTATCATCAGTCTGCTCTGATATCTCAACAAGTGACAATCTATTTTCCCAACCAAAATTTCTAAAGTGTTTGAAATCCAAAAACTATAAAAGTGCTAGAACTAACTACTGTTTGTTAAACAAGTTTATACTGTATAAAAAATAATTAAATAAATTTTTTATAAGCGAAATAAATTGTTTATAAATAAAATAATTAAATAAACTATTTATAAATAAAATAATTAAATTAATAAACAAATAAATAATTAAATAAAATGAATACTACAAGTTGTACCATCTGCAATGAAGTTTTTAAGACTCAAACAAAACTAAATCAGCATATGGAAACGCACTCGTATGCTAACCAATCAAAGGCTGTCCTTGAAACTAGTAAGCTAAATCTTCAAAACAAATATTGTGAGGATTGTGATGAGATGATCCCATCAAATGGTTATATAGCTCATGTCAGAACCACAAAACACAAAAACAGTTGTCACCAAGAACGGATTGATGATTTTCTCACTAAAAGAGTAAGTAACTTCAATGGGAGAATCGAGACATATATCCTCCTCAACAAAAATTTGGGTGTCTTGTTTCCGGAGGAGTTTCTGAAATCTGCCACGAGCTCCATATTACAACAACTCAATGAATGTAGTAGGATACATACTACATTTAAATTTAATATGGAGCTCACATGTGATTATATGAAGATGGTGAATGATGAGATGAATGTTTCCCAACTTGTACATATTTCGAAAATGATGTTGGTGACTTCGTCTGATGACATAGAAGACATGTATAAGAAATAGACGGAGGAGCTAAGAGCCAAAATGGAAGAATTTCAAGAGAGCGATAGCGGATGGACTTTGACTTCAATAAATTTTCTTGAAGTTAATATAAACAAGGCATCCACAATTAGAGGATCGAGCTTTATACCTCTCGCAAAAAATATTGCAGCGAAATGTGCATGCATAAATGTCGAGAACAATGATATTTATTGCTTTAAATGGTCTCTGATTGCTGCTTTGTGCAGTCTAGATCGAAGACAACGGAAAAACTATAGAAACTACAAGATTGCAAACATTTCTGATGAGAATATTAATATAGGAGCAATTGTATTAAATTTTGAAGGCTTAGAGTTTCCACTCCCATTGAAGCAGATAAAACAATTCGAGAATCAAAATGATATGAGCATAAATGTATTTGGTCACAATGGAATATCGCTTATAGGACCATACTACATAACAAAAGGAGAAAAACACGTTCATATTAATCTGTTATTGATCCAGTCCAATGAAAACTTCCACTATGTGCTCATCAAAGATATATCAAAGTAAGTTTCATTTGTAAATTTATACAAAATGTGTTCCCTATTTAAAAAGTTACTTCTTATTTTTATATTAATTTACATATCATTTTATTTTTCTCTTTTCTTTAGACTTCTTCGTTCCAGTATAACCTATTACGTTAATAAGATTTATATCTGCAACACCTGCCTATATCATAAACATGATGATTATGGGTATTGTCAGCATAAACATTTCTGTGGTAAAAAAGTCATCAGGATGCCCGAAGATGGATGTATTATTAAGTACAAAAACTACTACAAACAGCTAGATGTACCATTTGCAATCTACGCAGACTTTGAGTCTATTTTGGAAAAACTCGATGATCCTGTAAGTAAAAGCACTACAAATGTACAGAAACACCATGCGTGTGCATTTGGCTATTTTATTAATTGTATTTTTAAGAAGGAAAATAACTTGTATGGCATTGTTTTGGTGAAGATTCGGCAAATGTATTTATCAAAAAAATAGTTTAAGATTGTTCAGATATCTATCTAAATTATTTACTAAAAGTTAAGAAAATGCTCATGACCCCAATAGAAATAGCTCAATATAATAATGCAAAAAATTGTCATATATGTAAGAAAATATTAAATAACGATAAAGTTAGAGATCATTGTCATCTTACGGGCAATTATCGTGGGGCAGCTCATAGCGAATGTAATTTAAATTATAAAACACCTCAGTTTATACCGGTTATTTTCCATAATCTTTCTGCATATGATACGCACCTATTTTTTTCAAAGAACTTTCTACTATAAAAAATGCCACAATAAAAGTGATTCCCCAGAACACAGAACGTTATATTTCTCGCCAGAATTCATGTAACAATAAATAAAAACTATGAAGTTGTATTAAAACTAATCTTTAAACGATTAATATAATTTAAGTAAGAATAAAAATAACAACTAATATTTCATAGATAGAATGCATAGAATATTATAAGATTAAATGATTTATACAAATTGGTTAAAATATTTTGGAAATTTTACAGAAGAAATTGAACAAATTAAACGAAAAAGCAATAACACTGGTAGTTATACTAGGATACCAATTTTTAGACCTTACATACATATATGGTAGAAAGTTTATTCTCATTACATTCACATAAAAATCCAAGTTCTAAATTAACAAGAATAGTTCAAAAGAGGATAAAACAACACTAACGCAGATGCATTGTCGATGATACAATTGAACTCAGATATATTAAAAGAAATGAATCCTAATAAAATTATGAAAGTGTGAAAAAAAATCGCTGGTGATAATAAGAAACATGAATAAAAATAAGATATAAGATGAGGAAACAAAAAACTTAGGTAAATACAGAAAAAATTAAAAGAACAAAAGTACATTTAAGAAAAATATAAATGGTAATACAAGTCCTAATGAGCCTGGTATAAAACTTGCAAGAAAAGAGGAAAATAAAAGCTGAAAACGATTCTGTTCTAAATGAAATGCGCATCAGATGTAGTGATAATCCTCATTATGTAGATAATATATTAGAGAAACTATCTTATGATTTAGGCAGAACGAATTATGTAAGACTCGTAATAGAAAAAGGTGCCAAAATATTTCAGAACATACTTATTTTCTTAAATATTTTGGGAAAAGTTTGACATGTACAAAGAAAATGTTGTTAAAATAATGTTATATAGTAATCCTCAAAGAATAACAGATGAAAACAGGGAATTTAAATATATACAATAAATGTAGTTTATTTTAGTCCGTTTTTTATTTTTTGAAAAAATAAATAAAAAAAAATACATTATAATGAATATTTATTAATTCAAAAACTTTCTAATTTATATAAAATAATTTTTGACTATATGTATATCTCAAAAGTAAAAGAAATATAAAAGAATTTTAAATAAAATTTATGTTATAAATACAAATGTTTAATTTATAATTTTATTTATTGGATCAAAAAACATATGTTAGTATATTTGTTCTTTCCATAACAATAGAACTGACCAATGCACACAAACCCATACAAACAATTACAGGTAGGTAAATTACCCTGAAGGAAACGTGGTGTTAAGTGTCCCAAAGTCACCACTTTTGTCGACTATTTTGGTGACATTGTCAACAGAGCGTCTATTAGTATTGTTCTTAATGCGTAGAAAACATTTTTTCATATACACACAACTATGCTTCTTCTTGTTGTATTGGTTTGTTGAAAACAAAAGTGACGTTAAGGAAAATTTAAGTATTTATAAAAATTAGTTTAAGAAATCAAATTAAAAGCTGAATTTAAATTTATTAAACAATAATTTAAAAAAAAGGACATACAAATTTGCAAAAACGATTTAAAATAACAATCTATTTTGTAAAAAATAGAAAATGTTAAAAATGAATCCGCTTCTTTTATATGAATATATTCTATAATTCACTTAAAAATGTTCTAATTTTTTACACTTTTTAAGAACCTTCTTATGAAAGGGCTTGCAAAAATGTTCCAAAAATTTTATTTCATTAATAAGAGACCAAACCTTAACATAAACCACCTATATATTTTATTTTTTTTATCTTAACCTTGTATTTACTCAAAGTTTAGAAATAATGAACGTGTGCGAAAGACAATTGCAACACACGGAGGTAAGAAATGGGTTAATCGCCCACTTTGACGTTTATAATGAGCCAGTGGTAACAAACCCAAATAAATCGCCCATCTAAAAACCAAAATAAAAAATAAAAAATTCTAACATGTTAGCGCTTAGTTAGCGCAAGTCGTGTTCTACAAACAGGCTGTAAGCTTAGGGTCATTTTTTATTTTGCACTTTGGGGAAACCTGGGGTTATATTTTGCACCGCCAAATAGCCAAAACTCGCTATTTTTCTACACGCTAAATTAAGTTTTAATTAAAGTTTATGTACATATGTATGTGTGCATTAGTAAATAGAATATTTTTAGTAAACTTTTTACAGATTTTGCAATATTGCTTCTTCGAAATTATATCCTAACTAACTAAAATCATTTAATACAGAATCAGAATAGCCTTCCAAATAATCGAAATCCTTAGTCTTTATTTTAATTTTATTTGTCAAACCTTGTTTGTAACATAAGTTGTCAAATAGTTTTGTAATTCAAATGCTTTTTGTATTTTAGTTAGAATACATGCTTAATAAGTTATGTAAACTTTTTGGGTCATTAATACATATTTTAGTTGTGAAATTTCAAAAATATTTGCCATTTACAGTATTAAAATGCATTTTTAATTCTAACCACAGTAAAGGGAATTTTATTTGCGACAGCTGAGTCAAAAAAAGTAAAAAATTATTGAACTGAAATTATGTTTTTGACTTTATTCAAAACGCGCTAACTTAGGGCGTTTTTATTAAATGCAAAAAAGCGCGTTTGGCATAGTTAAAACGCCCTAAGTCTAGCGCGAAACGAGCTTAATTAGCATCGCCACCGCATTTTGTTCAGTGAACTGTACTTTAAGGTCTACAAAATAGAATGAACCTCGTCAAAATTATTGACGTGACTTCGATGTTGACAACTGGAATAAGTTTGATTATTTTGAGTTGAGCCTTTGTAACCGTAAAAAATTATTAACTGCCAGTTTATAAAAGACAAGAAAAATTCTCGTCTAGACAGACATTTATATTGAAAACAAAAACAAATTTGATATTTTACTTGTCTTCCATAAGCTGCAAATTGGTTCATTTAAATTTGGCTCTACTATTTTGATACTCTTGAAAACTGTGTTAAAATTAGGGTCGTAACCGATACCGATACTGATTCCGATATATCGGTGATACTTCTGATTTGCTGATATATCCATATCGGCGATATTTTACTGTCGATACGGCGATATTTCTTAAATTTTTGTAGAGCTGTTTTGAACAAGCAATTAAATTTTCAACGCCTTTTTTGCATAACAACTAAGAGAAATACCATATTAAAAGCTTTGCACCATAGTAGTGAAATATTCTCTCAATGCTAAATCATGTATGTATCTTAAAAAATATAATTTGTTTTTTGTTCATTTCAATATGATTTCAAATATCAATTTTAAATATTAATAATCATTTACTCTGTAATTTTGTATAATAAAAGAATTACTCTACTTGGATTTTGTTAATTTTAAATTGAGTTCAATTTCAATATGCGTATCGGTATCGCCGATATTTCCTTTTTAGTATCGGTATCGGATCGGCAAAACGGCGTATCGTTACTTCCTTAAAGGTGTAGAAAAATAAAATAGATTCATATCGAATATAAATTATTTGCTGGGTTTTGTATGAGTTTCATTCAAAGCCTACTGAGCTTATTTTGTCTTTGTGATTTTCAAAAATATTATTATTTTATGAATTCTCATATAGTTTTTAAAGTCTATGAATAAAGTAAGAGGTTTGTGACCACGGTTGCCAGAAATGCAGATTTATCTGGATTTTGCAGATTTTTAACCTCCAAAAAGACGAAATCCAGATTTGAAGATTTTTGGCCTAAAAACGCAGATTTTTCAACTCCTATTATAGCGCATTTTTCCTATTAATGTTACTACTTTTTACTTACTTTTTTCTTTTATGTGTGAACGACTCATAGTTCAGAGAGTTACAATTTTTGAATTTAGAAGACATTATTAAAGAAAAAGAAGTAACTTTGACAAGCTTCTGGAATAGAATAGAATCTGATGTAAAACGAGCTAATTCTGATTATGATTTTGCAGCCCTAAGTTAAATTAAAATGTAATGTCATTACCACATTAATTTGGAAATGTAGAAAGAATTTTTAGTCAAGTGAACTTGAATAAAACAAAGCTTCGAAGTCCTTTGGATATTTATGCAACAAATTAAATGACTCTTTGTATAATTTCTTATATATCCGATTTCTTTTCTGATTCATTTTATATTATTTGTACATAACTATAAAGAATTTGTATTTGTTTGTTGGTTATATGCATTTCGTTTCTCCAAAAGAAAGGCGGTTTTTCCACGCAAAGTAATCTTTGCAAAGTCTTGAGTTTGTAGGAGAGAAGAGAAAAGAGATTTTATTCTATATTATTTTTTCTTCAACAAACTCAAGACTTTGCAAAGTGAATTTTATCGTGTGGAAAAGCTGCCAAACTCATCAGTAGATTTAAACCAGTGTGGCAGCTACATAATTGTGAAAAGGTAATGAGAAAATATTAGTGGATTCAAAATCAAAGATGTTAGCCTGTAAAGATTTTTGCTTGAATCTTTTAAGATTATTCAGCCGTATTCATTAAAAATTGTTTTGGTTTACAAAAGGTTTACAAAACAAACTCTGTATGTGTTTGTTTAGCATTTTGTAACCAAAAATAATTTATGTGAATATTACCTATTATGTTTGTGTACGTTATTCTTAATAACATACTGATGTCTTTTGAATTATTTCAAAAATTTTTTGGTGGAAGTCTGCTGCTGAATTTCTTACGACGAAACGAAATGTACATTCTTCGAACATTAAAGGCTTATATTCATAAAAAAATAAAATGTGATTGAAAGTTATGTTGAAAATTTTTTTCTAAAAAATTTAAATAAAATACATTTTAAGCCGAGTTTAAATTTTATGAATATGGTTTAATGAACAAATATTTATATGACACTTGCAAATCCATATTTTTGTAATTTTTTTAATAATATATAAAAAAGTTGTTTTAAAAATAGCTTTGAAGATTTTTTGAAGATTTTAAAAATAAAATGCAGATTTTTAAGATTTTTTCGTGAAAATTTGTTACATTTTGCAGATTTTAGCCTTATAAATTCTGGCAACACTGTTTGTGACTGTTCAAAATTTGTGGTTGAAGTCTACTGATGATTTGGTTCAAGCGCCAATGAAATACGTACATAGACCAAGCTGAACCACCAGCAAATAAATTTCAAGTTACTTCCTTAGTTAAATTTTCAACAAAAGCTGAAAATAATAAAAAAATATACATGCACACATGCAAAAAGTTACAGAAAAAATTATTTTTCTACAATAACTGAATAAATTTAAATGGAAAACTAATACATTTTTACTATGATATATACATACTTATATGTATGTATATATATTTGAAATTTAACGACCAACAGTTTATGTCATCTGCTGAAAATTAATGCCCTTTTGTTGATCAAGTACGATATGTATTATCAATTATTTTATAAAATAATGTAACACATTTTAAAAATAGATTCGTAGTATCTATATTGAAAAAACATACCAATTTCGGTTAGAAATAACCGAAGACGGAAACTCTGGTTGCGAGTTCCAAATGAAGTGCATAACTTAAGGCGCTGTTGTTAATACAAGTTATATATTGTTAAAATTTCCTATTATTATATACTTTGAACAATATTATTAATTCCCACTTTAATTTTAACAACAAATTCAATTATAAAGTCTCATATTTAAAATGAAATCTGAAAAACAAAGTTACCCGAAAAATTTTTAATACGTAATTTTAGTACAATCATGTTATTACACACTGACATCTATATCTCAATGAATGCAAAAGACAGTTGCAACAACAACAAATATAACAACAAATGTAAACAATCAACAAAAACCAAAATAAAAGCACTCGCAAATAATAATATCATTTTTTAAACCACGTAATTATATTATTTAGAAAAAGAAAAACAAATTCATAAGGAAAAAACTTGCCAACCACCAAAAATGATAAAGAAAGAGTTAAACAGATAATAATTAGATAATAAAAAAATATATTAAATGTTAAGAATTTGTTATTCCAAGTGAATACCTACCGGCACTAAAAAGTTTATTAACTTCAAATGACCTTCACGGTGACACTGCGAACGGTGCTGTAACAAATAGTTTTTAAATGAATGTGCAAAAGAACTGCTGAAAACCATTAAGTAATTCAGTAAGCGTGAAACGAAAAACAGTCGCAGAATCACCAACTTATTGGTTAAAAATAATTCCTGCAATCGATAAAATGGAACTTGAGGGCAACGTTAAAAATTATGAATGGGGTAAATTAGGCGAAACTTCTGAGGTGGCTAAATTGGTTAAAGCCAATAACGATACTATTAATATCGTTAACAACAACCCATATGCTGAGCTATGGATGGGTGATCACAGTAGCGGTCCATCAATACTTAAATCATCTGGACAAGAATTGGGTCAAGTATATAAGCAGCACTTGCCTTATCTGTTTAAAGTGTTAAGTGTACGCAAAGCCTTAAGTATTCAAGTGCATCCTAATAAGGTAAGACTGCAATTGATAAGATAACAGATATTTGTATGTATGTATGTACCGACCTTTGAATTTCGCACTGTATGTGTGTGTCTCACAACATATTTCATTTATTCAAAACTAAAATTATAAAACGCGAACGATAGCTTCGATCAAAAATTTATATTAGAAACAAACACAAAAAACTGAAATTTGTTTTTATTTTCAATATAAATATTCGATCGAATCTATCGTTCGCATTTAGATAAACAGGCCCTTAATTTATAAGTTTATTTGTTTTTTATATATTTACATGCATGCATGCATGTTGCATTAAGCTATGTTAATATAATTAAAATAATACTTCATACTTTTGAGTTCTCTCATTCATTGTTTAAACAAAAAAACTGTAATGAATTTTTTAAGTCTCAATCAAGGCACATTTATTTCCAAGTAATATCACGATTACAAAAACAATTAAAAAGTACAACAAAAAAACCAAATAGCTTTTATATTCATTTGGAAAACCGTTTTGGTTTCTTGACTAAAAGTGGTTTCCCAGTCCCACAATTTTGTATGGTTGACAATTTTTGCCTGGGTATATATTCGTTTTTTTTATTTATAATTTCGGTCGCGACTTATTCCAAGTTCTTTGCTTGATTAAAATGGGCTGAAGTTCATATTTTGAAGAATCCAAATCAAATGTTATAATATTTATTTTTTAACCCCCAATAAAAAAAGGGGTATTATAAGTTTGTAGTCTGTGTACCTGTGTACCTGTGCGTCTGTCCGTGCCCACGTAATAAACGGCTTTGCCGATTTTGATTTATTTTTTTCTGTTTGAAAGGTGACTTGATCGAAAGGATTCTTAGCTATGCTTTAAGAAAAACGGTCCAGTAGTGTTGTAAAAAGCGGCTACTTTTGAATACTCCATACTACTTGATACTTTTTCAATTCGGTATTCAATACTACTCAATACTTTAACGGCTTTTTTAATTTAAAATTAAAAACACACATACATACGTACATATGTGCATATATGTATGAGAGGATAAAAACTATTATTTATGAAAATAAATTTAACTGCAATGCATATAATGCAATATGTAAAAAACAAAAATTAAATGTATTTATATTAATTTATAACAAATTAAAATAAATAACATTGAAGATTAGTTTTTGAACATTAATTTGTATCCAAATTACCAGAATTTCGAAAAACTCAATAGGTCACCATTTTTCACTAACACACTCAAATTGTTGGCAAATGGCAGCTCCAGTGGCAGCAAAATTTGCATGCGAATGAAAATTCAGCAATTGCATGCCATTGAATGTCAAAACGAAGAAAAGTGTTACGCTGTACCCAGTACCCATGTTCTGTAACTTTTGTGAGAACTTTTCGCGACGGAAAGATGAGAAACAAAATATTCCATCGTTTCTCGAAAAGTGAGAAAAAAGTGTGTATGTAACTAATGTCGACATGTATCAGCAGTGATTACCTCATTAGCGTCCCTTTTCACAATGTATGATTAAGACTAAGTTAAAATAAAAACTAAGGATTTCGATTATTTGGAAGGTGATTCTGTTCTGAATTAAATGATTTTAGTTATTTAGGATATATTTCGAAGAAGCAATATTGAAAAATCTGGAAAAGGGTTACTAAAATAATTTATTTGATACATACATCGCCTTTTGCTAAAATTTAATTTAGCGCTCTAGAAAATAGCGCGTTTTGGATATAAATAGTTGACAATGTTGTAACTTAGCGCATTCTAGCGCGTTTTGAGATGGGCAATATCGCGTTTGGGTTGTAAATAGTTGGCACCGCTGAAACAAATAGGAAGCAATTTTTTTTCTTGAGAAGTAAAAAAATGTTCTCATTAGGGATTGGTAAATACCTTCAAAAATCGATTTTCGATTTTTCGATCAACTTTTTTAATTTCGATTTTTGAAATCGATTAATCGTACGTGAAAATCGATTAATCGTACGTGAAAATCGATTTTAAAATAAAATAATCTTTATTCATAAAAATTCAAGTAAAATTTATAAAAAATTAACAAACACAAACAAGAGTTATCAACGTCAGGCATTGTCAAAATGGGACACTTAAGTACTATTTTTTCTCAGTAATTGTTTATTTTTAGAGAAAATAAGTGTCCTATTTTCGATATTGTCTTTGCATTGACGTCAACAAAAAGATATGGAATAAAGATGAATAATATTAGTTATCAAACCAATCTTCTTCACTCAGATTTTTTAAAATAAAAGTTGCTAATTTATGTGATGACTACTTAAACATTTTTTTCAGAAACTATACAATTTTAAATTTTTACACATTTTTCGTAAAACAAATAAGTTTCATATGCATAATAATGAAAACGACGCTTGTTTTTGAAATGTACAGGGTGGCCCAGAAAGACCGAAGTGGTGTAAATTCCTTATAACTTTTTATTTAAGACATATTTTTTTAATTTTTTGTTTTTTAAATACAGTAAATTTATAGGGAATATTTTTAGATTAGTTGTTAAAAATGATATCCCGCAAGTGGAGGCCATTTTCTGCTTCGCACAAATGATCTCTTTTCAACACATTTTCCATGACCTTTCGCAAAACTTCCGGTGTTATGTTGTTAATTTCGTCTGGAATATTGGTTTTTAATTCCTCAATAGTCCTAGGCTTATTAACATAAACTTTCCCTTTTAAGTAACTCCAAAGGAAACAGTCTGGAGCGTTTAAATCCGGGGAACGCGGAGGCCAATTAAAATTGCTTCTACGCGAATTTATTCTTTCCCCAAAGATGTCGCGTAAAATAGCCATTGTGGCCCTCGGAGTGTGCGCTGTGGCTCCATCCTGTTGGAACCATATTTGCGGATGGTATTCCACGGCTGGCCTTACAAAATTTTCCAATATGGCCCGATATCGATCACCATTGATGGAAATGTCGACATCTCTTTCATTTTCCAAAAAATATGTACCAATGATCCTTTCTGAAGAAACACCGCACCAAACAGTACACTTAGCTGGGTGTAATTGTCGTTGATGAAGTACTCTCGGGTTTTCCTTAGCCCATATCCTAAAGTTTTGCTTGTTAACAAACCCATTTAATTGGAAATGGGCTTCGTCACTCATAAATAAGTTATGAATAATGGAAATGGAAAGAGCACATTTGTGCGAAGCAGAAAATGGCCACCACTTGCGAGATCCAATTTTTAATAACTAATCTAAAAATATTCCCTATAAATTTACTGTATTTAAAAAACAAAAAATTAAAAAAATATGTCTTAAATAAAAAGTTATAAGGAATTCACACCACTTCGGTCTTTCTGGGCCACCCTGTACATATGTAGTATGTAGCGTTGCATAAATTAAGCGAGATATATCAAGTGTATTAAGTAAGGTAGTATGCTACTAAGGCAGATTAATCTGCCTTGGTTAATACTTAAAAAATTGCCAGATAATAATAAAAAATCGATTTTTATAGCCCAATAATCGATTCCAGTATAAAATCTCAGTCGCAAGATTGATATCAAAAAATCGGGTTTTTTTTAACATAAAATCGGTTTTCGATTGGAATCGAAATCGATTTACCAATCCCTAGTTCTCATCTATACTCTTCGCCGACATTTTCATAATGAACTTGCAATTGCATGTGTAAACAGTAAAGCAAATGGCAAGAGATTCGACTATTTCGAGAAAAAAATTCGTTCATAGTACATGTACAACAATTGCATGCCACTAATGGCACTGTAAAGGGTGTGACCAGACTTGCTGGTCTCACGTGCCTTCCAGAACTTTAACCTCCCTTTTCACAATGTATGATTAAGAGTTAACATGAACTTTTACTGACATTTCGTCATACAAAACTTCTCGATAAAGTCCCTGTTAGCTTTTAATTGTACATTGTGAAAAGGACCGTAAAGGGTAGATCTTTCTGTGAAATATATGTTTATGATTGAAGTTGTTTAGTTCAATGCTGCATTTTGAAGTCCTTTTTCAGTGGCTGTTTTCGTATGGCACATAAAAAAGTTGCTTAAATTTTATGTATTTTAAAGGAAGACTTTGGGTTGAATATTAGAGTATTATTGAGTAGTTGCTTTTGTGTATTGAGTA
Organism: Tachina fera; assembly: GCA_905220375.1. Lineage (NCBI taxonomy): Eukaryota > Metazoa > Arthropoda > Insecta > Diptera > Tachinidae > Tachina > Tachina fera. The sequence goes on along the minus strand of LR999963.1, from coordinate 86,298,140 downwards.
CCGGAAAAAACACACGATATTCAGTACTAATTACTCAAATACTCAATACTTTTACAGCACTACGGTCCAGCCGTTTAGAAGATATCACATCTTCCTTAGATATATTCGGGGGGTTTTTAAAATTTTTAATTTTTTGTTATTTATATTTCAGGAAGAAGCCGAAGTTTTACATAAAGAAAGACCGGATTTATATAAAGATCCGAACCACAAACCAGAACTAGCCATAGCACTTACACCGTTTCAAGCCCTTTGTGGTTTCCGTCCATATACAGAAGTTTATCAGTTTTGTCAAGAATTGCCTCCATTGAAGGAACTCTTAGGTGGCGAAGCGGTGGTAAATGGTTTATCCTATGGTTCTACCAATAATTTTAAAAAGTGCTATGAAGCACTTATGAACGCTGATTCAGTGGCCGTATCAAAAGTAATTGATGCCATATTGAAGGACTATAAGCCAGGTTTGTATAAGAAGTTATTAAGGGTAATGTAGTTACGTAGACTAATTTACATAAACATTTATATAGTTCTTGCCAAATATAGACTTCAAGATATATTCTCAACTATAAACTGTGACTTTCCCGGTGATGTAGGAGTGCTGTCATTATTTTTTTTAAACCTAATATATCTTCAGCCCGGCGAATCTATTTATTTGGGTGCCAATGAAATTCATGCCTACCTCTCAGGCGATTGTGTTGAATGCATGGCATGTTCAGATAATGTCATACGCGCTGGGTTAACTCCAAAGTTTAAAGATGTCAAGCAACTGTTGGCATCGCTAAATTATGCTGGCTCTCCTGCGTCCTCAAAACTTTTTCAACCCAAAGAACTGGATGAAAACACCAAATTGTTTGCACCGCCAGTGCAAGATTTTGCCGTTGTGCACATTTCATCTTCGTCCGCATCATCGCAAAAACTAAACTTACCAAAATGTCCCGGCATATTATTAGTTTTAAACGGATCTCGTGTTTTACGTTTGAACGCACATTCCGATTTAGTATTAAAACGCGGTTCAATTGTATTCATACCACCAAATAATATGAGCCACATTGAGTTCTTAAATCCACACAAAACAAGCACAGATTTCAATGCGTATTTGGCTACACAAAATTCATTTAATTATTAAAAAGCTTTTTTGCACTTTAAACATTCGTATTGGTTTTATAAAAAAATGCTTTTATAAAAAGTTAATTATTCAGTTGAATTATTTTTAAAGTGAGTTGAAAGTCCTAATTGTTGTCTTTCGTACCTTTTTAGATCTATTTTTCTTTTCACCATAGTATAAATTTAGTTCTTGTATGTGGTATTTCATAATTAAGCTAAAAAATATGTATTTATGTATGTATTTGTAAAAAAATATTGCTGAAGTCTAACGAAATATCGGAAGAAAAATTAAAGAATTTGTTAATGATATTTATTGTTTTAATTACTGTTTTTATTGGGAATTGTTACAATTTAACATTTATTAACGCACTAATAATCCCAAATTATTATTTTACTTATTCAGTAAAATAATTTTTTATTAAAAATAGAATTGAAATTGGTTATTGAGGGGTTTAGCTGGATCCTATGCGCATTTCACTGTTGCTAATGCAGATCATCAGGAACCTTTACCCAAAGTTTCTTAGAACAACTAGAGTTATTATACTATAAACTTTGATTTAAACAAGAGAGAAGGTCAACAAATAACAAAGTTGAAACAAGAACTCAATAATCAACATGTTTTTATTTTCCTACTTTACTGCATTGGCTGATTTTTTCAGCTCTAGATGTAAAAGTATGTAAAAAAAAATAAATGTAAATGCGCTGATTTACATGGGCATAATTGTGCTGGCATAACATGCCAGTTTGTAGGTGAGAGAGGCAAATTTGCTCTCTTAAGAGAGTGGTTTTGTGGTTGGCATAACTTTTCAACCACCTTCAACCCCGCATTAACAGCATAAAACCAACACACACACAACTTAAAAAACAGCAAATGTTAAATGAATACGAAAAACACTACGTATATAGACCAAGCTAAACCACAAGCAAATAAATTTCAAATTAAATTAACTTATTTTATACTTCGGTATGAATAAAATTGGTATTTATAATTAAAAAAAAAATTAATAATTTAAAAAATTAAAAAAACGTTTCCAGGGTTGGAAAACTTTAACTTTTTTCATAATAATTAAACATATTTCATGTTTTAGGAAGAAGGCTATTTTCTCAGGAACGGTAAGAGCTACGGGTCTGAAATTTGGACAGAGTATGTAGAACTTTGATCGCTACAACAACAAATACATGAGAATTAAAACTTACAGGGTGTTCCAAAACGAGCAACGAAAAATGTTAAAATCCCATCTAATATACATACAATTGTATGTACAAATGTACATATGTATATTGAAACTTGAAATTTTTAAAATTAGTGTATTTTTATATAGACTACAACAAATAACACTAAAATTAAAAACTTTTAAATTAAAGGGTGGTCCATCAGTTAATGCAATTTTAACTATGTAATTTTGACAAAATGCTATATCTTGGAAACCGTAAGAGTTAAACTCTTGAAATTTTCAAAAACGGTCAAGCTAAAAAATCCGAAAATTATAAAATCGCCAAAAATTTTCAAAAATCGCCAAAACGAAAAAAATCGCCAAAATGAAAATAAACGCTAAAATTAAAAAAAAAAACTCCAATAACCGAAAAAAATCGCCAAAACGAGAAAAACGTGTCAAAACTAAAAATAAATTTCCACAATGACAAAAAAACGCTAAAAACCGCAAAAATCGCCAAAACAAACAAAAATGCTTATATGAACAAAAATCGCCAATATAAAAAAAATGTCAAAACGAAAATAAGTCGCCGAAATTAAAAAAAAACGCCAAAAACCGACAAAAATCGCCAAAACAAAAAAAAATTGCCTATATAAAAAAAATCCCCAAAAATTTAAAAAATTGCTTATATGAAAAAAAAATCGGCAAAATCAAAAAAATCGCTAAAACGAAAAAAAAATCGCCAAAATTAAAAAAACCGAAAAAATCGCCAAAACGAGAAAAAAGTGTCAAAACAAAAAAAATTCCCACAATGACAAAAATCCGTAAAAATCGCCAAAACAAAAAAAAATTTTAAATGAACAAAAATCGCCAAAAATTAAAAAAAATCGCCAAAATCAAAAAAATCGCCAAAACTAAAATAAATCGCCAAAATTAAAAAAAAAACGCCAAAAAAAAATCGCCAAAACAAAAAAAAAAATTACCTATATGAAAAAAATCGCTAAAAATTAAAAAAATTGCTTAAATGAAAAAAAAATCGTCGAAATCAAAAAAATACATCAAAACGAAAAAAAATCGCCATAATGAAAAAAAATCGTAAAAATCAAAAAAATCCACCCAAACGAAAAAAAAATCGCCAAAATCAAAAAATCGCCAAAACGAAAATAAATCGCCAAAATTAAAAAAACGCCCAAAAACCGAAAAAAAATCGCCAAAACAACAAAAATTGCCTATATGAAAAAAATCGCCAAAAATTAAAAAAATCGCTTAAATGAAAAAAAATCGTCAAAATCAAAAAAATCCTCTAAAACTAATAAAAATCGCCAAAATTAAAAAACGCCAAAAAACCGAAAAAATGTCCAAGGCCAAAAAAAAAAATTGCCTATATGAAAAAAAAATCGCCAAAACTAAAAAAATCAGCAAAACAAAATAAATCGCCAAAACTTAAAAACCATCAAATTAAACATAATGCCAAAAACCTAAAAATTGCACTAGAGAAAAAAGTATGAATTTTTTCACAAAATTAATATCTATGTACCTGCATATCTCTGTGCTTATGTATGTATCTCTATACTACATAAACGCACTTTGGTAAAGGGTATATAAGATTCGGCACAGCCGAATAAGCACTCTTACTTGTTTTCTCAGTAGTTGTTTATTTTTAGAGAAAGTAAGTGTCCTATTTCTGTTATTGTCTTTGCATTGACGTCAACCAAAAGTTATGGAATAAAGATGAATAATATTAGTTATCAAACCAATCTTCTTCACTCAGATTTTTTAAAACAAAAGTTGCTAATTTATGTGATGACTACTTAAACATTTTTTTCAGAAACTATACAATTTTAAATTTTTACACATTTTTCGTAAAACAAATAAGTTTCATATGCATAATAATGAAAAGGACGCTTGTTTTTGAAATGTATGTAGTATGTAGCGTTGCATAAATTAAGCGAGATATATCAAGTGTTTTAAGTAAAGTAGTATGCTACTAAAGGGCCACTCAGACTGTTATACATGTATAAAGACTTTTGTGTGAAAAGGCATAATTAGTTGGTTACGCTTTTTTGACGCTTGTGTGGTATTTGGCACACAGATGTAAACCCAGCCTAACACTCAGGCATTGGCGTATTACTACTAGGTCATGATACAATTATACTATATATATATAATTGTATCATTTACTAGGTGTTACCTTCGTTAGTAAAGGGATAGTGATAGAGAAAACATTTCGTGAGGAAAGATATAGAACACAATATGTTAGTCTATGATATAGAAGAAAGCTTCATTCCTCCGGATCCCAATGTAAAGTAGCAGACCTATTGTCACAATCTCAAGGGTTACATTTAGAAAACGTTTGCCCTGTGTTACAACAGAGCAGAATACGTTAGGAAGCCTGCCTTATTAACAATTCGAAATGAATTTCTTTCGAATTGAATTAAGAGTCACGCCGGGTGAAATTTAGAGAAAGCAAATTCATGCTAGGAACACAACTGGGACGAACGACGAATTTCGTCCACGACGACGAATTCGTCGATAAGCATTCGCTGCGTAAATTCGTCGTGTGAAGCACAATAACGACGAATTTACTCACCGAATTCCTCTCCCATATTTGATAAAATTGGTTGTTGTGTGTAGACAAAGAAAGTTGTTTTTTCGTCATTCGTCGGCGTACAAAATAAAAATAAATCTATCTCAGAGTTCGTCACGCACGACGAATTTCGTTCGACGGCGGTGTTGTGTTCAGTTTCAAATGCACAAATGTGTTTTATTTTTTATGACGAAAGCTCGCACCGAAAAATTCGTTGTTCGTCCCAGTTGTGTTCCTAGCATAATGTCAAAGGAAACAAAACAATGAATAAAAGTCATGGTTACGAAATGTGTCATTTTATATACATATGTACTTACATACATATAAGCTACTTACGTTATTTCTTGAGATAGGGAAAGAATCCTTCTTGTTCTAAGTTCATTCGCTTCGAATTATGTTTTTCACTGTTCTTTTGCTCAGACTCATTTTCCATTAAAGCTTTTCAAATCCTTTTCACTGAAATAGCCTTTCCGCGTGTAATGACAAATGTCAAACGGTGCGGCAGCTGAGAAATTGGAACATGAATTTGGTTTATTTTTGAAATAAGGGATAAACCAATGCAAAATTTTGTTTAATACAATTAATTCAAACCACAATTTTAATAGTTAATTAGTTAAGTTGATAGAATTAAAAAGTATTGCAAATATACAATCCAGATGGAGGTTTCTTAATACGAGCCTATAATGTCCACAATGAGTTTGTTAATTTTATTAATTCATATTCATAACATAGGTGAGAGCATTTTAAATACTTGTAATTAACTTACTTGGATTTTTTTTGTTTAAAATTAAAAAAAATTTATGTCTCCAATTCTTGTCCTTAAGTTGTAAATAAATAATTTTCCTTTTCCATAATATTTAAGCAATAATTTAATTTATAGATAATAATATAGTTAACGTTTAATTTTCAGATTTTGCACTTGTTTTAAAAGAAGAGGTTTTGCAACTTCAAATGTATATTTGTTTTATTATAATATTTTTATTGATTAAGGTTTATATGATTAAGTAAAGCAAATGTATATGTAAGAATGACATTTCAACTACTAACAAGATTCCTGAGGATAATTTTAATTTAATTAGAAATACAAAGTCGAAATAACTAGGTCAAATGTTCATTATGACATATTTGTGCAATAAAAAAAACTGAACACTCTTCTATCTAAGATACAAATATTATGACACAATTACTTTATTTTAAGAACATTTAACTTTAATATAGATAACAAACATTTCTTTTACATTAAGAGATACATGTTAGTTAGAAAAATTTGTAAATTGTTGAGTAGTTTTTGTTTGCAAGTATTGATTTTTATGTTGCTGTTTATTTTATATAAATATTGGTTCCAAGAAAAAGTTTCAATTGAAATGCACAAGTAGAATACATATTAAAAATTCTATATATGTATGTATGTAATTAAAATTATTTATATGCATATTGTTTTATTTTTTGCATGTGCATATTTATATTTATGCATATGGGCTGTTAATGTATTTAATATAAAGATAACAACATAACAAAATAATTTAAAAATATGAACATATTTTATGTCTTTACCATTTCCAAAATTGCTGTAGTTTTCCAATATTTTTTAAATATAAAGAATAATTAATTTTTTTTTTTGAGAAATTAAAACCAAAATTATCACATAAATGTCGTAAATCAAATAGTTTTTATATTATAATATAATATATAACTATAATGGTAAATTATAATTTGGTTACGGTTAAAAAATTAATAATAATAAAATAGTTTATAATGATAGTAATAGTTAGTAAGCAGTAAATATGTAATAGATAGGATTTTTACTGTAGTTTTTAATTTATTATATGTATAAATAGTAACTGCTGTGTTCATAAAAATAATTTTGGTTAACAAAAGGTTTAGAAAAGAAATTTTGTATCGAAATTTGTTTGTTAAACCTTTTTAAACTTAAATTAACTTCTATGAATGAGGCCTAATAAGTATTTGTTACTAATATAAAGTTGTTAGTTTTACAATTTATTAAAAAATCGGTAGTTTTCTTATCGGTAGTTTAGTTGTTTTTATAAATATTGGATAGTGTTTTCTATAAGACTCAGACATTCTCAAGACACCTTATAGTCAGTAGTTTTTTCATGGGTGGTTCCTTTTAGTTTAGTAGTATAGTATATTGGACAATGAAAATTGTTTTTTTTTTTGTTAAATGCTGTTTTAATTTTTTCCTTCTGTTCTTTTAATTAGTAGTTAAATTAAATCGCTTATTTTTGTGCTGATATGGTTTTGTGCCACTCGAATGTGTGTGTTTCAATGTGCATTCTTTTAAAGCTGGAATCTTTGAATATTTTACGGTTTTTTGAGCTGTGTAGGGGAAAAACAAGTAATTATAAATAATCTTTTAAATATTAATTAGCGTTATGTATTGTATTTCAATAAACTACAAGTATCTAGAACAAAAAAATCATATAAAAAAGTTGTCCACCCTTTAGAAATATGTAAATATGTGTAAAGAATAACTAGTATGTATATATATTAAATTAATTTAATTCCCGCTATAGGTTTGTTCATTTACTGAAAATTATTACGACTTTGTAAGAATTGTTACTGGAAAGTGTTCAATAACTCAAAAAGTTTGCAAAGAGAGAGCGCCAAAAGAGAAAAAACATTGAGACACAAAAAATTCCTACAAATTATTACTAGTAAAATTTCTACTTGCAAGAATTATCCAACCACCTGTTGTGTGTGTTTTTTTTTGTCAAATAAATTATTTAAAAAATATTTGAAAAAGGAAAACTGAAAAACATGAATTTCTTTGTTAAAAAATATGGATACGTGTGAAAAAAGAAAGCATGTTTTCTTAATTTATTGTTTTCTTTGCATTAAGCCACACAAATTCCATTTTAATGGCAAATAATTTTGTTTGTTTCCCATATACATATGTATGATCAGAGATGTTAAGTCGAATTCTTGTATTAGTTAATGGAATAAAAATTAAAAAAGTATGAAAAATGCATAAAAATCGTAAATATACATGAAACTGTGTACAAAATTTTATTTTAAATATCAATTTCTTGAAAAAATTGCAATTTAAAATATAAAACAAAATACATCAGAAAAAGTACAATTGTATTATGATTTCCATCCATGGTTCTGATATGAATAATATTTTCCTGCAAGTTTTTACAAGTAAGAGTCTGAACACAATGTAACGATTATTTATTGCGGTGCGGTTTTCCATACTATTTTGAAGTAAAAAAACGCAGTGCGGGACGGGATAAAATTAAAATCTATTTTATTTTCATTGCGGAGTTTCTTATTCTCTCAATTTTTGATACTCTTTCTCTTGCTTGCTTTCTCTTGTACGGACTAAGAAATGTGAAAGATTTTCGATTAAACAGGGTTATGTCAACGCAGATGCAGAGATCACTGTTTTACAAGGGCTTACAATTGTATAATACACTACCAAATAATATGAAAAATGAAAATAACGAGAATGTATTTAGAAAAAAATTTATTAATTTTGTAAGATTTAGTGTTGATTTATAATGATAGGAAGTTTGAATCATGTACATATGAATATTGTAAGAGTATTTTTAATAATTACTAATAATAATAATACAAAAAAATTTGGGAGAGTAATTTTGAAAATTTCTGCCTTACTCTCTCGTTGCTAGTTTCTGCTGGGAAAGTAAATGAACAGACCTTTTATAGTTTTCATTGCAAGAATTTCTCTTTTACGATTCTTAATCATTGGAATTGGAAGCAACTTTAAGAAAAATTTATTTATTGGACTGCAATACTTCTTTAATAAAAAAATTCACTTGTTTTTTTTGTAAACGACATTTAAAATTTTTGTATCTATGTATATATGTATGTATAATATAAATTTGTACTCGCTTTTCTACTAATTACCTGCATATTTTTAATATACATAGATTCTTTGGAAGCAATGAAAATATAATTCCTAATAAATGACTAAATTTTTTTTGGGATACATAAATATTCCGAGTGTAAACAACTAAGTCCTGATAATTTAAGGCAACATTTGAGAGATTATTATATTAATTAAAAAAAGTGCTTAAGTCTTACTTTGCTGTTTTGTAGGAGAGCAATTTAAAACTTTCAAGTCGATTTTCAGAAATTTATTTCTTTTGCAGTTCGTTATATACACTAAAGCTGTTGGTAGTAGGTAGTAGTATTCTACACAATAACTCAGAAATTAGCCTGTCTTTTATCTTTTAGTATTTTACCCTATATGTGTACATACATATGTATGTATAAGTTATTAATTATAGCTACTAAGAAAAAATTTTATATCGTAGTCTGAAAGGACTTTCTGTCCATACCTATGTATACCGAAAACAATTAAATAGATAAATAAATACATAAATATGGTTCTGTAAAACAACTACTAAAATTGTAGATGGCTTTTCTACACGCAAAGTTAACTTTGCAAATTGTTCAGTTTGTAGAAGGGAAGTGAAAATAGAACAGGAGCTCTATTTCTATTTACGCGTGGAAAAGCCGTCTTACAGTTATATCAGCTAAGAAAGCATACCTTTAGTTTATTTAACGAATTATTCTTCTTGTGGTTGTTGTTATTGTGTAACATTGAATGATATGGATGATGTATGCAGATGACGTTATTACTTATATACTTTTCGGCATGAGTAATTAATTTAACTCTTAAGCAAATTGTTCGCTCTTTTGTTGACACCTGTCATGCGTTCATTATTAGCATCACCCTTGGCATTTATACGATCGATTTGTACATTCTGATTCTCCAATTCAGAACCCATATCCAAGGCCATATTTCGTAGATTGCCTAACATAGAATTTACTTGACCTAAATTTTCATCCATCTCATCTTCGCGGGCATCATTTGTTATGCGAGCTATATAGCCAGATTGAGGTGGAGCACCCATACCGGCTCGCTCCCGTTCATCTATTACACGTTGGGGCTGGTTATTTACAATCTTACCATCATCATTGTTCTTCCAGGCATTATCACTGTCATCTTTGATGGATACCTTTTTCCAAGGTAATACACAAACACCACAACATTTTTCCATGCCGCTGAGATTTTTTTCAGCTTCTTTCATGTCGGCATTAATACGATCCATATCTTCCTCAATTCTATCCAGTTGTTCACCCTGATCGTCAAGGGCCACCAAGGTACGTATACCAGCCTCTTTACTCTCCTCCACGAGATTTAGCATACGACGAGTGCTTTCCAAGGATTCATCTGTCACTTGGGCGGCCTTCAGTTGCAAATCTTGCAACTCCGAACGTGGGACGCGTTCAGTTTCCATTATTGTATTTAATTAATTTGAAAAGTAAATTTTCTTACTAAATGCTGCCAATTATAACTTTATGTTTATTAGTTGTAGCTCGACGTATGTATGTACTTGTTAACTTTTGATTTTTTTCACAAGTGGTTGTTAATCTCACAACGTATAAGTATATGTAGATATAATAAACTTTTATACACACGCTTATGTATGTATTTAACTTTGCAAATTTTCTTTTTTTAGTCTCCTTATTTTTTTCTTTTTTGTTAGTCACTTCTTTTTGTTCGATTTAATTTATATTCATCCCGATGCTTATTTTCTCAAACCAATCAAACTGGTTTTGCAACGTTATTACATTAATATATTTATTATAACCTTTTCACAAAAATTTTTATTACAATGAAAAAATTAGATAGTTCAACGCAAGCACAGAATATCCTTTATGAACGCAAAATTCCTGTACAGTCACAAAACATATGTATTCTGTGGTACAGTGTACACCACACTGGCACAACCACCGTTTTTTAACTCCAATCAGTGTGACCAGATTTTAAAATAATGTTAATCATCTTTGAAAAAAAGCTTAAGTCGAAAAATAACGTAGTATAAAGGGGCTTGTACACGATAAAAATGCTTGTCGCAAGTTACAGAACACATGTACAGCTCCTCATAAAACAAAGGCATGATACAAAATACTTATTATCGTACTGTAAAGTAATGTAACTGCAACGTAGGAAATGAAATAAAATTAATCATTAAGTTTTATATTAAATAAAAACAAAACAACTACTTTAAAAAGTAAGCTTTCAAAAATGTAGGAACATTTGTACTAAAATACGAACGATTTTTGAAAAGTGAATTAATGCTATTTAAAATAAACCTATTTCTAATTTTTCATGACGCTGAATGCACGTTCAACTCAACGCAAAGATAACTCTTTAAAAGGGGCTCGTACCGAAACACAGATACACATTACAAACTTATATCAATTTTTTTTTGTCGGAGCTTAGAAAATTATAATTTTTATAAGTTTTTGTCGTTAACATATTCTTTGAAAACATGCTATTTAGATGAAAAAAGGATAAAAAGCTAAAGGAGTTAAAAAAAATCTAAAAGTTAAGATAGGAGATAAATGAAAATTTTAAAGCTAAAAAATAAATGATCTAAATTTAGCCCGAAATAATCTAATATGGTCACGCTACTTTAAATAAAATATTTTTCGTTTTCTTTTCCACTTTCATACTATACAGCAGTGATGGGAAATGTGGCACAATTGTGCCATTTTTGGCTCTATTGAACGTTAGCTGGACTGCGGCACTCTCGTTCCTTTTCTGGCACTCTTTAACCATTCGAGTCATAACCACCAAAAAGCTTAAAGGCCGGGGCACAATGAATCCGTCATACGTTAAACTTTACCTTTTTCAACTGACAGCTAAGTTGAAATACATGGTAGTTTGACAGATATTGGTTGTTTTTTTTTGGTATGTGTTTGTGTTTTGTGGCAGCAAAAATAAAATTAAACAAATGAAAAAAACGAAATAAATAAAAAAGTTGAATTTAATAAATAAAGTGGAGAATCAACATACAAATGCTTCCGTCAATAAAGTACTAATTGTGCCAACCTTCTCCGTAGCTGCGTTAATGTCAGTTGAAAAAGGCGAAGTTTAACGTATGACGGATTCATTGTGCCCCGGCCTTTAGTTATTTACAAAATAAAAATTTTCTTAGCAGGAATTGGCGCAAATTGGATAAAAAATCATTTTACGTGGACAATACGTGGACAAAATTTGGTAGATTATCTTGTCTACATATTACCAACAGTGAGAAAAGTGAACAAAAGTGATGGTGAAAAAACATGGATTACAACAAAGGTGAAAACGTAAGTGTATATTTATTTTTTCTTTTAGTTATTTATAATAGATTTTAATAATATATTCTTATTTTCCAGGAGCTGCAGATGTTCTATTATTTGTGCTGCAGGATAGATGATGGATTCGTTCCCGACAGAGCCAACTAATCAAGTAATTTACATGAAAACTTCTGTGCAACGTGAATTTTTAAGGTGAAATTTAAGTGTGGAATTTTGTACATTGGAAGGTACAATGATGTTCTGGTCCAATGTACAAATCCTTAGGTTAACATGTCGCGAAGAAAAGAATAAATTGTCCAATTTACAAACTCCGTTTGTAACATTTTGTCGTGAAATGAAGTGCTTGTATTAATTGAAATCCAATTTGGTTCGTTTTTGCAAGTGCCTTACGCAAACAAGTAGTTTATATGGCAGAATGTGTACAGATAAAGTTAAGTGTATTTGTGGAATCCAGAACATTGGAAGGGACAATGATGTCCCTTTTCAATGAACAACAGCACAGGTTAACAAGTCGTATAAAGATGTAGTGTTCAGATCTTTTGGATTCCAAGTGTTTTGTTCCTTTTATGTTTTTTGCAACTTCTCAACAAAAATAAGTGATTTCTATCTACGTAAAGTGAATTGTTTCTGTGGAATTTTGTGCATTGGAAGGATAAGTGACGTTCTTGTTCAATGTACAAATACGTTGGTTAACAAATCGCTTAAAAAAGAAGAGTTCCGATCAATTGGAATCAAAATGTGAATGACAAATGTGTGCATGCATACATATAAAGTGAATTGCAAGGGTGGAATTTTGTACATTGGAAAGAACGATGATGGTTATATCCAATGTTCAATGCCACAAGTTAATAAGTCGTTCTGTGTCCTATTGTACAATTATTTGATACGAAGAATAAATAACTTTGCAATAAATGAAAAGCCCTACAGCTACAGAATATTTTTCAAGAGATATACTTTTTTGCTTTATATCTAAAAATAAAATTTTAATAATACAAATATTTTTATTTTACTTTTATTTACATATGTATGTGAACGTCAACGAGAAAACTCAGAAGAATCTGAAAGAAATTGCTGTTCCAAAACTTTATTCGATCCCTAAAAATCTAAACTGGAAAGATAAAAATGCATTTAAGAAGGAAGAATGTTCGCAAATAAAACAACTTTAGACTTTGATGGCATTAGTAAATGAATATTTATTTGGTGAGTATACGCTTGAGTAAGAAATAATTTGGTTTCAAAACCCTTTATAAAGCCTATTTAATTTTTATAAATAAGGCTGTGTTTTTAAAAAATTGCTGCAAAACATAATATTGCACTTAACAGCTAGCTCTACGGGTCCTAATTTTTTATGCAGATTGGCCATTTTATACCCCCACCACATTTTCAAATCTATTTAGTTTTTCATACGTCTCCCCTAAAATAAAAATAATTCAAGAAAGCATGCATATATATTTTTTATGTAAAAAAAGAATATAATATAAATTGAATCAACAATTAAAACCTTATCTACAGCTTTTCTATAAGTTTGTATGTCAGCATTCGTTTTTCCAGCTATATATATTCATGACATTAAAGTCCAAGCCGCCAGATATTTGGAATTTAGTTTCAAGGCTCCTTGAAAGTATGTAATGTCCATAAAATGATCACATCCATATAAGATCCCCATAGGTGCTTTACATATCGATTGTACCAGTACCTCCTGAGCAGTTTGATTAAGATCAACTGCTTTCAATACTACAAAAAATACATGCCATAACCATCCAAACGTTCCAGAAAATATTTAGCTTTTAAAGTAGTCATCAAATCTAGCCAAAAATGAATGCATATGTCTGATCTGTTATTTCTGATCCCGTTGCATTTACAATAAAAACGGCGAGAACAATTAATATTTCAAATACTGAAATATTATTCAAATAAATCTTACCGTTTTTATCCATTTGTGCAACAAGCTGACTTGCTGGAACCTTCTGTTTTCGTACATTTTTACTTGGTAGCACGCTGAATAAGAACTTTAATTAACCACTGAAAAAATGAAATCGTATTTAATTAAGCTTAAGCCTAATTTTAAATAAAAACTAGCTAATTATATATTTAATTATTATGTCAAAAAATGGGGGTAAGACTCCTATATTCAGAAAATATTATAAATCATTTTAGAAGAGATTTATAAAAGCCACAGTTTACGGACTTAAAAGATATACATATAAAGCCATTTTAACGTAAATACGATGTCTCCTACATTCCGCCCTAAGGCAGTCTGTCCGCTAGACCGTCACCTGACTGAATGCGAAAGTGACTTCTAAACTGATTATTATGAAAATGGAAATATATGCTTTTTATGAATGTTTATATATAAAACAAACATATGACGAAAGTAAAATAATTGAGGGCAAGGCAACGTTAACCGGGTTTAGCTAATCATTTAACAATTGAACAAAACAAGATTGTAAAGGATACAATGCTCATTTACTAAAACAACGTCATGACTAAAAAATGTTATTGTTGAGTTAATTATGCAGAATGAATCCTCATATTACCAGTAAAAAAAATTGGAGATAATTAATCCGGAACACCTTTTTTCCGTCTCCAAAATATCAAAATTTTTTAAGAGAATTAAGAACTGTTACCTTCATTAGGAGAAGGATAGTGATAGAGAAGACAGGTGTAGGGTCCGCAGGTGGTTGAAAAATTATGCCAACTGAAAATCATTTTCTTCACCGAATTCGCCTAGTAGATACATATTGTAATTATATTTTACGTCTCCGATATCCTTCACACTTTGCAATGAGTTTTTTAATTCTTCAAAGTATGATATAGATCTGTATTCACTTTTAATTTTTCATCGTGTTTTTTCTTCGGAAAGATTTGTGTAACAAAAGGAACAGTATTGTTTGTGTCCCCACTTAGAACATGTTCTGATGCAAACTTTGGAAACCACGTCAAATAATAGTCCTTGAAGTTATGTTTAGTTTTCCAATATGACAAAAAAGAAATGAAAAAATACTATTTTATCTTTGATTTCTACATTTTTATGCTGGGGAATTTTTATCAGCATAGAGATCATATCTTTTGTTCAAAAGATGTCGATACAAATGATAAAATTAAACAGAAAGCCCACTAAAAATACCATTTCCACTTTAATAGCATTTATTTTTTTAAGAACATAAGTTTTAGCATTGCATTTTGAGTAAAAATTTGATAAAGTGAATATTAATATATATCTATTGTTCAAGGGCTCTATATACAATAGTGTGACGGTTGTCTCGTCGTTATGGGGAAATTAATAAAATGTTTACGACATCAGCTGTTGTAAAAAATATTTATTTCTGTTAATAAATCGTGTTATATATCGGATGGTAATAATCGCGATATTATTGAATTAAGTGCACGACTTTTAATTATAAAGAGGTTTATTATATATAAAAATGGAACAATTAATACATAAGAAAAATGATGTATTAATATCAGGAATCTAATTAATAATGAAAAAGTATATATATAAAAGTAGTTTTTCTATTGACAATAAATATAAAGGTGAACTATGTTAATATACAAAATACTACAATTCTCCCTCACATAACAAGAACATATATCAGTATCTTATATAATCATTATGATATCGAGGTTGCCTCTTCTGTCGACCAGATGTACGTGGGAGTGCCGTTGCTGTAATCTCATCTTCGATATTTTCCAAAGTCGACTGTTGTCTTTCTATTGGTATTTCTGTCGTTGTTGTATTATCATCTTCGGTATTATCTAAATCTGGGTATTGTTTTTCCTTTGGCTCTTCTGTTGTTTCTGTTGGCGTGGTACTAGGAACTGAAGTATTATGTGAAAATATCTGGCTAGGAAGGTAAGCCAATAAATTTGGATGTGGAAAAATTCGTTGACGTTCTGGACTTTGCTTTGAATCGGCCTGTACGTTTGTGGATGTGTCCGCCATTTGTATATTCGTAGGACGCAATTGATCTATGTGACGTTTGAAGACAAAACCGTTATTAAGACGAACCATGTAGTGAAGACGACCAAGTTTTTTAGAAATAATGCCAAGTTTCCATGATGGTTTATTTAAGATATAGTATCTAGCTTGAACACGATCTCCATCACTCAGCTGTCTTACTATTTTTTTATGAACTGGACCAACAGGAACTATTACAGGCTTTAAAGCATCAAGTTCAATTCTGATCTGCCTTCCTAGGTACTGCTCAGATGGCGACTTTCCATTTCGTAGTGGTGTTGCCCTGTAACGAAAAAGAATCTCTCGAACTTTTTTAGGAATAGGTAATGGATCGTCTGCCATAGCTGCTAAGCGTTTCTTTAGTGTCTGGACACTCCGTTCAGCCAAACCGTTTGTTGCTGGATGGCCAGGGGCAATGAATTTCTGAAAAATTCCACAATTCTTGCAGAATTTTAAAAATTCGTCACTTTTGAAAATAGATGCATTATCGGATACCATTACATCTGGATATCCATTTCTAGCAAAAATGTTTGACAAAAGCTCGATTGTTGAAGTTGAAGTTGGTGCTGAGGAACACACGCAAACTTCTACCCATTTAGATTTGGAATCAATGACTACCAGGAACTGATGACACTGATAAGGTCCCGCGTAGTCAATATGAATTCGCTGCCAGTTTTCTTGTGGCTCCTCCCACGAATGTAAAATTACTTTTGGGGGACTATTTTGCGTAGAAGCACAAGCAACACAAGAACGCACGTGCATTTCAATATCTTTGTCTATTGATGACCAGAAAACATACCTTCTTGCTAATTGCTTCATTTTGGTAATGCCCAAATGTGTGTGGTGAAGTTCGTCAAGTACTGATTGTTGAAGCGAACATGGAATCACTACCCTTTTATCCTTGAATAAAATGTCTGAATCAATCGTATATTCGGTATCAGTCACATTTGAAGTACGTAATTTTGTAATTATTTTCGATAGTTTTTCATCACTTTTTGTTGCGCCACGAATTGAATTAAAGTTTAGAGTTGGTGAATTTATTTGTAATAGTGTTGAACTGCAAATAGAATGTACTTCTTTGTCTACGAAATGGATAGGAGATAAGCTTGAAAATAGAGGAGCCCTCGACAAACAGTCCACGTTAATGTTTTCTTCACTTTTTTTTGTAACAATTTCATAGTTGTATCCAGTTAGAAAAGCTGCGTACCTCTGAAGCCTTGAGAACGTCATTTGGGGCAATTTTGCATTTTGATGGAAAATACGCGATAATGGCTGATTGTCTGTAACCAACTTAAAAAATCTACCATAGACGTATTCGTGGAAATGTTGAATTGCATACACTATTGCCAAAGCCTCTCGATCCAGCTGGGAATAATTTTGTTCTGCCGAAGTTAATGATCTTGACGCAAAAGCAATGGGTCTTTCCTCACCATCAATAATGTGAGACAAGACACCCGCTATTCCTGTCGGACTTGCATCACATGCAATTTGAACTTGTAATTTAGGGTTAAATGGCATCAAAACACGATCACTGGCAATTTCATTTTTCAGTGCGTTGAAAGCTTTTTGACAAAAAGAATTCCACTTGAAAGATGTATTTTTACATAATAAACGCCGTAAGGGTGTAGTTAGTGTAGATGCATTGGGTATGAATCTTGAATAGTACGTTACCATACCAAGAAACCTTCGAACATCCTCTACACATTTTGGCTGTGACATTTCCAAAATGGCTTTTACTTTGGAAATAGATTTTTGCACTTTGTTGTACTCCACAGTGTGACCCAAGAATTCAATTTGCTTTTGAAAGAATGTACACTTAGAAATGTTCAAATGAAGGTCGTACTTTTTAAGTTGTCTCAAGCAATATTTCAGATTAAGTTCGCACTCGGCCAACGACTCACCATGTACCACAATGTCATCGAAGTAAGACTCTGTCTTTGGAACATCACGCAATATTTGATCTATAATCCTATTGAATTCAGCAGGTGCAGTTTTGATTCCAAAAGACAAGCGATTCATCTGAAATGTACCCCGATGCGTTGAAATAGTTTGAATTTTAGATTAGAATGGAAGCACTTTTGAATTGAACATGTACGTAAACTTTGCCCTCAGGAGTAAATGTGTTTTGCGTGTATGATCGGAAAATTATATTTGTAGGTTTTATTTGGTTAGACAATTTAATATACTGATTTTATATTTTAAATGCTATTTGGATATATTATATGGCCGGCGCTAAGGCGCCGCTGGCCAGGATTCGCAGGTTTATATGCAGAATCCCTTATTTTATTAAAACAATGTGCCGATTTAAGGCATGAAATAATTCTATCTTTATTTTTGACTTATACTGCCTTAAATACTATTTTACAAAATATTCTTACACAACTAGTAACCTACATAATCATACATTTAATTCATCAAAAACCCTTTTCACTAATTCAGCAGTTTATTGCAATTGCCACATATTCAAGCTACAAAGTATTTGTTAGTTTATTAATAAAAGTTAGTGTGTCAGTACGATCAATGAAAATTGATCGTTTTGTTCCGTTTGTTTTTTCTTTTAAAAAGCAAAAGAAACAAAAGAAAATAAAAGGGGACAAAAGGTGCGGTCAGACGATACTACACTACACCCTTACCCTTTTAGTTAAAATTTTACAATTTAGCAAAATTGCAAAATTTTAATTGTATTTTAGTGCATTAATATGGTTACTGATATATGTGGAAAATTTTGTATTGCTTAATCTACTGAATATATGTGGGTTTTATATTTTGATTTTACAATTCTTAATTATAAAAAAAATTAAAAGCTTAAATGTACTTTTTCTTTTAATTTTATGTTATTTATGTTTTACATTATTTCTTAAAACTTACATATGTTAAACAAATTGTTTTTCTTAGTTTTTATACTTTTTTAAAAGATTCTTATGAACTATTTTATTTTTTCCGTTGATATTTAATTCTACATTAACTTTATCTATGCTTACTACCTCGTGTGGGCCTTTGTATGGTGCCTCATATTTTTTCCTATTTTCTACCTTTAATAAAACTAAATCTCCTATATTAATTTCTATACTATTTATCTTACTGTATGATTCTAAGCTTCTATTCCTTTTTGTTACTTCTATAATGCTTCTAGCATTGTTTATTGAATTTCTTAGCCTTATTTTTAATTCCTTAGCATAATTGTCCAAGTCATATACTCTATTATTATTCATCACGTTTTCACCTGGGAGTTCTGGTATTTTACCAAAAATTAATTCGAATGGTGAGTAATTAGTGTCTACGTCAGGTGTAATATTATATGCAAAAGTATAATATGGTATCCACTCATGCCAATTGTCATCGTTAACGAAAGATAAAAAGTATTCATTTAATACCCTATGGTTTCTCTCTACTGTGCCTAAAGTTTCATGATGATATGGTGTTTAAAATTTTTGTTCTATTTTTAATAACGTACAAATTTCCTTCATTAGTTCGTTTACAAATTCAGTACCTCTGTCTGACTTTAAAACCTTGAAAATACCATATTTTAATATCAAATTTTCGATTACACATTTAGCTATTGATTTTGCTTCTTTATTCTCCATCGGTGCTGCTATTACATATTTAGTCAATTCGCATTGCATTGTTAGTATATATCTGTTATTTTCGGACGGTCTTAATGGTCCGACTGTGTCAATTACTATAGTTTCAAAACTGTTATTTGGCGTGTCTGTGAGACATAACGGTTCTTTTGTATGCCTTATTTGTTTATTTCTCTGACACAAATCACATTTCGAAACGTATTCTTTTACCATTTTGTACATATTTTTCCATATGTATCTTTGTTTTAATTTTATTAATGTTTTCATTATTCCAAAATGTCCTCCGCATGGTGTGTTGTGATACAATTTAATTAATTCATATTTTTTGTTGTTATCTTTTATTATTTGAGGATTACTATATAACATTATTGTGACGTCACTTTCTTTACATTTATTTATTTTTTCTTTAAGTTTTTCAATGGATATCCTTTTAAATATTTCGTCGCTCTTTTCTAGTGCGAACTTATCATATTCCGTTCTGCCTAAAACAGAAAGTAGTTTCTCCATCACATTATCTAGATAATCGGGATTTTGGCTACATCTGACGCGCGTTTCATTTAGAACAGAATCATTTTCAATTTTAATTTCTTTTCTTAGTTTTTCAAATATAAATTTTAATTTTCTAGCTAGCTTTATATCATTAATGGATGTACAGTCCCAAATTTTGAGTTGGCCAAACTCATTAAGATCTGTAACACCATCTTGTTTGGATCCATATATTTTATATTCTTTATTTTTCATATTTTCCTCATTATTTGTTATACTTTTATTTTTCATATTTTCCTCATTATTTGTTATACTTTCATTTTTCATATTTTCCTCATTATTTGTTATATCTCCTTTATCTTTTTCTTGTTGTATCACTTTCTTGTTCATACTTCTAGTTATCACTAGTGATCTTTTAATTGTTTCATCATTTTTGTGTGTTAGATATGTTACTGCGATTGTTAAACCTATTGTTTGTGTTGAAATTTATGTTTGGTTTGTTATTGTTAATTTTTTTGAAAATTATTGTTGTTGGTTTTAGAGTAAGTATTCCCATTTTCACCATAGCTTCTATTGTTAATATTGTTATTTTTCCTGTACATCCTGCTGTTATTGTTGTAGTTAGTGTTCAATCTGTTATTGTTGTTATAGGTTCTATATGTATTTTGCTGTTGATATCGTGGCTTTTCTCTGTGGACATGCATTACCGAATTGTTTGTTAACTTGCATTCGTTTTCCAATTCCAGAGCAAGTTCTGTAGCACTTTGCAAATTATTTGGTCTGGCTGCGTATATTGATGTCTTGAAATTTTCATTTAAACCCTTTTTAAATGTATCCAAAGCCAATTTATTGTTTAATCGCTTTATGACATTCTTTTCTGGTTCCGTTGCATTATTCCCTAATTCGTCTATTCCTAGTTTATTCAATTTGTCTATAATTGCAGTAATTTTATCCCTAAACAAACTTACCGACATTGTCCTTTGAAAAAGTGTGTTCAATTTGCCTTGCAATTCTGGAATTGTCTCCCTACTTTTGTATCTGTCTTGTAATAGTCTTTTTAGTGTTTCAAAATTTTCTGGTTTTGAATAACTTCCCAATGCTGTTCTAACGTTTGATGACAATTTAGCGTGATATACATATTGTAAAAAATCAGTTTTGCCCTCGGTTGACAAATTTTTATTAATTATTTCCGCTGTTATTAAAAAGCTATCTAATTCCATGTAGTTGCCATAGAATAGTGGAAGTGTTTTCGATGCAGTTTCCAGATTAAACGCTGCCATTTTAGAATCTGTTACCAGTATGTCCTGTTTCTTCGTATAATTATATGTTACCTCTTCGTGTATTGAATAAGGTAATTCTATTTCTAAGTTTTTCTTTAATGCTAATTTATAAAGTCTACTTTTCAAATCTAAGAAAAATGCATCAGCCTCTGATTTTTGTGCTGAAGTTAATCTCTGATAATTTACGTTAAAAATAATTCGTACTTCCTCTAACATTTTCAATAAATTTTGAATATGTAATTCTAAAGTTTCCTCTCTAATAGGTCTGTCTATATTTATGCATTTATGCGAACGATCAAAATCTTCTTTAATTAGTCTGACCTTTGTAATTATTGCTTGCCAATCCATTTATTTTTACTATCATTATACAAAAGTTTACAGTACTTTAAAGTAATAGATTGAAATATTATATTGTAACCGTATCTGTATTATTTCTATTTTGATTATATTTAAGTACATACTTTTTGAAATACTTATTTACTTTAAATGCTATAAACAATATTATAATTACTATAACTAAAGTTATTATATATTCAGAGATTACTTGTTTGCTGTTTTTGGCGTTGCCGTTATTAACAATGTTTTCCTGAATTTTTACTTTACTCTGGGGCTTTCCCATGTCTTTATTGTTATATCACCAAATTGGGCCTACCATCTAAATGTTAAAAATTTGTTTTTTTTTATTTTTTTATTTTGATTTTCATAGTATGTAGATAACTCTTTCTCTATTTTTTCTATTAGCACCCAAATATCTGTTGCTATTGTCCAATGTGGTGGTGGGTTTGCATTTATTGTTTGCTGTAATGTAGCCAAATTTCTTCGTAGCCACACTAGTCTACCCCCTCTCTTCCTACGTTTTATCACGACTTTGGGTATCTGTATTAACGCTTCTTCTTTTCTTTTGAGCAATCTGGCTTTGTATTCATTTATTGTTAATTTTTTCGGTCCCTGTTCGGTGATTTTTGCTGCTACGTACTTCGGGATTTCTACATCGGATTTCCCATCTGGTGTATATTCTTCCATTTAAAATTTTTTAAATGCCTGGTTTGGCAGGATAATTAAATTTTTCAGGATTAAATTTTGTAGGATATTAATTTATTTTGCAGGATCTTAATTTTGCAGGATCTTGGTTTGGCAGGATCTTAGTTTTGCAGGATCTTGGTTTGGCAGGATCTTAGTTTTGCAGGATCGCCATATACTGATTTTATATTTTAAATGCTATTTGGATATATTATATGGCCGGCGCTAAGGCGCCGCTGGCCAGGATTCGCAGGTTTATATGCAGAATCCCTTATTTTATTAAAACAATGTGCCGATTTAAGGCATGAAATAATTCTATTTTTATTTTTGACTTCTACTGCTTTAAATACTATTTTACAAAAATATTCTTACACAACTAGTAACCTACATAATCATACATTTAATTCATCAAAAACCCTTTTCACTAATTCAGCAGTTTATTGCAATTGCCAAATATTCAAGCTACAAAGTATTTGTTAGTTTATTAATAAAAGTTAGTGTGTCAGTACGATCAATGAAAATTGATCGTTTTGTTCCGTTTGTTTTTTCTTTTAAAAAGCAAAAGAAACAAAAGAAAATAAAAGGGGACAAAAGGTGCGGTCAGACGATACTACACTACATTAAGCTTTTTAAATAAGCTTCTGGGCAAGAAGGAATATCCGGAACCAGAATCTACTTCAAATTTTACCATTTTACCTTCTATCGCAATTTCCGCATAGTACCGTTCGCAATTTTTATTTGTATAATCACTGCGGTAAACATCTATAATTTTGTAAATTCCATAATCTGTACTATTACTACAGACTTGGTGTGCTGAGTTACCCCGTGTATTAATTTTATTTGGATCTCCAGCATTATGACTATTATTCAACAAAGAAGCAATGCAGACCTTTGCCACATGCCCATGTTTTGCACATAAATTACATTTTAATTTCGTACCTGAGCGACAATCCTTTGCAAAATGGTCATTCCTGCCACACCGTAAACATAATCCAGCGATTCCCAATTTCTCGTAATTAACTTTGTGTTTGGGTTTACGTTGTTGAATCTTGGAATGATTTTGTGTTTTTTTCTTGCTGAAAACTTTGTTTATAGTTGTACTAGGTGAACTTATAGCCTGTGATAATTCTTTTGCGTCAGCTTTCGCGGCTTCAAGTGCCAAAGCCTTCATAATAATTTCATCAAATTTGGGGGAATTTGATTGAAGAAGTTGTTCTCTAATGGTATTATCAGTTATACCTCTGATGAACTGTGCCCTTAAAAACACATCAGCAATCGAACTTTTGCACTCACACTCCGATAAAAACTCGCAGTCTGTTATATCCGTACGAAGTACTGCCACAAAGTCTGCCAATGATTGTCCTTCACTCTGATATTTGGATAAAAATTTGTGTTGTGACACCAACACATTCCTCTTAGGGGATAAATGATTTTCCAGCAGTTTCAAAAGTTCTTCATACTGTAGTTCTGTTGCTGTTTGTGGTGCTACCAACGCCGTTATTTTATTAAAATTTTTAGCACCTATTGAATTCAAAAGGAGCTTTGCACAATACTCCTTATTGTCATCAACACCCTTCATTTTGACATAATTCGAAAAACGTTGTATGTAATTCTTATATGATTCTTTACCTTGATCAAAAGCGTCGAAATTGGGGACCAAGGCCCTATTGATTATGTTGTTGCTGTTCTGTACTGCACTTGAAGAACTAGCACCAGTAGACAATCTCGATATTTGCGACAGTAATTGAGTTTGCGTCCTCATAAATATTGTAAATTGTTCTGTATCCATTTTTTTTTTCAATTTTACCTCGTCGCCAAACTGTTATATATCGGATGGTAATAATCGCGATATTATTGAATTAAGTGCACGACTTTTAATTATAAAGAGGTTTATTATATATAAAAATGGAACAATTAATACATAAGAAAAATGATGTATTAATATCAGGAATCTAATTAATAATGAAAAAGTATATATATAAAAGTAGTTTTTCTATTGACAATAAATATAAAGGTGAACTATGTTAATATACAAAATACTACAAATCGTTACAAACATTCATTTAGCATTACATAACCCAACAGTTGTGAGCCCCAAATCTACTAAGTTTCCAATACTTAACAACGAAAATAGTACAACAATACCTATTATTAAAACAAGAAAAGTTTCCATATTAATAAGAGCCATCACTGCCAAAAAGCTTAAGCAACATAACTTTCGAGCTTAATTTTTTTACGAAAATCGATTGGATACGATCGGACAACATAACTTTTGAGCACATATTTAGCATCTTTATTGTATTCCAATTTTCGATCCAATTAATATTCTAGAAATCCAGCAGTGTTTTTCAAAATTTCAACGCCTCAGGGATACAAATAGAGAACCGACTAAATTTAATACAGCGATTTTGATGTCCGGGAAATAATTGCTACAATACTCCATAAAAAATTGCATATTATTTTATTCTTCCTTTAAATAAATAAACCAACGTTGCAAAATGCCACTTATTTCGTATCTTATGCAGAATCGAACGTGAATATTTATTCCAAACTGGTCATGCATATACATATTTGTACATTGGAAAGAACGATGATGGTTATATCCAATGTTCAATACCACAAGTTAATAAGTCGTTCTGTGTCCTATTGTACAAGTATTTGATACGAAGAATAAATAACTTTGCAATAAATGAAAAGCCCTACAGCTACAGAATATTTTTCAAGAGATATAATTTTTGCCTTATATCTAAATATAAAATTTTAATAAAACAAATATTTTTATTTTACTTTTATTTACATATGTGAACGTCAACAAGAAACCTCAGAAGAATCTGAAAGAAATAGCTGTTCCAAAACTTTATTCGATCCCTAAAAATCTAAACTGGAAAGATAAAAATGAATTTAAGAAGGAAGAATGTTCGCAAAGAAAACAACTTTAGATTTTAATGGCATAAGTAAATAAATTATATTTAACTTTTATTGTAATTATTAAAAATCAAAAGTTATGTGAGACATTTTTAGATTTAATTGAAATGTACTGAATTTTAATTAGAAATAATTTCTTAATCTTAAAAATATTTCATTCAATAAGAATTGGAATTACTGAACTAAAGCCCGATTAAGAATTTATTTCTGATTAAAAAATCAAAAGTTATTTAAAAAAGTTAATTAATTATATTAGTAAATATTTTAATTTTGTTTTGTTTTTGTAACAATTTAAGATGATTTACAAATATACTGTTACGTTTAAATTTTATTAAACGTGTGAGTTCTTTTGATTGCTCAAAAATAAAAATAAATAACAAGACGATTTTCTTATTTGCAACTGAACTTCCTTTTATTCTTGACTAAACCAATTACAACTTGTCTTTTCTTATTTACTTCTTAACGTTATTATCCACGGCACGATGTCTTTTACTTTCAGCGATGTTCACTCTACTAAATTCCAATTTGTACTGACTTACTTCTCGCATATGGCAGCCCTTTTTATACAACCAACACCGGATCTAGAATATTCGCAAGCAGATGGTGTGGCAACATGCATTCATGTACTTAGTAAAGACCAACACATAAGAAACGATATGGCCGTATAGACGTGTTTGTTTATTGGTAGCCAGATGTTCAAACAGTCTTCTAGCATACTGGGGAAAATTCATGTCGCCGTTTCTAGATGATTCGATTGGCCGTTAATCTTTGAATTTTCAAAGTAACGACTTGTATGTTGGTAGTGCAGTGTGCTATTTTTAGTACAGGGTTGTTACCATAAGTGCTCGCACTTTTATTTGTATACGTGTATGTCTGTAGCTTTGTACACAATTGTTGTTGCTATAGTGCTTGCACGTGAATATGTGTGTACGTTTAGTGCTTTAGTTAAATACTTCTAGATAGTTCTTTGCTTAACCCTGTAGGAATATTTTTACGTAACACTGCCGCCCACTTAAGCCTATTCGTCCCGAATAGGCACATCATCCGGCTTCCCATAGCTCGCGAGTCGTTCTAAATGTACAACTTTCATTTTTGACCTTGGGCTATTGTGTTTTTGTATTCTGTAGACGACATCGTTTAACCTTTTTATTACCGTATATGGTCCCTCCCAGTGAGTCTGTAGTTTGGGAGACAATCCTATTTTCCGCTGTGGGTTGAAAAGTAGAACCAATTGACCCTCATTAAAGCCTTTAGAATTTGCAGCACGGTCGTATCTAACTTTCATCTTATTACTGACCATTTTAATTCGGCTGCGTACAAATTCATGTAGCTCATTTAAATTTTCTTGCCTTTGGAAAGGGCCAGTATTTGTTTCATTTGCTTGTGTAGGCTTGACGCCGAACTCCAAATCTCCGGGCAACTTTAACTCAGCTCCAAAGATAACTTTCGCAGGTGTTCGCGATGTTGTGTCATGCACAGCTGACCTGTATGCTAATAGAAAGTCTGGAATGTGCTCGTCCCAGTCCTTTTGGTGCGCGCTAACCACTTTTCGCAAATATTCTTCTAATGTACGGTTGAATCTCTCTACCATGCCATCAGACTGTGGGTGAAGTGGTGTGGTTCTGGTTTTCTTTATCCCATAACGCTCGCACATATCTTTAAATATTGCAGACTCAAAATTTCTACCTTGATCAGAGTGCAATTCAATAGGAACTCCATAGCGACATACCCAGTTGCTTACAAACGCGTCCACAACAGTTCTGGCTTCCTGGTTGGGTATGGCATAAACTTCTGGCCATTTGCTGAAATAGTCCATCACTACAAGAATATATCGATTCCCAGCGTTGCTGACTGGAAAAGGTCCTGCGATATCCATTGCTATCCTCTCAAATGGTGCTCCCGAGTTATATTTTTGCAGTAGACCCCGACTTCGTTTAGCTGGACCTTTAGCTTTCATGCACTGTGTGCAATTTGCTATCCATTCGGCTACGGCTTGTTGACATCCAATCCAATAAAAACGCTGTTTTAACTTTTCGAGCGTTTTTGTTACGCCCAGGTGACCACCGCTGGCTCCATTATGGAACTCTGTTAGCACCTCGCTCCTCTTGGATGTTGGGACCACGATCAGGTTGGAAGCCGTCTTACCGTCTACACTTTCCCAGACACGATACAAACAACCATTTATCAACTTCAGGCTGTTCCACTGGGCCCAATAGGATTTTACCAGTGGACTTTCAGCTGATATCTCATTACGTGTGGGTCTTCTATCCTCCTCTTTAGCCGCTATAATTTTTCCCAGTGCAGGATCTGCCCGTTGCGCTTCTGACCATTCTTCTCCCGTATCAATTTTTGTAAGCCTAACATCAATGACACATTCCTTTGCTTCGACTTTTGAACAATGTCTGCACTCTAAGCTACAGGGCCGCCGTGACAGAGCATCAGCATTATTATGCTTTGCACCCTTTCTGTGCTCAATGCTGAAATCGTAGCTCTGAAGACGTTCAATCCAGCGTGCTAGCTGCCCTTCAGGATTTTTAAACTGCAGTAGCCACCTGAGTGCAGAATGGTCAGTTCTTAATGTAAAATGTTGGCCATATAAGTATTTGTGAAAATGCTTAATGCACTCCAACACGGCCAGAAGCTCTCGTCGTGTTACACAGTAGTTCCTCTCGGGCTTCGACAGTATTCGGCTATAATAACCCACTACTTTTTCTGTTCCATTAATCAACTGTGATAGTACACCTCCAATTCCATATCCACTTGCATCGCTATCTAACACAAATTTTTCCCCAGCAACTGGATATGCCAAGACTGGTGATGTGCACAATAAATCTTTTAGTGTCTGGAAAGCCTTTTCCTGCGATTCACTCCAATCGTATGGTCGCGACTTCTTTGTCAGCTCATGTAAGCTTGCAGCTACACTAGCAAAATTTGGCACAAAGCGTCTGTAGTATGTGCAAAGGCCCAAAAAGCTGCGCAATTCGTGAAGATTCCTTGGACGAGGCCAGTCTTTTACGGCTCGTATTTTATCTTCATCTGTAGAAATGCCATCTGCCGTAACTTTATGGCCCAGATACTTCACCTCTTTCTGGAATAGTGCACACTTTTTGATGCTGAGTTTAAGTCCAGCCGATGATATGCGCTGAAAGACTTCAGTCAGATTTTTAAGGTGTTCATCAAAAGTCTTCCCCATTACAATTATGTCATCAAGATACACCAAGCATGTTTTCCAGTGCAGTCCCTTTAATACTTGCTCCATGAGGCGCTCGAAAGTGGCCGGAGCATTGCAGAGCCCAAATGGCATAACATTAAACTGCCACAGACCATCGCATGCACTGAAAGCCGTTTTCTCCTTGTCTTTCTCTGCAATCTCCACCTGCCAATAGCCGCTTTGTAGATCTAATGTGGAGAACCATTTCGTTCCAGCAAGCGTGTCTAAGGTGTCGTCAATTCTTGGTAGCGGGTAACTGTCCTTTTTAGTCACGTCGTTAAGTTTTCTATAATCGACGCAAAATCGAGTGCTGCCGTCCTTTTTCTTTACTAAAACTACCGGTGAACTCCAGGGACTTGAAGATTGTTCGATTACACCACACCGCTCCATTTCGTTGACCAACTCTTTTACCTCAGTTCGCTTAGCTAGTGGTATACTTCTGGGCGCCTGTTTTATTGGCCTTGCATCACCAGTATTTATTTCATGTTTCACTATTGCCGTTCTCCCTTGGCTTTGATTTTTTCTGGCAAAAATGCAGGCGTGTCTTTTAAGCAGTTGTTTGGCCTTATTTCTATCAGGAGGAGATAGCCCTGCTACCCATTGCTCCACATGTGCCTGAAATTGTTCACGCTCCTTTGCAGAAATATTGGCAGGTTCTTGCTTTTCATCGCAGTTTATTATTGCTTCTGCTGGAGCACATTGACCTATTTCGGCATTCTTGTTGATGACTTTTTCTTGGCCTGATAAATTAAGTACCCTTATGGGGACCTTTCTTCCATTGCAAGTTTTTACGAGGGCTTTTGCTGTTAATAGCTCACTCTTAATTTGTGCTGGTTCTACTACCCACAACCGATTGTCCTCACAATCTCCCTCCATTCGTGCCCATATTACTGATTCAGACCGTGGTGGTAATGTCTGATTTTCTACAGCAAGCAGTTTCTTAACGTGAATCTGATTGTCATATCCAACATCAAGCGGTATTTCAACATTACGCCAAATCATCACTTGTTGCCCCATATGCAAGTTGATTCCGTGGCTTATCATAAAATCGGCTCCAATAATAACCTCGTCCACAATATCGGCAACAATAAATACGTGTTTCACACTGATATTGGCAATAGTCACCCTGGCCTCAGTCTTACCATAGACAGTGGCAGGCTCTCCGGTAGCTGTACGTAGTCGTATATTGCTTATAGTTTCACATTTCCCCTTCACTACATCGGGCCTGATTATTGACTGTGACGCTCCCGTGTCTATGGTAAGGATGTGCTTTTCACCGTTGATGTATCCACATGCAGTAAGGTTGCTATTTTTCTGCTGCATCACTGATATGGAGATTGTGGGGCCGTCGTTTGTGGGAGCTAGCTCTTGCCCCTTAGTGCTAGCTCGTTTTAGTTTAACGGGGACTCCTGTGTTATTTGTGAGTACACCCGTTTATTGTTCCTTGATGGCGAAACAGATCTAGCTCTCTTTCTTGGCGCCTTGCAGTTGCGTTGGTAATGACCAACTTTGCCGCAGTTATAGCACTTATTATTGACTTTGTGCTCTTTCTCCGCCAATGCTTGTCTAACGGCCTCCTTAATGCTAGAGACTAGACTATTTTCATTTTCAGTATGGACTTCCATGTTCCGCACCTTGCACACCTGTGGCTTCAGAATCACCCTAGCAGTCTCCTGAGCCAGCGCAAATGAAACCATTTCTGCGAAGGTTGCCTTTTGCGTAGCACACACTGCAAGTTTAATATCAGGGTCACGGATGCCATTAACAAACGCCTCTGTTTTGACATGATCCAGAAATGGATGGTTTTCTCCTGGATACGTAAGCTGCACCAACCGCTCGATTTCCATTGCGAAATCTTGTAGAGACTCAGTGGGCTTTTGTCCCCTACATCGCAATTCCATGCGGTATAGGTCACGCTTGTGTTCTCCACCATATTTGCGTTGCAGTGCGGCCATTATGTCATCAAAACTGTTTCTGCAGCCTACTGGTACAGTTTCAAGTACTTCTGCTGCCGCACCTTTCAAGGCCAAAACTAGCTCTATGGCCTTTTCTTCACTGTCCCATCCATTTCTGTTTGCCACTGTTTCGAACTGGAATTTGAAAATGTTCAATGGTGCACTTCCATCGAAACAAGGCGTCTTTATTCTGCTGGAAACCTCTGGAGCAAATCGCACTGGTCCGCCTTGGCACTGGAGATTGACGATTTTTGCTTCCAGTTCGTGCAATTTCTCATCTACGTCTTTTATTTGCACCTCGACACCACCAATTTCTAAGCTATGCACTTTATTTTCTAGCTCTGAGATTTTCTCGTCAAACTTACTGACTTGTACTTCAATGCCATCTACTCTTCTATATAAGCCCTCAGAAATTTCTTGAAGTCTCGCATCCATTTTATCTAGAAGTTTCTCGTTCGTGGCCTTCATTTCAGCTTTCAATTCGGCAAATTTGTCGTTATTAGCTCTAGAAGACTCCTGACTTTCAGCCTTCATTTGCCCTAGAATTCTCTCCATCATAGTGGCTAGCATTACGCTGATGTCTGTACTAGTAGGAGTACTAGTAGAAGGAGCAGTTACTTTTTCCATCTCATATTTCTCTTCAAATTCGTACGCTCCTATGTCAACGCCACGACGCTTGAATTCATCTATCAGCCTCTTTTGAAGTTCTGCCTTATTACCTGTTGTTGGCAGGTCACACTTACTCAATTCCTTTTTGAGTTGCTCCACTTTTAGGTCTTCGAATTTCATTGTTGATTTTCTCTCTTTGTATTACAAATTAATTATTTTCTAATTAATTTATTATTTTTATTTTAATTTTGCAATCCCACTTCTGACACCAAATGTTACGTTTAAATTTTATTAAACGTGTGAGTTCTTTTGATTGCTCAAAAATAAAAATAAATAACAAGACGATTTTCTTATTTGCAACTGAACTTCCTTTTATTCTTGACTAAACCAATTACAACTTGTCTTTTCTTATTTACTTCTTAACGTTATTATCCACGGCACGATGTCTTTTACTTTCAGCGATGTTCACTCTACTAAATTCCAATTTGTACTGACTTACTTCTCGCATATGGCAGCCCTTTTTATACAACCAACACCGGATCTAGAATATTCGCAAGCAGATGGTGTGGCAACATGCATTCATGTACTTAGTAAAGACCAACACATAAGAAACGATATGGCCGTATAGACGTGTTTGTTTATTGGTAGCCAGATGTTCAAACAGTCTTCTAGCATACTGGGGAAAATTCATGTCGCCGTTTCTAGATGTTTGTAGGTGATTCGATTGGCCGTTAATCTTTGAATTTTCAAAGTAACGACTTGTATGTTGGTAGTGCAGTGTGCTATTTTTAGTACAGGGTTGTTACCATAAGTGCTCGCACTTTTATTTGTATACGTGTATGTCTGTAGCTTTGTACACAATTGTTGTTGCTATAGTGCTTGCACGTGAATATGTGTGTACGTTTAGTGCTTTAGTTAAATACTTCTAGATAGTTCTTTGCTTAACCCTGTAGGAATATTTTTACGTAACAATACATACATTTATACAATACTAAAAACTTAAAAATATGAATAGAATTTCAAAATTGGACATATGTATGTACTTCTTTTAAGATTTTGTTACTACAAATTGGGGTGAGTATACGCTTAGTAAAGAAATAACTTGTTTCTACATTATATTAATCAAGCGACTTGTTTAAATAATTTCTATAGAAATCAGTCAACAATTTAATTTGTATGGTAAAAACTGCACATAAATTGGTTTACTTAAATTATGTTGTATTTTGTGTTGATACTCTTTTGTTAAGGCTTTATAAAGACTTATTACCAATTTACAGAAGACAAGTAAACATCAACGTCTGCCCTTTGTTTTATTAAGATTTTATTAAAAAAAATTCGTATGAAAATCTGTTTTTTAAACCTTTTTTCTTTTTATAAAGCCTTTTTAGATTTTATAAATAAGGCTGTAAATATTTCGACCAAAGATATACATATGACTTAAGGTACGGCTAATCATTTGCCCAAAAAGGCGTAACCAACAAACGCTAATGAAAAATCTTTCAATTCGGACAAAAGTTTGTATAGTTAAAGAGTAGCCAATAATGTTGGATTCTATGACATTGTCTGTTAGTTGTGTTCGAAACTTTTTAATTTGGTAACCAAGTATCAAAAAAACCTTTTTCATTAGTTAATTTTAATTATTATTTTTCGAACTTATTTTGTTTCTATCAGCCGTGTCACAGATTCCGTTCGGAATGATTTTGATTCCGTACTAACCATTTTGTTCAATGTTCATTTTGGTGCTTCAGATTCAGATCGTTTTCATCAATCCCGAAGAAATGGTAAAAATGGTTTGTATCTTGTAAGTGTGGCAATATAATTTTGTAGTAAAGCATAATGTGGCATATGTTTAGGCGTTTTAAATTTTTTTGTACGCATATTTTAATTTTGCCTTGTATTTTTTTGTTTTGTGTGCTGCCAACATGAAGATTTATATAAAGCACATACAAAAATGGTATGGCAATACTAAAGAAACCAATTCCGTACATTTGGTTCTGTTGATTTTATTTTTGTAATGACTTGAGAAATTTACATAATAAATAAATAAAACTAATTAATTGTAATTCAGCTTTGAATAAATAAATGAAAAAGAGTATTCTTTATTGAAACAAATTTTGTAAAAATATTTTTTTTTACTTTAACATGCAGAAAGTGTTAATTCCGTCCATGAAATTGAAAGTGATTTCATTCCGATTTTTTTTTTCGATTTTCGGTTTCCAAACCACCGAAACACGGATTGAATTCCGATTCCGAACGGAATTGAGCTCTGTGACATGGCTGTATATTTATGATTTGAACGGGCTAAAGTTCGTAACGCTTTTTAAGCCAAATTACATGTGATAATTATTAATGAACAAATGACATCAACGTTAGTTGTAAATATTCTGACAGCACATAGTTGAACGGAACAGCCAGCCGTTTTCGAAGGCCACTAAACCTTCATCATCAGCGTTCTTCTGTGTTGGTCCACTGTGTGTGGTGTCAGTTGATGTAGATTTCTGCCTTATATACGAAACTTTCTTGCAAATGGAATACGTGAATTATTTTGATTAATCGTATTTCAATTTTGCTGAAACGTGTTTTGTAATGAAAGCCCAAATTTACCATCTCTAATTTACAACAGAATTTTTAACAAGAGCACAAACATAGCACTTTTTGTTTGCTGGGTGCTTATCACTATAAATAAAATATAATAAAATGCACAAAAGCTGTTCGAAACATTGATGTAGTTCAATATCTTCACATTATTTTTGATTGTGTGAAAAAAGTACGAAAATTATTTAAATGGTATCAAACCATTATTTTATACTCACAAACAATGTAATTACTTTGCTTTTTAGTTAAATTACAATTTTAGCTTTATAAATACATACATGCATTACAACGTATTGTAATTACAAAAATATTTAAATTTTTATTATCATTATAATTGTTATGATCATACGTACATATTATAATTTTTACTGGTATTATTATTAAACAAAAATTGTTTTTGTATGCTTGTGTCTATGCTTGCACGCACATATGTATATTTTACACATTCATACGTATATAAAAACAAACACATACGATTGGCAATCTCTAGTTACATTTTATAAAGAAAAAAACTATTAGAAAACTAAATATATTAAATATGACATGTACGTATACAAATTTAGCAACTTAAATTATCAAAAGAAACAAAAGTACCACTATAGGGCTATTGTGCCACACTCTCATTCAATATACACACATCCCTTCACTGTCTACAAATGGCACGTAACCTCGTCATGAAATTGTATTTTCTCCAGGTTCAGACGTTACATTTCAGTCAGGTAAGCATTTGCATAGCTTTTCATGCAACAGTTTCAATCAGCTGACACATTTACATTTACAGTTCTACATTTACAGTCGGGTAATTCTGCCTTAAATCATGCGCAAGGCTTAATCTTTATTTTATCATTCTTGGATGCTGCACACTCATGTGCATGTATTAAAATAATAAAACATATACACATGCACATGGGCGTGTGCACAAATTTTGGCTCATGAGCTGCACACTCATATGAAAATTCGAACTCTGGTTTTATGTAAATGAAACAACTCTGTTTTTTGCCCGAACTCGTTTATTTTCATATACAGCACATACATACAAATTTACATCCATATGTAATTAATTTTTACCAAAATTACTTTTTAGTTTACTATTGATTATAAATTTATTAAGGATTTAATTGTATTAAAAAAATTGTTTAGTGTAAGTTCAACAAAGAAAATTTAAACAGTATTTTTAGTAATAACCGAAAAAATTTGCGTTGCAGGAAAATATACGTAATACCGAATGAATGGCTTTAAAATTTGTGGGGTCACTATTGATTAGTTCACAGCAAAAGTTGACCAAACAGTTTTCCACGATAACTAGTTACGTTAGTGTGAGATCTTATAAAGCCAAGTAAGAGATAATACAAAATATTCACAGAAGTTTATTTCAGCTTTTTTTGCCGTAAAAATTGCTTTCAGTTCCCCCAAAATGCGGTTTGTGCAGTATTTACGTAAAAATGATGGGCGTATGCGCTTGGGAGTTGTTTCTGAAGATGGTGCAAGAATTGTTGAACTATCAGGTGGATCATGTATTTCCAACGACATGAGAACATTCATTTCGCAAAATTACTCATTGCCAGAGTTGCAAAACAAGTTGGACGACGCGCAATCTGAAGAAATGAACGATAGTTTCACTTTGCTGCCTCCTATAACAAATCCCGATAAGATTATTTGTATTGGTTTGAACTATAAGGATCATTGTGAAGAACAAAATAAGAAGCCACCTACAGAACCCATGTTCTTTAACAAGTTTAATAATGCATTGACGGGGGCTTTAGGCAATGTAATTGCTAATAAAATTACTAACGTAAGTCCTTGTACACACAATCGCTTCTGTATATAGTACCTATAAAGAACAAATGGCTTGTTTAGTATTTTACTTTACATAACTATATATGTACATACATACATATGTACTATATATATCATTACCTAAATCGTAAAACACTAACTACAGTATTTACCGCTTATATGCACGCCGGTTATAAGCATTTATCGTTTATATGCAGCCGAACTTGAACAATATTTCTTTTGCATATAAAATACACGCAATATTTTTTAATATATGCTTTTCTCGCTTTTATGCACCAAAATTATATAGGATTTTGAGAAATTGCATGTAAAAAATTCTCATATATGCACTGTTTAAATTTTTCATCATAAATAAAGCAAATGTAGAAAAATTGTTTCATTTAAGAAGTTTATTATTCGACATATTGTCATAATTATATTTTAATTTGAAATTTATTTGCTTGTGGTTTAGCTTGGTCTATATACGTATTTCATTGGCGCTTAAACCAAATCATCAGTAGACTTCAACCACAAATTTTGAACAGTCACAAACCTCTTACTTTATGCACAGACTTTCAAAAACTATATGAGAATTCATAGAATAATAATATTTTTGAAAATCACAAAGACAAAATAAGTTTAGTAGGCTTTGAAACTCATACAAAACCCAGCAAATAATTTATATTCGATATGAATCTATTTTATTTTTCTACACCTTCATACAATTAGAAATCCATTGGATAACAATAAAAGTAATTACAAGGCAAAATGAAAAATAAAATCTAAAATTTAACATTTAAGAAGTTTATTATTCGACATATTGTCATAATTATATTTTAATTTGAAATTTATTTGCTTGTGGTTTAGCTTGGTCTATATACGTATTTCATTGGCGCTTAAACCAAATCATCAGTAGACTTCAACCACAAATTTTGAACAGTTATCCAATGGATTTCTAATTGTATGAAGGTGTAGAAAAATAAAATAGATTCATATCGAATATAAATTATTTGCTGGGTTTTATATGAGTTTCAAAGCCTACTAAACTTATTTTGTCTTTGTGATTTTCAAAAATATTATTATTTTATGAATTCTCATATAGTTTTTGAAAGTCTGTGCATAAAGTAAGAGGTTTGTGACTGTTCAAAATTTGTGGTTGAAGTCTACTGATGATTTGGTTTAAGCGCCAATGAAATACGTATATAGACCAAGCTAAACCACAAGCAAATAAATTTCAAATTAAAATATAATTATGACAATATGTCGAATAATAAACTTCTTAAATGTTAAATTTTAGATTTTATTTTTCATTTTGCCTTGTAATTACTTTTATTGTTATCCAATGGATTTCTAATTGTATGAAGGTGTAGAAAAATAAAATAGATTCATATCGAATATAAATTATTTGCTGGGTTTTGTATGAGTTTCAAAGCCTACTAAACTTATTTTGTCTTTGTGATTTTCAAAAATATTATTATTCTATGAATTCTCATATAGTTTTTGAAAGTCTGTGCATAAAGTAAGAGGTTTGTGACTGTTCAAAATTTGTGGTTGAAGTCTACTGATGATTTGGTTTAAGCGCCAATGAAATACGTATATAGACCAAGCTAAACCACAGCAAATAAATTTCAAATTAAAATATAATTATGACAATATGTCGAATAATAAACTTCTTAAATGTTAAATTTTAGATTTTATTTTTCATTTTGCCTTGTAATTACTTTTATTGTTATCCAATGGATTTCTAATTGTATGAAGGTGTAGAAAAATAAAATAGATTCATATCGAATATAAATTATTTGCTGGGTTTTGTATGAGTTTCAAAGCCTACTAAACTTATTTTGTCTTTGTGATTTTCAAAAATATTATTATTCTATGAATTCTCATATAGTTTTTGAAAGTCTGTGCATAAAGTAAGAGGTTTGTGACTGTTCAAAATTTGTGGTTGAAGTCTACTGATGATTTGGTTTAAGCGCCAATGAAATACGTATATAGACCAAGCTAAACCACAAGCAAATAAATTTCAAATTAAAATATAATTATGACAATATGTCGAATAATAAACTTCTTAAATGTTAAATTTTAGATTTTATTTTTCATTTTGCCTTGTAATTACTTTTATTGTTATCCAATGGATTTCTAATTGTATGAAGGTGTAGAAAAATAAAATAGATTCATATCGAATATAAATTATTTGCTGGGTTTTGTATGAGTTTCAAAGCCTACTAAACTTATTTTGTCTTTGTGATTTTCAAAAATATTATTATTCTATGAATTCTCATATAGTTTTTGAAAGTCTGTGCATAAAGTAAGAGGTTTGTGACTGTTCAAAATTTGTGGTTGAAGTCTACTGATGATTTGGTTTAAGCGCCAATGAAATACGTATATAGACCAAGCTAAACCACAAGCAAATAAATTTCAAATTAAAAATTGTTTCATCGTAAAAAATTAAATGAATTGCATTCAAATCTTCAACTTTTAACTTTAAATTATATATTTAAAACCAACTGTATTTAAGGTGAAATATAATTTTAAAGTCAAAGCACTGATCTCAACAAAAATATAACATGTATATGTATATATTCATTTATTTCAATGAAATTGAATTTACAAAACCTATACATACTGTGAACTCTTATTTTAAGTTATTTTTGTTTCAAATTGATTGATCTCAATAAAAAATGTTTGAAAACACAACACAAACTAGCAATGCGCATTCATATTATGTTTTTACAATTACATTTCTGAAATTCTGGTGAAAGTACTACTACATGCATTGCAAATGCATATAACCGACTTTGGTAAATGCATATCCCGCTTATAAGCACTAAATGTCGAGCAAATTACGAAGTGCATATATGCGGTAAATACTGTAACAAATAATTCATAATCTCCATTTTTATAAATTCCGATGTAGGTACCTCACCAAAATTGTTTGCGAAAACAACATTTGTAAAGTTGACATAAAAATTAAATTATTATAATGACTAGTACACATGTAAAGAGCCACATGCGTATGTAACTATTAGGTTATGAGAATTTTCAATATGATTACATTTTTTACAATAATAAGTATTTTCTACATACCACAAAATTTTGATAGTATTTTTGTCCCAAAATCCACATGTGACACATTTAGCTGAAGCGTATACATCTTCAGACGCAGAACATGTGTAAACATGTTTAAATTTCGTCAGATCCACATGCGCATGTGGCTTAACACGATTTGTTCATAGAGAAATATTCTGGAAAATGTAAAACAAACAATTTTACGTAACAGACCTTATTGATTCTTCCACAAAGACTTTTTTTCAAGTAAAACTCAAATCGTATCTAATTGTGCAGTGAAATATTGCTATAAACGTTGTGTTTGAACGAAACGGTGGTGCGATTCCGAAACAGGAAGAAAAAATACAGACGGTGTATTTAAAAAATATAAATTTGTTGCAAAATTTCAAAAGTTATAAAAATAACTTTTTCATTGCGCGTATATCATATCTAATTTTCATAAATATCAAATTACTGGTTGCTTGCGCCTAGGAACGGTCATTGTAACCTATGTCACAGCAGTTTGAATATCATCGAAAGAAACACTTTCAGAACCATTAAATTTAATAATCTTTCAATGAACATAGGGCGTTTGGTTTCAGAAAAATATGAACCCTAAATAACATAATTTTTAAAAAATTGGGCATACACACAGAAAATAATTCTTCGTTGTGTTTTTTATTCATTATATTGAGAAATTCGTTTTTGTATGTTTTTTCCTTCTCCCGCAAAATGATTAAAATATTAGGGCGTTTTCCGTTTCAGGTAACGATGTGCTTATGAAATATTTCTATCTAGCCGAAAACACCATAAAAAATTATGCGTCACTCACCAAAAAAAAATATTTTGGGAATATCTTATCAAGAATTTTAATAGATAAAGGAAAATTTTATCGCCACTAAAAAAAATTTACTAAAAAAGTATTGTAAATTAATTGATCGTTTCAGAAACTTGACTGGGAAGTGGAATTGGCCGTTATAATTGGGAAAAAATGTAAAGAGGTGGAGAAAAATCAAGCCATGGATTATGTCTTTGGTTATAGTATAGCTCAGGATATATCGGCTAGAGATTGGCAAAAGGAACGTAATGGTGGTCAATTTTTAATTGGTAAATCTATGGATACCTTTTTGCCCCTCGGTCCATCAATCGTGCATAAAAGCATTATAAAGGATCCATACGATTTGAAATTGACGTGCAAAATCAATGGCATTGAAAAGCAGAATGGCATAACAGGCAATATGATATATAAAATCGATGACATTATTAGCCGTTTGTCGCAGTATGTTGAACATCTTATTTAAATATTATTTAGAAAAACCACTTATTTATTTACCAAATTCTTCATGAAATCTCATGAAAGTTGTTGCATAAAAACTTTTATATTTGCTAATACGAGTAGCAGCGGGTATAGAAAAATTTAAACCATTTTAAGGCAACATTATTAATCTAATTTGCTTCTTCCTCCACGCCTCGTATTAAATAAAATGATTCTTGCAACTAATTCATGAATAAATTTAGACATTTACATACTTATATTTTTTGTATTCTTTTATAGGAGCATTACTTTATTACCTGGTGATGTCATACTGACTGGAACTCCCAAAGGAGTTGGTATGCATCGTGATCCTCCAGAGTACTTACATCCAGGAGATGTCATTGAAAGTGAAATACAATGTTTAGGTAAAATGATCAACAAAGTGGTGGCACCTTAACTGTTGTTGTTTGGATGAACTTTTGTGTGTAAAAATTATGGTGATAATTTACTGTTGGTCTTATAACTTTGTTGAAAGGATAAAAATGTGCATTTAAATCATTGTTTCAAATGAAATTACATATATAGTTTTGTAAAAAAATTTACATAGTTTTAAATTATATTTTTTAATAAATTTTTGATTTTTTGACTATTTCAAAAGCATACATATACATATCGAGAGCCTATATTCAAAATACTTACCTCAAAAAAAGTGGCGCTATGAAATAAGGCTTAAGGCCTTAAGTTTCGCCAAAATAAGAAAATTAAATAAGGCCCAATGAATTTAAGGAATTTTTAATTGGGCCTTATATTTATTTTGTGCTTTATTTCATATTGAGTTTGGTTAGGCTTTGATTAATTTTTTAGGCTTTATTTCACCTTGAGTATGGTTTCATAGGCAGCGTTGTCAACTCGGTGCTTTTCGCACCGTTTTTAGTGCTTTTTGAAATTTTCGACGCGGAAAATTTTGTAGTTAGTGCTCAGTGCTTTTTTAAATTCATTTTCGGTGCTTTTTGTTTCGAGGCGGTGGCACTAAACCAAAAATTCAAAGAGGAATTTCCTAACCTATCATTTAAAAAGCATAAGCGCTGAAGTTAAATGGAGCATTTCAAAAAATTCTACTAAGATTGTACAAGGCTTGGTTGAAAAAATACGTGACATATAACCCTCAAATTTTAACATTTAAACAAAGAAGTTGATCGCGTTTTGCTTTACATAAAAAATGTTCCAGAAAATTGTGTTGTGAACATAGCTGCCGTTTTTGGTTATTTGAAACCAAAACTGATTCTTCTGTATATGTAAACATAATTAAAATGTGTATCGCATGCCTCAAATTTTAAATTTTAGGAATGGAATGCAAAATCAACAGTTTCGTATATATTTTATATACATATGTACATACATACATATTTATGAATAACAATTTTATTAATATAATTATTTTTTTTATTTAGTGCTTTTTTACTTAAATTACGCGCTTTTTTTTCCTGGTTTCAGTGCTTTTTGAAATTTAAAAGTTTACAACGCTGTTCATAGGGATTTATTTCATTTACATATATTGTAGAGTTGGGCATAGTTGTTCCTTTTTGTTCCCAACAACAAAAAGAACTAGTTCGTTCTTTCGTTCAGTTGTTCTTTTCGGTCTGTAGTTCAGTGAACAACAGATCAAAGATTACACATACATACATTGAATCCTCTTCAATGTTTTACTCGTTTGTTAATATTCTAAAGTAATTTCATTTCATTCTTAAAAAAAAA
Source organism: Tachina fera (assembly GCA_905220375.1). NCBI lineage: Eukaryota > Metazoa > Arthropoda > Insecta > Diptera > Tachinidae > Tachina > Tachina fera. The sequence continues at coordinate 86,256,710 of LR999963.1, read as the reverse complement.
TTAATTAAATAAGGTCGTTATTTAATTAAAAATTTTTGATTGAAAATGCAAAATGAAGTTTGATCATTTGAAAATAAATTTTAATTACTTTTTTAATACTGATTTATATTCAACACAACAAATTATTTAATTGAGTAACAATTTTCCTTGCTTAGACGTATTTTCATTTGTGCTTTGTAGTCTTATTTGTTGTATGCTTTTAGTAAGTAAAAGGTAAAAATGAATATTTTTGAAATTTTTAAAATGCAATCCGTTTTCAGTTTAAAACAAATTGTAATCACTTTTTTAATTGTAATGATCTTTTTCACAATCTGTTTTTTAGTTCTATACTACAAATTATTTCTATTAATTTTGTAAAATTCGATTGTATATTTCACTAAGTATACATTTTCTTTTGTTTGTTTTGATTATTCTGCTAAAAATTTAATAGGCACACTATATTTGTGTATTTTTAACAGTATGCAACAGAGTAGCAAGCCGTGCCGGCGCGGCTGGCGGCTAGCCAGTCAGCTGATTTTTTTACACAAGCCGAACCGCCGCCGAACCTCTCGGCTTATCGGCGGCTTAGTACTCAGCCGTTATTTTGTCTTTTATTTTTTATACTTTTCCAAATTTCGAGCGTCCCGGAAAGATAGTTGTTTTTGCTTCCACATATAAAGAAAATGTTTATGTGAATGGTAACGTAGCTGCGACAACACCTACGTTCTCTTTTGGAGTCCGTTCTTAAATACATGCACGTTTACATAGACTTTTTTGTTTAAGCAGTCAGGCGACTTTTTGATAATTAATTTTTCAAAGCTTTTTGTTTGTTGATCCGTAGCAGTGTTCCAATAAAGTAATTAATTTTTAATTCAATCGGAAAGTTTAAATAAAATTTATGTAGAAGGCAATCATGAATAAAATTCCGCGAGAAATTTTTCCCGGGAAAAAATTCCAACTAATAGCAAGTAATAGGGAAAGAAATTCTAATTTGAAAAATGAGAAATTTCTCGTGAAATTTTATTCATAATTGCCCTGATAATCTAGAATATTTTTCTATGATTTAACAAATCATTTACGAAGCTATTTTTTAGGATATTAATTACTGCAATATTCAAACTATTGCAAAATAAATAATGTTACAACGTGTATTTTTCACGTATTTTTCTAAAAACAGACTGTCTTTCAGCCGCCGCCGAAAATTTTTGCTCGGCCTGCTACTCTGGTATGCAAACGAGAAACTATAACATTTTACTTGAAATCTTTTGCATGTGCATTGGTCAGGAACAGAGAATAAGATAAACAAAACAAAATAAAGACCAAAAATGAACGAACGAATAAAAAAAAACAGGACCAAGATATCAAAAAGTACCAAGAGAATAAGAAAGACCAAAAGAACAAGAAAGAATAAAATAACAACAAAGACCAAAAAGAAACAACTAGTCTGAACTAGTTCACATCGTTCACTTATGGGAATAGTTCAATTGAACTAGTTCGTTCTTTTTGAGTCCAACCCTAATATATTGGTTGTCTTTTTCATAAAATTTCTCTTGGGATTTATTTTTTTTTTTTGGCTTATTTCACTTCTTATTCGGGAGTTAATTCATTGGACCTTATTTCATAGCGCCAAAAAGCCAACTGATAGAATACCCTTTAATTTTAATTTTTATAAATGTATTCGTATTCGCTAAATTCAGCCGGATGCTAATACGAATACGAATATTTTTCCAAAGAAATTAAATAAATAAATGCATAAATCCTAAACGAAATTTAAATAAATAACTAAAAATTTTAGTTTGTACAAATACATTAAATTTTTTAAAGAAATTCGTGCGTTGCATAATTTTCAAATATTATTCAATGAATAATAATAATAATAACTTTAAAGTACGCCAACAAGAGTGTGAAGTCTTTTTTCATAACAATTTTTTAATATTTCATATTGCATATAATATTCGTATTCGTATTCGCGAATATCGTTTCAAATATTCGTATTCGTATTGGCGAATATCGTTTGAAATATTCATATTCGTATTCGCGAATATCAAAAATTTACATTCGTTGTACAGTTTGCGATGCGGAAGTGGTGAAAATTTCGATCCGATCTAATGATTTTTACATAGGGTTGTCATTGCAAGAAGTTCTCTTATTCGATGCCTGGTCACTGAATTGGAAGCCATATTAAGAAAAATTCCCTTTTTTGTGTTCTATGATAATATTTTCATTTAGGAAAAATGGCAAAAAGTTACGTATTTTAACAATCCGTTTCTTTTTATACGAATTTAATCCCGAAACAGTGTTTTCATGTAAATTGAAGCAAATAACTTTTAAATTTTAGACTAAAATTAGTTCATAAATTTCTTTAAAAAAATTTTTTCTTTTAATTCTGGTGAGTATTTTCCAACACTATGGAGGAGTTTCAAGGTTTTGTATGACTAAAGTAAGCTTCTACATGGTTTTTTGCTCACTCTCGTCAAATTAAAATTATCGATTTTTTGGAAGCAATGAAAATGTAGTTCCACTAGAATGACTTCCATATTTTTCACTGGGTATATTACATGGGATTTTAAAATTTTTCGTAACTCGTTTTGGACCGCCCTTTAATTTTTAACTTTCATATATTTTTTGTTGTAGCGACCGAAGTTCTACATACTCTGTCCAAATTTCAGATCCGTAGCACTTATGGTTGCTGAGAAAATGGCCATGAAACATGAAATATGTTTCATTATAAGAAAAAAAGATAAAGTTTTTCAACCCTGAAAACATCTTTTTAATTTTTTTTAAATTAATTGGTATTTCTAATTTATTAATTAATTTTATTTATTTATACTGAAGTATAAAATGAGTTAATTTAATAAAAAGGTAATAAAAACTAGTTTTCGGTAGTTATTTTGTATGGGAAAATAGAGTTTGAGTTTTCCAGCTCTTAAGCCGTCTGCTCGATTTTGCTGATTTTCAATACCAATCTTTTTCGGAAAAATTTTGCCACACCAGTCCAAGAACGAAGTCTCTAGCTGTTCTGGGAGCTTCGGAAAACCGATTTCACGTACAGACAGAGGGACAGACGGACATCGCTTGCTTGTATTCCCTATGCACAAGGATCCAGAATATACATATGTATGTATATACTTTATGTGTCGCTTATTAATATTGTAGAATTTCACACGGAACGACAAACCTATGTATATACATATACCCTTTTACCATTTTTTGGTAACTTGTATACAAGTCTGTATATGTATATACAAGTCCATATATATACTTGTATACAAGTATATAGTTTGAACATACGATTATTTTCATTAGATTTGATATTTGAAGCACTATGAAATAGAAGAACTAAAAAAGATCTGAAAAAATTATTCTATTATCGGATTTACAGAAAAAGTTGTTCTTAGAATTGTAAATAAATTGCAATCACATCTCGAAAAAATTAAAAAAAAAATAAAAATGAAATGTCAGGTGTGGGGTTCGAACCCACGCTCCCTCTCGGGAACCAGAGCTTAAATCTGGCGCCTTAGACCGCTCGGCCAACCTGACTCCTGCGCATTAATACACAATACTACAATTTAAGTGTTAAATATTTATTATTGAAACAACTCGTAAAATATATTGGTGAGTACAGCTATTTACCACTTACAGATGTATGTATGTTTATATTTCGTCAGTACCAGTGGTGCCAACCCAAAATCTTTCTTAGAGGTAGATTCGATATGAAAAAGAGGCAGCTTCAAACAAATCCTACTCTAAAAATAGGTAATATATAAGACTTGTTTTATAGCCTGTTTGTAGAACACGACTCGTCAATAAAAAGCGCTAACATGTTAGCATTATTTATTTTTTGGGGTTTTAGAACACGACTGTTGACGATTTTGATCAAAAAACGTAACAGATGTCAGTTTATTTGCGTTTGTAGAACACGATTTGGCTCACAATAAACGTCAGGTTGGGCGAATAAAATATTATACTCGTGTTAAACAAAAAAATTCAAAAATAAACAAAACTCTAAAAAAAATTTAAACATAATAGAAAATAATAAATAATAATTAAGAAAACATAAAGAAATGGAATTTACAATAAGAAAAAGGTAAGTAAACTTTCATATAAAGAGTGTTCTTCTTTTGATTGCTTACATTTTTAGCATCAAAATATCAAAATGACAACATGGCTGCAGTTTAGCCAATTGGTGGCATGAATGGAGCAAATTTCACATTTGGCCACAGGAACTCCACAGTTTGGTAGGGGTGTTATAAGCTTGTATTGTGTGCGTCTGTATATCTGTACAAGTCCACGTACAGACCTAACGGCTGAACCGGGTATGATTTAGTTTTTTGTGTTTGAAAGGTAACTTGATCGTGAGTGTTCTTAGCTATGCTTGAAGAAAATCGGTCCAGCCGCTTGAAAGGTATCAGATATTTTCTGGATATGTACATATGTATATGATACTGGCGCTTCTTAAATTTTCAAATAAGCAAATTCTTTTACTTTCAAACAGTTTGTAATAACAAATTTATGAATACTTCCAAAAGCCTGGACCGATTTTCTTCAAGTATAGACTAGAAGATATACGTTCAAGTTGGGTTTCAAACGACAAAAATAGTAAAATCGGCCTAGCCATTTGGGAGCTACGGCGTCAAATACACACACATTCAAAAGCATATATTTAGAAAAGATGTGGTATCTTCTTAGCAGCTAGACCGATTTTCTTCAAACAAAGCTAAGAACACTCTCGATCAAGTCACTTTTCAAACTGAAAAAATAAGTAAAAATTGGTCCAGCCGTTTGGTCTATACGTGGACTCGTACAGACACACATACACAGACACACTACAAACTTATAACACCCCTTTTTTGGTCAGGAGTTAAATATGTGCATATGTTCACTTGTTCACATTTATTTTAATTTTGTCCTTAAATGCAATTTATAAAATATCTTTAAATAAAATAATAGTTTGCAAACAAATTTATTTATACCTTATCGCATAGGAAATTAAAAATATAAGAAAATTAAGTAAAAAGCGATAATGCAATGCAGGAAAACTTTGTTTGGAAGTTTTCTATAGAAAGTTCAGAGCGTCGACACCAACTTTTTTATTTAATATTTTCTTTTTACTTTTAAATTGCACATAGGCTACTTTTTATTTTGTTTGGAGCTGCTTCGCTAAACTGCATTTGTTCCGGATGTGCGAGCTAAAAGTTAAAATAAACAAAGGTTTTGTTTCAAATAATGCCTGACCATTAATGCTTAAATTTTACTTACCAACTTGCCAATATTATTAGTTGCATCTCCTCATAGTACTGCTCTAGCCATTGTTAGGCCACGTACTTTCTTTTCAGCATGGACACTTGCGCATCTGAAAATTGAACAAAGCAGATTCTCACCATTATTGTGTTTCTTTGCATGAGTACATGCTTATACACATATGTATGTATGTATTTCATACATACATTTGTGTATGTACATCACTTACATGAAACTCAGTTACTAAAATTAATAAACCACTTTGGAGTACTTACATTTTTTATTTATTGTGCATGTCAGTTGTGTTTCAAGAATAGGGTTACCATTTTTTTTTAGCTGAAAACACAATTTTGTATGAAAAAATAAAAACTAAAACTATTTTCGAACATGTTGGCAACAGTACGATTTAGTACATATTTGACATAAGGGCGAGTTAACGTAAGCTGCACGACAAAGTCGAGTCGCGTTATACAAACGCTTTTCATTACGTAGTCGTCCATGAAATGGCTCGTCGTGACTCGCCCTTGTCGCGTTCTACAAACAGGCTATTAGTGTATTTTAAACACCTTAGAAAAATAATTTTTTACCTTAATTAACCTTTCGTTTCGATAAAAAATATTTTATAAGCGTTTTTATGACAATCCTAATTGCGAATGGTTGATATTCAAAATTTGAATGTAAAAAACAACTAAAACATATAAGAATTCATTATGTCATCATTATTTAATTACAGCGTTATTTATAAAAATTATTAAGGTTTTACAAAGGCTTAATAAGAAATATTTTGTATGCAAATTTTTTCTAAAAACCATTGATAAAGCCTTAATAATTTTTATTAATTTTTAAATTTTTATTATTCTCATATTTAAAGGAATAAATATTTTCATTAAATAATTGCTAATATTTCTCTGCAGTTGTAGGCTGCCCAGCGCTATCGCTAATATATCGTGTAAAAAGCAAAACGTTGAAAACATTTAGTTCAGTTTGTGTTAGTTCATTTTGTGTCTCAGTTCCTAGTTCAAAAATTGAACTATTGAGCGTAAAACAATTGAACTAGTTCACTTAGTTCAAAGTACTGAATCGTTCATTTGAACTAGTTCGTTCATGAACTACACAAGACTAGCTGTTTCTTTAATCTTACTAACTTTTACTATTCTTCCGTTCGCGTCCTTTCTTCAGTAACATCGCTTTTTGAGAGTAAATTTTAAAATTTTCGCAGTAACTACTCATTTACTGCAAAAGTAAAAAAACACACCTACTGTTTTTCCTTTCACGTACTTTTTTCGGCAACAGCCCTACAAGAAATAAATGACCGAAACTAACGTAAACGAAATTTTTTCACTAACACGTTTGCAATAAATTTTCATTGAATTTAAGAGTGCCAGTCAATTGACTGGTAGAGATGACCGACACATTTATTATATCCTTTACCAAAAAATGGTAAAAGGGTATATATAGGTTTGTCATTCCGTTTGTAATTTCTACAATATTAATAAGCGACACATAAAGTATATATATGCTGGATCCTTATGCATAGGGAAGACGAACAAGCGATGTCCGTCTGTCTGTACGTGAAATCGGTTTTCCCAAGCTCCCAGAACAGCTAGAGACTTCGTTCTTGGACTGGTGTGTCAGAAATTTTCCAAACAATTCTTATTACACATAAAATCAATATAAAATTGAATTGCCAAGGCAATGTTGACAAGCAGTTTTTCCCTAAATTTTATATTTTGGTGTAAATTTGCTTCCAAATTTTCTTCCCAATTTACATATATCCAGGTTATACATTGTCTTTTTCTGTTTTTTTACCACAAACAAACCGCAAAAGATACAAAATGAATTCGGTTAAAAACAATTCAATTTTTTTATTGATTTTATGTGTAATAACAATTGTTTTTTTATATATGATTTTCTAACAATTTTTCCCGCTTTGTGGTACAAAATAAGATTTACTTTGAAACACTTGTAAAAATTGTTAAGCCGACCCAGCCTATTTTCAGCAGCCGCCGAACAATTTTTCATCAGCCGCCGCCGCCGAGATTGCTCGGCGCAGGTACTATCAGTAGCTGCACGCTATTATTGACATTTTATAAAAAGTTTGCGAAAAGGAAAATATTTACGAAGTTGCAAGTTTGATGTGGTATAACTTCTGAGTTCCACAAATTCAGAAAATGATAGTCACCAATTTAAAAAAGTAGTTTTGTTTTCTATCGATTGCTATATGTTACAATAAAATAGTATGAGTGGTTTCTTTTTATGAGTGGAAAACTTTTGTCCTTATTTTAGAGCCTTCACCGCCTTTGCTAGGATATAACTTCTGAAATAAAGTAATTCAAGCAATGACAGTCATCAATTCTGACAATAACTTTTATTATCTATAAAAACATATATGTGTTCATACCTTAAAATAAATAGTTATTATTTTATAAGCATAAAAGTTTTTTTGGTCAATTTTCGTTACAAATTTTTTTTATTGGACTATAACTTCTGAAATAAAGTATTTCAGAATATTTAATACACTATTTCTGAAAGATATTTCAACCCTCCATCTAATGGTATATACCTTAATAGGGTACAAGAAACCATTTCCTATTTACATTCAACAAAAAAAATTCTAAAGGCAATTTTCAAGAGCATTTTTCTCCCTTAGAAAATAAATTAATTAATAAATTAATAAAGAAATTAGTAAATCTGATTCTGCTCACACAGTAGCATTAAAATTAATAAACTTTATTGAAACTTAGTTTAAATGTACCTATTTTTATCGTGTTACAAAATCTCTATTTTTTTTACAAAGTTTGTTTACATATTTTACTAGGAAGAATACCACAAGGTTGCCACACACATACTTAATGTGCAAAACTGAATTATCATGAAAATATTGCAAATTTTGTTAAAGTTAATTCACAAATAACTTCTGAATTCAAGCATTTCAGAAAATGACTGGAGCTAAATCGGAAACCTAATTTTATTACGGTACAATGAATGATTTCAATTTTGTATGCATAACAATTTCTTGCTAAATTTTTGATTTTGAAAAGTTTGCTGGGCTATAACTTCAAAGTGCAAGTATTTGGAAAAATAACAATTATTGTTTTTGAAAGGTATTTAGGTTCCCTATTGACTGGTACTAGTCGCTATATGGTACATCGAATAGTTTTTTAGCTATAGGTAAAAAAAATATTTTCTTATTTTGGTGACTTTAAAAAGTTTGCTGGGGTATAGCTTCTGAGTTAAAGTGTTTGAGAAAATGACAGTTACATTTTTTGAAAGCTATTTAAATTATCTATGAACTGATATACGGATTACGGTACAATAAACTGATTTTGTTTTATTACCAGAAAACTTTTTTTTTAATTTGACTGACATTCAAAAGTTTGCTGGGTATAGCTTCTGAATGATAGTGTTTCAGAAAATGACAGTTACTTTTTCTTAAAGCTATTTTAGTCTTCTAACAATTCAAAATAAATAATTAATGCTACAAAAAATAGTTTTTGTTTTACAAGTGAAAGAACAATTATTTAATATTTTTGTGATTTTCAAAGGTTTGCTGGGCTATAACTTCTGAATGCAAGTAGTTGGAAAAATGATTATTACTAATTACTGAAAGGTATTTTAATTCCCTATCGAATGGTACTAGTCGCTATATGGTACATTGAATAGTTTTAATTTTATGGTTCAGCAAACTTTTTCAAGAGTGCTATTTTCAAGTGCTCTGTTCTTCTAGAGTATGGTAATACAAAAAGTGACAGTTGTCAAATTAGGTTCTACAGCTTTTTATGTACATAGTTCAGTTTTTTGTTTTTAAGTTTATTGATTAATTGCCGTTTCAAACGGTTTGCAAAATGGTAAAATTTTTTCACATTGTATATGCAGACCAAAACAAATTTACTCTTTTTTTTTGCAACTCTGTCAACAGATCTCCTACGAAAATGGGGTGGATTGATAGCACCATGAAAGAAAGTCAGCTGTTCTTGAAAGCTAAGGATGTTAAATAATTCTTTATTTCTTACGTTATCGATAAATATTATATTGTCGTGGATAATTTTTTTCTTATTTTTCAATAAACAAATTTCTTGGCAAAAAAAAAACAAAACAAGAATAAAATGACGCATGAAAAGCAGTGCATGTAGCCCAACGCGAACAAAGTATAGAATGATACAAGAGGATGAAACGCGTGTAAAGCATAGCGTGCAAATGGCGAGCTATGGAGTTCTATCTTTAGAGCGTTAACGTTGCGCCAGGAACAGTAATGTTTACTCACTTTGAATAATAAAAACCTCCAAATAGAAATTATATAAAAATAAAAACGCTAAATTTACCTGAAAGTAGCTAAAGTTACATTCAAGGCAAATTCACATGTGAATTCGCCTTGGTTACATTACTTAACAAAAAAAACAGTACTTTTGCAGCCAACTTCGCTTCTTTACGCGCTGTCAAAATTAGATTTTCCAACTGCAAAGCGTTGACGCCGCGTTATTTCGGTTGGTTTCATACGTTTTGTATGGGCATGAGAAATTTTGACAGCCAGACAACCCTTTGCGTCGTAATTTAGTTTGGTCTGTTACTCTGCTATGTAACTTTTAAATAAATAAACATAATTTTTATGTTATATAAATTGTTTTTTTTTATTATAAGAATATATAGAAAGAAGTAATATGTATACACACCCCAAATCGGTTCAGTTTTATTTAAAAAAATACAAAAAAATTTCATAGCGATAAGTTGTGTTTTAGGGGATGCCTCGGGCCCGCAAATTTGACCCTCAAGCCCATATATTCAATGTAATTTATCTTTTTAAAAGATCATTTTACAAGATTATGACCTATGACACTGTCCCCAGTTAGTTTATTAGGGGCTTGGTGAAAAAAATACCAAAACATTTGTGTACGTGTGATTTTTTCTAACTTTTAAATAAAAAACATAATTTATAATACTTTTTGTTTAATTTTCTTTTCTTTTTATTGCAAAAATAACTAAAATATTTAAGTAAATAGCATTTAAAACAAAAAATACATATATACAAAATCACCAAATAACTTAAGCAGTATATAACCGTGGTATATAGCCCTGACATCTTTTCATCTCCAACGGACCTTGCTCTCTACAAATTGTATCTAAAATTTAGAAAATAAATGTACATAATAAATTAAACTTTGTCTTTATCTTTAATGCACGATTTTACTTATCTGTTCAATACTTTTATAAACTTTCACAGCCTGCATGAATTGCATTACCGCCTTCTTCACAATGCATTTTCCTCTTTCCAAATATCTAGAAATTGGAAAAGAAACGAATACATACATATGTATGTATATTTTTAACTAAACTGTATAAAATTTATTTTTTTCAATATTGTTTTTATCTTACTTTTTCACAAACACCATAATTTTGTTGACCGCTTTTATGCGGTTTAATTTTAAAAACCGAACGAACTATAAATTATTTTCAGTAAAATTCAATATTTTAAAAATTTTGACATATGTACATTAGATGTTCCACTCTAGCATATATGTTAGAGTAGAGCAACTGTAATAATTGTTGAATTGAATGTAAAATTGTTGTAAATGTGTTAGTAAAAAATTGTTGTTTGTATTAGTTTCAAAAATTGGAAACATAGGTGTTTGTCCAGTTGGCGGTATAGGGTTCGAGACTGTCGATCATTTTACTCTTTTGGTCGATAGAAAAGCCAATAAACGGTGAAAATATTGCAAAAAATCTCACATCCAAATCCCTTATTCTAAATGTAACTTATTTCTGGGAATATAGCAATTAAAAAATACATGTTTTAACTTAATTTCATCTATAATCATAATTAAAGTTCTTATAAATAAGATTTATATATGATTTTTCACTACTTGCAAAGCTGCAAGGCCGTGTACGGCCTTGACTACATGGCGTTCGTTCCTAATTTTTTTCACCTGTGAATCAAAACTCACGGTTCCTTTGACTAAATCCACTGTAAAAAAGTTATTACCTTCATCCGATCATTTTTATAATCTGGCCAGAGAGCGTTAACGTTGATATATAATTAAAGTATGTTAATTAATGTTATTTTAGTCGAATGTATTTAATTAATTGAAAAATTAGTGTTTGTTTTTTATTAATTGAAATAATTTTTTTTTACAAAAAACGACACTCTTTTACGTTAAAATATATTTTTTGGCCTTATATTTTAAGTACCCTTTATATTAAATTTTCGAAATTTACAACGGCAACCCTGGTTATATTCCTTTTATTTTGACAGCTGTCATTGTGATTTATCTCTCTGTAGTTATTCTGCTGCTCTCGTACGATAATTAATTTCGGAAGGAATTTTTTCTTTATTCCGTGATTGAATAAAACGTTTTAAGCCGGTCCAAACGCCTTGGAATAAACGTGTTACAAAATATCCGGATTCCTAAAAACATGTACCGATTGGCTTTGAGGGGGCCTTGCAAAAGTGCATTGCAGGTAAGAATTATTTTCTAATCAATTGGTAGCTGAACAAACGGATGTATGTCGCAATGTACTTAGCTCATCTATAAACAGCAGACTCTGGTTTCGTATACTTATGTACATATGTACATATATAGTACTACAAAAACTTGAGATTGTTGGTTGTTATGTCACCAAAAAATTGGATTCATTTGAAATCATATTTTTTCCAAAATATTAAAATAAAAAGTGGTTCTTAATTATAAATTATATATTTCATTTGCAATTATTTTACTGATAATGGTATTATCAAGTTGATTACAAAGCTCAGTGATGATGCTCAATGTCGTTCATTAAGATTTCTTTTGTAGCATATGTATGTATTTGGCATTGAATTTTAGTTCCATTTGTTGGGACAAAACAATGGGTAATGCAAGTGTAATGTGAATGTGCGAATTTTTAACCAGTTTATCAAATTCATACTAAAACCGAAGAATAAGAAGGTATGCCTTAATTAAATCTAGTTTAGATCCACCTCTCCGATAGAAAAATTTAATAAAAGTATTTGCCGTCGACCCGTTGTTTCCGAGTTATCTGCTCTGAAGTTAAAATGAATCCGAATGCGCTCAATATTGGTATAATCGAAAAGCTTTTGAGAATATCTTTCTTGAATCTTAGCAGTAACGCTATGATGGAAAAAAATCTTTAAGCCCATAACTCAGAAAGTAAGGCTGCAATTTTTTTATTTACTTTGTTACGATTATTTTTCAATTAAATGTTCCATTGGCGGAATACTACTTCGAACTGGCCAAATAATTATCCGGTCTTATAGCGGGAGTAACAAAACTGAAGGGAAGAAATAAAATTTCCAGCAGATAGGGATTTTTATGATGGGATTCCAGAGGCCGATAGCTCTGAATTTTTTTTATTAAATTTATATTTAATTTTCAATTTAATTTGAAAGTGGTGGTTCTAAACTATATTTGTTCCCGGAATGCTTTCTTTCGAAGTTAAGTGCTTAGGAAACGTCATATTAAATGGAATGGCTAAAAAATTATGAATATCGAAGTATATTGTATTTAAATTATCTTCTTCTAACATTTTAGAAAACTCTGCAACAACTTTCGCGCAGACAGTACAGCAACAGTAATGGCTTACCACCAAATGTTAAAGAGGCTGGTTTTGGTAAAGTAATTGTAATCCTAACACCAGTGGCAGTAGTTGGCGGAACAATAACATATGCCAAGTAGATATAAAATATTTTTCATTTTTTCATTACATTTTCTATAAAATGAAAAATTAATAAACAGATACGATAAAGATTTTCGGAAAAAGCTGGAACAAAATGTGCCCGGTGCCGAGTATCTAATTAAGATAGCTTTACAAGAAGAAAAACCTTTTCAAGCGGTTAGTCAACAAATCGATAGTGTTAAAAAGCAGTTTGATAGTGTGGCCAAAACAATTGAAGGTGCTACAGCTACGGTAACTGGCTTGTTCGGCAGCTCTGAGAAAGAACAATCTAAAAGTATAATGAAATCCATACATAATTGTTTTAATAATATTTTCCTATTTATATATACTTACTCTAGTAACTGAGGAACTTAAAACTAAAACTACTGCGCATAAAACTGTATGTTTCTATATTGTAAAACTTGTTTATATATGCTCAATTCACAACCTATTGCAGGAGTCGTAGTTCGTACAAACGTTGTTAGTATTTTCTATGTAAACATTTGTTTAAAAAAAATAATAATGTTTTTATTGCAATTATCAACAACTCATGTGAGAACTACGACTCCCACAATAGGTTGTGAATTGAGCAATAGTTTTTAAACAGGCAATTTCATAAAAAATTTAATTAGGTTCCACTGGTTCCCAAAATTGAAACTCCTAAGCCTAAACCCAAACCAGTTGAAGCCTTACCAACAGATGTAGTTGATTTGGAACATGCCGTGGAACTTGCGGCTGCATTAGCAGTTAAAGAATACAATAAAGCCATAGAAATTCTTAAAAGGTATAACTGTTTTGCATTAAAACAAATTAAATTATTTTATCTATTGTATACTCTTACTTTATATTTTGTGTCAGTTTTAACAATGACGTAAGAAACATTGTTGATGTCGCCATTGAAAATGTTGACACATCTTTATGGACAACGTTAAAAAATAAAACTAGTGCGCGAGACAGCTTTGTGGCAACTGCTGAAGAGCTGGCTAGAGAGGCTATGGATAAAATTGGTGAGTAAGCTCTAAAAATTAAAATATCAACAGCTTTTTGCCACTGCTGAACATATGGGTTTGATGAACTGTGTCTGTTTATACATTACATAAAATTACTAATTTCGTATTAAAATATATCGAGCCTTGAGCGCAACATTGGTCGCATTCATAAGACGTAACATTTGCGGAACCGTTGAGTGTTTGTCTTAGAAACACATAGTTGAGTATCTCCGTTCCACTCAACAGTTGAGTAATTTTCCATCATAAAATTTTTTCGCTACCTATAGTCAACACGTTGTGCTCAACTTGAACATCTGGTCAAATAGAGCTATTCCTTTTATATGCTTTGTTAGTTGGCAGCAACAAATATTTGTTAAGTTTTATATTACAAATGCGATGAAGTAACGAAATAAAGATATACAATTACATTATATACATCAAGCCTTTTCTAAGAAGTAGCTGGTGGGGACAACAGTTGCCAGCAGTTTCACTACTGTTGAGCTCAACACCTACGTCTTGTGAATGCGCCCATTATCGTAAGCGACATCTGGTAAATTATTTTTTATTTGAGAAATTAAGATTTCATGAGATAGCTCAAAATTCGAAATTGTCGAAATATCAAAATTGCTTATAGTTTCAAAAATACGGCGGATGAGATTTTATCGTTAAAAAAAATTAAAAATTATCGTAGGCCACACACATTTATTCTAATATATTATTTATTAGAGAAATTTAAATGAATATATTCACCTAAAGCAGAAGTTTGAACGATTTTATTAGTGAATAAGAATTTAAATAAAAATGAACTTGGACTGTGGTGTAGGCACTCAAAAAATGTTGGTGAGTTTTTGTCATATCTTCTGATTTTCGGTAGTAATACATATACGCCAGTTTCAAGTAACTACTTGCATTTCAAAATAAAAAACAGAGAAATAAATACTGTTTCGGTTAACGTGGTGTAAAAGGAAGAAAACTATGTCGGAAAAGTAAACTAATCTGTATCTTGGCAAAAGGGATAGTAAAACCAAATCCTTGCGTTGGAACAAAATGCCAAAATAATTGTTAAATTTATTGAAACTGATAAGAGTTGAAATTAATGAATTTTACTGGGGATTAGCCAATACGATTGACTTAAGGCATGTGTAACGGAGAGAGTAATTAGACGTAAGCGGGTTTCGTGTAGCATAACAAAAGTCTCGTATGAATACTCTGTTAATTTTATAGGAGAAAAATACAAGGTATGTCAACAACTTTTATTGGTAACGCTTGGAATTTTCCAAATGCCTTTCCGATATACATACATAAGTGCATTTGCTAAATTAAAGAAGAATCAATACAAAATTAAAGAAAAAAGAAAGTACATAATGAATGTAGTGATGAACAAACGCGATTAGTGTGTGACTTTATTGAAAAACTACCATCGGTTCCACCCTATTACTATCGAAACAAAAGCAATAAACTGTATTTATCGGAAGAACTACGTAATGTGGCAAATTTATACAAAATTTACGTCGATGCTTTAAAGTCTTCTCACCAACAAACATCAACCGTTTCATTATTTATTTTTCGCAAGATATTTAAAAACAAAATGAAACATGAATGAAACATCATCATTTATTTCCCCCTCTTGATTGTTTCTTGTAACAGTTAGTTTCGTATTTTCTATATTTTCCTTTTTAAAAGGAAATACGGCTTCGTTGAATTTTACGTCTCTTGATAATATAACTTTCCGTTTTTCATTACTCCATAATCGGTAACCATTAGGACAATAACCAATCATCGTATATCTATTGCCTTTGACATCTAATTTTTTACGTTTGTGATCAGCTACCCAAGCATAAGCCAAGCAACCAAACATTCTTAACTTTGATAAGTCTGGCTTCTGCCCATACCACATCTCTGCAGGGGTTTTCTTCATCTCTAGTCTCTAGTGAAACTTCTATTTAAAATATAAATGCTTGTATAAACTGCCTCACCCCATAGGAATTTCGGATTTCCAGCTTCAAGCAGCAGTGCTCTTACACGTTCGACAATAGTTCGATTAATTCGTTCGGCAGCACCGTTTTGTTGCGGGGAATATGCTATTGTTTCACAAATTTGTATACCTTTTTCTTTACAGAACGAATTCATCAGACTAGACCTATACTCGCGTCCTTGATCAACAGTTAAATAAGAAATTTTATTACCAAATTTAGACGTCACCAAAGCCTCGTATTCTTTAAATTTTTCGAACACTTCAGATTTTCTTTTAATGAGATATACTATTACAAAATGTGTATAATCGTCAATAAAAGTGACAAAATATCGAGATCCATCCCAAGCGGTAGGAGTATTTGGACCACATACATCGGAGTGAATGTGTTCAAGAGGCCTGTTTGATTTTCTTCGAGTTCCTCCGAAAGGTTCTCGACAATGCTTACTTTGAACACAAATTTGACAAAAATTTGTTTTACATACCTTTGGCAAACCGCAAACCATATCGTTATTAATCAATTTATTGTAGCCTTGGTCACTGATATGTCCCATACGTTTGTGCCACAATTCGCTTTCTTCAGCTTTACTTAAACTAGCCAATAGAATGTGTTCGCATTTTAATTTTACAATAAACAAATTTCCACAACGGTTGGGCTTCATTACAGTTTCCCTATTTTGTTTTATATTGGCATAATTTCTTTGAAAATCTACTTTTAATCCAGCTTCTACAATTTTACTAACGGATAACAAGTTTTGTCGGAATTCGGAACTATACAGAACATCCTTCAAATGAATTTTGACACCTGTTTCAGTCAACAAATCAATTTCTCCAATCATAAAAACTGATATTTGCTCCGAGTCTTTTGCTATGCTTATAAGTTGCGGTTTTTCTAATTTTCTTAAATTCTTGAAAACTTTTTATCATTAACAAAATGGTCTGTTGCACCAGAATCTAATGCAAATGATATTTCATTCTCAGAAAGGTATGACGATGCCTCAACATTTGCATCTGCCATAAAACTTACACCATTTTCTTTACATTGCTCAATTTTCGCCTCTTTACTTCTACAATACTTTTTCATATGGCCAAATTTTCCACATTTATGACATCTTCCATTAAATCGAATTGTATTTTTCTTTTTAAATTGAAATGCTGTTGCTTTTTGAGCCACTTCATCCTCATTTCTGTTTCTTCTCTTTGATTCTTCTGCCAATAATCTTGGTTTCACAACAGCTAATGTTAATTCTTCTATTTTAAGATTCTCCAAAGCAGTAACAATAGGATCGAATGATTCAGGCAACGTCAAAAATAATTGCGAGACCAAATCTGCTTCTTCTGGTTTGGATCCGGCGCTTTTTAATTGTCTTACCAGTGAGTCAAATTGAAGAAAATGTTGGTTAAGGCTTTCGTTTTCCTTGAATCTTAAATTAGCCAGCTCCTTACGTATAATTGTTTGATTTTGGGAAGACTTACACGAAAAAGTTGTGTTTAAGCTGTCCCACATCTCTTTGGCTGTTGCTTTATCTCGTATATATTCCAAATAGTCATCACTTACAAGACTGGTTATTATATCTTGAGCTTTCGTATCCAATTTTTTTTGACTTGAATCTTGAGTTGACGTTACAGCTGCAAGAACTCCTGAAGCATCCAAATGTTTCTCAACACGGAATTTCCAGTTTTCAAAATTGCTCCCACAAAATTGTGTAATACCAGTTTTCTCTGCTGGGCCCATAACCTATAGTTATTTCAATTATCAGGCAGGTTTTATATAAAAGTGATGAGTTTATTTAGGTTTTACTTGAGTAAAATTTTTCTACAACTGAAAATAATGAAAAATATTTGAAATGCTTTAAAAGCAAAGAACAAATATTTTTCTTAAAAACATAAATTATAAACAAAGTATTTTTGAAACAAGTTTTAAATTCAACAAATCGATTTGCAACAACATTAACGTCCCAGAAGTTCAGCAAATTAGGAACAAATTTCCAAAAGTTTTCGCCAGTCAGCCCGGCCATTGTTATACCTTTAAGATGAATCTTAAAGTAAAAACTGATACCAAACCGGTATTTAAACCTAAAAGGCCGGTGGCCTATACAGCACTACAACAAGTTAATGAAGAACTTCATCGCCTAGAATAGGCTAATATCATAACACCTGTTAATTAGTTGCTGTAAAAAGGGCAAATGAGAAAATTCGTTTATTCGGTGACTACTCGACCGGCCTGAACGATTGCATGGAAACGCACACCTATCCCCTGCCATTGATAGATGATATTTTTTCAATTTCAGCAATTGCAAAGTTTTCACGCGTATCGACTTAACTGATGCATACATTCAAAATGAGGTTCGATAAATGTAGTTTTTTCTCCTGCAGTTATACCTTGTTATGTATATGTTAGTTTGCGTTCTCCACCCTTGCGATGTCATAGCGTACCATACCAAGTTGCCAATCTAGGGTTGTATTTAATTATCGTTGGAGGCGTTCGGAAACATATCAGCGAAGGTGGCATCATTTTGATCATGACGTGGAAAAGTAACGGGGAAAAAAAAGGAAAAGGGGGAGGATGAGAGAGTTCTGTAGCATCAACGAGTGAAGTAAAATAAAAAAAAAAAGGAGAACGTTGAACGAAACGAAAGTTATAAAGCGTTAGAGTAGCAGAGAAAACGTTAACGAAAGGTACAGGACGTGAAAAAGAAAGGAATTCAAACCAAAGAAAGTGAAGGAAGACAGCCGTCCCTGGGGAGAAGTTAAGCAAGGCACCATATAAGCGATAAGAAGACGCAGCAAGAGGAGCCGCCAGACAGTTAGAGGGGCCCACTGAATAGAAGCCCTCGCAGGCAATTCCGCTGCCGTAGAAACATCAGACCTGGAACCTGGAGAAACCGCCATCTTGAACCATCATTAGAGACAAGAGAGCACCAGGAGTAAACAGCTAAGTACATGTATTTAAGCCTTCAGTAGCGGCCATAAGTAGTACATGGCTTAGGGAATCTTGCACGCATCGTTTTGCAAAATCGCGCCCTAGCGGTTTTACCTCGCTTTTCTTATTTATGCGTTCGAGTGTGGTTACTGTGGTTACTGTTACTTACGGTAAAACGCAATATATGCACATATATATGAAAGAGCAAAAATTTACACGTGCTTAGCATATTAATAAATTTGTGCTAGACCCGCTTCGAGGGCCTTATAGTTATTATTACCCGGACTACGTTAAAATTTACAGCAAGATTACTCGATTGGAAAGTTATGACCATAAATTTTGTCGGATTTACGTATATACATATATAATAAAAAAAATCCATAAGTATTACGGTTTAAAGAGAATTAGAAGCCACGTGACAGTCACATGGTTTCGCCACACAGTCACGCAACAATTGATTTTAAGCTGTCTAAACGTACTTACAGCAACGTAAATCCCTCAAGTGATCATACGTCGCGTCTCATACGGAATTTTCCTATAAAAGTTTAATTCAAGTAATTGTAGTTTTATACAAAAATCTTATAACTGATTTATACTTATACACTTACATGATTATACACTTACCTGATTATACACTTTCCCATTATATACCTACCAAACTATAAACTTATCTGATTTTACTTACCTTGCCTTAATGTATACTTACCTAATCAGCGAGCCTGATAGGGCTCAGTAATTTATCGGCCACAATTTTGTCAGACTTTTTATATAATGTTGAAATGTTTAAAATTATATGTAATATTAATATGGCCAATTTGTATAATTTACCTCCAATTACCATGGTCTACACCTAAATCGTAAAATAATTCACCTTGTGGTTAATTTGCTTTTGTACATTGTATTCAACCCAGTTAAGATTTTGTAATTGATTGACGCCGCTGATAAATATAATATTATCTGGAAAAATTGGTATTTAACCCGCGAGATTCAGAATTCCTTTTACTTGTAGCGCTTCGATCTTACATGCGTAGATTTTTAGTACCTGTGTTATCGAGCTCGATCATATAGGGTCCCTAGCGTAATTTAGTTTATAACCAGTTGGTACGTCCCTGAATGTAGGGTGGGTTAGCCACCAAAAATTCAGATATTTTATGAATGTAGAGATTCATCGGCCTCGGTCAAATAGTAACGTATTTTATCATTTTTATTGTCAAATACTTATTAATTACAATCTATGTATGCACCTACTTACATATGTATGTATATACATATGAAAATAAGCATAAACTTTTTGAAGAGTAACTTTTGTAAAATTTTAGTGGTATAAATATGAATTTCAAGCCTAGATGTTAACTAGCTAGTATTATTATTGTGAAATTATAAAAAAATAAACCCAATATTTGTATGAATTTGATTGAAAAATATGCCTTCATCTTTAAAAAGGATGGGTAATTAAATTCCTATCGGCTGAACGGCGGCCGTGACGTAAGTAAAGGTACATTACGTTGTTGGGGGATGCTTTCAGGTTCGCGACCGGAAGCTGCCATTAAGGGGGCCGCATTATCTATACGGTCCATAGGGTGGGCTACGAAGGGAATGTCAATAACACCATGACATTTCATCATCGAAAAAAAAATTTCTCACATTCGTCTAAGTCATCTCACCGTGGTACTAATTTGTTTTCTTAAGTGTCTTTTGGTTGTTATCTTTGCCGCCTGAAGCTCAGGGCCATTAGGAACCTGCGCACCGCCCAGCTAAGCCGGAAGAACCATCTACAGTACCACAAATACATGGGCATGAGCCAATGGTAGCATATACCCCCGCGCCTGATAAGGGTGAAATTTCAGTGGACATCAGGCATACTTCCCTATCAGTAAGTAGCTCAGTAGAGCAGGGCCCAGTTACCAAGAGTAGGCAAATAAAAGGAAAGTATTGGTAATAATAGTAATAATAATAACAACAACAACAACAACAACAACAGCAAACAACAAAAAGACAACATTAAGAAATGGCGCCCAACGTTACGAGCGATTTTAAAGGTTTTGTAGACTAGTTGTGTGAAATTGTATGTCAACGCGCTATTGCTACGAAGCATAAATATTTTCGATCGTGTTCTTGTTTGCTAACGTAAGTCTTGCATAGGTGGTTTTAATATGACCGCATGCAAATGCGACGGTAGCATGTCAAGTAAATTTTATTTAATTCTTAGGTTATATCTCGTATTGAGTAGGCTTGAGCGTGTTATTTATGTACGCAGCTCAATTGCTACACATACAGGGATACCATAATTATATTATTTTTGCGCAATAAGAAGATTGTGAGAAATTTTTCGATGGCATTTGACCTTGCTTACCTTTCGGCTGCTGTTCTACCTTTTTATGAAACATTTCGTGCAAATTTTTGGAATATAGTAAGAACATTTAAGATTCTATAATTAAACGTTTACCCATTTCGCAATTTTCATACAATTGTAGTTATCGCGACGAATATTGAAGTTTGTCATTTTTATTAATATATATATACATATATTTATAAATTTTTATACATATATACCACATATTAGAATTATACTATATACCTATAGATACATATGCATATGCATATTCATTTTCTTTAGATTGTACATTGAATGATAATCATAAACGACCGTAGAGGTATTTTTGGAGCGTATTTTGTTAGAGTTCCACATTTTATTTGATTTTTTTTTTTGATCTGGTTTATTTGTATACTTTTAAATGGCGGAAGGTGGGGAAGTACCGATACCTCCAGAGGCTACTGACGTGAGTATAGGGAATGCGCAAGCTCAAGGCGAGAGCAGTTCACTAACGCAACCTTCTTTTAGTCCGCTAACGGGTAGAGACAGTGAGAATAGTAGACTTAGTACTCCCGGCGTGTTTGAGGTTATGAACACTGCTCAGACTCAGATGCTAAAGCTTATGCGCGAAGAGATGCAGACAGTAGTGGCGGAGGTAGTTAGAGGGGCGTTATCAAATCCCCAAAATGCCGCTGGCAATAGAACTAACGTACATTGGCCACGCGATTTGCCACCGAGCGAAAACATAGATAGCAATAATAATAACAGTCAGGCAAATAATGACCGTGACACAGGCAATGCTAACCGTGGGACAGACGGTAATATCAGCAGAGGTGGGGGTTTTACCCAATATAGAGGGTCCGCTAATGGGTGCTCAAGGCATAATGCTTCCTATCCGGAATTGTTCAAATGGGGGATTAAATATGACGGGACAAGCAAAACTATGTTGGTTGAAGACTTTATCTTTAGGGTGGAGAAATTGCAAAAAAGCTATAGGTGTTCATGGGAATTTATCATGGATGGTTTCCATCATTTGTTGGAAGGCCAGGCCGCCCGTTGGTACTGGGATCATATAAGGGATCGGCCAGGGATTAACTGGAATAATATTAAGTTAGATATAGTACTGAAATTTCAACAGTTTCAATCCAATATGGATGTTTTAAGGCGTATGATGGACCGATTCCAAATGCGGGAAGAGAAATCAAGCGAATACATTGATGCGATTATAAGTTTACGCAACCAGTTGCGTGAACCTATGCCCGATTACCAAGTAGTAGACATAATTAAGAAAAATTTAAAGCCACGGATAGCTTCGCTAATATTTTCCACCCAGATTTATTCAATCGAACATTTAAGAGCAGAGTGTCGTAAGGCGGAAGATCTCATTGAGCATGAATACCACCAAAGATCTCGACAGAATATCGCACACCGTACCGTAAACGAAATTACGTGGGAATTTAATGAAATGAACGATGCCGTTGAGGAAATTCGTCACCAACAATTTTCGAAGCCTAGTCAACGACCGGCAAGCAATACAGATCAAATTAAATGCTGGAACTGCAAGGTAAATGGCCACACTTTTAAAGAATGTTCCTCGCGTCAGCGATCTATATTTTGCTATCGTTGTGGAAATCCTGGGGTAATTACGACCCAGTGTACTATATGCCAGCAGGGAAACCGAAAACCGAGCGCGATGCGTGGGGAATCGTGTTCGACACAGACCATAGATTAATAACTAGACCCATTGATGCATTTAAAAGCCTAGATAAGAGCACTAGTACCACTCTAGATTTTACACCAAAGCTTCACCCCACTATAACACCTGATTGCAATAAGCAAGGTATTTTTTTTGATAATGTACACAAAACGCCTAAAGGTAACAGATCCGATAGATTAGGTAACACTGTTAACGTCCCTGATCGTGTCCAAACTTCAAATCGTGATTTTATCGGAACAAATAACGATGAAAATGCCTCTTCCAAACGCGACGTTTTTAAAACACCTGATTATGACAAAACCTATAATTTTATTAAAAGCGACAAAAATAAAGCTCCTGATTTTGACGGATATAATAATATCAGAACCAACGATGACACCGGAAATATTTTGAGAAAACCTTTTCATGTTCGTTTGGCAAACTATATAACGGTAAGACGCAGAATTTTTAAGGATAATTTACCACCGAAATCGCCAGTATCCCGTAGAATTATGAAAACTCGTGAAAGGTATAAGAATAGACGCTCCCGAAGACTTGTAGTATCGTCGGCGTATTTTTCGGATTGCTGTACTTCCGACCCCAGACCTTTTCGGAAAGTAAAAGTAAACGGGGTAGAAGTAGTAGCTCTATTTGACAGCGGTGCAACCATCACGTGCTTAGGTAGAAATTGTACCGAGTTAGTAGAAAGACTAGAGTTGAAAATCCATCCGGTGTATAACTGTACGGTTGGAACGGCGAACGGTAGTCGAGCGCCATGCATAGGTAGAGTTAGGGCAGATATTACATACAGCGATCAGAACCACTCCCTTGATGTATATCTAGTACCGAATTTAGACCATGAAATGTATTGCGGGGTAGATTTTTGGAGGATTTTTGGAGTTGCACCACAGCTAATTAGTAGTGTTAGCATTGAGTCTGAATCGTTGGACAAGACGCTGCACTATTTAACGCCTTAACAGGAACAGCTTTTGAAAGAAGCCAAGAGTCATTTCAGGGATTTCGAGGAGCATGGATTAGGGAAAACTTGGATAGAAGAACACACCATTGATACAGCGGATGCGACACCGCTCAAACAAAGTCATTACCCTGTATCTCCGGCAAAGGAGGCATTAATATATGCGGAGTTGGATCGTATGGTCAGTTTAGGAGTAATTGAAATAAGTAACAGTCCTTGGAACTCTCCAATCACCCTAGTTCAGCGCGGCGAGAAATCAAGGCTCTGTTTAGACGCACGCAAATTAAACGAACGTACCGTGAAAGACGCCTATCCGCTTCCATATATTGATGCTCTCCTGGGACGTCTTCAGGACACATACTTCATATCTAGCATAGATTTGAAGGATGCGTTTTGGCAGATACCACTTGCCAAAGATAGAAGGCCAAAGACGGCGTTTACGGTGCCGGGTCGGCCACATTATCACTTCACCGTCATGCCCTTCGGGTTGTGCAACGCAGCCCAAAGGTTATGTCGGCTGATGGATAAAGTGATCCCCTCTGAGTTAAGGCAAAAAGTTTTCGTGTACCTCGACGACTTACTTATCGTGTCCCCCGATTTCGACTCTCATGTATCTCTTTTAAGAAAAGTAGGTGACTTACTGTCCTCCGCAAATCTAACCATTAATCTAAATAAATCCAAATTTTGCCAAAAAGAGTTAAGGTATCTCGGATATATCGTAGGTGAAGGGAAGCTGAAGGCAGACCCAGATAAGATTGCAGGGATTGTCAAGATACCCATCCCCAAATGTACGCGTGATGTTCGTCGTTTCCTCGGATTAACGTCTTGGTTCAGGAGGTTTATTAAAGGCTATGCCACTTTGACCGCCCCTATTACGCGAACTCTTCGAAAAGCTAAGACTTTTACGTTTGATGGTGAAGGCACTGAAGCCTTCGTAAAGTTGAAAACTGCGTTAACTTCCACTCCTGTGTTGACTCACCCAGCTTTTGATAAAAGATTCTATGTACAATGTGACGCATCAAACGTAGGTATAGGAGCAGTTTTGTTCCAACTGGATGTGGAAGGTTTAGAACGTCCGATTGCATATCACTCAGCTCAGCTTAACAGTGCCCAGCGCAATTACAGCGTTACTGAGCGGGAGTGCCTGGCGGTAATTAGCGCCATTGAAAAGTTCAGGCCATTTATAGAACTCATGCCGTTCACAGTTTTGACTGATCATAGTGCCTTAAAGTGGCTGATGAATCAAAAGGACTTAAGTGGGCGATTGGCTCGTTGGAGCTTGAAACTTCAGAGTTATCAGTTTAATATTGAGCACCGGAAAGGCAGCCAAAATATCGTGGCTGATACACTATCGAGGTTACATGTGGACGAGGTGAACATGTTTGTAGATGAGGAACCGATTATTGATATGAACTCCCAGGAATTCCAGAGCGCAGAATATACAAACCTTCGCAGGAAAATAGAAGAAAATTGCGAATGTTTACCGGACCTCAGGATCAAAGATTCGTACATTTACAAAAGGACTAGGCCCTCAGATGGAAATGATATTCATGAGGATTTTATTTGGAAACTTTGGGTTCCCGACGGACTGATTAGAGGAGTAATTGCCAACGCCCATGAGCCTACGGTAAAATCACATTGTGGGATAGGGAAAACTATCGCTTCGCTGAAGCAATACTTTTATTTTCCCCATATGGCAAGTCGAGTTAGGGATTACATTAGCCACTGTACCTTATGTAAGGAAATCAAAGCTCCAAACAAAACCTTGAGACCCGAAATGGGAGGCGAAACGGTGACGCATAGGCCTTTTCAAAAAATCTACATTGATTTTATAGGACCTTATCCGCGATCAAGTCTAGGTAACGCCTACATTTTTATTGTATTAGATCATTTGACCAAGTTTGTAATCGCAAAAGCAATGCGAAAAGCCACATCGGCTAACGTTGTGAAGTTTCTAGAAAGTGAAGTTTTCCACAAGTTCGGTGTGCCACAAATAATTCATTCGGACAACGGCAAACAGTTCGTGTCAGCAGATTTTACGACATTTCTAACAAAATACGTTTGTAAGCACATGCGCACGGCATCCTACTCTCCTCAGGCAAATGCCTCATAACGAGTTAATCGTTCCCTAATCGCGGCTATACGCGCTTACGTGTCAGAAGACCAACGCAATTGGGACCGTCATTTGTCCGCTATAGAATGCTCCTTGCGATCCACGGTACATAGTGCAACTAAATTTTCCCCATACTTTACACTTTTTGGAATGAATATGGTCACTCATGCCAGTGCGTATGAAGTGGCGGGCAAATTAGGAACTTTAGAAGAAAATGAAATTGAAATTTTACCTAAAGGTCATTTACTTGAGATAATAAGGAACAGAGTTAAAGCGAACTTGCACTCAGCTTACGAGAAAACGGCAGCTACATATAATCTGCGAGCGCGACTGGTGAAGTTTCGGCCCGGAGAAGAAATCCTACGTAGAAATTTTATTCTGAGCGACGCCTCAAAGAATGTGAATTCAAAACTGTGCAAAAAATTTGTAAAATGTCGTGTTGTGAAGCAAATAGGAAAAAATATGTATGAACTAGAAAACTTGGCGGGAAAAAGAATAGGTGTGTACCACACAAAAGATCTGCAGCACAATATACCAGTAGGGAAACAGAAGTAAAGTCACCCAAGGTCGCGGTTCTTCCCCACTTGGATAGTTTCACACAGGTAGAAGTCAAATTTCCCAGTCAAGCAACTATTCGACTGGTCTCCAGTTCTTGACTGGGTTTGTTATGTATATGTTAGTTTGCGTTCTCCACCCTTGCGATGTCATAGCGTACCATACCAAGTTGCCAATCTAGGGTTGTATTTAATTATCGTTGGAGGCGTTCGGAAACATATCAGCGAAGGTGGCATCATTTTGATCATGACGTGGAAAAGTAACGGGGGAAAAAAAAAGGAAAAGGGGGAGGATGAGAGAGTTCTGTAGCATCAACGAGTGAAGTAAAATAAAAAAAAAAAGGAGAACGTTGAACGAAACGAAAGTTATAAAGCGTTAGAGTAGCAGAGAAAACGTTAACGAAAGGTACAGGACGTGAAAAAGAAAGGAATTCAAACCAAAGAAAGTGAAGGAAGACAGCCGTCCCTGGGGAGAAGTTAAGCAAGGCACCATATAAGCGATAAGAAGACGCAGCAAGAGGAGCCGCCAGACAGTTAGAGGGGCCCACTGAATAGAAGCCCTCGCAGGCAATTCCGCTGCCGTAGAAGCATCAGACCTGGAACCTGGAGAAACCGCCATCTTGAACCATCATTAGAGACAAGAGAGCACCAGGAGTAAACAGCTAAGTACATGTATTTAAGCCTTCAGTAGCGGCCATAAGTAGTACATGGCTTAGGGAATCTTGCACGCATCGTTTTGCAAAATCGCGCCCTAGCGGTTTTACCTCGCTTTTCTTATTTATGCGTTCGAGTGTGGTTACTGTTACTTACGGTAAAACGCAATATATGCACATATATATGAAAGAGCAAAAATTTACACGTGCTTAGCATATTAATAAATTTGTGCTAGACCCGCTTCGAGGGCCTTATAGTTATTATTACCCGGACTACGTTAAAATTTACAGCAAGATTACTCGATTGGAAAGTTATGACCATAAATTTTTCGGATTTACGTATATACATATATAATAAAAAAAATCCATAAGTATTACGGTTTAAAGAGAATTAGAAGCCACGTGACAGTCACATGGTTTCGCCACACAGTCACGCAACAATTGATTTTACGCTGTCTAAACGTACTTACAGCAACGTAAATCCCTCAAGTGATCATACGTCGCGTCTCATACGGAATTTTCCTATAAAAGTTTAATTCAAGTAATTGTAGTTTTATACAAAAATCTTATAACTGATTTATACTTATACACTTACATGATTATACACTTACCTGATTATACACTTTCCCATTATATACCTACCAAACTATAAACTTATCTGATTTTACTTACCTTGCCTTAATGTATACTTACCTAATCAGCGAGCCTGATAGGGCTCAGTAATTTATCGGCCACAATTTTGTCAGACTTTTTATATAATGTTGAAATGTTTAAAATTATATGTAATATTAATATGGCCAATTTGTATAATTTACCTCCAATTACCATGGTCTACACCTAAACCGTAAAATAATTCACCTTGTGGTTAATTTGCTTTTGTACATTGTATTCAACCCAGTTAAGATTTTGTAATTGATTGACGCCGCTGATAAATATAATATTATCTGGAAAAATTGGTATTTAACCCGCGAGATTCAGAATTCCTTTTACTTGTAGCGCTTCGATCTTACATGCGTAGATTTTTAGTACCTGTGTTATCGAGCTCGATCATATAGGGTCCCTACCGTAATTTAGTTTATAACCAGTTGGTACGTCCCTGAATGTAGGGTGGGTTAGCCACCAAAAATTCAGATATTTTATGAATGTAGAGATTCATCGGCCTCGGTCAAACAGTAACGTATTTTATCATTTTTATTGCCAAATACTTATTAATTACAATCTATGTATGCACCTACTTACATATGTATGTATATACATATGAAAATAAGCATAAACTTTTTGAAGAGTAACTTTTGTAAAATTTTAGTGGTATAAATATGAATTTCAAGCCTAGATGTTAACTAGCTAGTATTATTATTGTGAAATTATAAAAAAATAAACCCAATATTTGTATGAATTTGATTGAAAAATATGCCTTCATCTTTAAAAAGGATGGGTAATTAAATTCCTATCGGCTGAACGGCGGCCGTGACGTAAGTAAAGGTACATTACGTTGTTGGGGGATGCTTTCAGGTTCGCGACCGGAAGCTGCCATTAAGGGGGCCGCATTATCTATACGGTCCATAGGGTGGGCTACGAAGGGAATGTCAATAACACCATCTAAGTCATCTCACCGTGGTACTAATTTGTTTTCTTAAGTGTCTTTTGGTTGTTATCTTTGCCGCCTGAAGCTCAGGGCCATTAGGAACCTGCGCACCGCCCAGCTAAGCCGGAAGAACCATCTACAGTACCACAAATACATGGGCATGAGCCAATGGTAGCATATACCCCCGCGCCTGATAAGGGTGAAATTTCAGTGGACATCAGGCATACTTCCCTATCAGTAAGTAGCTCAGTAGAGCAGGGCCCAGTTACCAAGAGTAGGCAAATAAAAGGAAAGTATTGGTAATAATAGTAATAATAATAACAACAACAACAACAACAACAACAACAAAAAGACAACATTAAGAACCTATCTCGGTTACAAGGTCGATGGGACCGGCTTGAAACCAGACTCTGGAAAGATTTCGGCAAATTTTAAAAATGCCAGCTCCTACAAATCTCACAGAGCTGCGTTCATTCCTGGGTGCAGTGAACTACTACGGTAAATTTATTCGTGAAATGCGATAGCTGAGAGCGCCATTAGACGCACTATTAAAACGTGATTGCTAATGGCATGTCTTGAATCTTTTCAAAAATTTAAAAATATTTTGCCTTCCGACTTAATGCTGACTCACTACAACCCATCACTCCCATAAAAGTTGCTGCAGAGGCCTCCAATGTAGGTATTGGTGCCTACATTGCCCACGAATTTCCAGACGGACGTGAAAAACTATTCGCAAATAGAAAAAGAAGCTCTGGCGCTTGTATTTGTGGTGAAAAAGTTTCAGAAAATGTTATATGGTCGTCGTTTCAAATTAGAAACTGATCACAAGCCCCTACTGGCCACATTTGGCAGTAAAAAGGGTGTAGCAACACTCATCGCAAGCCGATTACAGCGCTGGGCATTAGTCTTAATGTCCTATGACCTCAGTTTAAGTTACATACCAACACAACAATTTGGTTGCGCGGACATATTGTCACGACTTATTAACATGAACCAAAAGCTTGAAGAGGACGTAATAATAGCCTTGCCCATCACATACAGCATGGTTCGTTCTCAAAGTCAACAAGATGTCGTTTTACAAAATATTATGAAGTATATTAAAAGTTCCTGGCCGAACAAGAAATCACCAGAAGAAATGCTGTTTTATTTTCGTAAAGACGGGCTATGTGTTGTGAATGACTGCCTACTATGTCAACAAAGAATTGTAATACCAACAAATAAGGGTCATCAAGGTATATTTCGTACAAAAGCTCTGGCGCGAAGCTATGTCTATTGGCCCCACATTGACAAAGACGTCGAAAGATTAGTCCAGCAATGCGTATCGTGTGCTTCCACAGCAAAATCTCCACCAAGAATGGAACTTCACCCCTGGCTTACAGCACAAAGGCCAATGGAACGTATACACGTTGACCTTGCAGGGCCAGTGGATCAAAAAACGTATCTTTTAATATTTGCCTAACTGGGAATTAACGTTTTAATTAACTTTGCGAAAAATGTTGTACAAATGAGGGTATACCGAAAACTTGGGACTTGTGTGTGGGGTTTTGGTAATCTGAAATATACGTAAACGTAGGTTGGAGATTATTGAAATTTATATAGCAATTTAAAAAAATATTCCGCAATCTATGTATAAATATACATACATATGTATATTATAAACAGCAATAACAAAAATTTCGACAGAAATTTTGTTTAATATTTTATTTAATATATATTTAAATATTTTTTTATTTTTAGAAAAATGTGAAGTTGCTTTGGCTAAAGCTGCTAACCCTGATAATCATGATCAGGTCATCGCTGTCCGTAGCAAAATTAAGAAACTAGTTGATCATATTCATAATGTGAAAGATGAGCTGTACAAAAACAAGGACATTGCCAGCATATCGGAAAAGTACTGGAGAAATGTGAGTAGAAGTTAAATTTAAAAAATTAAAATAATTTTTTAATCTAAATTTAAAGACTATTGGCCTGCCTTGCAATGGCGGGAGAAGAATTTCTTCGACAACTTGTACTTAAAATATAATAAAATAATAAAATCGAGTATGTTCTGTATTCCTACAACAATTCTATGGCATTTCCGTACGTTTTAATTTTACGTAGAATATTAAACTTTCCCCGAATTTCTTATGTTATTTCTACGGGATATTGGTGGTCAACAATTTGTCTCCAAATGTAAATAAAAATTAAATAATTTTTGTTTTGTTTCGCACAGCGTTGCGTTTTTTTCAAACTTCTTCATGGGTGCTTTTGTTTATTGATATCTAGCATGAATCGAAGAATACCAGATTGCGCATTGCGCATGTTTGTTAACCTGAGTGTGCTGGTGTGACGTCAAAATGACGTATAAATTAAAATGTAAACAAAATTGCTTTATACCAAATACACGTGTTTGTGTGATTGTGTTTATGTTTGTCGGCAGATGTGACGTACATGCGCAGAAAAAGCATTTTTTCAAAAGCTGAATGCGTAATCTTGTATTTTTTGATTCATGGATATCTAACACAAAAATATAATTAGGGAATTCACAATACATATATTAAAGTTTCAATGTGGCAACATTTACTACGTTTATACGCACGGCTTATTTGCAAATAAAACTGTAAATTGTTGCCATATTATCGTTTTTATTGCGACTTACTAATTCCGAAAACTATTCACGTTTAACGCACTATTTGCAAATAAAATGCTTGAAGTTGCCACACCTACAAATTTTTGCTAATAAAAAACTAAAAATTGATAAAATAATGTACAAAAAACATTGATAGAAGAAAAAATTACCATATAAACAAATTATTATTTTTTATTTTACACATTTACACAATTTTTTTTGCAAACAAGTAACATTTCCAAGGAAGTGCTACCAAGTTTTTATACATTTAAAGTGCTGTATAAATAGTTTTTTTTAAATACATGTATTTATTTATTGTATCTTCAAATATGAACTAACAATAAGAATTCAAATCTTAAATCTAAAATATAATTATTAGGACCCACCACTGTCGGACATAAACTTGTTAATAGTTACAAATAATACATAAGTAGTGATAATCCAAAAAAGAAAAAAATGTATAAAAAAGTATAAAAAAAAGTATTTTCAAGAAATCCCATCTGGAGTGTTGAGTAATAGAGCCCTTGTGTCCCTCTTTTTTAAGCGGATGTGTCCAGTAATGTTCAAAATATTACGAGCAAGCGGATTAGGATGTGACTCGAGTTTTTTTTAAATATTTGCCTGCGTATTTTGCAATTTCTTCAATCACTAGTGACATATTTAAATCACGATGGATATTAGAATTTTTGATGTACAATGGAGCCGATGTTATTAACCGTAAAATTTTGTTTTGCCTTCGTTGGATTCTCTCTACATTGGAAGCTGAAGCATTGCCCCATAACTGGATACCGTAACACCATATTGGCTTCAAAAGCGACTTGTATATTAAAAGTTTACAGTCCAGGCTAAGTGTTGAATTTCTGCCAATCAACCAGTGTATTTGAGATAACTTAAGTTTCATTTGAGTTAGCTTAAAGTCAATATAATGTTTCCATGTAAGCCTTCGATCAAGGTGTATTTCACTTGGGAATGTTGAGGAATATTTTGATTATTGTGTAGTGTGTTTGGCTATGGAATATATCTGTCCGCATACTTATGTGTTTGACTGCATCAGTTATTTGTCATCAGCAAGTAACTTGATCATCTGACTTATTTGAATATTTTATGCCTACACATACAATGCACCTGGTCGGCGTGTATTTATGCCGACCAAGCATTTTCTCACGATAAGTTTTAAGTTAGTTTTATTTCATTATATTTATTAGTTTTTATTTAATTCATTATAAAAAGTGTGGTCGACCAAGATGGGTCGACATAAATAAATACTTAAATAAATAAACATTTCAATTTAAATAATAACATGGCGATCCTGCCATTTCAAATAAATATATAGCTGCTAAAGTCAGACGTTTAAAGTACGCGCTAAAAAGAGGATACAATAATCTGAATATATACTAAAGAAGTGGTGATAAATAAAACAAAATACTTTAGAACATTGTAGTGCAAAAGTACAAATCAATTTAAAATTTCTTATACATAACAAAGAAGTGTTGCACAAATATAAAAGATATAGTATTATTAAAGCCAAGAAAGAGTAAAGTAACTTGAACAGCAGAAAACCATAGTGATGGCAAAAAAAAAAAATTGATACAATATGCCACTTAAGAATGACGATATAATGTCATATACATTTTTTAAATCGTACACAAAAAAAAATGGAAACAATTCCCCAGATTTCTCTGATATCGGTCCCTTTATTAACTGTTGACTTCAGTCTCCGACAAAATTATAATTCACCGTCATCGTCATAATCATCATCAAACTAGCCATAATAGTCTATACTGATAGAAGCACCTAAAACTGATAATAATAAATATAAATTTGATGAAGATTTAGCATCACCATCATCAACATCAGCAATTTCTTATGACAACACCGACCTGACAAATTACAACGCGGCAGTAAGTAATACCCAACAACATACACAGTATAATCCACACAAACTGCAGCAACAGCAGCAGCATTTACATCAGCATGCTCAAAAACATCAGCACCATTTAAAAATAACATAGCTGCCTAAAAGAATCGTGAATCTTTTAGTGTTGTTTAGC
Source organism: Tachina fera (assembly GCA_905220375.1). Lineage (NCBI taxonomy): Eukaryota > Metazoa > Arthropoda > Insecta > Diptera > Tachinidae > Tachina > Tachina fera. The sequence goes on along the minus strand of LR999963.1, from coordinate 86,223,409 downwards.
CAAACAACAACGAAAGGATGTTTTATGTAAATAATATAAAACTATTAGCATGAAGATTATTATTATATTTATACAGAAATGTCTCTCCAATGCTGCATTAACAGAGTAGTATCGCATATAAAAACAAAAAAAATTAAATTAAATTTTTTCAATACATTTTATAATTACTAATCAATACATTATATCAATATTTTATTATAAACATATTTCCTTATTCATATATTTTTAAATGTCTCTACAAGCACTCTAAAAATAGAGTTGCAATTTTTTCAATACATTTTTTATTATATTAATGCATATATTAATTTTTTAATTTCTTTACTATTCATATATTTTACATATAAAAAAAATAACATAAAGATATACTAACAAATAACTTACTACTGAGATACATAAGTGTCCCTCCAGTGGTATAACATTAAAGAATTAAGAGCCTAATTCAGATATAAATTGGCGATATCTGGTTTATGCCATGGTACTCTATTGACCATCAAAAAATGGTCACGGCATCCGTGACATAAGCACCATTTTTTTTTAACTAACACGTCCTTGACTTTTTGTTGATTAATTTTAAATAGACCTAAAGAATACATTTCTTAAAATTCCATAAAATCTCAATTTAAACCTCATGGAATGGGAAATAATAGTGAATAAGGCCAGAGCAATAAAGGAAGAATTCATCAAATCATATAAGTGTCTCAATCTCAATAGGGAGATAAAACCAGAAACAATTAATAAGCACATAAATAATCTCGTGCGCAGATTCGAACAAATTAGAGCACTCCTTAATGTTAATTATAACAGATTAACACATGCTCATAAAGCAGCAGCTGAAGCTTTCTTCGCTGACATAAGAGATAAATTAATAACGATATCCTTAAAGAAAGGTATCGTACTAAATGTACCTAACTCTTTACATGAGGAAACAAATTTTAAATATCTACCAGAACTAGTTTTAGACCCAACTTCAAATCTACCAAGTACAAGTAGAGCCTCTCCCAACATGTCACAAACAAATATAGAATTCCTAAATACAGCATCCAAACTGCTACCTGACTTCGACGGAAGTCCAGAAAACCTACAAAGCTTCATTGATGCTTTGACACTTGTGGAAAGCATAAAGGGTACACATGAGGCTATTGCGGTAAGCCTTATTAAAACAAAACTAAAAGGCACTACTAGGAATATAGTAACAACGGAATCGACCATTTCAGCGATAATAGTAAAACTCAAATCGACTGTTAAGGGTGAATCCGTTGACGTCATCAATGCAAAGTTAATGAATATAAAACAAACGGGCAAAAATGCCAATGCCTATGTTAAGGAAATCGATGAACTTGCAAAAAAATTGGAGACCGCTTACATATCTGACGGCCTCCCAAATGAAACTGCAAACAAGTACACAACACGTGCAGCAGTTTCAGCAATAATAAAAAATGCATCCAACGAACGAGTAAAACTGATCATGGAATCAGGAACGTTCCTAAACATGGATGAAGTTAAAACAAAATTTATAAGCAGTTGTACGGACGCATACGGACAACCTAATGCTATATTAACTTTCCAAAACAATTACAACAATAATTTATCTAATAGTAGAAATCGTTACTCTAGAAATATTGGTAACAGACCCAATAACTCTAATAGGCCCCCTGATTCCCATAATCAGAATAATGGTAACAGGAATCCCAATAACAGAAACACAAGTGACCGGTATGCACCTAGAAGCTTCAATAATAACGGAGTAAGGAATCAATTTAACAACAATAGTAACCGTTACAACAGTAACAACCGCAACGTGAATAGAAATAATAATATACGTTGCATGAATGACAATAGTTCGGGAAACGAACTAACACCCCTAAGTACTCAATAGACAGGAAAATCCACAACATAAATACAAATTTATACAGTTATCTAGTCTCCAGAACCACTCTAAATGACAATAGGTCCACATTCTTAGTAGATACAGGTGCAGACATATCAGTCGTAAAACACCATCAAGTTTTATACCAACCAATAGACATTACTAGTCAGACCAGAATAAATGGCATTGGGCAAGGTATAATAACTACAATAGGCAAAGTTAAAGCTGATTTAAAACAAGAAGATCTGCTAATAGCTCACGATTTTCATGTCGTAAAGGATGATTTTCCGATTCAAGTAGACGGAATAATAGGAATGGACTTTATTCGAAAATACAAATGTATTTTAAATTACGAAAATAATCAAGATTGGATCACCTTGAGAACTAACGACGTTCCGTACGATATAGCAATCGCTTTAAGAAACGGTCCAAACATCAATTCCATATCACTGCCAGCAAGATCTGAAGTTATAAGACCGATAAACTTCATATCCAATGAGGAAGAAGTATTGATACCTCAACAAATTATGCAGGATGGCGTATATATTGCCAACACAATAACTACTAAAGCAAGGCCATTGGTAAAAATCATAAATACCACAGATAAAGACCTAGTAATTGATAACATTCAGGTAAAATCCGAAAGTCTAAACGACTATAAAATTGTCAATTGCAGTTCTGATACTAATGCCAAGCTAAATAAGGAAAAACTTGAAAAATTAACAAAAAACTTTCCCGAATACGCTCATAAAGATTTAAGAAAATTATGCTTAGACTACATAGATATTTTTGCTCTGGAGACTGAAAAAATAAGTACTAACAATTTTTACAAGCAGAAACTTAGACTTCATGATACACAACCAGTGTACATCAAAAATTATAGAATCCCTCATGCTCACAAAGAGGAAGTTAATGCCCAATTAGATAAATTAATAAATGATGATATAATAGAACCATCCATCTCGCAATATAATAGCCCTATTCTAATAGTACCAAAAAAGCCATTACCCGGCTCAACACAAAAAAGGTGGAGATTGGTCGTGGATTATAGAGGAATAAATAAAAAACTGATAGCTGATAAATTCCCATTGCCTCGTATAGATGACATTCTTGATCAGTTAGGAAGAGCCAAGTTCTTTTCATGCCTGGACTTAATGTCGGGATTTCATCAAATAGAATTGGAACAAGACTCTAGAGACATTACATCTTTTTCCACAGAAAAAGGCTCTTTTCGCTTTAAAAGACTGCCATATGGTATTAAAATTGCCCCGAATTCATTCCAAAGAATGATGTCATTGGCTTTTTCTGGATTATCTCCAACCCAAGCCTTTGTATACATGGATGACTTAGTAGTAATAGGTTGTTCTTCAGAACACATGCTACAAAACTTAAAACAAGTGTTTAATACTTGCAGAAAATACAATCTCAAACTCCATCCTGATAAATGTACATTTTTTTGTCGTGAAGTAACATTTTTAGGTCACAAATGCACCGATAAAGGCATCTTACCTGACGACAGCAAATACTCAATTATACAAAATTATCCAACACCTACAAATGGTGATGAAGCTAAACGCTTCGTAGCATTCTGTAATTATTACAGAAGATTTATACCAAATTTTGCTGAATCATCGCGACATATTACCACATTATCTAGAAAAAATGTGCAATTTGAATGGACTCAACAATGTGAAAAAGCATTCCAATATCTTAAAAATCAATTGCTGAGTCCAAAAATTCTCCAATATCCGGATTTTTCTAAAGAATTCTGCATAACCACAGACGCAAGTAAACATGCCTGTGGGGCCGTTTTGAGCCAAGAAAAGCAGGGTGTTCAGCTACCAATTGCTTACGCATCCAGATCTTTCACAAAAGGTGAAAGCAATAAATCAACAATAGAGCAGGAATTAACTGCAATTCATTGGGCAGTACAATATTTCCGACCATATGTTTACGGCAGAAAGTTTGTAATTAAAAGCGATCACAGACCCCTAACTTATTTATTTTCATTAAAAAACCCGTCATCAAAATTAACCCGTATGAGGCTGGACTTGGAAGAATATGACTTTGTGGTGGAGTATATTAGGGGTAGAGAAAATTACGCCGCGGACGCGCTGTCACGTATAAATATTAATGATATAAAAAATATTGACGCTAATACAATACTGAAGGTAACTACGAGACTTCAGGCAAAAGCAGGTAGGCACTGTAATGACAATGGTATAACGGCTAATACAAAATCGGTTGAACTAAAGGTTTATGAGGCAATTAATGCTCAAGAGCACAGTAAAATGCCACAATTGCATTTTACCAAAAATAAAGTTATAATTGGAAAAGGAAAGAAAATTCTTTCCGAATTTTTGTTGAAAGACACGGTTATTGATGGAAATGTAGACTTAGGTCACCTCTTTCTAAAGCTTGAAAAAATAGCTGATAACATGTGTTTAACAACCATGCGACTACACTTCGATGATAGTCTGTTTAAATTCCTAGGAACCAATGTTGAAACCTTTAAGAATAAAGGCAATGAAATACTGCAAGAAAGTAAATTAACAATTGTGCTCACGCCTAAATTAACAAAAATTTTCACCGGTACAGATAAATTACAAATCATGCAAAAATATCATGATGATCCTATTTCAGGAGGACATCCGGGGATAACACGTATGATAAAGAAGATTAGACTTCGATACCATTGGAAAGGCATGACTAGAGACATAGCCCAATATGTAAAACGGTGCAAAGCATGTCAAGAAAATAAAACAGTTGTCAACGGTAAAGAGCCATTCATCATAACTCCTACACCGTTAAAGGCATTTGACAGAGTAATAATTGACACCGTAGGACCACTACCACGGTCCGAGTCATTAAACGAATACGCTGTCACTATGATATGTGATTTAACTAAATATTTAGTTGCAATACCCATTCAGAATAAGTCAGCCAGAATGGTTGCCAAAGCAATTATGGAAGGATTTGTTTTGACTTACGGTCCAATGAATACAATACTAACGGACATGGGAACAGAATATATGAATCAAGTTATGTCGGAATTATGCTCAATGATGAAGATAGAGAAACTCAATTCTACTCCGTATCATCATCAGACTTTGGGTACTGTTGAGAGATCTCACAGAACATTTAACGAATATCTGCGAACATACATCTCATCCGATAAAACAGATTGGGATTTGTGGTTAAAATACTTCGTATATTGTTACAATACCACCCCATCTACGGCTCATGGTTATTGTCCATTCGAGTTGGTTTACGGAAAGATACCACCAACTCTTGATTGTACAAAAGAAAACGTTGTAGAACCATTGTACAACATTGATTCATATGGAAAAGAGGTTAAATTCAGACTTCAAGTGGCGCAGCGAAGAGCTGCCAATATCATAGAAAATGCTAAGTGGGAAAGACAACAACTTTCCACCCAGTGGGCAGATCCAATAGAATTAACCCTCGGGGAACTCGTTTTGATCCGCAATGAATCGGGTCATAAGCTGGATTCCGTATATAAGGGCCCCTATAAAATATCCAATATGGACAACAATAATAATGTAGAACTCCAAGATGGACATGGGAAGTCATTCACTGTTCATAAAAATAGGGTAAAGAAGTTCACGGGGTAAAGGGTCTTGCTAAGAACAGGGGAGGAATGACACATTTTATTCTAATTTTTGATTTTCTTTTGTCTCTGATTTCGTTCCAAAAGATGTGTCGGTTATACTTTGCTTTTGGCGCTTATGGCGCGGTAAAATTAAGAATTTTTATAATTTTTAAAACTATTTTAATATTTATGAAGGCTTTTTAAGAAACATTTTGTGTTAATTTTTTTATGAAAACCCTTTATAGAACCTTAATAAGTTTTATAAATAAATCTGATAGTTTCTAACACTATGGTAAAAGAAAACATAAAAAACCAAAAATTTACTACATGTACCATATAAACTTCATATGTATGTATGTCCAAACAATTTCATTTTTAAATTAAACTTAAAAATTCTAAGCAAAATGTCAAAAAAAAAAAAATCCAAAAACATACTTTTATTATTTTATACATAATGCATACATAAAATAGCAAACGATTTGTGTTCCCATATTTAAAAGAGAAAAAGTTTAAAGTTTTATTTAAGAAAAAAAAAACACCACAAATTGGTCTAAGAGGAACATAACTTAAACAAGCTTATAGACATAAAAAAAAATACTATCTGTAATATGTATTGTACAAAACAAAAAAAAAAATTACCTTATTAAAAAAAAAAAATTATTGTTACTTGAAATTCACAAGTATGTTATGTGAGAAGCCCCCTTCATTTTTAAAACCCATTGTAACTAAAGAATGATCAACTACCTCGCATTGATCATTCTTTCTGAAAAAGGGAGGTGTAGTGTGTTTGGCTATGGAATATATCTGTCCGCATACTTATGTGTTTGACTGCATCAGTTATTTGTCATCAGCAAGTAACTTGATCATCTGACTTATTTGAATATTTTATGCCTACACATACAATGCACCTGGTCGGCGTGTATTTATGCCGACCAAGCATTTTCTCACGATAAGTTTTAAGTTAGTTTTATTTCATTATATTTATTAGTTTTTATTTAATTCATTATAAAAAGTGTGGTCGACCAAGATGGGTCGACATAAATAAATACTTAAATAAATAAACATTTCAATTTAAATAATAACAATTGATTCGGGGAACAGATTAAACGTTATATGGACACACTTTTGTTCATTTACTTTAATTCTCCATAAGTTCAACCACATTTCCAATTGTGTAATATGTTCTTGTAGATATCGGGAAGCCTCGTGAGGGTTTTCATGCATACTCAGGCAGGCTGTATCATCGGCAAACGTAGATGTATGTATATTGCTGCTCAAAGGCATATCACAAGTATAGATCAAATACAAAACTGGCCCCAGTATGCTACTCTGTGAACCGTGAACTTCCGGGTAGTAATGTAACTTTCTAATAAATTCACTAAATTTATTGGTAGATATGATTTTAATTTTAAAATTAGGCCTTCATGCCACACTTTATCAAATGCCTGCGAAACGTCAATAAAAAGGGCAGAACAATACTTCTTTTCCTCAAATGTTTTTCTTATAAATTGAACCAGTCTATGAGACTGTTCAATGGTGCTATGCTGACTTCTAAAACCAAATTGATGGTCTGCGATGCACCCACTATCAGTTAAAATTGGGGAAAATTTTGTCATGAGCAGCTTTTCGAAGAGTTTTGACATAGTTGACTTATTGGCCTATATGACTCAGCTTTAGTAAGATCTTTGCCCGGCTTTGGAATCATTTTGATTTTTGCAAGCTTCCAGAGTTGTGGATAATACTCCAGTCGTAATATGGCATTAGAAATAAACAGCAAGATTCTTATTGCAATATGCGGCAAGTTCATCAGCATCTTGCTACTAATTCCATCAATACCTGGAGCTTTCTTTGGCTTGAGTTCAGCAATTACTTTATGTACATCACGCATCTTAAACTTTAAGGCTCGAGGGGGTAGAGCAACTACACTCGGCAAATCAGCAACACCAGTACATGTACAGGGTGGCCCAGAAAGACCGAAGTGGTGTGAATTCCTTATAACTTTTTATTTAAGACATATTTTTTTAATTTTTTGTTTTTTAAATACAGTAAATTTATAGGGAATATTTTTAGATTAGTTATTAAAAATTTTATCCCGCAAGTGGTGGCCATTTTCTGCTTCACACAAATGTGCTCTTTCCATTTCCATTATTCATAACTTATTTATGAGTGACGAAGCCCATTTCCAATTAAATGGGTTTGTTAACAAGCAAAACTTTAGGATATGGGCTAAGGAAAACCCGAGAGTACTTCATCAACGACAATTACACCCAGTTAAGTGTACTGTTTGGTGCGGTGTTTCTTCAGAAAGGATCATTGGTCCATATTTTTTGGAAAATGAAAGAGATGTCGCCATTTCCATCAATGGTGATCGATATCGGGCCATATTGGAAAATTTTGTAAGGCCAGCCGTGGAATACCATCCGCAAATATGGTTCCAACAGGATGGAGCCACAGCGCACACTCCGAGGGCCACAATGGCTATTTTACGCGACATCTTTGGGGAAAGAATAAATTCGCGTAGAAGCAATTTTAATTGGCCTCCTCGTTCCCCGGATTTAACCGCTCCAGACTGTTTCCTTTGGAGTTATTTAAAAGGGAAAGTTTATGTTAATAAGCCTAGGACTATTGAGGAATTAAAAACCAATATTCCAGACGAAATTAACAACATAACACCGGAAGTTTTGCGAAAGGTCATGGAAAATGTGTTGAAAAGAGATCATTTGTGCGAAGCAGAAAATGGCCTCCACTTGCGGGATATCATTTTTAACAACTAATCTAAAAATATTCCCTATAAATTTACTGTATTTAAAAAAAAAAAAATTAAAAAAATATGTCTTAAATAAAAAGTTATAAGGAATTTACACCACTTCGGTCTTTCTGGGCCACCCTGTATTTGGTGTAAATACGGATTTTAAATGCTCAGCAAATATTTTACATTTTTCACTGTATAAACAGTGAGTTAATTTATTTGTAAATATTTTTATTTGCAAATAGTGCGCGCATAAACGTAGTAATTGTCACATCTTAGACCATTTTGCATTAAACATCGAATACCGCCACTATGCTTATATCAAAGTCAGGCAATCATATTAAACTTCCCTACGTAATAAAATAATAAAAATTTTCAATTTAGTATTTATTATTGGATAAATTCTTCAAAATAACTTTTTTCCTGTGAAAAACTCAAATATTTTTTTTATCAAATACAGCTCTGCTGAAAGTTTTACCACTTTTAGTTTAACATTAACATATTGCCATATTGAAAATGACATTCTTAAATTTGCGACCAGGTAATATATTTGATTTACACACAAACGAAAACAACAAACTTGCCAGACCATATTAAAGTATTAAAATTTAAATGTTGCAATATTAAGACGTATTTTAAAACGCTCCTAAATGATTTAATATACATAATTAAAAGATCATAATATATTATCACAGCTTTGAAACTTACGATTTATATTATTGTCAATTATTTATTTTTAAATTTATTATCATAAAAACTGGACTACACGACACAGATATGAATAATAAATGTAAATATATACATAAAAATAAGTAAATAAATAAATTGATACATTACAACACAAAATCAACTTAATCCTATTATTATATATACTCGTATTCAAGTACCCAAGCAGAAATTGTGACTGCCCAAAAATATATACCACCACAAAAATCTAAATACAAAATTCCGACTCTTCCAAAATTTTTGTACCACCGCAGTACTGCAAACACAAAAATATAACTAAGTTTACAAATACCGCGTTCTTAGTAAGCCCATACCACTACAACACTGTATATACAAACATTTGACGTTATGCCATGTTCACACGGACAGCAATTATCGAGGTTCGCTCTCTCATTCACGGTTTGCGGTCGAATCTTGATTGAATCTACATGGTTCGCCATACAAATTTTTGAGAGCAAACCAACTTGGTTCATTTTGAAGCTTGCTGCGAACCATGCAGAAATTGCTATTATCCCTAGTCTTGATAACAAGTTATCGCTAATTTATCTATCTACCAAAATAAAATGAGTACACATGTAAACATACACATGCACACATGAGTAAATAAAAAAAAACAAAAATAAATTCAGTGAAGTGCGACTTTGACCCGCGCATGAAGGGTTCCGTACCGGCACGAGATATGTAATTCAGTACGAACAATATAAACTATAGTTTTGGTATTTTTTCGTTTTTGGGTTTTTTCGGTTTTAAGCGTTTATTTTTAATTTGGGAATTTTTTGAATTTATTGGCGCTTTCTGAGTTTTGGCACTTTTTTTCACGTTTTGGCGATTTTTTTTTTGGTTTTCGAAGTTTTTTTAATTTTGGCGACTTTTATTATTTTGGCGTTTTTTTTTTTATTTTGGCGATTTTTTAAATTTTGGCGTTTTTTTCATATAGGTGATTTTTTTTTTGGTTTTGGCGATTTTTTTAGTTTTGGCACTTTTTTTCGTTTTTAGGAATTTTTCGGTTTTTGGCGTTTATTTTAAATTTTGGCATTTTTTTTTTAAATTTGGCGATTTTTTTTTAATTTTGGCGATTTTTTTTCACATAAACAATTATTTTGGTTTTGGCGCATTTTTCGCTTTTTGGCGATTTTTTTCGGTTTTTGGCGTTTTTTTCATATTGGCGATTTTTTTTTCATATAAACGATTTTTTCGAATTTGGCGATTTATTTTAGTGCTAGAATTTTTTTTTTAATTTTGTCGATTTTTTTCGATTTGGCGATATTTTTAAAATTTTTGGCGATTTTTTCAGGTTTTGGTGATTTTTTCCGGTTTGGCGATTTTATAATTTTCGGATTTTTTAGTTTTACCGTTTTTGAAAATTTCAAGAGTTTACCTCTTACGGTCTCCAAGATATAGCAAGTTGTCAAAATTACATAGTCAAAATTGCATTAACTGATGGAAAACCCTTTAATTTAAATTTTTTAATATTTTAATGTTTATTGTTGTAGTCTATATAAAAATACACTAATTTTACAAATTTCAAGTGTCAATATACATATGTGCATACAATTGTATGTATATTACATGAGATTTTAACATTTTTCGTCACTCGTTTTGGAGCACCCTTTAATTTCGAATTCTCATGTATTTGTTGTTGTAGTGGCCAAAGTTCTACATACTCTGTCCAAATTTCAGGTCAGTAGCTCTCACGGTTCCTGAGAAAATACCGTGTGACGGACAGACGGACAGCGTAGCGAAAACAATAGGGTTTTCCTTTTTTCACCTTTGGTGTACGGAACCCTAACAAGCAAATAACACAGCATATCCCATCTAGCATTTGGAAGATTGTTTTTTGAAAAATCAACTTGCTGAGTCTTTTTAGATCACTATTGGTGATTAAAAACTGATTAATCAATTACACGATCAAAAAAGAACTCGAAAATGATTCGCGCTAATGGCTAAAAAGAGTTCTACAGGGTGGCCCAGAAAGACCGAAGTGGTGTGAATTCCTTATAACTTTTTATTTAAGACATATTTTTTTAATTTTTTGTTTTTTAAATGCAGTAAATTTATAGGGAATATTTTTAAATTAGTTATTAAAAATGATATCCCGCAAGTGGTGGACATTTTCTGCTTCGCACAAATGTGTTCTTTCCATTTCCATTATTCTTAACTTAGTTATGAGTGACGAAGCCTCGTTAACAAACAAAACTTTAGGATATGGGATATTGAAAACCCGAGAGTACTTCATCAACGACAATTACACCCAGTTAAGTATACTGTTTGATGCGGTGTTTCTTCAGAAAGGATCATTGGCCCATATTTTTTTGAAAATGAACGAGGTGTCGCCATTTCCATCAATGGTGATCGATATCAGGCCATGTTGGAAAATTTGGTAAAGCCAACCGTGGAAAACCATCCGCAAATATGGTTCCAACAGGATGGACCCACAGCGCACACTTCCAGGACCACAATGGCTCTTTTACGCGACATCTTTGGTGAAAAAATAATTTCGCGTAGAAGCAATTTTAATTGGCCTCCGCGTTCCCCGGATTTAACTGCTCCAGACTGTTTCCTTTGGAGTTATTTAAAAGGGAAAGTTTATCTTAATAAGCCTAGGACTATTGAGGAATTAAAAACCAATATTCGAGACGAAATCAACAACATAACACCGGAAGTTTTGCGAAAGGTCATTGAAAATGTGTTGGAAAGAGCACATTTGTGCGAAGCAGAAAATGGCCACCACTTGCGGGATATAATTTTTAATAACTAATCTTAAAATATTCCCTATAAATTTAATGTATTTAAAAAACAAAAAACTAAAAAAATATGTCTTAAATAAGAAGTTATAAGGATTTCACACCACTTCGGTCTTTCTGGGCCACCCTGTATTTAAAATACAATAACAAATTGTATAGCAATCCGTTATTATTATATTTTGCTCATCTGGAAGATTGAGAAATTATTAATCAACAACAGATCATGCAGGTGTTTAAAAAGTGATAATAATTATTATTTTATGATCATGTTTTACGCAGATAGATGATTCAACACTACTTTATATGTAATTTTTAAGTATAACGGGGAAATCTTTACGTATACTTGAATAAATGTCAAAAACTTTATTTTTTCATTTATAAAAGTTAAATCGAATATGAAATTAAATTATGAAATAGAATAAGTCTGCAACTTCAGGAAAAATCAATGTCAAATTACCAAATCCCATAATAAAATGTATGGCAGTAACATCAAATGCTCTCTGAAAACAAATTTCTTTTGTGCTTATTTTTCTTTGTAGTATTGTTTAAAAATTTTATGAAATTTATTGAAAGTGTTTTAACCTTATTGAGAGAATGAGTAATTATATGTGATAGCATAAGAAAAAACAGTCAAAATAAAAAAGATTATATTTCTCAACTGCTTTCTGTGGCTTTCTTTTTGTGCCAATTTGTATGGAAAATGTTTTTGTGCCGTAATTCTGTTTGACCATTAAACGTAGGACTCAGATATCCGACTAAAAAATACGCGAAGAAGAGTATAATACGGTTAGAAATACGACTGATAAATGTCTCAAATTGCAGTCATAAATGACAATAAAAAGACTGATAAATTTCTCACAAAAGACTCGTAAGCGACCGAAAGACAATTCGAAAATGAGTCACAAATGAAGTGAAATATGACTAATAAATGATCAGAAAACGATTAGAAAAAGACTTCAAATACCACTAGAAAAGGGTTGAAAATGACTCTAAACTAATATAGAAAAACACTCATAAATGATTTATCAAGATTTATCTTTTATGATCAGAAAATGTGCGCATATTCCTGCTTTTCAACCGCGCAAAGGAGTCAAAAAAGACTAGAATTTGATTGAAAATTTCAAAAAATGCTGGCTGGAATAAAAATCGTCCCATGATACAATTATACTAGGGTACATGCACAAGCCCAGCCTGTTACTCTATACATTGCATATAATTGTCAAACTTTGTTTACAAGCTGCAAAAATGTTAGTGTGTGAATAAAATCCCAACAAGCACTCAAAAAATTAAATTCAAGCACTTGAAATTAACTGGAAACAAAGTTGGGTTAAAAAAATTTTTCAAGTAATATTCAAGTTTGAAAATATTTGGAAATAAAAAATCAAACAACATACAACATGTTCAAACCTTGTCAAATAAGTAATTTATTTTTTAATAAAATTGAAATTATGATGAAAAATATCAAAAATATATAAAAAAGTGGTTTTTTAAATAACAAAAAGGTTCAAAATCGTGAAAACAGTAGTGAAGGTAAATATGCATAAAGTAATTATAAGAAAACTTGTCGATTGCATTTTCCGTTCTATTTTAAATGCATTGTTTTTGAAGCTTGAAATATACGTGAAAATTCAATTGTAATACAAGGTTAAATTACAGTATAATTCAAGGCTTGAATTGAACTGTAATACAATTGAAATGTTCGAATTGAATTCAAGTACCCATTTCACTGGAGAATGCTATTGAAATAAAGTATAAATCAAGCATAATTCAACCCTTGACAATTGTATATGGGACTTGAATAACAATTGTTTTACACTTGATTTTAAGCAAAATTGCTTATTGGGATGATTACAGTGTTGCCAATGAATTTACGCATGGCTGTGTCTTCAATTACACTACACAACTAGTGTGTAGGTTAAAATGAAAACAAAATGTTTTCTACAAAGTGTAGTTTTAAAATGTTTCTGTTGTAAATCAAAAAATCAAAAACATTTTTGTAAAATAATTTATTAAAAAATAGATAACTATCATGAGATCAATACATTACAATAAGGTGCATATAAAGTGTGCATATTACATATACATATAATATAAGTAAATATGTATATATGTTTACATAATTACATACATGTAAAATTGGTCGTTATTAAATAAAATTTCGATTTCTCGCACTTCCAAAAACATACATATGTACATTGTCTGTTTTTAGGATGTACTGAATATCTTTCAAAGCACGATAATTGGAAGAAATAATTGATTATTCTAGATTCTTCCTTATATTATTCTTCTCTTTTAAAATTGGTAAAGCAAACTACCAAAATAAAATTAATAAAAAGTCGAAATTTCACAAAGATTAAAATGTAGCCATATTGAACAATAAGTAAAAAAGGGTGAATGATAATTGTAAAAAGTGCTAGATTTGCGGATTTTTTTTAGTTTGGGGCATAAATTTTTTTTAGTTTGGGGCATACATTATTTTCGAATTTATGAGTGACTGCAAACGTGTTAAATATAACCCGAAACGGATAAGTTGGCATCAATGCAGCAAAAATATTTGTCAAAACGAACCACGAATGTGTCGTTTGAACGGCATGGTTGGCAATCGTGGTTCAGAAAGCGAACCAAGTGGTTCATGTTGCCGTCTGAATATGGTATTAGTTTCCAAATACTCCGTTTGCAATAATTCAGGGATGGAAAAGTTGATACAATTCTACCATTTTTAGCACTGTTTGAATGTCAAACGTACCAAAGCACCCCAATGACCAATTTAGTACAATTGATTTTTTTCTGTTACATTACAAGGCAAAAATAGCATTAAAACATATTGAATCTATATATACACGCGCTTCATCCTCTTGTTTCATTCTATAATTCGTTCGCGTTGAATTACATACACTGCTTTTCATGCGCCGTTTTATTTTTGTTTTTTTTTACTAAGAAATTTTTTTATTGAAAGAAGAAAAGACTTATGCACGACAAAATAATATTTATCAATAACGTAAGAAATAAAGTATTATTTAACATCTTTAGATTTCAAGAACAGCTGACTTTCTTTCATGGTGCTTGTAACGTGTACAAAAGTAGAAAGTATGCCTACTTTTTGCTTTGAACGCGCCTACGTGTTTTCCGCTTTTTGCAATGTAACTTGTTACATACTATTACATTGATTCTACTTTTTGACAGTTGCATAAAAAGCGTAACGCGCAAAAAGCGAGCTATGGACCTCTACCTTAACTCCTTAAGAAGCGACAACATACAGTTGTGTTCAAACAAATAGAAGTGGTAATCTCAAAAAAAGTTTCAGTTCGTAAAAAACATTCGTAGATTTGTTACGATTTTTTTACATCAGATTTACTTACTTATTTATAAGTTTATGTTAAGAAAATTCAGAAGTTAATTTATGGTCAAGAAATAGAAAAAAACTAATTAACAAAATTGGTCAAAAATTCACTGTTCACTGTGTTAGTGAACGGCGAAAAATTTTGTATAAAAATTGAAGTAGAGTTTGCATTTATATAAAAACAAGCTCATTATAATATATTGTTGAATAACCTCAATAACTTTCAATAATTTTTGCACATCTTCGAGACATGAATTCAATAAGATCCTGATATCGCAAGCATCGCTTTCACGGGAGTTTCTTCCACACATCTTCGACTATGCTCCATAAACAGTTGCCTTTTTTTCTTAAAAACATTTGTTGACATCTTTTCTGAGATGTTCAATAGGGTTGAGGTCTAGAGACTGAGCAGGCCACGATATATGTAGCATTCACCCTATTCTCTGAAAACACTCCGTTGCTAGTTTACTGGTGTCTTTGAGTCATTATTTTATTGGAATACAAATTTTAGTGGTATATTCCATTCTGAATATGGAAACATCACTTCGTTCATTATTTTCACATACATTTTGTTATCAATTATTCTTTTTATCTGCTGTATTGGCCTAACACCACTGTACAAAAAACGAACCCATATGCGCCACCATGCTTAAATGACACACTGTCTAAAGCTAGTCCCACCAAATTGAACAACTTTGGTTTCATCTGTCCATAATATATTTCTTCATTGTTCTTATTGCCATTTTACATGGTCTTTAGGGAACTTTAAGCGTGCGGCTGCTTGCTTTTTTGTTAAAAGAGAAACCTTCCTTGGACTTTGCAATTAGTTGGCTCTGTAATAAGTGTCTGCGGATAGTTATGATAGTAACATCAATGTTAAGATCCCGTAATGTCTTTTTGGACAACGACAACGGTTTTTCAATACCTTACTATAAGTCTGTCGTCCACACTAGACGTTTTGCGTTTGCGATCTCGAGTTTCTGCTTTATTTTCATAAGATAAAGCATTTTCTATCATTTGATCGGAGCACTCAAGGATTTCTTAAATTTCTTTGCATGTTTTTCCTTTTGTTCGATCATTAATCAACGCTCTTTGCTTGAGAATAATGTTTTTCTCGTCCCTAATAGATGTATAATAATAGTTTTAAATTACAAAATACGATATTACGTAGCATTTCCAAACATACTTTTCACTTTTTCTTATATTAGAATTTAATATGAAGAAATCCCAAGGACTCCTATTTTTTTTAACAACTCATCTAAAGCCTACAGTACATGGCATGTAAAAATCCACATGCGCTTGTGGATATGACGTCACGAGAGTTTTCAGCATGTTGGTTGCATTTTTTAATTAGTTGTAGTTCTACATGTAAAATATTGATAGTATTTTTCTTCCAAAATCTAAATATGACAAATTTAGCCGAGTCGGACACATTTCCAGAGACAGCACATGTGTAGTGATTTCAATTTCTCCATTTACATGTATTGCTAGTACACGACATGTAGCCAATGTGGCTTCATGCAGACGTCAAAAATACGTCAGAGCCACATGCGCATGTGGATTTTTACATGCCGTGTACTGTAGACTTAAGTGGAACATTTAAAAATTAATTAATTAAATTATTCACAAAGGCTTTTCGTACAAACAATTCTTTTATTAATTTTGCTTCTTAGATTCCATTAAAAAATCAGTTATAATTTTTAGCAGTTTGGAAGTTTCCAGACTAACGACTTTTACGTGAAAAAATATGGGGTTGCAGTACTCATATTATATTGAGCACAGCTGTATGTACCTTTTGCTCCACGGTATTAAAAATTAAAATAAAAATTTTCCGATATTTCAAGAATTTCTAGAGGAATGTTATCTCTTCAAAACTTATCTGGAAATGTGGAAAGTGTATTTTCGTATCAATTAGAGAAACCGAATATTTGCATCGACGGTCTCCAATCGAATCAAAACAAAGGATGGAAAAGTATATCCTAAATATTACTTTTGTATTCAAAACTCAGAAAATAATAGTATTTTTGTACCTTCTGGCATTAAAGAATAATATTCATTAAAAGTATTTATTAATAATATCATAACTAAACTTTCTTTATGATTAATTGTTAAGTTGTTACACATGTGCATATGCCTTCGTTATTAGTTAATTAAAAAAAGTATTAAAAATAAATAAAAATAGACCATTTAGTACAATTGTTCTGACAAAAGTACAATTTTTCTTGAAAATTAGTACAATTTGTAAATTTGATTTCGTATCCCTGATTTAGAGTATTGTGATAACATTGAAAACAAGAGTCGGAGGACAGTCAATGTTGGTAAACGAATGTTGTACTGATGTTAGTTGTACCCGCAGACAATCATAGCAACGTCGTGCTGATTTTCTTTTCCTGCCGAAGTAATTTCAGTTATTGCTATCGAATACTCGAGCTTTATGATATCCTTATCCTCTTTATAGTTCATAGTCTTGAGTATTTTTTTAATACGTAGACTCTATGGTGAAACGTTTATTTTAATTTTTTTCCTTTTTAATATTACCAAATTCTCGAAATTTATTTTATGGTTGTTGTCTTTTGTATGTATTTTTGTATTTATGTATGTATACCATTTTGAATTTTTCCTTTTCATTACTCTCACTTATTGGGAGGCATTGAGTGAGGAAAGTCACAGGAGATTACTTGCTAAGGTTCAGAGGTGTGCCTCGCTGGTCATCACAGGTGCTCAGAATACCACACTTCAGGCTGCCTTGACTATAAGTTCGTTGAAATTGATTTTAGTAGAACACTGGTAATTCTGGAAGACGGACCAAAAATGTTGGAAGCCGCAGGGGCTGGTGTCTATATCTTGGGAACGTACAGTCGTAGTTCTTTCAGACTGTCGAATGAATGCATTTTCCAAGCTGAGATCTTGACGATCCTCAGGGCCACAGAACTAGTGGCAAGAAATGTAGCTGAAGGCGAGAAGATAACCTATATCGACTGCCAGGCAGCGCTAAAAACTTCTACCGAATATTGTTATTTAGTCATTTAAGTCGATATATCTGTAAATTGACTATTTTGCCACATAGAAGTGCGGCCGCAGAGCGGTCATTTTCTGTCATGAAAATCATTAAAATAGAACAAAGAAATCGGTTAAAAACTGAAACTATAAGTAACCTAATATTTGCCAAAGAAATGTGCATTGCGGATGAAATATTTATTCCTACCAATGATTTAATAATTTTTGCACGAAAGTTTAAATTCATAGATTGATCTCACATATAATCTCTGTAGTTGCAAATGTTTGTCAAATAAAAGTTATATTAGTATCTTTATAAAACCTATGTACAAAAACTGAATTCCTGTTACATATTTATGTATATTATTTTATATACATATATGCATAGCATATCTATATAAAGGGTAAGAGCAAATAACTGAGGATAACACTTTTTTTATTGGAAATGTTTCATTGTTTATGACAGTTTAATTTCCAATCACATGTGAAGTTTTAAATGCGCTTTTGGAACCTGTTTAGTTTCTTTGAATTGTTATTTTTATGTTTCTCTGAATAAAAAAATTTTCTACCGAATTTCATTTAAATCTACCGATTTTTTTTTTGTCGAATCTACCGAATTAAAAAAAATTAAAGTGTTCATACTGGTAGGGAATGAAGAGGAACCAGAAACCATTGAACATATCTCATTGAACGTCTGTTCTGCTTAGATGACGATGAGCCGACGTTTCAATGAGAGCATTAGTGATATCGGAAAGTGTAACCTGGGTGATATCAGGGGCTGCATCATGGGAATTCAGTGGCTTAAGTAGATATATATAGGTACTGTGCCATACAAGAACTTTGTCAAAATTTTTATGAGACTACATTTGATGGTCGAAATTTTGGATAGGAACTTGGCCTTTTTCACATTTATGTTTTTGTGAGGATTAATTTACTCGTCCCATGCGAGTCACCAAGTTTAATGGCATATTTACACATACATATGTGCCCTTAATTATCAAAGTGGTCTAAGGCTGAGTTTACATCTGGAATTTCTTGTGTGCCATTTGCAAAAAAAAGCGTAACCAACTAATTACTAATGAAAAACTGTTTGATTCAGACATGTATTTATTTATTTAAACAGTTTGCAATCATGTTGAATTCTATAAAATTGTCTATTAGATATGTATGGAACTATTTAATTTAATAAATACATGTCTGAATCAAACAGTTTTAATTAGTAATAAGTGGTTACGCTTTTTTTACGCTTGTGTGGCATATATCTTGGGATATACACACAGATGTAAACCCGGCCTAATTAAAATATTGCATAATATAAAAACATTGTTTCATTTGTTAATTTAAGCTACCGAAAGTCTCGATCAGAGAAATGACTTAGACCACTTTCATAATTAAGGGCACATTTATAAAAATGAATTAATATACATATGTATATGTATTATCATATGTGGCTTCATTTTTCGGATCCGAACCATATATGGAATATCATGTATGCTTCATATGTACATAAAATTAGTTTTCTTCAAGAAATAAACAAAAAAATGTGTATTTAGTTCAGACTTACAATATGCACTTGTAGTGTGCCTTCTCCTCATTTTTCTATCCAATCTATAAATTTTGAATTACTAATACATTCCTATCGAAATTTTTGTTTATACTCTTTGTCGCTTTTCATTTAAACTTTAATTTATGAGATGTGTGATTTTAGTCGCTTAAAACGCATAACATCACAAAAACAAAAATTTGCATCACTGCCGAAAGTCTGTAACTGATCCATAAAGTAGCTTTAATATATTAAGGAAACGGAGAAATATGCACAAATGTACTAACAAATTCAATTTTTTTAAAGCAAAACCTTCCATTTTGCTTTTTAATACATATATGTATTTTTAAATAAAAACTTGTTTTTTTTATTTGTAAATTTTCTGATTATTTTTTCAGTTTCATAAGTAAACAAAAAAAGCTTATTATTTCTCAGTGATTAGGTTTGTTTCATTACTTTTTGAGTAAGAATGATAAAATACAAGATTACGCATTGGGCATGTTTTCTAATTTCTAATAAACAAAAGTCAGCTGTTAATGTGTGCAGAAAAGAAAACTTTAAAGTGAAAAAGTGAACACAAAGTTAATATATAACAACAAAAGAAAATATAATAATAAATAAAATTAAACAAAATAGTTCAAAACGAAGTGTGCTGTAGCTAATTGTAATAGGACCAACAATTCCAAGGCATGTGAAATTAGTTTTTAGAGTTCCGTACACCAAAGGTGAAAAAAGGAACCCTATTGTTTCCGCTACGCTGTCCGTCTGTCCGTCACATGGTATTTTCTCAGGAACCGTAAGAGCTACGGACCTGAAATTTGGGCAGAATATGTAGAACCTTGGCCACTACAACAACAAATACATGAGAATTAGAAATTAAAGTGTGCTCTAAAACCAGCGACGAAAAATTATAAATCTCATGTAATATACATACAATTGTATGTACATACATATGTATATTGACACCTGAAATTTGTAAAATTAGTGTATTTTTATATAGACTACAACAATAAACATTAAAATATTAAAAAAATTTAATTAAAGGGTGGTCCATCAGTTAATGCAATTTTGACTATGTAATTTTGACAACTTGCTATATCTTGGAGACCGTAAGAGGTAAACTCTTGAAATTTTCAAAAACGGTAAAACTAAAAAATCCGAAAATTATATAATCGCCAAACCGAAAAAAATCGCCAAAACCTGAAAAAAATCGCCAAAAATTTAAAAAAATCGCCAAATCGAAAAAAATCAACAATTTAAAAAAAAACCTAGCACTAAAATAAATCGCCAAATTCGAAAAAATCGTTTAAATGGAAAAAAATCGCCAATATGAAAAAAGCCAATAACCCAAAAAAATCGCCAAAACGCGAAAAATGCGCCAAAACCAAAATAATTGTTTATGTGAAAAAAAATCGTCAAAATTAAAAAAATCGCCAAAATTAAAAAAAAAAATCGCCAAATTAAAAAAAAAATCGCCAAAACGAAAAAAATCGCCAAAATTTTAAATAAACGCCAAAAACCGAAAACAATCCTCAAAAGGAAAAAAAAGTGCCAAAACTAAAAAAATCGCCAAAATTAAAAAAAACCGCCAAAATAAAAAAACGCCAAAATAATAAAAAATTTCCAAAATTAAAAAAACTTCACAAACCAAAAAAAAAATCGCCAAAACGTGAAAAAAAAGTGCCAAAACTCAGAAAGCGCCAATAAATTCAAAAAACCCCCAAATTAAAAAAAACGCTTAAAAAGGAAAAAAATGCCAAACTATAGTTTATATTGTTCGTATTGAATTACATATCTCGTGCCTGTTTGGAACCCTTCGTGCGCGGGTCAAAGTCGCACTTCACTGAATTTATTTCTTATTTCCAAATGATGCTACAATTCAAAAGCAAATTGAAAATACTAACTGTAGCTTGCAGTATGAAATGGGTATGTACAAACATAACATGAGCTTTAAAATATGTTTACAAAAATCTGTATTGTTCCAATTATTCGCTAAAAAGAGAAGTTTAAAACGTGGAACCTTTCCAACAATACCACCGACTTCAATTCCAAATAATAAATTGAATGAGGAAAGAGCATCAAGAATTGAAAAACGGCAGAACAAAAAATTTGTTGCTTCAATTCTGCAGGAATATAATGCTGTGCAGTTGCAAGAAAATGTGGTCGATGATTTGCAACCAATTGTTGAAAAAATTAGTGCTTACAATGCACAGTGGTCCCAATGACAGGTTTTTGAGGCAATAAATCACAGGAACCAGCTAGATCTTTGAAATTTCGTACAGATGATTATAACGTGTTTTTAAGTTTTCAGTAAAAAATTCAAGTCAATCGAGCAGTGCCACGCCCATTTCCAGTAGGTTGATTATAGTGACACTGCGGTTGAAAATCACGGGGAATTTATTATTGTCTAATTTTCAATTAACGCACTATAATTCTCACCAATAATTTTTGTAAACATTTCAAGTCAATCCGCCTACTGCCACGCCCACCTCCAGTGAGAGCTCTCTTTGAAATTTAGCGAAAATTGTATCATTCTGTTTGATATAACATATATTTAGCAACTAACTTAAAATCACAAAATAATTCGTTAAAACATTTCAGAAATTTACTTAAAAAAGAATGGTGTTTGGATTGTAAAGGTATCATGAATCAATCTAAAAAGAGAAAATTTAATTAATACGTACAAAAAACTGGCTTTTGTAATAAATTCTTACTTGACACTTTTCTGATTCATCAACTTCTAATTCGAAATTAAAATAAAATGATTCCTCTTCGTCCTCTTCAGAATATGAAATATCTTTATTTATAGCTGCATTTGACGTACTTGGCAGTTGATACTCATGGATTTCAGGAATCTTAAGAAGAGAAATAACTTCTCTTGGCAACTGCAAACTTCTCTTTTTTGAAAGACGATTTTTCAGATATATACTTGATAATAATGGGTCAGAAGAATCCAGGGCCCTGTTAAAAACATCCATTATATTATGCTCCCTAGAATCCTTTCGTGCGTGCTCCATGCGGTCTTTTTTATAAAATTTGTTTCTCGCCTCAGAAGCATGTTCACCAGCACATCCGAGAGGTACGATTGACGCTTGCAATATTTGATAAGAATGTGCTAAAATTTTATGTAATGTCGCTGACATTGGGTACCATTCATAATTTTTAAAATAAATATCTGCAGTCTCACCGCAAAATTTTTTTAAGTGGTCGCCACTTATTTCAAATTCAGAGTTAATGGTGATAAGAATTATATGTAAATGTTTTAAAAAGTCGATATTAATGTTGGTTATAGAAGAAAATAGTTCCGGATTAGAAAATGCTTTTCGTGCCGTATTGCCGTCGTTTGTGGAGCCACTCCCATTAGTTTTTGGCTTATGGACATGAAGGCCCATGTTTTGCCAAAATTGTTCTTGAATTTCACTCTTTCTCTTTAGCATAAGAAGTTTATCCTCAGCACTCCGAATTTGCCATTTTTTAATATTAAGTCTATATGAAAGATTAAGGACAAATTCGAAGCATCGAATCCAGGCGTGTAATGGGCTTATACCATATTTTAATGTATTCGATTTTGGCTGAAACACCGATGAGCTTAAATCTTTTATCGACAAAAACTGTTTCGGATTTCCACCGCATATTGGACACGACTGAGTACTCTTTGTTCCCGTTAGTACGTTCAACACTTTTCCATCAATTAAACTCATAATAAGCTCGTAGTTTACAGTGATCTTTCTACTGTTTACCATATAATATTCCATAGGCTTAATATTTGATATTTCCACATCAAGATTTGCTTTTTCTTTCAATATATGCTCTTTAGTTTCCTTTATAAATTCAATTTTAAGTGGTCGGCAAAAACGGACTGATTGAGGAGTACGGTTATTCCAAACGACTGCATTACTTGATGTGACTATTTTTAATGGTATAACTGACGTTACAAAGAGCGAGTTATCTAAACTTTCCGGGGAATTGCTGGTAAATATTTGTTTGAATGCACTCTGTCCTGTGGAACCGTCAAAACCGTAACTTAAAACAAAATTTATTTCATTGACTTCATCCATTTGCAGCAGAACTTCTTCCTGGCATGACAAAATTCTTTTTGCTGTATGATCAACTAAACTTTGGAGAGGAATATATGCTGATGAATCCGTTACCGTTAATCCATCGGGTCTGCATGCCAACTTGCTCTCTAGAATACTATTGTAACTGGGGAAAATATCACAGTTTCTTGACTTGCACATCTGTCTTATGTTAGTATATTGCTGTTTTGTTAAACTATTCTCTAGCAAAAAGCTTAATGCTTCTTCAGGGGAGAGCGGTAATGGCATTTTCTCGTTAGAAGTTATTTTTTTTCTCATTCTAGTTGCTTCTAATGGAGACGAGACAGCTTTCTTTAAAATAAAATTTAAATCATTTTCTTTTGCTAAATTAGCAGAAATAGAAGCAGCATGAATCAAAAGCATGGCATCATTTCCCTGTTCGGACGACACTTCTGAAGCCATTTTTCTTTTTTGTCGCTCACTTCCCTCACCATAACCCACATAAGGACGGCCTTTTTTCTTTGCACCATCCCTTTCTAATAGTTTGAACACAGTCTCACGAGATAACCACACTCTTTCATTTTCCAGAAAACGCTTCGTGGTCCTCCGGTTTTTAACCCACTTTTGTTTAGCATGTGCGCAGAAATTATTAATTTGATTTTTCACTGTCGTCATACAGTTGTCATTGACACTTCTATTAAATTTCGCAGAAATCCAGTTGATAACATTATTGGGTTTTCTATCATTTTCCAACCAAAAGTTAAAAATATCCAAATTTTTAAGTTTTACATTATCTGGAAATAGATTTTTATAAAAAACGGCAGATTGGGGCAGATCGTTTTTCTAAAAACTTTTAGTACATATTATTACCTTTCCCCACACATAAATTTTTTCACGGATACTCTCCGATAAACATAGTTCTACTCCAAAGAACCTATGGACGACAACACAAACTGCACAAAAAATACAACACATGTTGATACAAACTATTATTTACCACATATTTTTTTGTTTCAATTTTTAATAACATTTTAATTTGCATACCTTTACAAGTGTTTTCCATTTTACAAAATTATTATAATCTTCACAGAGCTTGTTTGGTGAGCCAAATTCCTTTGTTGTTTGTTTATGATTGAATGTCAGAAAATGTAACAAAGAAAACATGACAACTTTGGCAGCTCGGCATGTCGTCAAGGGTTGCCACCTGACTCTAATATTTAACAGTTGAGTGTTTCAAAGTGTTAAATATACAATTCCGTTATTATTTTTTTCAAATGATTGACTTTGAAAATTGACTTTTTGCCTCAAAAACCTGTCATTGGGACCACTGTGCAATGTTCAGCCTGATTTAAATGCGGAAGAAGTTGAAAATTTAAAAACCGAAGTGTAAGTAGTGTTTGCATTGTTTAATTCAACATATTTCAACACTGTTTCTTTTTTAAGGCAAGCTCTTCGAATCGAGAACAAGGCTCTGAAGAGTTATAAAATTTTTGAAATAAACAATAAAGAAGGCTTGCTTATCACAGAAGGTTTTCTGAAAAAAACACCTGGAATTGGTCCAGAGTGTACAGTGCAGCGATGAAATTAAAAAATTTTTTTTTCGAGCTGGTATGTATCTTAAAATTAGAGCTCTAAATAACGAAATCGCCGAATTTTCTACACAAAGAAAAGGAAAAATTAACAAAACAACACACTTTATTTCTTAAATAAATGTATATTTAATAAATATAAGAACACTGATTGCTTTTATTTTAAAAATTTTCTTAGTTGTCGTTCATTTGTATATATAAATCTGACTGTTTGTTTATGCTTTGTTTTTGCTTTTGTTAAACGATTGGCTGATGTGACGTAGATGCGCAGAATGAAATTTTTTTACACACTTAATGCGCAATCTTGTATTTTATCATTCTTGCTTTTTGAGCAAAGTTCGGTAAAATGAGAGGAAATTATAATTTCTCTCTATAATATACAAAAATGCACAAAAGTACGGGAACGCGAAAAACCATAATCTTAACACGAAAAGAACCCTGTCGGAAATTACGTTAACTTTAAACTAACTTTAAGGTAACTATTTCGCAACTAGTAGTGACTGACAATTGGATTACTTTTCAATGTAATCAACTGACTATTTTAACATTGCGATGTCCTAGGCGGTAGTCAATTGTCTCCCTCTGCATTACTTTCAGCTAACTTAAAGTTGATTTTTTTGTAAATCGCATGGTAGTCAGTAAATTAAAAAAAAATTCTGGGGTTCAAACATCTATCATCACAAGTTTTCTACTCAAAGCGCCACCAGCTCAGCTAAATTACCATCTAAAATAACAACAGCAAAATGTTAATATAAAACTGAAATGATTTTCTAAGTATCTGAGAATAAATTTGTTGGCTCTCATCAAATTCGATTACGTACTCAACTTAAGAATTAATTTTGGGTTTGTTCTGGATGACATTGCAGTTAGCTTTCAGTCAGTCCAAGAAAAGTTAACTATAACTTAACTATTTTTGTAGTCTCCGACAGGGTACTTACATGATTCAGCATACTTATATAGGTTTCTTTCATGCTAATTTCATATAAAAACTTATACAACTTAGCTTACCACTAGTTTTTAAAAATATTTTGCATACATTTTTCCATTTTTAGGGTTCCGTTCACCAAAGGTGAAAAATGGAACCCTATTGTTTTCGCTACGCTGTCCGTCTGTCCGTCACACGGTATTTTCTCAGGAACCGTAAGAGCTACGGACCTGAAATTTGGACAGAGTATGTAGAACTTTGGCCACTACAACAACAAATACATGAGAATTCGAAATTAAAGGGTGCTCCAAAACGAGTGACGAAAAATGTTAAAATCTCATGTAATATACATACAATTGTATGTACATATGTATATTGACACTTAAAATTTGTAAAATTAGTGTATTTTTATATAGACTACAACAATAAACATTAAAATATTAATAAATTTAAATTAAAGGGTGGTCCATCAGTTAATGCAATTTTGACTGTAATTTTGAGAAATTGCTATATTTTGGAAACCGTAAGAAATTTTCAAAAACGGTAAAACTAAAAAATCCGAAAATTATAAAATCGCCAAACCGAAAAAAAATCGCCAAAACCTGAAAAAAATCGCCAAAAATTTAAAAAAAATCGCCAAATCGAAAAAAATCGAGAAAATTAAAAAAAAAAAATTCTAGCACTAAAATAAATCGCCAAATTCGAAAAAATCGTTTAAATGAAAAAAAATCGCCAATATGAAAAAAACGCCAAAAACCGAAAAAAATTGCCAAAACGCGAAAAATGCGCCAAAACCAAAATAATTGTTTATGTGAAAAAAATGGCCAAAATGAAAAAAAAAATCTCCAAAAATTAAAAAAAAAATCGCCAAATTTAAAAACAATCGCCAAAACGAAAAAAAATCGCCAAAATTTTAAATAAACGCCAAAAACCGAAAAAAGTCTTCAAAACGAAAAAAAAGTGTCAAAACTAAAAAAAAAAATCGGCAAAACCAAAAAAAAATCACCTATATGAAAAAAAACGCCAAAATTAAAAAAAATCGCCAAAATAAAAAAATCGCCAAAATAAAAAAAACGCCAAAATAATAAAAATTCCCAAAATTAAAAAAAACTTCAAAAACCAACAAAAAAATCGCCAAAACGTGAAAAAAGTGCCAAAACTCAGAAAGCGCCAATAAATTCAGAAAACCCCCAAACTAAAAAAAACTTAAAACTGAAAAAACCCAAAAACGAAAAAAATCCCAAAATTATAGTTTATATTGTTCGTATTGAAATACATATCTCGTGCCCGTACGGAACCCTTCGTGCGCGGGTCAAAGTCGCACTTCAGTGAATTTATTTTAGTTTTTAGGTAAATGTAATATTTCTTTGTAATTGTTTATATTTCAAACAGCTGATAGATTTTGTGTTTGCCCAAACTAGCACGAAGAAAAAGTACGGGCTGTTTCGTGCAAGAAGAAGAAGATTATTACTCTCGCAAAGCCTATCTCATTTACCCAATTGTCGCGTGCAAATTGGGATACCGCAGGATCCCAATGTAGAATAATGAAACACACCTATTATTTTCTCAGTTTCATATGTAATGAAAAAACAGCCGATTATTTAATTCTTGTCAGAACTTACACAAAAGAAAAAGTTCGTACAAGTTTATACAAGAAGTGAAAAAATACTGTCTGCAACGCTTTAGATAACTTTGTACAAGTTCGGACTGTTTCATTATGCATCTGGAACAGACCTATATCTTATTTTCAATTAGTGGTGAAAGGATATTAAAAATCTAATAAATAGTTGGTTAAGTTGAAACTTTAAACACCTGAGAATATTTAATTTGTGAAGGAGTCTTCGAATAAGGATTTTCTATAGTATTATATTTAAAATGAAAAAAGCACTAAATTTAAGTTTATTGACAATTCTATTAATCTTGTACTTGGTTTATTTTCTTTTAGGTGGAAAAAGCTCGTAACTATTTTGTAGATGAAATTGAATCAATATTTCCTGGCTTAAATTTGAGTGAACAGAAGTTAAAACTGTCGCAGGAGGACTTGGATCTTTTTATAACACATGCCTACTCTCATGTCTTGACTCTTCAAAAGGAACTAGAACGTTTGCAAACCGATGGTGAATTACGTATAAAACGTGCCATTGATGCTTTGCGCGGTGATAGTGATTCAGATGCGGTTAAAGCACAATTGGAATATCGCTTAGAAACCGAAAAACGTAAATTGGCTATAGAAAATCAAAAGAAAATATTCCAAATCCGTGCTGATGCTGAAAAGCAATTACGTCAACAATTAAAACAACAAGCCGAAGCTCATGTTGACCATATAAAAGATGCGCTCATCTCAAAAGAGAATGAAATGAAGCGCAGTTTCTCTAAAGAACTGGAAGATAAATTGGCCACAGAGAAGGCCAATTATAAATTACAATTAGCTGCTATGTTAGGTAAAATGCGTGGTATGGATGCTGCATTACAAGGTGAGTTATCTGGGTATCAATCTTATAGTTCCTTATTAACTTTGAATTATTTGAAAATGCGGCTGTAAGAAATTGATGAGGAATTAAAAGGTATTTTTACGTTTAAAGGGAAATAAATTAGTTTCTATATAAGTACATATTTGTATTTAATACAAATTTTAAAGTTTCAATAGCTACAAGACTTATCTATTATATAAAAAAAGTGCGAAACCAATTTTTTTTGGCATAGGACATGGTTGACCTCATGGCAACCATGTCCTAGTAACCACGAAATCTTTTGTAATTTTTCTCAAAAAAATTCACGCACCAATTGTTTTTTTTTCTAAACATTTAAAGCACGGACTTGAACTAACAAAAATATTATTTTACATAATCTAAAATTACTTCGAGACCTTACTAATGTAATATTGAATATTTATAATTTTATACGGTGTTTTTTAATTATTTTCTGTTTTAAATAAACATATTATTATTTTTTTTCTTCTAAATACATGTATTTATTTATTGTATCTTCAATTATGAACTAACAATAAGTATTAAAATTTTAAATCTAAAATGCTATTATTAGGACCGACCAGTGTCGCACATAAACTTAGTAATAGTTATAAATAATACATAAGTATTGATAATCAAAAAGAAAAAACAAAGTATTTTCAAGTAGTCCTATATGCAGTGTTGAGTATGAGAGTACTTGTGTCCCTCTTTTTTAGGCGGATGTGTCCAGTAAAGTAGGGATGAATGGATACCACTAAGGTATCGATACTTTTACTTGACACGGGATCGGTTCAGAAGTATCGATACATACTCAGTATGGAATAAAAAGCATCGATACTTATATCGGTCAAGCTTTTCACATGACCTAAAGTAGTGAAAACGAAACAAAATCTTCCGATTTCGGAAGCGATTAATATAAGAATAAACTAATTGTTTAAATTTCTTGCAGACGAGTTTTGGTAGAACAAATTAATTTTTCTGAATAGAAAAAATTTTGAAGTTCAATATTGTTAAAAACATCGCCAATAAATTCATTTATCGCCAGCAAAATCGACATGTCGTCAAATCAAAAACTTGGATGCTAAACAAAGTAGAAAAATCGCTACGTTTGGGATGGACTGGAGCAGAAGATATAGTCGAGATGACATATTAAATGTTTGTGCAAATTCCTTTTTTTCCCGCAATAACGCACGCTTTTAAAAAAAATTTCCAGCTCGCAATTTTATCGTCTTTTTTTATAAAATATTTTATTTGGGTGGTCCCATTTTCACGAACTTACTCTAATATATATACATATATTCTAAATATAAATTTACATTTAACAAGAACAAATAAAATTGTGTTAACTTGGCTAAACTGTATTAAACTGGTTACACATGTTCAAATTTTGTGTAGCCAATAAGAAATGAGTATATTTGGCCGATACGAGTACTTTTTTACCGATACCTACTTGTTACTCGGTAGTAGAGTATCGATACCAAAAGTACTTGGTTTCTAAGAAAAAGTATCGAGTATTTACTTGTATTTAGTCGTATCGTTTCATCCCTACAGTAAAGTGCAAAATATTACGAGCAAGCGGATTACGATGTGACTCGAGTTTTGTTAAGTATTTGCCTGCGTATTTTGCAATTTCTTCAGTTAAATCACGATGTATATTTGAATTTTTAATGTGCCATGGAGCTGCTGTTAATAACCGTAAAATTCTGTTTTGCCTTCGTTGGATTCTCTTGACATTGGAAGCTGAAGCAGTGCCCCATAGTTGAATTCCGTAGCACCATATAGAGAATTGAGAGTTGAATTTCTAGCAATCACCCAATGTACCTGAGTTAACTTTAGTTTCATTTGTGTTAGCTTAGAATCAATGTGTTGTTTCCATGTAAACCGTCGATCAAGGTGTATACCAAGGTATTTTACATGTGAATGTTAAGGAACAACTTGATTATTAATTCTAATGGGAGAACAATTAACTTTTCGTAGGGTAAATGTTACCTGAACACACTTCTGTTCGTTTACCTTTATTCTCCATAAGTCTAACCATAGTTACAGCTGGGTAATATGTTCCTGAAGATATCGGGATGCCTCGTGAGGGGTTTCGTGCATACTAAGGCAGGCTGTATCATCGGCAAATGTAGAAGTGTGTATATTACTGCTCACTGGCATATCACAAGTATCAAATGAAATACAAAACTGGCCCCTGTGGCACACCGGATGAGATAGTTACAGGCATACTCATAAAGTCTTCTTCCACAACAGTGAACTTCCGGGCTATAATGTAACTTTCCAAAAGATTTAGAATGTTTATTGGTAGGTAAATCTGCAATTTTAAAATTAGGCCTTTATGCCACACTTTATAAAATGCCTGATAAACGTTAATAAATAGTGCAGAGCAATACTTCTTTTCTTCAAATGTTTTTCTTATAAATTGAACCAATCTATGAGTTTGTTCAATGGTGCTACGCTGACTTCTAAAACCAAATTGATGGTCCGGGATGTACCCATTATCAGTTAGAATTGGGGAAACTGGCTTTGGAATCATTTTTATCTTGACAAGTTTCCAGCTGAGTGGATAATACTCCAATATTAAAATGTCATTAAAAATTAATAACAGGATTCTAATTGCAATATGAGGCAAGATTATCAGCAAATTGTTACTAATTCCATCAATACCTGGAGCTTTCTTCGGATCAAGTTCAGCAATTAGTTTTAGAACATCACGCGTCTTAAACTTTATGTGTCTAGGGGGTAGAGCAACTACACTCGGCAAATCAGCAACACCAGTACATGTAATTGGGGTAAATACGGATTTTAAATGATCAGCGAAATATGTTACCTTTTTCAGTATCGCTTCTTGCCCAACCTCCGGTAGATGTACGCAGAGGTGGTTTAAACTCAACGGGGGTTTTAAGCTTTCTAGCAGCGCACTACAAAGAGTAATTATACGCTGGTGTGACATCAAGCCCTTCCAAATAATTTCTAAGAGATGCAGTTTTTTCAGATGCAAGCAACTCTTGGAGTCTTTTACTGCACTCTTTAAATCTTAATTTATATTGCGATGATCTGTGCTGTTGTCATTCCCTTCTGTCTCTTCTTTTTTCACATACGAGACGTTCAATATCCCTAGAATAAATTCTATTAAACCCAGTCTGCGGATGGGAGGTAGTAGCAGGTTCAGCAGCCTGTGTAATCATTTCGTTAAGGTTGGCAATGTTAGCTTCAATAGCTTCGGTTGATCTTATCTTAATATTTTCCGTACAATGACTACTGAAGTATTTTTTGAACCCCAGCCAATTAACACGGTTGATCATCTTCACATATGTGTCAGATATTTTTGTCACGCCAAAATCTATAACATCCGGAATTTTTTGTATATCAGTAGGCCAATAAGTGGGGTCCCCACTCGAAATGACGTCCAAGCCCATTACACCATTTCTAGGTGTAATAAGACGCGAACTTCAGAACGTATGTTTTGCATTGTAGTCGCCAGCTGCTATAAAACAAGGTCCAAGAGATTTGTAGAAATCCTCATATTGATTCTCAGTGATGTAAATCTGGGAGGGGAGTAAATTGATGATATCACGAAATTTTGATTTAGCTTCATATTATTTTACAATCTGGTCACACTGCGCACAAGCAACTAATTCAGAGAGAAAAATAAAAAAACAAAAAAAGCGTAAATGTTTCCTTTGTTTCCTTTTCAAACCAAAACATTCGAATGTTTCCATAATAATTTGGAAAGATGAGAGTAAATGTGTGTTTCGTTTGTCAATCTCGGAAAGACATGCATGTTTCGTTTCTTTCGCTTTTTTTGAACGAAACAAACGACAACTAGAGTGATGTTATATTCAATTCGATCTCTCATGTTTCATTACTCTAATGTCTCCATTCATGTCTCCATTCATTCAAATTTGAGAATGTGTTGAACAGCATTTCAATCATACTCGTGCAGATTATTAATAGAAAGCATCCTTTCTTTATTTATTGTTTTTCTTTCATTAGGCCACATAAATTCAATTTTAATGGCAAATAATTTTGTTTGTTTCTGATATATATTCAGAGATGGAAAGTTTAATTTTTTTATGTTAAATACAAAAATGAAACTTTCCATCTCTGAATATACATACATACATGAGAAATAAACAAAATTATTTGCCATTAAAATTTAATAAAAATTATGAAAAATCGATAAGAATAGTAAAAATACATAAAAACTGTGTAAAGAATTTCGTATTATATGTTATTTTATAAAAAAAAAATTGCAATTTAAAATATCAAACAAAATACATCAGAAAAAGTACAATTGGAGCATTATTTCCATCCATGGTTCTGATATGAATAAAATTTTTTAGAAAATGTTCACAAGTAAAGCGTTCATTTACTTTTTCATATTTGGGTTGCTAGTTTCTGCTGGGAAAGTAAATGACAGACCTAATTTAAACTCTAACTCCCATATTCATAAAAAATGAATTTAAAATCCATTTTAGGAAAATTTTATATGAAAAATTTGAAATAAAATTCGTTTCAAATTCACTTTAAATTTTATGAATATGGGGGCAAGGATTCGGGACCATCCCATATATTTTCGTTAAAATAAATGTATAGACATTAGTTTTAATAGTATGCAATTCCCCAGCAAAAAATATTTGACATTAAAAGCTGTTAGAATCAATGCATTGCTTCTGAGAAGCACTAACGTAACCGAGACCATTAAAATATGTTCTACGATCGTTACGGTGACATATTTTTCAACGAAAAATAAAGGACATTTAGAAATGTAATAAAAATTAAATCAAGGCGCATTAATAAGATGGCTGCACTAAGGCAGAAGATTGATGTATTACTCCTATTAGACAAGCAAAATTTACTTTGTAAAGTCTTACTTCAGCTATGTGAAAGACAGAGGGAGGAATACTATGTCTTTTGTCTTTCTCCCAGATGAATTAAGAATTTGCAAAGTAAACTTTCCGTGTCTAAAAAGGATATATGTTAACCAAGTCAAATGTGGATTGTGTGGATATAAGCCTAAAGTATGCTTTTATTTGGGTAATCTTCAAACAAATATTCAGGTTTGTATGGTGTTTGACATTCCCTGCAAGAAACATACACCCGTATTGCGTATGTCACGTCGAATATTCGTCAACGAAAATTTTGTCATAGATTAAACAAATCTTGTAGACATTTCCTTTAATCTAGTACGAAATTCTCGTAGACGAATATTCGACGTGACATACGCAATACGGGTG
This sequence comes from Tachina fera, assembly GCA_905220375.1. NCBI lineage: Eukaryota > Metazoa > Arthropoda > Insecta > Diptera > Tachinidae > Tachina > Tachina fera. The sequence continues at coordinate 86,189,571 of LR999963.1, read as the reverse complement.
ATAGTCTGATCATTTTACCCTGAATGGAAAAGTCTGATGGTAATTTATACCAACAATGTTCGTTGTTTTTGCTGTTGTGATAATTATTGTAAAATTACACTTCCAGCAAATTTTACAGAAGAGACAAAATACTGTTCAACTGTTTCTATAAAAAGCTTAAGAAATTAGTCTAATACATTAAGTTTCTTCGACATATAGAGCTTCATATTAAAATAAGTATTTTAGCAAGCCGATGAGGCGTCTCTTTCTCTTTTGAACGGCATGAAAATGTCATATGTTATCAAAAGGTGATTTAGCAGGTTTACACTCTAAGCCGACGATATGTACCTTTTTGAGTGCCAGCTAATTCCAGTTTTCAATGATTAAAATTTCTATTGTATTTTTCGGATTTTGAGAAAATAGAACTTATAACTTTAAAGTTTAACTTAATATGAAAAGGCCCCAACTCATAACTTTTCAAAATCGATATTTTTACATATTTCGATAGACCATTACTAAACTAAATTTAAAAAAAAATAATTAAAACAATATAACACTAAATGTTTAAAGTTTTTTCAACAAAAATTGCGTTAAAAAAATTTTGTATCAATATTTCATCTTTTTTTATTAAGTTTTTTCCTCCTCCTGTAAACTATGAAAAACATGAGTTGGGAAGGCCCCAACGATATGAATGTACGATATGTATGTACGTACACGTGCACGTTTGGTAGATGCTAATGCTTCTAAGAGGCTCATTGCGAACAAAAATCATGCATTATAAAAGCGCAACTGCAAGTGATTCCGTTTCCCTGCCTCCCTTACAGAAATGTTTGCAGCAAGTAAAATTATTTTGCTGGGTCTAGTCAAAAAAGTAAAAAATAGAAAAAAGTAATAAATGTCCTCATTAAATTTGGCACAGAATAAAGTTATAATTAGTTAAATACATACAGTTTTTTTCCTTTTTTGCATTATGAAATTTTTTGTTATATATTTCATTTTATTAAATGTATTAATAGCCTGTTTTTATAAAATGAATAAGTATTTACGTTCATTAAAATAATAGCATGAATAATTTTCATGTGAGTGAACACAAAAGAGCTTTCAGTTTTCCTACACTCATAAAATTCTGTATGTAAAATTAACTAAAATTATTGTCTATAACATTAAATTTTTAATGTTAAAGTGTTAACTGCCCAGTGAAAAAAATGGAAGTCATTCTAGTGGAACTTCATTTTCATTGCTTCCAAAAAATCGATATTTTTAATTTGCCGACAGTGAGCTAAAAACCATATAGAAGCTTATTTTAGTCATACAAAACCTTGTAAATCCTCCAAAGTGTTAGAAAAAAAATTTAAAAAAAAATCATTTGTTTTAAAGAAATTTATGAACTAATTTTAGTCTAAAATTTAAAAGTTATTTGCTTAAATTTACATGAAAACACTGTTTCGGGTTTAAATTTGTATAAAAAGAAACGAATTGTTAAAATAGGTAAATATTTACAATTTTTCTTAGATGAAAATATTATCATAGAACACAAAAAAGGGAATTTTTCTTAATATCGCTTCCAATTCAGTGACTAGGCATCGAAAAAGAGAACTTCTTGCAATGGCAACCCTATGTAAAAATCAGTAGATCGGATCGAAATTTGCACTACTTCCGCATCGTAAACTCTACATTTTCATGACTTTTTTGGAGTCTCTTTTTTTGCTGGGTGACTTAAAACCATAAAAAACTATATATTTTCTACTTTAAGTTACAAAAAAGTCAAATAAACGGATAAATGTGAATGACTTTTTTCTACAATCGGATTAACTTAACTTTCGGAAGAACTAATCTCGCCTTCCGTACCAATAAAAGATCTTTGCCTTCCCAATGAAAAAAAAATGGAAGTCATTCTAGCGGAAGTACATTTTCATTGCTTCCAAAAAAATCGATATTTTTAATTTGCCGAGAGTGAGCAAAAAACCATGTAGAAGCTTATTTTAGCCACACAAAACCTTGTAACTCCTCCATAGTGTTAGAGAATACTCACCAGAATTTAAAAAAAAATTATTTTTTTAAAGAAATTTATGAATTATTTTTAGTCTAAAATTTAAAAGTTATTTGCTTAAATTTACATGAAAACACTGTTTCGGGCTTAAATTCGTGTAAAAAGAAACCAATTGTTAAAATATGTAACTATTTACCATTTTTCCTAGATGAAAATATTATCATAGAACACAAAAAAGGGAATTTTTAATAATATCGCTTCCAATTCAGTGACTAGGCATCGAAAAAGAGAACTTCTTGCAATGACAACCCTATGTAAAAATCAGTAGATCGGATCGAAATTTGCACTACTTCCGCATCGTAAACTCTACATTTTCGTGACTTTTTTGGAGTCTCTTTTTTTACTGGGTTGTTTCTGCTAATTTAATTGTAATATAATCCACTCCAAATTCAGTATAAAGATATGATTTTTCCTTTATTTTTTCATAATTTAACTTAAAAAAATGCAAAAATGTTTAGCATTGAGTCAAAGTAATGTCAAAGATATAAGAAAAAAAACTGAGTTCTTATAATCAACTGAAAATCCTTATTAATGTGTTATTAATTTTTTAAATGAGTATAATAATCAAATAAAATAAATTTCTTACTCCCACATTAATAAAACCTAAAATGAATTAGAAATTAATTTTATTGAACATTTTTCATTAATTTTTTTTTTTTAAGATTTCAAATACATTTTGTTTTTTTTTTATTCCATTACGATGATACAATAATATAAAGCTAAAACCATTCTCTCTTTTCGTCGCCATATTAACCTTCTGACGTTTATCCTGATAATTTTTTACTCTCAAAAATAATGCTACCGTATTCATTTGTAAAATCCGAGTTATTTGGTTACTTTTTGAGTGTTATGCTTTTTTAATTAAAAAAAATGTTTTATAATAAAAATATTGAAAAATTCATCACTTTTGCATTAAAAGTTATTAAATAGATATTAATAGACATACATATATCATAAATAATTGTAATTTGTGTAAAAAAATTAATGTTAAGCAATGAGCCGCGTATACCACAATTGCAGTAATACCAAGCATTTCAGCAAAGGCACGAATGTCAAGTTTTTTTTTAATTTCCTTCAATTCCATATATGCGGTAGAAATATCTAGAAAGATGCAATATAGATGATGGTTTGCTACCAACAAATTCTTTGTATTGTTCTGTTCACTTCCGTGAAGAGCATATGAATGTAAAAAATCATTGCATCCGTTTGAGCCTAAGTGCAATTCCTCTTCAAAGGTAACTGCCAAATTAAATACATGCATTACATTATTGCTTTAAAGTAGTGCAGTCCACAGGTACACTTTCACATTCTGGGAGTCTACTCCATATTTCGAAACGAAAGAAAATACTTTCGAATTTGTGTGTTATTAACATTGTTCTACTAAACTAGCCATCATTTAATAAGTAGTTTTCCATATGGTCTACTCTATAACTAAAAATAAAAGAAAATGCAACTGCTTTGGAATGTGTATGTATGTTAATATTATGCAAGGTTAGGAAGGGTGGTGCTAAGACACACCTCCAATCGTATACCAAGTTGGCTCCATTCTGAACCAATAGTATGCAAACTCTTAAGTGTTTTCGTTCCATTTGAATGCAAAGTTATGTAGTGACGGACACCGGTAAATACTGTAGTCTTAAGCTGGATTCACCCATTGTTTCCGAACAAAATTTTTGTCCGGACAAAATCTTTTTTATATTGACTTTGACGTTTCTCTTTTTGAGAGAGAAACTCCATATAAAAAAAAAATTTCGGATTAAAAAACAAACATTTTCAAAACTTCAGAAGAAGATGGATGATATGTATTTTCAAAATAGTTGTACAGATTTTTTGCTTCTTAACAGTTTTCGGTCATTTTAACCAATATTATGTTATGCTGCTTTTATTTAATTTCATTTCATTTATTTATTCATTAGGTATACCTAGCCTATGGGCCATATTCGGTCACATCATACTACTGCTTTTAGCAAGTTTTTGCTCATTTTCACGTTTCTTTTGCCGCTCTTTTATTATCAGGTGAATTAAATAAAAAATCAAACATTTGCTTACTTTTGTAGGTCATATTAAACGCGAATTTCGTTATCCTCATGTCTAATTGATACAACGTTTAAAAAAATATGTATTAAAGTATAATTTCTAAACTCAAATTACACATTTCAAAAAGCATTCCTAAATAAAAGTTGCCATTATATATGTGTGGCAACGTTTTCCTCTCTGTTTACAAGAAAACAGTATTCAAATAATTTGGTTAAAAGTCATAATTAATTTTAAACGTCAAATGTGGTTTTACCTTTATATTATTGTATCATGTTCCATTACTGTAATAATTTTGTGAGTCTTTCTTTTTGGTTATACCTAAAAAGCTATTTTTGTGTCAAATCAAAAGCTTTAAAATATGTTTTATAAAAAGCAAATTTTAAACGTTATTGTTTATAAACGAAACATAAAAACGAAAGGGCTTATGTTTTACAAAACCCGGCTATAAGTGAACAAATAGTCGTAAGATATAAGCAAAATCAAAAATGGGAACATAAAAATTACATGAAACCCAAAAACTTAAAAATTTATTTGTCAAGAAAAAAAATTTTAAGGTGTTCAAAAATAAATAAATATATTTTGTTGCCGCCGTTGGATCAAATCAACTTGTAAGACAATTTCTCATGGAAAAAAATTTTCTTTCCAAATATTCCGCTGAAATTTTTCATTTTCTCCTCGTATTACTGTTTTTAACACCATTTAGTTCTGAAATACCATTTGGAAAACTATTTTTCCAATAAACACATAAATTTTGAATAAGATATAGACCTTGGGATGAAGTATCCACAACTTTACTGCAATTGAAAAGACATATATGTAAATTTTTTATTTTTTAATTTTCTTGGCCCAAAAGTAGTAAAAAACGATTTAAATTTGCTTGAAAAAATACAACTTTCTTCTTTGTTTTTATTTTGTAAACATACGCTTATAATAGTTTTGTTCATTTACTAAAAGTTTTTACGAATTTGTAACAATTGTTACTGGAAAGTGTTCATTTGCAAGGAGAGAGCGTAAAAAGAGAAAAAAAAAATTGAGACAAAAAATGCCTACAAATTATTACTAGTAAAATGTTTACAAGAATTATCCAACCACCTGTTGTGTGTTTTGTTGTCAAATAAATTATTTAAAAAATATCTGAAAAAATGTGAATTTCTTTGTTAAGAAACATGTACACGTATGAAAAAAGGAACCATGTTTTCTTAATATACTGTTTTTCTTTCATTAAGCCACATAAATTTAATTCTAATGGCAAATAACTTTGTTTGTTTCCCATATATGATCAGAGATGGAAACTGACATTTTTGTATTTGTTAATGAATAAAATTAAAAAATTATGAAAAAATTCCTAAAAATAGTAATAACACTGTGAGACAAAAAAAAATTCCCGGGAAGTGATACTATTTTTCTGATAGGTATTGTCGCGTACAACAAGAATCTGTATTTGAAATTTGCCAGTCACATCAGAATTTTGAGATACGGTTAAAAAACCGGTTTTTCGTACCTTTATGCACTTATAAGCGAGTAATTTACTTGTTTAGTAACCGATTTTCAGTTTCTTAACGGATTTGGAAAGAAGAAACTAGTACCTTTAGAATGGTGTACATATTGTTATGGGTGGCTTAAAAGCTCTTTGTGTATTTCTCCACTAAACACATTTTCCCCCCACTTTTTTAGACATTTTTCAACTTTGGCGATATTTTTACGCATTATTTTATTAAGGAACTGTAAAATGTTTTAATTTATTCAAAAAATATATTTATTTGTGAGTAAAACGCAACTTTGTTTAAAAAAATCCGTTGAAAATTGACTGAGTTATTCAACTATTTATCAAACCTAAATTTTTGCATAAATAAAACTTTTAGCTATTTCAGTCAAAAATGTTTGTTTGACCGTTTTTTTTTAATTCAGCATCATCGGTTTCTCTCCGAAGTGACCAGCAATATTCTGAAAGCATTTTTATTTTATTTTTTCCTTCAAATCGTTTTTCAATTGTAATTATCTATTGGTGAAAATGTTCACCTTGTTCATCGCTGAACTGACCCAGATTGTCTGGAAAGAAATCTAAGTGTGAATGCAGGAAATGAATTTTTATGGACATATTGCAGCCCATTTCACCATATGCACTTAAAAATTCATTAACAACAGCGACATAGTCGTCGCTTCTGTAATTGCCAACAAAATTATCACAGAGTGCAACAAAACTATTCCATGCACGCTTTTCGACTGAATTTAACTTATTAATAAAATTTTCATCTGTCATAATTTTACGGATTTGGGGTCCAATGAAAATACCTAAAATTGATCGAACAAGATAAAAACGATAAATAAAAGTACTAGAATTAGAAACAAATACTTTAATACCTCCTTTTATTTTGGCATCACTTAATTTTGGGAACACTTCTTTAAGATAGCAAAAAGCGGCGCTGTTTACATCAAGTTTTTTAACAAATTGTTTCATATATCCCAGCTTCAGATGCAGTGGTGGCGAAATAACATCCTCAGGTGAAACTAATGGGACGTTTAAAATATTTCTACCTATTTGATACGCCTCACGAGATGGCCATACTTTACGGTCATACCGATTCGGGGCACGACTATCCCATTCACAAAGATAACAGGGATGCTTTGTGTAACCCCCTTGCATACCAAATAAAATTGTTAAAACTTTTAAATCAGCGATGACTTTCCATTTATGAGTGGTATAGCTGACGAATCGAAGTATTTTTTTCATTACTTCGTAAGTTTCTTTAGTGCTTATCGCATATGCGATTGGAACTGATGGTAACTGATTTTGATTATGTAATAAAACAGCTTTCAAGCCTGGATATACCAATACAGATTTAAAATAATTAAATAAAAACTATTTTTTTTATATGGAAAACATACTTTTACATGAGCCATCAATGAAAAGTCGCCATTCGTCTGCCTTATAGTTGTGATTCAGTGCCGATAATAGTTTGGGTACATCAACGCAATACACAAGATTACTGTCATTGTGATCTGCCTTAAAACTTTCTTCAATTAAAAAAGTACGGTCACTCCTTCTACAAGATGTTACACGAAAATCGTTTTCCACCAAATTCCACTGCTTTACTAGTGAACCGAGTATTTCCGATTGTCGTTTTGACAAATTCAAATCGCGAATGAGATCGGCGAAATCTGCGTTTGAAATTAAATGCCGTTCCGTTGTAGTGGATTTGGATGGAAGGTACTCTTCTTCTTCCAACTCTCTTTCAGTTTCAACAGATGTGCTATTTGTCGGAACTTCATCCTTTGCATATATAGGTTTTGTAACAGTTGCAACATTTGCATATTTTACACTTTTGCGCGTTTTAAAAGTGTAGCCTGAAGTATTGGTTTGACAAAAGTAACAATCATCTGGCTTATGAAAAACCTGATGATGCCAAGTCATAGGCGTAGAAAAGGACAAAGTAACTGACGGTAGAACTTTGCATTTTCTTAGTGTTGCACAGCAACATTCACAAACAAATTCTGGTTCATACCAGCGGCTGCATTTGTAACAACGATTGAAGATTTTGTTGTATACTTCCACCACTACAATATTGTTTCTAAAATTACGGCTATGACCGATATCCGTAAATAAACCACAAATATAGCAAAATTTATCACGTCTGTCGCACATTTTTATTTTAATTGCACTCGATTATTATCAAATTGTTAACTTATTAAAAAAAACAATACTTTTACACGAGTTAAGCTCTCTTTGCAAATTGTTGTTGTAATTCTAATTAGCAAAAAAAAGTTTGGCGAACTCTGTTGTCTCAATTTTCTATTATACTCCGAATTGCATTTACAAAATTTGACAGCAAACTCCTTGCACAGCTTCACTAAACAGAAAGCGAAAAAAACAAGAAAAGTAATATGCAAAAATTTAGGTTTGATAAATAGTTGAATAACTCAGTCAATTTTCAACGGATTTTTTTAAACAAAGTTGCGTTTTACTCACAAATAAATATATTTTTTGAATAAATTAAAACATTTTACAGTTCCTTTATAAAATAATGCGTAAAAATATCGCCAAAGTTGAAAAATGTCTAAAAAAGTGGGGGAAAAATGTGTTTAGTGGAGAAATACACAAAGAGCTTTTAAGCCACCCATAACAATATGTACACCATTCTAAAGGTACTAGTTTCTTCTTTCCAAATCCGTTAAGAAACTGAAAATCGGTTACTAAACAAGTAAATTACTCGCTTATAAGTGCATAGAGGTACGAAAACCCGGTTTTTTAACCGTATCTCAAAATTCTGATGTGACTGGCAAATTTCAAATACAGATTCTTGTTGTACGCGACAATACCTATCAGAAAAATAGTATCACTTCCCGGGAATTTCTACTTCATTCTTTTTTGTATCACTGTGTAATACATGAAACTGTGTAAATAATTTCATATTAAATTTCAATTTCTAAAAAAAATTATAAATTAAAATATTATCAATTAAAATACATCAGCAGAAGTACAATTGTATCATGATTTCCATCTATGGTTCTGATATGAATAAAACGTTCTTCCAAGTTTTTACAAGTACAGCGTTCATTTACTTTTTCATGTTTAGGAGAGTAATTTTTTAAATTTCTGCCTTACTCTCTCGTTCCTAGTTTCTGCTGGCAAAGTACATGAACAGACCTAATAAATAAAGACATACTAGGTGTCAAGTGGTCTAATTTAGACCACCGGGAGATTCTAGTTATTTGAAAATTTAGAAAGTTATAAATAATAATTGAAGAAAAATTAGAGTGAGAAATAGAAAAATTGTTATTTAACTCTGTTTAATATTTGTCTAATGTACTTTTTTATACCAAGATTTCATAAAGAGTAGTAAACATTTTACTAGTAATAACAAGAGTTAATATTTGTAACAATTTTTTTGTCTCTCAATTTTTATCTCTTTCCTTGAAAACTTTTTCAGTTAATGAACACTTTACAGTAACAATTCTTACAAATTCGTAACAATTTTTAGTAAATGAACAAACCTATAAACTTTATAAATTTATAACTTTTGGTTCTTAACTTATCCTAATATTTTTCATCAAAATAAGCTCGTGCTGAATCAGAACGTTCTGCTCACCAAGCCCAAGCCTTATGGGCTGCATGTCAAGCTTTATGGGCAACTGTAAGAACAGGAGAACCTGGCGAACATTGGAAAACTAAATTACGTCCTTTAAAAAGTGAAATTAAGGCAATAACTAAGGTTGCAGGTAACCTTAATACAATTCAAAGTATCGTTTATTTTATTTTTAAATAAAACATTTCCTTTCAGAGGGCGATGAGTTAGTTTCTGTTGTCATACAAAATCTACCACGTGAGGCCGAAGAACGTGGTGTTTTTCCCGAAGATGCCTTGCGTGAACGTTTTATAAATGTGGAACGTGTTGCACGTAAACTGGCAATGATACCCGAGGAGGGTGCCAGTTTACCTAAATATTTATTATCCTATTTGCAATCTTTATTTATTCTTAAGCCCAACGATCCCATTTCCCAAGACGAATTACAAAATAAAAAGTTTGACTACAGCAAATTGGACACGTATGAAATTTTAAACAGATCCAGGTATGCAAATGCTTATGAATATACATATTTATATTCATATCTCAATTGTTCCCCTGTAATAAATATAATAAAGAGTTATTTTGCCTCTACTTAAAATTTTAAATTTTTTATTAAATTAAAAATAATTTTTTCAATTAATGTTCTTATTACAGATACTTTGTTGACCGTGGTGATTTAATAATGGCCTTAAGATATATGAATCTTTTACAGGGTGCCCCACGTAAAATAGCTTCCGATTGGTTGAAAGAAACTCGTCTACTATTGGAAACTCAACAAGCTGCCAATATACTAATGGCTCATGCTGCCGCTAGTGGTTTATTGTATTTGTAATAATTAGTTTTTGTTAATTTAAAGGAAAGTAAAAAACAATACAAAATTTTATTTACATTTTACAAATCACTCAAAATTTTAAGCAATTGTTGCAAGTCGAAGTAAAAGCGATGGATAATAGGGTGAACACAAACTATGAAAGTTTTAAAAATTTATTTATTGATTTAAAAAATCATTGTCATTTTATTATTGTCTAAAAACTAATGAAAATTTAAAATACAATAACTAAATATTCTTAATTTAATACAACATATGTAATTTTATTTATTTGTCTTTGGTCACAAGAACTTTTTTTGACTTGAAAGAGGGGCAGTAATAATTGACACAATCCGTTTCGGACTACACCTATGCTATTATAGCATGTTGTGCACTCTTGATAAGAAATATTGGGTAGATGCTAGGGATGCCAAACGGGAAATCCCGAATCCCGGGATTTGTAAAATTCAAGCCCTGGATTTCAATTTCGGGATTTCTTAGCAATTTTTACATAAAAACCATTTATAAATTCAAATTTTCGTTGATTTTATGGTATTTTTTTATAAAATATAAAAGTCCCATACAATTTTTTACTTGCAGTTGTAACAATTTAATGACTTTTCGTGACATATTTCTAATAAATTAACAACAAGAGCAAAATAAATTAACTATTTTGTCACTCTTATTTTCATCAAAGGTGCTACAATATACAACTAAGAATTATTTTGAAAGCAAAAAGAAGCTTTGGAAGGGAAATAAATTCATAAGTTTGACAAATTGTTTCCCTTCTTATTCTATATTATGAGGGCAATGATGAAAAAAAATAAAAAAATTAGCACTTATCTAACAATTGAGTACTATTGACAGCTCCTTACAATTGAAGTTGAATACATACAATACAAGACAAGTGCAAACTTTTTGTTGTCGGGTAAACGTAAACGTAAGAAATATTTATCGAATAGTGCGTTACGTTTTTCAAAAAGTCTATAGATATATATATGTTCGTTTTTGTTAAGATTACAGAAAAAATTTAAATATATATAAAAAACAAAAACAAATTTTCATATTTAGTTATGGTTTTCAGTATAAATTCTCTAATATTGAATGTGATGTAAATGTAAATTAACTTAAAGTTTTGAAATGCACAAATTTTTTATTAAAGTAATATTTATTAAAAAAACAATTTATTTTACCAAAAAATTTTATCCCTTGCTCATGTTTCTTTAAGCTTATTTCAGGTTGTATATGAATCAACCTGTGAAAAACAGGACAACCAATGTAACTGTTTGATTTTTGCCGACGCGAAAACTTCTCGCAAGTTACAGAGCACAGGTACAGCACCATACAGCACAAATGGATTTATACTTAAGAAGTACATATTAAAGACCTGCAAAAGACGTCTTATAAGAACTTTTAAGACATGAGGGTAATTTCAAATGCTTTACTACAGTGAAATCTTCTAAAACAAACGCTAAGCAACGTGTTCGGCAATACATTTGTTTAACTTATTGCAGGTATAAGATTAAAGAAGAAAACAGTTCGTGACTGAAGAGTTTGTGGTGCTTGTGCTTTTTTCTCTCATTGACGCGTATACTAACGTCATGCATGTACATACAAACGCATACATGCATTTACATAAGTTGTGTGCGCTTGCAAAAACCTACCTTAAACACAAACATAATAGCTTACCATCTAAGTCTTACACACACACACACACACCCAAACGTACAATATGCAAAATAACAAGCATACATGTATAAACAGTACTTACCCTGCAGGAAATGTCACTAGTGAATCAGTACTGATTCACTATCGACTTTGTCGCCAGTACTACTGACTAATTATACCCCACTCAATGCTTTTTGCTATAGACATTTAACATGTGCATGTCATTGAAAAGCAACTACTGACATTGGAACTACTGATTAGATAGATCTTTAGGGACCATATGAAGACATTGGAAACAGATAGTCACTAGCACGTTTTAGTTATTCTAGTATACTCCTTCGATAATGAAATTGCGTATTTTGTTCACATTTTGGTATTTTATTAAACAAATATATAAAAAATTGGAACTTATAATTAAAAAACATACAATAACCGGGATTAATTCATTTATTCGTTCAGCATGTCACCAGCAACTAGGGATTTTGTTTGCCATCTCTAGTAAATAAATACACATATGTATGTACATATGTTAATCAAAAATTTTATGTTTCGCTGAATTAGTAAAATCAAACACTTACGAATGAATCTGCAAGTATGACAAATCTGTAACTGATGGCACAAAATCTTCCACAGGGTAAAAGAATTTCCGTAATTGGCACTTTCGCTTCAAATTTTATTTTAATTTTAACATTTTCTATTTTTTACAATATGGATTGTTATTTTATATTTTTTTTTGCAATTCTTTTTATGTATTTTTTAAATTATTGTTCAATACATTTAAATTCATCTTTTAATTTGATTTCTTAAACTACTTTTTATAAACACTTAAATTTTGTTTTACGTCACTTTTGTTTTCAACAAACCAATAAAACAAGAAGAATCATAATTGTGTGCATATGAAAAAATGTTTTCTACGCATTAAGAACAATACTAATAGACGCTCTGTTGACAATGTCACCAAAATGGTCGACAAAATGGTGACTTGGGGGCACTTTACCTCACGTTTCCTTCAGGTTATTTTCATTGGTTGTTTAAACAAGACGTCTTGGCGACATCGCTTGTTAACAGTCATATACACGTACACAGAAATTTAGTAGTCTATGCATTGTAGCACCATCTTATATTATAGCTTCTAGCGGCCACTCTGTCATCAGCCTAAAGGCCCAACTATAATATGAATAAGCTGGCTTAAGTTAATGCCAGAATTGAACGATAAGTCTGTCAAATACTTAAGCAATTCAGATGTGACTTTTAGGTGGCCACAATGTACTTACATGCACTTACATAAGTATTCTTTAGCCACAGCTGCACATATAGGTATTGATCACAATTTTTTTTTAAATATTGTGTCTTCTTATAACTACTAATTGAATGCAATTCAAGAACATTACTCTCACCAAACCTCTCTCATTTACCCAATTTTCGAGTACAATATACAATATTCGAGTTTAAATATAAAAAATTTTTTCAAAAATTATTTGTTTTATTATATTATTTTTTACTAGGAATCCTACGCCAGGAATTTTGTTGATAAAAAATTTAAAGTCTTGCATAACACGTATTTTTTTGGGGGATATGTAGAGTTTTCTGTGTCACTGTATGTATATGCAAAGAAATTAAAAATTATATTGCACTCTGACTAAGACCGCATCGCACACTAAATCATAGTCACCACTCAAAAAATTTCAGATGGTAAGTTGTGGCAAACAACTGTTGATACAAATGACGCAAGTATGTAACATTAAAACAAGAATAACGGTATTTTATATTCTTCAAGGAGACTTTATTGCAAAGCAAATTATAGCGGTCGTTCTGTTCTGGTAACTGTTAAAAACAAAACCACTTTGATCATTTTGAGTTGTGACTGTTTATGATTTAGTGTGCGATATGTCCAAGATGTTATTAACAGTATCTTGAAAATGTTTTTGTGACTGACTGTACACGACCTATGGCTTCACATCGGAAGTAGCAACGTGGTTGTTAAGGAAATTTCACAAAAGAACCGCAAGATTATACGGTAATCCGTAGGAGATCAGACGCAAAACTCTCGAAGGCCAATAAACAACAGTGGCCTGGTTGCGTTTAAGAAATTGAACTCTTTAATTTTTCCACTTTTTGCTTTAAAAACATATGCAGAAACTAAAAAATTGTGGTTGCCAATATGGCAACTGAAATTACCACCTGTTAGTTAGTTGCCAGTTGTCATTCATAATACCATTTCGGCAACTAGCAACGCAACCAAAGTTCGATTTACCATAGATAATCTGGCCATTATCAAGGCAATTATGAATAAGATTCCGCGAGAAATTTCTTCCTTTTCCAATTAGAGTTGTTCGCCGGGAAAATTTTCTCGCAGAATTTTATTCATAATTGCCCCGTTTATTAATTAATCAGGGCGGGAAATCATGAATAAAATTCCGCGTTAAATTTTTCCCTTTTCCAATTAGAATTTTTTGTTTTCAATATTACTTGCTTAGTTGGGATTGTTCTCTGGGAAAAATTTCTCGCGGAATTTTATTTATGATAGCCCTGAATATCTTAAGATAACTGTGGAATAACTTTCAACTAATGAAAACAAGAAAATTAATTAAATGAACCAGCTGAATGAACTTTTAACTCAAGTTACATCACGTTAACTATCCTGCTTCATATTTATTAAATACTACTATTAAAACAAGTAATTTTTGCAACCCGATTTTAAAACTAAATTAAATAAAATATTTTACAACTCAAATAATTTGAAGAGTATGCACACGTACTCTTAAATATCTTTCATTAAAAACTATAACAATCATGGGTGTAACAGAAACCATGTCAGTTTTGCTGATTGTCATTTTTGCAAATCAATGTTGGTTTCATTTGGTGTCATGAAACCAAGTTGGTTTTGTTAATTTCGAATGTAACTAAAACCAATGATCGAATCACATTTGCTTGCACAAATTTACAAATTTCAATTTTATTTGTTTTGCAAAAAATAGAAAAAAATCGTTTTCATTAAAATATCAATAAAATTAATTATATTTCATAACATAATAAAAAATAAATATTAAGTGGTCATTAATAAATTAAAGTGACATCATCAGTTGTAGCATTTTTGTTATTAGAAGAGTGCTTAGAAAAAGTGATGAGAAAGTCTGAGGGATTGCATCACTGCTGACCACCCAGAGAAATGTATTCACCTATGTATATTTACTTATTTATATAAGAAACCGATCGCAGTTCGGCACTCTAGTGGCACGGGCTAACTACATATGAATTGCATCAATCCAACTGAGCTGTCGAAGGAAGTGTACGTATATTTTATTTTGCGCTTATGTATGTTAAAAGCTGCTTTGCAGATTTGAAGCGAAGAATTTGCATTTGCTATGGTACCGATAGTCTAAAATATTCCGGTTTTGAAACAAATGGCTTCGTTGCGGCTTTTATCGGAAGGATCTTACCAAATATCAGCCGGTAACTATATAAGTCGTCCATATAGAAGCATAGTGATAATTTTATGTAATGTGCTCAATGTTATGGATCGGTTCATTTATCAATATTGGGTCCGATTGGAAACGCACATCAATTATAAATGCATATCTAGGGACTATTTTTACAATACAATACATACATATGTATGTATATGATTTCTTCTACAGTTAGTTGCAAAGAGTATTATAGTATGCCATAAAATATGTGAAAATATTTCATTTATTATAGCAAACATTTAAACAAATTAGTAAATTTAATTTAAATACGCCAAATAAAAACCGACAGCTATTAGGTGCTTGGTTTATTTCTAATAACAAAACCGATATCATTGGTTTCTATGACACCTAAAACCGACATCCATTCATTTATGTTCCATTCGAACATAAAAATGACAACATTGGTTTTCACGACACCAAAGCATTTTTTCGTATCGTTTTCAAAACCAATTCTGATAACATTGGTTTCTGTGACAACCCTGAATAAAATATAAATAATGTATTGGCTTTGAAATGTTTTTACAATCTGGCCCACGATGTCGATCGAAAGTTCTTGTCGACATCACGGAACAGGTCGTTAGTATTCGTTCAATATGTAATTTTTTTTATATGATGTATGAATCATAAATTTTTAAATTTATGTAAACCTAATAGTTTTGTTAAGTCGAATGGTAGCAATAGTTAAATGTGTCATCTAATGGTCTACTTTGCCACTATTTGTTGAAGCCTCTGATGATCCGCTTATCATATCAACAGCTGCGAATTTCCAACGCATATAGGCCACACGCATACGGTCCCATACATTATCCACTGAGTCTAAAGCTGGACGAACATCAAGTAAGGCAAATCTGTAGTCATTATCAACCATGCCACCATCATAGTAATCGATAACGTAGCGTACATCTTTACCGCAACGATCAACAATCCAATCGTGACGATCAAACGGTAATTCGTAACTAAAATTAGAAAATATAACTTATACAAATTCGTGTAAAAAAGTCGAATGTTAAAACAGTTTTCTTCAGAAATTAGAATACTTATTAAAAATAGACAGCAATATATCGAGCACTATTTTCGATTTAATCTTAAGCGAAAAAAATTAAATTTTTCAGATTTTTTTTAAATATTCAAATACATATGTTTTTTATACACAAATTCTCGCTTACGATAAAATTTTACTGCCCGTATCTTAAAAGTATTCAACAATTTTGGTATTTTGATAATTCTAAACTATGGGTAGGTAGTCCTAATAAAAATTTTATTTCAATGAAACATTATATTTTCGATATCATGTCGCTTACGATAAAATCGAAAATAAGGCTCGACATATATTTACATTAAATTACTGGTTGTCTTGGGGTTCGAACGATGATAACAATTTAACTTAAAATAAATATAAATGTCAACTGACCCTACTTTAGCTTTACACAATAATTAATTAATTAAACATCTAAAAGAAAAAAGAAATGCGGGAGATGGCTGAAGAAATAATTAATATAAATTCAACGGATCGGATGCAAATTTGATACATTCGAAAGGTATTGAGCTCACTTTAATATCGTAGGAAGTGTAGAACATTTAGAAAATTTTTGATAATTTTTTAAAATTAAACATATCTTACATCAATCAATGAAGGTATTCGACTTTGTAAAAATTAAGTTTTATAAATATGGTTTTATACGTCCATACATTCAAAATTTTAACCCATTAATACAAGCCTTTTTATATGAAATCCCAACATTCAACTAACATACATACAATATGGCTTACCCCATCCAACTGCGGATACGTGCTCGTGGGCTATAGTCCGACGCTTTACCTCCAAAGCTTTTAAGGCGTGGATTTCCACATTCTTTAGCATGAAGAGCCTCCCATTTCATAACCTCTCGCCAGGCCTGTTCGTTATTGGCATTGTGAATCCGTATGATATCACCCATGTCTTTTTGTGACACATCTTCATTCTTCCAACGCCAACCTTTACGCAACATAGCATTCCAGAACATTTGTTGACTAGGATATTGCCAATATTGTACACTACCGTCTTCCGTGACCTTGGGGATTGATGAGGTTTGGCGTTCGGTTGACAAAGGGAAGGGTTGATCAGGCGAGGGCTGTTGATTAGCAGGTGGCATCATATTTAAGGGATTGATATCACTGCTACCATGTTTGACGGGACATTCGGAGGCAGATACGGTGGTGGCTTCCACTTTAGGATGTAGAGATGTTGTGGCGCCAGCACCAATACCATCCTTTTGATGCATAGGACATTCGGGGGGAGGACTTGATCCAGATGCTATCAAATGTTCGTGAGATTTGGTCATCCTATCCCCAATTTGAGAAGCCTGCATGTGGGCTACTGAAACTGCGTTCCCCATGCTTGTATTTTTATTTAGTCTGCAAAAATTATACGAACATATACTTTATTGAGTTTGTTTTTTTGCAAATTTTAAACGCAATTTCATTATTGCGTAATTTCATTTTAAAATTTCTTTTAGAATACTTCAACTTTTCTTTACACGTACTTACTTATTTTACAAGAACAACCTAAAATATAGAGGATTTGCACAGATTTTTTAAAATGTATTTGATATTTAGTTTATTTAAGTTTTTTTACGCAAGATTTCTACCTCGATAATTTTCATATTTTAAAGAACACCAATAGTTGTTTGATTATGTGCGGGGGGAAACAGTGATGATAGAACGTGCTGGTAGTATTTGTTTTGATTTTGCAAGCAATTGTCAAGGTCTGAAGGCCGGGGCACAATGAATCCGTCATTCGCCTTTTTGAACTGACAGCTAAGTTGAAATACATCGTTTCTTATGAGGTATATTGCATTCAGTACGTGTCCGTCAACGCAAGGTACAAAATTGTTAAACTTTTAACTTTTTGCGTACGTTGATTACTTTGACAGATATTGGTTGGCTTTTTTTCGCATGTTCTGATTTAGGTTTTTGTGTTTTGTGGCAGCAAAAATAAAAATAAACAAATTAATAACGAAATAAATAAAAAAAATTGAATTTAAGAAATAAAATGGAAAATCATCCTATAGAAGCTGTTCAAATGCATTCATCAATAAAGTACTCATTGCGCCAAATTTCTCCGTCGTTGCTTTTATTTCAGTTGAAAAAAGCGAAGTTTAGCGTATGACGGATTCATTGTGCCCCGGCTTGAATTAGTCAAGTATGTGTAATATTAATGACGAGTGAAGTAGCGTAACGTACAACCAGAAAATATACGAAGTGTCATAAGACAAAATTTTACAATGTGTGACAATATAATTCACTGATATTAATGTATGCTACCTACATATAAACGGAGAGTTCAATATTTACAAATAGTTTTATTTGCAAATAAGATTTGCGTATAAGCGAGAGGGTCGATTCTGTTTCTGTGAAATCGTGAAATTGAAAAATAAAATATCGCTTCATTGAAAATGCGATTCTGATTTTAGTTTTATGAGAACTACCTGTCAAAATGACGTGAAAATTATAAATTTTTTATTCTTTCTTTTTTATCATAAATTCAGAATCGATCCCCAGGTAGGTTGCATTGTCGGTCGCATAGTCTGTAGTCTCATGATACACTTAGAAGAGGTACATGCACAAGCTCAGCCTGTTAATGTACACAACACAAATATAGCTGTCAAACTTTGTTTACAAGCTGCAAACATTTTAGTGCATTGTGTGTGAATAAAATGATTACAGTGAATTTACACATGGCTGTGTCTCCATTTACACACTGAAGAAAATTACACTACACATCTTTTGTGTAGGTTAAATTTAATCCAAAAATAAATAAAAATAGAAGCCAAATTAGAATTACACACAGATTATACAAGAATTTAAATACATGGCCTACACATGTGAGTTGATATTACACACTGTCTAACTACACACAGATTGGCAACACTGAATAACTATAATCATACTGGAATGCCACGTCTGCAATTGTACTTTAGGAACCCTGCAATAGACATTTTTATAAACAAAAACCATTTGCTTCTGACAATTTTTCGTTTGTTTATACTATATTTTGTGGAGTGGATTTATACCAACAAAATACATGTTTTTTGCTGTTGTAATATTTTTGTAGTCGTGAATGTACCTAGTATAATTGTACCATGGTACCTAGCCAAGGCGAATTCAGTATCAGGTGACCTTATCAGCCCAGCTGATAATCAACTGTTGATGCAAAATTGGGCAATTTGAACCAAAAAGGTCAAAATTTGCTCAGAAATCTTCTGACAGATTGGTTTTGTAGCATAGCAAACTACTTGTTGTTTTTTGTGTTGTACTGATAAGGTCACCTGATACTATATTCGCCTTGGTACCTAGCATAGACTACTAAATATTCATATTCTGTGGTACCTAGTATAATTGTACCATGGTACCTACCCTACAGGAAGGCTAACAGTCAATTGACTAGTGATTTGACTAGTAGCGACGACCACAATTTCGGTCACTGGCCTCAGTTAGTTTATTAGGTGCTTGGTGAAAAAAATGACCAAAACATTTGTGTACGTGTGATTTTTTCTCTCTCTCTCTAACTTATTAATTTCACTTAATTAAAACACATATATCTGAACTTCTTACTCTGCTACGTTTTTGCCAGGCACATATTACATAAGCATTGGTGAGCTATGACTAGTCAATAGTTACAAGCCAACTAGTCAATATTTACGTAGAAACTGATAAAATGTAACTTTTAAATAAGAAACATAATTTTTATGTTATTTTAATTGTTTTTTTATTATAATAAAATAAATAAATAAGTAATATAAATATATAAAAACAAAAAAATTAACCAATCCAGAATAACGTGGGTGGCACAAATGTAGTCTTCCTAACACTTTTTTTTTAGCTCCAACACACCTGGCTTTTTGTAAATATCTAAAATTTAAAAACAAAATATATAAACGTATAAACAGTCGTCAAGCAGCTCTGGGTCGGGGAACATCTCTCGCGTCATCGTAATTATTTCTTAAGTGCAGTCAGGCTTGTGTGTGTTGTTTGGCCTTCGAGAGTTTTTCGTCTCGCTCGCACTGGTTGACTGATCTGTCACGGATAACCGTATAATCTTGCGGTTTTTTGTGGAATTTCTTTAACAACCACGTTGCCTACTTCCTATGTGAAGGCATAGGTCGTGTACAGTCAGTCACAAAACCTTATAAAATACTGTTAATACCATCTTGGGCATATGGTCTACGTTACTCCGCCCATATTTGTGCAACACCATATTATGCAAATTTACTTTGCATTAATATGTTTAATAAATAAATAAATAAACGTATAAATTAAATGGAACTTTTCAATTTCTTTTAGACAGTATTGTTGTTACTTAACTTTCTTAGCACTTGTATAAATTTTATTTCACAGACCGAGCGAATTGTATATTTTACAATAAAACGCGACGTCTTAAAAGTTTTGGCATATGTACATTAGATGTTTCACTCTAACATACAAGTTAGAGAGGAGCAACTATAATTAATAAATGTGTCGGTCATCTCTACCAGTCAAATGACCAGTTAATTGACTAGCACTCTAAATTTCAATGGAAAATCATAGCAAATGTGTTAGTGAAAAAATTTCGTTTGTGTTAGTTTCGGTCATTCATTTCTTGTGGGGTAGTATAATTGTACCATGTGCAGCAAGGCGACTTCATATTAGGTGGTCGCAAGGGATCAGGTGACTATTTTCGCCGCTTGTAATTTGAATATACATGGGATGTCAAGGGGCTGTCCATATATTACGTAACGCTGTTTTCTACGATTTTTGACCCCCTTGCCCACCCAGTAACAGATCGTAAAAAAATTATAACCCCGGGGGAATTACGTAACAATAAGTTAAGAACAAACTACATAGTTTAAAGTTTTTATTAAAATTTTTTTAAATATTAAATTTAATTCATTGTATTAAAGTCATTTGTTAGACTAGCACAAATATTGGCAAAAATATTTTATCTTCTCAATTGTCCTTAAACTCCAAAAATTATGATTTTATGGAGAGCTTATTCCCAAACTGTATATATAAATTAGTGATGCGTATGCAAATTTCCAAATATTCGTCATTTCTAGATATGTACTCGTATTCGTTTAAAAAACTATATGTATAAAAAAATTCATAAGTCCAGACGAAATTCAAATGAATGGCATACAAACATAAATTTGCAATAATTAAAGAAAAAAGAAATTTATTTCTCTATTTTTGCTATGCGTTTTTCCGCAAATATTCCGCATTGATGACTAAGCAATATTTGAAACACCAAGATGAGAATTGGCATTAGCCTCACGGTCACTTTCACTATTGTCTATAAGTGAAGTCGTCGTGTATTTCAAAGATCTTGAAGATACTCCGTTTGGTCATCTTCAAATAAATCTAAAATTTCTAACTAATTCACTTAGCGGGAGGTGTTAAGAAGATGGTTGTCTGCCACCGTCTGATCCTGTGTCAAAAGCCTGAATAAACATCCACGATTTTATATTATTAACTATTTATTACATTTATTATTTTAAATATTTTGTAGTTACAATTCGTGCGTTATTCTTTAGTGTTTTGCTCGGGGTTTAGACACGGAATGATTTTAAAAGTGTTGATGCTATGTAATCTTACTAAATATATTATTTACAAAATCAAACCGTTAACATTCTTGAAAATTCTACGACAAAAAATTGTATATATGTACATTTGCACAAAAAATTACTAATACAAGTATACAAATAAATATAAGATAATTACGAAAATAAAACAGTTTTAGCACAAATTCTTCACTGGGTTGCCATCTCCACAACATCCCCACCCCCGTGAGCCGATACAGTGGAGGAGGACTCACCATCTGCTTCATCGACGTCTAAAACCGCTAATTTTGAGACTGGTCTTTTTAGTATACCAGTAGTCGTTTGGACGTTGGCTGACCGCGCTGTACCATCTTTTCCTTTAAACAATTTGATAACTTTGCCACGACGCCATGAAGACCTGGGCGAATTGAAGTCACATATATAAACGAGACTTCCTATACACATTGGTTTTGCTGGCAGACACCATTTCGTACGTCGGGTGAGCTCAGGTAGATACTCTCGGAGCCACTGTCGCCACCAACCATTTTTTAAATTCTGGGCCACTCGCCATTGCTTACGAAGACAATTTAGTTTCGGTTCATATGGTGCCGGTGTTTGTGTTGAGTTCGAACATCCGAGCAGGAAATGGTTTGGCGTTAATGGTTCTGGTTCGTCAGGAGATATTGGCAAATGAGTAAGTGGGCGAGAGTTCACGATATTTTCTGCCTCCAGAAGCAAACTATATAGCGTTTCAACGCGCGGAGCACTTTCCTTTAACATGGCATAGAGGGCTCTTTTGATGCTTTGGACAAGACGTTCCCATGCACCTCCTTCACTGGGATTGGCTGGCGTATTAAATATCCATTTGACTCCAAGTGGCGCTAAATGCTCTGTTATTTTATTGTGATCAAGAAAATCTCTTGCATTTCCTAGCTCTTTGGCCACACCCACAAAATTCGTGCCGTTGTCGCTGCGAATTTGAACAGGCACTCCACGTCTATTCATAAAATTTCTTAAGCATAAAATAAATGCGTCGCTGGACAAGTCGGCTGCCAATTCCAGATGGACAGCACGAACAGAAAGGCAGGTGAACAGGGCGACCCACCGTTTTTCTTTCCTTCTTCGAATGGTTACCACCAAAGGTCCAAAGAAATCGACACCTGTATACGAGAAAGGACGTACAAATGGAGTAGTTCGATCCACTGGTAACAGTCCCATTTGCGGCTGGAAGGGCATGGCTTTTCTCAATTTACAAGACTGACAACTTGCCTCCACACTTCTTAGAACTTCACGAATGGACGGTATCCAAAAACGACGGCGTATTTCATTGATTACCACACCTCTGTTTATGTGGCAAAATCGGCTATGGTACCAACTGGCGATTAATCGTGTAATTTTGTTTTGTTTGGGCAAAATTATGGGGCGACAAGATTCAACTGATTTGAATACGGCATTCTGTATTCGACCACTGGCTCGTATGATACCTTCAGCATCCATATAAGGGTTCAGTTGCGACAACGCACTGGATTTTGAAATGAGGCCTTGTTGTTTAAGTATAGCGTAGTCGTTGGCGAAACTTGATTTTTGTGCGTATCGGCAAATAAATATTTCTGCATACTTTTCTTCTTCGGCTGAAAGCTCTCCTCTAAGCAATTCTTTACGTTTCGACTTTCTCAAGAGATTTTTCACATAGCGCAAAATCCAACTTATAGTGCGTTTAAGCCTACGGTAATTTGAAAAACGATTAATAACATTCTCAAATATACTCACTTGTATAACAAGAAAAACGTTACGTTTAGCTTTCAGCTCATCAAGGCATGTATCAGAAATATTTTTCATTTCGTTTTGGTCTGGCCACTGCGACTCGGGATTTAATAAAAATGATGGACGGGCTATCCATGTAGAGTTAGGGTTATATACGGGTGGAAATTTTGCTCTAGTACCATCGTCGGCAGGATTCAGTTTTCCCGGACACCATCGCCATTGTGTAATCTCACTGCTCTCAACAATTTCTGCAACTCGATTGGCCACATACTGCTTATATTTTGTATGATCGCCTCGAATCCACCTTATTGTGGTTGTTGAGTCACTCCAAAAGAAGCATTCTTTGACTTGAATAGTGTGACATTTGATAATGCTGGTTTTCAGCCGCACGGCCATTGTTGCTGCTTGAAGTTCAAGTTTTGGTACAGTATGATAACGTGTTGGAGCGCAACTAGTTTTTGCGCAGACGAATGACAGCTGTACCCTACCTTTGATTTCTGCTCGCCAATATGCCACCACTGCTAAAGCTTCTTCACTTGCGTCGGCAAACAAATTTAATTGTACTTCTGCTGTCTCAAACGAATTCATGTAGCAACGAGGCACTTTTAATTGTTGCACTTTGGGCAATTCCTCCATCCACTTTTTCCATCTGTTATATAAACTCTCTGGTATCTCTTGATCCCAATTAAGTTCTAATTTCCACGTTGGTTGCATCAATAATTTAAATGAGATCATAAAATTTCCTAAAAAACCAAATGGATCGAATACTGACATAGTGACGCTTAACATTTCACGTTTTGTGGGAACTTTTTCCATTTTTAATATCGTTTCAGGGACACGATGTAATCTGAGGCTAAAGGTAAATACATCTTGTTTTGTAAGCCAATGCATTCCGAGGACGCGATCACTATCACCTTCCAATTTTAGTGACTTTTCACCGCTACTGGAGCTGCTGCACTGTTTACTTACAAAGTCTGAATTAGAAAAAATATTTCGTAATTTAAATCCGGCGTGGTTGTGTATCTCAATAATCTCTTTTAGGACTTTAGCGGCTTCAATTTCAGTATTAAAGCAGTCGACGTAGTCGTCGACATAATGACGTTCTACAATCCCTAGCACAGCTCGGGGATAACTTGCTTCAAACAGCTTGGCGTTCATATTTTGAACGAATTGGGCTATGCTCGGTGAGCATGTTGCGCCGAATATTAACCTTTGCATAACAAATACTTCAACTGGCTTACTTGGATCACCGTTTCTCCAAAGAAATTTTAGACTGGCTTGATCTTCTTCAATTATACCAATTTGGTGAAACATTTCGGCAATGTCACCACATACGGCAATTGGGGCTTGGCGAAATTTAAATAAAATGGCGATAAGCGGTTGGTTGAGATCTGGACCAGCGATTAAAGCTTTGTTGAGCGACATGCTATCTATCTCTGCTGCTGCATCAAACACTAATCGTAAGCCATCTTTGTTGGGGTTATGCACTGCAAAGTGTGGCAAATAAAACGATTTTGTTGATAAGACATTTCTTTCACTTGGCGTTAAACGGCGAGCGTAGCCTTTGGCTATATAGCTATCGATCTTTTCTTTATAATCGTGAGCATACTTGGAGTCACGTTGCATTTTTCTTTCCACACTTTGAAGACGTTTATATGCCATATCAAAACTTTCGGGAAAACCACTGAAATTTTCTTTCCATAATAACGACGTAACAAAACGACCTCCAGACCTTACAGTTGATGTTTTCAAAATGGATAGGGCTCTAGCATCTTCTTTAGTAATTACAACTTCATTGGTCTGTTTCACGCCAAACGTTTCCATTCCAAAATATGAAGTTAACAATTTTTCTATATCTTCATTTTCTATTCTCTTGACGTGTAACAAATGACACATAGTCTTACTTTCGTAATTTCTAATTAGCCCATAAACCATCCAACCTAATCTTGTTCTTACCGCAGTAAGACCTTCGCTAACTGGCATGTTTGGCACTTCTATTGGCGCTATTAAAAAGGCATGAGCCAGGCTTATTATCATTTTTGGCTGAATGTTCTTATACTCCATGATTGGCAAATTATTTAGATGTGTATTTTTGTACTTACTGCGGCAATAGCTTTGGCTAGGTAGGGACATGTTTTTAGACGTAAAAACCTTGGAGATGTTATATTTTTCAGCACCCTCATGAACCCCACTAATGGTAACATCAACGACTTCAGTGGGCTCAGATATTGCAAACTGAGTAAACCACTGAACTTCTAAGTTAGTCTTTCTGCCGGAAGCTCCAAGTTGGTGGGCGATTTCTTCATCTAGTATAGTGGTGTCTGAACCATCATCAATAAAAGCGTACGTTGAAATCTCTGTAGACTGTCCATACAATTTTATGGGTATAATTTTAAAAAGTACACTTTCTTTGACGTGAGTTTCGTTCAGGTGACAATTTCGTCCGACCGTATTGCATGTACTTTCAGTGGAACCTGTTGGAACGGAATTTTTATTCGTTTCATTTCTCATACGTTTATCATGCAAAAGACGATGATGCAGTTTGTTGCAATTATTTAAACCACACTTATTCTTGGTAAAACATGTAGATACTCTGTGTCCCTTTTTAAGACATGAAAAGCAGATTTTAAGCTCTTTGACTTTATACCAGCGTTCAGTACATGACATATTATTAAATACACGACACTGTTCAAGCGAGGCACACTGGTTTTCGCAAATAACACATACTTTTGGAGTAACACTTAAATTTATTCGTCTTCGTCCCCCAGTTGTTGTAGTTGTATATTGTGGCTTTTTTGGCAGGCTTGTACTTAGAGCGCTGCTTGACATTGTGTCTGTAACGGCGCTAGCAATTTTGCGAAGGGCATTTAACCACTGGCTGAAATGTACAATTGTAGGAGCGCTACCTAGAGTTAGACAAGTTTCGGCCCATTGCATTTGACGACACATCGGCAGCTTTATTACCAAGTCGTTTAGAAGCATTGGGTTTGACAGATGATGGGCTCCTTTGGCATTTTGCAGAAACGTCGACATGTTCGTTATTTTATTTGCAAACCCAATAAGCCCTTCTAAATCACCTTCTGATACAGGCGAAATTGCACGTACCTTTTCTATCTGGCTTTTTATTAATTGTTCTGGTCTCCCATAGTTTTGTGCTAAAATTTCTAGAACGGCATTTACATTGGCAGAATTTGTCAATAAGGCTTCTACGGTTTCTTTGGCGCGACCACTCAAAGCATCTCGAATTCTCATTATGTTATGCAGATTTGAATATTGAAATTCTCTTGTTGTACTCTCATATGCTTCAATAAATGTTTGCCACTCTTCTGGCTGACCTGAAAATGAAGGAAGTGGGTAAATTTTCTTATTTTGCAAACCTTGAATTCCACTATTGACACTGGCGAAAGCTGCATTTGTTGGCACTAAATTGTTCATTGGCATCTGCGTGGCGGCTGAATGTCCAATGTTGGCAGAATATTGCGAAGCGGCAGGCGTGCATGAGGTGTCAAAAATTGGCGTTATGGTGGAACTTCGTGAGCAACAATTCTGCGTACCGGCAGAACTATTAGCATGGGACGATATTGATGGCGGTAAGGCTGCTGTCGGCAGATATGATAGCTGTAAAGTTGATGTCGGCAAAGATGACGGCGTTAAAATTGATGTCGGCAAAGCTGACGACGGAAAAGTTGATGTCGGCAAGGATGACGGCGTTAAAACTGATGTCGGTAAAGCTGACGGCGGAGAAGTTGATGTCGGCAAAGATGACGGCGGTAAAGTTGATGGCATTAAATTTTGTGTCGGCAAAGATGACACCTGTAAAGTTGATGACGGCAGTAAAGTTGCTGTCGGCATTGATGACGGCGTTAAAGTTGCTGTCGGCATAGTTGACGGCAATGGAGTAGGCTGACACCTTAATTGGTTCTGTAACTCCTTCATATTATTATGCACACGCTCATTGCTAGATATCATCAGAGCTTGCATTGCTTGTAGTTGTCTGTTGAATTCATTACGCATGTCGTCCATTTTCTTACCAAATTCTCTTGACAAAACATCTAGCTCCTTGTTAGGACGCTGTGTCTCTTGCGACTTATCGCGCAACTCTTCCCTGCTTTGTTCCAGGACTGGGTCTTGCTTTGGCGGCGGTGGTGTTCGTTTCATATTTAGTTCAAATACACTTAGCTTGGCTGGAGGAACTCCTTTATTAATTCTCTGACTGACTTTCCTTAAATTTGTACTGTCAGTCATTTACTTGACTTACACATTATTTTCACAGAACACTGAAACATGAAACACCATGAAACACACAAATGGCTATTCCCAGCAAAAAATAATAAGGCTCCAAGCAATAAAGAATAAAGTTTGTTAAGAAGATGGCTGTCTGCCACCGTCTGATCCTGTGTCAAAAGCCTGAATAAACATCCACGATTTTATATTATTAACTATTTATTACATTTATTATTTTAAATATTTTGTAGTTACAATTCGTGCGTTATTCTTTAGTGTTTTGCTCGGGGTTTAGACACGGAATGATTTTAAAAGTGTTGATGCTATGTAATCTTACTAAATATATTATTTACAAAATCAAACCGTTAACATTCTTGAAAATTCTACGACAAAAAATTGTATATATGTACATTTGCACAAAAAATTACTAATACAAGTATACAAATAAATATAAGACAATTACGAAAATAAAACAGTTTTAGCACAAATTCTTCACTGGGTTGCCATCTCCACAACAGGAGGGCTTTAAACATACACATTTGTTTGGGCATTTCGGGAGATCAAATGACTCAAAATGATGTCCATTACGAAAGATACAAAACAAATAATTTCTTAATTTTTGTCCTTTCTGCAACACATTTACATTTTCAACAGACATTTGAACGTGTATAAAATTGCATAATTGTGTATAAATTTAATAGAAGAAAATAACGTTATAACGGAAACATCCGCCCCACTAAATTTCTTCAAACGACAATTCATTATTAAACAAACAACATCGGGTTCACTAAAAATAAAAACTTACAAAATATTCAAAAATAAACGAAAAACCATTTCTGCAAAAAGTTTGGACGAGCAAACATTAATAACACTTATAAAGAATCATTTTGACCCAGAAAAAATCAATGCAGTGGTAATAGACCAAGAAATGTTCAAGGAAGTTGTAAGCAAATACTTCGGGGATAATAGGAAATTTAAAATTTATAGAAGCAAAATTATTTTACAGGATATTTGCAACGAGGTTGAATTAACCGAAAGAATAGAAAGAGAGCATAATAAAAACAATCATAGACGTATAAATGAGAATTTTGCAGGACTCAAATCCGAAATATACCATCCAAAACTAAAATTACGCATCACACAATTAATCAATAATTCTGATATTTGTAATAAAGAGAAATATGAACGACGACCGATAAAACAAGAATTTGAATTAACAGAAACTCCAGAAAAACAGGTGAAGTAATACATGCAGACATATATTATAGCTTAGAGAAACGTTTATCGATAAATGTTCAAAGTATGCACAGGCAATTAGAATATAAAATAGGTCTTGGATATAATTTAAAATTGAATTAGCTCAATACCTATCATCCGTTGGAAAAATTAAAAAGCTTGTAGTCGATAATGAACTTGGGCTTAAAGCTTTGCCACTCCTAGAATATTTACGGGAACAAGGAGAGAACAGTAAGAAAACTGAACGCAGAACGAGAAAATGTAGACATCCAAACAGGACCAATTTACCTAAAGGATGAAAGAGGCGGAAAGAATCATTCAAGGTTTCGGGAAGTAATAGTATCACAAGTAGCTGAAGATCATGTAGTAACTGATAAGGGTCACAAATATTATAAATCACATAGGTATCAAAAGAAAGAAAAAATTTGATTTCAATAGACATTTGTACGTGTATGACTGTTAACAAGCGATGTCGCCAAGACGTCTTGTTTAAACAAACAATGAAAATACCCTGAAGGAAACGTGAGGTAAAGTGTCCCCAAGTCACCATTTTGTCGACTATTTTGGTGACATTGTCAACAGAGCGTCTATTAATATTGTTCTTAATGCGTAGAAAACATTTTTTCATATACAAACAACTATGCTTCTTCTTGTTTTATTGGTTTGTTGAAAACAAAAGTGACGTAAAACAAAATTTAAATGTTTATAAAAATTAGTTTAAGAAATCAAATTAAAAGGTAAATTTAAATGTATTGAACAATAATTTAAAAAATACATAAAAAGAATAGCAAAAAAGATATAAATAACAATCCATATTGTAAAAAATAGAAAATGTTAAAATTAAAATAAAATTGGAAGCGAAAGTGCCAATTATGGAAATTGTTTTACCCTGTGGAAGATTTTGTGCCATCAGTTACAGATTTGCCATACTTGCAGATTCATTCGTAAGTGTTTGATTTTACTAATTCAGCGAAACATAAAATTTTTGATTAACATATGCATGTGTATTTATTTAAACAAAAGCATAAAAGCATTTTTTAACTAGTTGTGCTGTAATTATCGAAATACTTTTTAGCAAAAGTTTTATGATTTTTCTCGAGCTATAAATTTCTAACTTTAGGAGGTCACATTAGTGTGGTAGGAAATGAGATATGGGGAGTAAGTTCTAGAACGGTACACTTGAGGTCAATGGACCTAAAAGCAAAAATATTGGCCTTTTTGAGACAAAAATATCAAACTTTAAGATCGGACTGTAAATATGGAAGATATACATACATATTTACCAAATTAGTTTTGTTTTACTGAGTTCTTAGATGAATAAAAATGAATTAATAACCAAAAATAAAAACATTTTCGAAACACATTACGTATTAAATTAATAAAGAAGATAAAACGGCATTTTATGGCGTCAAGTCTAATGTGTTTGTACCGATTTTATTACATTTTGTATTTCCATATCAACAATTGCAAACAGTACCTTTTTCTAAAAAGTACTTTTCCAAAAAGCACATTTTTTTTAAAAGTACTTTTCCCAAAAATCCCCTTTTTCTAAAAAGTACTCTTCCCAAAAAATCCCCTTTTTCTAAAAAGTACTCTTCCCAAAAATCCCGTTTTTCTAAAAAGTATTTTTCCAAAAAATCCGCTTTTTCTAAAAACTACTTTTCCTTAAAATCATCTCATTCTAAAAAGTACTTTTCCCAAAAATTCCCTTTTTCTAAATATTACTCTTCCCAAAAATCCCCTTTTCTAAAAAGTACTTTTCCCAAAAATCCCGTTTTTGTAAAAAGTACTTTTCCCAAAAATCATCTTATTCTAAAAAGTACTCTTCCTAAAAATCCCCTTTTTATAAAAAGTACTTTTCCCAAAAATCACCTTTTTCTAAAAAGTACTTTTCCTAAAAATCACCTTTTTCAAAAAAGTACTTTTCCCAAAAATCACTTTTTCTAAAAAGTACTTTTCCCAAAAAGGACCTTTTTCTAAGAAGTACTTTACCCAAAAAGCACCTTTTTCTAAGAAGTACTTTTAACAAAAAGCACCTTTTTAAAAAAGTACTTTTCCCAAACAGCACTTTTTTCTAATAAGTACTTTACCCAAAAAGCACCTTTTTCTAAAAAGTACTTTTAACAAAAAGCACCTTTTTAAAAAAGTACTTTTCCCAAAAGGTACTTTTTTCTAATAAGTGCTTCTTTACTCTATCTACTGTAGTTTCTGAGACATAAAGATAAAAATTTTACCCTTTTTGACCCCTTAGCACTTTTTGGTCAGTTCAAAAAATCATAAATATTATTATCCCAGCTTCTAGTGACCGGTAAGAAGTCATAGTAAATTATTTTTACATGTGTGGATTATCATTAACATAAAAGTACCGAAAACGGGTAAAATTTTACCCCTTATAAGAGCAAATTTTCAGAAAGTGTCAAATCCATTATAGATTCTGTCCAGAAGAAAGGAACGCACCAAAAAGTTTTCTGGTACGTTGAATAATTTAGAAGATATGTCGAGTGCAAAAAAGGTACCTAAATTCTGTTTTTACCCCATTTTAATCCCTGAAAGTACATATATTAGATGAGTACCAAGTACATGTCGGCTTATTTTTTAGCAGCATTCGTATGCTTTTAGAATTTTTAGTCTATCTAATGTAGTTTCCGATATATAAAGATAACAATTTTACCCTGTTTTACCCCTTTTCCCTAATTTTAGCGTTTGAATTTCCAAAAATCCCTTTTTATTGGATTTACACATCGGAAGAGGAATCTACACACCATATTTCAGCTCTATAGCTAAAGTGGTTTGGGCTGGGCGATGATATCTCAAAAAGAACTCAACATGCTGCCTAATTTAAATTTTTATGCGAATAATTCTTTTTTTTTCTTCTTTTATAAAATAAATTCGGAAAAGAATTCTATGTTAAATTCTTGGTTTTTTTTAATTGTCGCAAACGAATTAAATAAACAAAAGTTGATTTAATTCGTTTACGAGGAGAACGAAAAAAACCAAGAATTTAAAATAGAATTCTTTTCCGAGTTTTATTTTTAAAATTCCGAATACAAACTTTAAAACGAACAAAAATTAAATTCAGTGAAGTGCGACTTTGACCCGCGCACGAAGGGTTCCGTATGGGCACGAGATATGTAATTCAATACGAACAATATAAACTATAGTTTTGGCATTTTTTCACGTTTTTGAGATTTTTTTGGTGTTTAAAGTTTTTTTAATTTTGGTGATTTTTATTGTTTTGGGTTTTTTTTTAATTTGGGCCATTTTTTTTATTTTGGCGATTTTTTTAATTTTGGCGTTTTTTCATATAGGTGATTTTTTTTTTTGGTTTTTGGCGATTTTTTTTATGGACGAAAAAAAAGCAGCAGTTGTGATTCTTTAAAACATTATTTATTGTCTATGCTATAAGGTTCGTGTATTTGCTTTATGATTTTGTTCTAAACATTATTTCCAACACATATTTTTCAAACTATTGTATAATATTTCAATTTAATTTTTATGTTTTAAAAACATAATAATAATATTTTTATTTTTCATAATCAAAAACAACAACCGTTTTTGAAGAAATTAATTTCAGAATTCAAAAAAAAGAAAGTATTTGCAAACAAAAACGTCCTAAATCTTCTTACTGAATTAGGGCATAAGTAAAAATATGAGTGCAGCATTTTCTTAGTTCCCTGCATTTCCTGATGTTCGTCTTATAATATCTGTGAAATAGTCTTTCCAGAAGACCTTTTTCAATATTTTACAAAAAGATGTTACAATCAACAAGAAACGAATTATGTAGATTAAAATAATGCAATATCGATCAATATTAATTAAACTTAACAAAAATGCATTGTCAACTAATCAAAAACATCAATAAATTTGGTTTCTCAACTCCAAATTTAGATGAAAATATAGTTAAAAGATTTGTATAAAGCAGAAAACATAAAAATATGAGATAAGTTATTATATAACCAATTTTCAAACTTCACAGATGTGTAGTTAACTATATCACTTTAATTATTCGCAAATTTTTGGTAAGAGAACTACACATTTTTGTAAAAAAAAGTTCTGGGGGAAGAATTAAATTTTTTACTATATGGGAACATTTTTCTTTATTTCTCTCAAAATACCTATTTTTAAAAACAGGGTTCTCAGTTGATGATTTGATCAGTTGATCAGTGTCATAATTTTGATAATCTTTCATATGATACCCATATTGTCATACTAAATCAGAAACTTACCACGAAAATGCTAAAAGACATTAAAAACTTTGGAGTTCCGTAACTCCGTAAATATGCCTTTCCGAGAATTTTCAGACACAACAGTTTTTTCTTAGAATTCAATTTTCTATCATCTAAGATAAGTTTTATTAAATTTGGAGCAGCTTCACTAAAGTAGATTTAAGCCAAAAACTTTTGCTTGGTATAAACGACAAAACTATAAGTTTAAAAAATGTTTCCAACATTTTAAATGATATTGGAAGTGCTATATATGTATGTGCATTTATGAACGCAAATATTCTCAAATGTGTATGTAATTATGTAAATACGTATCCTCACAAAATATAATTTCTAGATAATCTGCTTACTTGACAAAATTTTTCCCGATATAAAGAAACGAACAAATATACATTATTTTCTCCTTTCTTAGAAGAGTAAAAATATTGCCAAGTTAGCACATTATCTAGAAATTATATAACACCCTTACGGTTACAAAATTATATAAGCTTACCTATTGCGGTCATAGGTATTGTACCAAACACGAACTTGGTCAAAATTTGTATCTCACTACTTTTGATGGCCGAAATTTTGGAAAGGAACTTGGCCTTTCTTCACATTTATGTTTTTGTGAGGATCTGACTACTTTTTGGAAGGTTTTCTTAATAAAGCTTTTTAAACTTTAAATTTCGAGTCATCTGAGTAGAAATATGTAAAATATAGTGTAAATTTTTGTGAAGTAACGTCTGCTCAGACGAAGTCCTTTAGAAAACGCAAAATTAAATGCTAGCATGAGTGAAATGAGCATGTAAGGCTTCAATACAGTAGCTTGTGTTTTAAATTTATCTAGTTGGTAACTTACATAAATAGCCTATTTGTTTTTGCAAAATTTCAGTTCTATTCCGTATACTTCCCCAATTTAACAATCGATGCTTTCAGATTTTTCTTGTTTGTAAATCCGTAAACTTAAATGCTTAATTTTGAGCTTAAGTGCGTGTCCATGCCTCCCAATTGAAACTTCCAGGATTTTAAATTTAAGCTCTCTACTGCAAATTCTAGCTTGAAATGTTATGGCCGTTACCCACACTCTCCGTCAATTTTTTAAATTCAAGATTTTGTTATGAGCAGCCCTCAATTACCATCGTACCCTTTTTAAGATGATAGCTTTTAGTTAAAACTTTCAGTAAAAAATTATCGTGGCCTCTGTCACTCCTGGTAAAAATATTTGGGTTTTTAGATTTTTCTATTTGATTTCTCATCTTGACCTACTTGCGAATCAAACTTCAGCTCTCTAGCGAAAATTTAATTATTTAATTCTTATGGGGCCGCCCATTTTTTTAAAATAAATTTTTTGCCTGTGCCAATCATACGTGTCAAGTTTCATTAGAAACGGATATTAATATTTAAATAAATAGTATATTTAAATCTGCTGATCCGAAATACATGAAATAGGAGGTTTAAATTGTATGGGCGTGCAAACGCCCACTTTTTCAATCTCAATACCTGCTGTAGCCATTAGTTATCTTTCCTGTCGAGTTTCGTTGAAAACGGATAGTAATAAATATATAAATATGTAGTATATTCAAATATATGAAATAGGAGGCTTAAATTGTACTTTTTCAACTAAAATTTATACCCTTGTACTATTGCAACATGTATGCCAAATTTCAATAAAATCGCTTGAGTTTAAAGCCTTAGATTTGTTTTTTAAATTCTGAGACTTATCGGCGCGGCCCCGCCTTCCTAGGCAAAATATTTGGGTTTTCAGATTTTTCTAGTAATTTTCTAATCTATAACTACTCGTTTATCAAATTTCAGCTCACTAGCGCAAATTTTAATTTTTAATCTTATGGGCGTGTTCCCGCCTACTTTTTTA
The DNA here is from genome assembly GCA_905220375.1 of Tachina fera. NCBI lineage: Eukaryota > Metazoa > Arthropoda > Insecta > Diptera > Tachinidae > Tachina > Tachina fera. The sequence goes on along the minus strand of LR999963.1, from coordinate 86,154,640 downwards.
TTTGGCTAACAGTTATCATTCCTGTTTAGTTTCGTTGGAAACGGATAATAGTAAATACATAAATAGTACATTTAAATTCGCTGACCTGAAACATGAAATAGGACGCTTAAATTGTACGGGCGTGTAAACGCCCACTTTTTTCAATAAAAATTTAGAGCCTGGTATTATTGCAACATGTGTGCCAAATTTTAATAAAATCGCTCGAGTTAAACGCCTTAGAAATGTTTTTTTAATTCTTAACATTATTGGCGCAGCCCCGAACCCTTGGTTAAAAATTTCGGAGTTTTCAGATTTTTTTTAGGTGATTACTCACTTAGTTCTACTTGTGTACCAAATTTCAGCTCACTAGCGCAAATTTTAATTTTTATGGGCGTAACCCCGCCCCCCTGGTTAACATCTTTAGGTTTTCAGATTTTTCTAGTTCATTGCTCGTGTAAAACTTTTAAACTTTGCACATGAGGCCACATGAATTTATTCTAATTATGGTTTAAATTTTATAATTTTACGATTTCGAAGTACAAAGTTATCAGGGGGGTAAAAACTGCTCGAATGGCTTCCTGTAAATATGCACACTGCGTGCATTGGCCGGAACTTGGCCTGCCGCACTGCCGTGCGCCTTGATATATATATATATATATATATATATATATATATATATATATATATATATATATATATGTAGGTCTAATTCAATGTAAACATATCGATGTTAATGAGTAAAACAATCAAATATTCTATGTAAAATGGTGAATGATTGAGACTTTTAACGCAACATCATCGATATATATTTAAGATTTTATTATTGGAAAAATAAGTTTTGTTTTATTTTTAAGTCCGGGTTTGTTCACTCTGCTGTTCTCTTTTTTTATATGGTACATACATACATACATAATTTTTTTTTAGTTCATTCAAGATAAATATTTTGCCTTATAGTGATTGGAGTATTTCGATTTCCAACATTTTGGTCCTAGATTAAACTATAACAAAAACGTAGTAGTCGAAAAATTCCAAAAACGATGAGGAATTTGGAAAACATTAAATCGTTTCATTTTATTGTTAAAATTTCTTATTTTTTCTATTGATACCGGTCAACGCTTAAATCTACTTTAGTGAATCTGCTCCAAATTTAATAAAACTTATCTTAGATGATAGAAAATTAAATTCTAAGAAAAAACTGTTATGTTCGAAAATTCTCGGCATATTTACGAAGTTATGGACCTCCAAAGTTTTTAATGTCTTTTACCATTTTCGTGGCAAGTTTTTGATTTAGTAGAACAATATGGGTATCATATAAAAGATTATCAAAATTATGAGCCGGTAAACAAATTTTCAAGGAAAAATAAGTATTTTTTTCCATTTTTTGTTAGTTTTGGAGTTAAAGATACTTCCGGAATGTTACTTTTGTTTTAAAACAAAAATATAAACAAAATTACATATAAAAAGCATTTGTATGCACAAAACCTTAGTATTACGCGCCCTGTCGGGAAATATTTTAGAGAAAATCCTTAGGCCCGGCCGAAGGCCGGCTATGCAGGAATTATTTAGTATTTATTTTAAGACTAACCCTTGATCATAAATATTTTCCTTTAACTTCAAAACGAGCATAAAATAGGAAAAATACTACCTGTTTTTCCTCGAAAATTTGTTAAGTGTCATAATTTCGATAATCTTTCATATGATACCCATATTGTTATACTAAATCAGAAACTTACCAAGAAAATGGTAAAAGACATTTAAAACTTTGAAGCTCCGTATCTTCGTAAATATGCCTTTCCGAGGATTTTCGGACATAAGTTTTTTCTTAGAATTAAATTTTCTATCATCTAAGATAAGTTTTATTAAATTTGGAGCAGCTTTACTAAAGTAGATTTGTTCCTCGGTCAATATACTTAGTTTTATATTATACAAACATTATAGGCAATCATGACTAAACTTGCCAGAGAAATTTCCCCCTATTCCAATTATAAAAAACACTGCACTGCACTGCAAACACTTTTGTTTGAAATTGTTCCCGAGAAAAATTTCTTGCTGAATTTTATTCATGATTCATTATGAATTGTATTTTAGTAATATATTACACCTTAAAAGTTTTACTTTTTGTAGCAAAGAATTCATCACGTTTGTTGTACGGCGCATATGGATCATCAACCCAGTTTTTGGGACGACGCCAAAATTTACCCACCATTTGATCGAGCAACCAACTCTGTGTTGAATTGATGAAAATGTGCTGTCGTAAACGACGTTTTAAGGCAGGAGATTTTTTGAATAGCTTCTTGTGGCGACCAGTATGAGTTCTAATCCAACCGCCCCAATCAAGACGTCTAAACCGTTTAATGACTGCCTTCACTGATTTACGTTTGCCTTTATTTAGTGAAAATTTTGTTAAGTCACGAGTAGTTTGCAACTGCAAGCACTGTGTTGTCCAATTCTGCTGCAAAAGACAACTGTTAGAGGCAACTACTGAGTGGAATTTCATGGAAGAGGTCTTCGCATGTGTTTGCAATGAAGAATAAAGAGCTTTCTGCACGGGTGCCGTCACATTTAAATACATCGTTGAATTGCCAGAAATAACATACGATGCTGCTTTAAAAGCTTTAATTTTGGGAATTCATAATTTATTTAGTTTTATTATAGTATTTTCATGTACAAACCATTTCCTATAAATGACCGTAACATTTCTCAAGAATTTTATTTAAAATAATTATTCTATATTTGGTATTTGGCTCTCTATTATGCCATAACCAAAAGGTAGTGAAATAGCGAAATGAAAAACAAACAAAACAAAGTCAGGGCTGCCAGAAGATTCTGTTGAAAAATCTGCGCTTTTTTTGGAAAATCATCGGCATATCGTCGGTTTGTTTCTGTTTTGATGTATGGGCCATTTTTAATAAAATTGAGTTAATGAATGATTATATATGAATAATGTGTCCTATTTCCAAATTCATTATCAGTTTTCCAATATCTTGAATATATCTGGAGATATAGAGGTGAAAATTTGCGTCAATTCCACAATTTTTGAACATTGTAAGGTCTTATTGCAACCAACAGTTTTTTTATATGTGGCACATTTCTCAAGGAAAAGTGTTAACATTATTATTCAAGTCTGTTATAATGTATGTACATCAATGCATATTCTACTCAAAGACACTGTTGCCAGAACTTCTAGAGGTGAAATCGTCAAAAACAATAGATTTCTGTGTAAAAAATCGTAAAAATCGTCAAAAGATTTTAGAAAATCGTCAATAAAACGTCAAATCAAAAATATTATTTTTTTTTGTATTTTAATTGTTTTATTACAAAAACTATTACAATGGATCAAACTTATTAACTATGCTTTCAACAAATATACAAATATACAATAATATATATGTATATAGCCTAATAGGGCATTTACACCAACCCGAAATCTAGTACTTACAAGATTTGTAGCTAAATCTGGCAGCTTTACACTAGATTTCCCATACAAAACAAAATCTAGTTTGTGAGTAGATTTAAAGGCAATCAACTCAAAAACTAATAATTTTATTTTATTTTTACTACCCTGTACAATAAATTTATATAATAGATGATTGAATAGCTACGATCTCCTCCAAAAGGTGTTGAATTGGCTACATTGCAGTTGTTTGGTTGCAGTTTTAGAAATTTTTCGGTTGATGGGCTGTGTTTTGAATAAAAAAATCTTGATAAATGTCAAAAAAACATGGTGTAAACGGTATAGATTTTCATAAAGATTTTAATTAAAATCTGATAGATTTTGTGCAGGTATAAATGCCCTATAATCATGAAAACCATTAAAATAAAAAATAAATTAAAGAAAACAAAATGAAATCAGAATTCACATACGTACATATGTATTTATGTATTTATTTTTAAAACAGATAATTTATATATTTAGAAAAATCGTCATTTCTGTACCTATAATCGTCACTAGTGTATTTTGAGAGGTGAAAATCGTCAAAATGCAGAGAAATCGTCAATTCTGGCAACAGTGCTCAAAGAACGTAAATCCAAAGCGAATTCAGAGATCCAAGATACTGAATTCGCCTTGAGTAAATCAAAGCAAAGTACATCGCCGAGAAGAAAACAAACTTTTTTGCAAACTTTTACAGTTATTTGGCAAAATTTTTCAGAGTTGCAAAAAAAGTACTTTTTCAAAGTAAACAACTTTTGGCAAAATAATTAACATATTTATTGCACTGAAAATAAGTAATAACTAATTAATTTTAAAAGAGCAATAACTAAATTAGGTACATTATAGGGCGTAGAACCTAATTTTACAACTGTCACTTTTTTCATTACCATACTCTAGAAGAACAGAGCACTTGAAAATAGCACTCTGGAAAAAGTTTGCTGGCCCATAAAATTAAAACTATTCGATGTACCATATAGCGACTAGTACCATTCGATAGGGAATCAAAATACCTTTCAGAATTGGTAATAATCATTTTTCCAACTACTTGCACTCAGAAGTTATAGCCCAGCAAACCTTTGAAAATCACAAAAATATTAAATAATTGTTCTTTCACTTGTAAAACAAAAACTATTTGTTGTAGCAATAATTATTTAATACGAATTGTTAGAAGACTCAAATAGCTTTAAGAAAAAGTAACTTTCATTTTCTGAAAGACTATCATTCAGAAGTTATACCCAGCAAACTTTTGAATGTCAGTCAAATTAAAAAAAAAGTTTTCTAGCAATAAAACAAAATCAGTTCATTGTACCGTAATGCGACTTATACCAATTGATAGACAATTTAAATAGCTTTTAAAAGATGTAACTGTCATTCTCTCAAACACTTTCATTCAGAAGATATACTCCAGCAAACTTTTTAAAGTCACCAAAATAAGAAAATATTTGTTTCACCTATAACTAAAAAACTATTCGATGTACCATATAGCGACTAGTACCAATCAATAGGGAACCTAAATACCTTTCAAAAACAGTAATTGTTATTTTTCCAAATACTTGCACTCAGAAGTTATACCCCAGCAAACTTTTCAAAGTCCAAAAATTTGTAAAACATTGTTTTGCCTATAAATAAAAAACCATTCAATGTACCATAAAGCAACTAGTACCAATCAATAGAGAATCAAAATTTCTTTAAAAAACAGTAAATATTATTTTTTTAGATACTTGCGTTCAGAAGTTATACCCAGCAAACTTTTTAAAGTCACCAAAATTAGGGAAAATTTGTTTGGCCAACAAATCAAAAACTATTCAATGTACCATATAGCGACTAGTACCAATCAATAGGGAACCTAAATACCTTTCAAAAACAGTAATTGTTTTTTTTCCAAATACTTGCACTCAGAAGTTATAGCCCAGCAAACTTTTCAAAGGCAAAAATTTAGTAAGAAATTGTTTTGCCTATAAAATTGAAATCATTCATTGTACCGTAATAAATCATATACCAATCGATAAAGGATAAAAGTAAGTTTCCGATTTAGCTCCAGTCATTTTCTGAAATGCTTGAATTCAGAAGTTATTTGTGAATTAACTTTAACAAACTTTGCAATATTTTCATGATAATGCAGTTTTGCACATTAAGTATGTGTGTGGCAACCTTGCGGTATTCTTCCTAGTAAAATATGTAAACAAACTTTGTAAAAAAATAGAGATTTTGTAACACGATAAAAATAGGTAAATTTAAAGTGAATTTCAATAAAATTTATTAATTTTAATGCTACTGTGTGCGCAAAATCAGATTTACTAGCTGTCACAATTTTTATTTTAGTTTCTAATAGAGAAAAATGCTCTTGAAAATTGCGTTTAAAATAATTTTTTTGTTGAATATAAATAGGAAATAGTGTCTTGTACCCTATTAAGGTATATACCATTAGATAGAGGGTTGCAATACCTTTCAGAAATAGTTTTTTTCATATTCTGAAATACTTTATTTCAAAAGTTATAGCCCAATAAAAAAATTTTTGTAACGAAAATGGACCAAAAAAACTTTTATGCCTATAAAATAATAACTATTTACTTTAAGGTATTAACACATATATGTTTTTATAGATAATAAAAGTTATTGTCAGAATTGAAGACTGTCATTGCTTGAATTACTTTATTTCAGAAGTTATATCCTAGCAAAGTCGGTGAAGGCTCTAAAATAAGGACAAAAGTTTTCCACTCATAAAAAAGAAACCACTCGTACTATCTTATTGTGACATATGGCAATCGATAGAAAACAAAACTCCTTTTTTAAATTGGTGGCTGTCATTTTCTAAATTTGTGGAACTCAGTAGTTATACCACATCAAACTTGCAACTTCGTAAATATTTTCCTATTCGCAAACTTTTTGTAAAATGTCAATAATAGCGTGCAGCTACTGATAGTACAGGTATAAGATGTAGATAGCACAGTTTTATTTGGCAGCACAAATACCAACTACCACCACGAATTGGAACTAATATATAATATTAATATTAATAATGTTTATTATTAGCTTTAATTTGCAATTATTAATAAATATTTAACAATTTAAACAATAATATTATCTCCTTAATTTAGAGTCGATAACAGTGGTGTATTTCAGGACCAGGGATGGCTAAATACGATTATATTCAGTCGTTGGCAGCACTGCCGCCATTCAGCATGGCGTCCAGCAGTGACCTGCGCCGAGCAATTTTCTCGGCGGCGGCGACTGATGAAAAATTGTTCGGCGGCGGCTGAAAATAGGCTGAGTCGGCTTAACTATTTTTACAAGTGTTTCAAAGTAAATCTTATTTTGTACCACAAAGCGGGAAAAATTGCTAGAAAATTATCATATATAAAAAAACAATTCTTAATGGGGGACGTCGCCATTTAAAATAATTGACAACGCACTATGTGTAGTACCTCAATGGTAGTGTGGAAATCTACACGATTTTGTTTCAGTTAATTCATTTTATTTTAATTCAGTTAATTCATTTTTTTCAGTTAATTCATTGAATTTTAGTATTTAAGTGTTATTATGCCTAATATAAGTAATGCAACGAATTTTAACTAAATATTAGCATAATTTTATTTTTTGTAACTTCTTTGGCGGTAATGGCTCGATATGTATGTTTAAATTTGAAATTTATTTGGTGGTGGTTAAGAATTGTCTAACATATTCATTTAACATTTAACAACATTAATAATATCAATCTGAGAAAAAATAAAACATACAGGCCTGTTTTATATTTTGGTGTAAATTTGCTTCCAAATTTTCTTTCCAATTTACATATATCCAGGTTATACGACATATTCAAAAATTGCTGCAACATAATTTGCAAGTCTGAACCGGGACTAACAGAATAAATTTTAGGGAAAAACTGCTTGTCAACATTGCCTTTTTCTGTTTTTGTACCACAAACAGAGCGCAAAAGATACAAAATTAATTCGGTTAAAAACAATTCAATTTTATATTGATTTTATGTTTAATAAGAATTGTTTTTTTATATATGATAATTTTCTAGCAATTTTTCCCGCTTTGTGGTACAAAATAAGATTTACTTTGAAACACTTGTAAAAATAGTTAAGCCGACTCAGCCTATTTTCAGCCGCCGCCGAACAATTTTTCATCAGTCGCCGCCGCCGAGAAAATTGCTCGGCGCAGGTCACTGCTGGACGCCATGCTGAATGGCGGCAGTGCTGCCAACGACTGAATATAATCGTATTTAGCCATCCCTGGTCCTGAAATACACCACTGCTATCGACTCTAAATTAAGGAGATAATATTATTGTTTAAATTGTTAAATATTTATTAATAATTGCAAATTGAAGCTAATAATAAACATTATTAATATTAATATTATATATTAGTTCCAATTCGTGGTGGTAGTTGGTATTTGTGCTGCCAAATAAAACTGTGCTATCTACATCTTATACCTGTACTATCAGTAGCTGCACGCTATTATTGACATTTTACAAAAAGTTTGCGAATAGGAAAATATTTACGAAGTTGCAAGTTTGATGTGGTATAACTACTGAGTTCCACAAATTTAGAAAATGACAGCCACCAATTTAAAAAAGGAGTTTTGTTTTCTATCGATTGCCATATGTCACAATAAGATAGTACGAGTGGTTTCTTTTTTATGAGTGGAAAACTTTTGTCCTTATTTTAGAGCCTTCACCGACTTTGCTAGGATATAACTTCTGAAATAAAGTAATTCAAGCAATGACAGTCTTCAATTCTGACAATAACTTTTATTATCTATAAAAACATATATGTGTTAATACCTTAAAGTAAATAGTTATTATTTTATAGGCATAAAAGTTTTTTTGGTCCATTTTCGTTACAAAAATTTTTTTATTGGGCTATAACTTTTGAAATAAAGTATTTCAGAATATGAAAAAAACTATTTCTGAAAGGTATTGCAACCCTCTATCTAATGGTATATACCTTAATAGGGTACAAGACACTATTTCCTATTTATATTCAACAAAAAAATTATTTTAAACGCAATTTTCAAGAGCATTTTTCTCCATTAGAAACTAAAATAAAAATTGTGACAGCTAGTAAATCTGATTTTGCGCACACAGTAGCATTAAAATTAATAAATTTTATTGAAATTCACTTTAAATTTACCTATTTTTATCGTGTTACAAAATCTCTATTTTTTTACAAAGTTTGTTTACATATTTTACTAGGAAGAATACCGCAAGGTTGCCACACACATACTTAATGTGCAAAACTGCATTATCATGAAAATATTGCAAAGTTTGTTAAAGTTAATTCACAAATAACTTCTGAATTCAAGCATTTCAGAAAATGACTGGAGCTAAATCGGAAATTTACTTTTATCCTTTATCGATTGGTATATGATTTATTACGGTACAATGAATGATTTCAATTTTATAGGCAAAACAATTTCTTACTAAATTTTTGCCTTTGAAAAGTTTGCTGGGCTATAACTTCTGAGTGCAAGTATTTGGAAAAAAACAATTACTGTTTTTGAAAGGTATTTAGGTTCCCTATTGATTGGTACTAGTCACTATATGGTACATTGAATAGTTTTTGATTTGTTGGCCAAACAAATTTTCCCTAATTTTGGTGACTTTAAAAAGTTTGCTGGGTATAACTTCTGAACGCAAGTATCTAAAAAAATAATATTTACTGTTTTTTTAAGAAATTTTGATTCCCTATTGATTGGTACTAGTTGCTTTATGGTACATTGAATGGTTTTTTATTTATAGGCAAAACAATGTTTTACAAATTTTTGGACTTTGAAAAGTTTGCTGGGGTATAACTTCTGAGTGCAAGTATTTGGAAAAATAACAATTACTGTTTTTGAAAGGTATTTAGGTTCCCTATTGATTGGTACTAGTCGCTATATGGTACATCGAATAGTTTTTTAGTTATAGGTGAAACAAATATTTTCTTATTTTGGTGACTTTAAAAAGTTTGCTGGAGTATATCTTCTGAATGAAAGTGTTTGAGAGAATGACAGTTACATCTTTTAAAAGCTATTTAAATTGTCTATCAATTGGTATAAGTCGCATTACGGTACAATGAACTGATTTTGTTTTATTGCTAGAAAACTTTTTTTTTAATTTGACTGACATTCAAAAGTTTGCTGGGTATAACTTCTGAATGATAGTCTTTCAGAAAATGAAAGTTACTTTTTCTTAAAGCTATTTGAGTCTTCTAACAATTCGTATTAAATAATTATTGCTACAACAAATAGTTTTTGTTTTACAAGTGAAAGAACAATTATTTAATATTTTTGTGATTTTCAAAGGTTTGCTGGGCTATAACTTCTGAATGCAAGTAGTTGGAAAAATGATTATTACTAATTCTGAAAGGTATTTTGATAACCTATTGAATGGTACTAGTCGCTATATGGTACATCGAATAGTTTTAATTTTATGGGCCAGCAAACTTTTTCCAGAGTGCTATTTTCAAGTGCTCTGTTCTTCTAGAGTATTGTAATGAAAAAAGTGCCAGTTGTTAAATTAGATTCTACGGCTTTTTATATACATAGTTCAGTTTTTTGTTTTTAAGTTTACTAATTAATTTCCGTTTTAAACGGTTTGCAAAATGGTAAAAATTTTTCACTTTTTATATGCAGATCAAAACAAATTTACTCCTTTTTTTGTAACTCTGTCGAAAGTTTGCAATTTTTGTCAGAGTTTGCTTTCTTCACTTGCGTGCAAAGTACAATAATTTAACTATTGTGAATGAAATTAATTGATATTTATTTTTTATTAATACAATTTTTTTTATTAAATATAATCACTGTCTTTTATTTCTTCCCTTGTTTTACCTATAAAAGTCATGTTATATGAATAAAACTGATATTTTCACCTTTTATATCTACTTAAATATATACAGTAATTTAAATTACCTTCAGTCCTGCTACATGTATACAGTGTTGCCATGTGTATATGAAAATATATCATATTTTTGAAAGTAGGACAGGAAATTACGAAATATTTCAATAGAGTTTATATGGAAATATTTCGTGATTTCGTTCGATAACGAGTGCCGCGATTTCCCCCAGGCCATAGTCGATGGAACATTTGTAGAAACGGGCATGTTAAACTAAATGGTTCATGTTGTATAGCAAAGTTCTTGCAACTTGTGTTACTTTTTGGATTCTCAAATATCAAAATATTTTGATATTTTATGTTTCCCAACGCAGTGTTTCTACGTGTGCATTGACGTCTACTGCATTTTCTGCGATATTTCATTGAGAACTGTGAGTGTGAGGAGTTAATAGAAAAGGCGAATATGGTGACAATTGGAAATCATGAAAGCTGGAGAAATTTAATGAATTTATGTATTAATTTTGAATAACATAATATGATTTCTAATAAAAGCACACAAAACAATATTGGCTTCAGAATATTTGGAAAAGTGTGTCAGCTGTTTTTTGCCTTTACTTGCGGTCGTATTCTATATTCTATTCGTATTACATCGTGGTTGAAGTTGTCTCAGCCGGCTGACAGCCGATTTTCAGCCGCCGCCGATGATTTTTTATGAGCCAGCCGCCGCCGATGATAACCCTTCGGCGCAGGTCCCTGCATGTTGGATGTAAAATGTTTATCAACTTTAAGTTTGAATAAAAAACATATGTATCTATTACTTTTATTGTTAAACAAAAAATTCTATCGTGTATTTTTATAAAACTAATGAACTAAACATTCTTCATCGATTTTCTCGAAAACACATTTTTGTCCAATACATAAAAACAGAAATAAACCGACGATATTAATTTCGAAAATCGTCAAGAAAATCGGCATGATTTTTTTCAAAAATGTAACAAGCGGTGGACCTGATGGATAAACCTAATTCGAGTACTCTGAATTCAATGGTGCTGTGCTTACCATTCTGATACCGATACGCATATTTAAACTTAACTCAAAATTAAAAAACTCTAGTAGGTATAGGAATTTTTTTATTATACAAAGTTACAGTGTAAGAGATTATTAATATTCAAAATTGATATTTTAATTCATTATGAACTTAACAAAAAACATTTTTTTAAATTACATACCTGATTTAGAATTGAGAGAACATTTCACTACTATGGTGCAAAGTAAAACAAAAGAAACAATTTCATTTTTTAGTTTTGACCTTATGATCTGCTTTTAATATGTTATGTTATGCAAAAAAAAGCGTTGAAAATTTAATTATATGTTCAAAAAATCTTTAAAAAAAATCGACAGTAAAATATATTGGATATCGATATATCGGCAAATCAGAAGTATCGCCGATATATTGGAATCGGTATCGGTTACATCCCTAGTTAAAAGCACCTAAAAACCGCAATTTTTCTCAGCATAGACTAACAATATTCATATTCTGTGTTTCTCAGTTTTCTACTATTCATTAATTTTTATATCACTTACGTACCTTTTTACAATGTATGGTTAAGATTTAACGTGAACTTTAACTGACAGTTCTTCATACAAAACTTGCCGTTAAAGTCCCTGTTATCTTTAAACCATACATTGTGAAAAGGTATGTACGTTAAAAGAACATATTATGGATAAACATGCATCCTAAAGAAAAAAAAATTAAAAATAATTTTTAATTGGCACAAAAAAAATATACGCAAAAAATTCTAAAAATTAAATTAAATTTTATTTCCATAAAGTTTTTTCAGGACGCAATTTCATCAATACATGTCCTTACAGGCGATATATATCGACATAAAGGTTAATAAATGGTAGAAAACTAGGAAAAATTGTGATTTTTAGGTTCTTTTAACCAAGTTTTCAAACTGAATTATTTTTTAAACAAGAGCTAACCCTAAAAAAAAGGTTAGCACCATTGGATTCAGCGTACTCGAATTAGGTTTACCCACTGGGTCCCCGGCTTGTTACAAAAAAAGTTTCGAATTCGACAAAAATAACAATCATATCGCACCTTATCAACATGAGGGTATTAACTCATAATTTTAAAATGTTCAGTAGAGAAGAAAAATTGTTTGTGGTTAGATTACAAGAGAATTTGAAAATCCGAATCCATAGTAGTGATCAAACATCATTTTAAAATATAAAGATCTTTTTTCTTACTCTCCGACAATTAATAATAAGTTTATGAAATGTTACTTGTTTTGTGTTTTATAATTATTACGTTTTTTTCTTCCATCAATCACTTCCTGCATTTCTATGTCTGGAGAACTGCATCGATTTACTAACGACGGATTGAAATCGTCATTCGAACTATCGCTGAATGGATCGGTAGAGCTATAAGTATTATTGTCACTCTGTATATCTTGTAAATGCAAAGGCTCAGAATAGTGTTGTAGGCTTGGACACGTCATATTAAACTTTATTTAACTACTGTTTGTTCGTACAAAATAAAACACAATAATGTTTTATATATTAATATTTGTGATTTCGTTGTCAGCAAGTATTTATGTTATAGCAAATTTATTATAAGGACGATATCATAAAAATTGTTGTTACTATAGAAGAAGATTGAATTATTTCATGAAAAGAGTCACAACCCAAAAAAAATTTGAACATTTTATCATAAAAAGAGTCATATTTCGACTATTATAATAAATCGTCCTTTTCCAAATTGTTTTTGTTAAAATACAAGTAGTTTATGTATAAATATATATATATATATATATATATATATATATATATATACATGTTTTTGTAAATGAAATATGTTTTATGAAATTTTTATTAGTCTGATTTGAACAGTTGAACAATAAATATCTAAACTCCCTTTTATAATAAAAAAAACCTCAAGCCAATAGGTTATGGGCGAAAATAAGGAATTGGCAAATGGTATTCCACAACTTACCGGTTGTGGGTACGATAATTGGCAGTTAAGAGTCCAGATTCAATTGGATTCACTATGTTATCGTTTTCTCTTTATGTTGTATATGTCGCATGCTTTGGGCTTTATCGTCATCGCTTGCGTGATATTGATTTCCTTTTTTTTCCGAAATAGCTACAGCGAGGTGGATTGCGTTTGCGATGTGATATGCCCACGGTGTTTTGTATTGGTACGCTTTTCGCCTGACACATAAATGAACGTAAGAAAAAAAAATTATTTCAATTGCGTTACAATATCACGGCTTATCTACGTTGCACCCGCCTATTGGAAAACAATGGTATCCTAGTTGGTATGAAACACCCCAATGCCCTCCATTTGGATTACTCAAAGTATAATCTCCTTTTGGCAACTCTGTCGGAATTTGTAGAGCGCCCCTAAAACGAACATGGCTTACACAACTGTTACCTTACCTCACTTTTATTCTCTCCCTATCGAAATATAATTCACTTACGATGATAAATTATTATCCATTTACTTTTATTTCAATCGAATTATATTGTACGAATTATATTGTATTTCATATACATATATATGTAGTAGTGATGTAACGAATGTCAAATTTTTGATATTCGCGAATACAAATACGAATATTTCAAACGATATTCGCGAATACGAATATTTGAAATGATATTCGCGAATACTAATACGAATATGAAAATTTTATGAAAAAGCACTTCACACTCTTGTTGGCGTACTTTAAAGTTAATAAAAAGTACCCAAAACTTGAACGATCGTCATTGAATAATATTTGAAAATGATACAAAGTACAAATTTCTATAAAAAAAATTAATGTATTTGTACAAACTAAAACTTTTAGTAATCTACTTAAATTTCGTTAAGGATTTATGCGTTTATTTGTTTAATTTCCTTGGAAAATATTCGTATTCGCCTGAATTTAGCGAGTACGAATACATTCGTATTCGCCTGAAAATGACCGAATATTCGACAATTAGAATACGAATACGAATATTCGTGCATCACTAATATTTATGTAGGTATATCATACTAAAAATTTTTATTAGGTGGCAATTGAAATTCAAAATTTAAGGGTAATACTCGCCGTACTACTAATTTGGCCTACGCCCTTAACAATGACCGACAAATGTGCGCTCGCCTGAAGGATTATGCGACGAAAAAAATCACTTGTCAACCTGCGAAACCTATTGTTTGAGCTCAAGAACGGTTCGAGGGGTCAGACAAAACTTTAACAATCAAAATATGCAAATACATGCAAATCGGTAAGTTTATAATGCGGTGCGGTAATTAGGGGACGTGAACCAAATCGGCTTGTCGGTCCATACAATAATACACAGGTTTATTATCTATGATTATTATTGTAGTATGAGGACCTTATTAAATCTACGATACATACATTCATAGTGAACAGTGGATTTAGTGGAGTTTTTATTTCATACTAAACAAAAAAAATGGTACGAAAAAATATTCGGAATACATATTGTTTTTGATAAATTAAGCTTTATTTGCATTGCTAATATTTTTTTACATAGTCATAAATAACAAAAACAAAAAAAAACCGTAATAAAAAAACAAACAAACAAACAAAAGTGTCCTTGAGGAATACTCTATATGAGTACCTCAAAAACAAATAACTGTGAAGTGAGTTCTAATGGCAGAAATGCCTATTTTACTGTGAGTTCTGAAGCTCTTAATGAAAATAATGAAAATAAAAAATCTGATGATAGACTTACTGGGAGCTCTGAAGCTCTTAATGAAAACAAAATAAGTAAGAAATCTGATAATAGACTTTCTTTTAACGGCGAGGCCACTTTTTCGTCAGCGATCAACTTCGCTTTGTCCAATGCCAACTACTGATTCTTTAACATTACCGTTGCCTAGTACTTCTACATTTAACTCAGCGATATCATCCGCTTCGGGCTCGTGGTCATCACTTAACCAAGTTTTCACTGAAGTTAAGAGCAGCCCAAAATCCAAGATCCAAGTCAGAATGGACTGATATATAACTGTTGTAAAGCGCGGGCGAAGCCCAAAGTCTTCGAAAATTTCATCTGTTCCAAAAATGTCTAGGGATAACAGCGCATCCTCTATTAACCGTCAAAATCGTTTTCAAATATTACAAGATGATAACAACGAACCCGATGTATCTACGAACAAAACATCCAAGCCGCCACCTATCTATGTGAGAGAAAAAAAATTCAAACGCTATTATAAAAAATTTAATTTCAGTCATTGGTGAGAATAAATTTCACAGCGTTCCAATAAAACGTGGTAACATTGATGAAACCAAAATTCAAATTTATGAAGAAAAAGATTTTCGCAAACTGATTACTGAATTTGAAAAAAGTAAGAAAAGTTTCTACACATATCAGCTTAAAAGTGCTAAGGGCCTGCAGATCGTATTGAAGGGCATCGATTCCTATGTTGCTCCCGAAGAAATAAAAGATGCACTCGTCCTCCAGGGATTTAAGGTAAAAAATGTATCTAACATAATAAATAGGGAGAAGATTCCTCAACCTCTATTTCGCGTCGAACTTGAGCCAAATGATATAAAATTGAAAAAAAGCGAGACTCATCCAATTTACAATTTAAAATATCTCTTATACCGAAAAATAACAGTTGAAGAACCCCATAAGCGTTCTGGACCCGTACAGTGCCATTATTGTCAAGAATATGGTCACACAAAAACTTACTGCAAGTTACCTTCAGTTTGTGTTATCTGCGGTGAATTGCACGGTACTGCTGGTTGTACTAAGCCTAAAGATCTAGCAGAAAAAAAATTTAGTAAGGTAGTCATACCGCTAACTACAGAGGATGTCCCGTATATTCTTTCGTTAAATAGACTATGGGGCAAAAACCTAAATTAGCTCCAGCACAAACAGCAAACGCTTACTCCGCCACTTTTGCTCAAATGAGCCAACCTGTCACTTCGCGTGTATCGTATGCCGATGCTGCTAAGATTAGTTCTATTCCCACACAAAATATTCCGCCTCAAAATAATTCAACGAATGCCAACTCAAGCTTTAATTTTAGTCGCCTTGAAGCTACTATTGAAAATTTAGTGCTGGCTATAAATAATTTTACAACAAATATGACTAGCATGATGCAAGAAATGCTACGAATGCAGTCTACACTGCTTCAAGCATTAGTTAACAAGCCATGAACACGTTAAAGATACGTTTCTGGAACGCAAACGGCATTCGCCAACATATAACTGAACTTGAGCACTTCCTCACGGAAAAAAATATTGATATAATGTTGGTTTCTCAAGCCGAAGGTCCATACCATCCGTTCAATGCGTAGTTGCGTTTTATGCATGTGTCAAAAAAGTAGAATCAAAGTAATTTTATGTGGCAAGTTACAGAACAAAACGCAAAGAACGTATAGACGCATAGGACGGATAAAGTAGATCTACTTTCTACTTTTGTATCCGTCTCATGCACCATGAAAAAACGTCAGCTGTTTTTGAAAGCGAAAGATGGCAAATTATATTATATTATCAATGATATCGATAAAAACGTTAGTGTGGTGGATTTAAATTTTAAGTTTTTTTGTTATAAACAAGTTTATAATAAATGAAAAATATTTTGTAATAAAGATTATAACTATTTTCAAGAATAAAATATATTAAAATCAGTTTTTAACATAAATATTTCAAAAACAAAATTTGCATTCTAGTTATCGATTGCTTTTGTGTACTGAGTGTCATCTCTGTTGTGTTTATTATTATTTAAGCAAGTGCAATGGAGGAGAAGCTAATTGAAGCTGTGAAAAATCACGAAATTTTGTATAATAAAAGCCTACTCCTCTACAAAATATTATATAGATAAACTCAATGAATTGAGTGAATTCATTTAAAATCACAATTTCACTTTCCATTTTTGCAAAAACTGTTTTTATTTTTAAAAATATTCACACTACAGCTGATCACAACAAAAATATTTGGCGCATAAAACGTATTGCATGTAACTTGAACTTATAATCGAAGAGAACGTACAGAAACGCATACAACGCATATGCATAGAACGGATGGTATGGACCTCCAGCTTCAGACTCATTTGACTTCAAGAAGCCTATACAAAACTAATGGCTAAATTTTTTAGTATTCAAAGGACCCAAGAGCTTGCGGGGGATCAGCAATTTTAATAAAGTCAAGACTCAAGCATTTTATTCTTGACAACATTTGTGAAGAACATCTACAAGCAACGAATATTTGTGTCGAAAGTTTTGGGCAAATTTTGTCATTTCATCAATTTACTCCCCTCCTAGATTCGCAATTACTGAGGATCAATACGAGGATTTCCACAAATCTCTTGGCCCTTGTTTCGTAGCAGCTGGAGACTATAATGCAAAACATACTTTCTGGGGTTCGCGTCTTATCACACCTAGAGGACGAGCGTTGTACAACACAATTTCAAAAATGGGCTTGGACGTCCTTTCGAGTGGGGAGCCCACTTACTGGCCTACTGACATACATAAAATTCCGGATGTTATAGATTTTGGCGTCATGAAAAATATTTCTAGGGAATTAATTCATGTTGAAGATCTATCGTCCGATCACTCTCCCACGATCGTTACAATCTGTAGCCCACTGAGAAGTGCTCTACCTCACCCATATGTGAAAATGGTCAGTCGTGTTAATTGGCTGCGATTCAAAAAATATCTTAGTAGTCATTGCTCTGAAAACATTAGCTAAGAACTCATGATGATATTGAATCTAATATTGCTAATCTTAACGAAAATATTAAGCAGGCAGCTGAACATGCCACTTCCTCCCATCCGCAAACTGGGTTTAACAGAATATATTCTACAGATATTGAACATCTCGTATGTGAAAAAAGAAGAGCTAAAAGAGAATGGCAACAGTACAGATCACCCCAAAATAAAATTAGATTAAAAGAGTGCACTAAAAGACTCCAAGAACTGCTTGCATATGAAAAAACTGCATCTCTTAAAAACTATCTGGAAATCTCGATGTCACACCAGCATCTAATTACTCTTTGTGGCGCGCTGCGAAAAGAATTAAAACACCCGTTGAGTTTAAACCAGCTCTACGCACTTCTACCGGAGTTTGGGCCAGGAGTGATATTGAAAAAGTTAACTTGTTTGCAAAGCATTTAAAATCCGTATTTACCCCAAACACATATACTGGTGTTGTTGATTTCCCAAGTGTAGTTGCGCTACCCCCTCGACCCATAAAATTTAAAATGTGTGATGTACAAAATCTAATTGCTGAACTCAACCCGAAGAAAGCACCGGGTATTGATGGAATTAGTAACCAGATGCTAATAAAATTGCCTCGTATTGCAATTAGAATAATGTTATTCATTTTTAATGCCATTTTACGACTAGAGTATTATCCCTACAGCTGGAAGCTTGCCAAAGTTAAAATGATTCCAAAGCCGGGCAAAAATCTTATCAAGGCAGAATCATACAGGCCAATAAGTATGCTATCAACAATGTCAAAACTTTTCGAAAAACTGCTCATGTCAAAATTGTCCCCAATTCTAATTTGTAGTGGGTGCATCCCAGACCATCAGTTTGGTTTTAGAAGTCAGCATAGCACCATTGAACAGACGCATAAATTGGTTCAATGTATAAGAAGAACATTTGAAGAAAAGAAGTACTGTTTTGCACTGTTTATTGACGTTTCGCAGGCATTTGATAAAGTGTGGCATGAAGGCCTAATTTTAAAATTAAAATCATATCTACCAATAAATTTGGTGAATTTATTAGAAAGTTACATTAGTACCCGGAAGTTCACGGTTGTGGAAGGAGAATTCATGAGTGTGCCCGAATCTATATCATCCGGTGTGCCACAGGGGAGCATACTGGGGCCAGTTTTGTATTTGATTTATGATATGCCTTTGAGCAGTAATATCCATACATCTACGTTTGCCGATGATACAGCCTGCCTAAGTATGCACGAAAATCCTCATGAGGCTTCCCGATTTCTACAAGAACATATTAAACAACTGGAACTATGGTTAAAATTATGGAGAATTAAGGTAAACGAGGAAAAGTGTGTTCAGGTAACATTTACCCTGCGAAGAGATACTTGTTCCCCAATTCGAATCAACAATCAAGTTGTTCCTCAGCATTCACATGTAAAATACCTTGGTATACACCTTGATCGACGACTTACATGGAAACATCATATTGACTCAAAGCTAACTCAGATATGTTGGCTGATTGGTAGAAATTCAACACTCAGCCTAGACTGCAAACTTTTATTATACAAGTCGCTTTTGAAGCCAATATGGTGCTACGGAATTCAGTTATGGGGCACTGCTTCAGCTTCTAATGTCGATAGTATCCAACGAAGGCTCTATGGTACATCAAAAACTCAAATATACATCGTGATTTGAATATGCCACTAGTGATTGAAGAAATAGCCAAATACTCAGGCAACTATTTAACAAAACTCGAGTCACACCCTAATCCGCTTGCTCGCAACATCTTGAATTTTACTGGTCACATCCGCTTGAAAAAGAAGGACACAAGGGCTCTTATACTCAACAGTCCAGATAGGATTGCTTGAAATATTATTTTTTTTCTCTTTTTTTTGGATTATCACTAGTTATGTATTATTTATAACTATCACTAAGTTTATGTCCGACAGTGGTCGGGCCTAATACTTATAATTTAGATTTAAGATTTGAATACTTATTGTTAGTTCATAATTGAAGATACAATAACTAAATAAATTTGAAATTTATTTGCTGGTGGTTCAGCTTGGTCTAATAATAAATTTCTTAAATGATAAATAAATGAATGTATTAAAAAAAAATCGCTAAAACGAGAAAAAAGAGCTAAGACTTAAAAAAGCATTAAATTAAAAAAAATCGCCAAAACGGAAAAATCGCTAAAACGAGAAAAATCACCAAAACTAAAAAACAGCAACAAATTAAAAAAATTAGCAAACCCGAAGGAAATCACAAAAACAAAAAAAAGCACCAAATTGGAAAAAAAATCTAAAAATTGAAAAAATCGCTAAAATAAAAAAAACAACCAAAATTATATAAAAATAAGCGCCAACCTTAAAATTTTTTTTATTTGGTGTTTTTTAGTTTTGGTGCTTTTTTCTCGTTTTAGCGATTTTTTTAAGTTTTTGCCGTTTTATTTTGGCGATATTTTTTCATTTTGGGAATTTTTTTCATTTAAGCGATTTTTTTTAATTCTTGCAATATATTTTATTGCAAAAATTTTTTTTAATAAAGTGAAAGTTAAAAATATTGCCAAGTTAGCAAATTTTTGTGAAGATCTGACTACTTTTTGAAAAGTTTTCTTTATAAATCTTATTAAACTTTAAATTTCTAGTCTGTTATAGTTCTATTCATAATGACTGCGTCAGTTTAAGAGGACAGACCTACATACAATATTGGGTTAGAGTGTAATATGTGCACCATTGTGTCATTGGACCGACTGATGGACTAGCGTGCGCCTAGATTATTTTTAAATGAATGTTTAGCAATCATATGCTATTTTCTGAAAACCGCTTTCGAATTGGTTTATACTAAAAATTCAAACAGTGTTAATAAAAAATATACCAGGCACAAAATAATCATAAATGAAAGCAATGCACGAAATCGACAGATGTTGCACATTGAAAAGAATTGCCTTGCAATAATGAACTTGCGGCATTGCCAAAAATAACTCTGCTGTATTTATGAACACTATGCATTTCAGTGTTGCATTGCAAGCTGCATTTATGAAGTCAGCCACATATCTAAATATGTATGTATGAACTTCTGTAGGTAATAGTGGTGCCTCTACAAAAGAACGCTTCTAATTTTTATACTCTTTACCAAAAAATGGTAAAAGGGTATATATAGGTTTGTCATTCCATTTGTAATTTCTAGAATATTAATAAGCGACACATAAAGTATATATATTCTGGATCCTTATGCATAGGGAAGACGAACAAGCGATGTCCGTCTGTCCGTCTGTCTGTACGTGAAATCGGTTTTCCCAAGCTCCCAGAAGAGCTAGAGACTTCGTTCTTGGACTGGTGTGTCAGAAATTTTCCGAAAAATTTTGCTATTGAAATTCAGCAAAATCGAGCAGACGGTTTCAGAGCTGGAAACCTCATAATTAATATTCCCATAGAAAATAACTACCGAAAACAAGTTTTCATTACTTTTTTATTAAATTAACTTATTTTATACTTCGGTATGAATAAAATTGGTATTTATAATTAAAAAAAAAATTAAAAAATTTAACAAAATAAAAAAACGTTTCCAGGGTTGGAAAACTTTAACTTTTTTCCTAATAATTAAACATATTTCATGTTTTAGGAAGAAGGCTATTTTCTCAGGAACGGTAAAAGCTACGGGTCTGAAATTTGGACAGTGTATGTAGAACTTTGGTCGCTACAACAAAAAAGTATATAAAAGCTAAAAATTAAAGGGTGTTCCAAAATGAGTAACGAAAACTTTTAAAATCCCATGTAATATACATACAATTGTATGTATGTGTGTACATATGTATATTGACACTTGAAATTTGTAAGATTAGTGTACAACAATTAACACTAATTTGTCAGTTAATCAGTTAATGCAATTTTAACTATGTAGTTTTGACAAAATGCTATATCTTGGAAACCGTAAGAGTTAAACTCTTGAAATTTTCAAAAACGGTCTAACTAAAAAATCCGAAAATTATAAAATCGCCAAAAATTTAAAAAATCGCCAAAACGAAACAAATCGCCCAGATGAAAAAAAACGCTAAAATTAAAAAAAACGACAAAAACCGAAAAAAATCGTCAAAACTAGAAAAACGTGTCAAAACTAAAAATAAATTTCCACAATGACAAAAAAACGCTAAAATGCTATTGAAAATCATCAAAATCGGGCAGACGGTTTCAGAGCTGGAAAACACAAACTCTATTTTCCCATAGAAAATAACTACCGAAAACAAGTTTTTATTACTTTTTTATTAAATTAACTTATTTTATACTTCGGTATGAATAAAATTGGTATTTATAATTTAAAAAAAAATTTAATAATTTAAAAAATTAAAAAACGTTTCCAGGGTTGGAAAACTTTAACTTTTTTCATAATAATTAAACATATTTCATGTTTTAGGAAGAAGGCTATTTTCTCAGGAACGGTAGGAGCTACGGGTCTGAAATTTGGACAGAGTATGTAGAACTTTGATCGCTACAACAACAAATACATGAGAATTAAAACTTAAAGGGTGTTCCAAAACGAGCAACGAAAAATGTTAAAATCCCATGTAATATACATACAATTGTATGTACAAATGTACATATGTATATTGACACTTGAAATTTGTAAAATTAGTGTATTTTTATATAGACTAAAACAAATAACACTAAAATTAAAAACTTTTAAATTAAAGGGTTGTCCATCAGTTAATGCAATTTTGACTATGTAGTTTTGACAAAATGCTATATCTTGGAAACCGTAAGAGTTAAACTCTTGAAATTTTCAAAAACGGTCAAACTAAAAAATCCGAAAATTATAAAATCGCCAAAAATTTTAAAAAATCGCCAAAACGAAAAAAATCGCCAAAATGAAAAGAAACTCCAATAGCCGAAAAAAAATCGCCAAAACGAGAAAAACGTGTCAAAACTAAAAATAAATTTCCACAATGACAAAAAATCGCTAAAAACCGCAAAAATCGCCAAAACAAACAAAAATGCTTATATGAACAAAAATCGCCAAAAATTAAAAAAAAAAATCGCCTAAATGAAAAAAAATCGCCAATATAAAAAAAATGTCAAAACGAAAATAAATCGCCGAAATTAAAAAAAAACGCAAAAAACCGACAAAAATCGCCAAAACAAAAAAAAATGCCTATATAAAAAAAATCCGCAAAAATTAAAAAAATCGCTTATATGAAAAAAAAATCGGCAAAATCAAAAAAATCGCCAAAACGAAAAAAAATCGCCAAAATTAAAAAAAAACCGAAAAAATCGCCAAAACGAGAAAAAAGTGTCAAAACAAAAAAAATTCCCACAATGACAAAAATCCGCAAAAATCGCAAAAAAATGCTTATATGAACAAAAATCGCCAAAAATTAAAAAAAATCGCCAAAATCGCCAAAACGAAAATAAATCGCCAAATTTAAAAAAACGCCAAAAAACCAAAAAAATCGCCAAAACAAAAAAAAAATTGCCTTAATGAAAACAATCGCTAAAAATTAAAAAATTCGCTTAAATGAAAAAAAAATCGTTAAAATCAAAAAAATCCACCGAAACGAAAAAAAATTGCCATAATTAAAATAATCGCTTAAATGAAAAAAAATCGTCAAAATCAAAAATATCCACCCATCGAAAAAAAATCGCCAAAATCAAAAAATCGCCAAAACGAAAATAAATCGCCAAAATTAAAAAACTCCCAAAAACCGAAAAAAATCGCCAAAACAAAAAAAAAATTGCCTATATGAAAAAATCGCCAAAAATTAAAAAAATCGCTTAAATGAAAAAAAAAATCGTCAAAATCAAAAAAATCTGCCAAAACGAATAAAAATCGCCAAAATTAAAAAAACGCCAAAAACCGATAAAAATCGCCAAAACGAGACAAAAGTGTCAAAACTAAAAAAATTGCCAAAAAGAAATAAAAACGCCAAAAAACCGAAAAAATCGCTAATATGAAACAAAATCTCCAAAAAATAAAAAAATCACCTAAATGAAAAAAATTTTCAAAATCAAAAAAATTGCCAGAGGGAAAAAAGTCACCAAAATTAAAAAACGCCAAAAACCGAAAAAAATGTCCAAGGCCAAAAAAATTGCCTATATGAAAAAAAATCGCCAAAACTAAAAAAATCAGCAAAACAAAATAAATCGCCAAAATTTAAAAACCATCAAATTAAACATAATGCCAAAAACCTAAAAATTGCACTAGAGAAAAAGGTATGAATTTTTTCACAAAATTAATATCTATGTACCTGCATATCTCTGTGCTTATGTATGTATCTCTATACTACATAAACGCACTTTGGTAAAGGGTATATAAGATTCGGCACAGCCGAATATAGCACTCTTACTTGTTTTCATATACAAAGTAATTTGGTGACTAGAGAGAAGATGAGCTCCTTAATCCGTGACTATTCATTGAGACATTCAGTTCTGTTACCAAACAGTAAGTGCCTACAAAAGATGACTCTCTCCCAATTTAAAAATTTTTAAAGTAGTTCGAGAAAAATAATTTGAAGACTCAAACTTATTTTGTAGAGATAACCTTATGATTCGATATCTGAAGAACTTGGTGGATGTGGCAACAAGCCAACTTAAGTCTTAAATCTTAGTATTTTTCCACCACTCCACAACAAATGAAAGCTTGCCTTTCAAGTAAACATTTTCAGTGTCATCCCAACTTCGCAAATTCGATGATTCATATACTATTGTTTATACTTACTGTTTTCTTTCAGATATTCTGTTTTAGTAAGAAAAAAAATTTAATTTATCTAAAGCTCTTTCGGTTTTTAATAAATGTAGCATTTTTTGTTTGTTTGTTTATATGTTAATATTTCAAAACTCGTGATAACATTTTGTTATCATTTGCTTGCTAACTACTCTGTCGTATTAAATATGTATGTATGTAAGTATGTGTGTATATTATTTATTACAATTAAATACACTGACGTATTAAAAAATTAAAAAAAAATATACTTATAGTCATCTGAAATGCAAAACGGCACATTTTCCAATTAATTATAACTCTGACATCTCACCGAGAACTATTGTTTGAACCGATGTTCCACTGATGATTCTATACGGATAAAAACCAATTTCAGTTCAATCCCTGCAGTGAGACTGGGGCCAAATGTCTCTATGTCAAATTTAAAATTCTAGTAGCAGTTGTAGCACATTGTCTACAATTTCTTTTCTATTCGTCAGTATAAAAGAGAGAGAGAGAGAGGATGGATTTTTCAACAACTTGTCAATATAAGTAAATTTTTATGTACTTAAGGTATGTCTCCGTGTTCCCATAAGAACTATGTAGTCACTACCTAGTCAATTGTTTTAGTGTTACTAGTAGATTTTCAATGACAAGCACAGGCTAAATGTCTATAGAACAAAGTATTGTATGGGGGATAATTGTAGAGTAGTACTGGTGACAAAGTCAAAAGCGACTCAGTACATTTTCACCACTGACATTTCCTTCAGGGATGAAAATGTTGGGTCATCACTTCAAGTTCGTATCTCATCACTACTCCTTGTATAATCGACCATTTTTTAAGTTGAATAACAAAAAAGTTATTAGAAGTAAACTAGTTTCGTTTTTTTTTTTGGAAATATACATACTTAAATATTAAAGTCCTGCACAAGTACACTTTTAAGACAAGAGGAATTTTTCAAATGCTTTACTACAGCGAAATTTTCTAAAAGAAAAGCTAAACAACACTGTTGGAAAAATATTTGTATCAATTATCGTAGGTATAGGAGTAAATAAAATAATACTTCGTGACGGAAGAATTTGTGATGCTTGCTTCTTCATACGCATCAGTGATCTGCATGATTACGAATCAAACGGATTATTTTGCATTCTCTAAAATGAATATTGAGCTAGCACTTAACATTAAAATAATTAAAGATGCTATTGCATGATTCATATCAATGAGACTGTTGTTAATAAATGCATGCCATTGCTTGCAATTTCTATTTATTCATATCATTCACTAAAGCAATGAATCAGTATGATTGTTTTGAATACTTCTTAAATACCATTTTGACAAATATTGTTTTATGTAATATTATAAAATAAAATATATAGCTAGGCTCATTTTATTTTATTTATTATTTTAATACGAGAAAACCTCTTAACTAATACGCAATGTTTTATTAACTTAAGACTTCATCTAGTCAAAGTTCTTTTGTGAGTTATTTGATTGCTATATAAAACAACCAAACAACATTAAAGGCGGTGTCAGATACAACAAAAAAGCAAAATATGTATGGTACAATAAAAGTTTTGACAACACTCACTGTTTGTTGCACTGTTTTGTGCATAAAACACACCACAATTCGATTACTCTGATGCAGCGATGCCAACTCTACCACTTTTGTGGTAGATCTACCTCTTTTGAGTATCTCACTCAACTCTCTCGAGTTTATTTTATCTAATCCAAGCTAGAAGTTCAACTGAAATATATTTTAACAATGCATCTAAACAACGCTGTGTTGACTTCACTTTTTAAAGCCTGCTACAAGCCCAAATATTTCCTTCACTGGGCCAGTTTGTGAGAAAATTGCATACATAATCTTTACTGATATTCTGCAAGGAAAGCTACACCATATATCTGCACAAGCGTTGGGCAACCTAAAACTACAGAGGAGCATTAGAAATTGTTTAATGAAAATATTGACTCCTTTAAATATGAGAATAATAAAAGTTTAACAATTAACGGCCTTATTTATAAAAGTTATTAAGGCTTTATGAAGGGTTTTGAGAACAAAATTTCATAAAAAAATTTTCTTATTAAGCCTTTGTAAAGCCTTAATAATTTTTATAAATAAGGCTGTAATTAAATAACATAATTGAACTCTTATATTTTTTAGTTGTTTTAATATTCAAATGAAAAGTTAATTAAGGTAAATTATTTTTCTACGGTGCTTAAAATACATTAAGACATGAGTGTTGTAGATCTACCTCTTTTTAAAGTAAGATTTTCTTGGAAGCTGCCTCTTTTTCACATCGAATCTACCTCTAAGAAAGATTTTGTGTTGGCTTCACTGCTCTGATGCCACTAACTAGTATGTTAGTCAAATTTACCTAAATTTTAATAACAATTTCATATTTACATAAGAGTTTGGTCAAACAACATTTTGATGTTAAAGAACAAAACAAAAGCAATGTAAGAGTGAGTGGAGAGGAAAAGTGAATCACCGCATACAGCTCTCTGATACGCATGGTGGCGTATACAAAACGTCCTGCATGTACAAACATCCATACATACATAAGTTTTGTGTATTCTCTTTTATTTTTCTAGGGACTACTCCATAAAGGACAAGGATTAGTTCAAAAATAGTCCAAATGTATGAATAAAACATGGTCGATTTAGCATTGCGATGTCCTAGGGTTGTACCACGTGGTCCAACTTTGCAGTACATCGGACTAACCCCAAAACTACTTCATATAGAATAGATATAGACTACTCGCATACAAGAAGCACTATCATGATTGTTTAAACACGAACACTTATCGTGCAGCATTGAATGTCCCATGATTGCATTACATGGGATCATGATGTTACTAGTCTGTTTTATCTAGATTGGACAACGTAGTCCAACATTATTTGCAGGAACATACAAACGCACACATGCATTGAAATTTGTTGTGCGCTTGCTGTAAAAAATCAACCTCAAACACATAAAAGTTTACCATCTACATCTTACACAAAAATAAACACACACGTACAATATGCAAAATAACAAGCATACACGAATCAACACTACTCCTTGTGTTTTTTTGTTTTGAACAATAAAGACCTGCACAAGACGTCTTATAAGAACTTTTAAGGCATAAGGGCAATTTCAAATGTTTTACTACAGCGAAATCTTCTGAAACAAACGCTAAGAAAACGTGTTCGGCAATACATTTGTTTAACTTATTGCAGGTATAAGAGTAAAGAAGAAAATAGTTCGTGACTGAAGAATTTGTGGCGCTTGACGTCTTGTTCATAACAAACAATGAAAAGAAGTACTGTTGATACATGTGTGCTTGTTACTTTGCATTTTGTACGTTTGGGTGTGTGTGTGTGTGTAAGATTTAGGTGGTAAGCTATTATGTTTGTGTTTAAGGGAGGTTTTTTTAAAGCAAGTGCACACAACTCATGTAAGCGCATGTGTGCGTTTGTATGTGCGCAGAAAAATAAGAGAGCATACGAAAATTATGTAGGTATGTATGTATGTACATGCATGATGTTAGTATTCGCGTCAATGAGAGAGAAAAGCACAAGCACCACAAATTCTTCAGTCACGAACTATTTTCTTCTTTACTCTTATACCTGCAATAAGTTAAACAAATGTATTGCCGACAACGTTGTTTAGCAATTGTTTCAGAAGATTTGCCCTCATGTCTTAAAAGTTGCTATAAGACGTCTTGTCCAGGTCTTTAATACACGAACACCAATGCATCCATCGTGCCTGGCTTAAAATACGACAGCATTTATTATTGGTTTAGTATAATACATGCCACGAGAATACATTTCAAAAAAACAAGACGTACTAACATTTCAATACTGTTTACGCAGGCCGCCATTACATATCGTTCATTTAGTCATGATTCACACACATCAGGTTTAGCTGATCAGTTTTAGTCCAATTTTCTTTTGAACCTGCATTTGCGTTCATACACACCGTCAAGTCAAGTCATCAAGTCTCATCAATTTGCGTTGTAGTAGAGTATTACGAATGACAAAACAAAACGAAAAAGCAAACTTGACTGGTACGGTCAAGTCTGTACCCCTTTTTATTCTCTTCACCGCTCTTTCCTAAAAGCTCAAGACTTGACGAGTCAAACCTGACTTGTGTGAATCAGGACTTACTCAAACAACGTGATAATTCAAAAAATGTAGTTTGACAGAAAACGAATTTAAAGTTTTATAAATAACGATATGAAGATTAATTCTCAAACAACTATATAACTAACTCATTTAGATTTTTGAGTTATGAAGTTGTTTGAGTAAATAAGCGATATTTTATTTTGAATGAATGTTTCGTTGGCATCATATAAATGCCATAAATGTGATGTTATTGTATTATTTTGCATTTTATGTGACGATATGCTTGTTTTTTTAAATATGTACACGTTATCAAATTAATCTAAGCAACATATTTGAAGTACATACGAATATTTGTGAAAACGTTGGTATAATTAATGTAAATATTTATTGAAGAAATACTTATTTATAAGAAGTCAACTGATAAATTGAAATTATCAGATAAAAAGTGATACTGAAAGAAAAGAGTAAAAAATTTTCCATCTTTGTGTGAGTGGAAATTTCAGAACACTTTTATTAATTTATTATAAATTATTATTATTATTATTAATAAAGGCGCGGTCTTTTTATTTATTTTGACATATATACATTAGACTGGTTGCATCTTGTATGGGATTTTTTATTTTTTTTATATTTAATATGTTTGCGCTGCCGAAAATATGAGGTTTGGTGTAACAAATCATGTCCTAATTTTTCAGCTCAATCCGACGGTGCCAAGTCGTGCCTAGTGGGGATCTAAGTTCCCCATATTATTCATATTATTAAAAAACATCTATTGAGTCAGATATTTATAGTTATATTGAATATTGTGCTTCAAATATAAATTTGATTTATTAATGGTTTTTGGTATTGAATCTAGTATTGCCAACCTTAATATTATAATAATTTATTCGACCTTTTGGTTTAATATATACAAGTTTTATTTAATCTTTAGGTCCTTTTGTAAATAACTGATAACAATATTTATTACTTTATCGATATTGAATTTGTATGTGTAGCTTCACAACGTTGCAGCGAAAGAAATATCGATAAAATAATAAATATTGTTATCAATTATTTACAAAAGGACCTAATACCATGTTCAGACTGACCCTTAATTGCGCAATTAGGACATTTTATGCAATTAAGGCCTTTATTGAGCTCAATTTGCCATACAATAAGTCAATTAATAAATTGAGCAATTAGTAGTTAATTGTATCACTAACGTACCTTTTCAAAATGTATGGTTAAAAACTAACTGGGACTTTAACGGCAAGTTTTGTATGGAGAACTGTCAGTTAAAGTTCACGTTAACTCTTAACCATACATTATGAAAAGGGACGTAATTGCGTAAAACTCGAAATGCAACCCTGGTTTTTGTTGAGAACTGTGTTCAGTGAGCAGAACAATTTCCTAAAATGGCGAACCAAGTGTCAAAAAAGGTAAATAAACAATGCAAAAGGAAATGGCTGCTGCTTTTTAACACTTAATAGAATTATAAAGTTTTTCGTTTTCTTTTTTTTAAACACTACTTGTTTTGAAGAGTTCGACATTTCTGTTATATATTAGTGAAGTTTTTTTAAGGCCAAATTTGCATAAATTTTTTAAATTTATAAACACAAATATTCACAAAACAAATAAAAACAATGTTTTTTCAGCTTTCAGTCAAATGATAATTGAGTCAGCTAATTGAGTATGTGTGAACACTAAATTTAATTGCTCACTTAAAATTTAATTGATTCAATTAAAAATGCATATCTGAACACATTATAAAGCTTAAATAAAACTTGTATATATTGCCAACCTTAATGAAAATATTAAACAGGCTACTGACAATGTTATTACCTCTCATTCGCAGATTGGTTTTAATAGAATTTATTCTATGGATATTGTACGTCTCGTATGTGAAAGAAGAAGAGCTAGAAAAACTGGATCTCTAAAAAATGATCTGGAAGTTCTGGATGTCACACCAGCATCTAATTACCCGTTGAGTTTAAACCACCT
Source organism: Tachina fera (assembly GCA_905220375.1). NCBI lineage: Eukaryota > Metazoa > Arthropoda > Insecta > Diptera > Tachinidae > Tachina > Tachina fera. The sequence goes on along the minus strand of LR999963.1, from coordinate 86,123,943 downwards.
CTGCGCACATTTAAAATCCGTATTTACCCCAAACACATGTACTGGTGTTTTTAATTTTCCGATTATAGTTGCTCTTCTCCCTCGACCCCAGTGTTGCCAAAACGGCGGTTTTCCCGCTATATATGACTGTATTTTGTTGTTATTAGCGGCAAGTCTATTTAAAAAACCACCAGCGGGAATTTTAGCGGAAGAATTTCTTAGTTGACGGATTTTCAGCGTTATTCTGAAACTTATAAAGAAAGGTATTGAATCAAAATAAAGTATATTTAACGCAGCTATGCGGCACGTACCTTGGTATTTATGTTGAGTTTTTTTTCGAAATAAACACGTACAGCGAAAAGAAACTAACGTTACTTTTTTGCAAATAAAAAATTGGCACATTGTGGTTGTGTAGTATAATATGAAAATTTAAGAGGTTAAAAATAATAACATATTTGTATACATACGAGTATAAAAGTGAACAAATCTCATAATTAGTGAATAAAATTTAATTCGAGATTAAAATTATATTACAAACCAATTTAATCATTCTTTTCGTATTAAAAAAAATAGTAAATAAATCTTTAAACAAACAAAAGATGCTGATGAACTTGTCTCATATTGTAATTAGGATCCTGTTATTCATTTTAAGTGCCATTTTATGACTGGAGTATTATCCACACAGCTGAAAACTTGCCAAGATAAAAAAGATTTCAAGGCCAAGCAAAGACTTTATTACCAAGGCTGGGTCATATAAGCCAATAAGTTTACTCTTAACAATGTCAAAGCTCTTCGAAAAGTTACTCATGATAAAATTGTCCCCAATTCTAACTGATAATGGGTGCATTACGGACCATAAATTTCATTTTAGAAGCCAGCATAGCAGAATTGAACAAACTCTTAGATTGGTCCAATTTATAAGAAGAACTTTTGAAGAAAAGAAGTATTGCTCTTCACTGTTTATTGACGTTTCTCAGGCATTTGATAAAATGTGGCAGGAAGGCTTAATTTTAAAATTGAAGACTTACCTACCAACAAACATTCTAAATCTTTTGGAAAGATACATTATTGCCTGGAAGTTCATTGTTGTGGAAGGAGACTTTATGAGTATTCCTGTAACTATCTCATCCGGGCCAGTTTTGTATTTGATATATGCTTGTGATATGCCTGTGGGCAGTATTACATTTGCCGATGATACAGCCTATCTTAGTATGAACGAAAACCCTCACGAGGTATCCCGATATCTTCAGGAACATATTACCCAGGTGGGACTTTGGTTAAACTTATGGAAAATAAAGGTAAACGAGCAGAAGTGTCCTCAGGTATTCATTTACCCTACGAAAAGATAATTGTTCCCTCATTAGAATCAATAATCAAATTGTTCCTCAACATTTACATGTAAAATATCTTGGTATACACCTTGATCGTAGACTGATATGGAAACAACATATTGAATCAAACCTAAGACAAATGAATCTAAAGTTAACTCAAGTACATTGGTAGAAATTTAACTCTCAGTCTAAATTGCAAACTTTTGATATATAAGTCGTTTTTGAAACCTATATGCTATATATATGCTACGGAATTCAACTATGGGGCACTGCTTCAGCTTCCACTGTCGAGAGAATGCAACGAAAGCAAAACAAAATTTTACGGTTAATATCCCGGCTCCATGGTACATCAAAAATTCTAATATACATCGTGATTTAAATATGCCACTAGTGATTGATGAAATTGCAAAGTACGCAAGCAAATATTTAACAAAACTCGAGTCACATCCTAATCCGCTTGCTTGTAATATTTTGAACTTTACTGGACACATCCGCCTAAAAAAGAGGGACACAAGGGCTCTTGTTCTCATCACTCCAGATAGGACTGCTTGAAAATATTTTTTTCTTCCTTTTTGATTATCAATACTTATGTATTATTTATAAATATCACTAAGTTTATGTCCGACACTGGTCGGTTATTGTTAGTTCATATTTGAAGATACAATAAATAAATACATGTACATATTAAAAAAAAATCTCATGACATAGGCAGCTGAAATTTGGCATACTTAAAGTACTTTCTCTGCGGAAGATTTTAACGAAGCCAGATTTTTGATTTTTGGTCTATGGGACCGGCCTTTCAACTATTATAACTGTAAGGATCTGATTGAATAGATGCCTTTTTATAATATGGGGAACTTTCAGTCCCACTAGGCACCATCGGATTGAACTGAAAAATTAGGACATGATTTCTTACACCAAACCTCATATTTGAAGCAGCGCAAATAATTAAATTAAATTAAAAGTTATTGCGACCAGTCTAATGTACATACATACAAACATATCTGTGGCAATAAGAAATAAATTCAGTCAAGTGCGACTTTGACCCGCGCACGACGGGTTCCGTACGGACACGAGATATGTAATTTAATACGAACTTTAGCCCATATAAACTATAGTAGTTTTGTTTTTGTTTTTGGTTTTTTTTTGGTTCTAAGCGTTTTTTATAGTTCTGGGGTTTTTGAGTTTATTGACGCTCTCTGAGTTTTGACGCTTTTTTTCTCGTTTTGGCGATTTTTTTTGGCTTTTGAAGTTTTTTAATTTAAGCGATTTTTTTATTTTGTCTATTTTTTCCGATTTTTTTTTAATTTTGGCGTTATTTTTTCATATAGGTAATTTTTTTTTTGGTTTTTGCGATTTTTTCGGTTTTTGGCGTTTTTCTTCATTTTGCCAATTTTTTTAGTATTGGCACTTTTTTCGCCTTTTGGAAATTTTTTTCGGTTTTTGGGGCTTTTTTTTATTTTGCCGACTTTTTTTCCATAGACACAATTATTTTGGTTTTGGCGCATTTTTCCGTTTTTGGCGTTTTTTCATTTTGGCGATTTTTTTCATTTGGGTGATTTTTTCGAGTTTGGCGATTTATTTTGGTGCTAGAAATTTTTTTAAAACTTTTTTTAATTTTTTTCGTTTTGGCGGTTTTTTTTAATTTTTGGCGATTTTTTCTGGTTTTGGCGATTTTTTTCGGTTTGGCCATTTTACAATTTTCGTTTTTGAAAATTTCGAGAGTTTACCTCTTACGATTTCCAAGATATAGCAAGTTTTGAAAATTACATAGTCAAAATTGCATTAACTGATGGACCACCCTTTAATTTAAATTTTTTAATATTTTAATGTTTATTGTTGTAGTCTATATAAAAATACACTAATTTTACAAATTTCAAGTGTCAATATACATATGTACATACAATTGTATGTATGTATATTACATGGGATTTTAACATTTTTCGTTGCTTGTTTTGGAATAAAGGGTATTCCATTTATTTATTTTTAATCTCATGTGTTTGTTGCTGTAGCGGCCAAGCTCTTACGGTCCCTGGGAAAATAGCGTGTGACGGACAGACGGACAGCGTAGCGAAAACAATAGGGTTCCTTTTTTCACCATTGGTGTACGGAACCCTAAAAAGTGCTTAAGTCATATTTTACTATTTCGCAGGAGAGCACTTTTAAGCGTTCAAGTCGATTTTCAGAAATTACATATATTTGCAGTTAAATTGGGAAATTCTCTGTTAACCTTTAGTTTTTTAAGCAAACGTCGTTCTAAACACTATAAGTAATAGTTACATTTAAGTTGAAATATACCAAAGTATAACCTTAATTAAGCTATTATTCCAAATAAGATTAGAAGTCTAAAAAATCGCAGAAATTAATTGAGATTTGTTTACCAATTTAAGCTTGGAAGGTTTTAAAAGTATATTATTGTATTGCATCCAAAATATATGTAACTCATTTATAATTCAAAAAGGTTTTCTAAATATTTATTGAGATCAATTAAGAAAATTTTGGTAAAAAAGAAAATATGCCTAAGTCGAGAAAAGGCAATTTTGAGTTAATGGCACCTTTAATCTTCATATTCAAAAGTTCTCCTGAGCAAAAGTTCAATTGTTTTGAGATATTTTTCAAGAAGTTATACCGCATAACTTGTTGGTTATCTTTTTTCGATTTATATTTTCATATCGAATAATAACTTCATTAAGTTTATACTTTGGTATATTTTAAATTTAATGTATTATTTCTAGTGTTGTTTTCATAAAAAATATAAAATTTAACACCGAATTTCCCAATTTAAATACACATTAAATATGTGTGTACATTAGGGTGGCCGTTATTTTTTATGGCGGTTTGAACTCAGTCCCCGAAATTTCGGGCTTTAGTTCATTATGAACCAATACCCCAATTTTCTTATGAACTTAAGTCGCTACACAAAATGAACTAACACCCCAAAAGAAAAGCGAACTAAGTCTCCAATATAAGGAAAGACTTGAAAACGATTAAAAAAAGTAAAAAAGGAAATGAACTAACTCCCCATTTTGGTTTTTTAAGATCTTATTGAAATCAAATAAAAAAAATTGATTTCAATTCATAAAAATTACTCTTTATTAAATTAGGCGGCAATAAAGGAAGTGCAAAAATGTTGTGGTTATATAAGGATGCACATTTCGAATCCCTTATAAAATGTAATAAAGATTTATTCTTTTCCATATTTCGCTTAACAGCTTGACAGAAGTGAAACCTATTATTATATAAAAATAATTTAAAAAAAAACATTTCTTTTTAATATTTTGAAGATATGCAATGCGCGAATTATTATTTTTGAACATATTTACTCTCAAATAAATTTTTTTTAAACACTATACACAATGATTAAGTAACACATATGTATTATGAATCTTCGCAACAACAAAAATTAGTACTATGGAGAAGGAAGCAAACATGGAATTACCTTATTTGGACATAAAAATTATAAAGGATAATAATAAATTAATTACAAACTGGTACACAAAATCTACATCTTCAGGACGAATAATAAACTACTACTCGACACAACCCCCACGAATGAAAATAAACACAGCGAATAACTTAATAGAAAAAGTAATGAACTTAAGCCATGAAAAGTTCAAAAAAGAAAATATAAAAAAACTCAAAACACTACTGACCAATAATAACTTTCCTATAAGTCTAACAAATAAATTGATAAAAACAGCTCGAACAAACAATAGAAAAATAAATCAACAAAAGGATGAAGTAATTTTTTACAGTGTACCATATGTACCGAAACTCACTGAATGCAAACTTTTGGAAAAGATCATAAAGGATGACAAAACAAAAATAGCACACAAATCCAACAACACTATTAGACATCTATTCACGCGCAAAAAAACAAAAATAAACAAAATGAAAATGGACAATGTAGTTTACGAAATAAAATTTGAAAGCAATAAAAATCAACAGTGCAATAAGATATATACAGGGACAACAAAGAGAAGACTAGAAACAAGAATAGCTGAACATGCAGCAGATATTGAAAAAGGTAGAGAAAGCCCAGCTCTATCACAACATATAAAAGAGATTGGGCACAATATATGTTTTAAAAACGTCAACATATTGGATAGAGCAAATAAACATAATAAAAGATACACTCTGGAAAGTTTAAGAATACAGGAACGGATCAATAAAACGATGAACAACAAAGAAGACAAAGACAACATTAACTTACCTTTTCACAATGTATGCCTAAAAGATAACAGGAAGTTTATTTAACGGCAAGTTTTATATGAAGAACTGTCAGTTAAAGTTCAAGTTAACTCTTAACCATACATTGTGAAAAGGGACGTAAATTGCAATACAGTCTGATTAATCTGTGATAGAAAAATAAACTGTGATAATTTGTGTTTGTGCCGTGATTATATTTTATTTATACAATTTAATTATATTAATTATTTTTCAAATGTTGTGATGTCCAGTTTTAATTTTATTAAATGACAATTTTTATATTATGTCCGTGATGTCCAGTTTTATCCGCATATAAGTTTCACACCAATATGTAAAAAATCCTAAACCTTGTAAGTTTAATCTACACATACATACGCATTCATACATACAATCATATTGTAATATAATATTAATGTAAAATTTATTTGTCAGATTTGAATAAAGAAAAGCTCCTGAAGAAGTTAGAAAAAAGCAAACGAAACGTCGAGCAAATGAAGATGTAAAAACAACTACACATCAGAAAGAAAAATTGTTTTATTAAAAAATCTAAAACAAAAAATTTACCAAAGATTAGCCTAGGGAAATCCCCAAGAATACTTAAACAACACATTGGTCAAACAACAATATAAACACAAAAATTAGTACTATTAAACGAAATAACTATAATGTCATTGCATAATTCTTCTTAACTAAAAAGAATTGATTATGCTCAACATATTTTTTTGCATGGACATACTTTCCATCTGGGAGTAAATTTACTCTTGCTTTGCAAGTTTTTTGTCTAAACTCGTATTTGAAACACCTTTATATACTGATTTTTTTATACAAATCAGTTTTTCTTTGGGTTTATACAAAATTAAACTATTTCTTCCGCGGCCGGGAATTATTTCAAAATTCATTTTAATGTTTGCACGTCCACGTTTTATCACCAAATGATCATTGTTTCGAGAAAATAAAAAATCACCCAAAACACGGAATAATTAACGGGTTTTAAATTGAATTTTGGATTTTATTTTACTTTTAACAAAATGAACTAACTCCCCAAAAATAGTTTAGGGGAATTAAATAATTTTTTTTAAATTAGTTCATAGTGAACAAAGTCCTCAAAATGTAACGAACTAAACCCCCAAAAATATGAACCAAGTCCCCAAATAACGTTGTTGTTGGCCCTTATGTAAACGTTTGGGGAGCTACTTCATTTTACTCTTGGGGACTTAGTTTCCACCGCCATTTTTTATTTTTTGATTTCTTCTTTTCTCACCTCCCAGATCGATTAAGTTTTATAAAAAAATACAAAAAAATTTCATACCGATAAGTTGCGTTTTGGGGAGTGCTTCCGGCCCCCAAAGTTGACCATCAAGCCCAGTTTTCAATGTAAATCCGACTTAATTAAAATTTTAGTTCCAAAATAGCATATAATTAAGACTGCTGAATATGAAAAAAATTTAAATAAACTTATATCAGCTGACTACTGAAAAGGAAAAGTAAATCGCGAAGAATGTTAAGCAGTCTACAAAAAAATATACTGTTTATGAAAACTTGTAAATTTTAAAGTTATTTTGTGTAAAATAATTAATTTTATTAAAAACATAAATAAAGAACAAATCATATTTTCGGTATTCAAACGATAGTGTTAAGTGTGTTATAATGTCTTACGTACCTTTTCACAATGTGTGGTTAAGAGTTAACGTTAACTTTAACTGACAGTTCTTCATATAAAACTTGCCGTTAAAGTCCCTGTTATCTTTTAACCAGACATTGTGAAAAGGTACGTTAATATTTTAACCAAAGCATATTTACATATATCAAGTATATGCAGGTCTACAACAACTAAGAAAATATAAAAACAACAGGCGCTGTTTTTTGTGCAAAGCTATTGGATGAATACAACCGGACAATTGCATTACTTTTCATAAGCAATCATAAGCAATCAGTGAAAATTTAAATTTGATGCTTGTATTGCACTATCTTTTGCACTAAACAAAAAATAAAATAAAAGTAATTGATTAATATTGCATTAGGTGGTAATCGGATGCTGAAAACTGTACTAATTTTTAATTGTCACTAAGCACATCATGAAGTAATGCAATATTATTGCATTATCACATATTGTACACAGTAAAATTAGATAAAACGTGAAATTTTTTTAGTCAGATAGCACAAATAGATAATTAAAAAATAAATAAAGTTCGCATTGAGGGCATCTACAGTACGTACATACTCGTATCTGGCACAAAATCACCCAGGTTGTAAATTTCAAGATTGGTTCTATGTAAAAAAAATTCAAACTAAATATAATGATGGCTCTTAGTTTATAATGTTGCAAAGTTTGAATATTTATAAATTTTGACAGGGCAGCGCATATAATTCTATAGGTTGCCCTTGTGGCTGAGTGGTAGCGATGCTAGCCTCTCAGTCCAGAGGTTGTGGGTTCGATTCCCACCATAGACCCTGGGCGTTTTCTGCAGACAAGTTAATCGCTTTGCGGGTTGTGTTTGTTCTTAAAAAAAAATAATTCCTTAAGTTGTGTATATATATTTGTGTATATTATACTTTTTTGGTAATATAGCTTTTTAGTGAATACCTTTCAGAAAACCACAATTTCGGGAACATTTTGATAAAATGAACAAAAATAAAGCCAAGTGCATAACTTAATCATTATTCAATAACATGGGCTTATTATGTCTCGCACAGAAAAAAGTAAAAACAACATTCAATTAAAAAAGATTCAGTTAAAAAATTAATTAGTTTTCATCCAATCACGGAAATTGTAGTATTAACTCATCCATTTTAATTGAAATTTTTTTTGATTTTTTCCATTAAAAAAATATTATATTAACTAACAATTTAATTGATGGTTTTTTAAAGATTCAATTAAAATTTAATTGAAATATTTTTAAATACTCAATTAAAAAATTAATCGAAATATTTTGACGATTCAGTTAACAAACTAATTAAAAATTTTTAAATATTCAATTAAAATAGTAATTGAAATAAAGAAAAAATTTAATAGTATTTAATAGTAAAAATATAAAAAAATTTCAAGTTCCAATGGTGCACGAAAGTACATCCAATGGCCGTATTTGGCGTGTGATAGTGTTCCGTAAGTGTAAATTGTAGAATATTGCAGCTTTTCTTTGAATTTTTGTGTGTATTTTGTGATTGGATTTTAAAGAAAGGCTACAATATTTTCCTTTACATATACATACATACATACTTACGCAAGACCATTTGCATTGAACCCCAAATACCGCCAATGTAAGAACTTTACCATCCATATTTGGTCTATCAGTTTGTATTTCTTTTTATTCTATGCTTATGCTTTTTTTCTCAAGAAAAGAGAAGAAAATGACTTTCTTCTTTTTTAATTTTATTTTTATTCCTATTACTATTTTTATTCTTATTACTATGAATCAAAAAAATAAAAAATTAAGGTGAGTAATTTTTCTTTCTCCCATATAAAATATCAAAAGCAATTAAAAGATTAATAGAGTATTTTAATTGAAAATATTTTTTCAAAACAATGTGGCATACTATAAAAAACAGCTCGATTTTCATACATAAAAACAAAAGTTTTATTAAGTTAATTTTTAATTATTATTTTTCGAACTTAATTTGTTTCTATATTTATGATTTATTTGAACGGGCTAAAGTTCGTATCGCTTTTTTAAGCCAAATTACATGTGATAATTATTAATGAAGAAGTAACATCGAAGTTAGTTGTAAATATTCTGACAACACATAGTTAAACGGAACAGCCAGCCGTTTTCGAAGGCCACCAAACCTTCATCATCAGCGATTTTCTGTGTTGGTCCACTGTGTGTGGTGTCAGTTTTATTATTTACTTACAATTTATATGTAATAATTGTTAACCATTTCATAATATTCTGAGTTAAGCTCTGTTGATAACACTTTTTTTATAAAGCAGTAAATTCAATTAAAACAAACATATATTCAATTAAAATCTTAATAAAAAATATAATTTTTTCTAAGCAAACACTTAATTGAAAAATATTCAACAATAATTTTTTCTGTGCGATATTATATCAACAATACATACAAAATATTTACAAGCAAATTACTCCAAAAAATTAAAGAAGTTGCTATTATCGTGCATAAAATTTAGGAAATTTCAGAATATTCGCAACTCTTTTACCACTGTACAACAAATATCGTGTCATCTCCGCTTACCTCAACAATGCTATTGGGAAATAAAAGTTGGCCATTAAGTTAACAGTACAGCCAAATGGTTTTATCTCGAATTTATTTTTTATGACCTCGAAGTTGAGCTATTTTTGAACATTTTTTGCACTAGAATGAAAATTGAAAAAAAAACAGAAATATATAAAAATATTTAACGGAATGGAACTGTGCGTACTTATTGTTGCATTGAATCCAATGTGGGAAAATATATTTTTTCCTTTCTTTCAAAAAATTGTGGACAGTATATGAGTGGTTAAATATAAAGAAATGATCAATTTTGGATTAAAATTTAAAACTATTCTAGATCAAATGAATATGAAATTCTATAGAATAGAACAATTTATTTTCAGAATGTGATCAGAATATTTTTTTGGTTTTATTAAAATATGTGTTTAAAAAGTTTTATTGCAATACAAACTTTTGTTTACTGGAACTAATATAAATATTTTAAACTATATGGTTCGAAGTCTCTTTGATGTTGATGGAAGAGGTCGAACCCATTTCTGCTTCACTCTCTAAATTAGCTAAATTAACATTTTCATTTATTTTTTCTTGGTCTATAAAGAAGTTTTTACTTTACCAACAAATTACCGCTAGAACGAAGTCAGGCGACTTTTCCCTCGGTATCTGTAATTTGTTTTACTAAGATTTGTCAATAATAGAAAAATATAATTTTACCTTATTTCACATGGAATAGCAATTTGGTGGCAGTGATCACCTAGTTCGTCTGACAGTAGCTAACTGCCAATTAAAATAGTCAAATTGATGGTGCAAAAAATTAATTTTTTTGGACATGTTGACACCAATTTTAGAGAACGGATCTCTGATCTTCAGATCTATATTTTTCCCAGTAAGCCCTCTATAAATTCTTCAATTGAGCGCCAAGCTATCAATTCATCGTCATTTTAAACGTCATCAAATGCCTGTACTTTTAACAATTTTCATATATCTGGGCCATTTACAACGCCTGAAGGGAAAAAGACATACTTATAATTTTAAAAAATTTAATTAATTGTTTTAATCAGAAATAATTCATAGTTAGGCTCAAGTTCAGTAATTTCAATTCTTGTTGAATGAAATATTTTTATTAATTAATGTGAGTTTCTAAAGAAGAGAAGAAAAATTAAACTTAGATTTTAAGCTGGGGGAAATACCGATACTTTTTTGTGCAGCCACGCACTTCAACAGCACCCTAGTCTATCTACTTGGGTAGAGATTCTTATCAACATCAGCTATTTAATGTACATTTTAATGAAACGGAATATAAGAAATTATTGTTGTGTATACAATTATTGATTTACCTTTGGTAAATACATAACATAAGTAAGTATTATAGTAATATAATAGGCACAACTATAATACTTACATGTACATTAGCTATGGCATAGTGTTATATGAGAATCCTTAGTAACGTGATTTTGACTTGCAAGGACCCCTCATTTTGTGAGGTTCGGAAAAAAATATATGAGCAAAAAAAATTTTGTCGGTCAGATGGGGCAAAGGTCGCCGCTTCGTACTCAAAATTGAGGGTAAAAGCAAAAAAATTACAAAAAATCATATAACTTTCCCGGGGTCACCGCTACAAGTGTCAAATGTATGACGAGTACCCATTAATTTTCTCCGCTCAACATCTTTTTTAAACATACTGACCGCCTAGCTCATCTCCTTAAGGGAGATCCCATACAAAGGGGACATTTTTATAAAATTTACTCGCAGGGCTCTAACTGCCCCTAGGGCGTACCTATCGAAGTCAAGTGTATGACCTTCCTCCAATATTTTTTTATTGGAAAGATTTTCTCCTAACATATTTATCGTCTATCTTTAACCATTAAGGTGGTCCCCATGCAAAAAAATATTTTTTTTAAGAAATCCGCTTTTTCCGCATTTACGTTACCTCCTAGGGGTAAAATGTAAGACCGACCCACATTAATTTTTCATCTTCAACATTTCATCCGAACACGCCTATGTCCTATCTCGAGTCATTAAGGGGGCTCCCACATAAAGGCGGAATTTGTACAACATTTACTCGCAGGACTCTAATTGCCCCTAGCGCGTTCCTATCGAAGTCAAATGTATGACCGACCTCCAATATTTTTTCAAAACAAAGATTTTCTCTGAACATACTTATCGTCTATCTTCAACCATATTTATTTGCATAATAATAATTTCCCCTATTACCAGCATTATTACTGGTTGCGCACTGCGCTGTGCACGTGATATCATTATAATATAATATAATCATTATATAAATATGTACATACATACATAACTATGTATCCCTGTAGGAAATGGCCCTAGTGAAACAGTACTGATTCATTTGGTCGCTAGTACTAACTACTGAAAAATGGTACTACTGACTAAGTAGTCCTTTTGGGACCATGTATAGACATTGGAAACAGATAGTCAGTAGTGAATTTTGGTAATTATACTATACACTTTTGACAATGAAACAGAAGAGCTTAATTAATTCGTTCAGCAATTACGGATTTGGTTTGTCGTTTAGTTTTATTAGGGACCTGTACGTGTAGAAAATTTTCAACTAATTTACACAAAATCTTCCAAAAAAAAATTCCACAAATGACAATTTTAATTAAAAATGTTTCATTTCACATTTTCTTTTTTTACATTTGAAAAATAGATTGCTTTTTATTTATCAATTGTAATTTCTTTTTATTTCATTCTTTAAAATATTAAAGACCGTCTCAAGACGGTTTTCGTATTTTGAGCTGCAGTGGTACATTACAAATTTTTTTGCTTCAAAATTAAAAAAACTGTTCTTAGACAACACCCTTTCACATTTTATTCACTCCCTCGTCATATTCTGACAAATCGTTGGGCAGTTATGACCAATCAAGTGAAAAAAGTCAGCAAATTAGCACCAACAATTATTGCGAAAATATAACTATTGCCAACTTTTAAAAAAACACATTTAGAATAAAACGATCGACTTCAATATTTTACAGTGAGTAGTTAATCCTCACAAAAACATAAATGTAAAAAAACGCCAAGTTCCTATCTAAAATTTCGGCCATCAAGAGTTGTGAGATAAATTTTTTTACCAAGTTCTTGTTTGGCACAATACCTATCACTGTAAAATGCTATGCATTATATAAATTTGTAACCGTAAGAGTGTCATATAATTTCTAGATAATATGCTAACTGGCCGGTAGTTATCTTTCTTGTCGAATTTCGTTGGAAACGGATAGTAACAAATTTATAAATATGCTGTTTATTCAAATGTATATGAAATAGTAGGCTTGAAATGTATGGGCGCGTTAACGCCCATTTTTTCTACGTTAATTTATAGCCTTGCATTATGTTGCAATAATGCAAAATTTTAATAAAATCGCTTCAGTTAAAGGCCTTAGATTTTTTTTAAATTCTAACCCTTATGGGCGCAGCCCCGCCCATCTCGGTAAAATTTTTGAGTTTTCAGATTTTTCTAGTAATTTTCTAATCTATAACTACTCGTTTATCAAATTTCAGCTCACTAGCGCAAATTTTAATTTTTTTATTCTTATGGGCGTGTATCCGCCTACTTTTTTTATTTCAAAATTTTCTTTAGGTAGTATTTATCTTTCCTGTGTAGTTTCGTTGCAAACGGATAATAGTAGTTACATAAATACTACATTTAAATGTGCTGACCGGAAGTACATAAAATAGGAGGTTTAAATTGTATGGGCGTGTTAACAAAAATTTATATCCTTGCATTATTGTAACATGTGTGCCGATTTTCAATAAAATCGCTTGAGTTAAACGCTTGAGATATGTGTTTTTAATTCTGAGCTTTATGGGCGTAGCGCCGGACCCTTGGTTAAAACTTTCGGATTTTTAGATATTTCTAGGTGATTACTCACATAGTTCTACTTGTGTACCAAATTTCAGCTCACTAGCACAAAGTTTAATTTTTATGGGCGCAGCTACCCCCCTCCTGGTTTAATTTTTCGGGTTTTCAGATTTTTCTATTTCATCGCTCTCCTCTATCTACTTGTGTACCAAATTTCATATCTCTAGCTATGGCGGAAGTGCTTCATAATATTGATGAGGGAGTCAGTAGGTCAGTGAGTCAGAGAGTCAGTGAGTATATCTTAAAATATGCACTTTTTGCACCTCCATATCTCCGGATCATTTCATTGTAAAACTTTCAAAGTTGGCATGTGAGGTAACCTTAAATTGATTCTAATTATGGTTTTAATTTTATAATTATAATATAAAAATTACGATTGCGAGGAACAAAGTTATGAGAGGGGTAAAAGCAACTCGAATGGCTTCCTGTAAATATACACACTGCGTGCATTAGCCGAAACTTGGCTGGCGCATTACCGTGCGCCTAGATATGTTATATTTGATATTTATTATGATTTTGAAGTTAAAAATAAATAAAAACTTTGCTTTTGAAACGAAATAGTGAACAGGGTCTCAAAACGGTGTTGCCGGTTTGTGTGTACTAAAATATGTCCCCTTTTCATCATCGATATGTATATTGTTGTATTATTTTAGCCCCCCATTTAACAATTGTATAAAAGATGGATCTTACTCAATTTCTTTATAAGAAAAATATAAATTTGGATAAAATGTCAAATGAACAATTCATCGAATTTATCATTCCTGTGGAAATTTCTATAGAGAGCACAGATGAAAGTTTTGAAAGTGATGACAGTCTTGAGGATCCTACTAATGTTTTCGATAGTAGCGAGACCAAAGTTTTGCCAGATAATGCAGTACAGATCATAGCAGAATGCGTTCAAAGAATGACTGTAGCTGAGACCATGGATACATTTATAGGTTCGGCGAATTTCTCAACTTTACCACAATGGACTTAGAGGCTTATTGAACTATCGTAGGTGCAGCAGTAGTTGAAACCAATTTGACACAAGAGAGTTGACATCAACTACAACCACAACAAGAGCATCCTTTAAACGAAAAGAGCCCGATCTCTATTAGCAGCAGCTGAAGCTTTCGGACCATCTGTTTTTGGTGGATGTTTGAATCTATTTAGCTTATTTGAAAAGTATTCATTTTTTCTGTTTAGTAAACAACTGTCAACGCACTATCTAAAATCTCGAAACCGCTTTCCAAACTAATATGGCGCAAGCTTTCGATGTCCTTAAATGTGAATGAGGCAGCGTTTCGATGATATTCGTTACTTCCATTGGCACGCCGCACAGTGGAACTTTTGACTGGATCTGAATTTTGTATTGCGGTTTCTTTTCACTAGGTGAGACCATAGGCTTTAAGTTTAAGATATAAAACTTTAAAATCGACGGGGTAGAGAAGTAGTTGTGATAAATTTAAAATGCATTTTAAGTTTTAGCTGATGTTTGGTACAAAAGCGAGGTATTAAAACTTGTTTAAAATATTTGTTTTGAAGAAAGTCTTATATTTTGTGTCACATTTACAACTTATTTTATTTATTTATTTATTTATTAAACATATTAATGCAAAGTAAATTTGCATAATATGGTGTTGCACAAATATGGGCGGAGTAACGTAGACCATATGCCCAATATGGTATTAACAGTATTTTATAAGATTTTGTGACTGACTGTACACGACCTATGCCTTCACATAGGAAGTAGGCAACGTGGTTGTTAAAGAAATTCCACAAAAAACCGCAAGATTATACGGTTATCCGTGGCAGATCAGTCAACCAGTGCGAGCGAGACGAAAAACTCTCGCCAAACAACACACACAAGCCTGACCGCACTTAAGAAATAATTACGATGACGCGAGAGATGTTCCCCGACTCAGAGCTGCTTAACGACTGATTTACAACTTATGTTTATTGAAAACTTAAATTCATTTAGAAAGTGCCAAGCTTAGGCCCCCGAGAAATTTTTAGTACGAAGGGCCAAGGTTTGGTTTTTGAAGAGGTTTTAATGAAGAAGGCATATGTAGGTCTAAAATAAAAAAAAAAATTAAACATTAAGGGTTTTCATGAGAATGTTCAAAGGTCTCACAAACTGTGCAATTATACATTTTTACACTCTCGTAAATAAAATGTCAAAAATGGTATGGAAATTTTTTTTACACAAACCTGTTAAATTTGACCAACAGTTTTTCCTCGTAAACTTCAGCTGTGCAATTGTACATTTTGTAAACAATAACTTCTTGGGTTTTTTAGGGATGTAACGGTACGCCGTTTTGTCGGTCGGATACCGATACCGATACTCAAAAAAAATATAGCCGATACCGATTCCGACACCGATACACATATTGAAACTAAACTCAAGTTAATATTAACAAACCCTTTTATTGTACAAAATTATAGTGTAAGAGATTATTAATATTCAAAATTGATATTTGAACTCATTCTGAAATTAACAAAAAATAAATTATTTTTTGTTTAAATACATACATGATTTAGCATTAACAGAACATTTAATTTAGACTTTATGTTCTGCTTTTAATATATTATTTTTCTTAGTTTCTATGCAAGAAAAATCGTTGAAAATTGAATTGTTTGTTCAAAACAGCTCTAAAAAAATTTAATAAATATTGCCGATATATCGGAATCGGTATCGGTATTCGTTACATTTCTAATTTTTAGGTACACACACAGTTTTTATTTTTATAGAAATATGAAAATATGTATATATTTAAATTAAAAACTGTTTTAAGTTGTATTTTTTTATTTTTATTTAATTAATTTTTTGACCTTTCATTCAAATTTACTTAACGGTTTGCGCAAAAGTTGAAAAGAGGCTTCATGAAACAAGTCTCGCATATTTGCCCAATTGCACAAATGGCAATTTGAAGAGTTCTCATGAAAACCCTTTTTATAAATATTATACGTAAACTTTTATTATTAACTTTTAAACTTAAATTTGATTTTAGTTAATTTAATTATTATTGTTCGAACTTCATTTGTTTCTATATTTTATGAATTGTACCGGCTAAAGTTCGTATCGCCTTGTAAGCCAAATTACATGTGATGAATGAACAAATAACATCAAAGTTAGTTGTAAATATTATGACAACACATAGTTGAACGGAACAGCTAGCCGTTTTCGAAGGCCACTAAACCATCATCATCAACGTTCTTCTTTGTTTGGCCCATTGTGTGTGGTATCAGTTGATGTAGATTTCTGCCTTAAGCGGCCCATACACTACAACAGCATGCACGCAAAATCAAGCGATTGAGCATTCATGCTCGAAGCACACATTACACCAACAAGCTGGTACAATATTCATTTTTTACAAAATTGCGGCAAGGGTGGTTATGAATAGTGACACAGTTTTTGCTACAATTTATTTATTTTTTTCAGTCTATGGACAAAAAATTCTTACAATTACTATTGGTATGTTGTTAAAATTAGCAACTATGTATAACTAAAGAGCTAAAATTCTCTTTTCCATTGAAAAAAATTATATTTCAATAAATTATATTTTTTAAATGCATGTTTACTCCATGAAAACTTTGCTCATCTGAGCTAATTTCACCATATACTACACAAGCAAGCTTGTACCATCAGCAAAATATCAAACTCTATTTGACATCACTACAGCAACACGTACAATCACACAAAATGCCCATACACGACCCAACCGCTGGCACAAACACTTGATTGCGCATGCATGCTGTTGTAGTGTATGGGCCGCTTTATATACGAAACTTTCTTGCAAATGTAATATGTGAATTGTTTTGTTTTTGTTTCGTATTTCAATTTGTTGAAAGATGTTTTGTAATGAACGCTCAAATTTACCATTTCTAAATTTACAATTGTCGTTTGTTCTTTACTAATTATGCACATGGGCTTGTGGCAAAAATTAAATCAAATATACTTAATAGTAACAAACCAAAAAAAGTTCGTCTCAAATATAACAAAAAATAAGCAAATTAACTAACATGTAGAAGTAGTTTAGCTTCTACATCTAATTCAATAAAACTAGTTTTCCATTTTTGTCGAATATTGGATATATAGAAAGAAATTGTGTTTTTTTTTTTGCAAATCGGAAAGACCCTCTACAGACGGTCTTCACTATTCTTTGCCTGGCATTCGATCCTAATGTTTTTTTCATCAGGATAATATATTGCGCTGTTCATAACAAAATCTTGAGTTTAAAAAAGTGACGGAGACTGGAAGTAACGGCCATAGCATTTCAAGCTAGAATTTGCACTAGAGAGCTTAAATTCAATACACAAATAAATCTAAATTAGAGATCACCAAGATAGATTTTAAATCCTGGAAGTTTCAATTGGGGGCATGGCCACGCACTTTAAGCTCAAAATTAAGAATTTAAGTTAAAGGATTTACGAACAGGAAAAATCTGAAAGTACCGATTGTTAAATTAGGGAAAAAAATTTGTATTGAAATACTGAACTGAAATTTTGCAACAAAAAAAAATATGCTTATGTAAGTCACCAACTAGGTAAATTTAAAACACAAGCTACTGTATTGAAACCTTGCATGCACATTTCACTCATGCTAGTATTTAATTTCGCGTTTTCTAAAGGACTTTGTCTGAGCAGACTTTACTGCACTAAAATTTACACTATATTTTACATAATTCTTCTCAGATGACTCTTAAAAAATTAATCAAATTACTCGGTCCTTATTATGACACAATTGTGCACATATCACTCTATAACCCAATATTTTATGTAACTCTGCCTTTTGAACTGGCACAGACGTTATGAATAGAACTATAACAGACTAGAAATTTAAGGTTTAAAAAGCTTTATTAAAAAAATCTTCCAAAAAGTAGTCAGATCCTCACAAAAACATAAATGTGAAAAAAGGCCAAGTTCCTTTCCAAAATTTGGACCATCAAAAGTAGTGAGATACAAATTTTGACCAAGTTCGTGTTTGATATATTACCTATCACTGAAATATGGTATGCATTATATAAATTTGTAATCGTAAGGGTGTTATATAATTTCTAGATAATGTTTATATAATGCATACCATATTGCAGTGATAGATATTATTCCAAACACGAACTTGGTAAAAATTTGTATCTCACTACTTTTGATGGTCCAAATTTTGGAAAGGAACTTGGCCTTTTTTCACATTTATGTTTTTGTGAGGATATATTTTTACAAGGCAAGACAAACAAATTCATGGCTTCTTGGAAGCTAAATGTATTGCTTCTAGCTGGCTCATATCGAGCAAAACAAAATGCCTTATTCATGCGCAACAGAAAGTCATTCTGTAACATTGTCTCTCTTACAAAAACGCTTCTGGAAAGCAGTAATTTTTGCTGGGTACTGGCCAGCCGTATGGAAAAAATCTAGTTTAGGGGCACCCTCCAAAATTAAAAAAAAAGTATCCCATCCTACAGTAAATTGAAAAATAAGAAAAAAATTAAATAAAAATATTGGCGGCGATGCTTAGTTTCCGAGTTATGGGCCTCTGAAATTCTAGTACAATATTTTGATTATACTGTGTTTTTCAACGAATATGACCAATATTGGTATCAGAAAAAATTAAACAAAAAGACTGTCGGCGAGGGTTAATTATAATTTAATATATAATTATGATGTTTCCCTAGACGGCACAGCCTAGTAAAGATTTTCTGCCTTGCAAAGTTTTCTTGCCTAATAACGTTTTCTTGCATTGCCCGCCTTTGGCCGGGCTTAAGGATTTTCTCCACCATGGCGTTTCTTATTTTTCAATTTACTATAGGATAGGATACTTTTTTTCATTTTTGGGAGGTTCCCCTAAACTAGATTTAAGCCCAAATATGTGTTTTCGATCAAATTTATGAAGATTTGTTTCCACTTGATTTAAAAAATAAATGATATAATGTTTTGTTTAATAATAAAAGTAATAGACACATATGTTTTTATTTCAACTTATGGGCTTGGCCGACGATGTCGACAAGAATCTTTCTATACCATACTTATATTGAAAACAAAAACAAACTTTCTTATTTTGTTTTCAATATTTCAAGCTTTCTTATTTTGTTTTCAATATATGTAAGTAACCGATAGAAACTTTCTTGTCGACATCGCGGTTGAGGCCGCTAAAGTTTTTAAGCTTTTCACCCTCGATGTGAAGAGTTATTATGATGTACAGGAAAAGACAAAAATCTGTGTTGTTGCATCTGCCAATGGTGACAACAATATTGTTCGCTTCCTTTCAAGTAATTCTAATGAGTGTTTTTATTAAGAGAAATATAAAAGGGGAACAGAACTTTATATATCCTAATATACACATTAATCATATATAGCACTGGTTTACAGCCAAAAAATACCAAGAACGCCACATGCCTAGATCAGTTAAGTGGGACCTCCTGAATGAGGAAAAACGCTGTATTTTTTTTTTCTATGTACAGTTTTTTAGATAACGGTACTTTTGTGTTTTTCGGTGTATAGTCCCAATCAAATCGTTGTGGAGCCCAATCGATCGAGATAAATGGCATATCGTTGAAAAGGTAATTGAATGCCTTTTCCGTCGATATGCTGTAAATTTCTATCTGAGAAGAAATATCCGAGTTATGGCACCTAAAAGTTTAAAATTTGCCTATTTTTTACGTTTATTTCAAAATTTTTCATTTTAATTTCGTTTTTTTCTACGTTATAGTAAAGATCTGGAATGTTTTATTTTTTTACCAAATAGTTTATTTAATTACCAACATTTTAAGCGTAGTTTGAAAAAAAAATTATGAAGAATAAAGTTTTTGTTAAGGATTTTTTGTAGAACGACAATATTTTAATTTTCATTGCTAACACATTATATTCGGCGTAAATTCCAAAAATTTAAATTAAAATGACGAGCGACTTAAACTTTTGCGTTTTTTTCGGATGGATCTTCGCCAATGAGGAACCAACAATAGTTCGCCATCATTTTTTCATCCCACCAGCCTTTGTAACGTCTCTCGATTTCTTCCATTTCTTGGTGAAATCTTTCACCTTGGTCATCACTTTCGAAGCCCAAGTTCGTGGGGAAAATATCCAAATGACTGAATAAGAAGTGTAATTTAGGTGTCATATTTTAACCTAAAAGTTAAAACGAATAAATTTCCAAATGATAACGGCCTTTTTGATATACATATATGCTTTCACTCAACGCTTACCAATGGAATTGAATTTTTGCAAAAATTTTTACAGTAAAAATTTGCATTTACTCAGTAAATGAACTGTCATTTTTCTCTCTCAATTCGCCCTCTCATTTACTGGATTTTGTGTATGCGATCGCAATCTAGTAAAAAAATTTACAAATTTGTACAAATTTTTGAGTTCTCGAACGCACTTACTATTAGCCTTATGTATAAGAAAAAACTGGCATGGAGTTAGCATAATGTTGAACTAAATAGTTCCTGCATGCAATTTGATATCAATAATCGGCAAATAATGTAGTTTTAAGTCACTACAAAATCCAAGCTTTATTTTTATAGTAAAATTTTATGGCAAATAATATTAAATTTTGCCACTTATGCTAACTTCTTGCCAGTTTTACCTTGTTGATAACGCTGTATATGTCTAGTCAGTAGGACCAACGTCAGTAGTTGCTTTTCAATGACACGCACATGTTAAATGTATGTAATAAAAAACATTGTCTGAGGTATAACTCCTCAGTAGTACTGTTGACGAAGTCAATAGTGACTCAATACTAATTCACTAGTGATATTTCCTATAGGGTTATTTGAAGCAGTGCACTCACATAAAATAATCAATTGAAAAAAACACTAACTTATAAATTAATTATTTTGCAAGTGACTACAAATTGGTTTAAATCTCATGCAGATATCAACCAAACATATTGAATAGAAGCACACGTAAGAAATAAATTAAAGCAAAATAAGTAAATGAAAAGAAAATAAAAAATAATAAAAAGAAGCATGCCATGAAATCAAATGCCATACATATGTTTGTTTTGAAAAAAAACTAAATAATTTCAATACTTAATATGTATAATATTTTCTATGAGCGGTTCGTATTTTTATTTTTAGTGAATATATATGTACATATGTATATCTATTTATATATTTAAATAGATATATACTTATATATATATATATATATATATATATAAATATATATATAAATATACACATATATGTATGTATATATATAATATATGTAATATAAGTATACATATATCTTTTTTTCACTATAATATTAATTAACTACATATTAGTTGAAAAATAAGTAGTTAGTAGTCAATTTAAAAGTCATGCAGAGATGGCCAATTGACTACCGCCTATGACATGCCTATGTTAAAATAGTGAGTCGGCGACAAGGAAAAAAGTCACTTAATCAACCAGTTGTGGTTATTAAAAAACCACTTTGAAGGTACTTAGAAATGAGTTTGAGTTCCTATATGGTAGATACGTACATATATATGCGTACATATGTATGTGTATTTACTGGTAGGTATGTATATATGTACATATGTATGTGGCAGGAGAAATTCGTTATAAATTAGGTACAATTGTAAAACGTTTAATTAATTGGGGTTTGTTTATCATAAAAATAAAACAAGTAAAACAGCTTAAGTAACACATTTCATTAATTAAGTGTGCAAAAGTGATAAATCCACTTTTTATGAAAATACGTAATTTTAAAAAATAAAAAATCCCGTTATCTCGTTATTTTAACTTGTTTTCATTCTATGTACACATGTGTGTAAGTTATTTGTATATGATTGCTAAAAACCAAAGTATGTACATTAGAGTTGAGCGATATTTGGAAACCTGTTACTTTTTCACATCGATTAAAAAAACACACAAATCACAACTGTGACTGAATTTATGAAGTAACAGGTTTTGGAAATATAGTTCTTTCATAAAAACTGTTCATGTTCTTGTATGCCTACAGTAAATAAAGGTACCACACTAATTATTTTTTATACCTTCAGTGTTTGTCGAGAAAAAATCGACAAATCATGTCAAATCGCCTCTTTTGGCAACTATGTATAGTTCTCACATTCTTGTCCTTACAATTTTATTGTATGTATGCCTCTTAAACGAAAATTGTCAATATTTGGAGGGCGTTGGTTGCTTTTTGTTTGTCTTGTGACTGTTCTTATTAGTATTTATCAAGATACCAATACTAATAAATACTTTTTAAGCAGAAGAACTTCAATGTGTTAAACTGTGACTTTGAACAGTTTACTTTCACTGCTGCTCTTTTTATTAGATTTTCTCAAAATAACAAAACTGCTCCGCACAAAATACTGCTAAACTGTGATCACAGTCACAGTTTAAAGGAACAGCGATTTAGAAATCACGTTCACAAGGAGCAACATTATTAAAAAATCACGTTATTGCTCATCACTAATGTACATACATACATATGTATGTATATATTTATGTATGTACTAGGGTGATCGATTATTCGACTTTTTCCAGAAACCAGTTTTCGAATAGTTCGAATATTTGAAATTATGAAAACCTTGGTTTCGGTTTTTACAATTCAGGAAAAACCGGTCTACCGCTTTTTTAAGTAAGAAAATTATTAAACAAAACTTTTGATTTTAAAATGCTTTATTAAAGAGTTAAATAGCTGATAGCCAAAGTAGCTAGTGCTATTTAAATATTATATTACATAGTCTTATATTTATATAAGTTTAATATCATGTAAATAAAATGAAATAAATAATTAAAGAGTTAACGGTTCATTAGAAAAACATAAAAATTAACTTCATATACTTATGTATAGTACATCCATACTTATACATAAGTACATGTATAATAATTATATACCTTGCAGGAGCTCGAACTAGTGTCCAAATAGTATTGTACTAGTACAGCAATCACCGCCAGTAGTTCCCAACTGTAAAGTTTCCTATACAGTCTTAATGCTCAAATTACCATTGAGTGTGTTTAGAAAACTACTAGTACCATTTGTGCTACATTGTTTAGGATTAGCTTATTACTAGTTCTTTTGTAAAGAAAAATTCTATAAAATTGGTGGTTTTATTCCTTTGTTACCTAGTGAAAACTGCTATTTAAAATTCGACATATAAAAGGGCAGTTATAATTATTTAATTATAATTATTTTTAGATGAACATAAAATTTTAATAATTTTATGATACCAATTTTCATACAGTGCAAGGACTCTGTTAAACAGTCAAAATTTATTTTGCAATGTAATGCCTTGGAACTACTTCATATACTATTACTCATCAGCACTAGTAATTTTACACAACAACTTTAACCCTTTTTGCACTAGTTCTTGCTATTCTAGTAATTATACTAGTAGCTTTTAGATAAGTATCGTCTACTCTCGTCCAGGGTATACATACATATTTACATATGAATGTATGGACAAGGTGGATATCTACCTGTAAATGCAAAATGCCATGAAAACTAAAAAACACTTTTTACAAATGGATTTTAATATTCATTGCACACCATAAGGACAATTTAATTTGCCTCTGCTACAACCAGGGTGACCGATGACATTTTCCAAAAAGTGGCACCAAAAGGGGATTTATCAAAAAAAGGGGCAAAATTAAAAAAAATCGAGAAAACTACACTAAACTTTTTATTTTTAATTTTTTTTATATAATGCACTCTAAAATAAGGGAAACAAAAAGTGGCAAAGCAGTCGAAAAAGTGGCACGGCAGTCGAAAAAGTGGCAATTTGCCACTTTAGTCGGTCAAACGGTCACGCTGGCTACAACCTCACAAAAGAATTTCGCTTTAATTTCATGTTTCAGTAAGTGTTGCCATGCTCAAAAGACGCTTAGACTTCTTACGCTTAAAAAAGAATATTAAGGAAAATCAACAGAAAACGTTGTCTAAATTTTAATATAGTAAAAACAAATTTCATTACAAAATATACAAATCGAAAAGCATTCGACTCTGCCGGTTTTTAAATTGTAATAAACCCAGACTATTCGACATTCGAAAAATCATCATTTTGAAAAATGTGAAAAAACAGGGATTTTAAACTGGTTGAAAAACCGAGTCGGTCACCCTGTACATATGTAAGTATGAACTTTTATTGAATATATTGTCTAAAGGTAATTTCGTTTGTTCAAGTAAAACTTTATTTCGCTTGGTTTTGTTAAAAAAATAAAGCTTTTTAGAACCCTTATTTTTAACCCCCGACTAAAAAAGGGGTGTCCACGTACAGACCAAATGGCTGGACCAATTTTGATTTTTTTTTTTGAAAGGTGACTTGATCGAAAGGTTTCTTCGCCATGTTTTAAGAAAATCGGTCCGGCCGTTTAGAAGATATCGCATCTTCTCTAGATATATTCGGGGGTTTTTAAAATTTTTAATTTTTGTTATTATTATTTTTTTTACCAAAAAAGAGTTTTTAATATTCCACTAATTTTATTAAAATAACAGCTGTGGGATTTTTTTTCAAAACTCATGTATTCACATGGACACAAATTTTAGTTGTGGGTATATTTTCACTTAAACTTTGTATAGAAAAGTAGAACAGCGTCTTTATGTTGGACAATTTTACAGAAAAGTATATAAAAGTTATATTAAGGCCATATACGGCAAAAATCCATATAATTTATTTTTTATGTATCGCCAGAGGACTGACTTACAACTTTTAAATCTTCCGGAGCAGAGAAATAGTTCTTACTGCTTTCCGAGCTTTTGCTATACAGTTATACAAAACAGTTGAGCAAAACAGCCGCACAAATTTAATTTAAAAATTACTTTACGGCCTTAAGTTGTGAACTTACTTACATCAAAAAGGTATCTGGATCACAGGAAGAGTTAAAGAAAATAGATTTGTTAAAATTTACCTAAAGTTGGAAAAGTAATTAAAAACAGAATGTCGTAGAAACCCTATAAAAAGGTCTGACAACATTTATCTGCTAAGATAGCTTAATGGAGGAATTGTCCAACTAGTTTCTACTATACATCATCATAAACCTCTGAATGTTTTGGAAAGATAAAATAGGCAAACTGGATTTTACTATCATAGTATGGAATTTGCGTAATATCTAGAAAGTGGGTTTTAAAAATGCTTGATAATTTTATTGATTTGGCTATTTGTAATTTGTGGCTAGAATATAAGTTGAACTAAAAATAACAACAAATGCATGGACTTGCTGGGTTTTCGTAATAACGTTATGAATGGATGCTTTTATGCAATCCACTACGATTTGACTAAAATCAACATTGGCGTTAAAATTTAGCAGATTCAAACGTGGAGTATGCAAGGGAGAAATGCGACTCAAATGTGATGTGCTTGCAACGCAAACTAACGGAAACTGCGTTAAGGATAATTATTATAAAGAAATGATCGGGATTTCATTTATAAAATATGTATATGCATGATTCAATATCAATTGGAGTTTAATCGATTTCGAAATCCTTAATTTGGCAGCTGAATTATCTAATTTTATGTTTTCTTTAAACTTTTTTAGATTATTATCCACAGTATCCACAATGCAATGCAATGTAATTTAATTTTTTTGGTTGTCGAGGTTGCATTTAATACCCGATCACGGTTTTCAACTTTTAAAATAGTTTTGTTGGAATTGATTAATTTGCATTGCCATTCTCCACTAAATTAACAGTTGACTTTTCAGTTGTGTTTTGAAATTGTCGTTTACAACTCTGCGTAAGTTTGGTAGAAAAAAACGTTGAGTATACACAACTGCTTTTTATTAGTTGGGTCTGTGGTTGAGTTTTTCTAGTTATAGGTTGGTGCGAAATAAAAAGCAGAAAAAAATGGAAAAATCGTAACCAGAAATACTTTTTATGCTTAATGACAAGATATTCTTAACAGTTTCAGAATTTTTCTTTTGATACGTAGCACATCTACAATACTATTTCTAAATTTTTGTTTTTTTAATTTTCACACAAATTAATTGCTTTCTGCCGAACTTGATATTTTAAGTTGGCAACGCAATGAAAATTTCAACTAAAAAATCAGTTGTAGTTATAATAATAAAGGCCTAACTATAATATAAATAAGCTGGCTTAAGCTAATGTCAGAATTGAACGATAAGTCTGTCAAATACTTAAGCAATTCAGATGTGACTTTTAGGTGGCCACAATGTACTTATATGGACTTAAGTATTCTTTAGCCACAGCTGCATATAAAGGTAGTGTTCAAAATTTTTTAGTAATTTTGTTTCTTTTTATAATTACTAAATGAATGCAATTCAATCAAATTAACTTGTTGGAATATCCTAATCTATTAAAAATTCACGTATAATTATATCCACCACTTTATTACTTGTTTTATTTGTTTTGCCTACCAAAAAGTACAACAATGAATATACATAAATAAACATGTATGTATGTGTGTATACGTGTATTGTAAAATAAAGGTTGTAAATACAAGTTTTGCTTTCTTTTCTGAGTTTAAAATAAGAAACAAAAAAAAAATATTTAAAATCAATGAATATTTTCTGATGTTGTTTGCTTGAGTTTAAAAAATGCACAAACAGTGTTTTCCGTACGGAATGTGCGTTCAGTTTGGCACTTAGCTTAAGCAAATGGCATTTGACGAAACTTGACGAAAAGTTCCATAAGTATATTATAGTTGGCCACATACGTTTTATATGTAACCGCACAGTTGCTTAAGTTCGCTTATTCACATTATAGTTGGGACTTAAAACACAGCTTGGTGGTGTGTAAGTTTGGTATACTCTTACGTCCCTTTTCACAATGTATGGTTAAGAGTTAACCTGAACTTTAACTGACAGTTCTTCATATAAAACTTGCCGTTAAACTCCCTGTTATCTTTTAACCATACATTGTGAAAAGGTACGTTAGACGACCAAACTGAATTTAGTTGAGAACCCTGATTGGGGCATAAATAACATTTCATTTATAATATTAACAAAAATATTTTACACAACTGACCGTTTTCTTAACTTTTTTTAAATCCAAAGAATTTCAATACCTTGCCATAAAAACCACTTAGAAATGCATCCATTACATCTAAAATTATCGTGTAGCGATAACCGAAAAATTAAATTACTTTCGACATTGGTCATTGGTAACCAAAAAAATTATTTGTTGAATTTATAGCTATTTATAACAAAATGAATATTTCTCACTTATATTGGTTACGATTATATTATATAAATTCATTAAATCGTTAGTGGTTAAACAAGAACTTTTCGCCATTTCTCTTAAAACTGTTATGCCCCTGCTAAAACATCAATCTATTTGACAAAATGTATCTTTAAATGTAAATTTTTTTAGAAAAAGCGCTTTCGCGATAAATTTTCACAAACGCCAAAGTTTTCTAAATGTAAAATTGTCAACTATTTTTTTATTGTTTCCCGAGATCCCGAACAAAAAATCCCGGGAAATCAGGAAATTTTTTAAAACTTGAATTCCCGGGAATGTAAATGTTGTTAAAATTTAAATTGTATGGAATATCAAAAATTTAAATTTTATATTTTATTGTACTGTAAAACAATTTGATCGCAAGAAGTCTTAAATGCATACTAAAGTCCTGCAGAAGACCATTTATAAGACATTTCAAGACATGAGAGATTTGTGCTTTACTACAGCGAAATATTCTAAAACAAATGCTAAACAACACTGGCGGTATTCACGGTTGAATATTGTAGATCTTTTACATATTGTAGCTTTGATAAATCGTATTGAATTTAAAACACGGCAACAACAAAATGCATACATTTTTAATTAAATATGCCTACACCATCTAATACACTGAAAAATTTTGTAGTAGATCTTGTAGCTGAATTTATTTACCAGAGTTTGTACAAAAGAAGAACAAACTACATACAATTTCTCTCACAGAGTCTCTTTGAATTGAACAATAAACGTTTTTTACAATACAGAAGAAAAAATCGTTCACGCTTGGACGTTTAAAATCGTAGTATATTTAAAAAGGTTTTAAATTTAATACGAACAGTGAATTCAGCTACTGTTGGCAATAAATTTTGTTTCAGTTGTTTGTATTGCCAACAGTGTTGCTTAAGCCCCGTTCAGACTATTATACAAGTATTAATACTTTTGTGGAAAATGCAGCTCTGACATGTTGAGTTGTTATTGTTTTTTTGAAATTTTTGAAACAAATATAAGACCAGGGATGCATTTTCTTCAAAAGTATTAATACTTGTATTATAGTCTGAGTGGCCCTTTAGCGTTTGTTTTAGAATATTTCGCTTTATAAAGCATTTGAAAAATCTATCATGTCTTGAAAGGTCTTATAAATGGTCTTGTGCAGGACACTAATGCATACATATTTATTGGGATATTCATTTAATCGGGGTTTTACTTTAATCGCTCGATTAATTAATCGAGGTTTTTGCTTAATCGGTTAATAATCGTTTAATTTCGGTATTAAGCGCTTAAACGATTAATAAAATTTTTCTATAAATAAAGTGTTTTAAATAGGGATGTAACGATACGCCGCACAGTGGCACATTTTGTGAGTTGGCGGTCCAAATTCTATAACTTTTGAGTGGGTTGAAATTTTTTAATGAAACTTTTTTTTTAATAGAAGACATCTTAAGCTTCAATCTAATGTATTGACTTTAAAATCGGGCCATATTTAAGTAAAATTATATATGTTTGAAATATTACTTTAAAATATAGGTATTTACGGCCTTAAAAAAATAAATTTGTGAATGTAGTGATTTAACATTGCATTTTATAAATACTAGTAATTATAACTGAACTAAAAAATTACATTTTTAATTAAGCCGTCCACCCGGGTCCATTTTATTTTGACCTTTAGCCCTCTTCTCCAATGGACCACTTAGAATACGGGTTTTAAGCTCATAATTGTTTAAAATATATTAATATTAATATAATATTTAGCAAAACTAATTTTATTTTAGTCGTTGATATCCCTGTGAAATTTTAGCGCAATCAGTCCACATTTACTCATAGTGCCCTTGTAAGTCAAATTTCGTAAAATAGCCTTGGTGATCATAATTCACTATCAAATGTAAGTTCGACAGCTTTACATGTTATTATTGTATGAACAATTTAAATATATTTTAAACGTTAATCCATAACAGATATGTAGGAGATCCATATCCGAAAAAAGGTTTTACCATAAATTCTAAGAAAATCTTTTTATTCCAAATAAAATAAAATTTCTTTTATAAATTTTCAATATTTGTTGTGCTTTTTGGTCTAATTTTTATGTTAATTTGCGTAGAAGACATTTTTCATTTAACTGTCTTAGTAAAAATTTTATCTCAGTATGTCTCCTGTTTATCTTCAAGGAGCTGCTAGGTGTCTTTGTCCAATTCCATGGGGGTGGAATTCCATTTTTGTCGAATGCTGGAGATGTATGGGTCAGATGTGCACAGTAAAATATTAAAGAGGTTTTCATTGGTAATATATCTAGATATTTTTCTTGTGTTGTGCTCTCGAAAATATCTATAGTCTTTGTTCGTTTTTTCTTGCTCTTCTTCAGAAAGATCTCCAATCGGCAGCATATTGTGTTGAATAATGTTTTCCCAATGATATAGTATTTTATGGACTGTCGATGGCATATTCCTCTAATCATATTTTTCGTTGTATAGTTTCGCTGTTTCATTAGCATACTGACCAAATTTTCTTGTACTTACCTTTTTATTGCATGATATTACTTGCAGTATGATTTTGTAGCGTTTTATTAATTCAAAATCTACTCCTGTAATAGCAGCAGCAGTTAAAGGATTAGAAAAAAATTGTCTTGCTGTCATTTGGTTGGCTTTCAAATATAAGTTCGCTTGTAAGCCATTGTTTGTTGCAGTTAAACATTTTTTCGTTATTTCTATAGCATTAATTATACCGATTATTTAATCGGGCTAAAAAACTATTATTTTTTTTTCAATGGTCGCACAACTCAAAATAAGGGTCTTTTAAAATGTGAAATATAACTTGGTTTTTGTTTTCGTGTTCAAAATAAATTTTAGCAAGATCGTTATAAGTGAACTTAGCCATCGTTTTGACAATACTGATCGTTTTTATTAATTTTGTCTCTTTTTATACACATCAAGTTTTCTTGAAGCAGGTGTGTGTTTAAATGAGAGAGAGGAAAGAAGAAAGAAGAGGAGTACAGACATGGTTGTACCGACAAGTTACTTCAACTCTCTTTTGTTATTTCATTCTCATATTCAAAAGTCATTAGAAACTTGAACATAAACTCTCTGTGTCTAAACAACCGGGCAGGCTTAAAAGAGAGTTAAAGAAACCTGTTTCAAGAAAACCTGATGTGTCTATCCTAGTTTAACCTTTATATGTGCAGCAGCTACCTGTGTACAAAATAAAGTTATAACAAAAGGTTGAATATATCAGTCCAAGTACAACAACTCATGTACCTACCCCCGCTTATATGTAACTATACATTTTTTAAAGGCCTAAATTACAAAAATGCATTTAATGCATTATAATAACAGTCTTTTATTATACCCTTTTCATTAATAAACTTCTTCGAAATAAAGAAAAACATACACACACAAACACATGTAGATATACCGCACTCCCATACCTAAAATATCCAACATGCAAGCAATAAAATCATTGTAGTTCCTAGAGGTGCAAATATATATGCAAAGTAAAGCACGATTTTTTTAATTTATTTTATAAGTTAAGAAATGATATTGTGTGAAGAAAAAATTGTTTTCCAAAAATATATAAAACAAAAAAGTTATACCCACTTGAAATTCAAAAATTATCTAAAATATTTTGAATTTCAAACTATCTTAAAAAAGGCGCGTTTTTGACAACCCTATTCGAAGAGAAATAATCGAAATAAAAACTTAAATTTCTGGATTTCGAGGTTCCTTTTATATAAAAAAAAAATATTAAATCGGTGACACAAAAAAAAATTTTTTTTGAAGACTCTTGGCTGCCATCTCTTCTATGTGCCACTGTGCTCCGTTTTGCCGATGCGATACCGATACTCAAAAAGAAATATCGCCGATACCGATTCCGATACCGATACGCATATTGAAACTGAAATCAAGTTAAAATTAACAAAACCTTTTATTATACAAAATTATAGATTAAGAGATTATTAATATTTAAAACTGATATTTGAATTCATTCTGAAATTAACAAAAAACAAATTATTTTTTTAAATACAGGGTGGGCCAAAAGAAACCAAGGGGTGTAAGAGTTTAATAACTTTTTTGTTTATTAACTTTTTTTTTTTTTCTTTCAGATTATATAATATACAAAATGGAAATTTTTTTACACTAAATATGAAAAATGATGTCTCTTAAATGACCACCGTTTTCAGCTTCGCACTGATGGGCTCTTTTTAGAGCATTTTCCATAACATCTTTCAAAACTTGTGGCTGTAGCGTTTGAATTTCTGCAACAATGTTTGCTTTGAGTTCAAGGATTGTCTCTGGCTTGTTCACATACAGTCGCTCCTTCAAAAAACCCCAAAGAATCGGGTGCTGTCAAATCTGGCGTACATACATGATTTAGCAATGAGAGAAGATTTTACTCCTATGGTGCAAAGCAAAACCAAAGAAATGTTTAATTTTTCTGTTCAAACTTTATGTTCTGCTTTTAATATGTTATTTCTAATAGTTTTTATGCAAAAAAAAATCGTTGAAAATTTAATTGTTTGTTCAAAACAGCTCTGAAAAAAATTTAAGAAGTATCGCCGTATCGACAGTAAAATATCGATATATCGGCAAATCAGAAATATCGCCGATATATCGATACCGATACCGAGGTATTCGTAACATCCCTAGTTTTAAACAAATAAAAATGCGATTTATTAATTTGAGTTATTAAAAAATAACACACACACCCATAATAATTTTTGAACTAAATCAAGCAAAAACAAGTAAGAGTGCTATATCCGGCTGTGCCGAATCTTATATACCCTTCACCAAAGTGCGTTTATGTAGTATAGAGATACATACATAAGCACAGAGATATGTAGGTACATATTCATTTTGTGAAAGAATTCATACTTTTTTTCTAGTGCAATTTTTAGGTTTTTGGCATTATGTTTAATGTGGTGCTTTTTAAATTTTGGGGATTTTTTTTCATAAAGGCAATTTTTTTGGTTTTGGCGATTTTTTTCGGTTTTTTGCGTTTTTTAATATTGGAGATTTTTTTTCGTTCAGGCGATTTTTTTGATTTTGACGATTTTTTTCATTTAGGCGATTTTTTTATTTTTTATATATACTATTTAATTTTTTTTATTTTTTTGTAGCAATTTTTTTAGTTTTGACACCTTTTTCTCGTTTTGGCGATTTTTTTCGGTTCTTGGCGTTTTTTTTATTTTGGCGATTTTTTTTCGTTCTGGCAATTTTTTTGATTTTGACAATTTTTTTTTCATTTAGGCGTTTTTTATTTTTTTGGCGATTTTTTTTCATATAGGCAATTTATTTTGGTGAGTTTTTCTTTTTTTTTGGCGTTTTTATTTCTTTTTGGAATTTTTTTTAGTTTTGACAGTTTTTTCTCGTTTTGGCAATTTTTTTCGGTTTTTTTAATTTTGGGGATTTTTTTTGTTCTGGCGATTTTTTTGATTTTGACGTTTTTTTCATTTAGGCGATTTTTTTAATTTTTGGCGATTTTTTTTCATATAGGCAATTGTTTTTTGTTTTGGCGATTTTTTTCGATTTTTGGCGCTTTATAATTTTGGCGATTTATTTTCGTGTTGGCGTTTTTTTTTCATTTAGGCGATTTTTTTTAATTTTTGACGATTTTTGTTCAAAGGAGAATTTTTTTTTGTTTTGGCGATTTTTGTCATTGTGGGAATTTTTTTTGTTTTGACACTTTTTTCTCGTTTTGGCGATTTTTTTCGGTTTTTGACGTCTTTTTAATTTGGGCGATTTTTTTTTGTTTTGGCGATTTTTTTGATTTTGCCGATTTTTTTTCATATAGACAATTTCATATAGACAATTTTTTTTTTGATTTGGCGATTTTATTTCGGTTTTTGGCGTTTTTTATTAATTTTGGCGATTTATTTTCGTTTTGGCGATTTTTTTTGATTTTGGCGATTTTTTTTATTTTGGCGATTTTTTTTTCATTTAGGCGATTTTTTTTATTTTTGGCGATTTTTATTCACATAAGCATTTTTTTGTTTGGCGATTTTTTCGGTTTTTGACGTTTTTTTTTAATTTTAGCGTTTTTTTTTCATTTTGGCGATTTTTTTCGTTTGGGCGATTTTTTTAAATTTTTGGCGATTTTATAATTTTCGGATTTTTTAGTTTGACTGTTTTTGAAAATTTCAAGAGTTTAACTCTAACAGTTTCCAAGATATAGCAATTTGTCAAAATTACATAGTCAAAATTTCATTAACTGATGGACCAACTTTAATTTAAATTTTTCTAATTTTAGTGCTAATTGTTGTAGCCTATATAAAGATACGCTAATTTTACAAATTTCAAGTGTCAATATACATATGTACACAAGTGTCAGTATGCATATGTACATACATAATACAATTGTATGTATATTACATGGGATTTTAAAAGTTTTCGTCACTCATTTTGGAACACCCTTTAATTTTTAGCTTTTATTTAATTGTTGTTGTAGCGACCAAAGTTCTACATATACTGTCCAAATTTCAGACCCGTAGCTTTTACCGTTCCTGAGAAAATAGTCTTCTTCCTAAAACATGAAATATGTTTAATTATTAGGAAAAAAGTTAAAGTTTTCCAACCCTGGAAACGCTTTTTTAATTTGTTAAATTTTTAAATTTTTTTTTTAATTCTAAATTCCAATTTTATTCATACCGAAGTATAAAATAAGTTAATTTAATAAAAAAGTAATAAAAACTTGTTTTCGGTAGTTATTTTCTATGGGAAAATTGAGTTTGAGTTTTCCAGCTCTGAAACCGTCTGCTCTATTTTGCTGATTTTCAATAGCAAAATTTTTCGGAAAATTTCTGACACACCAGTCCAAGAACGAAGTCTCTAGCTGTTCTGTTCGTCTTCCATGTGCATAAGGATCCAGAATATATATACTTTATGTGTCGCTTATTAATATTGTAGAAATTACAAACGGAATGACAAACCTATATACATATATCTTTTACCATTTTTTGGTAAAGGGTATAAAAAAATCATAAATACTTACAAAATTAACAAGTTTGTGAAGTCTTTATATAGTTTAAAGAGATTTTCTAACACAATCTTTCAGAAATATAATTTTGTTTAAATGTTTAGGACACCAAACAAAGACAAAAAGGATTTTTCCAACTCAGTTTTTACCAAAATTAAAGAGGAAAACAAGCGGTCTATAGTTTTGGTAAAACCTGACTTGCAAAAATCCTTTTACTTATCGTAGATGTTGGGGAAATCGAAAGCAATCTATAATACAGAATATCTAGTTTGTTTGAAACTACATATATAATTTGATAAACAAGTGTCTGGTTCAAAACTTTTTTCATTAGTATTTGTTGGTTACGCTTTTTTGGGCAAATGTTTGACAAGTGTGACCGTACCTTCGGTCCTCCTCCTGAATTTCTCAAAACATATAAAATAATTCATTATGTTTGCATAAATTGAGACTTGCACAAAGGGATTTTCCTAAATTATAGTTTGCGGAGAGTCGCTAGATAAAAAGGAAAAATAAAGAATAACCAACGTTTTTGTAAAAACTAGTGACTTCACTTTACATGTTTTTGTCATTGTTGGTTCAGTGGTTTTTCATTCTCAATTACTTTTTAGGGTTCCGTACACCAAAGGTGAAAAAAGGCACCCTATTGTTTGCGCTACGCTGTCCGTCTGTCCGTCACACGGTATTTTCTCAGGAACCGTAAGAGCTACGGACCTGAAATTTGGACAGAGTATGTAGAACCTTGGCCACTACAACAACAAATACATGAGAATTAGAAATTAAAGGGTGCTCCAAAACGAGCGACGAAAAATGTTAAAATCTCATGTAATATGTATATTGACACTTGAAATTTGTAAAATTAGTGTATTTTTATATAGACTACAACAATAAACATTAAAATATTAAACAATTTTAATTAAAGGGTGGTCTATTAGTTAATGAATTTTGACTATGTAATTTTGACAACTTGCTATATCTTGGAAACCGTAAGAGATAAACTCTTGAAATTTTCAAAAACGGTAAAACTAAAAAATCCGAAAATTATAAAATCGCCAAACCGAAAAAAATCGCCAAAACCTGAAAAAAATCCCCAAAAATTTAAAAAAAATTGACAAAATTAAAAAAAATTCTAGCACTAAAATAAATCGCCAAATTCGAAAAAATCGTTTAATGAAAAAAATCGCCAATATGAAAAAAAAACGCCAAAAACCGAAAAAATCGCCAAAACGCGAAAAATGCGCCAAAACCAAAATAATTGTTTATGTAAAAAAAAACGCCAAAATGAAAAAAAGTCGCCGAAATTAAAAAAAGTCGCCAAATTTAAAAAAAATCGCACAAAACGAAAAAATCGCCAAAATTTAAAATAAACGCCAAAAACCGAAAAAAATCCTCAAAACGAAAAAAAGTGCCAAAACTAAAAAATCGCCAAAACCAAAAAAAAGTCACCTATATGAAAAAACGCCAAAATTAAAAAAATCGCCAAAATAAAAAAAATCGCCAAAATAAAAAAAACGCCAAAACAATAAAAATCGCCAAAATTAAAAATACTTCAAAAATCAAAAAAAAAATCACTAAAACGTGAAAAAAAGTGCCAAAACTCAGAAAGCGCCAATAAATTAAAAAACTAACTAAAAAACGCTTAAAACCGAAAAAACCCAAAAACGAAAAAAAATGCCAAAACTATAGTTTATATTGTTCGTATTGGATTACATATCTCGTGCCCGTACGGAACCCTTCGTGCGCGGGTCAAAGTCGCACTTCACTGAATTTATTTCTGTTGATGGTCATGTTGTTCGCAATACATATGTATGTATGTACTAGTGATGTAACGAATGCCAATTTTTGATATTCACGAATACGAATATTTCAAACGATATTCGCGAATACGAATACGAATATTTGAAACGATATTCGCGAATACGAATATTATATGCAATATGATATATTAAAAAATTTCTATGGGAAAGGACTTCACACTCTTGTTGGCGTACTTTAAAGTTAATAAAAACTACCCAAAAAATTTAATGATCGTCATTGAATAATATTTGAAAATGATACAAAGCACAAATTTCTATAAAAAAAATTAATGTATTTGTACAAACTAAAATTTTTAGTCATTTATTTAAAATTCATTTAGGATTTAGGCATTTATTTATTTAATTTTAATTTTATTTATTTAATATTCGACAATTCGATACGAATATTCGCGCATCACTTGTATGTACATATGTATATTGTAATTTTTTAAGCGACAATTACTAAAATAAACATGTGTACATATATATTGACATATCAATATGTATGTATGTTGAAAATTACACGACATAAAAATCGCTATTAATTAAATTAAACTCTCAATGTCAAATTCTTTAACTTTAGACATGTTGACATTTGTGTTGGGTAATCAAATAATAATAATTACATTAAAAGTATGTAAATTATGTTATTTATGGAATACAGTACATATAACGGAAATCGAGGGAAGGAAGTTCAATTGTTTCAAAGAGTTGTCAACTGATATCTTAGGTACATTTTTGCAGTGGATTGTTTCCTTGAGTTTTGAACGGTTCGCTACCTATGGACCTGAACAGGGGAAATCGAACTTTTTTAAATTTTTTGCGATTTTGATCTTGAAGATGAAATTTGTTTGAGCTATAACTTTTACTCAAAGAGTAAATCAAAATTCCGAACGAATTGCAAGATATGAGCCTGACAATATGCAAAAAATTACACAAATAAATTTATTTATGAATGAAAGTGCATGACTTGCGGAAAACTAAGAGTTACGGGTGTTTTTTTTTTGGTGTTTTATCGCGTACTGGTGTTTGTATATGGTTATATTTTTTCGTGTTGCACTGTGTATTTGTAAGTTTTTTAGTGCTGCCATAGTTTCAACGTAATTTAATAAGAATTTTTCTTAACCACTGGAAAAATTAAATCGTATTTAAAAACAATTTAATTTTAAGTAAAAATTAGCTAATTGCGTGCTTAAATATTAAGCTAAAAACTAGGGGTAACACTATGTTAGGATTATTAAATAGTAGCTCGATTTTTGAAAATCTCGAGAGTGAGTAAAAAAGCCCAAATTTTTGGTATTGTATTTACGTGACATCCATGTTGACAAGTGGAATAAGGGTGAATATAACTTATTTCTTAAATACAGAGTGTAGACAAAAACATTCAACTACTGCTAATCGAAAATAAAATTTTTTAATCAAATTCTTTAGTCGAAAAATATCGAGAGGTCCCTTAATAAAAATTGCACTGTAAAAAAAATTATAAATTTTTTACAAAACAAATATATGCATACATATATACTTATTTATGTATCTGTATACTACATATAGAGACATACGTTCTTCGGTAAAGGGTACATAAGATTCAGCACTCTTACTTGTTTTTATAATAAACTTCGTTAGAGACATTGGGATTTCTCGCAAGTATGAAGTTTCATTTGCCATATTGTATAAGTCGATGTTGTCCTGGGCCATCTTACGCTGTTATCGCTTTTAAACACTGAAATAAATATGTATAAAGTCAAAGTGCAAAGAATTTGAAATTTAAAAAGATTTTGCACTATTACACAGAAAGTGGCAACGCTGGGATGATGTTAACAGGTATATAAATAAATTCAGTAAAGTGCGAATTTGACCCGCGCACGAAGGGTTCCGTACGGGCACGAGATATGTAATTCAATACGAACAATATAAACTATAGTTTTGGCATTTTTTCGTTTTTAAGTTTTTAAGCGTTTTTTTTAAATTGGGGGTTTTTTGAATTTATTGGCGCTTTCGGAGTTTTGGCACTTTTTTCACGTTTTGGCGACTTTTTTTGGTTTTAGAAGTTTTTTTAATGTTGGCAATTTTTATTATTTTGGCGTTTTTTTATTTTGGCGATTTTTTTTTAATTTTGGCGTTTATTCCATATAGGTGATTTTTTTTTTTGGTTTTGGCGATTTTTTTTTGTTTTGGCACTTTTTTTTCGTTTTTAAGAATTTTTTTTGTTTACATACAATTGTATGTATGTATATTACATGAGATTTTTACATTTTTCGTCGCTCGTTTTGGAACACCCTTTAATTTCTAATTCTCATGTATTTGTTGTTTTAGTGGCCAAGGTTCTACATACTGTGTCCAAATTTCAGGTCCGTAGCTCTTACGGTTCCTGAGAAAATACCGTGTGACGGACAGACGGACAGCGTAGCGAAAACATTAGGGTCCTTTTTTCACCTTTGGTGTACGGAACCCTAAAAAAGCATAATTTCATTTTAAACTCGATAATCTTTGGCTTATTCCTAAAAGCCTGAAGGTTGGATCATTAATTCGCATCTTTAATTCTAGGAAAGTGCTTTCTTTCGCATTAAAGTTTAAATAATATACACACTTATTTTAATGGATTTTTTTCAAATCAAATTGCAGAGTAAACCCCCTATTTCACTTTTGATATTTATGAGGGTACAACTGTGTACGGTTCGAAATACCCATTTATGTATCTATATCATTACTTACATATACAGACTACTTACATGTATGCATCTGTAAACTGCTCTTTTTAATGTAAATTTGTTGCTTTCATTTACTTCTACTTTCGACTTTGGATTCAATAAGTGATGTTTACGACTCAATGCTAAGAATATCGATAGTGCTTGCTTTGTTTATTAAATTTTTATTTCGAGACAATCATAAATTAAGTACATATCTACAAAGTAAAATCAACTACAGATTGTAGAGACTATTAATTATGTAATCTCAATAATATATCTGTAAGTGTAAGAATTAATGAAAATATTTCGTTTCAATGCTTAATAACAAGTGGAATTTTTTCCTATTTCACTACGATCCATTAAGTCATTAAAACGTTTTTAAACAACCTGTTTTTTATTGTTATTTATTATTAAAGGTTATTTTAGAATCTCCGGCTTGTTATACAAACGTATTAGTTTCACTTGGACTCGTTCTATACCCCTTATACATACCTAATTTTAATGTTCATATTAATTAACATTTCATTACGAGTATAAAATAAAAACAACAACACGTGACTATTCAATGAGAAATAAACTTATCTGTTAATGATGTTCGAATACCGCTGACATGTTGGAATCGCGTGAGGTATTACGTCAGTTTAAATGAATTTGTATACAAAAAGAAAGATAAATAAATAAAATGCAAATAAAATTACAGTTTTGTGGGTAGTCAGACACAACCGTCAGAAACGTGAACTGGAATCAAACAGTGTGTCGGCATAGTATGTGGACAACACATAAATGCTGTGGAATTTCAAATTCAAATAAAAATGTACCTGTAAGTTTAATGTTTTGAAAATTTCTGCTTATAAAAACAACAAAGTACGCCATAAAATCAAGTGATTGTCATTCATTCGCATCATAAAACATAAAGGAGGATTGTATGTGCTTGCAAGAAATTCTCCTTTTGAACACTATGTTAGGATTATTAAATAGTAGCTCGATTTTTGAAAATCTCGAGAGTGAGTAAAAAAGCCCAAATTTTTGGTATTGTATTTACGTGACATCCATGTTGACAAGTGGAATAAGGGTGAATATAACTTATTTCTTAAATACAGAGTGTAGACAAAAACATTCAACTACTGCTAATCGAAAATAAAATTTTTTAATCAAATTCTTTAGTCGAAAAATATCGAGAGGTCCCTTAATAAAAATTGCACTGTAAAAAAAATTATAAATTTTTTACAAAACAAATATATGCATACATATATACTTATTTATGTATCTGTATACTACATATAGAGACATACGTTCTTCGGTAAAGGGTACATAAGATTCAGCACTCTTACTTGTTTTTATAATAAACTTCGTTAGAGACATTGGGATTTCTCGCAAGTATGAAGTTTCATTTGCCATATTGTATAAGTCGATGTTGTCCTGGGCCATCTTACGCTGTTATCGCTTTTAAACACTGAAATAAATATGTATAAAGTCAAAGTGCAAAGAATTTGAAATTTAAAAAGATTTTGCACTATTACACAGAAAGTGGCAACGCTGGGATGATGTTAACAGGTATATAAATAAATTCAGTAAAGTGCGAATTTGACCCGCGCACGAAGGGTTCCGTACGGGCACGAGATATGTAATTCAATACGAACAATATAAACTATAGTTTTGGCATTTTTTCGTTTTTAAGTTTTTAAGCGTTTTTTTTAAATT
Organism: Tachina fera; assembly: GCA_905220375.1. Lineage (NCBI taxonomy): Eukaryota > Metazoa > Arthropoda > Insecta > Diptera > Tachinidae > Tachina > Tachina fera. The sequence continues at coordinate 86,083,151 of LR999963.1, read as the reverse complement.
GGGGGTTTTTTGAATTTATTGGCGCTTTCGGAGTTTTGGCACTTTTTTCACGTTTTGGCGACTTTTTTTGGTTTTAGAAGTTTTTTTAATGTTGGCAATTTTTATTATTTTGGCGTTTTTTTATTTTGGCGATTTTTTTTTTAATTTTGGCGTTTATTCCATATAGGTGATTTTTTTTTTGGTTTTGGCGATTTTTTTTTGTTTTGGCACTTTTTTTTCGTTTTTAAGAATTTTTTTTGTTTACATACAATTGTATGTATGTATATTACATGAGATTTTTACATTTTTCGTCGCTCGTTTTGGAACACCCTTTAATTTCTAATTCTCATGTATTTGTTGTTTTAGTGGCCAAGGTTCTACATACTGTGTCCAAATTTCAGGTCCGTAGCTCTTACGGTTCCTGAGAAAATACCGTGTGACGGACAGACGGACAGCGTAGCGAAAACATTAGGGTCCTTTTTTCACCTTTGGTGTACGGAACCCTAAAAAAGCATAATTTCATTTTAAACTCGATAATCTTTGGCTTATTCCTAAAAGCCTGAAGGTTGGATCATTAATTCGCATCTTTAATTCTAGGAAAGTGCTTTCTTTCGCATTAAAGTTTAAATAATATACACACTTATTTTAATGGATTTTTTTCAAATCAAATTGCAGAGTAAACCCCCTATTTCACTTTTGATATTTATGAGGGTACAACTGTGTACGGTTCGAAATACCCATTTATGTATCTATATCATTACTTACATATACAGACTACTTACATGTATGCATCTGTAAACTGCTCTTTTTAATGTAAATTTGTTGCTTTCATTTACTTCTACTTTCGACTTTGGATTCAATAAGTGATGTTTACGACTCAATGCTAAGAATATCGATAGTGCTTGCTTTGTTTATTAAATTTTTATTTCGAGACAATCATAAATTAAGTACATATCTACAAAGTAAAATCAACTACAGATTGTAGAGACTATTAATTATGTAATCTCAATAATATATCTGTAAGTGTAAGAATTAATGAAAATATTTCGTTTCAATGCTTAATAACAAGTGGAATTTTTTCCTATTTCACTACGATCCATTAAGTCATTAAAACGTTTTTAAACAACCTGTTTTTTATTGTTATTTATTATTAAAGGTTATTTTAGAATCTCCGGCTTGTTATACAAACGTATTAGTTTCACTTGGACTCGTTCTATACCCCTTATACATACCTAATTTTAATGTTCATATTAATTAACATTTCATTACGAGTATAAAATAAAAACAACAACACGTGACTATTCAATGAGAAATAAACTTATCTGTTAATGATGTTCGAATACCGCTGACATGTTGGAATCGCGTGAGGTATTACGTCAGTTTAAATGAATTTGTATACAAAAAGAAAGATAAATAAATAAAATGCAAATAAAATTACAGTTTTGTGGGTAGTCAGACACAACCGTCAGAAACGTGAACTGGAATCAAACAGTGTGTCGGCATAGTATGTGGACAACACATAAATGCTGTGGAATTTCAAATTCAAATAAAAATGTACCTGGAAGTTTAATGTTTTGAAAATTTCTGCTTATAAAAACAACAAAGTACGCCATAAAATCAAGTGATTGTCATTCATTCGCATCATAAAACATAAAGGAGGATTGTATGTGCTTGCAAGAAATTCTCCTTTTTGATACGATGTGAAAAATTCTTTGATGTTAATTTATTGAAAGTGTTTTTATTGTCAGTGAGAACTTAAACAAAACTTCTACGGAAGTCAAATTATTTATTCGAGACATTACTCAGAAGTTTATTAAATTTGATTCTTGCAGAAAACCTACATTACATGAAATGCACTGTTATACTTTAACTTGATGCATTAAACACATTCAGCACAGCAGACTACGCGAACACATGACTTCAAATACCGATAGCAGCATTTGGCGCCTCGTAGCCAGGTACTCATTTATTTTGGAGACGCCAGCAGCAACATCTGCACCTCATATTTAAGTATAAATACATAGATCAGTATTGCCATCTTCAAATATTTCGCATTTATAAAAATTAAATTACTCTTTCGAAATGTACTTATATGACGTAAAAGCAACCAATTTGTGCTTTACATATAAATTTTTGGATATTGTTTCTGTTAAATAATATGAAATAATTGTACGATATCATTCATTCAATGTTTTGTATTGTACTGGCAACACTGAATTTTCTGATATAAACATGCGTATTCTATCCTTGACATTTTGTAGTCGGTAGCCTGCTGTGTGTAATGTGTTTAATGCATGAAAGATTTTTATGAATAAACGAATTACTGGAATTTGATTGAATAGAATATAAGTATATTGGAAGTGTTTAATTTTTGTCTGAGTCCCTAGTTGATGTATTAAGTTAGATCGGGATTACATCTGTGTGACATGTCCCACAAAGCGTAACCAACTATTTACTAATGAAAAACTGTTTGATTCAGACATGTATTCATTAAGTTTAGTAGTTCCATACATAACTAATAGACAATTTTATAGAATCCAACATGATTGCAAACTGTTTAAGTAAATAAATACATGTCGGAATCAACCAGCTTTTCATTAATAATTAGTTGGTTACGCATAATAAATCCCAGATGTAAACTCAACCTTGAAAAGCTGGTTGATTCAGACATGTGTTTATTGATTTAAATAGTTTGCAATCATTTTGGATTCTATAAAATTGTCTATTAATTATGTATTAAACTGTTTAACTTAATAAATACATGTCTGAATCGAACAGTTTTTCATTAGTAATTATTTGGCTACGCTTTTTTCACGCTTGTGTTGCATTTGGCACACAGATGTAAGCCCGGCCTTACAATAAAACTGTTGATATATTGTATATTTTATGAAAATAGTTAAATAGATTTTAAGATGTAGAATTGTGTGAAGTAAAAATATCAGAAAACTCGATAAGTGGCTTGTTGCATTTTGTTATGGCCTCCACAATTCGAATAGACATGCATGTGTATTTAAATGAACAAAAGTGTGTTCAAGTAACATTTACCTTACGAAGAGATACTTGTTCCCCCATTCGGATTAATAATCAAGTTGTTCCTCAACATTCACATGTGAAATATCTTGGTATATACCTCGATCGACGGCTTATATGGAAACATCACATTGACTATAATTTAACTCAAATGAAACTAAAATTAACTCAGGTACATTGGCTGATTGGCAGAAATTCAACACTCAGCCTAGACTGCAAACTTTTAATATACAAGTAGGTTTTAAAGCCAATATGGTGTTACGGTATCCAGTTATGGGGCACTGCTTCTGCTTCCAATGTAGATAGAATTCAACGAAGACAAAACAAAATTTTAAGGTTAATAACATCTGATCCATGGTACATTAAGAATTCAAATATACATCGTGATTTAAATATGCCACTAGTGACTGAAGAAATTGCAAAATATGCAGGCAAATATCTAACAAAACTCGAGCCACATCCTAATCCGCTTGCTCGTAATATTTTGAACTCTACTGGACACATCTGCTTAAAAAAGAGAGATACAAGGGCTCTAATACTAAACACTCCGGATGAAGCTGCTTGAAAATACTTTTTTTTGCTTATCACTACTTATGTATTATTTATAACTATCACTTAGGTATGTCTGGCATTGATCGGGCCTACTAATTATATTTTAGATTTAAGATTTGAATACTTATTGTTAGTTCATATATGAAGATACAATAAATAAAAAACATGCATTAAAACAAATGATGTTTATTTTTCTAGTCATGGGGTGTTCAAGTTTTGCATTTAAATTTTTATTAATTAAATTATTGTACCTTCTCAGGGTAAGACTATACATTACCTTATCCGACTCTAGATCAGAAACGGTTATGGGGACATCATAAAATAAAGAAAGAGTCAATAAGGCTAACTCGTGCTAGTCTCTTTGTAGAAGGGATAATGGGTCGAGAAGGAGGCTCACCCATATCGCGACGCACTGTATGTATAAGAGTGTGATCAGACCAATTTTAACATACACATCGGTAGTATGATGGAGCTCAATGGGTAGAAAGTGCAACACTAAAATACATGGCATGTGGTGCTATGAGAACTACATCCGTCACTGGACGGATACTATCAGACTTTGGAAATGTCCGACCGGGTTCGTGAGACTAGATTTAAATCTATTTCCGCTTAGCTGACCATAATACAGTCTTCCAGGCGAAAGATTGTGCGATCACGGAGGTTTTAAAATGAATCAGGGTGAATATTAGGGCCACAGGTGTAAATATATTTACTGACAGGATGTTGGCAATTAGGACTATCACAACCGAAAGAATGGACTCTAGGACCGTTCTAGATTAACGATTACGTCGTACATGGCAACATTCGTGTTGTATGGGTGCCGGCCCACTACAACGTAGTAGGAAATGAACGTGGAACGTAGTAGGAAATGAACGTGTAGCTCTAATTAATGTGCAGGCTTTCAAGGCAGTGAAAATTGAGGTACAAATTTGGGCGAAGATGGCCTGCAGGACACGATGGAATATTGATACTGTGGGTAATCTAACCAAGGTTCTATGGGGCGACCCGGACGAAAACAAAACAATAGGGCTGTTTAAACTAAATAAACTTGAGCTTGGAAAGTTTACCGGTATTTTGACGGGACACTCTAACTTATGAGGGCATTGGTATCGGATTTGAGCCGCGGATGACAATGAATGCAGAGTATGCATGCAGTACATCGATACAATCTAGCACTTCTTATGTCATTGTCCATCTTCCGCCCAGCTGAGATCCGGTTTTATTGGGGATGACACCTAACCTGACATTACCCACCTTGAGGTATTGACTAAATGCGAAGAAAAGATATGGTTGTAGATTAACTGAGAAAACAATATTATGTTAATAAAAGTAATGTTTGAATTTTATAATTACATTTTTATATTCATAGAAAGTGCGATATAGATATAGTTTTGTTAAAAATTTATGACTACAATAAAATTTGTATTATTATGTAAAAATAATATGATGTGAATAACAATATAATGTTATCCAAAACCATACTATATTAAGTTTTTAAAAAAGTCAGTTCAATGTTTCGTTTGTAAGCTATTGATAGTGCACGCATAGTGTTAAATAAATCAATAAATAAATTGAAACAAAAGGGTAGATCAATTAAAATATATACATACATATATATTTCTTTATACAGACGTGTCTGTATTTCGTGTGCACCAGAGAACGACAAAAATCACGTACTTCCTGATTTAATCATACTATAAATTTGTTATTCACTTTTAATCATGCAAAATAAATCAACATTGAGTAAAATCATCATCGTAATGGTGAACGCTTCATTTAAGTAAATGTGAGTCGAGTGATCGAACATGTTTTATTCTAATCATTCATCATACATTAAACTTTTGTTCACATTTAATCATGCAACAAAACTTAATGTTGAATAAAATCAGAATCATACTTACGAACGTATCGTTTGGTAAGTTGCAAGTAATTTCATACATGTTTTATTAAAATTTTTATATAATCAGGTTTTCATGTTGAATAAAATCAAAGCAGAGGAGTTATGAAAAATATTATTTTTTTAATACAAATCAGTAAGCAAACACTTTTAAAAGAAAAAATGGAAAACGACCAGGATTTTAAAATAATTTAAAAAAAATCGAAAAGGCACTTTTTCGAAAAGTACCTTTTCCGAATAGTGTTTTTTGAATAGTTAATATTCAAAGTACCCTCTAGTTCCAATGTTCAAGAATACACTATATCAGTTAATAATATTTAACTCAGACTTAAAATGTTTCAACTATATGACTTCTGCCGAATTTAAAATTTTTTCGTATATACCCATCTTAGTAACATTTTTGGCACCTTCTAAAAACACACATTTTAGCTTTTACTATTTGTAAGAAGTCATTGTAGATTATTTTTACATGTACATATGTATATACATACATACATATGTAAAATGATGAGCTAAAGAACAAAAAATTACTATTTTACCCCTTATAAGTATTACCAAAAATCCCTTCATAGTGGTTCTATACATCAAAGGGGAGCCAACGCACTAAATGTCGTTTGGGGGCTGGGCGATGATATGTCTGTTAGACAGTCAGTAACGTTGTATAATGTTATAACTTTATATAACGTCAAGTAGAAGGGCCATAACAAGTAATTGCAAATTTACAGGAGAAGGTATAATAGAAACAAGAACAAGTTTGATACGTATGAATATTTTTTCAATCAGATTTTGTCGTTCTCTGGTGTGCACATACATACATATGTAAGTATACATTGACTTATGTAAATTTTATTTCAACAATATTAATTTATTTTTATTTCGGATTTAGCGCATAGCTGTTTTAAACAAAAGATTTACCAAAAAATATATGATTAAAAAACAAAAAAATTTTATTATTATATAAAATAATACTTTGGTTGTATTTAACAATATTATTTTAATATCAGAACATGGTATGTTAAGTGCAAATTATATTTTAGTCACATCTAACAATAGTGTTTTCATATTTACAATACTAAGGTTATAGTGTTTTCACAATGACATGGTTTCAATAAAAGTTGGTTTTAACGTTAAAATCAACTGTAAAAAGCTGGTTTTACCATACAAATTGTTTTTGTTAAAACCAACTTTAAATCATTTTAGAATTGATTTTAAGTTGGTTTTATGAAATGCAACCTTGTTTTCGCTGTTCTAAATTCAGTGCGGACAGGTCAAAATGACCGGAACAAGTTGATAATTTTAATGCCAGTGAATAACATTAGATGTCACTTGAAAGATTTTCAACTTAAGAATGGTTGGAAAAAAGTAGTTTTTTTTCGAAGGAAAATATCGAAAATATTTTCATTGGCCACTGGGAAGTGAAAACATATGATATGAATAACATCGATAACATCCGATAAAAAAGTTTTATTTTGTGATGTAATGTGCATTTTTTTATATGTACAATAATCACAGTATTATCAGACATGCATTTTTATTTGAGTCAATTTAATTTAATTTTAATTGAGCAATTAAATCTAGTGTTCACACATACTCTATTTAGCTGACTCAATTATCATTTGACTGTTAGTTGAAAAAAACATTGTTTTTTTTTGTTTGTTTCGTGAATATTCATTTTTATAGATTAAGAAAATTGATGCAAACTCGGCTTTAGAAGAAACTTTACTAATATATAACAGAAATGTCGAACTCTTCAAAATTATTAGTGGTAAAAAAAGAAAACGAAAAACTTGATAATTCTATTGCATTGTTTATTTACTATTTTTGACATTTGGTTCGCCATTGTAGGAAATTGTTCTGCTCATTGAACAACACAGTTCTCAACAATTACCAGGGTTAAGCTATGTACAGACGATTGTCAGATCTCACAATATTGTCGATCTGTCAATGTGCTGACAATGTACTGGTAATCGAAAATTGCCAGTACAATATTCTTTGTCAGTTCACACGGTTGTAAGAAAATCTTACAATTTATTGCCAGACGGTTGTATGGCAATAAATTCATCTGACAAAATCGTCCGTCGAAAATTTTTCAGTTCACACGGTTGTCATATGCACAAATTGTCAGATCTGTTGTTATGCGTTGCCAGACTCAAAGCATTTTTTAGAAATTGTTAAATATCAATCGTTTGTGTTTGTGTTAAATGTAAAAAGTGAAAGTATAAATTATTATGGACCATATAAAAGCAATTGCAATGATTTCGTGTGCATATATATGTTATTATAAATGTTTTGTTTAAAATCAAGCGTGTGCAGTGTTGCCCATAGAAATAATTCGCTTACAATGACGCCATTGTCAGATGCATGAACTTTGCACATCTTACAATATTAAAATGACTGACAAATATGTGGCAATAATTTTTCAATGTGTTCACACGATTGTAAGATGTCTGACAATTTGTTGTCAGCTGGTAGTCTTTCAATGGACTGACAGTGCTTTTTCTGGCAACGACGTCTGACAAAATTTGTCAGTTCACACTGTTGTAAGAAATTTTGAACACATTTTACTGGCAATATTGTAAGATCTTACAGCCGTCTGCACATAGCTTTACATTCCGAGTTTTACGCAATTAGTGATACAATTAACTACTAATTGCTTAATTTAATAATTGACTGATTGTATGGTAAATTGTGGTCAATTAAGGCCTTAACTGCATAAAGTGCCCTAATTTGGGAATAATTTTTGATACAAAGTTAACATTTAAACCGCATCTGGAAAGGTTAATTCCGAATGCGTATTCTACATTAGCGTTTATTAGGAGAAACTGCTCTGATTTTTCAGATCCTTATACAATTAAATCTTTATATACATCTTACGTAAGATATAAACTGGAATATGGGGCTTTAATTTGGAGTCCTTATTGTAAAAATTCTATTGCACGTATCGAAAGAATACAGCGGAAATTTATTAAGTTTGCTTTTCCGCATTTGAATTTTCTATACCCTCAGCCTTCATATGAATAGCGCTGTCTTCATTTGGGTCTCGAAACCTTAGAATACGTCGAAAAATTTGACATTATTAATGCTAATATAGATTGTTCTATCGTACTGGAGAGAGTTCCCTTTAATGTACCGAATAGATGTCTTCGACATTGTAACTTATTTTATAATTGCCTTCATCGTAGAAATTATACTCTAAATAGTCCTCTAATAAGAGCTTTTGCTGATTTTAATAAATTGAATACTATTCAAATGGTTGAATTTAATGCATCCAAACAAAACTTTAAAAACTCTATTTTATACCTTATTAATAGATTAAATTAATTTTATTAATGGATATAATTAATATAACATATTAATTAAGTTATTATAGTCTGTAAGGAACATTGTTCTATAGACCTAAATAAATAAATAAGTAAATAAAAAATAAATAAAAAATAAATTGCTTAATACGGGTCTGTCTAAAGACGGTATAACTTGATTTTTGAGAACTTCTTCACTTTGTATTACTAGTTTGATAATTTTAAAATATTTATTTACAAAATATAAGCTCCCATATTCATAAAAAATTAAATGAATTTGAAATCCATTTTAAGGAAATTTTGTATGAAAAATTTTAATTAAAATAAATTTCAAACTCGTTTTAAATTTTATGGATATAAGGGAAAATAATTTCCATTTTACACCGCATTGTACAATTTTCGAGTTTAATATACAAACAAAATCAGTTGTTGCACAATTAGTCAAATAAGTGTTATAAAAAGCAGAAAAAATACAAAAACAAATACACGCTTTTCTGCATGAGATTTGTTTTATTTTTGAGTAAAGGCCGAACTATAATATGAATAAGCGAACTTAAGCAAATGTGCGGTTACATATAAAACGTACGTGGCAAACTATAATGTACTTATGGAACTTTTCGTTAAGTTTCGTCAAATGTCATTTGCTTAAGCTAAATGCCAAACTGAACGCACATTCCGCACGGAAAACACTGTTTGTGCATTTTTTAAACTCAAACAAACAGCATCAGAAATTATTCATTGATTTTAAATATTTTTTTATTGTTTCTTATTTTAAACTCAGAAAGGAAAGCAAAACATTTTTTTTTCATTCTTTGTTTTAAACAGCAACATACTATGATTGAATTATATGGTTGCAGTTAAATCATATTATTGTCAATAGAAAAGCAAACTTTTAATAATATTATTATCTGAGTTAATAATAATATTATCAACGAAAGCAATAAACTTTGTTACACCTTATCTTATTATTGTAAATATGACAACACTATTGTTCGATGTGACGAAAATATTATTGAGACTCACTATACCATGTTCTTATCTTATAATAATATTGTTAAATACGACAACAGTATTATTTAATATAATAATAATATTTTGTTTTTCAATCATATATTTACTAACTAAAACAGCTGTGCTTTAAATTCGAAATAAAAATAAATTAATATTATTGAAATGAAATATATGTATATATAACAAATGTGTGTATGCACGAATTACAGACAATCTGTATAAAAACATAAACATACATACATATGCACGTATATGTTTTTATTTATCTACGCTTTTGTTTGTTTGTACTTTATTTATTTATTAAACATGACGCGTGCAATACCGATAGCTAACAATCGAAACACTGAACTGACAGAAGAGGTTTCTGAAAAAGATTTTTTTTAAAACTTAACATACTATGGTTTTGGATAACATTATGTTGTTATTTTCATTATACTATTTTTAAAAAATAACAAAAATTATGTTGCAGTCATAAATTTTTAACAAAACTATATTGTTAAACTCTAACCATATCACTCTTTTTTTATGAATATAATAATGTAATTATTAAATTCAAACATTACTTTGCTTACCGTAATAAAATTAATGTTTAAAATAACAATAACTTATTTTCAACGACCACACATTTGTTTCTGAGAACATAATATTGTTTTCTCAACCATTCTACAAACATATCTTTTCTTTGCGTGTATAAGATGGTTAAGTGACACTTCACAAGGTGCATAACTAAGATTCTGTAAAATTTTATTTGCTTAATGTGTGAAAAACCGATATAATGGGATAATAGAAAAGCAATAAACTCTTTTTAATTTTTTTCCACTTGGCGTGTCTTTCATGAGTTCTATTTAGACTAATAATCCATCCATCACCTTAAACTTAAAAGTGGAAAAAGGCTGAAAACTTTTTGTTAAAAAGTTAGATGACCGACTTTGTGTGGCATATCATTTTTGAAATATTTACTAGACTTGGAATTGAAAAATTTTGTAATATATTGAAAACCAAAAAAAAATGTGCATATACATATGCATTATTTCGATTTTGCTTATTTTTCAGATCGAATAGTTTTTGTAAACATTTTCTATGTGGTTGGATGATTTTCACTTCTGCGATTATTGGTACAGCTCTACCAGATGTCCCGTATCAAATTTAACATTCAGGTCCGAAATGTCTATTAATAAATTCTAACATTTATTATTATATTTCCACAAAAATAAAAATATATAAAAAACAAAAAGATATTATCTTAGTGCAACATTATTTCCGTATGCCAAAAACATGAGAAAACTTTTACATACTTTTAGTACTCATTTTCATTATGAAGTGTGATTTGTAGATTTTCTCAGTTTAAGTTTCGTCTAATTTTCCGCAATAAATTTCAATTTCCAATCAAATACTTTTTCGAAATACTGTTGAAAGACAGCCACTTAAGGTGTGGAATTGTATTTTTTTTATTTAAATATGGAAACAGAAAAACAGGCAAATAACAAAAATTTATTTACGTTAATAGTACATCTATGGTCACAATATTAGCGGACTTATAGTTTACAATACAATATTTGTGGTTCGAAGGCATCATAGCTTTATACTTTTGGTTTGGGTGAAAACGTATTTATTGAATTTTATTTAAAAAAAAAAAACAGCACAGCTGAATTTAAAACGCTACCAAGGATAATCAATTAATTTTTTTAGCTATTTATACATACTTTCCATATTTTTTTACGTTGCTAATAAAAATACATAAGCATAATACGACATTGCCCAGTCGAGAATAAATTAATCACCGAATGTCATATCTGTATGGCTCCGATTTCAATTAAATTTTTTTAACGGCATTTACCATGAAAATTATGTTGACACTGTCTATAAGTAGTTTGTGTTTTGGAATACACAACAAATTACATTTGGTTTCAATGTGCAGTTTGTGCCTATATTTAAGTTCATCACTGTATGTTTGAATATGAAGGGATATAGAAAAATTCGGAGTTTCATATTCAACATTGTGGAAAATTGTGCTATTAGTGCCTCCGTAGATGTAAAAATTCGCTTGCAACAAAAAGAGAACCAAAAAATGTCTATTCTTAGAAAAATAATAATTTCTTAACTAAACTTTAATCCGTATTGGGAGGGGTATTGATTAGTTTGCTGTAAAATTTTTTGTTTATACATACATATCTCAGTATTTTTGTTGTAAAAAAATTACAAAAATTCCAATCAGTACCCTGTAGTAAATAAAATAATCGATTGACAAAAAACACTAACTTGTAAATTAATTATTTTGCAAGTGACTACAAATTGCTTTAAATCTCATGCAGATATCAACCACACATATTGAATAGAAGCACACGTAAGAAATAAATAAAAGCAAAATAAGTAAATGAAAAGAAAATAAAAAAATCAAAAGAAGCATGCCATGAAATCAAATGCCAAATGTTTGTTTTGAAAATAAAAACTTAATAATTTCAATACTTAATATGTATAATATTTTCTATGAGCGGTCGTATTTTTATTTTTAGTAAATATAATAATAATAAATATTTATATATAAATATGTACATATGGATATGTATTTATATATTTACATAGATATATATAAATATTCACATATATGTATGTATATAAAAAATATATGTAATATAAATATACATATATCTTTTTTTTTCACTATAATATTAATTAACTACAAATTAGTTGAAAAATAAGTAGTTAGTAGTCAATTTAAAAGTCATGCAGAGATGGCCAATTGACTACCGCCTTTGACATGCCTATGTTAAAATAGTGAGTCGGCGACAAGGAAAAAAGTCACTTAATCAACCAGTTGTGGTTATTAAAAAACCAGTTTAAAGGTACTTACAAATGGGTTTGAGTTCCTATAGGGTAAGAAAAACGTGCGATGGTGAAATGAGTTTGTTTTAATGTGTACCACTACATATACAACCAACTGCTACTTAAGCCTACAGTACACGGCATGTAAAAATCCACATGCGCATGTGGCTCTGACGTAATTTTGACGTCACCATGAAGCTAGAGCGTTGCGAGCAATGCGATGAGCATGCCCATGTGTTTTCAGTTTAGTAAAATTCAAATGTAGGTATGTATTAGTGATGCACGAATATTCGTATTCGGATTCGAATTGTCGAATATTCGGCAATTTTCAGGCGAATGCCAATGTATTCGTATTCATGTATTTATTTATTGTATCTTCAAATATGAACTAACAATAAGTATTCAAATCTTAAATCTAAAATATAATTATTAGGACCGACCACTGTCGGACATAAACTTGTAAATAATTATAACCCAGTGAAAAAATGGAAGTCATTCTAGCGGAAGTACATTTTCATTGCTTCCCAGAAATCGATATTTTTAATTTGCCGAGAGTGAGCAAAAAACCATGTACAGGGTGGTTTTTTTTAGAGGTATAGAACTTCGAATTGAAATAAAACACAAGAAAATCGTTTTAATGTCCATCAATTTGACTTTATTGGAAGGATAATTTTATGCCATTAATGTTTAAATATGATTTCGGGCATGTGGCCGCCGCGGCTGGCTCGAATAAAGCCAATTCTACAGGTCCAATTTTCAACCACTTCTTCGAGCATATGGGGCCGTATGTTGGCAATAACGCCACGAATGTTGGCTTCCAAGTCCCCTAACGTTTCTGGTTTGTTGGCGTAGACGAGCGACTTCACATATCCCCAAAGAAAATAATCCAATGGTGTCAAATCACACGATCTTGGTGGCCAATTGACAGGTCCATTCCGCGAAATTATGCGCTCATCGAATGTTTCCTTCAATAAATCGATTGTGACGTGCGCTGCGTGGTATGTAGCGACCTCTTGTTGGAAACACAACTCATCCACATTCATGCCATCCAATTCGGGAACAAAATAGTCGGTTATCATGGCTCTAAACCGGTCTCCGGTGGCGAATCGATTCATTCGGGTCCTCTTCAACACTTTGCTCTACAGCGGCAATTGTTTCTTCGGTGCGCACTGTTCGACGTCTCTGCGGATGCGTATTATCAAATAGAGTAAACGTAGTGCGAAAACGATACATGGTTAACCGAATTAATTGCTCTGATGGACGATTATGTCGACCATAAAATGGACGGAGCTTGCAGTAAACTTCGCGAGCTGAACCATTATTTTCGAAATAAATTTGCACGATTTCCAAGCGTTGTTCTTTTGTCAACCTGTTCATGATGAAATGGCAAACCAAACTAAATATTAATCACTTGACAGCTGACAAAATGGCCGCCAGTTAAAAAAGTGATGCCAACTTAAAGTTCTATACCTCAATAAAAAACACCCAATAGAAGCTTATTTTAGTCACACAAAACCTTGTAACTCCTCCATAGTGTTAGAAAATACTCACCAGAATTTAAAAAAAATTAATTTTTTTAAAGAAATTTATAAACTATTTTTAGTCTAAAATTTAAAAGTTATTTGCTTAAATTTACATGAAAAAAGCTGTTTCGGGCTTAAATTCGTATAAAAAGAAACGAATTGTTAAAAAGGCAACTATTTACCATTTTTCATAGAACACAAAAAAGAGAATTTTTCTTAATATCGCTTCCAATTAAGTGACCAGGCATCGAAAAAGAGAACTTCTTGCAATGACAACCCTATGTAAAAATCATTAGATCGGATCGAAATTTGCACTACTTCCGCATCGTAAACTCTACATTTTCATGACTTTTTTGGAGTCTCTTTTTTTACTGGGTATGTGTTGTCAAAATATTTACAAATAACTTTGATGTTATTTGTTCATTAATAATTATCACATGTAATTTGGCTTAAAAAAGCGATACGAACTTTAGCCCGTTCAAATCATAAATATAGAAACAAATTAAGTTCGAAAAATAATAATTAAAAATTAACTTAAATTAATAGCCAGGGGTCTGTGGAAAAAATTAAATAAATATACTTAATAGTAACAAACCAAAAAAGTTTGTCTTAAGTAGAACAAAAAATTATGAAATTAACTAACATGTGCATAATTAGTAAAGAATAAACGACGTTGGTAAGTCTGTTGTAAATTAGAGATGGTAAATTTGGGCTTTCATTACAAAACACGTTTTCAGCAATTTGAAATACGATGAATCAAAACAATTCACGTATTCCATTTGCAAGAAAGTTTCCTATATAAGGCAGAAATCTAGATCAACTGACACCACACACAGTGGACCAACACAGAAGAACGCTGATGATGAAGGTTTAGTGGCCTTCGAAAACGGCTGGCTGTTCCGTTCAACTATGTGTTGTTGTCAAAATATTTACAACTAACTTTGATGTTATTTGTATTATTAATGAACAAATATCACATGTAAAAAGAAACGAATTAATAAAAAAGGCAACTATTTACCATTTTTTGTATATCGCTTCCAATTCAGTGACCAGGCATCGAAAAAGAGAACTTCTTGCAATGACAACCCTATGTAAAAATCATTAGATCGGATCGAAATTTGCACTACTTCCGCATCGTAAACTCTACATTTTCATGACTTTTTTGGAGTCTCTTTTTTTACTGGGAAATAATACATAAGTAGTGATAATCCAAAAAAGAAAAAAATTTATAAAAAAGTAGAAAAAAAAGTATTTTCAAGAAATCCCATCTGGAGTGTTAAGTAATAGAGCCCTTGTGTCCCTCTTTTTTAAGGAGATGTGTCCAGTAAAGTTCAGAATATTACGAGCAAGCGGATTAGGATTTTGTTAAATATTTGCCTGCGTATTTTGCAATTTCTTCAATCACTAGTGGCATATTTAAATCACGATGGATATTGGAATTTTTGATGTACCATGGAGCCGATGTTATTAACCGTAAAATTTTGTTTTGCCTTCGTTGGATTCTCTCTACATTGGAAGCTGTAGCAGTACCCCATAATTAGATACCGTAACACCATATTGGCTTCAAAAGCGACTTGTATATTAAAAGTTTACAGTCCAGGCTAAATGTTGAATTTCTGCCAATCAACCAGTGTATTTGAGATAACTTAAGTTTCATCTGAGTTAGCTTAAAGTCAATATGATGTTTTCATGTAAGCCTTCGATCAAGGAGTATAGCAAGGTATTTTACTTGGGAATGTTGAGGAATATTTTGATTATTGATTTGAATTGGGGAACAAGTATCTCTTGTTAGGGTAAACGTTATATGGACACACTTTTGTTCATTTACCTTAATTCTCCATAAGTTCAACCACATTTCCAATTGTGTAATATGTTCTTGTAGATATAGGGAAGCCTCGTGAGGGTTTTCATGCATACTAAGGCAGGCTGTATTATCGGCAAAAGTAGATGTATGGATATTGCTGCTCAAAGGCATATCACAAGTATAGATCAAATACAAAACTGTCCCCAGTATGCTCCCCTGTGGCACACCGGATGATATAGATTCGGGCACACTCCTGAATTCTCCTTCCACAACCGTGAACTTCCGTGTAGTAATGTAACTTTCTAATAGATTCAGAAAGTTTATTGGTAGATATGATTTCAATTTTAAAATAAGGCCTTCATGCCACACTTTATCAAATGCCTGAGAAACGTCAATAAACAGGGCAGACCAATACTTCTTTTCCTCAAATGTTTTTCTTATAAATTGAACCAATCTATGATTTTGTTCAATGGTGCCATGCTGACTTCTAAAACTAAATTGATGGTCTGGGATGCACCCACTATCAGTTAAAATTGGGGACAATTTTGTCATGAGCAGCTTTTCGAAGAGTTTTGACATAGTTGACAGCAAACTTATTGTCCTATATGACTGAGCTTTAGTAAGATCTTTGCCCGGCTTTGGAATCATTTTGATTTTTGCAAGCTTGCAGAGTTGTGGATAACACTCCAGTCGTAATATGTCATGAGAAATAAACAGCGAGATTCTTATTGCAATATGCGGCAAGTTCATTAAATAAATGACTAAAAATTTTAGTTTGTACAAATACATTAAGGGTTTTCATGAGAATGTTCCAAAGTCTCGCATACTGTGCAATTGTTCATGTTTACACTCTCTTAAAATAAATGTCAATAATTACATACATATATGGAAATTTATTTACTCAAACCTGTTCAATTTGCCCAACAAGTTTTAATCGTAAGCTTGAGCTGTGCAATTGAGCATTTTGTAATCAACAATTTTTTGGTTTTTTGCCTTTAGGCATTTTTGAACACAAACACACACTTATTTTTATTTTTTTAGAAACATATAAATATGTATTTAAACTGAAAATTGCTTGAAATTTTTTGTTTTCAATTTAACAAATTAATTTTTTTGACATTTCATTCAAAGAAGTTACTGAGGGGCTTCATGAAACAAGTTTGAGTACTTTTTATTAACTTTAAAGTACGCCAACAAGAGTGTGAAGTTCTTTTTCATAACAATTTTATAATATTTCATATTGCATATAATATTCGTATTCGCGAATATCGTTTGAAATATTCGTATTCGCCAATATCAAAAATTGACTTTCGTTACATCACTAGTATGTATATGTAGGCAAAACATAAAATTACTGAGAGTAGATTAATCATGAACATTGCTCGAGTATTCATTGCAGTACTCTACATGAAGCCACATTGGCTACATGTCGTGTACTAGCAATACATGTAAATGGAGAAATTCACATCACTACACATGTGTTGTCTCTGGAAATGTGTCCGACTTGGCTAAATTTGTCATATTTAGATTTTGGAAAAAAAATCTAAGCGCACGGCCAAGTTCCGGCCAATGCACGCAGTGTGTACATTTACAGGAAGCCATTCGAGCTCATAACTTTGTTTCCCGCAATCGTAAAATTGTAAAATTTAATTAGAATATATTCATGTTACCTCATATGCGAAGTTTGAAAGTTTTACAATGAAAGTTTCCGGAGAAATGGTGCAAAGAGTGCATATTTTAAGACATACTCACTGACTCTCTGACCTACTGACTCACTCATCAATATTATGAAGCACTTCCGCTATACCTAGAGATCTGAAATTTAATACAGGTTAGCGATGAACTAAAAAAATCTGAAAATCTGAACATTTTATAAGGGGGGGGGGCATAAAAATTAAACTTTGTGCTAGTGAGCTGAAATTTGGTACACAAGTAGAACTATGTGAGTAATCACCTAAACAAATCTGAAAACCCGAAAATTTTAACCAAGGGTCCGGGGCTACGCCCATAAAGCTCAGAATTAAAAACACATATCTAAAGCGTTTAACTAAAGCGATTTTATTGAAATTTGGCACACATGTAGAGTTGGGTAAAGTTGTTCCTTTTGCGGATTGTTCCTTTTTATTCCCAACAACAAAAAGAACAAGTTCGTTCCTTTCGTTCAGTTGTGCTTTTCGGTCAGATGTTCAGTGAACAACAGTACAGAGATTACACAGTCATCGAATCTTCTTCAATATTTTATTCGTGTGTTAATATTCTAAAGTAATTTCATTTCATTCTTAGTGACCTTATTTAATTAATAATTTTTGATTGAAAATGCTTAAAATGAAGTTTGATCATTTGAAAACAAATTTTAATCACTTTTTTAATACTGATTTATTGTATTCAATACAATAAATTATTCGTTTAATTGAGTAAAAATTTTCCTTTCTTAGACGTATTTTGATTTGTGCTTTGTAGTCCTATTTGTTGTATGCTTTTAGTAAGTAAAAGGTAAAAATTAATATTTTGGAAATTTTTAAAATGAAATCCGTTTTCAGTTTAAAACAAATTATAATCACTTTTTTAATTATAATAATCTTTTTCAAAATCTGTTTTTTAGTTCAATACTACAAATTATTTCTATTAATTTTGTTAAACCCAGTTGTATATTTCACTAAGTATACATTTTCTTTTGTCTGTTTTGATTATTGTGATAAAAAATTTAATGGGCACACTACATTTGTATTTTTTAACAGTATGCAAATGAGAAACTATAATATTTTACTTGAAATCTTTTGCATGTGTATTGGTAAGGAACAGAGAATAAGATAAACAAATCAAAATAAAGACCAAAAACGAACGAACGAACAAAAAACGTACAAGAAAGACCAAAATATCAAGAAATACCAAAAGATCAAGAAAGACCAAAAGAACAAGAAAGACCAAAAGAACAACAAAGACCAAAACACGCCCAATTTATACCTCCTATTTCTTGTACTTCCAGTCAGCACATTTCCAACGAAACTAAACAGGAAAGACAAACAAACACTAGCCAGAGAAAATTTTGGATTCAAAAAGTAGGAGGAAACACGCCCATAAATTTGATAAACGAGTAGTTATAGATTAGAAAATTACTACACAAATCTTAAAACTCAAAAATTTTACCAAGGTGGGCGGGGCTGCGCCCATAAGGGTAAGAATTTAAAATACAAATCTAAGGCTTTGAACTGAAGCGATTTTATTGAAATTTAGCATACATGTTGCAATAATGCAAGGCTATAAACTTACTTTGAAAAAAGTGGGTGTTAACACGCCCATACATTTTAAGCCTACTATTTCATACACATTCGAATATACTACATATTTATAAATTTACTACTATCCGTTTCCAACGAAACTCGATAAGAAAGATAACTACTGGCCAAAGAAAATCTTTAAATTGAAAAAGTGGGCGGTATCAGGTCCATTAGAAAAAATAATTAAGATTTGCGCTAGTAAGCTGAAGTTTGATAAAGAAGTAGGTCTCGATTAGGAACTAGCTAAAAAATCTGAAAACCTGAAAATTAAAGCCTGGGGCGGGGCTACGTCCCCAAAGCTCAGAGTTAAAAAAAAGATCCAATGCGTTCAAATCATGCGATTTTATTGTAATTTGGGTTACATATTGCAATAATACAAGGTTATAAATGATCTTTAAACATAATGTGCCTTAAAAACCCATTAAATTTGCCGTTCTATTTCATGTATGTACTTTGGATCAGCACGTTTAAATAAACTATTTATTTGTTTATTATTAAACTTTTCCAGCGAAACTCAACAGGAGAGATAAACACTCGCCAAAGAAAATCTTGAGTTTTAAAAAATGGCCTTGATCACGCAAAAATGAATAAAAAATTTAAATTTTCGCCAATGAGGTGATATTTGATAGACAAGTAGGTCTAAGCTAGAAACTAACTAGAAAAATATTATCGCCAGTAAAATATAGCCATAAGGGCGGGGCTTCGCCCATTAAGCTTAGAACTAAAACATGAAATTTAAATCGTTGGCGTAAGCAGTTTTATTGAAATTTGACTTACATGTTTTAATAATGAAAGGCTATAAATTTGCCTTTAAAAAGTGGGCGTTTAATTGACAATAAAATTTTAGTCTCTTCTTTCATGTACTTCGGATCAGCAGATTTATACTACTTATGTATATATTATTGTCCGTTTCCATCGAAACTTGACACGTATGATTGTCACTGACTAGAAAATTTTTTTTAAAGTGGGCAGGAATACGCCACAAAAATAAATAATTAAATTTGTGCTAGAGAGCTGAAATTTGATACGCCAGTAGGTCAAGATGAGAAACCAAGTAGTGGCACTGGCCACGCTTATATTGTACTGAAGCTTTTAACTGAAACTTTAACTTAAAATTATCATCTTAAAAAGAGGACGATAATAATTGAGTGCTGATCATAACAAAATCTTCAGTTTAAGAAAGTGACGAGGAGTGGTGGTAACAGGGTGAGTACAGGAAAAATCCGAAAGCACTGGTTGTTAAATTAGGGATGTGGGGCAATGTTTATAAAAACTTAGCGCAATGTTATACGGCAGAGAACTGAAATTTTGAAAAAAAAATTGACTTAGGTAAGTTACCAACTAGAAAATATTTAAAACACAAGCTACTCTATTGAAACTTTATATGAACATTTCACTTATGCTAGAATTTAATTTTGCATTTTCAAAAGTACTTCGTCTAAGCAAACTTTAGACAAATAAGGCAGAGAACTGAAATTTGGGAAAAAAATTTACTTTAGAAAAATAGGCGGGGTCACTTCCACTAAAATGTACATTATATTTTACATATTTCTACTCTGACTATTCATAAAAAATTAAGTACATCAGTCGGTCCTTGTAATGACATAATGGTGCTCATATCAAACTCTAACCCATTAGAGTATGTAGGTCTGCCCTTTTAAACTGACGAAGTCATTATGAGTAGAACTCTTACAGACTAGAAATTTAAAGTTTAATAGGCTTTAAAACAACAAAAACTTTCAGATCCTCAGATCCTCACAAAAACATAAATGTGAAAAAAGGCCAAGTTCCTTTACAAAATTTCGGCCATTAAAAGTAGTTATATAAAAATTATGACCAAGTTCTTGTTTGGCACAATACCTATCACTGTAATATGCTATGCATTATATAAATTTGTAACCGTAAGAGTGTCATATAATTTCAAGATAATCTGCTAACTTGGCAATATTTTTACCTTTCTAAAAAAGAAGAGAATAATACTTGTTTATTTTTTTAAATCGGGAAAAGTCTTGTCAAGTTAGCAGTTTATCTGGAAATTATATGACACATTTTTCACATTTATGTTTTTGTAAGGATACTATAAATATTTTACGACATGTAGAACTACAACTAATTAAAAAAATGCAACGAACATGCTGAAAACTCTGGTAACATCATATCTACATGCGCATGTGGATTTTTAATTGCCGTGTACTGTAGGCTTTATAGCTCGTTTAGGTTAAGGGTGACGTCTGTACATTAGAGTGGCCGTTAATTATATGGAGACTTTTTGTTTTTTGATTTCTTCTACTGTCACCCCCTAAATCAGTTCAGTTTTATGTAAAAAAAATACAAAAAATTTCATACCGATAAGTTGCCCTTCAAGCCCATTTTTCAATATAATTTTATTTTTATTTTTATTTCTTTAACACTATCATACAGCAATTCCTTGTCTCTTCTTTACTAAATTTTATTTGATTTTAATTCATGAATGTTGTAAATTAACTAATCACTAATTTCCCCATAACATAAATAAATTCAGTGAAGTGCGACTTTGACCCGTGCACGAAGGGTTCCGTACGGGCACGAGATATGTAATTCAATACGAACAATATAAACTATAGTTTTGGCATTTTTTTCGTTTTTCGGTTTTTTAGGTTTTAAGCGTTTTTTTTTTAGTTTGGGGTTTTTGAATTTGTTGGCGCTTTCTGAGTTTTGGCACTTTTTTTCAGGTTTTGGCGATTTTTTTTTGGTTTTTGAAGTTTTTTTGATTTTGGTGATTTTTATTATTTTGGCGTTTTTTTTATTTATGCGATTTTTTTTTTGGTTTTTGGCGATTTTTTTTAGTTTTGGCACTTTTTTTCGTTTTGAGGATTTTTTTCGGTTTTTGGCGTTTATTTAAAAATTTGGCGATTTTTTTCGTTTTGTCAATTTTTTTTAAATTTGGCGATTTTTTTTCATTTTGGCGATTTTTTTTCACATAAACAATTATTTTGGTTTAGGCGCATTTTTCGCGTTTTGGCGATTTTTTTCGGTTTTTGGCATTTTTTCATATTGGCGATTTTTTTCATTTAAACGATTTTTTCGAATTTTGCGATTTATTTTAGTGCTAGAATTTTTTTTTTTAATTTTGTCGATTTTTTTCGACTTGGCGATTTTTTACGGTTTCCACGGTATAACAAGTTATCAAAATTACATAGTCAAAATTGCATTAACTGATGGACCACCCTTTAATTTACATTTTTTAATATTTTAATGTTTATTGTTGTAGTCTATGTAAAAATACACTAATTTTACAAATTTCAAGTGTCAATATACATATGTACATACAATTGTATGTATATTACATGAGATTTTAACATTTTTCGTCGCTCGTTTTGGAGCACCCTTTAATTTCTAATTCTCATGTATTTGTTGTTGTAGTGACCAAGGTTCTTCATACTCTGTCCAAATTTCAGGTCCGTAGCTCTTACGGTTCCTGAGAAAATACCGTGTGACGGACTGACGGACAGACGGACAGCTTAGCGAAAACAATAGGGTTCCTTTTTTCACCTTTGGTGTACGGAACCCTAAAAAGGTCTAAATATAGGTCGTACATATCATAACAAAAATACGAGAGAAAGAAATATGTATAACGTGTGGCTTGTACTACCCCACAGAGTTTTCTTTACTTCCCTCCTACAAAAACGAGTCGCAGGTGGCGTGTCGCACCTATGTTGCCCTTCGTCTAAACGGGTTCTTATAAGTTTCATAAAAGCAAAAGTGTTTTTGGCACATGAGGTAGCCATGCAATTACAAATTTAGATAATTAACATACGAGTACACATAAATATATTAAGTGACATCACTCAGCCAGGTGACTATTGCTTTCTTATGCCGAGTACACACTATGACATTTTGTGACATCGCAGTATTGTGTACTAGTGGCAACGTTACTCATTTCCGATATTTTACGTTGTGTGGCATTGCTTTCCATATAAAAAACATAATGTGAACGGCGTTACACACATTTCTAAAATGACAACACAAGAAATGTTAGATGTGTTGTCAGCATTAATACAAAAAATTTCGTGTGTGTAGATACAATATTGAAAATATGATATGACGGAAAGAATCACTATCGAAACTCCATGCAAAGATACACAAAATCGTTAGTTATTCTTTGTATCAGCCATTGCCAAAATCATAAAGGATACCAGAGATGCAAAAATTACTTATGAAAATAAACTAAAATCAGCTGTTACCTTCGCACTTTTAAAAAAGGACAGTTGTAGTGTATTTTTTAACAAAATAATCAAAAGAAACAACATATTCTATGTATATTCTGTGAAATGAACAAGTGCACAATTTTACTAAATTGAGTGAAAGTATTTCTTATTTTGAATCAAAAGAAAAAATAGTATTTATTAATGAAATTTATTTATTTGACATATTGTCAGAAGTGTAAATACTACAATAATTGAAATTTATTTGCTGGTGGTTTAGCATGTCTATATACGTATTTCATTGGCGCTTGAACCAAATCATCAGTAGACTTCAACCACAAATTTTGAATAGTCAAAAATTCTCATATAGTTTTTGAAAGTCTGTGCATAAAGTAAGAGGTTTTTGACTATTCAAAACTTGTGGTTGAAGTCTACTGATGATTTGGTTCAAGCGCAAATGAAATACGTATATAGACATGCTAAACCACCAGCAAATAAATTTGAATTAATAGTATTTATTTTTATATTTTAGTACAGCAACAATGAAATGCATATAGACCAAGCTGAACCACCAGCAAATAAATTTCAAATTAAAATATAATTATGACAATATGTCGAATAATAAATTTCTTAAATGTTAAATTTTAGATTTTATTTTTCATTTTGCCTTGTAATTACTTTTATTGTTATCCAATGGATTTCTAATTGTATAAGAGTCTGAACACAATGTAACGATTATTTATTGCGGTGCGGTTTTCCATACGATTTTGAAGTAAAAATCCGCAGTGCGGGACGGAATAAAATTAAAATCTATGTTATTTTCATTGCAGACTTTCTTATTCTCTCAATCTTTGATACTCTCTCTCTTGCTGACGTTGCCGTAGTTTTTCAATAATTGGCTGTGTTCACAACATTATTGAAAAAAAATGATTGTCATAGATTATAAAAGTTTAAAAAGTATATCAAATATATCTGCGAATGTATAAAATGTTAATAATTTTTTTGTTTTTAGTTATAAAAAAAAGTTTAGGCA
Source organism: Tachina fera (assembly GCA_905220375.1). NCBI lineage: Eukaryota > Metazoa > Arthropoda > Insecta > Diptera > Tachinidae > Tachina > Tachina fera. The sequence goes on along the minus strand of LR999963.1, from coordinate 86,058,738 downwards.
CAAAAAAATAATAAAAATTTATACAAGTAATGACAAGTATTCCCGTCGCCGTCTTCCGTTGTATTATGTTTATTTTTCTCTCCCGCAACGAGAAATCCCACCCCACCGTACCGCAAACATTGTTTTTAGACTCTAAAGGTGTAGAAAAATAAAATAGATTCATATCGAATATAAATTATTTGCTGGTTTTTTTTATAAGTTTCTAAGCCTAATATGCTTATATTTCTTTTGTGATTTTCAAAAATATTATTATTTGTGAATTCTCAAATATTTCTTGAAAGTCTGTGCATAAGATAAGAGGTTTGTGACTATTCAAAATGTGTGGTTGAAGTCTACTGATGATTTGTTAGAGCAACAATGAAATGCATATAGACCAAGCTGAACCACCAGCAAATAAATTTCAAATTATAATGCCAAAGTATATTTATTTGAATTTCAATCTTTTATGTACAGGGTGGCCCAGAAAGACCGAAGTGGTGTAAATTCTTTATAACTTTTTATTTAAGACATATTTTTTTAATATTTTGTTTTTTAAATACAGTAAATTTATAGGGAATATTTTTAGATTAGTTGTTAAAAATGATATCCCGCAAGTGGAGGCCATTTTCTGCTTCGCACAAATGATCTCTTTTCAACACATTTTCCATGACCTTTCGCATAACTTCCGGTGTTATGTTGTTAATTTCGTCTGGAATATTGGTTTTTAATTCCTCAATAGTCTTAGGCTTATTAACATAAACTTTCCCTTTTAAATAACTCCAAAGGAAACAGTCTGGAGCGGTTAAATCCGGGGAACGCGGAGGCCAATTAAAATTGCTCCTACGCGAATTTATTCTTTCCCCAAAGATGTCGCGTAAAATAGCCATTGTGGCCCTCGGAGTGTGCGCTGTGGCTCCATCCTGTTGGAACCATATTTGCGGATGGTATTCCACGGCTGGCCTTACAAAATTTTCCAATATGGCCCGATATCGATCACCATTGATGGAAATGGCGACATCTCTTTCATTTTCCAAAAAATATGGACCAATGATCCTTTCTGAAGAAACACCGCACCAAACAGTACACTTAACTGGGTGTAATTGTCGTTGATGAAGTACTCTCGGGTTTTCCTTAGCCCATATCCTAAAGTTTTGCTTGTTAACAAACCCATTTAATTGGAAATGGGCTTCGTCACTCATAAATAAGTTATGAATAATGGAAATGGAAAGAGCACATTTGTGCGAAGCAGAAAATGGCCACCACTTGCGGGATAAAATTTTTAATAACTAATCTAAAAATATTCCCTATAAATTTACTGTATTTAAAAAACAAAAAATTAAAAAAATATGTCTTAAATAAAAAGTTATAAGGAATTCACACCACTTCGATCTTTCTGGGCCACCCTGTATTAGGAATTTTTGCTTGTTTTGTTTCTTCTTGCCTTTGAAATATTTTTTATTGGTTCGAAATGCGGAAAAAGAACATGCAGAGAATGTAAGCAAAATGGCGTCATGTTTACTACATATTCAGGAACTCCATTGAAAGAAGTTGGAATCTGCAAACAGAGGTGATAAACAGGACTTACACATCGGTTGTAGACCGGTTGTGTACTACGGTAGGAGGCATTGAGGAAAGAGAGTCTTGGCAGATTTGTTGTCAAGGTTAGAGGTGCGCCTCGTTGGGCATCGCAGATCCCCAGAGCAGTGCACCTCAGGACTATGTAATGAGAACAGCGACTAGAAGTCTCCTCAATCTCATCAATCTTAATATTACAACATATTACAATGAATATAACGAATATTACAACATCCTCATTGGTAATTCCGGATAAGGACTATTGGGTAAAATATGATAATCTATATGAGGGTAGTGCGGTATTTATAGACTGGTCAAAAATGGTATGTATATCTTGCAGGCGAAGATTCGTAGTTCTTTCAGACAGCGGGATGAATTCAGCGTTTTCCCAGCTGGAATCTTGGCGATTCTGCGGGTATCGGAGCTGGTGGCCAGAAATGTGGCTGAAGGAGAGAAGGTACACAATGCCAAATCGATACCAGTTAGTGACTATAAGAAAGTCCTAAACTTGCTTATGGAAAAATATAGTGTAAGACTATGTTGGGTTCCTGACAACTGCATTGTTCAAAGAAATTAAACTTCCGATGAGCTGGAAAGAATAGGGTTAGCGTTAGATGAGGGAGCGTATAACAAATCGGTTAAATTACCGATGGCTCATTAATACGAGGAATTCTGAGACTGGGTGAAGGGCAGTACCAATTATTCAGGGGGAAGTAGGGATGTTTGTAGAGTATCGGGGGCTATATGCCCAAAAATTTCCTCAGGAAGATCCAAACTGCTACTGGATATTAATAGGAAGCTGGTTCGAGTCTTGATAGGCACATTGATTTGTCACTGCTTGTTCAGAGCAATAACCAGAGTTTGGAAAACTGCCACTCCAGATTTCTGTAGGATGTGTGAAGATGAAAATAAACCAGAAACTATTTATTATATTGTCTTACATTTACCGATGATGCAACGGCATTGAATTAGATGGCTGAGTAGATATTTTTTTCCAAGAGCATTTACGATATCCCAAAGTGCAAACTGGAGGATATTAGGGGCTGCATAGGAGCACAAAAGGAGTTATTTTTTTTAGTAATAGGTTACTTTTCAATAACATTTAGAGATTTTTCGATAAACATATGAAATTTTTTTTATAGTTTTTTTTGCCAGATTTTATTATTTGAAGTCTTCTTAGTAGTCGTTTTGCGGATTGTCGTTTTTGTTCCGAACCACCAAAGGAACTAGTTCATTCTTTTCGTTTAGTTTTTCTGTGAACAACAGAGCTGCAACTGAACATAATCGATTAGTGAACACACGGCCCTAATAGTTTTTATTATCCAAAGATGCATAAAACTTCTGAGTATTACAAAATAAATGGGTTAAAACTAAACATTGAAAGAGATACATACATACATACGTACATATATACGTATATCGTTAGTTTTTATTAAATATATTTCTGTATAAAAGAAAAGTCAACTATAATGCTCCAGCTTTTAGAAGTTCTTTTGAAAGAAAACTAACTTGAAGTCTGTTATGAAATAAAAAATTAACATACACCCACATACATAGATTTATACATAATATGTATTCATTTTATTTAATTCATTGTGCTCACTTTCGATATAATATTTATATAATTCGTATTTAATGAAGCGCATTAAAACCAATTTATTAAACATATGCTTAAATTAACAAAAAAAAAAATAAAAATGGAAACTATAATACTTTAAGTGAAATGTTTTGCATTCATATTGTTAGGAAACAGAAAATAAAATAATAAAAAAGAACTTAAGAACAAAAACATACAATACAACGAAAAAGAACAATAAGTCTTAACTTGCATTGTTCACTCAGATGAACTAGTTCGTTCATGAACAACAAAACTATAGTCTACATACTGATGATTTTACTAAACAGAAATGAAATTCATATACATATGCTTGCATGATTATCCAACAATGTAACAACTTACTAAGAATTTGGTGAAATAAGCATGGTGATACACGCAAACTCCGAACTTTTTTTAAATTACCTTTTTGAGAAGATGATTGAAACAAAGATATATGTACATATGCATAAAGATAAAATTCAAATATATTGCGGTAAGCTGGTCGTGAAATGCTTTCTTATTTTTCAGTAAATTTTCCAGTTTCAATAAAAATTTCATGTCAGCACTAATAATTTGTCTCCGCTTATACAAGTTTATAACAGATAGATATAGATATAATAGATTTATTTAAAACTAGTATGTGTAATTATAAATTGTAAAATTAAAAAAAAATAAAATAAAATATATGCAATAGAAACAAAATTTAACAATTAGGAATATATGTAATACTATGGAAAGGATTTTCATGTAAATACATATTTTCTGTCGTTGTTCGTAGATGAACGTAAACAAAATATCTTTGCGAATCAACAAATTTGCGACAAAATGGCATCGATTTGTTAGTGCATATTTTATAACAAATACATATTTTTGCATATTTCATTATAAATGTATATTTTTAACACATATCTTAGTTTTTTCATAATATAAATCAAATAATTTTGGTTTTTTGACTGTTGCAAAGCATGTAAAAGCTGCAGTTTTTACTACTGTGGAAGAACAAAAAAGAGGAAAATTAGAACAATTTACGTTCGCAATTTTGTGATATTATTGGATATTCAAAAATACCGTAGAACTCCTTTAACTCATTTTAAAAATACAATACTTTGGCTTAAGTCAATAATATCAATACAATTAGCAAGAGCATGGGATAATAGCGCTCTCTACTGGTTCCGGATTAATTTCATGTGTATATTAAGTGCTTTTGATAGTTCCTTTGCGTGTTGCAGCGTATAATAAAAAATATCTAGTAATACGATACGCATACATCCTAAAGTAACAATATGGGGGATGTGGCCAGTGTTGCCAAAATGTTGTAGGCATTTCCCACCATACAGCCCCTGAAAACCCGCTAGCTGAATAAAAATAAACGCTAATATAACCGCTGAATTTTTTATAACCAACATAATATGTCTTTTTTATGATTTATTGATAAAAAAGAGAATAAGATAAATTTTATAAAATATGTATACATATTCATAGATATACATACATATATATGTATGTATGTTGGAATCTCATATTTCCCCAATATTTTTAAGCAAAACTCAGCCTACTCTTTAAGTAGGTATTTTACTTCCTGCAGAGTTTCCATACACGAACATCGAACCAGGAAAAAGTAGAATCCAAGGGACTTTTCCATCTTATAATGTTAATGTTTAAGCTGAATCAGTATCTTTTCAATACTTTCTGCGATAGACCCCAATTATTCTACACATGTAGTATAATGGGCCTTATTACGGCTCTCGAATTTTTCTATTCGACTTCGAGATATTGTACCTGATTAAAGAAAAATTTCGAATGTTTCTTTAATCTAGTACAGCAAGTTGAAATCGAATCTACAAATTCGAGAACCGTAATAAGGCCCAATATCTTGCCGTTTTGCTTGAAGTATTTGTAAAATATTGTTAAAATTTCCTGACTTTCTGACTATCTGAAATTAAAAAAAACTCTGTGGCTCAATTCAAATTGGCTTGAAGTTTAATTTCGAAGGAAAATTTAATTAAAAAAGTCTAATCAAAAACAAATTATTCAGAAAAAGTTATTGTTTTGAGACATTTTGGTTGATACTATGTTTTCCTCATACTCACTGGTCCAATCACCCAGTTTCCGGTTTGTTTTCCGTTTGTTTAAAGATTTCTTTACTATTATTTTTAATACGAAAAGAATGATTAAATTGGTTTGTAATATAATTTTAATCTCTAATTAAATTTTATTCACTAAAAATGAGGTTTGTTCACTTTTATACTCGTATGTATATACATGTTTTTATTTTTAACCTCTTAACGTTTCACATTATACTACACGACCACAATATGTAAATTTTTTATTTGCAAAAAAAGTGACGTTAGTTTCTTTTCTCTGTGCATGCTTATATCGAAAAAAAACTCTACATAAATACCAGGGTACGTGTCGCAGAGCTGCGTTAAAAATACTTTATTTTGATTCAATACCTTTATTTATAAGTTTAAGAAAAACGCTGAAAATACGTCAACTAAGAAATTCTTCCGCTAAAATTCCCGCTGGTGGTTTTTTAAATAGACTTGCCGCTAATGACAACAAAATACAGTCATATATAGCGGTAAAACCGCCGTTTTGGCAACACTGGATGTGGCCGAAGGCTGTTGGATACTATACTTCCATTAATAAAATTGAAGAATTGATATTTTTGTACACATATTATGGCTTTCTTGTTGACACTATTATGCTCTGAAAGGCAGGATAAGTGAAGAAATTAAAAATAAAAAAAATTTTGGAGTTAAAAAATGCAACAAATTGAATCAATAGTTATTTCATAAAACCTTTTTCAGAAAAAATAGCCAAAGCATTACCTTTGACAATTTACAAAAATACTTTTTCATTTACATACACAAATAAAAAGTTGACATAACTTCATTTTGTATTCAATATGATTTGACAAAATGTTTATTGAGAAGCCTTGTAGCTGAGCTTTTGATGTTTTTAAGTTTTTAATGACAAAATGTTTGTAAAAAAAAGCAATGGAGGTGATTTTTTTAGGTTTTTAATGTTAATTAAATGAAAAAAAGTTGATAAATGCATATTTTATCAGTTTTAAATACATATTTTTATATTTTTACTGCATATTTTATTGTGTACATAAAATGTGATTTTAAATGCATTAAAATCCTTTCCCTAGTAATAACAATAAAACCATCCCAATGACCATTCACACGCGACATCAATTATGCTGGATAAAATGCCAGTTTGTTGATGCGCGTCAGCAGCACAAAACCAATACACAAACAATTTAAAAAAATTCTCCTGCGGAGAATGCGAATAGTGAAATTGTAGCGATTTACTAGTGACATTTTCAGTAGTACTACTGACCAGGTGTACCCCAGCCAATGGAATCATTTATTGACATTTAACATTAGATCGTCTTTGAAAATCTACCACTACACTGTAGCACTGCTGAGTAAGTAGTTTTTTTCGGACCACATGGCGACTTTGGCACCAAAGATTCACTAATAAATTTAAGTGACCCTCGTCTGCAATATCGATATTTCCTCGCTATATGTCAATAGTAAAATAGTAGTGATTTACTAGTGACAGTGTCAATAGTACTTCTGACTAGGTATACTCAGCCAATGTAAAGGGTTGGGGCAACAAACTGAAACACATGCATACATACATATGAAATTTTTTAACATTATTGCATAATATAATAAAAAAAGAAAAACAAACATTGACGTGTTCGTTGACAATGTCACAAGAAATATACTAGAGCTATTGTCTATAACGTATGTCTACTCGTGCATAATAATAAACTAGTGCTAGTATCGCTAGAAAAGCAGTGTTGACATAGAGACATATACATAGTTATAGGCTGACTAGAGGGTGCAAATGCATTCACGAATATAAAAAATACAAACACACACGAAGCTGCATATGCATACGCATAAACTTTTATGCCGGATGAATTGAATGCGCAATTTTAAAAGGGGCACATGTCTGAATTTTTAAGATTTTCTAAATCTAATTATTTTCCAATGAAGTATAGTATTTTAAAATAATTATATACGAATTATATTTTGGGGCCAATTAGCAATCGAAAGTTACAGAAATATTATGATAAGCCCTTTTCGAAATTTACGGTATTAACTATACACAACTTGAAGAAAAAAAACTTATTATTGTGCTGAAATTTTTATTTTAGTTATCAAAAAATAATACCTCTATTAAAGATAATCAATAGACTTTTATTAAAAATTTTCTTCAGGAATCGCCCTTTAGCTTGTAGTTGGCCATTGCAGTACTTCAGTTTCGCAATATCTTTCATTTTCAGATAATTGGTAGGTACTTTAGTGCTATAAGCTAGATCAGCTTTAGCTTTCACTCTGGAAAGAACAAAGATTTCCTTAGAGATATCATCATCTGTCTAAGTTTTGCGATAACTTCACTGGGTTTTTTTATCAAAACCAAACTCATAATAAGGCGATACTTGAAAATTAACGTTCTAGTTCTTAGGAAAATTCTTACTGTTAAAGGTTTAGTTTTAAAACTAAGTTGAGTAAATTTTATGAGATCAATAAGGGGCTCTGTCGTTAATATGTAAAAACGTATTTGTAAAAATATGCGAGATGTGCCTTTTTCGAAATTTTATGTTCAATTAGTCTCGTGTGTTTGTATGGCATAAAAATTGGTCCCAATTAGTTCAAAATAATATAATATTAGTGAGAAAAAAGACAAAAAAAAACTATACAAAAAGAGAAATTGCCAACAATGACTAACTTGCAAAATAGTTAACATTAGTAATCAATACTAAAAATAATTACTAGAGAGTTCCAGAAATAGTTTTTTCCTATTCGTGTTCGGTGAATCATTCAGGTCCAATTCACAGTCTATAGTTAACTAACACCCGGGGATTAAGTACACTGAAAGAGAAACACTTCGTAACGGGAATGAAACCGTTACGTTGAATACAACGACAAATTTCATTGATAAAATGAAACATTACATTATATTGATGCAAGTTTCATTAATGGAATGAAGCCATTCTAGTGCTTAATACTTTACATTTTCTAGTATCGTTTGTGTTGCGAAATAGTTTTCACTCGGGTAATGAAAAACTTAAATACATGTTTTTATGAAGAATTCATAAAAAAAAATCAATCACTGTTCACTTGGTTATCACAGTTTCAGAACGCTGGAATAACCAAAATAAAACTGAAGAATGCAACAACAAGTAACATAGACCACTACAATAATACTTACAAGCATGTACCGATGGTACATCGAATAAGTAAAAATAATTAATGTGATGATCGTAAAAAGATAAGTAAGAATAGTTAAACATACTGAGGTAGAGTAAAATTATTTCGTGCTAACCTAAATAGAAAAATGAAAAATTGGAAAAAACAGAAAATTAATAGTGATACTTATAAATGTGTTTACCAAAGGTAAATCAATTTTATACACAACAATCGTTTCTCATATTCCGTTCATTGTACATTTAAGTTAAATAGCTGATGTTAATAAGAATCTCTACCCAAGTAGATAGACTAGGGTGCTGATGAAGTGCGTAGCTGCACAGAAAAGTATCGGTATTTCCCCCAGCTTAAAGTCTAAGTTTAATTTTTCTTCTCTTCTTTAGAAACTCACATTAATTAATAAAAATATTTCATTCAATAAGAATTGAAATTACTGAACTTGAGCCTAACTATGAATTATTTCTGAAAAAAAAATATTTTATATTGATTAGGTGGCATAAAATAATTTCATAGTATCAAACCACAATTGTAATTAATTTTGTTGCAACTTTAATGAAATATTTTCGTAATTACACTGAAGAAAAAAAAAGGTTTTGCTGTTTGCTAGTAGGCAGTGTGCTACTCCAGTAGTCACAGGTTCGAATCCTGGAGATAAGTTAAAGTTCTTTTTTAATATATATATTCATATATATATATATATATATACTTATAAGTTATAACTTTTTAAATAAATTAAATAATGCTGAATTAATTAGATCAATTAAATAACTTTGAACTAAATTTTCATTAATGATGGTATGTACATATGTATTTAGTGTGTATCTAAATAGTATTTGAGTTTGTTGTGGCTGCAGCGGTAAGCGCGCTAACTACCACGCGATGAGTTCCAAATTCAATTCTTGGCCGGGGAAGCCAATTATATCATACAAACGTTTTTCTGATGCCTGTGCTAATATATACACGTAAGTTGAATAATGACTAAGATACAATGAGAATTAAATAAATGAATCAGTCATTACAATAATGACTTATGTTGTCATTATGAAATACTGTCATGATTTACATGAAAAATGTTGTTTATTCAATGAAATAGTTCGTTGAAAAAATGTAAAACTAATGTCATTTCATTGTATAAACTGAAAAGTTTCATCGCAATGATTACATTTTTTATATAAAATATGAAAATGTAAGTTTGATTAGTAAAAATCATGTCGTTACTTGAATGAAAATATTTCGTTGTATATATGACACTTTTAAGCTAGTGAAACAATTGTCATAATACGAATGAAGCGTTGCATTGGTTGAAAAATAATGACCAAATCGTAAATATAATATCGAAATCGTTGCATTTACGAATATTTTGCTCTCAGTGTAACGATTTTTCTTATCAATTTTATTACATAAACCACCTTCATTAGCTAACTAAAGACTATTAATTTGAGCCTAAGAGTTTTTAAAACTCTTGGCAAAATGTTGCATGCTCGTGCGACCCTTACACAAAAAGAATGCTCAAATTCTGCACTCAATATTGGTATAAATCAACTGTTTATTTCTAGTCGATCTACTAAACTCAAACAACTCAATCAAATAGGTCGGTGCTTGCATTATACCTAGCAATCCGTATGACATATGACTAGCTAAGGCTAGGCAAGTGAGTTTATAAACTTATTGTGGCATAGTTGTAGAAAATTGGTTACAACTATATTTGCTAAACACCATTGCTTTTGTCTTTTTTTTTTTGTAAGAGAAAGGCCCTTATCAGAAATCTAGTATTGTAGAACTCCAACGGGTAATCATATTTTGTAACACATCAGGAAAATCTACTGAAGCTTTGAAAAGCAATTGCACATCATCAACGAAAGCAAGTGGAAGACATATTTTGCTAAAAAAAAATATCAAAAAGATCATTTCAGACAGTTAAGAATATATTAACTGGCAAGCGGAACTACAATATTAATAAAGACTATGCAATTTATCAATTAAAAGTGAAACAACAACTAGAAACAACAAAATATAATTAACAAAGAAAACAACAAGTATGTAGTAATTAAAAAATCAAAAAAAAACCGACTGCGACCAACTTTGAACCGTTAAATATCCTAAATGGCAGCTATATATTGATTTTTGCCTACTGAGACTCCCTCCCATTGATGTAAGAATCATCAAAATCGGTCACGCGTTCGGTTTATATAGTCCCGAAAAGGAACACACATCCATACATACATGCATGCATACATACATACATACATATGTATATATATACATATGTACATAGGCTGATAAGCCTTTTTTGCACAGTCGGGTAAAAATAGTTGTAACTGTTTTTAGGGTTCCGTACACCAAAGGTGAAAAAAGGAACCCTATTGTTTTCGCTACGCTGTCCGTCTGTCCGTCTGTCCGTCACACGGTATTTTCTCAGGAACCGTAAGAGCTACGGACCTGAAATTTGGACAGAGTATGTAGAACCTTGGCCACTACAACAACAAATACATGAGAATTAGAAATTAAAGGGTGCTCCAAAACGAGCGACGAAAAATTTTAAAATCTCATGTAATATACATACAATTGTATGTACATATGTATATTGACACTTGAAATTTGTAAAATTAGTGTATTTTTATATAGACTACAACAATAAACATTAAAATATTAAAAAATTTAAATTAAAGGGTGGTCCACCAGTTAATGCAATTTTGACTATGTAATTTTGACAACTTGCTATATCTTGGAGACCGTAAGAGGTAAACTCTTGAAATTTTCAAAAACGGTAAAACTAAAAAATCCGAAAATTATAAAATCGTCAAACCGAAAAAAATCGCCAAATCGAAAAAAATCGACAAAATGAAAAAAAATTCTAGCACTAAAATAAATCGCCAAAATTCGAAAAAAAAACGTTTAAATGAAAAAAAAATCGCCAATATGAAAAAACCACAAAAACCAAAAAAAATTGCCAAATCGCGAAAAATGCGCCAAAACCAAAATAATTGTTTATATGAAAAAAAATTTGCCAAAATGGAAAAAAATTGCCAAAATTAAAAAAAAAATCACCAAATTTAAAAAAATCGCCAAAACGAAAAAAAATTGCCAAAATTTAAAATAAACGCCAAAAACCAAAAAAATCCTCAAAACGAAAAAAAAGTGCAAAAACTAAAAAAAATCGCCAAAACCAAAAAAATCACCTATATGAAAAAAAAACGCCAAAATTAAAAAAAAATCGCCAAAATAATAAAAATTTCCAAAATTAAAAAAACTTCAAAAACCAAAAAAAAATCGCCAAAAAGTGAAAAAAAAGTGCGAAAACTCAGAAAGCGCCAATAAATTCAAAAAACACCCAAACTAAAAAAAACGCTTAAAACCGAAAAAACCCAAGAACGAAAAAAATGCCAAAACTATAGTTTATATTGTTCGTATTGAATTACATATCTCGTGCCCGTACGGAATTTTATTTTGCTAACTTTTCAATACCAATATATTTAGAACTTATTTATTCGGACACATCAGTGGAAGACCGAAATCTTTTTTAAGCTTCGGAAACTGATTCCACATACCGCCAGATGGGCAGACGAACATTGCCCTTTCAACTTCCCTATTCAGAATGTATAAATTCTTGAATAAGCGTGTATGTCTAAAAATCAAATATTTTAGAGGAGCCGAAATACTGTGTTTTTAATACTACTGACTCTGAGATTTTTATCAAATTTTTTTTGTTTGGACAGTCAAATAAACATATGCGGTAAGAAGTTTGTGTGAAAATTTCAGGCAAAATGTCCCTATGGGTAAGATCCTAAGGAATAATTAAAAAAACAATTTATCCAGGAAACTAAAAGTGTGTGTGTCGATAACAGTTGTGTACATTATACTAATTCAAGCACACCAAACTGTTTTACCTGAAAAAAATGCTTGCGCACAATTATGTTTTACGCTGTAAATTTATTTATTATATCTTCAAAAAATTACCTCACAGTAAGTATTGAAATTTTAAGAATAAATATAATTAATAAGGCCCGACCAGTGTCAGGCATAAGCTTAGTGAGAGTAATTAATAATTCATAAATAATTAATTTCATTCATGCGTACTCATAAATTTTCCTTCCATAACAGAGAACTTCCGGCCTAAAATATAACTTTGTAAAAGTTTTAGAATGTTATTTGGTAGAATTGTCTTCAATTTTAAAATTAGGCCATCATGCCAATCTTTATCAAATGCCTGAGAAACTTACAATATTTCTTTTCTTCAAATATTTTTCTTATAAATTGCACCAATCTATGAGTTTGTTCAATGGTGCTATGCTGACTTCTAAAACCAAATTGATGGTCTGGGATGCACCCACTTCCAGTTAAAATTGGGGACAATTTAATCATAAGCACCTTTTCAAAGAGTTTTCACATAGTTGACAGCAAACTTATTGGCATATATGACTCAGCTTTGGTAAGATCTTTTCCCTGCTTTGGAATCATTTTGACCTTGGCAAGTTTCCAGTGTTGTGGATAATACTCCAGTCGTAATATGACATTAAAAATAAACAGCAGGATTCTTATTGCAATATGCGGCAAGTTCATCAGCACCTTGTTACTCATCCCATCAATACCTGAAGCTTTCTTTGGCTTTAGTTCAGCAATTACTTTTTGTAAATCACGCATCTTAAATTTTAAGGGTCGAGGTGGTAGATCCACTACACTCGGCAAATCAGCAACACCAGTACAACATGTGTTTGGCGTAAATACGGATTTTAAGTGATCAGCAAAAATATTAAGGCCTTTAAAATAAATCTCTGAGAGATTAGTAAAAAAAATTATTTTCATTAGGCAATTTGAAAAAAACCAGACGAAGTTATAAGTTATAAGACAGCATTTAAGGTAGAAGTACATAACAGGCGTCAGTTCGTCTACAAGTTTCGCGCGTTTGAAAACTTTACCGCATGAAAAATCGCAAGTTACACAACAAGCGTTATATACGACTTTTCTATCAGCTTTTTTACTTATTTTTGCATTGGAAAATGGACGTGCAACATTTTAAAATCCTTTTTTAATCCAATACTGTATGTTTTTCAAACTCTTCAATAAGGTTTTACTCCATGATGCTAATTTTTAAAAATTTTTTTCTTATTTATATCCGGTTTTGTATGTAACTTGTTGTATGCAAAAACACTATTTAAATTTTTTTGACAGGCACATACAGCACGCACGCGTACAAACGCGTGTTATGTACTTTCACGTTTACTGACTGGAAATTATTGCCTTAACAAAGAAAATAACATTAACTAATAATTATGTGTTTACGCTTTACCCGCGTTATAGCAGGGAACGCATTTTCAGTACATTTAAATGTGAAAATATTATTGGATTGTACTGAAAATACGTACCTTGCTGCTAACGCAACGCTTGACGGTCTTATTTAGGTGTGAGGGTTAGTGCGCGTGCGAGGAGTAGACTTCTGCCACAGAATGTTGGCTAACTTTCAACTTTTTAACGCATTGTGTTGTTTTGATAACTAATCCACTAACAATAAAAAAGGATTTCAATCATGGAGGAAGAACTTATTGAAGAATTTAAAAAGCATAAAAAAAACAATAAAACACATTGCATAAAAAAGGAATTGAAAATTTTCCAAAGCCATTTTTGAATGTACATATAAGTAAAGAAGAAAAACTGATAATCCTAGCAATAGGACTTGACTGGTGTGAAGAGGAACTAAACAAATAATAAAAAGCTGATAGAAAAGGTTTTTATAACGCGTGTTGTGTAACTTGCCATTTTTAATTTTTCGATGAACTAACGCGTGCTACGAGTACATATGTATGTATGTATGTCCTTCTACCTTATTGAATAATTCATAAGAGTTCCAATACATACAATCTATATAATTAATAGGTTAACATGTTTTTTGTAATCCCTTTTACGCTGGTACTACTGCACCGATTTTAAAAAGATTTATATGGTTTTAAAGATTTTTCGGTACAGATGTGCAGAATGTATATTTTATTGAAATCGATTTAGTATTTTTTAAGCCGTAAGCGTTTAAAGTTGGTACTACATAAAGGAAGAGAGTTCAATAAATTGAATTAGCTTAGTTAAAGGGGTTTCGTTTGTGTTTTTAATTTCATGTATTATTTAATTATGCATATGTATGTATGTAAGTATGTGGGTGGTTGTGATTTAATGCATTTTTATGACGTTTAGATAAATTTTATTTGAATATTAATAAAATTATTTACATTTAGATTCTAGAATACGGACGATTTTGTCGTCCGTTGGTATATCTAGTGAATAATAAATGTGTGGATGCCCCGTTAGCCTAGTGGGTATTTTGTAAGGTTATAAGTGCGGGGGTCGTGGTTTCGATTCCCACCAAAGACTCGCGGCTATTTCACTACAACGGGTGAAGGTATTTGTTACTATGGTCATCAACATGAGTTACTGTATAATTTATAATTGTATTTATAAACTTTAATAAATAAATAAATAAAAATAAATATTTGTGTTTATATCGAGGGCTTATATTCAAAAAGTGCTATCTGCAATTCTTTAATATTTTAGTAGAGAAAATAAAACTGTTATTTTCTCTAAATCCAAGAGCAATAGCTATATTTGATTAACATTAGTATAATTAAGATGTCTTTTGTAAATTGTATTATTCATCAACACACTTTGAGAAAATAACAGTTTTTTGCGCTCTTCTAAAATTTTCAAACCTTGCAGATAGCACTTTTTGAATATAAACCCTCGATATGTAGATTGTGTACCTAAAAGCAAGTTATTATAAGATGGTTTTGTTATAAAGATTTCTATACTATTACTCTGTTTGTTTCTTTGGATTTTCGAAATCTTAATAGTAAATATTATACTCTCTGGAAAGAAAAATTATTATATATGAATTTGGAAATCATTTCAGGTACTGAATATGAGAGAAAAATTTACCCAAGTAAACTTAATGTATATAACTTGGCTTAAATGAAGCTGGTGAATGACAATTTTTCCAAATTTTTAAATATATCCCAAACTAAAAGCTATATGTACATATATAACTTTTTAGTAGTTAGTTTGTCAAAAATTACTTTAAAAAAAAGTAAATAAAAATGAAGGGCCTGTCCCGCGATGTCGACAACGTTCGACAACGTTCGACTTGAGTTACATTGGAAATAACAACAAAATTTTAAAATTTGTTTTTATTTTGAATGTAAGTGTGCGACATTTCTAACGCTGTCGACATCGTGGAACAGGCCCTAACTTTCCGTTCCTGTATGCACATTTTTATACACAGACAAATAACTGCCAACAGCAACATTCAAGTGGAAGCACTTGTCAGTTTCCCACACGTGGTTTGTGTACACTTTTTTAAATAGGAAATCGAGATAAGGCTTATCTGAGCTATTTATTGAATTATTGCGTTGTATGCACTTACATGTGCATATAGGTATTTATGTGTGTTAGTATTTATATGAATTTGTAAGTCGTTGATCTCATAAATCTTCAAAGTAGTAAATTGTACAGATTAAAAGCAAAACAAAACAGACACCACACAAAGAACCTGCTGGCTGCGCATGCAAGACGTCATCGAATGCGGGTGCATTCATTGTCAAATATAGTCAGGAAATTAATGACAATTTTATTAACTTCTTGTAGGGACTGTTAATCGAAAACTTAAAAGCAATAAATGCTTTTTATTTAAATTTCCATAACTTTCGAAATTAATTCGCAATGTTATTGGCAAATTCTACAGCATTTGGTTACTCAATACATACTCTTTATTTGGCAGGCAATAATACGCGATACTTTTAAGGTAGAAGTACATAACAAGCGTTAAGCCTCAGTTAGCCGGCTGAAATGGAATGTAAGTGCAACGGTAGGAAACAGCTGATCGATATTTTTATGTGAAAAATAATGAAAATAGTTATGGAGATGTAACTGGAATGTAATTTACAGATTCTTGCCAAGCTACCAAGATATTAAACAATTAAGGCCCTATGTATGTATGTATAATCAAAAACTTGCATGAAGACATCATGAGTGACAAACTTGAACTACGTATTGAAGACTTCCTCTATAAAATTTGACATTAAAAATTACCGCGTAATGTAGTTTTAACACACGATTACGTCCACGCATAATTTTTAATGTAAAATTGCATAACGAAACACGTTAACACCATATTAAATTTTTCCACTTATGCTAACTTCATGCAATGTTTTGATTATACATAAGGTCGTTAATATTTAATATACTTGGGAGGTGACACACTTTTGGCTCTATTGTTGGCTCCTTTTTATCATACTATCCCAGTTATTACCGTTACTGCTTGCGAAAAAATTTTAAAATCTTGACTGTTTTGCCTTCCAAGATATCTTGATATAGTTGTTGCTTCTATGTGGGAAGTGCAATGCCAACTTTAGGCATTAAAAAAATTAATGGCCTCTTGCTCCGTCAGTAATACGCTGTAAGCAAATCAGCAAGATCGTTAAAGGCAAGCAAAAGTTTTTACTTTATGAGAGGCAACACGACTAACTTTTCAATTCAATGACAATGCACATTATCAACATAGTTATCCCTATATAAGCTTTCCAGACATCTTAAATTAAATATTTTATCTTTATGGGAGGTATCACACTCACATGTCCGAACGTTATTTTGTAAAATAATGGACATTATAAAGACAAAATTTCACGTTTATTGCTGCATTAGATGCAAAGATATTAAATCATAAAAATTAGTGTGTATATGTAAGCTGCCACGCCCACTTATTTTATTCCAACTTTTTTAACAACTTATAAGGTAAACAGAGTAACTTACAAAATCTCAGGAGTTTCACTGAATTAGTTTCTAAGATATTTAAAAAAAATTGGTATATGTGCGAGATCTTACGCCCACTTTTCCACTCTTTAAAACTATTTATTCAAATTCCTCCGATTTTAGATAAATGAAAAAAAGTAGCCGTGATAAACATGACAAACATTTAAAAAAATTTGCGAAACTTATTGGTGCGATTACCAACGAACGACATTTTAATTTTATTTTTGCATAAGTATATAAATATTCTTTAAAACTCCTCAATAATCAATTTCAATGTATTTTTATTACCAAAATTTTTTTACTAAATAAGTAAAATAATAATTTAAGACTATTAGTGCATTATTAGACATTTTTAGATTTAATTGAACTGTAGTGAATTTTTAATCAGAAATAATTTCTTGATCGGGCTTAAGGCAGAATTAGTTTTTACTTTCTGTTCTGTTATGAATCAACTGACTCTTTTTTGTTTATAGAAATCTAATACAAGTCGTTAGTTTTTCTGTTTCGTTCCGTTCTGTTTCGGTTCAACCTCTGAAAATCTAAATACTTTTAAGTAATTGTAAGTAAAAGCATAAATTAAATAAAAATATTTTGAAATAAATTATGATTGTGCCTTTAGAATTTAAAAAACCTAATTTTTAAAAGAAAAATTTGGAATTATATAGAAACTTAACAATGGACGATACAAAAATAATAATTTTAGTGGACAACTGAGACCCTTCCAAACAGAAACAGCTGATAAGTTACTAGAGCAAAAGTAAGTACTCAAATTTATAAGCAGAACGGCACAGCACAGAACAGCAACAGAAAGTAAAGACTAATGAAACCTTTAAGTTCAGCAATTTCCATTCTTATGAATGAGTTTCTAAAGAAGAGAAGAAAACTTAAACTAGACTTTATTAGATGAGAAAATACCGATATTTTCTTATGCAGGCACATACTTCATCAGCACCCTAGTCTATCTACTAGGGTAGAGATTGTTATTAACATCTGCTTTTTAACCTAAATTTATAATGAAATGGAATATGAGAAATGAATGTTGTGTATACAATTATTGATTTACCTTTGGTAAGCACATTTATAAGTATCACTATTCATATTCTATTTTTCCATTTTTTTCATTTTCTATTTAGGTCAGAATGAAGTGCTAACAAAAACTGCGTAAACAGTCTTGAAATGTAAATACGTCTTGTTTTTTAAATGTTTTCTCGTGGAAAAAGAATAATAAATGCTGCCGTTTAATAAGCGTAGCACGATCGATATATTGATGTTCGTGTATATGATTATTTACAGGTGCTGTCACTAAGACTTCTTGTTCGTAACAAACACTCAAAAGAAGTAGTGTTGATGCGTTTATGGTTGTTATTTTGCATATTGTATGTTTGAGTGTGTTTGTGTAAGAGTTAGATGGTGTTTAAGGTTGGTTTTTTAAAGCAAACGCACACAACCAATATCAATGCATGTGTACGTGTGTATGTGCGCAGAAAAACATAAGATCATGCACACAACGTAGGTGCGTATGTACATGCATGACGTTTGTATACGTGCCCATGCGTATAAAGAAGCAAGCATCACAAATTCTTCCGTCACAAAGAATTTTCTTCTTTACTCCTATACCTGCTAGTGATGCACGAATGTTCGTATTCGTATTCGAATTGTCGAATATTCGGCCATTTTCAGGCGAATACTAATGTATTCGTATTCGTCAAATTCAGGCGGATGCGAATACGAATATTTTTCCAAAGAAATTAAATAATAATTAATTAAATAATTAATTAAATAATAAATAAATGCATAAATCCTAAATGAAATTTAAATAAATGACTAAAAATTTTAGTTTGTACAAATACATTAATTTTTTTATAGAAATTTGTGCTTTTTATCATTTTCAAATATTATTCAATGACGATCATTAAAATTTTGGGTACTTTATATTAACTTTAAAGTACGCTAACAAGAGTGTGAAGTCCTTTTAAATAAGAATTTTTTAATATATCATATTGCATAAAATATTCGTATTCGTATTCGCGAATATCAAAATCTGACATTCGTTACATCACTAATACCTGCAGTAACTGAAAGAAATGTCTTGCCAACAATGTTGTTTAGCGTTTATTTTAGAAAACTGCGCTGCACTTAACCTTTTTTGGTCTTTTGCAGGGGTATAATATCTATTATTGATGGAAACGGCGACGACGTGTTCACTTTCCATAAAATATGGGCCAAATCCTTTCCGATGAAATACCACACTATCAGGTAAGCTTAAGTGGGCGTTTAAATACTTTTGGATTTTCGGTAGCCCATATTCTGCAGTTTTGCCTATTAGCGAACACATTTAATTGAAAATGGGCTTCGTCGCTCAGAATTAAATTATCAATTAGATCACGATTTTTTTTGACGAAAATAAATTGCATAATAAGGACGTTGCTGGTAATATGCCGGTTTCAATTCTTGGATAAATTCCCCAAGTCTTCTTTATAAAATATTGAAAAGAAAAATAATAAAAATATTATAATAAAAAATGTATAAGGAATTCTAACCCATTCGACCATTTCTGGCCATCGTGTAGAAGCACCTGATTTGTAATACACACTAGTGTCCTGCACAAGATCATTTATAAGACCTTTCAAGACATGAGAGATTTTTCAAATGCTTTTCTACAGCGAAATTTTCTAAAACAAACGATAAACAACACTGTTGGCAAGACAAACAACTGAAAAAAATGTCTTGCCAACAGTATTGTTTAGCGTTTGTTTTAGAAAATGTCGCATTTGAAATGTCTTATAAATGTTCTTGTGCAGGACTTTAATACATATGCATATACAATTTTATTAATTTTTTTTATATTTAAAATTGTGTAAACTTTTTAAGTTTATGTAAAAAGTAAAAGTACTTCAAATCAACAAAAAATTAATGGCCATGCTGCCGCTCCCTTTTTTAGAGTTCCGTACACCAAAGGTGAAGAGGAACCCTAATGTTATCGGTATGCTGGTCATCTGTCCGTCACAGGCTTTTTCTTCGATATGGATATGGATGTCTCTGCATTGGAATGGGACTTAACTATTGTGAAACCAGAAGAAAATCATGAAATTTTTTTAGAAAATTTTTTGCCTCCGTGTCAATTAATGACCACCACACTATAGAACGAAGACGTCGCTTCATTGCTGACTCAGCGGGATGTTCCACGTGAGCTAACTCGAATACTCTAGGCCTTAAAGATTTTGGTATTATAACTCGATTTCCACGCAGCAAAATGTATCCAATGGCTGACAACTCCAAACAGAAAACAAAGAACGGATTTGAAACATCAGAACCCCAACACACATTTTCCATGCTAGAAATCGCATTATTTATATGCACATATTTGTTATATCTGCTATATACTCTTTTCCTGGGCGATAAAATACTTTGAATTTGAAAGCCGGAGGTCTTAATGTTGGTTTTAATATGGTTTTTAGAGGCTAATGATCAGTTACCAGCTCAAAATATAACCCCGCTAGATAATAATAAAATCTTTTAACCAACCAAACCAGCGCTAAGCTCTCCTTCTCATTTTGATAATCAGGGCTATCATGAATAAACTTCCGCGTGAAATTTTTGCCAGGTAACAAAAATTCTAATTGGAAAAGGGAGAAATTTCTCGCGGAATTTTATTCATGATAGCCCTGAATATTTATTCTCAGTAGAAGATAAACTCTTACTTGCAAAAAGATAACTCTGGGTTCACCGTCATCGTTGAACTGAATTAATATTGTTCCCAAGCCTACAGGACTTGCATCAGCAACAACTCGAGTTCTTAATTTTGGGGCGAAATACGAGAGATATGATACTTCGGAAAGCAATGATTTTAATTTGCCAAAAGCTTCTTTTTATCTGCGCCCCCACACAAATTTTACATCTTTGGTAAGCATCTTCCTAAGAAGATGGGTCACATCTGCTAAGTCAGAAAAAACTTGCCAATATACGTGACAAAACTGCGTAACTCATCCTTTGATTCTGTAACCTGGACCTCCTGTATTATTTTTACTTTCTCAGGATCTGCAGCAAAACCATCTGCCGAAAGTACATCTCACAGAAACAGGAGTGTTTTAACTCTAAATACACATTTTGCTTTATTTAAGGTATATAACACTGTTTTTCTTCAAAATATTTAAGACAGCTTTCAATGTTGCATCATGACTTTCCTCACAGCTTTCAAATGCAATAATGTCAGCGAAATAATTAAGGGAGTTTTGTCATGTAGAAAGCATCCCTTCCATAATTTTTTGAAGAATATCGGGAATGGCGCGGTTAGCGCGTCTCATGTCAACACAAATACGAATGCCATCATTTGCTTTTCAAACAATGACTATGGGAGATATTCGTTTATTGGAACCTAAGTCAGGCGCAATTATATCGATTCGCAATGCTTCATTTATTTTATCTGACACTTTACCCTCAAGTGCAACTGGCACACGTTGTAACGGTTGCTGGACTGAGACAATCGTGTGATCTATTGATAAAGAAACCGCAATGTCACGCATTTTCTGAAAAGGTTGGATTTTCTTTTCATGAATGTGGTAAACATTAAGTGTAAAATCTGTTTCTCTGCGCAAGAGAGATTGGTCGCAATTTTTTATACCATAGAATGATGATATTATTTCATTCCTGTTACCAGAGCATCAAAGATGACAACAATTTCTAATTGAAAGTTTGCAGCATACGCTTTATTACTGGTTCTGAAATTTGTAAAATATCCCAATCTCTTTCTCCTTTTAGGTTGAAACGACACCCAGAGTCTATTATCATTGATATTTCCTTTCCGCCAATAGAAAAGCAAATATTTTCATCACTTTTCCCTTCATTTCCAATTTTGAAACATCCAAACTCATAAATATAGAAACAAGTGAATTTCGAAAAATAATAATTAAAAACTAACTTAAATTAATAGCCGGGGGCCTGTGGCAAAAATTAAATAAATATAATTAATAGTAACAAACCAAAAAAGCTTGTCTTAAGAAGAACAAAATATAAGCAAATTAACTAACATGTGCATAATTAGTAAAGAATAAACGACAATGGTAAGTCTGTTGTAAATTAGAGATGGTAAATTTGGGCTTTCATTACAAAACTCGTTTCAGCAAATTGAAATACGATGAATCGAAACAATTCACGTATTCCATTTGCAAGAAAGTTTCGCATATAAGGCAGAAATCTACATCAACTTACACCACACACAGTGAACCAACAGAGAAGAACGCTGATGATGAAGGTTTATTGGCCTTCGAAAACGGCTGGCTGTTCCGTTCAACTGTGTGTTGTCAGAATATTTACAACTAACTTTGATGTTATTTGTTCATAAATAATTATCACATTTAGTTTGGCTTAAAAAAGCGATACGAACTTTATTTAGTCCGTTCAAATAAATCATAAATATAGAAAAGGGCAATTCTTTTTGTTAGGTCCACTGTTGACACTTTCAATCCTTCCTCTTTTAGTTCTGCATGTTACCCCGAAATGCCCAATTGAGGAACACTTTTTACATTTTGCATTATTGTCAGGACATTCAAAAGAATTTGTTAAATGTCCGCTACTTCCGCACTGGCTGCATTTGGCGGACAAATATGCCTGAGCATTGTTCTTGTTGGAAACCTTTTTTATTTACTCCTGCTCATTGTACAGTGGCATGTTGCGAAAAGTTTAATTTATATGTTCGTACACTTGGCACGTATCTATAATTCCTATGAGACTGTTCTTTTTCAAAATTTTTTTTTAATTCGAGAGATGCCCATGAATCTATTATCTTACCTTTTATGGAAATTTCTTCAATCTCTTTTTTATCATTGCCAAATGAGCATTTTTTCACTTGCTGACGCAACCGCAGCAAAAATTTGTTGAAATTTTTGCTCTCGATGGGAGTTATATTCCGGAACAAGTGTTTCTCCAAAGATGTGTTTCTATTCTGGGAGAAATATTCATTCATCTTTTCTACTAAAACATCGTACGACTTTAAATTTTCCTTTTCATTGCTTTCAACTAGAGCAACAGTAATGTTAAATATTACTTCTTGTAATTCAAGTCCAGTCAGATGCATCACATCATCGACTATCTCTTTCGCAGCCAAATATAGTTTAAATGACTTTAGCCATTTTACGCACTCATGTCGTAACAATGACCTTTCTATTGCTTCACAAAGAAAGGTCTTATGACTTCCGCCATCGTAAGACACAAGACGATTTTAATTCTAACTCTAATGTATTAACCTGGTTTTAATCAAACACAATTAATTTTATTAACTTTTATAAACACTTAAAAATTTTTATCATTTCCTTGATTATTTTCTTTCTGACAACCTTATGCTGGCCAGCTCAACTATACGAATTACAATTTTCAATATTCAAAATTCAAGCATTTTCTTTTAAGATAAGTAACACTCAGGCAATGAATACCTACAACTACTTATAGGTGTTACCTTCTTTAGGAAAGGGATAGTGATAGAGAAGACAGGTGGTGAAGGAAGAGATAGAATAAAGCTCCTTTTCTTTTACAACTCTACGTTTTTGCACGTTATAATGCAGAGTTGCAGTGCCTCTTGTTTCAATGAGACGCATTAAATTTTTGAAGCTGTGTTTAGTAGCCGTTTTTATTCGTTATTTTACTTCGCCGATGATTCTGCTACACAATACCGACGAAGGAGGGCGATCTGAAGTTACATTAGGATTAGCATCTGCCGAAGTCGGTATAGTTAAGTGACCAGTGACTATTCATCAGTTGAACTTTCCTACAACCACTGATACAAAGGGACACTAATGCACATCAGAAAAATGCGTGGTGTTGTTATATAATGACTGTCAGATACAGGGATTGAACCTAGGATCTTCGGTTTTGTAGTCAACGTGCTAACTACTTCAGCCCACGTCACCCTCACCCTTAAAACTAATTGTTGCCGCAATAGTTAAAAGATTTTTTAATTTTAATTTGTCGACTGGTAAAGCTTACTTAGCACTTACACATGTAAGTGCAAGTTCTCATAGTGGGTACAGACTTTGCAACTTGCTTACGCAACACGTTTTCGAATATTTTGATACAGACACTGCAACCTACAATGCAACCGTCAACGCAACCATAAACAAGACTACACACTATGCGACCGACAATGAAATATGCCTTAGAAACACACACTTTTTTAATAACACAATTACATTTTTTGTAAGTATAATGACAAAAGCAAACAAAAAAAAACACATTCACCACAGCAAGCTACCGGCTACAAAATATCAAATATAGAATACACATGTTTATATGAGAATGAATATTTTTTAAGGCAGCAAGTCAACAGGCTACAGGTTGTTGTCCGTGCTTCATTTGTCGTTGTAGTCAAATTAAACTAATTTCTATTTTTATGGCTACAAACCAAAAACAGTGTTGACAGTATAGCAAAACATGTTAAACAAATTATTGCCAAGAAATAGTTTTTATTGAAAAATAAAAAAAATGTTAACAAAATTTTAATGTTAAATGCAAAAGTAATTACATTTTTGCAAAGCGAAAAAGCGACAATTCGCGAAAAATTACAAGATTTAAAATAAGTAATAATATTGATTAAGAATCGATAAAAGTGTAAGGAATACAAAAAATTCGCGAAAAGTTTCTAACAGCGGGATGATGACAAAGTTTAATAATGTTTTAAAATCTTCGGAACTGTTACGAAGCTAAAAGACACGCATAAATCCGGTTTTATCGCAAACTTTGCAAAAAATCGAGAAAAATTGCATAATTTAATAAAAGCCATAATATTGATTAAAAATCGCTAAAACTTTAAGGAATGCAAAAAATTCGGCAAAAATTGCGGAAATACGAAAATTTACAAAAAGATATTAACAGCGGCATAATAACAAAGTCTAATATTGTTTAAATATCGGCAAAACTGTTTGGAGGCTGAAAGCATGCAAAAAGTCGCATTTATCGCGAAGTTTGCAAAAAAATCGCGAGAAGTTGCAAAATTTTAAACAAACCATACTATTGATGAAAATCACCAAAACTGTAATTCAAGCAAAAAGTTGGATTTATTGCGAACTTTGCAAAAAATCGCTAATATTTGCTAAATCGGAAGCAAGCGCTAAAATTTATTAGAAATCGCGAAAGCCATTAATAATGTAAAAAATTTGGAAAGAAACGCGAAAAATATCTAAACATATTGAAGAAATTACTAAACATATAAATAGCAAAATTCGAAAAAAAATATAAAGAAATAAACTGATTTGTTTTTTATATTTTTAATAAATTATTTTATTTTTATAATTGTGAAATATCTTTTTGAAAGCGGCAACACTGAAACATATATTGATGATGCTGCTGCCGTCTTCAAAATGATTCAGTAGCTGGCTACCAGGCAATATTTGTTGCCTGCGGCACTTGTAGTCGTGTAGCAATGTTAGCCTGCTGTGGTACATGTGTTTAAAGCGTAATCCCTACAAGCAAAGTGATACGAAAATTATTCGAAATCGTATTGTTTGGAAGAAAAATATTATTATGGCAACAATCGTTTTCGTATTGCGCAAGTTTCCCCCTTCGGGAGAGTTTGTGCGGCCAGGACCATACTTCGAAGAAATACGAATGCAATACTTCTAGAAGATAAAACTGTGATATTGCTAGATAATCATCTAATAGAATTATTTATGATATTGCCAGATTATCCTTAGGAAGATAATTATTTATAACATTAGATTACTTCCTAAAGTACAATTTTGCTAAAATTATATGAAGGAAGAAAAATAAAGGATCGTAAAGTCACCCCTGAATTAATACTACAGGGTGGCCCAGAAAGACCGAAGTGGTGTGAATTCCTTATAACTTTTTATTTAAGACATATTTTTTTAATTTTTTGTTTTTTAAATGCAGTAAATTTATAGGGAATATTTTTAAATTAGTTATTAAAAATGATATCCAGCAAGTGGTGGACATTTTCTGCTTCGCACAAATGTGTTCTTTCCATTTCCATTATTCATAACTTAGTTATGAGTGACGAAGCCTCGTTAACAAACAAAACTTTAGGATATGGGATATTGAAAACCCGAGAGTACTTCATCAACGACAATTACACCCAGTTAAGTATACTGTTTGATGCGGTGTTTCTTCAGAAAGGATCATTGGCCCATATTTTTTTGAAAATGAACGAGGTGTCGCCATTTCCATCAATGGTGATCGATATCAGGCCATGTTGGAAAATTTGGTAAAGCCAACCGTGGAAAACCATCCGCAAATATGGTTCCAACAGGATGGACCCACAGCGCACACTTCCAGGGCCACAATGGCTCTTTTACGCGACATCTTTGGTGAAAAAATAATTTCGCGTAGAAGCAATTTTAATTGGCCTCCGCGTTCCCCGGATTTAACTGCTCCAGACTGTTTCCTTTGGAGTTATTTAAAAGGGAAAGTTTATCTTAATAAGCCTAGGACTATTGAGGAATTAAAAACCAATATTCGAGACGAAATTAACAACATAACACCGGAAGTTTTGCGAAAGGTCATTGAAAATGTGTTGGAAAGAGCACATTTGTGCGAAGCAGAAAATGGCCACCACTTGCGGGATATAATTTTTAATAACTAATCTTAAAATATTCCCTATAATTTAATGTATTTAAAAAACAAAAAACTAAAAAAATATGTCTTAAATAAAAAGTTATAAGGATTTCACACCACTTCGGTCTTTCTGGGCCACCCTGTACCATTAATTTGAAATTAAAGCAATTTTTATGGTCAAGTAAATTCAATTTATCATCACAGGAGTCATCATATGTTTAGTATAAAAAGGAATTTCCTGACATAATGTTTTGAAAATTTTCTGATTGTTTTTATTTTAAATTAAATATTTTTTTATCTTCTAGTGAAAAACATATTGATATTATAAATTTATTTGCGCATGTGATAAAACACCAGGCTGAACAAAATGCAACATTTTAATAACACAAAATACCTTGTTAAAGGAAAAAATAAATAGTCAATACATTTCGAACTGTTCATTCAAAAAGTTTCACTTAAATGAAAATATTGTAATATCAAAGAAGTATTGCTTTGATGATTTTCCTCTAAATGATAAAAAGAAGATATTGTATTTTTATCTTCTGGGTAAGATATCTTCCAAATGTTTGTAGGGAATGAAGAAACAGTGTTAATGAGAATGAGTTTTGAATAAATTTATTAGTACTTCGTATAACAAAAGCAATATTTATTGCAGATTTCCTACGTATTTATAAAAAATAATATATATAAAAAATTCAACTATACAACAAGGCATCTTAAATATATTTTTATATATGAATTTCATGCATTTTAACAAAAAACTGTTGTTGAAGAAAGTATTCTTTTCAGTAATTTTATGATATCGAGAATATGGCAAAACTGAATTCATATATTATTAAAATAAATATATTTTTTCATTCAAAAGCAAATTTAATTTCATAAGACGGCGGTAGGAACTAAGTCTCCAAAACATAAATGAACTAAGCCCCTAAAGTTTTATATGGATGACAACAAAAACGATTTTTGGGGAATTAGTTGTCTTTTGGTGAAATTTTTGGGAGCCAAGCTCATTTTTATTTTTGGGGACTTAATGCATAGCGAACTAACTCCCCAAACTTTGGGGACTTAGTTAAAATTTGATTTCGGCCAAAGTTCATTAGAGACTTAGTTCCTACCGTCTGAATGTCATCCTTCATTTCATGGAGGACTTATCCCAAAAAAACGAACTAATTCCCAATCACCGGAAAGAGTTATAGATATCATCGAAGCATTTAATATTGAAAGCGTGTGGAACGGCTTTGGTTTGTCGAAGGACAGCGGCAATTAAGGAGGAAAATTTTTCATTCTGCTTGTTTTCATCATTGAAAACAATAGAATTAATAAAAGCAAATATATCTCCAACTAAGAGAATATATCTCATTAATGCTACGTTTAAAATAGTACCACATGGCTGCTTTAAGCAGCTTCTTGTTATTTACATACAATATTCTAGACAGAAAAAACTATTACTTTTCTAGATTTTCCCATATTCTTTGTTCTGATGGACAAAAAAACATATGAAATTTGCAAAGCACTCTTTGAATATATTAAGGAAAATATATTTAATTTGGATCCAAATATATTTATAACCGACTACGAACAAGCGCTAAGAAATTCGTTAAGTGCAGTTTTTCCACTAGCAAGACTTGTAGGATGCTGGTAAGTAATTTTTTGACAATTTAAAATTTATGAAGATATGTAGTGAAATTATAATTATTTTTGGTCAAAACTTTTTAGTGATTAATCCACTTAAAAAGTGGATTAAAAGTTCTTAACACTAAGACCGAAAAGTTTTAAAACGCATTTTTTCACATACTATATAAAAAGATAATTTATATAATTACAATAATGTTATCTATGTTGATAAAACTTCAATCATTATAGTGTTTGTGAAAAAAAAACTGGTTGAGTGCAAATGGATTGTAAATTAAAATTTTGCGCGAAATTAAAAATTAATCACTAAAAATTTATAATTTTGTATGTAAAGAAGTTATTTAATATCAATACAATACAATAATATTACCTATCGACATTTGCCTGAATCACAACAGTGTTTCTAAAAAATTAGGTGAGTGTAGCATACACAATTATAATTTCACTACATACCTTCATAAGCTTTAAATTAATATATAAATCTCAAAATATGGTTTCTTAATTATAGATTTCATTTCTGCCAGGCAGTTAGACGAAATGTGACAAAACATAAATCCTTATTAGATTTTATTAGGTCATCAAAATATGCGTCAATACTTTACCACAAAATTTTGGCACTTCCTTTATTACCGCCTGATTTAATAAAAGGTTCTTTTGTGGCATTAAGATCCAAAATACTATTGATGGATACCAAGTGCTTATTAGGGTTTTAGTTCATTGGCGACTTAGTTCCTACTGCCAGTCTCGGTAGGTGATGATACATCTTTAATGACCAAACACCCCAAAACAAATATGAACAAAGCCCCCAAAGTTTTATATGAAAAATAACAACGACTTTTGGGGAATTAGTTCTCTTTTAGTTAAATTTTTGGGGCCAAGTTCATTTTTATGTTTGGGGACTTAGTTCACTGGGGACTTAGTTCCTACCGCCTCATAAGACGTGTACGTTTCGAGAACGTTTTTAAATTCAACTTACAACTGACTGTGTAAACTCTCAAGTAAGTTGCAAAACTTTCGGTTATTTCTTCGAAATTTTCGTTGATAATAGGTATACACTATTTGCAAGCAATTACTTACATGTGTAAATGCAAGGTTAAAAACAATGAAATCAAACGTAAATATATATTGATGACAGCGAGGAGATATATGAGAGTATAAAAGTCGAAGTCGATACAACTAGTTAGAGGCAATCATTGGAAAGCAAAAGGGTTCCGAAAACACTCCAATAAAGGAAGCAATATGCATTAGTATTTCCCCGCAAGACATAACTACAGGGTGGGCCAAAAGAAAACAAGGGGTGTAAAAGTTTAATAACTTTTTTGTTTATTAATTTTTTTTTATTTTTTCTTTCAGATTATATAGACAACACTTGGAGAATTTATAATGGAGAGGTTCACAACTGAACAGAGAACCAGAACAATAGAATTTTATTATTTAAACTTTATTGAAAATTTGATTATGAATGAATGGCTTTGTTAATAAGCAGAACTGTAGGTTATGGGGTTCTCAAAATCCAAGAGCCATTCATCAGCGCCAATTGCACCCCATCAGGTGTACAGTATGGTGTGGGATCACATCTGAAAATGTCATTGGGCCCTACTTCTTCGAGAATGATGATGGAAGTGCTGTAACCGTAAATGGAGAGCGGTATCGGTTTATGATAGAACATTTTTTACGTCCTGCTCTTGAAAACAGACCTTGTATGTGGTTTCAGCAGGACGGAGCCACTGCTCATACTGCCCGAGACACAATGGCACTTTTAAGTCAAATTTTTGGAGAGCGAATAATTTCTCGAAATTCGGAAATTATTTGGCCAGCGCGATCGCCAGATTTGACAGCACCCGACTATTTTCTTTGGGGTTTATTGAAGGAGCGAGTGTATGTGAACAAGCCAGCGACAATCCTTGAACTCAAGGCAAACAACATTGTTGCAGAAATTCGAACGCTACAGCCACAAGTTTTGAAAGGTGGAAAATGCTCTAAAAAGAGCCCATCAGTGCGAAGCTAAAAACGGTGGTCATTTAAGAGACATAATTTTTAGGGTTCCGTACACCAAAGGTCCGTCTGTCCGTCACACGGTATTTTCTCAGGAACCGTAAGAGCTACGGACCTGAAATTTGGACAGAGTATGTAGAACCTTGGCCACTACAACAACAAATACATGAGAATTAGAAATTAAAGGGTGCTCCTAAACGAACGGCGAAAAATGTTAAAATCTCATGTAATATACATACAATTGTATGTACATATGTATATTGACACTTGAAATTTGTAAAATTAGTGTATTTTTATATAGACTACAACAATAAACATTAAAATATTAAAAAATTTAAATTAAAGGGTTTTCCATCAGTTAATGCAATTTTGACTATGTAATTTTGACAACTTGCTATATCTTGGAGACCGTAAGAGGTAAACTCTTGAAATTTTCAAAAACGGTAAAACTAAAAAATCCGAAAATTATAAAATCGCCAAACCGTAAAAAATCACCAAAACCTGAAAAAAATCGCCAAAAATTTTAAAAATATCGCCAAATCGAAAAAAATCGACAAAATTAAAAAAAAAATTCTAGCACTAAAATAAATCGCCAAATTCGAAAAAATCGTTTATATGAAAAAAAATCGCCAATATGAAAAAAAACGCCAAAAACCGAAAAAATCGCCAAAACGCGAAAAATGCACCAAAACCAAAATCATTGTTTATGTGAAAAAAAATCGTCAAAATGAAAAAAATCGCCAAAATTAAAAATAAATCGCCAAATTAAAAAAAAATCGCCAAAACGAAAAAATCGCCAAAAATTTAAAATAAACGCCAAAAACCGAAAAAAATCCTCAAAACGAAAAAAAGTGCCAAAACTAAAAAAAAATCGCCAAAATTAAAAAAAATCGCCAAAATAAAAAAATCGCCAAAATAAAAAAAACGCCAAAATAATAAAAATTGCCAAAATTAAAAAAACTTCAAAAAAAATCGTCAAAATGAAAAAAATCGCCAAAATTAAAAATAAATCGCCAAATTAAAAAAAAAATCGCCAAAACGAAAAAATCGCCAAAAATTTAAAATAAACGCCAAAAACCGAAAAAAATCCTCAAAACGAAAAAAAGTGTCAAAACTAAAAAAAATCGCCAAAATTAAAAAAAATCGCCAAAATAAAAAAATCGCCAAAATAAAAAAAACGCCAAAATAATAAAAATTGCCAAAATTAAAAAAACTTCAAAAACCAAAAAAAAATCGCCAAAACGTGAAAAAAGTGCCAAAACTCAGAAAGCGCCAATAAATTCAAAAAACCCCCAAACTAAGAAAAACGCTTAAAACCGAAAAAACTCAAAAACGAAAAAAATGCCAAAACTATAGTTTATATTGTTCGTATTGAATTTCATATCTCGTGCCCGTACGGAACCCTTTGTGCGCGGGTCAAAATCGCACTTCACTAAATTTATTCATACTTAGCGTAAAAAATTTTAAATTTTGTATATTATATAATCTGAAAGAAAAAATTAAAAAAAGTTAATAAACAAAAAAGTTATTAAACTTTTACACCCCTTGGTTCCTTTTGGCCCACCCTGTACATGTGTAACTATCTTGTGAATGACTTCATAAATGCTTACGTATACTTACGTATGGAATGGAGCGAGCAGGCCTTCAACATCCAAAATAAGGAGTACAGAGGCCTTCTAGAAGGCATCGTTATTGCTTCTAGTTCCCGCTGGGTGCTAACTCACTTTAAAGAAATTTTTGCAAAAGTGACAGAATACTGTTAACATATTATATATTAATCTAAGGGCCTAATTCATAAAAAAAATATTTTAAATTTATAAAAGGTTTATTAATCAAATTTCCATACAAAATTTGTTTCATGAACCTCTTATTAAAGAGAAATATTTTTTATGAATAAGGCAGTAATTAATACATTAAGATTTTTTGACATATACATAGGATTTCAAATTAAAATAAATATATCGATACCGATACCGAAATCTATTTCGGTTAGAAAATACCGGTACCAGGAATACCGTTTGGGTCTATACCGGTATGTACCGGTATACCGATTCCCCCCCAAAAATAAAATTTCAAAAATTTATTTCAATTAACTTTCTTTTATAAACACGTTTTTGTTCTCCTTTACACATTATTATGAAGCGTATCTCTAGACATATAAATGTTTTAAATTGGTGAAAAGAGCAAAGCCACTGTAAACGAGAGTTATTGTATATGAAATTGCGAAAATTAGTATATTGGCTGTTATCGATACACAAGCTAATGCGAAGATTTAAAGTTTTGAAGAGTGCTTTTTTAATATATTGCACATTAAACTGGTCCCAAACATATTTTTCTTTAATTGATATACTACATATGTGCTCTGCATAAAATATGAGGTTTGCTGCCATAAATGCCTAGCGGGGCCTAAAGTACCCGCTACACAGTGAGGATTTTGTAAAAATATTAGAAATAAATTTCTAAATTAGCTGTTCTATTGTTATGAAATCTAACACAGCATTGAGGAAGGTGTCAAAGAGCTTAAGGGGCTGTTTCTCTAAAACGATAAATTCGATCGAACATTTACATCAAAAACAAAAAACTGAAATTTGTTTTTGTTTCCAATATTAATATTCGATCGAATATATCGTTGGCATTTAGAGAAGCAGGGGTAAGTCTGGAATTTAGACTATATATCTTTAAAGGGGGCGGAGCCACAAAGCACCAAAGTAGGCAACCTTGGGTTAATGAAAAATTAAAATCCATGCCAAGCTCCTGTTTTTGATCAGATAAAAAGGATTTTTTGCAATTGTCTTTTTTATCCAAGAGCTAAAAAAATTACTACATTTATGGGGTTTCGCTTACAGTTTAGGAAATATTAGAGAAAAAATATTAAAATTTTGACTTTTTTACCAACTATTGTCCACTGTTCTGCTAATGGAGAAGTCAAATGTTGTTAGTTTGAAAAAATTTAACTCATTATGAATAAGGGAGAAAATTTGTAATATTAAAAAAAAATTTTGTATCAAAATCACAATTAAGTCAAAAGTTATACTCAATTTAAACTAAAATTTTGAACAAAACTCGATTTTCGCCGTTTTGGGAAGAAACAAGTGGGTTAATTATTTCGCTATTATAAAAGAATTTCGCCAATCAATATTTTCGTCTGAAAAGTCTCTCTTAGGTAGAAAATTATGCAATCAATATGCAGTTTGCTTTTGAGTTCCCGGCAATTTCCAAGAAAATTCAAATAAAAATGGGACTTTTCAGTATTTCTGCAGTATTCTTCTTATTTTTCGCTGGACGCTGATTAGATTTTCGGGTATACATATTTAAAAACAAATCTTGTTTTAAAGTGGCCTAATACATTTTTTGTTTACAGCTTTGGATTTTGATATTTATAGTTCAAATATAGGGTTAATGGGTTGATAGAGATAATGGAGAAAAATTTTCGAAACTTTTATATCTGAAGTTAAAGATTGCCATTGTTACAACTTAAAATTAGTTAAATTTAGGATTTTATCGGACGTATAAAAAGTTGTCCATCAGTACAATTTTAACTTAACCTAAAGTGAGCGCTAAGTTAAGGGCAATGTATCCTTCCTGTTAAGTTAAATTAAATTTATAATAATGAATAGCCTAAGGTAGCGTTTTATACGTCCGACAAAATCCTACTTATAAATATATTTAAGTTGTATTGTTAATGTTAATTGTACGAGAAATTTGTTTTGTTTGTTTTTATGTTGGCTACAAGAATATTGTTTATTGCTTGATATCAAATATTCGTTTCGTCTGAATTTGGCGAGTACGAATACGAATATCGAAAAAAGACGAATATACGGGAATTCGAATACGAATATTCGCA
Source organism: Tachina fera (assembly GCA_905220375.1). Classification (NCBI taxonomy): domain Eukaryota; kingdom Metazoa; phylum Arthropoda; class Insecta; order Diptera; family Tachinidae; genus Tachina; species Tachina fera. The sequence goes on along the minus strand of LR999963.1, from coordinate 86,024,537 downwards.
CATCACTAAGTGCATAGAATTCTACATGTACTTCGTGTATAATGTACATACACTGTATGTATTTATTTTTATTATTTTGATTAATTAACCAAAATGTATACTTTATACATATGTATATGCAAAGTTTCAACTGCAGTTTCCTTATTTTACTTTTTTAATAAATTATTTTTTAATAAAAGTATAAAAACGTATGTATATAGAAACTTATAAGTTTAAATGTTTTTATATATTAATGTAAAAATACTCCCTTTTCGAAGTAATTTAATAAAAAAAGAGATTTTTTTCTATATCCACTGTCTGAACTAATAATTTAGCAGTCATATCGGTATACCGGTATTATAAACTCAATAACGGTATGTACCGGTAATACCGATACCGAAATAAAAAAAATACCGATACCGTTACCGATACCGAAATTTAAAAAATAGTTGTACCGGTATCAATACCGATACCGTTATTTGTTTCGGTTGCCAACCTTGGTATTTATGTATGTATTAGGTCTATGCAACTCGACAAAAACACAGCAACACAAAAAACAACTTTATGTTTAAGTTGTCAGAAACACACACAAACATGAACTAAAGTGTGTGTTGCAAACAGCTTTTGACAATTTAAACAGGAAAACACAGAATATCATCAGGACGATTGCGTTGACCTGATAAATAGGCCTTGGTATGTACATACATATGTATGTACATATGTATGTAATAGGGAATTTTTGTGTGATGGTTTTCAAAAGGCGTTAATAAGCTACGCCAATTAAATACTAAAATTAGAATTAAAATGTTAAGAAAAGTAATTATAACTCTTTCTATGAACCAAAAATTTTTCATGAATTGTCAAAAAATTAGATGTGCAAGTAGCAACATGCATAATTAATAGTTATACTGCAGTTTATATACATAATTGAGATTCTAATGAAAATCTTAACTAAGATTCTTTGGTATAAATTGAGCAAGCAACTCTCAAATATTTTTGCTCAGTAAACATCAACAAATTAGATAATAAATAACTTATTGAAAAAATATGTATGTGTGCACTTAAATAAATACATATTCATATTTGTGTACACGTTTTCAGTTTAAATTACACACTTGTATTATACATTTAATTTTTTCTTTTTATAAATTTATTTCTTATAAAAGTGAAACATGATTTTGTTTGATTCTCTTATTTTTTATTTGTTAATTAATTTATTCGTTCGTCCAGTACACTGTATCTCTTACATATATTCATACTCGTACAAATTATATTTCATTTTGTGTTTTGTTTGCTTGCGAACAGCGACTAGCAAAATTCCAGACAGAAGCAGTTTTATTGGTTTATTTTTGCTTTTGCTGCTATTTTAGTACGACATAACAACTGATTATATGAACTCTAGTTACGAAAGTTATCTGAAAAGACATTTAAAACAAAAGATAAGTTTCACTTACATACTTTGTTTCTTAACTGTAACAGAACTCAATATTTAATGATAATTTAATTCTCTTCATTAGGAGGATTGTAGCTAATAAGTTAAATTAGGATTATAGGTATTACTCGTATCAGATTGTTATGAAATTTTGAATACCAAATGATTTTGAAAATCTTTTTAACAGCCACAAAAAAATATGCGATGATGTTGCTGCATATCGCATATTTCAACATTAGCATGTCATTGTATGTCATGTGTTCAGATTTAAATAAACTCGTCATTTAAATGAGTACTCATGGCTGATGAACCCATATTTGCGTGTATGCTCAATATTAATAAATATATAAAAAAAATTCAGATACGAAAATCTGAAATAAAAATTACATCACGAAGATATGCTACTAAAGTTATCACAATGCTCATACGCATGGCTGCCAGACTTTCTTTCAATCGTTTCCGAAGCTATTTTTTTGTGTCATTGCCATTTTTTAGCAACTAATTCAATCCCTATCCTAGCATACTAAGGAAATTATTGAAAAAGTGCACTGTGCATACATGCATGCTACTTTTTTATTTTAATAGTCATATTTTAAATAAAAATATAAATAAACCAATCTTCAATATTTATGATTTGATTTCTAAAATGAAATGCTATTAAATATAAAATGTCTACAGTCGTAAAGCGGCTCTGGGCTAAAGTACAATTTCCGATAGCGTTGTAAACTCGGTGCGTTTAGCACCATTTCTAGTGTTTTTTTTTAATTTTTAGACACGAACAATTTTGAAGTGCTTTTTAAAAATAATTTATGTTGCTCTTTTCGTGGTGGTGCCACTAAGACCGCAATTGAAAAGGAAATTTCCTTATATGTACATATATTTTATTTCGAGAAAGCCTGTCTTTTCAAAAACATAAGACTTGAATTTAAATTTACATTTCAACTAATTGAATAAGTTTGAAGAAATACGCTTCAGATTACGCTCAGAGATGAAGATTTAATTCAAAATAAACATAATTAATGTAAAAAATATTTTGTCACACAACAATGAAGACCTATTGCTATTAGCTATACAAATAGCGTCTAGTGGCGAAGTTCTGTCCAGTATGGATTCACTTATTGCAATGGAGAAGCATTAAATCGAAGTTTATTCGAGCTTTTTTTTAATTATGGTTGAAATCTACTGATGATGCTTGAGCAGCAACGAAATGCATATATGTATGTAAGGTTAGCCATAACAAATAAATTTGTTAAACCTTTTCTGGTTTTTGTTATTTACTGTTTTGAATGTATAAAGTTTAATATATAAAAATTTATGTTTTTCAATATGAGAATTTTTTTTAATAGAATTAAAATATTTTAAATTTAGTGCTTTCTTTATTTAAATTAGATATTTTTTTTCTTAGTTCTTAGGGAAAATATTGCAATGCTGACCTTCGTGTCGAGGAAAAATCGGCCTCACTTAAAAGATGGTCAGCAGCGTTGTCAACTCGGTGCTTTTCGCACCGTTTTTAGTGCTTTTTGAAATTTTCGACGCGAAAAATTTTGAAGTTAGTGCTCAGTGCTTTTTTAAATTCATTTCGGTGCTTTTTGTTTCGAGTCGGTGTCACTAAACCATAAATTCGAAGAAAAATTTCCTAACCTATTTTTTCTTTCGAGGAAATGTACATACATACATACATATATAAAAAAATAAGGTCTGAACTTAAATGGAGCATTTAAAAAAATTCTAACGAGTTTGTCCAAGGCTTGGTGGAAGAAATAAGCGCCATGTTTTCCTTAAACTTTAACATTTAAATCATAATTAATATAAAAAATGTTTTGCCACGCAGCAAAGAAGACATAATAGAAGTATTTACCCAAGTATAGTTTAATATCGAAATTTTGTCTAGTCTAGGGAAAATATAACTAGTCCACTATCGAGTTTTCAGTTGAGAATTATCGGATATTTATAATTTGATTGAATTCGAAAAATCCGTTTGTTTCCCAACGAAAAATGATTAAACATAAAATTTTTTTATAATAACTACAAAAGGCTTCACCAAACTGATTTGAGAATTCACTGATTCTTATACAATTAAAATGTGTATCGGATGCCTCAAATTTATAGCTTTAAAAATGTATTGCAAAGTCAAGCGATTATTATATTTTTTATATGCAATTTTTTTTTAATATATGATAATAATTAAAAATTTAGTGCTTTTTTACTTAAATTACGCGCTTTTTTAGTGGTTTCAGTGCTTTTTGAAATTTAAAAGTTGACAACGCTATATGACACAGTAGTTAAGTATACGTATGGAGCACCAAAAGCTACTTTTTGAAAATAAATTGAAAAAAGTGGTGTATGTGGCACAAAACGTATTTTTACTTTTACATGTGTCGGAAGCAGTGGTGAAATACAAAAGAAATCCATTGGGTATATTTTGAGAAAACTTCTTGTTAACCTTCTTAGTCGTTTTTCTCCACTCCAACTTTGTGGCATATGGGCTAAACCTATTCTGAGGTGACGAATTGTTAGTTATATAATTTTTTCTAATTGGTAGTTATTTCATATTAGCTGATAGTTATTTCATAGGGAGTTATTTATTTTGGAACTTATTTCATGGTACCGAAATAAACTAATATTTGTCGTACAATCCTAAAAACAACTTTTATTTATGCAGTAACGTAAGTCTGTGTAATTTAACTTTAATAAAAGTATTCTTACATACTCCTATTTCATATACATATGTGTAATTTTATCCACTAAGATCTATTTGTTAAATCTTTCCTGCTAAACAAACTTACTTAATAGTTTAATGCAACTTTTGAAAACAAAACTTATGCCAAATCTTATTCTTACAATCGATGAACTTACATACTTACATACATACGTATGTACATATGTATGATTTACTTACAAACATACATATCGTCACCTTAAATGCAAACGGACGTAACTACACTTTTATATTTTTTACAGGAGAAACAAAAAACTTTTCACAATCAATAATAATTAAATCTTCAAATTTTTCTCCGAAATTTACTTGAATACTTGTGTATGTGGTTTTAACCATTTATTTCCTTTTTATATATATTTGAGATTTTATGTTAGTTACGTTCCTTGCAATAAAAAATAGATGCATTCGTAATTACGTCCGTTTGAGTTTCTTTAATAAAGTCGTCATTTTTGATCGCAGAGGTGTAAATATTTGCGTGAACATTTAGTTTGACAAAGTGAACCATAATCAATCAAAAACTCGATTTCGAATTTTTGTGTAGTTACGACTGTTTGCATTTAAGGTGACGATATATATCTACAGATAACAAATAAAGGACTTGTTGTTGTACATTGCTCCTTTCAAAAGTTGAGTCTGAAACTAACAGGATTTAACATTTACTTTAGGAGTATTCGAGCATTGAGTTGAAAATATAATTCAAGCTTAACAAAGTCTTTATTTATAAAATACGATTATATGCGGTCTCTAGAGGAGTTAAATTGCATAGAGGCATGCATGCACAGGTACATACATATGTACATATGTATGTACACGTGTACGTACAAACATAATAGTGTGTTCTATTTCTGTATACAGTATCGATTCAGTTTGATTGAATTACAGATGTTCCTTTCCTCTTCTTGGTGTTAACATTCATGTATTTTCTTGTATGAAAATACATACATGTAAATACATATATATGTACATACATAACGTACCCTGTAGTAAATAAAATATTCGATTGACAAAAAACACTAGCTATAAAATAATTATGTTGCAAGTGACTACAAACTGGTTTAAATCTCATGTAGATATCAACCAAACATATTGAATAGAAGCACACGTAAGAAATAAATAAAAGCAAAATAAGTAAATGAAAAGAAAATAAAAAAAATCAAAAGAAGCATGCCATGAAATCAAATGCCAAATGTTTGTGTTGAAAATATAAAGTGATTGAAACAATAAAGACATGATCGAAACAATAAACCAATAAACCACTTTCATAACTATGGGCACATATGAATAATGTGAAACCTGTTTTGAACAACTGGAAACAACAGTAACTATAATCATTTACACTCCTTTCTCAATCATTTAAGTAATGAGTACCTAGAAGAACATTTGATATATCAGTGGTTCGAAAGCCAGTACGGCTAATTATATAGGATCCTTGAAGTCGGCATTGAAAAACGTTGATATACCGTCGAACAAAATATTATGGACGTTCAAATGAATATTGTAATGATATGACAAATTCCTGCTCTTTTCCCGTTTCCAGATATCTTTTTATATTGCCCTCGTATGTTCATCCGAATCAACGCTTGCAATAAAATTCCCTATGTGTATATGTAAAATGTACATATGTATGTATCTCAATCGTGAAGTATCTATAATGTTATGTTTATACACAGCGATACCTACATACATACATACACAAGCACACGATTACATATACACATGAGTATAAGAGCGGAGCGATACTTGCGTACATACTTATTACTTGATCGCACTAATTAAAAAAATTACTGGTCACTATTGTGTCTGAAGTTAACAGTTTTTGCAATACAATATGTTTCAAACATTTTTTTCTTATAAATCTAAAATTTTTTTTACATAAATCGTGAAATGTGTTAATTTTTATGCCAAAATTCAGTGACAAATCTGGATTGTTGCTTTTTTTCTTCAGGCAATAATTGATTATTTATGTTTAAATGAAATGGCATTCACTGCCATTCATTCATTGTACCACTTATCTCTGTTGTGTATATTGCTCTTTAAAAAAGAGATTTTAGTCAGACATGAACTTTTTTATATAGATTTATGTACATATGTATAGTAAATGTGCATAGTATGTATGTATGTACTACAGTCTTAATTTTTACAATAATATAGAAAAACATAAAACCATACATAAACAAATTTTTGTTGGTTGGTACGAATATGAAAATAAAATAAATTGTATAGATCAGACAAAGTAAACAAGTGTTTGGTTCAAACCAACACATCTTAACGTTTTTTTAACGAACATTAACTAATTTTTAACGAAGTCTATGAGTCAGACATCCCTGTAGAAAATATAACCAAGGGTGACGTAGATATAGTTTTCTTCAAAACTAATTTACAGTATTCAAGTCTTAATGCTAAGCTGATTTATTTTGTTAGAGACTAAGGGAAAAGAAACGTTTATGTTCCCCTCGTCTCTCTCTTCCACAAACTAATCAGCTTAGCAATAAGACTTGCATAGTGTAAATTTCGACTAAGTCAATAGCATTATGAGCATTTGAGGATGTCGACCGAATCAAGAATCAAGAAATTCCGCAACGAAAAAAATCCTAAGACTTTTTTATTTGCATCGCCCAGTGTATGCTATCCCCTAAAGTAAGCTATTGATTTCATTAACATACAGTATTGCGAGAACAGATTTTGACATGTTGGAAAACACAATGTGGGCGTACTTAACACCAATCGTCGTTGACAAAAAATTATAAACACAAACAAACAGACAATTCGTAGGTTTTTTATTTTAAAAAATTTACTGTGGCAGTCCCCGAGTGCCACACGTATTTTTTTTTTCTAAATTTAAACGGATATTACATCTGATCACAATATATACATACTCATACTATATGTAAGTTAGTCTAATAGTTGCTTTTTCAATCGATCAGCATTCTTCGCGTCATCATTTGTGGCGCCTACACCCGCTTTGCAGTGAAAGGCATTTCTGCCATTTCGAGAACACATTCAATCATTATGTTGATTTTTAACTAGATGACGGCGATGATCATTAAAATTGTCGCATGCAACTGAAATAATCCGCGAGTGCGCCTGTTGGGAAATTAATGTCTTCAGAATGTTTCCTTGATGAGATTTATAATAACTTTTATTATCAGGCCTGTTTTGCCAATCATAACATGTCAAATCACGGTGCATTGCTTTACAGAACAGGCCCATATGTACCTATCTATATAATTAATAGGCAAACATGTTTTTTGTAATCCCTTTTACGCTGGTACTACTGAACCGATTTTAAAAAGATTTATATGGTTTTAGAGGTTTTTCGGTACAGATGTACAAAATCTATATTTTATTGAAATCGGTTTAGTATTTTGGGAGCTATAAGCGTTTAAACTTTAAAGTTGCTACTACCACATGCACACACATTACACACGCATTTATTAGCTTACAAGTAAACAAGAAATAAAATATGAGGCTGTGTGTTTGTAGTATTTCTCATGATCTAAAAATGTTTTCTCTTATTTGTTATTGTAGGAAAGCCATAATACTTAAAGGAAGAGAGTTCAATAAATTGAATTAGCTTAAGCGGCCCATACACTACAACAGCATGCACGCACAATCAAGCGATTGAGCATTCATGCTCGAAGCACACATTATACCAACAAGCTGGTACAATATTCATTTTTTACAAAATTGCGGTAAGGGTGGTTATGAATAGTGACACAGTTTTTGCTACAATTTATTTTTTTTTTTCAGTCTATGGACAAAAAATTCTTACAATTACTATTGGTATGTTGTTAAATTAGCAGCTATGTATAACTAAAGAGCTAAAATTCTCTTTTCCATTGAAAAAAATTATATTTCAATAAATTATATTTTTTAAATGCATGTTTACTTCATGAAAACTTTGCTCAACTAAGCTAATTTCACCATATACTACACCAGCAAGCTTGTACCATCAGCAAAATATCAAACTCTATTTGACATCACTACAGCAACACGTACAATCACACAAAATGCCCATACACGACCCAATCGCTGGCACAAACACTTGATTGCGCATGCATGCTGTTGTAGTGTATGAGCCGCTTTAGTTAAAGGGATTTCGTTTGCATTGTTAATTTCATGTATTATTTAATTATGCATATGTACATATGTAAGTATGTAGGTGGCTGCATTTTTTATGACGTTTAGATAAATTTTCTTTGAATCTCAATAAAATTATTTACATTTAGATTCTAGTATATGGGCGATTGTGTCGTCCGTTGGTACATCTAGTAAAGATTAATTTCTGATGCCATGTAATTGTTGGCTGTTAAGATGATCCAACATACACAAAAATACATAGAACGAAGGACTTTTGAATTCATGCAAAAATGCATTTTTTTAAGATAACCAAGATCGATACTGCGCAAGCTGAAGAAAATTAACTTCATAGTTTTTTTTAAATTTGGGTGTATACCTATAACTGTGGACACTCAATTAAGTTATTCATACATTCAGGAAAAAGCTGCAACTTAAAAATAAGAACGCGTCACATTAATTTAATAATTTTCAATATAATAGAAAATGTATGTTGAGATATTTAAAAATAACTAAAATTAATATTGTAAATTAATATTTTTCCGTATAGAAATAAAAAATTTAACATGACTAGAATTTCGTTAATGTTTTTTATTAATTCAATATGGTTTTTATTGATTTTATGCTGTTTTTTCCCTGGGTGTACATATACAATATCTCCTACACCGTTTTGCCGCTTGGAAATTGCGATCAGTTCACCAGACATCATACTGAATTTTCATGCCAAGAACGTCAAGAGCTTCTGTTTCCTTAATACTTATACCACCCATAGTTACAGATGGAAAAGCATTTTCAGTCATGCGTCTATGTAAATTGTTTCAATTCGCATAACCCCATTCAGAGATTGTTAATAAAACAAAAGCAATACATTTTGCTCTATTAAATGCTTTGGAGTTATCTTTCGCTAAAATATTAAATTCAATAAGTCACCCACACGTAGAGCAGCCTCTAAAAATGTCATTCCACCTGCCGTTAAGTACGCTATTTGATACCTCACAGCAATGATGTTCAACATACTTTCCATCACTTCGGAAAGTGTAGAGCATATTGCGAGCGGGTGGCAATTTTCAGCGTTATTAGCCTTTCCATCCAACCTCCCAGTACATTGGAAGCTCACCAGTATGGTACAATGTGCTGAAGATGTTAGCTAACCGACGTGCTAGTGGTGAAGAACGCTGCTTCAAGACCAGTAGTCGTATGTGATCCATATCTGTTAATTAATAAATAGTAATCGTAACGATTACTAATTTGATTACTTTGTTTTAAAGGTGAAGTAATGATTAAATTACGATTATATTCAGTTTCGTACTTAGTAATCGTAATTACGATTACCAATAATGAAAAGTTATCTGAATTACTTGAAATTACTATAAAATAATCAAAAAGAATCAAAAGTATTAAAAAATAATCCAATTACTTCTAAGGAATACTTGTAATTCTTATTGCTTATTTATTAAGTTTATTGCATTTCACTTATATTAAAATTTAAAATATTTAATAATTTGACAAATGACCAAAATTTTGAGGTCTTTTTTTTCTTTTGTGATTTTCGAAAATATTTGATTTCAATTCTAAAATCATTTTTTAAAAGTCTGTGAATAAGATAAGAAGTTTGTGGCTGTTCAAATTGTGTGGTTTGAAGTCTATTGACGTTTTGTCGAAGCGACTATGAAATGCATACAGACAATGCTTAACCACCAAAAAATTTCACTTTATGTTTTTCTTTATATTTTTTCCTCAGATTGATATTATTTATGTTGTTATATAAACGAATATGTTAAGAATTTTTTAAACAAAAAACATCTAATAATATACATTTCCTTATAACTGTTTCAAAATAAAGTTATCTTAATTTAGAATGTTTGAAAATAATCAAGAAGAATCAAAAGTAAGCTTTGAAAGTAATCGGATTACTTTTTGATTAATTTTGATTCTTTTAGACTATTCTGTAGTAATTTCAAGTAATTCAGATTACTTTTCGATTTTAGTGATCGTAATCAATTATTTATCACCAATTCTTTTGAAGGCAATCATATAATCAATACAATTCTTTTTTTAATGTAATCTAATTGATTACTAATCGTAATCATAATTTAACAGCTCTGATGTCATTCGGCTCCTTGTCTGTGTTGAGCTCCTTCCCTTGAAAAAAAATAAACAGTTGACACGGGCAAAGTTCATAATTTTCTAACGGGTACGCAAGGTATCACCAATCATCAAAGTGACAAAAAATTGGCCAAAGAAAAGCCAAACATGTCACAGAAAAAGTTTCATAGTATTTTGGGAATTTATCCACAAGGCCCCAATGTTTTAAAAAATTTATACTAAAGAGTGATGAGTATAATATATTTTTAAATTAAAAATTCATATCCAAAAATACATACTGGAAGCATAAGTCCCGGGTCGTTAAGTCTTGGTCGCATCTTAAACACCATATCGGGGATAATAAAACGAAGAGATTTACAAAAAAAAAAACTTGCAAACTTGAACACAAGAAAGTTTGAATATTTAAAATGAACACTTATTAAACAACTTCAAAAATCTTTTGGACCAATAAAAAGTTTTCTTTCGTTTTCATTACTTTTACTTATAAGATTGCTACGAAATAGGTGAAGTCACGCCATTGAATTTCCATATTATATTCACCTGCTTTTACTTGGCAAGCAGTTACGGCTGTTAGAATGACATAGTGTGCTTAGAAATTCAGCAGAACCATGCACATTAAAGCTTAATATTATATTTTATACATATGTATATACTTAATCGATTTTTACGAAATCTTAGCTCTGAAAGTAACGAGATGTTGAATTAAGAAAACTGGCGGTTACAGTAATATTGGCAAAAGAAAAAGAAAATTAAATGTAACAATAGGGCTTAAACGTTAAAATTAAAACTTTTTAGATATAATTGAACTGACTTTAAAAATGAAGACTAAAAAGCTAAAAAATAGTTTCGATTCAATTCAATACATATTTTAAATTAAAGTAAATTATTTTTAACTTGAGCTAAGAGCCTATACCCCATATGCAAAAAAATTAACGTCTGCTTGAAGTGTACATTAAAATAAAATTTCCATACAAAAACCGGTTTAACGTACATATACTTGAAGCATACGTTAATTTTTTGCATAAGCTCTTTTGCTTTATTAGCTTATAATTTCAATTATAAATTAATAAATACAATAATAAATAAATAACTTTATAAAACTTATTTATTAAGTCGGTTAGATTATTTTAAGTCTTATTAAATTTTTTACTTTTAAGCAAGAATTTAAAATTAATTACTTGAAGTTTTTATAGTTAGCCCATTTTATTAAAATCATTTTATTTTAAAAAGAATTCTAATATTACACAAATTACTTTATTACATGCAAATATAAGTACATATTAGTGATGTAACGAATGTCAATTTTTGATATTCGCGAATACGAATACGAATACACGTATGTATGTTCATACCGATATACAGCTGGAAATTCATTTATTCACTAGTGATGCACGAATACATTCGTATTCGAATCCGCCTGAATTTGACGAATACGAATACATTCGTATTCGTCTGAAAATGGCCGAATATTCGACAATTCGAATACGAATATTCGTGCATCACTAGTACATATGTACATATGTGCATGAATTTCCACAGCTGTATACATATATGAACATACATACGTGTCTTTCCAAAATGTGTTTATTTTTTTCAATTCCCAGTTCAAAAGGATTTTTCTCTCAGTTACATATTTCTATGGGGTCTTTTTAAAGCAGACAGTATGTATTTTGGGTTCGTTCAGTTCGTACATTATACGTCTGATACCTTGCTATCAGAAACAACAATAACATTATCAAAAGGCAGCATATTACGAGTATATAGTCAACCAACCAAACAAGCTAGCACGAAAACAACAGTTTATTTTTTTTTATTATATTTTTTTTCAATAGAGTATCTACAATAAAGTTGAAAGTGTGTATGTGAGCATGAGCATGTGTATGTCTCGTGTTAATTTTAGAAAATTTCCTCAAATACAAAATTAATTTCAATTCAGTCACTGGTGGCAAACGGGTGAAGTCATTTTTCAGAAGCGCAACGTTTTGTAATAAAACTTAAATTAAAATCAACAAAAGAAAAAAGTGAATGAATTAAACAAAATATTTTTGTGTTACATACATAGCTACTTATGTACCTACATACATCCATACATATGCAGTATATAGTTATGTAGATAAAAAAGTTTTATAACAATTTCTTAAAAGAAGAAACGTGAATAAAGGTTGTGAAATAATAAAACGTGAATAGTTATCCCCAAGATGAAACAAATTTGTGTGCATGTTCAGAGTAAAGCAGACAGTAAACACGCTTCAATCTAAATTATTTAAAAAAAAAATATCATACATACGTACATATGTATGTATGTATGTATTTACATATCTACGAGTGCACACATACATATTTAGTTAATTAAACAAAAAATAATGTTTTTATGTTAATATACCTACATAAGCTCTTATGTATGTACATACATAAATGAATACATACATATATACATATGTATGTACCTGGGCAAACAAAGAAACAGGTGCTGTAAAATAATAATGATATACCTACATAAAGTGCAATAAAGTAAAATTAAGTAAAAAATTAGTTATTAACATAAGCACAGTTAAAACAACAAATTTAATTTAAAAACCGGGCGGTGCCTGGCTGCCATGAAGTAAAAATATTTTTATTAAAAAAAATCACCAAACAACAACAATATCAGCAAAATTACGAAAAGAAAATCAACAGCAGACAACAATAAAAACGCATGGAAAATTCCAAAAGCTTACATAAATACATACAAACATACAAACAAGTGTACGTACATACATATGTACATATCTACTACAATTGTACTTATTTCAAAAGCAAACAAGTTTTTTTATTACTGAAACAGAAGAGTGCAAAAAATAAATAAAACAAATACAAAAGTACGGTGTTAAATTAAATGGTCACGTTTTTAAAACACTAAAAAGAAGGAAAAAATTAAATTTGTTTTTTTTCATAACAAAGAAAAAAATTAAAAAAATAGGTATTTCGAAATTAAAATAAAAATAGCAACAACAAAATCAGCCCACATACACAATCTACGTATAAAATATACCTACACAGGTGTATGTGGATATCTATGCACATCCATACATGCATACATGCATACATCCATACATACAAACATACATGTGTATAGAATATGTGTGGACTTTGGTGTTTCAAACTGTTGGGTGTAGTGGAAATATCTAGTCTTTAAATACGAATAAAATCAACAACAGCAGTCACCAAGTGAGAGTTGCTTAACAATAAACATACTTACAAAAAATAAATTATTGGTAGGTATACAAAAACGAAAACGTTTTTAACTAAATATTTTATTTTCTCTCGCCGATTGAGTGTTGAGAAATTGTTTGCAGGTGCGTATGCAAGTGTATGTGTACAATTATATGCAGACTTACAAGTATAGGTATGTAATTGTTAGTGCTGCGATTGTAAGTCACGCGTGCAAATTACAACGGAACGTGTTATTGGCTAGCAAAGAAATTCTCTAAAACGTTTAGAAAAAGTAAAATAATGAATAAATCATATGAAAAAAATACAAAAAAATAAAAAAAAAAATTATGTTCACCTGCCTCTAATAAATAAGAAAATTCATAAACAAAAGTTGTGTATAAAGAAAACAAAACTATATGCTAAAAAAAAGCATATACCTACATATGTATAATATAAACGATATCCTAATATATTTTTACAAAATAAAAGAAAGAAAACAAATACATAAATTTCCCACCTCAGGCAAAAATATCTAATCAAAAAATATACCTACATATGTACATAATTGCAGATATAAATATTTAAGTGTTTAAATACCTAAAAATAAAATAAAAGGCTAGATCAAACGTGTTAAATATCTTAAGAATATACATACATATACCGTTTATTCTCTCAGTAGACTGTTTCAACTGGTTAATTCTGCAATTCAATTCCTGAAAACAACAGCAAAATTGTACCTGCAAACTAGTTACTACTCTCAGTTTAATTTTAACTCTCAACAAAACAACAACCTGTTAGAGTGTGTGTCATACTTTGTGTTTTGTTTTGCGTTCAATAATATACATTTGAACAGTTTAACTTATTTTGTTTTTGGATTTGCCCTTAAAAAAATCAACATTCCACCTCAACAGAAAATTATTTCAAAAGCGCCTACGCTGCCAACAGATCTAACATTCTTTTCTTACAAGTCTGCAAATTCAACCACATTTCCTCCTGCTGATTCTTGTTATAGCCTCAGAACGTTTGCTACGTCATTGCTATCGTCGTCATCGACGTTGAAAACTTCGGTTTTGTTAGGCAGCGGCAATATTAACAGCATTGGGAAACCAACATTTATTAGCAGCCGCCAGAAAATTAAAAACGAAATAATGGAACCGTATTGGGGTGAAGCAAACGGACATGCTCCACATTCAGTGAAGTATGAGAAGTAAGTATTATTTTCCTCTTTCTGCTTATTCTTTATTGTTAGTTTATGCGCATCATACATATGTACTAGGTATGTACACAGATATTATGTGTTTTATTCCCTACACATACATGCACATTCGTATTCTTAGATAGATGTATGTGGGCCAAAAAAATTTAGGGACATGTACATACATACATACATATCTATTTACTTCACATTTTGTACTGCAAATATTTATGTACATATGTATGTTTTTGTTTTTTAAAACTCAAGGTCGTTCAAATGAGTGGGTATATATCGTCATAGAAAATTATAAAGAGGGTAACTTGCAAAAATTCAAAAACATCTTTTTGATTTACATATAAGATGTAATAAACGAAAAACCATCTCTCCATAAAATTTTTGTCCGTGTATACCCAAATATATACCTTAAACGTTACTTACAACTCTTTCGATTTTATATGACGATATGTATGTAAGTGCGTATACCTATAAGATAGACAAGAAAAAAGTATATAAAAATTCCTCGTCTTATTTTTATGGACTAATATTTATAAATATATGTACATATATTATTTGGTTAATAAGAATAGGTATAAAATTTATTATACTTTCTAATATGCATTTCAATAATGATTTAATTGCAAAAAAAAAATATTGTAATGTCTCATAATACTGTGCAGAAGGAAACGGAAATATTTAATTTTATTCCATAAAAGGAGTCAGTGTTACCATATGGTCAATTTAAATTGAAATCATTTTTAATTTGTGTGTAGCAAAAAGTTCGTGTTAAATGATTCTGGAAAAATTAGTTCTTATGTAAAATTTCTTTCAATACGGAGTTTGATTTTGATACATAAACAAACGAGTATTTTGAAGCGAAATCATCAGATATTTATTTAATTGTAAGGAGGAGGGTATGTCATTAATAATGGAAGACAACATCAGCCAAATGTCCGCCACGACTACGTTTGCGGAACCATATATATTTATAAAATTTTCCATCACCAATTCGCACATTTGCGGCTCTATGTCCGCACTAATTTCAAGAATTCCATATTTCAAAAAATAGTCTAAATATGTTAAAACATAAGAGCAACTGTGATTGTTTCTTTCACAAATCAAACGATCAGGAAACTTTTCATGCAAAAAAGCAATGTTTATGGTCGATAGACGTGAATTCTTAAGCTAACTGAACTTAAAAAAAACGAACACCAAATGTCTTTATTCAAAAGACTATGTAAGAACGACTAGAACGGCTACAACAGCAATATTCTCAGTTTTTCTTCAGCGACGTGCACTAGCTTGATACCTTACATCACTAACTTTGCCCCAACACCAAACATTTTTCCACCAGTCTTACAATTGCTGGCCAAAAAGATGCTTCATGACCACTCAAAGATGCTTTAATTTTGAAAATTGTGAACGCTAAATTTGTACATTTTTTGTAGTGAGTTCAAATATTTTCAATATGTTGTTAAAGCGTATATCGCTCCATTCTATATTAATAGTGTAGTTTTTAGTTGTTATTTATCAAGTACATAGCTAACAAGTGTTAAAATGTGCTATTGTTACAATTGTAACTGGTTGTATCTTTGTACAAATTATTCGGACAAAATTTAACTAGAACTTATTTAGACAATTCAAAAACACCCCTCAAATGATAAGTGACAAAGTACTATATAAGACCAAATAGCACTATTGTGAACGGCCTGCCCTGACCACCTTGCATTTTGTGAGAAATATGCCGAGGTCGATTTTCAACCATTGCTCATACAGATGTCATACACTTCAAGCACATGCAAACATACTTAATTATGTATGTATGTGAGTGTATAAATATTTCATGTGGTGTATAGCATGTAGTTGAAAGATTTGTCTAGATAAAACGTCATTTAGAAGTATACATATTGGAACGTGACATATGTCACATGCAGTAAACAAAGCAAGAAAACAAAAACATTTTAAATGCAAAATATAATAACTACTATTTTATAAAGTATGTTTTGAATAAATAAATAATAGGACAAAGGTCACAGTCGAGCATGTTACATTAAAAATCATAAACGATTAAAAAGCAAAACGAACATCTCCAGCCAGTATCTTTTAATGGTATTTAAAGATTAAACATACTTACAAAATATGTATGTAACTATATAAATTTTTCTGATTAGGTACATATATATACTTACATGTACACAGATTAATATCAAAAAAAAATATATATATATATATATATATATGGATGTATACATTAACGCTAAACAACGTGTTCGGCAATACATTTGTTTAACTTATTGCAGGCATAAGATTAAAGAAGAAAATAGTTCGTGACTGAAGGATTTGTTGTGCTTTTCTCTCTCATTGACGGAAATCTAACATCCAGCATGTACATACATACATACCTACATAATTTTTGTATGCTCTCTTATTTTTCTGCGCACATACAAACGCACACATGCATTTACATGAGTTTTTATGCGCTTGCTTTAAAAAACCTCCCTTAAATACAAACATAATAGCTTACCATCTAAATCTTACACACACACACACCTAAACGTACAATATGCAAAATAACAAGCACACATGTATCAACAGTACTTCTTTTCATTGTTTGTTTGAACAAGACATCTTGGCGACATCGCTTGTTAACAGTCATATACACGTACACCAATACATCCATCCATCGTGCTTCGTTTATACTGCGACAGCATTTATTATTGGCTTAGGATAATACGTGCCACGAGAGTACATTTAAAAAACATGACGTATTTACATTTCAAGACTGCTTACGCAGGCCACTAGTATACATACATATATTTATGTACATATATCTATATATTCACGTATACATACATACTTACATACATATTTATTTATATGACAGAAAAATAAATATGTAAGTACTAATGGGCTGCATTTGCATACTTGTTTGTGTAGCCAATACAAATATACCATGGTATGTCCTTTAAACCTTAACCACATTTAAGTAGAGTTAAAATTGAGTCATTACTACAAATGACTTAAACTTAAATTCACTCAAAAAAAAATTAACTAAAAGTTAGGAAAATTTTCTAAATTTGAATAAAAAAAGTTGTCGTATGGCGCCAAAGCTGTTTTTTACTTGAAACCAGTAAAATATTTACTAAATTTCTAGTTCATTAATGAACTAGTTTATAGTAATTATATTTTCATATTTTAGTAAAATGTTCCTAAAATTAAGTAAAATTTTCCAATAAAATTCGGAGCTTTGCAAAAAAATTATTTCGTCTTAGATCTCAAATTTAGTAAATTTTCCCATTTTAATTCTGGTACTTATTTTCATTTTTAATTAAATTCTATACCACATGGTATGTTATTTATTACATCTTCATATTATATTCTTAATTATAATTCACCATACATACATATAAATTCCTTGAGAGGAGACAAGTATTGAACCAGCAACCTTCTGATTGATAGGCAAGCACTCTAACCAATTGTCAACAAGGCAGCCTGAATAAGCATTGAAATTATTGAGTTTTAAAATTTTATTTTATTTAAAAAAAATAAATTTCAAGTTCAAATTTTCCTCGAAAATATGAAAAATTTAGTTAGATTTTTTGCTAAATGCAAATCAATAATAAATTCCATAATTCAAAGAAAAAATACCTAAAACTGGGAAATATTTCCCTAAAATTTAGTATACCTTTTTACATCTTTTAAGTAAGTCAAATTTCATAAACTAATCAGGAGTAATTCATTTCCTAAAGTTTATTTTTTGATTTAAGACGAAATTGACTAGTTCTTGATATAAAATTTCCTTCAGTTTATAACCATTTTCTTACTTTTAGTAAATATTTCCTTTAAGTCAGTAAACATTTCCTGAAATTTGAGAAATTTATTGTGTATTTTTATGAACTATTTTTGAGGATATGAACTTCTTATTTTTTACTCATATTAAGTAATTTTTACTAGATTTTTGTAAAAATTTACTTAAACTTAGAAAAAATTACTTAAACTTAGAAATTTTTTTTACTTGAATTTAGGAAAAAGAATTTCTTAATAATAGAACATGTCTTTTTTTTGAGTGTTCAATAGCGTCTTTTGTGGTAAATCTTTTTGATTATTTCGAAATTAATATCAGTTGTTGCCTTTTCAAGAACATATTAGACCATATTCGGATGCCATTTTTTGACGGCTTGGTACCGGAAATCACCGAATTTTCAAACAAGTTGACGACCTCGAACATTTTGCACGTATTTTTTCATGTATTTTATGCCTGTATGTAGACTTTTTTCTTAGGGATTTTGAATATTTTTGATTTTGTTGTTGTTATTATAATTATATTTTTATTTTTTGTATAAACATACATACATATTTATTAGCACCTAAATATTGGCATAATTAATTTTTTTAATTTCTTCCCAAATTTCCTCAAACCCCAAAAATGATGGGTGTATTTAGAGTTAATTCCTTAACCGTATATACATATATTGAAACACTTTTAATCATATCCTGATACGATTTTAAAGAAAACAAATTATACATAAGACTGTGCAAATATTTTCATTACCCCCTTCCACTACTGCGTGTTGCCATGTCGAACCAAGAGCAAATCGCTTCCAAAATTTTACACAAGGTTATAGCTATTACTTAAAATAAAACAATTTATTTGTTTCGTTTAAATGTCACGTTTATTCTATCGTGCGTTGAATTACACAACATTCGTGGCAAAAGAATGGCGCATAACAATTAAGAAAACTGTATGTATGTATATATGTACGTATGTATGCATATGTATGTACGTATGTATGCATATGTGTGTACGTATGTGTTTTGATTTTGGGTGCTTTATTGATGCCCACGTTTACTTGTTTTTATTTCTTAATTTGCCAGTTCTATATAAGCATTCTCTATAAATAAATACTAATGGGTAAAGATTAGTGTCCGACCAGTTATTCGGGTTCGGTCGGTATCCGTTAGATATTGATTTTGCCGAATTTTTGTGATACACATATCGTTTAATATTTTAAGGCTTCTCCATTCAAAACGTGCTGAAACTCATATTGGTAAAATTTTTTAAGTAACTCTGCTGGATAGTACTGACTTGAAACAGAAAGTATACGAAATTTTTGTTGTTTTTCCGTTGCGGAGATGGAGAATTTTTCCACCAACTCAAGCTGAAATTGATGTATCTACATAAAATTATTTCGCAGCTGAGTTTCATAGACTTTTTTCTTACAAAATACACAAACCAATTTGTGTAATCAAATATTATATATCGAGGCTTTGCTGCAATGTACTCATAACTCAAAAAAATTAGTTTTTTAAAAAATTTTTTTGAAGTTTAGAATTTACTAACGGCACCCATGTACTACGCAATATTGCTCAATAAATTGCACAATATGGCACAATTTTTCTTAAAGTATATGTAAAAGTAAACAAAAGCTACACACATGTGCGTAGAAAATAAATTTTTCGTGATACATAAGTCAAAAGATTTTATTATTGTACAATGTTGTCAACAGATGACACAATATTTGTATTTGAAGATAAAATCCTCAACAAATTAAATTATTTTTAATTAAGTAATTTAAAAAGTAGAAAAAAATTATGAGACATAACTGGAAATAATTATTGTACAATGTTGTCAACAGATAACACAATATTATTTCTTTTTGCGCAATATACATAAGTCAAAAGATTTTTTATTTTACTCAATATATTGAGCCATATACCAATACATATAATAAGCGCACAGACAATTTTATTATACAATAAATTATTGGACAATAGTACTGCAAATATGTGGGTACCTTAACAACTTAATGGAAAATTTAATTTTTCTCTCAGAAGATATTGGTATGAAATTTTAAAACAATAAATATAACTAAGTGAGTGACAAATAATTCTGTATTAATAAGTCTAAAATCACTTTTTTGAGATGACTGTATTGCAACAAAGGCTCAATATGTATCTTGAATGATTTTTTTCTCTTCAGAAATCCATGAAAATTATTTATGAACGAATTGACTTCAATAATATAAAACTTGTTTCTTGTTGTGAAATGAATAAATATAGTACGTTTTCGGTTATGGTTCGGCAGAATTTGGAAAGTTTTGCCTAACTTCGGCATCGGACTAAAAATATGAATACGGTCAGACACTAGTAGGTAAATACACAGATGTTTAGAAATTCGGCGTATACTAGTTTGTTTGTTTTAATTCCATCATTAAAGTGTTCGTTTTGCTTTGTACTCCATTTTTTTCAATTTATAGTTCAAATACTTATTATTTTTAGAAATATAAATATCATTAGGTAGAGAAATTATTATAACGTTTGGCAAGTTTTCATAAAATTTCGACGTTTTGAGGTCCTGGGAGTCGATTTTCTCGGTTATGTCCGTATGTATATATGCATGTAGGTATGTGTGTATATACTTGTGGGTATTTGCATATGTATGTACGTAAATACACCTCAAGCAAATTTGCCGCATTCGAAAGATCTTGGGAGCACTTAGATTTCATAAGATAGTGAACCAATACGGTTCTGAAGCTTTCGAAGATAAAATTTGCATAAAATAAATTATAAGCTACCAAAACATAATCTGCTCATTTTTTGCTTAAATTCGGCGAAAATTGTCCAAAAAAAACTTTTTTCCTAATAACTTCAAGTCTCAGTCAGATTAATGTTCGATATCTATTAATTTTTATAGACTTAATAAGTGTATAGAATACCTTACATTGTACCAAAATCTTTAACTTACCGGAAATTTTCAGAAATGGTCTGCAAGAACAACTGATATCCATATTTTTTTATTTTAAAATAAGTATTGAGTTATGTACTCTGCAAGCCTAGTCTTCGACTGTCATTATATAAAAACACCTCGCATTTTTCTGACGTGCATTAGTGTCCCTTTGTATCAGTCTTTATAGGAAAGTTGAAGTAATCCTAATGTAACTTTAAAGCGCCCTTCGTTGGTATTGTGTAGAGAAGCATCATCGGCGATGTACAATAACCAATAAAATGGCTACTTAACACAGCATAAAAAATTTAATACGCCTAATTTGACACCAGAGGCGCTGAAACACTGCGTTATTAGAAAACGTGCGCAAAGCAGAGTTGTAAAAGAGTGAAGCATTCCTCTATCTCTTCCTTCTCCATCAAATATTCTTTTAATGGACACTTCAAGTACACGTTATTTTGTTGCATATAGGGGTTAATGTTTAAGGAAGAAATAACTACTTCCTGGGCAAGATTGGTTGTTATTTTGCTCAAATATGGAATTGCATGCGTACTGCACTATATAAAAAGGGTAGTATCAAAAGTCCTAAGTGCGACCCAATTAATCACGTTCTTAGAATAATTTTCGAAAACAAAAGTATTTTCAAATAAATAAATAAATAATAATAATAATAATAATAATAATAATAATAATAATAATAATAATAATAATAATAATAATATTAAAGACTATCATAAATTTTTACTGAATTTGGGCTAATGTTTGAATTTGCTAGTTAAATACATATTGAAATTGTTAATATACATCCAACTGATATCTTTCGTTCAGTTTTACTTCAATTAACACAAACATAATATAAAAAATTATATCTTTTACCACAAACTGTTTGACTATTTCAACGTGACATTTTGACGATTTTTGCGATTTTTTCCTAACATATTTTTATCTAACTTATGTATCTGACAGCTATTGCCATAGATCTGTCTATATATTTTTTTCTTTTTAAGAGGAAATTGCATGCGCATAAAATTTTTTATCATTCGCTGTAAATAAATTGCTTGTATTTATATTGACATGGCAACTATATATTATTTTTTTGAGAACTTGTATGCATATAGTATAAAAAACAAAAGTGTTCAATGTCTGCGTATTTTTATTGAAGTTTTATAAGATCTTTTATGCAGAAGCCGCCGAATATTTCCACATAAACCAAAAATTATACGCTTTACAGAAATAAACAAAAATATAATAATAATAATAATTAGATATGTATGGACAAAAATCAAAACGTGATTATTTGCTACAGGTTCTCAGTGAATTACGGTATAATGTAATTTTTATTAATATATTTTTATTTTTCAATTAGGTAGGTATAAGCATAATTTCTTCAAGTGGAATTCATTTAATAACTAGATATTAACAATTAAAGTTTTTTGTACACATGTATATAATTAATATACTACATACATACATATTTACGTATGTATGCATATATATACATATATTTGTATAAATTTCATGACTAATATACATACATACATACGTATGTGTACATATTAACCCTGAAGGAAATGTCGATGGTGAAAATGTACTGATTCGCTTTTGACTTTGTCACCAGTACTACTCTACAATTATCCCCCATACAATACTTTGTGCTATTGACATTTAGCATGTGCTTGTCATTGAAAATCTACTAGTAACACTAAAACAATTGACTAGGTAGTGAATTCATAGTTTTTATGGGAACATGGAAACATACCAACCAGACATTTACTGGTACATTTCTATACCTTACGTACATACAAATTTATATATGTTGACAAGTTGTTGCAAAGTCCACCAGAAATACAACACATCTGTTCTCCCTATTTCTTTTATACTGATGAATAGAAGAGAAATTGTAGACAATGTAACTACTACTAGAAATTTAGTGTTGACATAGAGACACTTCGCCCCAGTCTGACTGCAGGGAATGTATAGATGTATGTGTGAATATGTATAATAAGCACAATTTTGGTGACTAAATTTTAGGTGTGTTTCTTCCCGTTCTCAAAAATTGGGTAAATGAGATAGCTTTTGTGAGAATAATGTTCTTCTCCTTCTTGCATGAAACAGCCCGTACTTTTTCTTCGTGCTAGTTTGGGCAAACACAAAATCAAACAGCTGTTTGAAAAATAAACAATTGCAAAAAAAATTAAATATACTTAAAAACTAAAAAAAATAGAAAAATGTATGAAAAAATTTTTAAAAACAGGTGGTAGACAAATTTTTATAAGTTTTTATATGAAATTAAGATATAAAACGTATGCAAGTATGCTGAATCATGTAAGTAAATACGTGCGTGTGTATGTACATAAGTATGTGTTTAGTTATGTGTATACGTATGTATGTACATATGTAAATATATGCATACATGCATTGACGTTTATTTTCGTGTTAAAATTTTGGTTTTTTGCGTTCCCGTACTTTTGTGCATTTTTGTATATTATTGAGGGAAATTATAGTTTCCTCTCATTTTACCGAATTTTACCCAAAAAGTAAAGAAACTTTTATTTGAACTTTATGATATGTTTTTGTTTACAAAAAATAATGAAATTTTTAGTGTATGTATGCATGTAGGTACTAGGGTATTCATTTATTCGGGGTTTTGCTCGGTTAATCGCTTGATTAATTAATCCAGGTTCTTACTTAATCGGTTAATAATCTGTAAATTTCGGTATTAACCGTTTAACCGATTAATAAAGTTCTTCCATAAATCTAGTAATTTCAACAAATAAAAGTGCAGAAATTATATATTAATTTGAGTTTATTAGTAAAAAAAAGAAAGACACACACATAAGAACTTTTAAACTAACGGTGCTATTCTTGAATTCATGATAGCTGATTCAATTATTTCTAGTCACATACATATGTATGTATTTCTTGTCACAGGTAATTGAAATAGCTATTCTAGAATTTTTGTTTTAGTATTAAAGCTTTTTGTTTCAAGTTTTATAGCATTAGGTCTGTTCATTTACTTTCTCAGCATAAACTAGCAACGAGAGAGTAAGGTACATAGAAATATAAAAAATTACTCTCCTAAATATGAAAAAGTAAATGAACGCTTTATTTGTAAGAACTTGCAATAAAATTTTATTCATACAGGACCATGGATGGATATTATGATACAATTGTACTTTTTCTGATATATTTTGTTTGATAATATTTTAAATTGCAATTCTTTTTAGAAATTGACATTTAATATGAAATTCTTTACACAGTTTTATGTATTATTACTATTTTTAAGCATTTTTCAGAATTTCTCATTCATCTCTGATCATATATGAGAAAAAATATTTGTCATTAATATTGAATTTATGTGGCTTAATGAAAGAAAAACAATAAATTAAGAAAATATGCTTTCTTCTCTCATACGTATATATTTTTTAAATAAAGAAATGCAAACTTTTCAGTTTTCCTTTTACAGATATTTTTTAATTAATTAATTTGAAAGCAAAACACACAACAGGCACTTAGATAGTTCTTGCAAGTAGTAATAATTCCTAGGATTTTTTACCTATAAAATGTTCCCTTTCTTTTGAGGATCTCTCTCTTTCTCTCTCTGCAAACTTTTTGAGTTAATAAACAATTTCCAGTAACAATTGTTACAAGTACGTAACAATTTTTAGTAAATGAACAAACCTATTATTACCGAAATTATAAAATACAATTACCGTTCCTTTCCACAATGTATGATTAAGAGTTAACGTGAACTCTGATAGCGCAGAGTTCCATCATAGTACTTATCAAGCTTAGCCTTGTTTAAAACACAAATTAAATCCTCAGCTTGTTAAAATTTTGACAGGTGGCAACTGACATTTGTCTGTTGCCTTTTTAGGTAAGAGACGGCAAATTCAGAGAGTGGGAAACTGTATTGCTGTATTTAAAACTTAATTAATCAATCAAACTAACTACAAAATTGTTGATTAAAAAACATATTTAGCGTCTTCAAAACGAAACTTTAAAAAATTTTTTAATATAACCTTGTCTTTTTAAAAACATCGGACAAGCAACTTTTTCATTATTAGAGAAATATGCTAACGCGTTGAAGTAAATTAAATTTACAGTGTTCTTAATAATATTGAAAAAGAAATCACCAAACACCTAATCTGTATATGCCAAAAAAAAATTTAGCACACGGCTTTTACAAGAGTGACAAGAGTGTGAAACGCATATTAGACATATTTGCTGAATGTTCAACAGTCTTATATTATTTAGACATACATAAATAGCAGAATTACATACTGCTGTTAGACTAAATGCAATAGATTCATGTAACCATTGACCATACGGCGGATGTTAGCAATCTAGATACAATGGGTAACATATCTCATCACATAGACTCCATGATGCACTCCGAATCCCTTATTCAATAAAATTTCAGATTTAATTGACAGAAGGGTTTCCTCGTTACACAGAGTCGTATAGGTACTTACAAACTAGGAGAAAAACATTTTGCGAGGGCGTCTACATTCCGGAAATCGAAATTGAAATGTCCTTCAGACTCTCGGACTAATATAACATTTTAAAAGTGGAAATAATCTTTTATTAGATATTAAACAGTGATGTCCATGTCATAACCGATAGTCAGTCTGCAATAAGGTCTCCCCACAAATATCTATACTACTGCCTTGTCCAGGAATGTCGCATTTTATTAACACTTGGAATTCATGCCTCTGCCCCACTCTAGAGGATAGCCACCTACATTTTCTTGGCAGAATATCATGCGGTACCCTTTCTAAGTCATCGGAAGTGAGCCTCTAGAGCTTTAGTCTTTACATTAGGAACAGCGAATGGTTCGGTAGCTGACTTCCTTGTGGCACGTATGCATGACCCATCTTCCCTATTACGCTTTATTTCTTTTCTTTTTTCTTCCTTATGTATATATGCGGTTTGTCTTTCAGCAAATTTTGTTTGTATTTCTGCTTGAATTTAGGCAAATTATGTTGTATTGTTAAAAATAACTACAAAATCGATACGACTTTAAATAAAAAGAATTTTCTACAATAATTTAGATAATATATGATCGAAATTTTTATTAATTTTTTTCGAGTTTAAGTTTGTACGTCAGCAATAGAAGTATGTGAATTAAAAAAAAATCCTCAAGAAATTATTAAAAAAAACAAATTACAATGCTTCGTAAAACTTTTGCTTATTTTCAAACTGCACTCATTGTTTCATTTAAAAAATAATTTTGTAAAACATGGAAAACGGAAAAAATTTTAAAAAATATTTACATTCTGTAATTTCAAAGTTATCAATAACACTGCACAACACTGATTTGGATGTTTAAATAAAAATGACCAATTCTTATGCATTTTTGTTTCTTTCCTAATTACGATAACACAAAAATTTTCTGGACTGGTTCATACAACATTTTTTTGCGCAATAATTGCACTAATAACTTGTAAATAAACAAATGTAACAAAAAAAATTTTTTTTTGGATCGCTTTCGAAAAGAAAAATTTTAAGATTTTTTTAATGTAACACGAAATATCTCTGAATTTAGAGTGGTTAGAAAAGTAATATACCTATTTTTGTAATTAGTAAACAAAAATATGTACATAAGAATTAGTAATATTTGGTCAAAAAAAGTTATAATCCAAAAATTTTCAAGGACTAAACTAAAAACACACGATTTTAAAGATCCTTGCAATAATAGTCAGATATCCTGATATACTATACTATATCAATGTGAATCTATATCAATGAAAGGGATTTTTGTGTAGATTAATAATCCAGAAAGTATTTTTAAGTTTGGACTACCATTCGTGATATATTAACGGAATAATTCAAAAAGAGGTGCAAATTATGCAAATCCTAAATAAATGACACTATATCTTCAAAAGTAGAGCTGATAGAGAAAAACTAATGACACCATTGTAATTAGGAGACAAAACTACATCGGCCATTCTTATTTAAACATCATGAAAAACCCTCCATTTTGTTGTGCAGTGTAATTATTGTATTTTGATATTTCTAATTTCAATCCTCACAAAAACATAAATGTGAAAAAAGACCAATTTCCTTCCCAAAATTTAGGCCATTAAAAGTAGTGATATAAAAATGTTGACCAAGTTCTTGTTTGGCGTAATACATATCACTGTAATATACTATGCATTATATAAATTTGTAACTGTAAGAGTGTCATATGATTTGTACATAATCTGCGAACTTTATGTTTTTGTGAGGATCTGACTCCTTTTTGGAACGTTTTCTTAATAAAGCTTATTAAACTTTAAATTTCTAGTATGTTATAGTTCTATTGATAATGACTGCGTCAGTTTAAAATGGCAGGCCTAAATACAATAACAGGTTAGAGTGTGATATGTGCACCATTGTGTCATTACAAGGACCGACTGATGTACTTAATTTTTAAAGAATCATAAGAGTAGAAATATGCAAAATATAGTGTACATTTTAGTGGAAGTGACCCCGCCTAATTTTCTAAAGTCTGCTTAGACGTAGTACTTTTGAAAATGCAAAATTAAAGGCTAGCATAAGTGAAATGTGCATATAAAGTTTCAATAGAGTAGCTTGTGTTTTAAATATTTTCTAGTTGGTAACTTATCTAAGTCAATTTTTTTTTCAAAATTTCAGTTCTCTGCCGTATAACATTGATTTAAGTTTTTATAAACATTGCCCGACATCCCTAATGTAACAACCAGTGCTTTCGGATTTTTCCTGTACGCAACCCACCCCTTAACTTAAGGTGGTGTATCGAATTTAATTTAACTCTCTAGTTCAAATTCTAACTTTCAATATTATGGCCCCCACTCTCTGTCACTTTCTTAAACTCAAGATTTTGTTATGAGCAGCGCTCAATTATCATCTTCCTCTTTTTAAGATGATAGTTTTAAGTTAAAGTTTCAGTTGAAAGCTTCAGTACAATATTAGCTTTTGTCCTGCCACTCTCGGTTTAAATATTTGGCATTTTAGATTTTTCTAGTTGGTTTCTCATCTTGACCTAATGGCGTATCAAATTTCAGCTCTCTAGCGCAAATTTAATTATTTTATTTTTATGGCTATTCCTGCCCACTTTTTTAAAAGAAAACATTTTTTATTCAGTGTCAATAATACGTGTCAAGGTATGGAAATGGACAATAATATCTTAATAAGTAGTATAAATCTGCTGATCCGAAGTACATGAAAGAAGAGACTTAAATTTTATTGTCATAATAACGCCCACTTTTTTAGAGGAAAATTTATAGCCTTTCATTATTAAAATATGTATGTCAAATTTCAATAAAACTGCTTACGCCAATGATTTAAATTTCATGTTTTAGTTCTAAGCTTAATGGGCGAAGCCCCGCCCTTATGGCTATATTTTTCTAGTTAGTTTCTAGCTTAGACCTACTTGTCTAAAAATTTCACCTCATTAGCGAAAATTTAAATTTTTTATTCTTATTTGCTTGATCAAGCCCAATTTTTCAAACTCAAGATTTTCTTTGGCGAGTGTTTATCTCTCCTGTTGAGTTTCGCTGGGAACATGTAATAATAAATACATAAATAGTATATTTAAATGTTCTGATCCGAAGTACATACATGAATTAGGAACACAAATTTTGTGGGTTTTTAACTCCCATTTTGTTTAAAGAATATTTATAACCTTGTATTATTGCAACATGTAACCCAAATTACAATAAAATCGCTTGAGTTAAACGCATTGGATTTTTTTTTTATTCTGAGGTTTTTGGACTTTTTGGCTACATCCTTGGCTATAATTTTCAGGTTTTCTATTTTTTTAGCTAGTTCCTAATCTAGAGCTACTTCCTTATCAAATTTCAGCTAACTAGCGCAAATTTTCATTATATTTTCTAATGGGCGTGATAACGCCCATTCTTTCAATCTCAAGATTTTCTTTGGCCAGTAGTTATCTTTCTTGTCGAGTTTCGTTGGAAACAAATAGTAATAAATTTATAAATATGTAATATATTCAAATGTATATAAAATAGTAGGCTTAAAATGTATGGGCGTGTTAACGCCCACTTTTTTCAACGTTAATTTATAGCCTTGCATTATTGCAACATGTATGCCAAATTTTATTAAAATCGCTTCAGTTAAAGGCCTTAGATTTGTATTTTAAACTCTGAGCCTTATGGTCGCATCCCCGCCCACCTTGGTAAAAGTTTTGAGTTTTCATGGGCGTTATGGGCGTGTTTCCGCCCACTTTTTTTAATCCAATATTTTCTTTGGCTAGTGTTTATCTTTCCTGTTTAGTTTCGTTGGAAACGGATAATAGTAGTTACATAAATAGTACATTTAAATGTACTGGCCGGAAGTACATGAAATAGGAGGTTTAAATTGTATGGGCGTGTTAACGCCCACTATTTTAATAAAAATTCATAGCCTTTTATTATTGTAACATGTGTGCCAAATTTCAATAACATTGCTTGACTTAAAAGCTTAAGATATGTGTTTTTAATTCTGAGCTTTATGGGCGTTGCCCCGGGCCCTTGGTAACAATTTTCGGGCTTTCAGATATTTCTAGGTGATAACTCACCTAGATCTTTTTGTGTACAAAATTTCAGCTCGCTAGCACAAAGTTTAATTTTTTTGGGCGTAGCCCCGCCCCCTGGTTAAAATTTTCGGGTTTTCAGATTTTTCTAGTTCCTCGCTCAGCTATATTTACTTGTTTACCAAATTTCAGATCTGTAGCTATAGCGGAAGTGCTTCATAATATTGATTAGTGTATCAGTGGTCAGTGAGTATGCCTTAAAATATGCACTTTTTGCACTTGCATATCTCCGGAGCCTTTCATTGTAAAACTTCCAAACTTCGCATTCCTGTAAAAATACACCCTGCGTGCATTTGCCGGAACTTGGCCTGGCAAATGTTCATGTTGGATTACATGTCGCTTAGGATAAAATCGAAAATAAGGCTGGATATGTATATACGTAACATAACATCAACGTATACGTGATTTAATGTAATAAAATTAATTTAAATTGAAAAATCAACCATCCAAAGTTGTACAAACGTTCTTTCATAAAAAGCCTTTAGTGAAAAACTTTTGTACACAATTATATAAAAAATAAGGTGCAAATAACGCTAAAATTATAACGTGAATATGTACAACACTGCTCTTACACACACATTTAAACAAACAAGTGACAAGTGAAATAAATGAGAAAGTAATAACATTATATTATTATTATTATTATTATTTAATAACGGTAAATCATAAACGTGAGCAAAATATTTAAAATTAGAAAAACAAACATAACTACAAGCGCACATAACAATTAATAACTGAGGGTCACTTTTTGGGTTCGAGGTTAGAGATTAACTTTAATCTTTGTAGTTTTTTAGTTATCGGTTATATGGTTTTTTTGCATAAAGAATTTAAAAACCAACAAACCATATTTGAGTGTATTTTTTAACAGACTTCAGAAAAGGAGGGGGTTATCATTATTTGTCTGTGTATTTTTTAATTATATTATTTGCATACATATTTACTTCCTCCAACATAAAGACATTTTTTACATGTAAGTGTTCAGCTTATTTTTTTCTTCTTTGCGAGCTAAATCTACATTTGTCAAAAAGTCAGCTTGTAATGCAGAATAATAGAATAAAGAAATATACATCGTTTACAAACAAAATTACTTATACTCATCCAATAATGTTAAAGAAAAAGTGCTAAGAGCCATTTGAAATTAGAGATGGGCATAATGCACTATATTTTTAGTGCACTAAAAATTTCACTACCAGTATTAACTTAGTGGTAGTGCTATTAAAAAAAATTTCACTAACTAAAGTGAAGCAATTTGAATGAATCAGGAATGGGCATAATGCACAATTTGATGTTTCACTACCACTAACCTTTTAGTGGTACTGAAATTTTAATAGCACTATGAAATAAGAAAATTTAGAACAAATTGGTAATAATCATTGGTTGCAACTTTGAAATAAATAAAATTAGATTAATATAGTTGTTTTTTTTTTTGCAAAATGTTTAACTAAATTTTCAACGTTTGAAGTTTTTGTTTCAAGGGTTAAAGAAAAGCATATAAATTTTCATTTATTTTTCAGCAAGTCACACTTGGCAAACATTTTCCTAAATAAGCGTAGCCACTAAATGCTAATTTAATACCTTTTGTTTTCGATATGTATCCACTAAGTCAAGCAGTTTCATACATAACTAATAGAAAATGTTTAACTTAATAAATACGGCTCTGAATTAAAGATTTTTCATTAGCACTTACATATTTGTCACCTTATTTAAGCAAATCTTTGCCCAAGTTTGATCGTGTCTTAAGAAGTTTAAACAACTACTAAAGGTTCCTATACACTACATGTTTTTTACATTGCTCCTGTCAAACTTTAGATAATTCGGTAAAAACATGTAGTTGGTGACGTCAAAAACTTTGCTTGTGTAAAATACACAAGCAAAAACATAAGACAAATTTTCAATTAGAGCATGTTCTATTTTCTTATGTTCACACATGTGTTTTCAAATGTCTATGCCATGTGAAAACATTTATCGACGGTTGAATGTCTCCGATATCATTAGCCATCCGTTTAAAGTATTTGTATTACTGATAAATTAACTATTTTTTATCTCATTTTAAAATTTTAATAACAATGATATAAAGTATATAACAAGTGTTGACACCAGCTCCATATTTTGCAGATTAAAAAGAAAAAAACTTAAATAAATATTTGTGACGCCGGTACTTCAGTGACGACGGCACTTCAGCAACGCTACCAAAGAAATTTCCAGCGGCTGTCGTAAACAATCATGGCCGATGTCAAGTGTAATTGTACATACAAGTTGGTGACAGAAAATTAAAAACCGTATGTAAATTAATCAAGTTTGACAGACACAAAAAACATGTGAATTGTAAACTTGAAAAAAACACAAGCAAAAACATGCAGTGTATTTGTACCTTAAAACATCAAACATAGTTAATGTTATATAGAGGTCCTAATTGTCTAAAGGCAGAATTAGTTTGTACGTGCTGTTCTGTTATGAATCAGCTGTTTTGTTTCTGTTTAGTTGAAAATCTGTATGTGTGGTTAGTTTTTCCTTTTTTGTTCTGTTCTGTTGCGGACAGATCTGTAGAAAATAGAATTCAACGTGAAGTGACAGCCAAAAATGTGTATTTATAAGTGTGTTGTGATACTTTTTGTACAAGTCTAATCAATTCTATAGGCTGCCAGCTGATTTTTTTTTCACAGAAAATGTAATTGCAAAATATTTTATACGGAAAAGAACGGCACAGAACAGCAACAGAAAGTAAAGACTAATGAAGCCTTAAGTCACGCCCCCCCCCCACCCCAAAATGATTCTTTCCATATAAATTCATTATCGAAGAAAAGCAAATAAAGTCAGCCTTTCATAATTTTTGGTATGTAAAACAAAATCAAAATTTTTAAAATATTCAACATTTTATTTTTGTTGCTATGTAAAAATCATTTCGGTGACCTGATTTAGTCAATTAGGCCCTAAATTAATTTTCGGATCAGCTAAAGAAAAAAATTAAGTTTAATCTCGCACTCAAAAATGGGCTTCAAAAGGTTATTACATTTTGCGAGTGATTGTGTGTGTTTATGTGTGTGTACTATTGTGAATACAGTATATTACACACCAATAATTTTAATTTATAAAAATTTATATGATTAATCAGCTAAGATCTCGGGTTTGTTGGGCGATGAGCCAGTTGTTTTTTATTAATGATGTTGCTGCTTGCAATATCATTATGTTTTGTTATTCAAATACTCAACTGGCTGTCGTTGTTTTCGATTTCGGGATCTTGTTATCAACAGCATAATATAAATAAACAAAATGAAAAATGAAAAACGAAAAAGTGTAACATAAACAGGAAATTAAAACTTTTACTTAATGTGAATCTTATAAATAGCATAAATAAAAGAAAACATAATTGAACTTATGTGTTTAAACTATTATCACAAAATTAAAATTATTACAGTAAAAACAATAACAAAAAAATAACAAAATTATTCAATAGATAACAGCAAAAATTAAAATAATAATAAATAGTTATCGTCAGCAGAAATGCAAAACCACGTTTATAACAAAAAAATTTAAATCACTATTTTAATTAATTATTAAAATTTTCAAACAAATAAAAATAAGGAAATAAGGATGGGTGGTTCGTAAATGAATCTCTGCTCTGCATCATACGTGCAAACTTTTATTTAAAATGCAATACAAGTTCGCTGATAATCCGTTTTAGTAGAAATTATGTTTGTACAACATATTTGACATTTATTTATGCGTTATCTACTTCAGTGAACCAGTTTAGAACAGTTAAATTTTCATTTGCAGCGCAGTGATGCATTTACGAACACATCCGAAACTTTACTTCAGTCACTTGAATAATTATGTTTAATTTTCTCCCTCTCTCTCTCTTTGCATTTCAACTAACGATATGTACATATGTTGCTTAACAGATAAAAATTTAAATATAAAATTATTATTATAATCTGAATGAAGTACCTAAATGCATATGTGAAGCAAAGTACTCTAGTAAGTAAAATTTGTGTAGCAGTGAGCTGGTAAACTTTTTCACAGTCATAAATATTTTTGATGTTGGAAATATTAGTTTTTTTAATATGTATGTAAAGATATCTATCAAATACCATTTAAATTTTCTTCACATATTATACAAAAAATTGGAAATTTTTCTATACTTAAAAAAATGTATTTCCCAAAGCTGCAAAATGCATTTTTCCTCCACTAAAATATTTACTTATTTACTGTGAATCTTTGCGATGATATATGTACATATATGTTGGCATGTGTGTATGTAAGAACGGGTCAACATATCGGAAGCAAATTTACCGCTAACGATTTTTCTTTATCGTTATATAAAAATAAAATTAAATATATATTTGAAAAATTCTCTTCTTTCTGAATTTCAATTGATATTTTTTGAATTACAATTGGTCTTTCTGAATTACAAATGGAAAAGTTGCTGTAAAACAAACTAAAAGCTTAGTTAATAATTATTCAAACTTACGAGTACTATTGAATATTTGGTTCCAATGTCACCATATGGTCGCGTAAGAGCCACCTAACTTCTTTTGTGAGTTCTCAACGATAAGCATATGCTAAATGTCTATAAAAATGTTATTTATATTCCATACAGTTTATTATTGGGCGCATTCATAAGACGTAGATGTTGAGTTCAACAGTTGTGAAACTGTTGGCCCCAACAGTTACATCTTAGAAACGTGTTGATAGATATAATTTAATTGTGCATCTTCATTTTGTTACATATAAAAAGCACAGCCCTTTTCGATCAGCTGTTCAGGTTGAGCACAACATGTTGGCTATAGGTAGTAAAAAAAATTATGATGGAAAATTTCATAACTTTTGAGTGGAAGGGAACTACTCAACTATGCGTTTGTAAGACAAACACTCAACGAATGCACAATAGCTACGTCTTATGAAATACATACATTAATATTTACTACAAGGATGCTACCGTGTTAGGTGCCACCTTTATATTAAAAAATTTTATTTACATACATACATACTAGTAATGCACGAATATTCGTATTCGAATACGAATGTATTCGTAAAAATTCAAGCGGATTCAAATACGAATGTATTCGTATTCGCCAAATTCAGTCGAATACGAATACGAATATTTATCCAAAGAAATTAAATAAATAAATGCATAAATCCTAAATGAAATTTAAATAAATGACTAAAAATTTTAGTTTGTACAAATACATTAATTTTTTTATAGAAATTTGTGCTTTGTATCATTTTCAAATAT
Source organism: Tachina fera (assembly GCA_905220375.1). Lineage (NCBI taxonomy): Eukaryota > Metazoa > Arthropoda > Insecta > Diptera > Tachinidae > Tachina > Tachina fera. The sequence continues at coordinate 85,989,326 of LR999963.1, read as the reverse complement.
TATTCAATGACGATCATTAAAATTTTGGGTACTTTTTATTAACTTTAAAGTACGCCAACAAGAGTGTGAAGTCCTTTTTCATAAGAATTTTTTAATATATCAAATTGTATAAAATATTCGTATTCGTATTCCTATTCGCCAATATCGTTTCAAATATTCGTATTCGTATTCGCGAATATCGTTTGAAATATTCGTATTCGCGAATATCAAAAATTGACATTCGTTACATCACTAATACATACATATGGGTAATTCCAGAAAAAGCTGAACAAAAAAACAGTTTTGCTCGAAATTTTTTGTTTTGTTTTAAATAATATTTTCTTTTAAATAATAAAGCTTAAAGGTCTATAATTCATGAAATGTAAAAGCATTTTAAATTTTTAAAATTTTTTGACCGAAATATGGGATGGTTAAAAAATATTTTTTATGAGCAATTTTTTAGCGATTATTTAAAGTAGTGGGTATTATTTTTCTTTTTTTTCTAATTTACATATTTTGTACTTACAATAACTTTTCGCATTAGCCACAAAATATAAAGAGAACGGAGTTCTAGTAAAGGAACTTTTTTGAGCTTGCTTTCACTTAATGTCACATACGTCGCATAAAATCAATACTTATTAATTTTTTCAATTAGTAAATAAGCATATGTTATTGTTTTATTTCTTTGCAATTAAATTTCAATCAATATTAGCAAAGTTACTGCGCTTAGTTCTCTTGCAAAAAAAAAACTGCCGCGTCCGTTAAAAAGAATATAAAAAAATTGCATATATCATAAATCTACACATAATCGACCATCTTTCATCTTCATTTCCATATTCACATAAAAAAATTCTTCATAGAATTTCGCTGAATTCAAAAGTATATAAGTATATTTCAAAAAGTGCACAAAAATAACTTCTATTTTTATCTATATATTTAATAGGCAAACATGTTTGTTGTAATCCCTTTTACGCTGGTACAACTGCACCGATTTAAAAAAGATTTATATGGTTTTAAAGGATTTTCAGTACAGATGTACAGAATCTATATTTTATTGAAATCGGTTTAGTGTGTTGGGAGCTATAACCGTTTAAAGTTGCTACTACTACGTGCACACATATTACACACGCATTTATTAGCTTACAAGTAAACAAGAAACAAAACATGAGATTGTGTGTGTTTGTAGTATCCCTGCCGTCAGAATGGGACCAAGTGTCTCTATGTCAACACTAAAATTCTAGTAGTAGTTACATTGTCTACAATTTCTCTTGCATTAGTCAGTATAAAAGAAATAGGGAAAATAGATGTGGTGTATTTATGGTGGATTTTGCAACAACTTGTCAACATACATAAATTTGTATGTACATAAGGTATAGAAATGTACCAGTAAACGTCTGGTTGGTATGTCTCATTAAAGTCTCAAGTCATTAAAAAATGATTAATTTATAAATCATAACAATAATAAATGTCAATATAAATATTTTGGTGTTTATTTTATTACTCCTTTTGATTTGCAAATTATTCTAATTACTCAGAATTGTAAAACTCTTTAACATTAACAAATATTCATGTAATTTTTATTAATTTAACCAACAACAAAACAAAAAAATCAAAAATAAATTAATTTCAAATATTACATGAAAAAAATTAAAAAATTTATTCATAGTTTGTTCGTGTTATAAAAATATTGTACTGAGTACCAATAATTAAAAGAGTTGAATAGTCAAAAGTTTATATATTTTTCAACACTATGTGGAATAGGAGTCAGCTGTTTCTTTAATCTTACTAATTCTTACTATTTTTCCGTTCGCGTACTTTTTGCAGTAACAGCTCTTTTTGAGAGTATATTATAAAATTTTCGCAGTAACTACTCGTTTACTTCATTTTACTGCAAAAGAAAAAAACACACCTAATATTGCAAATGGAATAAGTGTATTGTTTTGATTCATCTTATTTCAATTTGCTGAAATCTTTTTTGTAATAAAAGCTCAATTTTACCGTCTCTAAATTTACAAGAGTCTTGCCATTGTCGTTTGCTCTTTACTAATAATTAATCACATGTTACTCGTAGTTAATTTGCTTATTTTTGTTCTACTTAAGACAAACTTTTTTGTTTGTTATTATTAAGTATATTTATTTAATTTTTGCAACAGGCCCATGACAATTGATTTAGTTAATTTTAGTTATTGTTGTTCGAACTTCATTTGTTCCTGTATTTAGATTTGATCAGGATAAAGTTCGTAATGCGATTTATTATATATGTATACATATAATGGTATGTACTACTTATCTATGTAATATTGAAATTACATTGTATGTACATAAATATGTACATCGTATATTCGAGAAGACAACACGTGTAAAAACAACACAGATTGAGGAAGTGCTACCAGGGCTGCCGTTTTTTGTTATTTTTAACCAAAAGTGGTTATTTTTTTCTTTAATGTGGATATGTGAATATTTTTCTCATTTTGGTTATTTTTTTGCCAAAGTAATGATACACATGTACATATTTTTTATGTTATACTTTTTAAGCTTTTATGTTCTTAAATTTTGAGTATTGCTACCAAGGCAACTGAAAATAAAATAAAATAAAGAAATAAATGCATAAATCCTAAACGAAATTTAAATAAATGACTAAAAATCTTAGTTTGTACAAATACATTATTTTTTTTATAGAAATTTGTGCTTTGTATCATTTTCAAATATTATTCAATGACGATCATGAAAATTTTTGGGTTCTTTTTATTAACTTTAAAGTACGCCAACAAGAGTGTGATGTCCTTTTTCATACAAGTTTTTTATATTTCATATCCACTAATACATACATATGTAGGTAAAAGAACTATATTTGTTTTGTTATTATTATTAACTGTATCATTATTATATATTAACATGCGTTACATTATAAATATGTATGCATTTTAAATCCCAGTAAAAAAATGGAAGTCATTCTAGTGGAACTACATTCTCATTGCTTTCAAACAATGGATATTTTTAATTTGCCGAGAGTGAGCAAAAACCACGTAGAAGCTTATTTTAGTCATACAAAACCTTGTAACCCCTCCATAGTGTAAGAAAATATTCACCAGAATTAAAAAAAAAATTATTTTTTTAAAAAAATTTATGAACTAATTTTAGTCTAAAATTTAAAAGTTATTTGCTTAAATTTACATGAAATCACTGCTTCGGGTTTAAATTCGTATAAAAAGAAACGAATTGTTAAAATACGCAACTATTTACAATTTTTCCTAGATGAAAATATTATCATAGAACACAAAAAAGGGAATTTTTCTTAATATCGCTTCCAATTCAGTGACCAGACATCGAAAAAGAGAACTTCTCAATGACAACCCTATGTAAAAATCATTAGAACGGATCGAAATTTTCACTACTTCCAGATCGCAAACTCTACATTTTCATGACTTTCTCGGAGTGTCTTTTTTTGCTAGGATGCTATTAAATAAAAATACTACATATTGAAATTTGGTAATATTTTTTCTCATTTGGTAACTTTTAAAGCAAATTTTGGTTGGAAACATTTTTTGGTTGTGGCAGCACTGAGTGCTACATAATAAATAAAAATGAAAAACACTTAATAATAAAAACAAGATAAAGAAATTCTATGGAATTATACTAAAAATATACATATTATAGAAAACGAAAAATAAATGTTACACTTACATATTAAATAAATTTAAACAAATAAATATGCATGGATGTGTGTGGGATTCTTTTATTTTAAATTAGACCATACATATAAATGCATACATATTATTACAATTACGATTACAATTAGGAATACAAATAAGCTAAAATTTTAATAGTTATATGATACCAATTTTCATACAATGCAAGGGCTATGTTAGACAGTCAAAATTTATTTTCCAATGTCGTGCCTTTTAACTACTTCATATACTAGTACTAATCAGCGCTAGTAGTTTTACAAAACAATTTTAACCCTTTTTGCACTAGTTCTTGCTATTCTAGTAATTATACTAGTAGATTTTAGGCAATTACCGCCTACTCTCCTGCAGGGTACTTACATACCTATGTATGTACGTTTGTATGTTAGTGTGTCATGTAGTATTAAATTAATTTTTATTAAATGTGTTAAAATCATATCTGTTAAGTAATGATTAGTAATCTTAATTATTACTAATTTGGTTAAATTTTTTTAAAGGTGATGTAATGGTTAAATTACGATTATATTCATTTTCGTACTTAGTAATCGTGATTACTATTACTAATAATGGAAAAGTAATCTGAATTACTTGAAATTACTACAAAATAGTCAAAAAGAATAAAAAGTATTAAAAAAATAGTCCAATTACTTCTAAGGATTACTTTTAATTCTTTTTGATTATTTATTAATATTAAAATTTTAAATATTTAATAATTTTGACAAATGAGCAACATTTTGAGGAAAGCTTGAAAGATATCTGTTGATATATTTTTATAGTCTTTCAAAAAATTGGAGTGTATATGTTTTTTTTCTTTTGTGATTTTCAAAAATATTTTTTGTGAATTCTCAAATCTTTTCTTAAAAGTCTGTGAATAAGATAAGAAGTTTGTGGATGTTCAAATTGTGCGGTTTGAAGTCTACTGACGTTTTGTCGAAGCGACTATGAAATGCATACAGACAATGCTTAACGACCAGCAAAAAATTTCACTTTATATTTTTCTTTATATTTTTCTTCAGATTGATATTATTAATGTTGTTATATAAACGAATATGTTAATTATATAAATTTCCGTAGAACTTTTTCAAAATAAAGAAATCTTAATTCTAAATGCTTGAAAATAATCAAAAAGAATCAAAAGTAATCTTTGAAAGTAATCGGATTACTTTTTGATTAATTTTGATTCTTTTCGATTATTTTGTAGTAATTTCAAGTAATTCAGATTACTTTTCGATTTTAGTAATCGTAATCAATTATTTATTAGCAATTCTTTGAAGTCAATTATATAACCATTACAATTCTTTTTAAAATGTAATCTAATTGATTACTAATCGTAATCGTAATTTAACAGCTCTGGTTAAAATATATACTTATGCACATACATACATACATACTATATACTTCGTCTAACCGCCCTTGAGGAAATAAAGAAATATGTATTTAATAACAGAAGATAGTAATTAATTATTTGTTTCACCTTATTATTATTATTATTCTTATCTATGTTCACACGGTTTACTCCAGAGTATATTATATAAACTATGAAACTCTACAACAATTAAGAAAATATAAAACCATCAGTCGCTTTTTTGTGTAATAAAAATTGCATAATGCCAAAGCTAGATGAATACAACCAGACGTGGGTATTAGGCTGGCCGTTAATTGTATGGAGACTTTTTTTTTGATTTCTTCTAATCTCACCGATAGGTTGCGTTTTAGGGGGTGCGTCCGGTCCTCAAAGTTGTTCTTCAAGCCCATTTGCATCTTTTAAAAAAAATCATTTCACAAGAATATGACATATGGCAATATTTTAGCTCTTCAAGTTAACAACATTAGTCTCAATGAAAGTTTTTTGCTAAAATTAATATTTTAGAAAATAATCAAGAAAGTAAACAACATAATACCAACAATTTTATGTAACAAAATTATACTTATATAAAAAAAAATTTATTTTAAGCATGTACAATAAAGCTTATATACATATATTAGATTATTTCATACATATACATATGTATATATAGTCAAAATAAAACTGAACAAAAAAAATTACATTGAATATGTGGGCTTGAGGGCCAACTTTGAGGGCCGGACGCACCCCCTAAAACACAACTTATCGGTATGAAATATTTTTGTATTTTTTTTATATAAAACAGAACCGATTTGGGGGTGAGAGTAGAAGAAATAAAAAAAAAGAACGGCCACCCTAGGGGTATATTGTAATACTCTTGCGTTTGCACTAAATTGAAAAACAAAAATTTTAGTACAAATTTTTTTCATTAGCACTAAGTTTGATACTTTGCACTCAAATAAAATCTCTTTAAAATTATGCCATGTTCAATTTAGTGAATTATGCTAACTGGCATGAAGTTTTTCCTTATACATATGGCTGGAATGACAAACCTATATATTATTGTACATATAGGGAGCCTTGCCATTTTTTGTGAAGGGTATTAAAACAAAATCAGTAGTCAGCTGTTAGCGGGTTACCGGTTGGCTGATACACCTTTAACATAAGCTTTATGAAAAGATGGCACCTGTTCCACTTAATAAACTGTTATATAAAACAAAAGCCTGCATACATATTTATATATATATATATATTATTTATTGGTTGCATTTATTACATCACCCTTTGAGTAAGTATGAATGACTATGCATGCTTTTAAAACGTGAAAAAATATTTCAACAAGTTAAGACATTAGTATAATGCTGTATACATATGTATGTATGTACATACAAAAGTACATACATATGTATGTACAGGGTGGCCCAGAAAGACCGAAGTGGTGTAAATTCCTTATAACTTTTTATTTAAGACATATTTTTTTAATTTTTTGTTTTTTAAATACAGTAAATTTATAGGGAATATTTTTAGATTAGTTGTTAAAAATGATATCCCGCAAGTGGAGGCCATTTTCTGCTTCGCACAAATGATCTCTTTTCAACACATTTTCCATGACCTTTCGCAAAACTTCCGGTGTTATGTTGTTAATTTCGTCTGGAATATTGGTTTTTAATTCCTCAATAGTCCTAGGCTTATTAACATAAACTTTCCCTTTTAAATAACTCCAAAGGAAACAGTCTGGAGCGGTTAAATCCGGGGAACGAGGAGGCCAATTAAAATTGCTTCTACGCGAATTTATTCTTTCCCCAAAGATGTCGCGTAAAATAGCCATTGTGGCCCTCGGAGTGTGCGCTGTGGCTCCATCCTGTTGGAACCATATTTGCGGATGGTATTCCACGGCTGGCCTTACAAAATTTTCCAACATGGCCCGATATCGATCACCATTGATGGAAATGGCGACATCTCTTTCATTTTCCAAAAAATATGGACCAATGATCCTTTCTGAAGAAACACCGCACCAAACAGTACACTTAACTGGGTGTAATTGTCGTTGATGAAGTACTCTCGGGTTTTCAATATCCCATATCCTAAAGTTTTGTTTGTTAACAAACCCATTTAATTGGAAATGGGCTTCGTCACTCATAAATAAGTTATGAATAATGGAAATGGAAAGAGCACATTTGTGCGAAGCAGAAAATGGCCACCACTTGCGGGATACAATTTTTAATAACTAATCTAAAAATATTCCCTATAAATTTACTGTATTTAAAAAACAAAAAATTAAAAAAATATGTCTTAAATAAAAAGTTATAAGGAATTCACACCACTTCGGTCTTTCTGGGCCACCCTGTATGTATGTAATTTATTCATTAATTCACGCATGGAAAGAAAAAATATGTGTAAAACGTGAACAGTTTAAAAATTGACAATAATTACATACATACATATGTACAGGGTGGCCCAGAAAGACCGAAGTGGTGTGAAATCCTTATAACTTTTTATTTAAGACATATTTTTTTAGTTTTTTGTTTTTTAAATACATTAAATTTATAGGGAATATTTTAAGATTAGTTATTAAAAATTATATCCCGCAAGTGTGCTCTTTCCAACACATTTTCAATGACCTTTCGCAAAACTTCCGGTGTTATGTTGTTAATTTCGTCTCGAATATTGGTTTTTAATTCCTCAATAGTCCTAGGCTTATTAAGATAAACTTTCCCTTTTAAATAACTCCAAAGGAAACAGTCTGGAGCAGTTAAATCCGGGGAACGCGGAGGCCAATTAAAATTGCTTCTACGCGAAATTATTTTTTCACCAAAGATGTCGCGTAAAAGAGCCATTGTGGCCCTGGAAGTGTGCGCTGTGGGTCCATCCTGTTGGAACCATATTTGCGGATGGTTTTCCACGGTTGGCTTTACCAAATTTTCCAACATGGCCTGATATCGATCACCATTGATGGAAATGGCGACACCTCGTTCATTTTCAAAAAAATATGGGCCAATGATCCTTTCTGAAGAAACACCGCATCAAACAGTATACTTAACTGGGTGTAATTGTCGTTGATGAAGTACTCTCGGGTTTTCAATATCCCATATCCTAAAGTTTTGTTTGTTAACGAGGCTTCGTCACTCATAACTAAGTTATGAATAATGGAAATGGAAAGAACACATTTGTGCGAAGCAGAAAATGTCCACCACTTGCGGGATATCATTTTTAATAACTAATTTAAAAATATTCCCTATAAATTTACTGCATTTAAAAAACAAAAAATTAAAAAAATATGTCTTAAATAAAAAGTTATAAGGAATTCACACCACTTCGGTCTTTCTGGGCCACCCTGTACATATGTATGTGCTATAGATACGAGTGTAATAATTTTATTAATTCATAACTCGTAGAAATGACTATTGGTTTATGTTATTGCTATTTAAGCTATTTAACAAAGCAGGAGATAATTTTAACAAAAATATATTTATATCAGAAATTATTTCTGATTAAAATCAATATTCATTGTTAAAACAGTAATTTTTCACTCGCAGTTCTCTTTAGAACTAAATCAGAAAATATGTATGCATGTATGCATGTGTGTATGTATGTATATGTATGTACTACATTTTATAATTACGTTACTTTTATTAACAAAAATTCTAAAAATTTGCATAGAACTTTGTTGCAAAATCCAATTAATTTATATTTCCTGTTAGTCATTCATATACAAACAAGAATAGGCAAAATTGCTAAATAACTTTTCGTTTAAACTGAACATGCTTTTTGTAAAATTCTTGTTTAAAAAAGATGTGCTAGCTAATTTTATTTACTTCAATAATGTCATAGCTCAAAAAATGCGTTAGAATGTTAAACACGCGGGCAATGGGTTAATTCGATACAAACTTCGGTCAAAAAATTTGAAATAGTGTGTTTCATAAGGCAAGTTACATGGACAAGCTCGCGACCCGCAAGAAGTTTAACGTTATGCAACTTTCACACATTATATACAAAATGGTAGGTAGAGTTGTCAGATTCATATGCTAACATATATAAAAATTATTAGAAAATAATAAATATGTACATATGTATACATATGTATATATGTATGTAAGTCAAAAGTTGAAATGCATATTATCGCAGTTGGCCAAGTAGTTACAGACTACATTGTCGTACGTGCACAAGGAATATACCAAGGTACTCCATGTTACATGGACTACCTATAGATGCAATGATTTTTATTTTTTTATTTATTCCTCACAAGATAACAGTTACTTTCTGATTTTTATTTTCTTTCTCAAAAAAATTTTAATTTTCAAAATGAATAAACTATAAAAAAGTTAATTTAATTAAACATACATATAATAATTTTTTTACAGACTCTGGCGATAAATTTAATTTTAAGTCTGGTAATATTAATTTTAACGCAAAAATTTCGTTTTCTAAATGTGAAAAATTAATTTAAAAAATTAAAATCAAAAGGTAAGTGTTATTTCGTGAGAAATAAATAAAAATCAAAAAATAACGATTAAAAAATAATTTTTAAAATAAAAATTATAACCGTTACGGTCTCTGCTTTATAAATATTGCAGGTGGCAAATTACGACATTCGATATCAAACGAAATTTTAAAATAATATATTATTTATGTATGTATGTAGATACAAACTATATGCATACAATATTGCAAAATTTACAAAAAAATTAAATCGTACATGCCTATAGATAGATTTATGTATGTAAATTTTCATTCGCACATGTGAATTTTAATTAAATCCTAAAGTATTCAATATTATTACTTATTTAATTGAAGACGTTATACTCGTATTTACATAATGTTTGCTTCTTTTGGCTTTAATCTCTTAATTGCACATAGAGAAATCTGTATAATTTTATAAACAACTTTATATGTACATATCATACATGCATACATACATACATATGAGTACATTTTAACGAAAATTCATATATTTGTACATATAGTGTGTATTTTTGTATTTACATGCTTAATATTCATACATTTGTATGTATGTATGTATTAACATTCATATGTACGTGTATATAAGCGCACCTGCTGTGGCTCACGGGTTTTTAAAAATAAATTGAAGAACTGAAAAACGCAAAAACCTTATTTATGTATATGTACATATGTATGTACATATATGTATATAAATACAATTGCTTAATTCACAAAACCTCTTGTATCTGTGTATCAATTGTATTAAGATATTAAATACAAGAGTGTAAAATTTGTTGTTTGAAATTTTCATATGTATATGTAAAAATGAAATAAACTATTAAATTTTATTTCATATGACTTTTAAATGTTGTATTTAGAGAGAAGCTTTCTGAGAGAATTTGTGTGTAGCTTGTTCTTCTTTTTTAATTAAAAATACAAAATACTTTAATACACTACACACAATTAAAAAATAGAAAGTGTATAGTTTATACACAAATGCGCGATACATATTGTTGTGAATTAAGCAAATATGTTTATACATAAATATACATACATATATCCATATGTAGTATATGATTGCACTGGGTGTCTGGTTTTGTATATGTATGTACATTAGAGCGTCTCGCCCAACAGGCAACAAAAAAAGTTCTCCGTACACCAGCGAATATAAAGTATTGTTCCAAGGACATTTCAAAAAAAATTTTTTTTGCCGAACGTAGGGGTCGCCTTTTTAGTTTTTTCGTTATATTTTCCATATTTACAATGCGATCTTAAGGTTTGATATATATATATATATTTTGTCTCAAGAAGGCCAATATTTTTGCTCTGAGGTTCATTGACCTCAAGTGTACCGTTCCAGTATTTACCCCCCAAATCCCATTTCCTACCACCCTAATGTGATACCCTAATGTTAGAAATTTATAGCTCACGAAAAATCATAAAACTTTTGCTAAGAAAGTATTTCGATAATTACAGCACAACTATTTAAAAAATGTTTTTATAATTTTTTTTGCAGACAGTAGGGGCCACCTTTTTAAATTTGTCATAGCTTCAGTATTTACGTTCAGATATTCAAGTCTAATATATCGATGAGTTTTCTGTGGCAGGCCAATCCCACAAATGCTTTAAAAATCAGCCTGAGAGGGGTGGAGTGAGACCCATTCCTAATTATTTTTAATATTTTACATGAGTGTCCCTCGTTAAAATTTTATTTTTAAAAAATATTATCCCAGGGTTCCTCTAACTATCCTAGGGTGACCCTCTACGAGTCAAATGTATGTCCAAACTTAGTTTATTTTTTCTCGAAAACATTTCCGTTCATAAGCATACAGACATATAGAATTGATTTCGTTAGCTGAATTTAATTATTTTTAACATTTTACTGCTGTATTCTAAACAAAATTATTTAAGTGTGGACAACATGTTAAAATATTATTTCGCCCCAAATTTTAACTACAGCACAGTTCAAATACAAATAAATATTTTATATTATACGACCGTTAGTGTTTCGTAGTGAAGTCAAATGAATTTTTTAAGCATGTCTGTATAAATTTACATATGCTTTTTATATCTCATTTTATAAAATTAATATACTACAGATGTAAATGAGATTTGTACGATAATTAAAATAAACCTGTCGGTATATTAATATCTTAAATGTACAAGTTTTAGGCAAGACTAACACCGACAGATTATCGCTTGTTTTTCAACACCATCAAGTATTAAAATTTTACGATAGCGACACGTGCTCACGTTTATTTTTGCCTGTTTTCTTTTTTATTTTTTATTTTGTTTTGACGTTTTTAATAAACTACGTACAAGTAAACTTATTTTTTGAGCCAATTAATGCAGACCCAGCTTAAATGATTAAGAAAAGTATTCTGTTTTATTAGTGCTAAAGAGGTGCTGTTGGCTGAAGTAGTTAGTGAGTCAACTACAAAGTAAACGACGGTGTATGATACCCAGTCACATCAACATCATAATCAGTGTTGCTAGAAATTCTAGGGCTAAAATCTGCAAAATTTAGAAATTTTTCATGAGAAAATCTTCAAAATCTACATTTTATTTTTAAAATCTTGATTCCTTGAAACCTTTAATTTTCGAAGAATGTGCATTTCGTTTCTGCTTAACCTACCATTTACACATGAAACTAATTGCAAGAAAGTAGCAATACAATACATTTTTTTACTACCATACTTACATTGTTTTTAATTTCCAGTCAGCTTTCAACGATTTTTGCAAGAAAGTAAATATTTGATGTTTTCAGAAAGTAAAATGAAGAAAGCTTAACAGTGTTACCCCTTTTAAAGATTTGTACAAACATACAGGATTGTGGTAAAGAGTTATTAAAAATTATGCTTATTTTTGATGAATATTTAAAGAATTAAGTGAGAAATTTTTAGATTCTTTAATTGAACTGTAGTGAATTTTAATCAGAAATAATTTTTAGTCAGGCTTAAGTTCAGTAGTTTCAATTCTTATTGAATGAAATATTTTTATTAATTAATGTGAGTATCTAAAGAAGAGAAGAAAAATTAAATTTAGACTTTAAGCTGGGGGAAATACCGATACTTTTCTGTGCAGCCACGCACTTCATCAGCACCCTAGTCTATCTACTTGGGTAGAGATTCTTGTTAACATCAGCTATTTAACTTAAATTTTAAATGAAACGGAATATGAGAAACGATTGTTGTATATACAATTGATTTACCTTTGGTAAACTCATTTATAAGTATCACTATTAATTTTCTGTTTTTCCATTTTTTCATTTTTATATTTAGGTTAGCACGAAATTATATTACTCTACCTAACTATGTTTAGTCATTCTTGCTTATCTTTTACGATCATCACATTAATTATTTTTACTTATTCGATGTACCATCGGTACATGCATGTAAGTATTATTGTAGTGGCTTTATGTTACTTGTTGTTGCATTCTACAGTTTTACTGGGATTTCCAGCATTCTGAAACTGTGATGGACAAGTGAACAGTGATTGCCAAGTGAACATAATTTTATTTTTTTTTTAATCAATCAATTAAAAATTTACAAATGTTTCATTTAAAGAATTATAATATTTTATGTTCAAATATACATGAAGCAGGCAATTCATGCCTTTCGAAAACATTAATATTATTAAAATATTAACAATAATACTTATTCCCAACTTATTACCCTATAAATTCGTGTATGTGAATATTATGGGTAACTCTAATTAAGTAGCAAACAAACCGATTTTTTCGAACATTACTTTTCGACGGCATTTTTGAAATAAACTTTCACTTTCCTATGAAAACGAACTAGAAATTTTCATGAAAGTCACTTATTTCATTAGAATTTGTATTCATAATACGTATACAGAAATTTCAAGAAATTTCTTTCATGTGTAAATGTAGCGTAAGAAACTCATCAGCAGACTTCAACCAAAAAATAAAGCAAATAACTTCATATGTTTATGGAACGACTATCAATGTATTATTAAGAATTACGTACACAAACATAAAAGGTAATATTCACAAAAATTATTTTGGGATACAAAACGTTTAAATAACAAATTTCCATAGAGTTTGTTTTGTAAACCTTTTGTAAAACAAAACTATTTTTTATGAATACGGCAGAAAAAGCTTAAAAGCTTCAAGCAAAAATCTTTACAAGATAACATCTTCGATTTTGAGACATTGCTTGAAGTGTACTGATGACTTTGACGCTTTTTCCACACGCAAAGATTACTTTGCACAGTCTTGAGTTTGTTAAAGAAAAAAGAATATAGAATAAGATCTGTTTTCTCTTCTCTCCTACAAACTTAGACTTTCCAAAGTAAACTTTTGTGTGTGGAAACCCCGTCTTTATTTAGGAGAAACGAAATGCATAAAACCAAATAAAAAATGAAAATTCTTTATAGTTATGTACAAATAATATAAAAATGAATAATAAAAAAAGAAATCGAATATATAAAAAGTTATACAAAATGTCATTTAGTTTGTTGTATAAATATCCAAGGGAATTCGAAGTTTTGTTTATTCAAGTTCACTTGACTCAAAATTCTTTCAACATTTGTAAATTAATGTGGTAAAGACATTACATTTTATTTTAACTTAGGGCTGCAAAATCATAATCAGAATAAGCTCGTTTTATATCAGATATTCTATTCCAGAAGCTTGCCAAAGTTACTTCTTCTTTTTCTTCAATGATGTCTTTTAAGTTCAAAAATTATAACTCTCTAAACTATGAGACGTTCATACATAAAAGAAACAGGACGTAGTAGCAGTAATAGGGAAAATTTAAAAAAATTCATTATAATTGGAGTTGAAAAATCTGCATTTTTAGACCAAAAATCTTCAAATCTGCATTTCGCCATTTCGGAGGGTAAAAATCTGCAAAATCCAGATAAATCTGCATTTCTGGCAACCGTGATCATAATGGATTTTTTCTGATATGCGTTAGTGGATATGCTAATGTAGCTAATATGTATATCGCAGCAGCCGTATTTGTTGATATTTATAGCAGCAATTTGTTGTCGGCAAAGTAAAGTCTATAGGCAAAATTTATAAAAAAAATACTAAGGCTTGATAAGAAAGGGTTTATAAAGCCGTAATATTTTTTTTATAAATAAGGTACTGTACGAGTATAAATGCTGTTCTTTGGTAATCGCATCACTTTAGAACAGCTGCAGCGATTTCGCAAATTTTTTTTAATTTATGTCACCACGGCACTTCCTTAATTTATCTAAAATCGGAGAACGACTGCACCGATTAGTCTATTTTTTTAATATTCGTTGTAATTTAAAGAAAAAGTATTGAGGATGGGAAAAGTGGGTGCGGCACCCCCATATATAGCAAATATTTATTTTGAAATATCTTGGTGAATACGGTAAAAACGTAAAAACATTGACCTTATTCTTGTTAGAAGTGTTAAAATTTCAAAAAAATCAAATTAGAAATTATGGTTGGATAAATTTTTTTAAATAACTTTTGTTCTGCGAAAAATACAAATATTTTTTCATCAACTATAGCTGCGCTGACAGTTTTGGCATCTTTATTTTAACATCATCATATTGCCACATTGAAATTTACATGACTATTATACTTTTAAATTTACAACCTGATAATAAATTTGATTTACACACAAACAAAAACAAACAAACTTGCCAGACCATATATTTAAGTATTAAAATTGAAACGTTGCAATATTGAGACGTATTTTAAAACGCTATTGTGAATCCCCTAATTATTCGAAATTCATCATAGTGATGCACAGTACTATTAGTGTGATACAATTTGTTAATCATGTGCTTATGATTCTTCCTTTTTCTTATTTCCACTTACGGAAGAAAAGTGGAAAAAAATAATGAAATAAATAAATATGACGCCCTTGAATTATTTATTTATTATTTATTTATATTAAATATTCTACAAAGTAAATTTGCAGAATATGGTTGCACAAAAATGGACGGGTGACTAAGACCATATGTCCATGATGTTATTAACAGTATTTTTAAAAATGTTTTGTGACCGACTGTACACGACCTACATATGCCTTCACATGGGAAGTAGCAACGTGGTTGTTAAGGAAATTCCACAAAAGAACCGCAAGATTATACGGTAATCCGTAGATTGCGAGTGAGACGCAAATCTCCCGAAGGCCAATAAACAACAGTTGCCTGGTTGCATTTAAGAAATAATTGCCAACGACGCGTGATGTTGACTCGCCCGAGCTGCTTTACGACTGCCCCTTGAATTAAACTTGATATTAATATGAGAAAGCAGGATTTTTAAAACATTTCTTCTCATATTAGCGACACTTATGATTCAAATGTCAACCTCAATTATCTGAATTTTTTAGCTTGTGCTTGGCTTGATGTGCGTATGTATGTATGTGTCTATGTATACACATGTGATCTAGGTGGACGGCAGTGCACCAGGCCAAGTTCTGGCCAATGCACGCAGTGTGTATATTTACAGGAAGCCATTCGAGCTGTTTTTAACCCCCTCATAACTTTGTTCACCGCAATCGTAAAATTATGCAGCCGTATTCATAAAAAAAGTTGATTGAGGTTTAAAACCCATATTAGTTAAAAAACATTTTAAGGCTAAATAAGATTTTTTAGATATTGGTATTCATAATCAGTGTTTTAACTAAAAATCAATTAACTTGATTTTTTTTAAATATCATGGCAACTGTGTATTATCTATTTGTCACTTGCATCCTAGTCAGTGTTGCCAAAACGGCGGTTTTCCCGATATATGTGACTGTATTTTGTTTTCATTGGCGGCAAGTCTATTTAAAAACCCACAAGCGGGAATTTTAGCGGCAGAATTTCTTAGTTGTCGGATTTTCAGCGTTTTTCTGAAACTTATAAAGAAAGATACTGAATCAAAATAAAGTATTTTTGACGCAGCTATGCGACACGTACCCTGGCGCTGTACACTTACAGCGAAAAAAAACTAACGTCATTTTTGCAAATAAAAAATTTACATATTGTGGTATAATGTGAAACTTCAATAGATTAAAAATAAAAGCATGTATATACATACATACAAGTATAAAAGGGAACAAATTTCCTTTTTAGTGAATAAAATTTAATTTGAGATTAAAATTATATTACAAACCAATTTAATCATTCTTTGGTATTTAAAAAAATAGTAAACAAATCTTTAAACAAATGGAAAACAAACCGAAAACTGGGTGATTGGACCAGTGAATATGAGGAAAACATAATATTAATCAAAATATCTCAAAACAATAACTTTTTCTGAATAATTTCTTTTTGATTAAAGACTTTTTTTATTGAAATTTTCCTTCGAAGTTAAACTTCAAGCCAATTTGAATTGAGCCACATAGTTTATTTTATCAGCACTATTTTTTAATTTCAGATGTTCAGAAAGTCAGAAATTTTAACAATATTTTACAAATACTTCAAGCAAAACGGCAAGATATTATTCCACACGTGTTGAATAATTAGGGTCTATCGCAGAAGATATTGAAAAGATACTGAGTCAGCTTAAACATTAATATTATCCAAGGGACTATTCCATCCCTTGGATTCTACTTTTTCCTGGTTCGATGTTCGTGTATGGAAACTCTGCAGTAAATAAAATAACTACTTAAAGAGTAGGCTGAGTTTTGCTTACAAATATTGGGCAAATATGAGTTTCCAATATACAAACATATGTATATCTGTGCATATGTATGCATATTTTATAAAATTTATCTTGTTCTTTTTTTTACCAATAAACCATAAAAAAGAATATGTTGGTTATAAAAAATTTAGCGGTTATATTAGCGTTTATTTTTATTCAGCTAGCGGTTTTAGCGGGTTTTCAGGGGCTATATGGTGGGAAATGCCTTCAACATTTTGGCAACACTGATCCTAGTTCTGCTAAACAACGATTATTAATTCACAAAGTACTCGTATCTGTATTTGTTTTTTGTCCATTTTTGTAAAAATATTGTTTTTATAAAATAAAAAATGTGTTCCATTACATTTACAAAATTAAAAAAATAAAGAGTTTAGAGTGAATCTTTGTTAAAAGTGCTTTTTATATGATTTTTTTATTGCACATTAAGAAGCACTAAAATAAAGAGTTTCATTTTATTTGTTGTTAGTTTTTATACATCACTATAATTACTATTTTTATTTTTCTTTACACATACATTGAGAAAAGACGAAATGGGAGTGGGAAGCTAATTGCTCCTTCTCTGGTAAATATTTATTTGGAGTCCATTTGAAATTTCGTCATGAGTTTCTAAAAAAATACAATTTCATTTTCTTCTTCTGAATCCACGAAGCAAAATCACAAGAACGTCATCTTAAAATTGGTTTAAACATGGGGGTAATCAATTTTAAGATTTGCTAATTTACGCAAGGTTTAAAAAACGTTTTTAAAGCTAAAAATCTATTATGAATACAATTTTAGCAAATATTGCTTAAACAACTTATGAAACGCTGTTTAAAATTGTTATGAATACGGCTGATGATATTTAAACCATCATTAGAATAAATTCATATAACCTCATATGAGAAGTTTGAAAGTTTTACGATGAAAGGTTCCGGAGATATAGAGGTGCAAAAAGTGCATATTTTAAAAAATACTCACTGACCACTTACCACTGAGCACTGACCACTGACACACTCATCAAATAGATGAAGCACTTCCGCTATTGCTAGAGACCTAAAATTTGGTACACGAAAAGATCTAGGTGAGCAATGAACCAAAAAAAATCTGAAACCCCGAAAATTTTAACCAGGAGGGCGGGCTTACGCCCATAAAAATAAAAATGTGTGCTATTGAGCTGAAATTCGATATAGAGCTAGGTCTAGGTAAGAAATAATATAAAAAATCTGAAAACTTGGAAATTTTGGCCAGGTGGGCGTGGCTACGTCCATGAAAGTCAGAATTAAAAAAGCTAATATAAGGCGCCTAATGGAAGCTGTTTTATTGATATTTGGCATATATACTGCGGTAATGCAAGGCTATAAATTTGTTATTAAAAAAGTGGGCGTTGACACGCCCATACAATTTGAACCTCATTTTAATATTAATACCCTGCGGCTCAGCATATTTAGATATACTATTTATGTAATTATTATTATCCGTTTGCAACGAAACTTGGCACGAATACTAAGCACAGGCCGGAAAAAATTTTGAGTTTGGAAAAGTGGGTAGGTTTACGCCCATAAAAATGTAAAATTAAATGTTGCGCTAGGGATATGAAGTTTGATATACAAGTGGGTCTAGGTGAGAAATCAACTAGAAAAATCTGAAAAACTGGAAAATTTAGTTAGAGGGGCGGGGCTGCGCCCATATAAATTTAAAATCAATACTTGCGCTTATGAACTGAAATTTGATACACAAGTAGATCTAGGTGAGAAACCAACTAGAAAAATCTGAAAACCCAAAAAATGTTATCAGAATGGACGGGGCCATGCTAATATTATTTTGAACTAAAAACTTAATATACATCTTTTAATTCAAGCCAATTTAGTGAAATCTTGCATACGCTTTGTACGTGCACAATACTTTAAACTATGACCTTAAAAAGTTGGCGTGATTATTATTCCCATAAAATGTTAGCCTTGTGTTTAATCTACTTTGGTTTAGCATATTTTAGAAGAAAATTAGCATGAGTTATAAGCGCTGCTCACAACAAAATTTTGAGTTAGAAATAGAGGGAGAGGTAATGCTGATAAAATTTAAAGGTATAATTCGCGCTGAAGAGCTGAAATTTTATACACATATGAGTGTTGCTGTGTAAGCCAACGGGAAAACAAAAAAGTCTTACCCAGTATATGGGGCCACGATGTTACAACTCCAATTCGCACTAGCGAGCTTAAATTTGATACACAAATAAATTAAGATCAGAGATCACTAAGAAAAATCTGAAAAACCAGAAGTTGCTACCAGGTGGTGGAAATAAGCACTTCAAATTCAAAATTAAGAAAAATTTTATTAAAACGTTTCATACACATTGCACTTATCCAAAATAAAAGTTTCCTATTTTGAAAAGTAGCCGTGACTTCACCCATAAATCTTAGCTTTTTCTTTCATGTACTTCGGTTTAGCTGTTTTTAATTTATTAATCATATATTTCTCATTAACTTTTTTATACCAAACTTTCCATGAACCATGAGCACTAGCAGATATAAAAGTCGGCGGGGCAAGGCCCATAAATATTTTACATAACATTATACTATAGAGAGTTGACATTTTGTACACAAATAGTAATTGATGTACTCAATCGGAAAATCCAAAAATTAAAGCACCATCTGCGCTATTGAAACTTTGCATGCGCATTGGCAATATCCTTTTGATTTATGTATTTTGGCTAAGCAGACTTTAATATTTAAATATATTGAGAAAATAGACGGCGTCACGTCCACTAAAATGAACGCTGTATTTAACATTTTTCTTTCCAGATGACTCTTACGAGATTGCGTTCACACTAGCACCCGTTGTAATGACACAATAAAGAATTTTTAAGGTCTACAATCACGCTCTAACCCATTATTTTATGTAACTATGCCATTTTCAACTGGAACAGCGATCATTAATACAAATAAGACATACCAAAAATTTTGAGTTTAAAAAGTGTTATTATAGAACATTTTTCAAAAAGTAGTTAGATCCTGACAAAAACATAAATGTGAAAAAATGACAAGTTCCTGTCCAAAATTTCGGCCATTAAAAGTAGTGAGATATAAATTTTGACCAAGTTCTTGTTTGCTATAATACCTAACACAGAAATATGTTATGTATTATATAAATTTGTAATCGTAAGGGTGTCATATAATTTCTAGATAATCTGCTAACTTGGCAATAGTTTTACTTTTCTAAAAAAGGAGAGAAAAATTTTTATTTGTTAATTTCTTTAAATCAGTAAAAATATTTTCAAAAGCAGCCAGTTCTTACGAATTATTGTAAGTTTTTCAAACACAGAAAAAACTAAATTTCTTGTTCAGTAACCAAATTCATTGAATCAGTAAATATTTTGTGTGAATTCGAAGAAATTTGTAGATTCTGATAACAATTTTGTAAAATTTTTAGTTTTAGTTAACTTATTATGGCAACAGAGAAAAAAGTTAACTGAAACTCAAAATATTTTCAGTCAAACATATTAACAGGAACAACGAAACATTTTTACAGATTTTTTTTTGTGTGTTGCTGAGCAATTTTTGTTATAATTTACAAGCACATTCACTTAAATTTTTTTAATTATCAGAAAATAAATTAACTGAATCAATAATATTTCTTACCAATTTTTCTAAAAAAAAATTAGTAAAAGTTTTATTTGACAATGCAAAAAAAGTTTGCAAAAATTACTATAAGTATTTCAGAAAAAAATAACTGAATCAAATAAAAGGTTCAACTATTTTTTTTTACTTTCAAAAATTAGCTTGTTTTTGTGGTTAAGCATTTCGTTCCCGCTTTTAGAACTCGTCAGTACACTTAAACCCAACAAATTTTTGAATTTAGCTAACAAACTTCGTATGTTTATAGTAAGACTCTTAATATTATATTGAGAATCACAATATACAAATATAAAAAGTTTGAAAACCGCAAACAAAAATCTTTACAAAAAAAATAAAATATGTATTTTTTTATTAACTAAATAAAATGTTTTTTATATCTATAAAATAATTTGTAGAAAAAATAACAAAAATCAGACAAGTTTTATATATAAAAATAAATTTAACTGAAAAATAACAAATTTAAATATAAAAAAATAAATCTAAAAAATTTTGTTACAAGTTTACTTTATATAGATAATTTTCAATCCGTACACTTTTTTTACATAAAATAAAATTGGAACAAATAATTTACTAAAACAGTAAAAAATGTTTACTGAAACTCAATTTTATTTTTTATTTGGGACTACATTTTTCTGTGAATGCAGTGATTAATTTGCCCAGTTGGAATACCAGATTTACTCCACATTTCTATGACTTTTTGAATACGCATATGCGTGTGATAATAAGGGAGTGAACGTGCTGAAGAGTTGGAAGTAGGTTAATCCTTACCATTTTAATGCTCTGACTCACTGAGTCGGGGCTGGAATAATACAATAATATGAAAAAAAAATTTGAAAATATGCTTTTATGCTAATGGCGAAAAAAGTCAAATCGAATAAAAAATTATTGAATAATCAAAAGAAGCCAATACAAACATAGAAACAAACCAACAAAAAGAATTGAAGAAAAAGAATTGCACGTGACAAAAATATGTTCACTTGGCAATCACTGTTCACTTGGTTATCACAGTTTCAGACGGCTGGAATAACTAAAATAAAACTGTAGAATGCAACAACAAGTAACATAGACCACTACAAAAATACTTACATGCATGTACCGATGGTACATCGAATAAGTAAAAATAATTAATGTGATGATCGTAAAAAAAAAAAAAAAAAGATAAGTAAGAATAGTTAAACATACTGAGGTAGAGTAAAATAATTTCGTGCTAACCTAAATAGAAAAATGAAAAAAACAGAAAATTAATAGTGATACTTACCATTAATAGTGTTTACCAATGGTAAATCAATTGTATACACAACAATCGTTTCTCATATTCCGTTTCATGCGTAGCTGCACAGAAAAATATCGGTATTTCCCCCAGCTTAAAGTCTAAGTTTAATTTTTCTTCTCTTCTTTAGAAACTCACATTAATTAATAAAAATATTTCATTCAATAAGAATTGAAATTACTGAACTTGAGCCTAACTATGAATTATTTCTGATTAAAATTCACTACAGTACAATTAAAATATCTAAAAATTTCTCAATTAACTGAAAATGTTACCAAGCAATTGCAATGTTGCTAATTCACACACCCTTTCAGTACATATGCTTACTTTTTAGTACATAGTAGCATCACCACCAGTGATGGGAAAGTTGGCACGATCGTCCTTTTTTTATACTAACACATTTGATACGTTCACGGCCAAATTAAGGTAGGATCAAACGATTGCCGCAATACACCAATTATTGTTCCATTTTACATGCCCATCGTGTGATTTCACAATTTATTGTCCCATACGACAATCGAAAACAATATTCTGATGATTTGCCGCAATCAAACTTTGGTACGGCAATCGTGTGAACGATTAAAAAATTTTAAAAATGCTCCAATATTTATTCTGTTCTCCAGCAGCAATCAAAGTAGTTAATACGCGACTTTTCTTTCTTTAATTAATTTGTTTTTTCGTGTGCGACAAGTGTTTTCGTAAGTACAGTAACTTAAACTTACTTTATAGGTATGTACTCGTAGGTATAACTTATTTGAAAAGTTAACATGGAACTGTAAGCCAATTTTTAACCAATATGTGTATTTAGTTTTTATTCGTTTAAAAGAGCGAAAATTTCCTCTGCTTTGTATATTTAATAAGCAATTTTATATTTAGAAAGCAAAATATGGAGGCACAATTTTATTTATTTTAAGCGAACAAATTATTATTACGTACAGTATAAAACAGAAAAAAATTATTTCTTAAAAAAACTATTTGTACGTGAAACAAAACAAACTTAAGCTGAGTTTACATCTGGCATTTCTTGTATGCCATTTGCCCAAAAAAACGTAACCAACTAATTACTATGAAAAACTCTTTGTTTCAGACATACATGTATTTATTGATTTAAACAGTTCGCAATCATTTTGGATTCTATTAAATTGTCTATTAATTATGTATGAAAATGTTTAACTTAATAAATATATCTCTGAATCAAATAGTTTTTCATTAGTAATTAGTTGGTTACGCTTTTTTTACGCTTGTGTGGCATGTGGCACACAGATGTAGATGTAAACCCGGCCCAACACAACAGCTGCTTGTTTGTATTGCGCAAGTTAGAACAATCGTATGACTGGAATGCGGCAATTATTGTCCGAAATTCATTCTTCACCAATCTGCGTCAATCAAATTTTTATAAAATGGGGCAATCATGTGACTGCAACGTATTTGGTTGGGATAATTTAGTTGGGATAATTTAGTGCATCAATTCAGCACAAAAAAAATTGGGTCAGATTGGGGTATTTGCGGCAATCGTGTGATCCTACCTTTAGAAATGCAGTCAAAAGACGCATGCACGCATATATGTGTGTATATTATTTCCAATAATTAAATTTCTTTTCCGACAATTGGGACGAAACTTTATTAATAAAGATATTTAAGAAAAGTGCAACCCTTCGCAATTAAATATAAACAAAAACGATATTTATCTCAATGACATTTTCTATGGCACAGAAGTTGATTAAATGTTAGTTTAGTTTAGTAAGTTTCCCCCTTAAAATATTTTATCTCGTAAAACCAACAGCAGTATACCACTTTTAATTAAAATATTTCCCAGTGAAAAGCAAATTTTTTAAAATATTAACAACCATTATAGAGCATTGGTTGGTATGGAAGAACTAGACCATTAAGAACAGAAAATATATGCAGTTTCTGTGTTGCGCAAACTAAAAACGAATTAGATTAATACATGATTCCTGATAAATCGATAGTAGCTTACGGAATTTTGTCCATAGTACACTTCTCTGTAAATGTCGAAAGGATTTTCTGTTACCAAAATGTCATGAATATAAAACAAAGGAACAGGCTTTATGTTCCAACAATCAGTGTTTAAAAAACTGCAGTCGAAATCCCGAAAGCAAAAGTCGTAAAATTTTGCTTTTTCATCGACCTTACTATTGTTTGACTGCCCAATCACAACCTGTTGCTCATGGTTCTTCTACTGAATTTAAAAGTGTCGTGATTGAAGTTCACACAATAAACGAATAACTATACAAAACGAAGAGCTTCCCGACATGTTCGAAAAGTTTTCGGTTTGAGTGACGGCTGGTTTAAATAAATACGAAGTTAACAAAGCAGAAATGTTTGTGTGTATGTGTTTGAATGTGTGTTTTGTGTGTGTATGAGTGTTTTTTCCTACATGTACAAATATAATGGTAAGACAACAACAACAACAATTCTTCCAGCAAGCAATTAAATGAGGAATTGAAACTGCAAAATCAACAGAAAAGAAAAAACACACATCTCTACTACGATAACTTCGGAATTTATTTAAAACAGCGCGCTGACAAACAGAAAACTTTGCGAACATGTCGAAAACTGAAGCTCTTCGTTTTGTATAACTATTCGTTTATTGTGTTAAATTCTACAACGACACTTGAATTTTCAGAAGCAGTAGTATGAGCAGAAGCAAAAGAAAATACACAAATGGGAAGTTTTTAAGCGCTGCCAACAATATCAAGTCTTATTTAGGCCAAAGATTTATTGAAGTCTAAAAACTCTTCTTGTTATAACTTTAACATTTGTACATACATATGTACGTATATATATGTATGTATATGTACATGGTTTGTTTTCTTTTCTTTTTTTTTGCTAGTTAATGTATATTATATTGTATGTTAATAAAATTTAAATAAAAAAATATTAACTTTTGGTAATCTCGGGATCAAAAAAGTATTAAAAAATTATTTTTGATACCGAAATGCAAACCCATTTCCCATCACTGATCACTAATACTACCTACTACCATAAGCCCCCAGCTTAGAAAAGTATTGTGAATACTATTGTGAAAAGTTTATTAACAATTATTTTATAAAAACATTGAACCCTTGCGATAATATTATTAGCCTTGAGTATACAACAAGCTTATAATATAATTATAGAATATGCTTCCAGGAAAATAGTTTTCTAACCATGGTTGTGGTAAGCATAATGAAAACGGAAACTTATATTCTAATTACTCTTTTTTAAATATAAATTTATGTAGAAACACCACTGAACTTTAAGACACTGTACTCATTAAGCAAGACAATAAATTACGACTTTAACAAATAATAACTATTATCGGGAAAAAGGCGAAAATCTTGTTCTCGTGAACTGTTTCCCGTTAACAATAAATGGTGAACAAAACTAGAAAATAGTATATTGGCACAGCAACGCAAACATTGTCGATCACAATTTTAGGGAAAGGGGAACACATTTCACGTAAACTTTTATTCCCGATAAGAGTGAATATAAAATTCACGCGTTCAAAATAACGGGAAATCATAAACAACAACAAAAAATTTGCAAACAGTGCTGCCACTTACAAAAAAAGTGTTTACGACAAGTTTATTCTCCATTGCGATTATACATATTCACCTTATGGAGTGGTTTGTTGGGTAAGTTGTACTAGTCTTTAGATAGATTTCAACAAAAATGTAGTGACGAAGCAGATTGTGTTTTGTATGGGAAATATACTCTTACGGTCTAATTCACAAATGATTATTAACAGTTCAATAACACAGTAGTCAAAAATCGCTAAATGTGTATTCATAACTAACGTTTAATTAACGTTTCATAACTCAGAGATTTTAAATGTAGCCTCCATGCTACTTTAAGCGTTTGATAAACAATTATAAATAATATTTTCTTGATTTTTTTATCCCTTATGTGAGATTTTCTGTGGTTTATCACTTTTAAGGCCCAACTATAATATGAATAAGCTGGCTTAAGCTAATGCCAGAATTGAACGATAAGTCTGTCAAATACTTAAGCAATTCATATATGACTTTTAGGTGGCCACAATGTACTTACATGCACTTAAGTATTCTTTATCCACAGCTGCACATATAAGTAGGTATTGTTCACAATTTTTTAGTAATTTTGTTTCTTCTTATAACTACTAAATGAATGCAATTCAATCAAATTAACTTGTTGGAATATCCTAATCCATTAAAAATTCACCTATAATTACTTCACCACTTTATTACTTGTTATATTTCTTTTGCCTACTAAAAAGTACAACAATGGCACTTAGCTTAAGCAAATGACATTTGACGTACCTTGACGAAAAGTTTCATAAGTACATTATAGTTTGCCACATACATTTTATATGTAACCGCACAGTTGCTTAAGTTCGCTTATTCATATTATAGTTGGGCCTTTATGTTTCTTGTTTATTCTTATGCATGTCTACTGAATAATGTTCTTGGGCAAATGTATTAATTTATATAAGTTGGTACATGCATTTATGTATGCATAATTGTACAAAAAGAAAAATACATACATATAAACATCGTTGAAAATTAAAGAAATCCCATTCATTGGCAAAAAGAAAAATAAAATTACAAACATACGGGCATACGTAAGTACAAGCATACGTATGGCTGAGTTTACATCTGGCATTTCTTGTGTGTCATTTGCCCAAAAAAGCGTAACCAACTAATTACTAATGAAAAACTCTTTGATTCAGACATGTATTTATTGATTTAAATAGTTTGCAATCATTTTGGATTCTATAAAATTGTCTATTAATTATGTATTAAACTGTTTAACTTAATAAATACATGTTTGAATTAAATAGTTTTTCATTAGTAATTAGTTGGTTACGCTTTTCTTACTCTTGTGTGGCATTTGGCGCACAGATGTAAACCCGGCCTATGTTTGTATGGTACTGTATGTACAATAACATTTTAAAATTAAAACAAATTAGTGATGCATAATCGACCGCTATAAAATGGGTATTTGCCTACCTCTGTACCCAGCCGAATATGACTGTGTTTAAATAAAATTTTTTGTAACATATACATTTTTTTTTGGTTTATTTATTAATAAAAAATGAAACGCCTACTTTTTAAGTTATTTTTTAATAACATTATGCGTAATGATTTACTTTTTTTCGACTCAAACAGACTACCTAGATAATCGATTCTTCGTTGTATGCATCACTAAACATAAAATGAGAGCGAAAGTAGCATGATGTTGCCAACATAAAATTACAAAAGAAGCAAAATCGTTTAATAGTTAATTCACTGATATTAATCAGTTATGAATACAAATTTTTATTAGAGCTTAATAAAGCAAAATCTGTTTCATAAGTAATGTACAGATTAAAGCTGAAATAAGGAATTTTTATGAATTAGACCGTTAATCTTCTAGATTTTTCACGAAATCTCGTAGGTACTAGATTTTGCTCAGATGTAAGCGATCCATAATTTAAAAATCAAAAAACCAAGAAACTGAAACATAAATATTCAAGCTAAAAGACTAAAAGAATCAAACTAAATTTCGCATTTAAAAGGCTAAACTGTTCATTTATTAATAGAATTGTTTTATGGACTTTGAATATACTTATGCATATTTAATATGTTTATGTTTTTTTTTTTGTTTTTTGGTTTTAAGGTACATAAGTGTTTTATAAACTTCAAAGTACAATTATATTAATATGTACATACTAAAGGGCTGCGTAAGACGTTCTAAAATTTTTGTATTCTATTTAACACTACTGCCAGCAGTCAGTTAGTTTTACTGTAAACATAAATAAAAAACAAAACATAACTCTCACTAAAATAAATCAAGCATCATTAGAAAAGTTTTTCTCTGCAGTTTTGTTAGTGGCTGTGTTCTCAAAACAAGTAGAACTTCAAAACAAAAAGCGAGAATGAAGCAAAACAACAGTAAATCATAGCAGAAAAATCGAGTGGCCTAGAACACGAGCACAAACATGCAAACTATATACATATGTATACATAAATTGAAAAAAAAATAACAAATTGTTATATATAAATGTACATAAGTATGTACGATATTATTTCATAGTAAATAAAACCTGTTTTCAACTTTCATATTCCTAACGAAGCGCAATGTTTCTTTAATATGGAAAATTGTCTTTACTATCAGAACATTAAAAAATTTTTTGAACGTTTTGTGTGAATTTTGATGTACTGTTTTATTTTTGTTTTGAAAGACTTGGAGGCTTATTCTGTATTGCGATGCGAAAGTCAATGCGACTCGAAAACATGCAAATTCGAACACTTCCTATTCTGTGTTACGACGTTCGCAAAGTACTTTTTTTATTCGCATTTAAAATGCAAAAATGTGGCAAGTCGGTATTCTGTATTGCGAAAACAAATGTCAGATACATACGAAAATCGCAAAATATATTCGAAAGCAAAACAGCATTCGCAAAGAACAAATGTAAGTGAAAAATAATAATTTTGTTCATTTATTGTTACATTAATTGTTAAAATTATTCAGGGAAACAAACAACAAGACCACCAAATCGCATCAATTTGAAATGAAGTGAAGTGAGTTCTAATGGCAGAAATGCCTATTTTACTGTGAGTTCTGAAGCTCTTAATGAAAATAATAAAAATAAAAAATCTAATGATAGACTTACTGAGAGCTCTGAAGCTCTTAATGATAACAAATTAAATAAGAAATCCGATAGTAGACTTTTTTAACGGCGAGGCCACTTTTTCGTCAGCGATCAACTTCGCTTTGTCCAATGCCAACTAGTGATTCGTTAACATTACCGTTGCCTAGTACTTCTACATTTAACTCAGCGATATCATCCGCTTCGGGCTCGTGATCATCACTTAACCAAGTTTTCACTGAAGTTAAGAGCAGCCCAAAATCCAAGATCCAAGTCAGAATGGACTGATATATAACTGTTGTAAAGCGCGGACGAAGCCCAAAGTCTTCGAAAATTTCATCTGCTCCAAAAATGTCTAGGGATAACAGCGTATCCTCTATTAACCGCCAAAATCGTTTTCAAATATTACAAGATGATAACAACGAACCCGATGTATCTACGAACAAAACATCCAAGCCGCCACCAATCTATGTGAGAGAAAAAAATTCAAACACTATTATAAAAAATTTAATTTCAGTCATTGGTGAGAATAAATTTCACATCGTTCCAATAAAACGTGGTAACATTGATGAAACCAAAATTCAAATTTATGAAGAAAAAGATTTTCGCAAACTGATTACTGAATTTGAAAAAAGTAAGAAAAGTTTCTACACATATCAGCTTAAAAGTGCTAAAGGCCTCCAGATCGTATTGAAGGGCATCGATTCATATGTTGCT
This sequence comes from Tachina fera, assembly GCA_905220375.1. Classification (NCBI taxonomy): domain Eukaryota; kingdom Metazoa; phylum Arthropoda; class Insecta; order Diptera; family Tachinidae; genus Tachina; species Tachina fera. The sequence goes on along the minus strand of LR999963.1, from coordinate 85,960,026 downwards.
CCCGAAGAAATAAAAGATGCACTCGTCCTCCAGGGATTCAAGGTAAAAAATGTATCTAACATAATAAATATGGAAAAGATTCCTCAACCTCTATTTCGCGTCGAACTTGAGCCAAACGATATAAAATTGAAAAAAAGCGAGACTCACCCAATTTATAATTTGAAATATATCTTATATCGAAAAATAACAGTTGAAGAACCACACAAGCGTTCTGGACCCGTACAGTGCCATAATTGTCAAGAATATGGTCACACAAAAACTTACTGCAAGTTACCTTCAGTTTGTGTTATCTGCGGTGAATTGCACGGTACCGCTGGTTGTACTAAGCCTAAAGATCTAGCAGAAAAAAAATGTAGTAATTGTGGAGGTAATCACACCGCTAACTACAGAGGATGTCCTGTCTATTCTTTCGTTAAACAAACTATGGGACAAAAACCTAAATTAGCTCCAGCACAAACAGCAAACGCTTACTCCGCCACTTTTGCTCAAATGAGCCAACCTGTCACTTCACGTGTATCGTATGCCGATGCAGCTAAGACTAGTTATATTCCCACACAAAATATTCCGCCTCAAAATAATTCAACGAATGCAAACTCAAGCTTTAATTTTAGTCGCCTTGAAGCTACTATTGAGAATCTAGTGCTAACTATAAATAATTTTACAACAAATATGACTAGCATGATGCAAGAAATGCTACGAATGCAGTCTACACTGCTTCAAGCATTAGTTAACAAGCCATGAACACGTTAAAGATAAGTTTCTGGAACGCAAACGGCATTCGCCAACATAAAAAAGAACTTGAGCACTTCCTAACGGAAAAAAATATTGATATAATGTTGGTTTCTGAGACTCATTTGACTTCAAGAAGCCTATTCAAAATTAACGGCTACATTTTATATGATTCAAAGGACCCAAGAGGAAGAGCTTGCGGGGGATCAGCAATTTTAATAAAGTCAAGACTCAAGCATTATATTCTTGACAAAATTTGTGAAGAACATCTACAAGCAACGAATATTTGTATCGAAAATTTTTGCACAAATTTTGTCATATCATCAATTTACTCCCCTCCTAGATTCGCAATTACTGAGGATCAATACGAGGATTTCTACAAATCTCTTGGCCCTTGTTTCGTAGCAGCTGGAGACTATAATGCAAAACACACTTTCTGGGGTTCGCGTCTTATCACACCTAGAGGACGAGCGTTGTTCAACACAATTTCAAAAATGGGCTTGGACGTCATTTCGAGTGGGGAGCCCACTTACTGGCCTACTGACATACATAAAATTCCGGATATTATAGATTTTGGCGTCATGAAAAATATTTCTAGGGAATTAATTCACGTCGAAGCTTCCCTAGATCTATCGTCCGATCACTCTCCCACGATCGTTACAATCTGTAGCCCACTGAGAAGTGCTCTACCTCACCCATATGTGAAAATGGTCAGTCGTGTTAATTGGCTGCGATTCAAAAAATATCTTAGTAGTCATTGCACTGAAAACATTAAGCTAAGAACTCATGACGATATTGAATCTAATATTGGTAATCTTAACGAAAATATTAAGCAGGCAGCTGAACATGCCACTTCCTCCCATCCGCAGACTGGGTTTAACAGAATATATTCTACAGATATTGAACTTCTCGTATGTGCAAAAAGAAGAGCTAGAAGAGAATGGCAACAGCACAGATCACCCCAAAATAAAATTAGATTAAAAGAGTGCACTAAAAGACTCCAAGAACTGCTTGCATATGAAAAAACTGCATCTCTTAAAAACTATCTGGAAAATCTCGATGTCACACCAGCATCTAATTATTCTTTGTGGCGCGCTGCGAAAAGAATTAAAACACCCGTTGAGTTTAAACCACCTCTGCGCACTTCTACCGGAGTTTGGGCCAGGAGTGATATTGAAAAAGGTAACTTGTTTGCAAAGCATTTAAAATCCGTATTTACCCCAAACACATGTGCTGGTGTTGTTGATTTCCCGAGTGTAGTTGCGCTACCCCCTCGACCCATAAATATTAAAATGTGTGATGTACAAAATCTAATTGCTGAACTCAACCTGAAGAAAGCACCGGGTATTGATGGAATTAGTAACCAAATGCTAAAAAAATTGCCTCGTATTGTAATTAGAATCATGTTATTCATTTTTAATGCCATTTTACGACTAGAGTATTATCCCCACAGCTGGAAGCTTGCCAAAGTTAAAATGATTCCAAAGCCGGGCAAAGATCTTACCAAGGCAGAATCATACAGGCCAATAAGTCTGCTATCAACAATGTCAAAACTTTTCGAAAAACTGCTCATGTCAAAATTGTCCCCAATTCTAATTGGTAGTGGGTGTATCCCAGACCATCAGTTTGGTTTTAGAAGTCAGCATAGCACTATTGAACAAACGCATAGATTGGTTCAATGTATAAGAAGAACATTTGAAGAAAAGAAGTACTGTTCTGCACTCTTTATTGACGTTTCGCAGGCATTTGATACAGTGTGGCATGAAGGCCTAATTTTAAAATTAAAATCATATCTACCAATAAATTTGGTGAATTTATTAGAAAGTTACATTACTTCCCGGAAGTTCACGGTTGTGGAAGGAGAATTCATGAGTGTGCCCGAAACTATATCATCCGGTGTGCCACAGGGGAGCATACTGGGGCCAGTTTTGTATTTGATTTATACTTGTGATATGCCTTTGAGCAGCAATATCCATACATCTACGTTTGCCGATGATACAGCCTGCCTAAATATGCACGAAAATCCTCATGAGGCTTCCCGATATCTACAAGAACATATAACACAACTGGAACTATGGTTAAAATTATGGAGAATTAAGGTAAACGAGCAAAAGTGTGTTCAGGTAACATTTACCCTGCGAAGAGATACTTGTTCCCCAATTCGAATCAACAATCAAGTTGTTCCTCAGCATTCACATGTAAAATACCTTGGTATACACCTTGATCGACGACTTACATGGAAACACCATATTGACTCAAAGCTAGTACAAATGAAACTTAAACTAACTCAGATATATTGGCTGATTGGTAGAAATTCAATACTCAGCCTAGACTGCAAACTTTTATTATACAAGTCGTTTTTGAAGCCAATATGGTGCTACGGAATTCAGTTATGGGGCACTGCTTCAGCTTCTAACGTCGAGAGAATTCAACGAAGGCAAAACAAAATTTTACGTTTGATAACATCGGCTCCATGGTACATCAAAAACTCAAATATACATCGTGATTTGAATATGCCACAAGTGATTGAAGAAATAGCAAAATATGCAAGCAAATATTTAACAAAACTCGAGACACATCCTAATCCGCTTGCTCGTAAAATCTTGAATTTTACTGGCCACATCCGCTTGAAAAAGAAGGACACAAGGGCTCTTATACTCAACACTCCTGATGGGATTGCTTGAAAATATTTTTTTTTCTCTTTTTTTTATTATCACTACTTATGTATTATTTATAACTATCACTAAGTTTATGTCCGACAGTGGTCGGGCCTAATACTTATATTTTAGATTTAAGATTTGAATACTTATTGTTAGTTCATAATTGAAGATACAATAAATAAATAAATGTATTAAAAAAAAAAAAAAAAAAAAAAAAAAATAAATTTGAAATAATTGTGTAAAATTTGCCCAACTGGAAAAGGGTCATTGTTTTTTTCAATGCTTCAAAATAAACTACCTTTTTGCATTCAAGCTTAGAATATCCGATTTGCTTCTAAGCAATCTTCTTTGCACCCTTTCATTTTGGTCATGCGCCTCTTCATCATCAAACCATAGTGCCACAGAATCCATTTTTGATAAATTACACATACATATATTATATAAATTAATGTTATTTTGTAAGCACAATCACAAATTTCTTTTTCTTTCGTAAATTTAACTTTGACGTTTATTTTAGGCCAGCGTTGTTATTTCTGGCCAGCGTTGTTATTTTTGACCGGCCTTGCCACGATTTAAAATAAAACTCGAATGCCTTATAGAATACCAATTTTCTTAAGCATCACATTTAAATTGCGCATCGCATTGATTTTCGCATCGCAATTTAGAATATTCCTCTTGGTTTTACTTTAGCATTGTTCTATTGCAGTTTTGTTCTGTACAGCAGTATTCTTATTGTAAAGCAAAACACATCTCTTTTGAAAGTTTTGTTTTAAATAACGTGCTTGTAAGCCTTTTTTAAGGCTTGTGCCGCACTCTAGTACATATGTACATATGTGTGTACATATTTATATATTTCAAGGTTGTATATATTCCTAAAATTCCATCGTTGAACAGAATATTAAATTCGGTGAGTTCGTGGTAGTAGTTTTATTTAATCATGGTATATACAAATATTTTTATTTACAATACTATGAGAGTTTACAAAAAAATAAAAAAAACTGAAATGAAAGAAGTATCTGATTTTATTAATTAATTGTTGCAAGAAACGATTCATTTCCATTAAATTTTCAGCTGCTAATTTAAATATTGAGCACCTAATAACTTCATTGTTTATATATGAATGGCTTTCAAATCGAATCTATTTCAAATTAAACTAGAAATGCCAATGCTCCCTCAGATGAAAAATTTTTCGATACGTATTCGACCTATCAAGAACAAGAGCGAAAAACTAAACTTTAACTTATATACATATGTATGTAGTTAGCATGACTAGAAAACTAACCAACTAGAAGAAGAAACTTTAAACTAATATAAGTCTTACAAAAAAAAAATAGAAAAAAAGTTATTGTTTGATACAATACTTATTTCGATAAATTTCTTTCTAGACAACCTGCTATATTGGCACCAAAACCAAATTTTTGTTAGACAATCATGCTACAAAATAATGTAATCTAATCTGTGTACATGGATTCAATTTAGACCCATGCGATCAAACACGTTAAATAGAAAAATAACCAAAAATAAATCAATCATTTAATTGATTTAATTAAACTAAATTAAACTAAAATTAAAATTAAATTAAATAAAAATTAAATTTAATTAAAAGTTTAATTGACTTAATCAAAATTTTATTTATTTTTTTGATTTTTTTAATTAAACGTGTTTATCGCACGAATTTTTTTTCTTCTATATATGTATAACGCTATACTCATAATAACATTAATAATAATATTTCCTTGTTTGGTGAAACCGAACTACACAGATTTTTTTTGTAAATATTCTGACAAACACTATTAGAACGGAACAACTAGCAATTTTTGTGGGTCACTGAACCTTCATCATCAGCGTTGTTTGTGTTTGGTCCACTGTGTGTGTTGTCAGTTGATGTAGATTTCTGATTTATATACATATGTACACACTCAGCTTTAGCGCAAATGGAATATGTGAATTGTTTTGACTCATCGTATTACAATTTGCTGAAAGCTGTTTTCTAAATTTACAACAGTCTTGCCATTGTCGTTTGTTCTTTACTAGGTATGCACATGTTAACTAATTTGCTTACTTTTTGTTCTACTTAAGACAAACTTTTTTGGTTTGTTACTATTAATTATATTTATTTAGTATTTTGCCACAAGCCCATAAAAGTTCGAACAATAATAATTAAACTTAATAAATTGTTTATATTTATTGGTGCATAACATTAACTCATCTCATCTCATCTCTCTGGATCGAGCATGGTGAAGGTAAATCAAGAAAATCCAAAACGTTTTCATACTCGTAAATTATTTATATATACATATATGTATATCACGTGAACATCATGAAAATTATGAATGCTTATCCGCTGACCAAATCGCTTGATTAAATTAAATCTTCTACGTAAATAATGAAAATAGAAAATCAAAACACTTTGCCATGATCATTCAAAGTATTTAAATACAAACGAAACATATAGTACGTCAATATTAAAAATTCAACACTCAACAAGCAAAACGTTAAATAGCAAATTCCGAAAATAGAACACCATACAACCGACCAGAATCCCCATTGTAAATATATTATTTGAACATTATATTGAGTAAAAACATATATAGAGTACGTACAAACATACATACATATGTATGTATGTATACTAAGTACATTGTATACATATATGAAATATTTACGTTAAAAAGGTATCACTCGTTTAATTCATGAAAATTTACGTTACCTCTTCTGGCTAGAGGCAGATCAATATCACAAGTATAGTGAAACGTTGTTCAAACATCATCATCTGCATTTTTGTATACCTAAAATATTTCGGCACTTGTTTTGAGATTAAATAATTTATATATTCATACAAAACATACATACATATGTGCATACATACATACTGTGAGTATGTTGTTGTATGTTTCTTATTTTAAAAGATGATTTGCATTTAAAAATACTACACGAATAAAAAAAAACTGTAAAAAGGGGGCGTACGAACCATTTAGTTACTTAGTGGCCAAAATAAAATTGACCTGGCATGCAATGCACGAGAATGACGCTAATTAATGATCATTCGAATAAAGTCTGCTTAATGCATGCATTTTAATCGTGTTTAATTTAGGTTGATGTAGATTCTGTTTAAGGGGCTGGGTATTATGTATGGCTGGCATTTTTTGTTGTAGGTGGCATGTGAAGTCAAATGAATACCACACCCGTCAAAATATTCGTTTATTTAGTTTTGTTTTTTTTGTGTGTGTCTGCGATGACAAACTTTTCGTTTGCCAAAAATTTTAAAATAGTTTCGTTTTAATTTAAATTTTTATTTCATTTTATTTTTGAGAGCATAAAAATATTTTGTTCCTTATTTCAAAATACAATTTTCTGTATTTAAAATAGCTGTGTTAATTACAATAAACAAGTACATTCATACACAGAAAGCAACATTGTGTACTTTAGAAAATTTTCAACAGAAAAAATAACAATTGGCCTTAATACATTTACGTACCTTTTCACAATGTGTGGTTAAAAGATAACAGGGACTTTAACGGCAAGTTTTATATGAAGAACTGTCAGTTAAAGTTCAAGTTAACTCTTAACTATACATTGTGAAAAGGGACGTTAATCATTAAATAACATATTCTTACAAGTATTTAATAATTAAAAATGTATGTTTTGCTAGTTGGATATGGGCATTTCTATTTTGTCGAACGTGACCGTTTTACACATTTAAGGAATGTAATAAAAAAAAAGTAAAAATAAAACATAAGCATAACATATAGCTCTAAATTAGCCCTATAATTTTGTGTTAAATTGGATTTTAAGCAATTTGTTGTTTCAAATGAATTGCAAAATTGCATTCGCATGTGACAAAAACTGAAGTTTTTTCTGGCCAACGATTAAAACGTTGATTTCAGCGAAACCTGAAACAATTAGGGAATTCACAATGAGTACATTAAAATTTTAATGTGGCAATATTGTGCCATCTTAATTCTTTCATTGAGCACACGATATAAATACGTATTCTGTGTATATCAAAGTCAGCCAAACACACATACATCTTTATATTATTTATATATTAGTGTATAATATGAAAGAAAGAGGACATTTTTCATCAAGTACAGAAGCGCTGACAGTTTTAACATCTTTAATTTAGCATTACCATATTGCCATATTGAAAATGACATGCATTTTATACTTTTATTTGCCACCTGGTAATTAATTTGATTTACATACAAAACAAAAACAACAAACTTGCCAGACCATATTAAATATTAAAATTAAAACGTTGCAATATTAAGACATATTTTTAATATTTAAAAATATTGGTCACTGATGTTTCTTCGAAAAGGTTCCGATTTTACCAAAAAAAAAGTCGCATGCAAAACCGCAAATGACCAGTTCATGTTAAAATATTTCTAACTTCGATATATTTTTTAATAAATTAGCCTACAATGTTTTTATTATACTGTAAAAGTTTGATAGTTTAAGAACTTATGAAAAATTTCTTTCCAAGTGTAGCACACTGCAAAACCGGAAATGATCAATTCACATTAAAATTTTTTTTAACTTTTTTATACACAACATGATTTTTTTTTTTATATTTGTGTGAGCAGTCACCACGTGCTCCACCACCCACTTGTTCATATAGACACTGAATTCGAGGTCAGCATGTTAAAAAATTTATCAATTCATGTAAGCATATTTATCTACTTACTAATGAATGTGCAGAACCGTGAATGTATTTACATACATATGTATGTGCTTGCTTAATCTTCATGGTGTACTTATCGATGCCAACCCAAACTATTCCCTTCTCAAAACGTGCTAGAACGCGCTAAGTTACAGCATTTTAATAAAAGTAAGTAAATATAATTAATTTTTTACCAACTCTTTTTCAGATTTTACTACATTGGTTCTTCAAAACTATATATTAAATTTAAAATCTCTGAATATAGAATGAGAATCGCCTTCCAAATAATTGTAACAACGTATAGTTTGCCGATTCAAATGATTTTTGTACTTTAGCTAGAATAGATGCTTAATAAGTTATATAAACTTTTTGGGTCATTGAATTACTATGTACATACATATTTTCAGTAGTGAAATTTAAAAAACATTTGCCATTTACAGTATTAAAATGCGTTTTTAATTCTAATCACAGTCAAGGGAATTTTATTTGCGACAGATCAATCAATAACCAATTTAAAAATTTTTAACAGAGCTTTTGGTACTAGAAAAATGTTAAATTTATACAAAAAGTGTAAAAATAAATTCAGTGAAGTACGACTTTGACGCGCACACGAAAGGTTCCGTAGGGACACGATATATGTGATTCAATACGAACTTTAGCCTATATAAAATATAGTTTTGGAATTTTTTTCCGTTTTTGGGTTTTTCGGTTTTAAGCATTTTTTTAGGTTTGGGGTTTTTTGCTTTTATTTGCGTTTTTGCACTTTTTTCTCGTTGTGGCGATATTTTTTTTTGGTTTTTGACGTTTTTTAATTTTGGTGATTTTTTTTATTTTGGCGATTTTTTAATTTTGGCGCTATTTTCATACACGCGATTTTTTTGGTTTTTGTTTTTTTTGTCATTTTGGCGATTTTTTTCAGTTTTTGGCGTTTTTTTCTTAATTTCGACGATTTTTTTCGTTTGGCAATTTTTTTAGTTTTCGGTATTTTTTTCATTTAGGCGATTTTTTTTCATATAAACAATTATTTTAGTTTTAGCGCCTTTTTCGCATTTTGGCGATTTTTTTCGGGTTTTGGCGTTTTTTTCATTTTGGCGATTTATTTTCATATGGGTGATTTTTTCGAATTTGGTGATTTATTTTAGTGTTCGAATTTTTTTAATTTCATTGCGATTTTCATCGTTTTGGCGGTTTTTTTTAATTGCTTGCGATTTTTTTGGTTTGCCGATTTTATTTTTTTCGGATTATTTAGTTTTACCGTTTTTTCAAGAGTTTACCTCTTACGGTCTCCAAGATATAGCAAGTTGTCAAAATTGCATTAACTGATGGACCATCCTTTAATTTAAATTTTTTTAACCGGCTTCAAAAAAAGAAGGAGGTTAACAAATCGTCTCTATTTTTTTTGAGGTGTGTATGCTCATAACTCGGTGCATTTTATACCGATTGTAAAACTTTTTTTGTTGTATGAGAGGGTTCAGCTTCCCATTGGTGCCATTCTAAAAAAATGGGCAGGGACACGCCCACAATTTTTTAAACTTGATTTTACGATAGTTTACTTTATTGATTGCTGCGAAACCTAGCAAAGATCTTTGGTTCTGGCAATTACACAATTTTAAAGTTGAAAAAGTGGGCAGGGCTACGCCCATTAAAATGTATTATAACATTTTACGTGGCTCTGCTTCTGATTTTTATGAAACTTGGCACACAGCCTAAGCTTAAATAATCAGTAATCAATCTTACGTTCAAAACAGTGGGCGGGGCACGCCTATTAAATTTTAGTATAATATTTCACGTGCTTGTACTTAACCAATATTTACGAAACTTGGCACACACCTTGAACTCTTAAAAATACACAATCTTGTTCAAAAAAAGTGGGCGTAGCCATGCCCTGTGATATTTAAAACTATATTTCACTAAAAAGCTAAAAATAAAACTTTAAAAAAACAATTAAACCGACTTCAAAAATAAGCACTAAAAAGCTAAAAATAATATTGATCTAGTTAAATAAAATATTCTTACATATGTTACCTATAGTGTTGTTTGAAGTTGGTGCCAGTAATACAGGTACTAAACATATAGGAACATGACCGGTAAAAAAAAGAACTTTTTATGTACATACATACATATATGTATGTTCTTAGTTAAGGTACCAATACACTGCATATTTTTGCTTGTGTTTTTTCAAGTTTACAATTCACATGTTTTTTTTTGTGTCTGTCAAACGTGATTAATTTACATACGGTTTTTAATTTTTGGTCACCAACTTGTATGTACAATTACACGTGACATCGGCCATCATTGTTTACAACAGCCGCTGGAAATTTCTTTGGTAGCGTTGCTGAAGTGCCGTCGTCACTGAAGTGCCGGCGTCACAAATATTTATTTACGTTTTTTTCTTTTTAATCTGCAAAATATGGAGCTGGTGTCAACACTTGTTATATACTTTATATCATTGTTATTAAAATTTTAAAATGAAATAAAAATAGTTAATTTATCACTAATACAAATACTTTAAACGGACGGCTAATGATATCGGAGACATTTAACCGTCGATAAATGTTTTCACATGGCATAGACATTTGAAAACACATGTGTGAACATAAGAAAATAGAACATGCTCTAATTGAAAATTTGTCTTATGTTTTTGCTTGTGTATTTTACACAAGATAAGTTTTTGAGGTCACCAACTACATGTTTTTACCGAATTATCTAAAATTTGACAGGGGCAATGTAAAAAACATGTAGTGTATAGGTGCATATAGTGCACCTTTACCAGTATTGATGCCATTAACTTCAAACAACACTATAGGTAACATATGTAGAAATATTTTATTTAAATAGATCAATATTATTTTTAGCTTTTTAGTGCTTATTTTTAAAGTCGGTTTAATTTTTTTTTAAAGTTTTAATAAATTTTAGTGTTAAATGTTGTAGTCTATACAAAAATACACTAATTTTACAAATTTCAAGTGTCAATATACATACATATGTAACATTTTTCTTTGCTCGTTTTGGAACACCCTTTAATTTTTAATTCCCATGTATTTGTTGTTGTAGCGGCCAAGGTTCTACATACTCTGTCCAAATTTCTGGTTCGTAGCTCTCACAGTTCCTTAGAAAATAGATTGTGACGGACAGAGTAACGTTCACCTTTGGTGTACGGAACCATAAAAATATTGAACTGAAGGGTTATCGACTTTATTCAAAATGAGCAAAGACGTAAAAAGCCCGTCTTTCATAGTTAAAAAGCGCTAAATCTAGCGGAAAACGCTCTAAATTGGCATCGCTGGGTGTACAGTCATGTTTGCCAGAAATGCAGATTTATCTGGATTTTGCAGATTTTTACCCTCCAAAAAGACGAAATGCAGTTTTGAATATTTTTGGCCTACAAACGCAGATATTTCAACTCCAATTATAGTGGATTTTTTTAAATTTACTACTGCTACTACTTCTTGTTTCTTTTATGTATGAACGTCTCATAGTTTAGAGAGTTAAAATTTTTGAACTTAAAAGACATCATTAAAGAAAAAGAAGAAGTAACTTTGGCAAGCTTCTGGAAACGAGTATCTGATATAAAACGAGCTTATTCTGATTACAATTTTGCAGCACTAACTTTATTCAAAATGTAATGTCTTTACCACATTCATTTGTAAATGTTGAAAGAATTTTCAGTCAAGTGAATTTGAATAAAACAAAACTTCGAAGTCCTTTGGATATTTATGCAACAAGTTAAATGACTTTTTGTATAATTTTTATATATATCCGATTTCTTTTCTCATTCATTTTATATTATTTGCACATAGCTTAGGAAGAATGCTGCTACGAGTCTACCGAACCTCCACTCGGAGACCCAATTTGGGTCCATTGAGATTTTTTTGCACACAACTATGAAGAATTTTAATTTGTTTGTTGGTTATATGCATTTCGTTTTTCCTTAAGAAAGAAGGTTTTTCCACACGGAAAGTTTACTTTTTAAGGCTCTGAGTTTCTAGGAGAGGAGATAAAATAGATATTCTTTATTCTTCCGTGTCCAAATCCGCCAAACTCATCCGTAGACTTAGACCAATATGACAGCTAATTGTAAAAAGAAAGTAATAATGGATTCGAAATCGTAGATGTAAGCTTGTACAGACTTTTGCTTGATTGAAGCTTTTAAGCTTATTCTGTTGTATTCATAAGAAATAGTTTTGGTTTAGTAAAGGTGTAAACAAACTTTTTATGGAAATTTGTTTGTTAAACGTTTTGTAACCCAAAATAATGTTTATGAATATTACCTATTATGTGTTTGTCTACGTAGTTCTTAATAACATATTGATAGTCGTTCATAAACAAATGAAGTTTTTTACCTTATTTCAAGCATTTTTTTTTTGTGAAGTCTAACTACTGATGAGTTTCTAAAGCAGAATGAAATTCACATTCTTCATAAATAATACCTGATTTACATTAAGCATTTTTTCATGAAATTAGTTGCATGAAAAATTTTTATTTTGCAATAGAAGGCCTGGAAGAGAAACTTGTATCAAAAGCGTTGCCCAAAATGCATCAGAGAATCATTCTACGTCCTTTTTTATATAACATTATCTCTTATATCGCTACAAATTAGCAAATAAAAAAAGTTGCGTGCAACAAAATTCATTTAATGTAAATCAGGTATAAATTCATAAAAAAATGCGCTTGAAACTTATGTATAAATTTTTTTTTCTAAAAAAATTAAATAAAATACATTTTAAACCGAGGAAAAATTGTTTTAAACATTGCTTTGAAGACTTTTTGAAGATTTTAAAAATAAAATGCAGATTTTGAAGATTTTTTCGTGAAAAATTGTTAAATTTTGAAGATTTTATCCTTAGAAATTCTGGCAACACTGTGTACAGTATTGAATTGTTCTCTCTTTTTAGTGCTCTTGATTTTATGACAACACTAAAACTGGTACTCTCTTTTAGCAAAAGTATGCAACCAGCGTGACCGTTAGACCGACTAAAGTGGCAAATTGCCACTTCTTCGACTGCCTTGCCACTTTTTGTCTCCCTTTTTGTAGAGAGAATTATAAAAAAATACTAGTTATTAGTTACTAGTCACTAGTGCACATTAGTGACAATTGTAAAATAAGCACACAAGTGTACAATAATGTGTATGTGTAAAAAACAACAAACAACGTATAGTATTTGAGTTTATTTGAGTTAGTTCTTATGCGATACTTTTCTAAGTTTTGTAATTTATTTACTTAAGACTAAAAAAATAAAATAAAACTAATGGGGGCTATTCTGGAAAACGCGCCGAAGAAGTGCAACTTTTACATTCAAACAAAAACAAATTTTCAAAAATTGTTTTTGTTTGCCATGTATTTCTTAAATGCAATAAACGTGAGAATTTCAACGCGTTACTCTTTCTTTTAAAAACGGTTAATTTTGTATGAGAAACAAAAACAAAGTTTTTACATTTACAGAATAGACTCCAATATCTTTCCCAATGGATGTAATTGTAAAAAGTTTTATTATCACTTAATATTTTATGAAATTTTAAGTTTGTGAAACGAAGTATTGTGCACTAGTTATGAAGGGTACAATAAAAAATATTGCACACTTGACACAACTGTCGATTCAACTGTTGTACAATGATTTTGTGTGTTTTTGTTTCATTGTTCTCTATTTTTGTTTTACACTCAATTACGATCACCACTACAAACAATACTCGCTCTTGAAAAAATACAATATTGTGCACTATTTCACGGCTTGTGCTGACTTCTAATATGTACTTACGATCTCATCTCTAAATTCCTCATAACACTTAATAAACAACAAGAGTGCACAACAGCCACCGCCGAATTCGGTCTCGAAATTGCGCCGCCGCCGATGCATGCGGATGTGATCGGCGCACGGCTCAGTCGACCACTCGTGTATGAAATGTATCTGGCATCATTTTCTTACCAAAATACTGTGTTTATTTAATTTTCATTCTTTATTGGAAGAATTATGTAGTATGCACGCAGGTTTTTTATACGAAAATATTTTTTCCTCTATCGTTTATATTTCAGGGTAGTTTTGTTAAGCTATATTCAATGGATCACGAGATGTAGGATAATTTCCAAATACATAACAAAGCTTATAATAAACTGGTATACGATATTTGATTCTTATAGCCCATTCAGGCTGACACGAAATTAAGTAATTTCAAGCTCAAACTACGAACGAAATGAAAGGTGTTTATGCAGGCACTGAATGACATTTGAGTTGATTTCGCAAACATATTATTCACTGCGGCAGACATTAAAGTAGTTTTTTCAGTTGAATAATTGTTTGACATTTGAAGAGTTGTTATTGTTTGCTAGTAAAAGGTACGAGGTTAGTAAAAATGGAGCGCTACACGAATGAACAACGCATTCTCATTGTGGAATTGTTTTGCGGCTACAGTTCGCAAATTGCGATCAACTTGAGATCACAAATTGCTCCAAAAGAGTCAACCGTAAAGAGACTAATGGATAAATTTGCCGAAACTGGGTCTGTTAGTGATGTAAAGAAAGCAACGCGCCTTCGACCAGGTCGATCGACCGAAAATGTCGCACCACCATTGTACATCGGCTTCATGCTCTGGTGCACGTATTGTACAATATATTAGACTGCCTTAAGATGTAAAAATGTATTTATTAACTTAATGGTTTATTTAAGCAAATATCGTAAATATTTTTATAATTTTTTTTGTTTTCTGTTCGTGCCCTTAAAATGTTGACCTCAGTTAGAAAAAAAAAATTGGCAATATCAATGAAATACCTTTAATCGAATTTGTTGAAATAATCTAAAGATTATGAAAAAACCCCTATTAAATTTAATTAAATATCTTATACACAAATAAAAAATAAATAATATCACATAACAACAAAAATATTGTTGAACACACGCGTATTCAAGGTTATAAGCGTAAAAATTTATTAGAATTTAGTAACGTTGTATTGTAATTATTATGAAACAAAAATATTTATTCATAACTGAAATCATTGTTGTAGTTATAAATTTTTCCCCGGGTGGGGCGGGGGGAGATGGAGCAGACACTTACTTTTGTTAGTGTTTTTATTATTTTTAGCCAAAATAAATAACAATCAGTCTTAAATAACGAAAACTAATAATTAATTAAGGGCATAATCGTATAAAATAATTCGCCTAGTGATAGTTATATTGAAAAGAGACAAAATTATAAAATTTGTACAAATTTATTTACGTTTTTCATAGATATTCTTCACCGAATAAACTTTTAAACTTTTAGAAATTCAGATTAAAAAAAGTCATATAAAATAATTCCCCTAGTGATAGTTATATTGAAAAGAGACAAAGGCTGACTTCCTAAACGCAAGTTGCAATTCATATTTACAATGCATACACTTCGTAAACGCATATGTAAACTTTCTGGCAATGTCCAATGTTCCTAATCGTTTGGCAACTCATTTTAATGAGTATCAGTTGTCAAAATCGTGCATCATTTTTATTTTGTAGGCAAACATATGTATGAGTTGCATAGCGACGTTCCTAAATGCCGATAAAATGCAAAAAATGTCTACGCAGCGCAAGTTTGCTCTTAATACATGCTTAGCATTGCACACGCATTTTATTAAGTTGTGAATTGCAACTTGCGTTTAGGAAGTCGGCCAAAATTATAAAATTTTTACAAATTTATTTTCGTTTTTCATAGATAATTTTTACCGAAGAAACTTTTAGAAATTCAGATTTAAAAAAAAGAAATAAAATTGAATATTTAATTGATTTTAATTATTATTTTTCGAACTTAATAGTAACAAACCAAAAAAAAAAAAGTTTGTCTTAAGTAGAACAAAAATAAGCAAATTAACTAACATGTGCATAATTAGTAAAGAATAAACGACAATGGTAAGTCTGTTGTTAATTAGAGATGGTAAATTTGGCCTTTCATTACAAAATACGTTTCAGCAAATTGAAATACGATGAATCAAAACAATTCACGTATTCCATTTGCAACAAAGTTTCGTATATAAGGCAGAAATCTACATCAACTGACACCACGCACAGTGAACCAACACAGAAGAACGCTCACGATGAAGGTTTAGTGGCCTTCGAAAACGGCTGGCTGTTCCGTTCAACTATGTGTTGTCAGAATATTTACAACTAACTTTGATGTTATTTGTTCATTAATAGCACTAATACCAAGAACGCCATATTCCTGAACAGGAAAAATGCTGTAATTTTTTTGCTAAGTACCGTTTTTTAGATAACGGTACTTTTGTGTTTTTCGGTATATGGTCCCACTCAAAAAGGCCGTTATCATTTGAAAATTTATTCTTTTTAACTTTTAGGTTCAAATATGACACCTAAATTACACTTCTAATTCAGTCATTTGAATATTTTCCCCACGAACTTGGGCTCCGAAACTGATGAACAAGGTGAAAGATTTCACCAAGAAATGGAAGAAATCGAGAGACGTTACAAAGGCTGGTGGGATGAACAAATGATGGCGGACTATTGTTGGTTCTTCATTCGCGAATATCCATCCGAAAAAAAACGCAAACGTTCAAGTCGCTCGCCATTTTAATTTAAATTTTTAGAATTTACGCCGAATATAGTGTGTGAGCAATGAAAATTAAAATATTGTCATTCCACAAAATCCTTAATAAAAACTTTATTTTTAATCCATTTTTTTTTTCAAATTATGCTTTAAATGTTGGTAATTAAATAAACTATTTGATAAAAAATTAAACATTCCAGATCTTTACTATAACGTAGAAAAAAACGAAACAAAAATTAAAAATTTTGAAACAATCTTAAAAAGTAGGCAAATTTTGAACTTTGAGGTGTCATAACTGAACAATTTCTTGTCACATAGAAATTTGCAGCATATCGACGTAAAACGTAAATTCAATTACCTTTCAAACGCTATGCCATTTATCTCGATCGGACTGTTGAGTTGGGCTCCACAGGGGTTTGAGTGGAACCATATACCGAAGAACACAAAAGTACCTTTAACAAAAAAAACGATACTTGGAAAAAAATTACTGCATTTTTCCTGTTCAGGAGGTCCCAATTAAAACATCTAATGATGTGGCGTTCTTGGTATTTTACCAAAATAAAAATTTGTAAAGCTGTGTAATTATCACATGTAATTTGGCTTAAAAATCGTTACGATCTTTAGCCCGTTCAAATCATAAATATTTAATGTTTTTTGAAATTTTGTTGTTATTTAGCGGCCTTTTTTCTGTTATAAAAATAAACAAAATAAATCAAATCGACAATGGAAATTTGTTGGTATTTTTTAATAAAAAATTTATAAAAGAATGCCCTTTCATTTTACAAGTTTTGAAAAAGTTATATTTCGCTCAAAAATAGAATCAAATCATAAAGCTGAATAGTTCTTAAAAGTAGTTTTGTTATTTTAATTGTTGCAATCAAATCAAAATATAATTTAGACAATTTTGATGAACCTTAATGAAATGAATAATAAATATTGCCTAGCTTCCTTCTTTAATTCGAATTTATGCTGTTAATTTTACAATAATAATTACTTATTTTTATAATGTTTTAAAAATGTATTTATAATTTATTTTTATCATATTATCAGTAAGAAATTAGAACAAGTTAAATAAAAATATTACTGCAAAACGGTTCATTTAAATAATATCGTGAGCAGGGACGGCATTGTGAATTTTAAAATGTACCAACAACTTTAAAAAATTCTACTTTTTTGACTTTAATTGTACTAAAAGATTTTTTTAGTTCAAATAACATATTTTTATTTAATTTTATTAATATAACCGATTTGGCTACCGAATCATTTTCACAAATTTGCTTGTAAGTTGGGAACTTGCAGCTAATGGTTACAACTGTTTATGTTGAAATTTAAAATATACAAATTAATAGCATGTGCTCTTGCATCCGAATTTAGAAGAAAAATTATTTGGAAATGGACGACTTCACATTCTACTTTCACAAGAATGTTTTCAACTGAGAAGAATACGAGCTACATTGTTCAAAATTGCAATCGTTTGAAAAGAAATGCTGAGGGAAACTGGGGATATTCTTTAAGTGTATAAAATTAGTCATTCGTGTACAATTATGCTTTTAGAATTTGAATAGTACCAAAAAAGTAATAATTGTACCAACTTTGACATACCTGATCGGAAGGTATTGGACATATATTTTAACGAAAATTCCGATCGAAAAATAATCACTAAGGGCTTCT
Organism: Tachina fera; assembly: GCA_905220375.1. Classification (NCBI taxonomy): domain Eukaryota; kingdom Metazoa; phylum Arthropoda; class Insecta; order Diptera; family Tachinidae; genus Tachina; species Tachina fera. The sequence continues at coordinate 85,941,780 of LR999963.1, read as the reverse complement.
GAATTGCAGTACGAATGCAAGCATTCGTGAAAACACCTTTCTACATTTATTTATATACAAACTAGTAGCGTGACAAGAATGCTAGTGATCGACTAGCTCAGGGGGGTGTCATGACCCCCATGGTACCACCTGAAATACGCATCTTGCTGATAGTTTTAAGCATTGTTAATTGATATATAATAAAAATACAAATTTCGTATATTTGTTTATGAAAAAATATATGTATGTATGTATATATTTTTATAATTTCTGTTGGCAGAATTAATGCCTCTCCTCCTTCTCCTGAACCAAACGAATTGGGCTCATTGTGCGAATAAATAGAAGTGAAGAGACGTTTAATAAAATATTTAATAAAACTAGATATTTACAAATTTAAGCCACTGACTTTATTTACACATCATTTATAGACTTCAAGGAAAATTTATATACATACGTTATAATAAATGAATAAAAAAGCTGTCTCGTAAAGTGTGTAATTGCTTCATAAATTAAAAATGATGGCGAGACAAATAAATAAGCACGTTTTGGAGACCATACAGCGACAAAACGCAAAATAAAAATGACATATGTATATATGTATACATATGTACATACATACATTTAGACATACATATGGATATCTAAATAAGTTCATACATACATACATAAATCATGAAATTAAAAGAAATACATACATATATGTAATTCTTGCTTACAAAGCTCCAGCCTGCATTTTTTTAAATATTTAATCAATTTTAAGTTGTTTTCAACTCTTATGCGCGACTAAAATAATTATCTTTGCGCTTGCTTTTGAGCTGGGAGAAAATTATATCCAAGCCGTGACTCTTCTGAAAGAGTCTTTTGTGGCTCGGTCTTCTGCTCGAAATATAACCGTCAAATGATTCTTAAAACAGTCATGTTACGAACATCTGCACGATTATTATATGATTTTAAGCTAACTCAGATGAAACTTAAGTTATCTCAAATTCATTGGTTGATTAGCAGAAATTCAACACTTAGTCTGGACTGCAAACTTTTAATATACAAGTCGCTTTTGAAGCAAATATGGTGTTACGGTATCCAGTTATGGGGCACTGCTTCAGCTTGCAATGTAGAGAGAATTCAACGAAGACAAAACAAAATTTTAAGATTAATAACATCTGCTCCATGGTATATTAAGAATTCAAATTTGCATCGTGATTTAAAAATGCCACTAGTGACTGAAGAAATTGCAAGATACGCAGGCAAATACTTAACAAAACTCGAGTCGCATCCTAATCCGCTTGCTCGTAATATTTTGAATTTTAATGGTCACATCCGCCTAAAAAAGAGGGACCCAAGGGCTCTTATACTCAACACTCTAGATGGGAATGCTTGAAAATACATTTAATTTTCCTTTTTGATTATTACTACTTTGTATTATTTAAATAATCACTAAGTTTTTGGCCGACACTGGTCGGGCTAAATAATTATATTTTAGCTTTAAGATTTGATCACTTATTGTTAGTTCATTTTTGAAGATACAATAAATAAATATATGTATATATGTATTAAAAAAAAAAAAAAATATTATGATTTTGAAAACTTTGGTTCAGTTAGAAATTTTAATGTTTACAGGAATTACATGATGATCTAATGCGTATTTCTACTTAATTGACTCTTTTAATATAATATTAGATATAATCCTTCAAATGGTACTGTTTTGTTCAGACTTATTTTAAAAATAGCAAAAACTCATTTTTTAACAAGCGCATACATATCGAGGTCTTATATTCAATACCCGCCATACACCAATTCTTGGAAAATGACTTTTTGATAGCAAATTGTTCACTGATGCCAGCTTAATCTCTGACAAAAATTTCCGAAAAAAAATTAATATAAGTCCTTTTTTTTAAATATTTGTGATATCGCTATCAACCGCACGATTTTTTATTTAATGCAATACCCGCCATACGCCATAATTGAGAATACGGAACGAATAATTATTAAACCATTCGATGGCATGTATTTAAGTTACAGTTTTTTTTTAAACTTCAATGATGCCAAACTTATTCGCTTTTCAAGCATTAGACCTGGTCGAACCAAAAATGAACCAACAGTTTCTCAATTAATATCACTAAAGTATTTGCCAAGTAAAGAAGTTCAATTTAAAGTTAACTTTAATGGAAAAAACAACAACTTGCCCTACAGAATAAAAAAGTACAAAGGATATACTGAAGCAAATCCTTTGCATACTGCTCAGCTTCCAATCCAGCCTAGTAAATAGAAACATCTTCAAGATTTGAAACCGGTTATACCACTAGAATATCATTACTTTTATGATAATTTAGTTCAGATGGAGTCAAAGTAATAAGAAGCAATGTGACAATGTCCAATTTGAATTACCTGTTTTTTTAATTATGTTTATTTTTTTGTTATTGTTTTGTTATTGATTTCCTTTATGTTAGAAAAACGTTAAGCAAATGCTTAATTTAATAAAATTACATATTAGAACAAAAAAACATATATTTTTATTACTGTGCAATAACCGCTATACGCCATAAAAATTTTTGAAGATTTCAGTTGCAATACCCGACATCAACCATATCGCTACGAATAGAGTAAAAAGTTCCATTTTTTTATAAGGGTGACTCAGTAGTCATATTTAAGTAGTCATATTATTGAAGAAAGATTAATTCATTTCTTAAGAATTTTTAAATGAAACAGTTTTTTCTCTCTCCTGAAAAATAGTGTTTTGGCATATGGCGGGTATTGAATATAAGTCGTCGATATGTTTATTTAAAGAATATTAGATGCCTGTTTTTGTAAATAAAAAATCGTTGGGTAATTTTTATTGAAAACAAAACAAATTTTCAGTTTTTTATTGTTGTTTATTTTATTATAAACAAGTAAATTAGTAAGTGTCTGTGTGTCCGTTCTTTTCTCTTTATTGTTTTATTATTTGTTTTAGTTAAAATAAACATATTTAAATGAAATCATTATAGAAATTGTATGGCTTTGAATTGGGTGGAATTTCCCGGCAAACGAAAAATTACAGCAAAAGAAAGTCTATAGTATGGACACATACGTACGTATGATTGTTGTAAATAAACGAAATTGTCATATAATGTGCATTAATCATACGTTTGTACATATTTTATAAAACATTATCAAGAGTTGATTCATGTAAAAAATAATTTTATTACTTTCAGTGAAATTTTTAATGAGGATTTCTTTAATACCAGTAGTTGTAAATCCATTAAATAACGTAAAGGTTTTGGCGCAGCTGTAACTCTCTAAAATGACTAAAATTATTCGCTGTGAAATGAGCGTCTGCCAATGTGTGTACTCGTGCCCAACAATAAGTTCACACAAAAAAAAACCAAGAATATAATAAAATAAATTTGCTATATTACTTACAGAATACGAAATAAAAAGTAATTTCATTAAATTTTCTGCTCTAAATTTTATTTTGCACAGTGTTTTGCTAATAGTAAAAATCAAAAAAAAAAACTTGGTACACACGGAATGTGAAAAGTTTAAAATGTTTATAGAATTACAAAAATATTTTTGATATCAACGTGAATGTGTATTACATACATACATTTAATTAAACATATCGCTCATTTAAGGCAACAACAGCATAACTCCAAAAATTAGGTTTAGATCATATCGTTTTAAACTCATTTTCTATAAAACTGTTTTTTAGTTATGATGTTGTTCAAGTGAATGATTTATGTTTATTTGTTTTTTTCATTTATTTTTTCCAAAACATTATAATCTAAAGATAGCTTATGCTTCAAAATTTAAAAGAAATTCCTTACGTTCTAAAACATTTCAAGGATTGCTCCATTATAACTAAAATTAAGTACAGTTTTAGTATACAACAATATATATATATATATATATATATATATATATATATATATATATATATATATATATATATATATAAAATTATAAATAAAGTCCCAAAAAAAGAGGAAACAAAAAAAGGGATATAAATAGAAATAAACTTACAAAATAACTTAAAAATTAACTACAAACTAAAGACTATGACCAAAAAATGCAATGAAATAAAATCCAATTCATTCTTAGCAAAAAGAAAGAATTATATACAATTAAACTATTGAGAAGTGTTATATACAGTGTTATTAATATCTAGAGTTTGTATTCTTCTATGGTAAAATAAAAGATCTACACTCTGAAAAAATATACCACCATCCCGAACGGAGTCCAGTTTAGCAGATAATGAGAATATGCTTGTTTGATAATCAAGACATTTGCCACATAATTTGTTATTAATTTATTATTCTGTTTAGTTATAGGTGTGTTCATATGAACATATCTATGTAGCTTTAAAGCCAAATTTAAATGTAAATATTTACATAAGTATATATTCACGCAACTGATCAAACAGAATTGCGTTGTAAACACATTTTCCATACAAATTAATATAAACAAGTAGTCACAGAAAGCAGTCGAGAAATAGAATATATTTTATTTTTACAGCGTTTTATTTTTTTCTCTCTCATATACATAGATACTAATTTTCTTAACAATGCTACCATACTTTCAATAAATTTCATACATTACTACAAAGAAAAATAAACACAAGAGAAAATAAATAAAAAATAAGAGAGCATTTGAAGTTACTGCCCTCGATTTTATTATTGTTTTTATTATTTATATGACTTGAACTTGCAAACTTAAGGCAGAATTAGTTTGTACGTGCTGTTCTGTTCTGAATCAGCTGTTTTGTTTCTGTTTAGTTGAAAATCTGTATGTGTGGTTAGTTTTTCCTTTTTCATTCTGTTCTGTGTGTGTATGTATTAGTGTGTTGTGATACTTCGTGCACAAGTGTAATCAATTCTATAGGTTGCCAGCTGAGTTTTTTCACAGAAAAAGTAATTGCAAAATATTTTATACGGAAAAGAACGGCACAGAACAGCAACAGAAAGTAAAGACTAATGAAGCCTTTATTCTTTTTAATCATTAATACTCAATGAACGCAACTCCCCAAAGTAGCTGCGACAATGATTACGTTCTCTTTTAGGTGCCCTTACTAAATCCATGCGCATTTGCATGAAGATTTTTTTGTCGCACTAGTCAAGGGAATTTTTGATAATGATATGTTCAATACATTTTATTCATTCATTCGTGGTAGTGTTACCAGAAAGGAACTAATATCGGTAGAATGCAATAACAAAGTAACATAAGACCACTGCAATAATACTTACATGCATGTACCGATGCTACATCGAATAAATAAAAATAATTAATGTGATGATCGTAAAAGATAAGCAAGAATAGTTAAAACATACTTAGGTGGAGTAATATAATTTCGTGCTAACCTAAATAGAAAAATGAAATATTGGAAAAAACAGAAAATTAATAGTGATACTTATAAATGTGTTTACCAAAGGTAAATCAATTCTATACACAACAATCGTTTCTAATATTCCGTTTCATTGTAAATTTAAGTTAAATAGCTGATGTTAATAAGAATATCTACCCAAGTAGATAGACTAGGGTGCTGATGAAGTGCGTGGCTGCACAGAAATGTATCGGTATTTCCCCCAGCTTAAAGTCTAAGTTTAATTTTTCTTCTCTTCTTTAGAAACTCACATTAATTAGTAAAAATATTTCATTCAATAAGAATTGAAATTACTGAACTTATGCCTAACTAAAAATTATTTCATAATAAAAAATTTTATCTTTGGATATTGAAAATTTAAAATTAGGAAAATGAGACGATATTTCACTGGCAACACCAGATCGTGGTGAGATTATAACATACACAATTGTAAAATGCAGTTGTATAGGTTGCCGACCACGGATTTTGAAAGAAATAGTCTTTATGTGTACACATATTCAGGTGTGCATAAACATAAGTGTGTAAAGTTCTTTTGGTTACTTGATACAAGCGAAAGGTCTTCGATATCTCTAATTTTGCAATTTAAACATTTTACTTGCCCACCTCTGGTATATATACTTAAATACATATTTATATTCATATACTGTAAACGTGTATGCATCATGTGTGTTTATAATATTTACCATGATACAATAATATAAAGGTAAAACCACATTTGACGTTTAAAATTAATTATGACTTTTACCCAAATTATTTGAATGCGGTTTTTTGTAAACATAGAGGAAAACGTTGCCACATACATATAATGGTAACTTTTATTTAGGAATGCTTTTTGAAATGTGTAATTTGAGTTTAGAAATTGTAGTTTAATACATTTTTTAAAGATAACGAAATGCATACAAAGTGTTGCATTACATGAACTTATACCGAATGTAAATACCAGGGGTTCTATTCTGTAATTGAAAGGGAACAAAAGTACTTTCGAGTTTGCATACTATTGGTTCAGAATGGAACCAACTTGGTATACGATTGTAGGTGTGTTTAGCACCACATTCCAAAGCAGTTGCATTTTCTTTTATTTTTAATGTGAAAGTTTACGTGTGGACAACACTGCTTTAAAGCAATAATATAATGCATGTATTTAATATGGCAGTTACCTTTGAAGAGAAATTGCACTTAGGATCAAACAGATGCAATGATTTTTTACATTCATATGCTCTTCATGTGAACAGAATAAACCAAAGATTTTTTGGTAGCAAACCATCATCTATATTGCATGCTTCTATCCATTTCTGCCGCATATATGGAATTGAAGGAGATTGAAAAAACTTGACATTCCTGCCTTTGCTGAAATGCTTGGTATTACTGCAGTTGTGGTATATGCTGCGCATTGCTCAACATTTATTTTTTTACACAAATTACAATTATTTATTATATATTTATATTAATATCTATTTAATAACTTTTAATGCAAAAGTGATGAATTTTTCAATATTTTTATTCTAAAACATTTTTTTTAATTAAAAAAGCATAACAGTCAAAAAGTAACCAAAAAACTGGGATTTTATAAATGAATACGGTAGCATTATTTTTGAGAGTAAAAAATAATCAGGATACACGTCAGATGGTTAATATGGCGACGAAAAGAGAGAATGGTTTTACCTTTATATTATTGTATTATTTTTACTTTACTTACTTTTGTATTATATTTACTCAAGAACAAATTTCAAGTTTCCCTGCAAACATTTTCTAATGAAATTGTTAACATAACAAAGAACCTTGAAGCTTTCTTTTAATGGGTCATCGTAATACAACATAATGCAAAACTTGTTCATCAATTAGAACAAGCGCAATCGCAAGACTAATACCATATATGACTGATAGAGGTATCAAAATATAGATTTCACTGTCGATGTTATTGATAGTTTATTTTTTGCAATTATAGATGTTCTAGTTTCCTAAAAAATAAAAAAAAAAAAATTAAATTAAATACAAAACGGGTTTAGCTTTTTACATTATAGGTATATATAAAAATTGTATTTAAATATTTACAGAAACTCTGTTTCTGACACCAGAAATCGTTCCATCGGATACTTACATTGAAAAAAACAACAAATTTTCTAATGTTAATGTTGTTTGCAATACAAGTTGTCGATCGTGGGACAGGCCGAATATAATAATATATAATGCAATGTGTAATCAATTACATCATAATTGATTTTTACACTGAAAATCAAGTTTCGACTACTCTAGTACTCGAAAAAATTTTTAAATGATAGGCTGACAACTTCAAATCCAGTTTTGTTATTTACTTGTCTCTATTTATGATTTTGTGAAATAAACCGAAGGTAGTGTACATAAAACTCCCTTAAAACAAGTTTAAAAAATATAATTATTGCCCAATTAAATTGATTTAAATATTCTAAACTGGCGATCTTGTATCTCTTGTGAGGCAAAAAATTGAAATGTTCAACAGCTGTAACGGTCACATTTTCTAAAAAGGAATTCAAACTAGCAATGTTACATATATTTATTCCTCTTTTTTATTTTTACATATGTTTTATACCTAGTTTTTTTTCATTTTTCGCGAGCACTATATTTTTGTGGAAAAAAGAAACATGAATTTTTTCCCACAGGGAAATATTTTTCCGTCATAATACTTTGCTAAAAGTAAAATTTATTTTCAAGATAACCCCGTAGAAAATTGTTGCATGCTGCGTACTTATATAAACTAAACCCTTCAATCAGTGCATATGTGTGAGTCGCATGTTTGTCGCTTCTTAGTGTTCGCATCAAATCATGTCGTTGGAAACAGTCTTGAAATGTAAATACGTCTTGTTTTTTAAATCTATTCTCGTGGCATGTATTATACTATAATCAAGGCGAATTGACATAAGGTGGTCTGCGTATTCGCCTTGTATATTTGTTAGTGTAAAATTTCCTGCTGTCAGAATATTTCTTAACGTTTTGATTCATTTGACAGCTGGGAAATTAAGTCAGCTGGCGAATTAAGATCACCTTATGTGAATTCGCCTTGACTATAATAAACCAATAAAAAATGCTGCCCAAGCACGATGGATGTATTGATGTCGCGAAGACTTCTTGCTTATAACAAACAATAAAAAGAAGTACTTTTGATACGTGTATACTTGTTATTTTTAATATTGTACGCTTGAGTATATGTGTATAAGATATACATAGATGGTAAGCTATTATGTGTTTGAGGGTGGTTTTTTAAAGCAAGGGCACACAACTAATATCAATGCAAGTGTGCGTGTTTATGTGCGCAGAAAAATAAAAGATCATACACACAACGTGTGTGCGTATGTACAAGCATGACGTTTGTGTACGCGCCCATGCGTATGAAGAAGCAAGCATACAAACTCTTCTGTCACGAAATATTTTATTCTTCACTCATATACCTGCAATAACTGAGACCAATCTCTTGCCAACATTTTTGTTTAGCGTTTGTTTTAGAAGATTTCGTTGTAGTAAAGCATATGAAAAATCCCTTTAATCCTTTATTTACCATCGAAAATATGTTTAAATGAATTGGGATTGAACTTTCAAGCAAGCCACGGACCTTGCGACTGTTGGTACAACATGAGCACGTTATGAAGGAGATTGTAAAGTGTGTGGGTGGGTCATCGGATGTATGAAAGATTAAAAAGATTTGATTTTTTTTTGCAAGTTGTATAGAAAATTTGTAAAACTTAGGAGTATGTTGTAGAACTTAAATTTGTTCAAATTTGCGTTTAAAGCTCAGTACGGAGTTCCTACGGTATTTCGCATTGTAAATTTATTTCTACACGGAAAAATAATCCTGTAGAGTTTTGTGTAGAATCATGTTTGAATACACATAAATTTATTTAATATGAATGTGTATAGGCTTGTTTGTTCAACAAAAACTTTAGGAACGTGCGCACGAACATCTGCTCATCATTTATTTGTTTCAACAGTGATTTTTTTAAATATTTGTATTACGACATGTATTTTTGAACAAAAACAGATACAAACTGTTCCTCAGCAGCAATACAATAAGCAATTGTTATTTGTTTTTAATTGTATTGTAATTTGGAAACCACGCACCAATAAACAGGGCAGAACAATACTTCTTTTCCTCAAATGTTTTTCTGACAAATTGAACCAATCTATGCGTTTGCTCAATGGTGCTATGCTGGCTTTTAAAACCAAATTGATGGTCCGGGATGCACCCATTATCAGTTAAAATTAAAGACAATTTTGTCATGAGTAGCTTTTCAAAAAGCTTTGACATTGTTGACAGTAAACTTATTGGCCTATATGACTCAGCCTTGGTAAGATCTTTACCTTTGCAAGCTTCCGGCAGTGTGGATAATACTCCAGTCGTAAAATAGCATTAAAAATGAATAACAGGATTCTAATTGCAGTACGAGGTAACTTAATCAGCATCTGGTTACTAATTCCATGCTTACAGGGAGCTTTTTTCGGGTTGAGTTCGGCAATTAGTTTTTGTACATCACACATCGTAAATTTTAAGGGTCGAGGGGGTAGAGTAACTACACTCGGTAAATCAACAACACCAGTACATGTGTTTGGGGTAAATACGGATTTTAAATGCTCAACAAATATGTTACCTTTTTCAGTATCGCTTCTTGCCCAACCTCCGGTAGATGTGCGCAGCAGTGGCTTAAACTCAACGGGTGTTTTAAGCTTTTTAGCAGCGCTCCACAAAGAGTAATTAGATGCTGGTGTGACACCAAGACCTTCCAGATAATTTTTAAAAGATGCAGTTTTTTCAGATGCAAGCAACTCTTGGAGTCGTTTAGTGCACTCTTTAAATCTGATTTTGTGTTGAGGTGATCTGTGCTGTTGCCATTCCCTTCTAGCTCTTCTTTTTTAAGTACGAGACGTTCAACGTCTGTAGAATAAATTTTATTGAACCCAGTATGGGGATGGGAAGTAGTGGCATGTTCAGAAGCTTGTTTAATATTCTCGTTAAGATTGGCAATCTTAGATTCAATATCATTGGGTGTTCTTAGCGTAATATTTTTCGTGCAATGACTGCTAAGATATTTTTTGAATCCCAGCCAATTAACACGATTTATCATCTTGACATATAGGTGAGGTAAAGCGCTTCTCAGTGGGCTACAGATTGTAACGATCGTGGGAGAGTGATCGGACGAGAGATCAAGGGAAGCTTCAACGTGAATTAATTCCCTAGAAATTCTTTTTATGACGCCGAAATCTATAACATCCGGAATTTTTCGTACGTCAGTAGGCCAGTAAGTAGGCTCCCCACTCGAAATAACATCCAAACCCATTTTTTAAATTGTGTTGAACAACGCCCTACCTCTAGGCGTAATAAGACGCGAACCCCAGAACGTATGCTTAGCATTGTAGTCGCCAGCTGCTACGAAACAAGGTTAAGCTTTGTAGAATTTCTCGTATTGGTCCTCAGTGATTGAAGGGCTTCATTAGCTCACTTTTAATGAAAAATTTCACTAATACAATGAAGAATTTCATTGTCTGAATGAAGAGTTTCCTTTCAGTGTATAGGAGTACATAAAATTGTAGGTATGTATGTATATATACACTTGAAATTTGTAAAGTTAGTGTTTTTTTATACAGACTACAATAATTAACACCATGATATACATATATATCTATATCATGATTAACACTAAAATTTAACAATCTAAATTAAAGGGTGTTCCATCAGTTAATGCAATTTTGACTACGTAAGTCCTAGTCCAGACTTGCAATTTTGTTGCTGCAATTTCTTAAAATTCTGCTTTGAAATTGCATGAGTGTCTACATTATGAAATCCTAATTTGCAATTATGCATTGAAAAGTGTTTATTACACCACAAATTTTCCTGAAAAATTAAAAATTCTATTTATTTTTTGTTATATTTTTTATTTTTCACACAACTGAATAAATAAAAAACGTTAAATACAACTAAAAACTTGATATAAACAAATAAAAATTTTAAATCAAAAGATAATTGCCGAGCACATGAAACTGTGTACCCCTCCCCAATCTTCTGACCCCTCCCACCATTAAACTCAAGAATTGCTGCAACAAAAATTTCAAGTCTGGACAGGGACTAATTTTGACAAACTTGCTGTATCTCGGAAACCGTAAGAAGCAAACTCTTGACATTTTCAAAAAATCCCGAAATTATAAAATTGCAAAACCGAAAAAAATCGCAAAACCAGAAAAAGTCTCCAAAAACAGAAAATATTCCCCAAAACGAAAAAAGTGCCTTATTAAAAATGTATAATTCTAAACTAAATCGCCAAAACCCACAAAAAATGGCCAAAATGAAAAAAATCGCTAAAATGAAAAAACGCCAAAAACCGAAAAAAATCCCCAAAACCAGAAAAAAGCGCCAAAACTAAAAAATAGCTAAAATTAAAAAAACGCCAAAATTAAAAAATGCCGTATTAAAAAAACGCTCGAAACCTAAAATATCCCACAAACGAAAAAAATTACAAAATTATATATTATATAGGCTAAAGTTCGTATAGTATTACAAATCTATTGTTCGTACGGAATCCGTCGGGCGAGAGTAAAAGTGGCACTTAACTGCTCTTATTATAAAATTTAATACGTTTTTTTAATTCACATATAATTATTGCAATTTTTGGCCAATTCAAAGAAGTGCCATATCAAATTTTGTCAAACTTTAAATTATGTCAATCACGGCCGGGGTCTAACAGGACTATGTTTAAATCCGCAACTTTGTACGACTTTTTTTTTACATATACCTAAAAGTATTTTTAATAGAAAAAATATTTTCCGAGACAGCAAAACACTACCCTACAAGAAATGAATGGCTAAGTCCAAGATAAACGATATTTTTTAACTAACAGATTTGCATAAATTACATATGGAATACAAAAATGACAGCTAACTAACTGATCATTTGATCGGTAGTGGTGATGGATACATTCATGAATCATAGTTACTTCGCTCTAACAAATATGTAAGAGTGAAACATCTAATGTTCACATGGCAAAACTTTTAGAATGTCGAGTTTTATTGAAAATCACTTATAATTCGTTCGGTTTGCGAAATGTGCAAAAGTGGCAAAAATTATTGTGTCTGTAAAAAGTAAGATAAAAACAATAATGAATAAAAATTTGCAAAGTTTAATTTAAAATATATGTATGTATTCATTTCTTTTTAAATTTTTAGATATTTGAAAAAAAAAACAAGATGCGTTGCAGGTTGACGAAGGCTATATCTAAATAGTATTTGCTAATTGTTTAAATATTTATTGTAATTATCTTCTTTTCATAATAAAAAAATATTAAAATAATATAAAAATTATATTTACTATCAGCATATCGAGATTTATTTTCAGTTTTATCGTAAGCGATTAAACAAATGTAAATATTATAAAAATCTTTCTTCTGAAAAGTTTAATTTAAAGTGTCGCTTACGATTAAATCGAAAATAAGGCTCGATATCATATACGATTGCTCAATTAGTCGGAGTTGATAGGTAATATTTATACTATCATTGATTTGTAAAAGGCAGTAGTGTAATTCTTATATGTGTTATATATTCGACGAAATTTATTAGTTAGCACCGTTTCTAGTGCTTTTTGAAATTTTCGACGCGAGAAATTTTGAAGTTACCCTACAAGAAAACTACCACTCAATTGACTGCTCATTTGATCGATAGTCATGCAAGCTATATTCATCATTGCGTAGAACAAAGTTTCTATCAAATTATTAAAGGCAAAATGAAAAATGTGATGGAAACTTTTGTGTACGTGTGAAGTTGCATCACACTTCCGATCAAATGACTAGTCAATTGACTGTCATTATTGAATTGAATGTAAAATTGTTTTAAAGGTGTTAGTGAAAAAATTTGTTTGGGTTAGTTTCAATCATTCATTTCTTGTAGGGTAATTTGTTTCGTGGCGGTGGCACTAGACTCAAAATTCAAAAATAAATTTCCATATCTATTTTTTTTTTCGAGGAAGGCTATCGTTCAAAAAGCAGAACATTTCGAAAAAATCGAATAAGGTTGTAAAATGCTTGCTTTAACATTTTAAGCATAATTAATGTAAAGAAGACATTAAGCAAATAGGTACCCAAATATAGTTTAATAGCATCATTTTGTCTAGTTACTATAACAATGGATGGAGAATGGAGAAACTTTGAGTCCAATGTCGAGTTTTGGGCAGAAGTAAAATCTAATAAGTTTATGTGAAGTTAATAGATATAAACTCGTGTGAGGCATTATAAAAAACTGCATTTCCATCAATCTTTTGTCACTTCAATGTTTAAGCGCGCAGAAGTAGATTTTTTACCTCTACGACTTTATTTAAGTCTAACAAACGTAACAATATATCCTTACACTTTGTTATAACTTCCCTTCATAATAAAAAAGGTCTGAAACGAGAAAATTGAATTGTGAATGTACTTTTTTATACACGGGGAAAAACGTGCTAAAATCAAGATTTTACGCTCAAAACTCAAATCATTTTAAGTCTGTTAAATACGAAAATTCTTGTTTCAAGAATAAAATGTTGATTTTTTTAAGATCCAATTCAAGATTTTTTTCTTAATAAAAATCTTAAATTAAGATCATATTCTTAACAATTTAGGATATAATCTTAAAATTAATATTACGTTCTTGATTTTAAGACTGCGCTATTGATATCTAAGACAACGTTTTTGATTTTAAGAATTCATTCCATAAATTAAGAATTTATGTTAAATTTGAGAACGTCAATCTTACTGACCAAATTTCAAGATTGAAATATTAAGATCTCTGCAATCTAAATTGAAGAATTTTGTTCTTAAATTTAGATCGTTTTATTCTCTTAGGCCCAAATTCACAGTCATTAAGTTAGCTTGTAGCAATAGTTTAACCAATAATATTTGATTCACAGCTTTTGGTTTAACATATGTAGTTAAACCGCCAAACGTCATTGGTTAAGAAATAGTTTTATACAACAGCTGCTTCATTGTAAACTTTATCAGTATTGATGTTTTGTGAACAACATAATATCCTGTGGTGAACAATTTTGTATACATTTCATACATATATACGTTGTAAAGCATTTTCTTTGTGTTTAGCTGTAATACATTCTTTTTTCTATTTTCTATTATGTTTTTGGTTTTCCCGAACCAATTTCTGCACTAAGTTAATATCTTTCACGATAAACTTAGATGAGCGAGCACTTATTTTTATAAATTTTTAAGAAATAATATAATAAATGTAATCAAAAATTATTAGTTAAACAATAGTTATCATTTTATTTTACTAATAATTAAATAGAATTAAAACGTGTATCGGATGCCTCAAATTTGAAGTTTTAGGTATAAAATGCAAGGTCAACCGATCCCTATAGATCTTATATACATATTTATGTATAACAATTTTTTTTAATATAATAAAATAATTAAATTTGGTGCTTTTTTACTTAAATTACGCGTTTTTTTCATAGTTTCAGTGCTGTTTGAAATTTAAAAGTTGACAACACTGGTTATCATCACATTTCTAATTTTTGCCCTCAATAATCTGATTGAAACTTTGTTCTACATACTCATATCTTGCATGACAACCGATCAAATGACCGATCAATTTGTCAAATTGTTCCTATAGGAACAGAAATTCTTAAATTCAACACATTAACGTACCTTTTCACAATGTATGGTTAAGAGTTAACGTGAACTTTAACTGACAGTTCTTCATACAAAACTTGCCGTTAAAGTCCCTGTTATCTTTTAACCATACATTGTGAAAAGGTACGTAAGTATGTATTAATTAAATTATTTGTAGCATAGTTATTCTTATGATAGAAGTTTGTTTCTTAGGCCACAATAAAGATAAGAAGTTATGAAGTAACATATATTTTTTTGTTTAAGAATTTTAAAAATGAATTTTTTCGAGAACATAAGGTCACTGAGGTTTGAGCTCTGTAGAGGCATCATCTGTGAGAAATAAATAAAAGTGAAGAAATAACTGGGGAACAAACAAAAATTAAGTAATAACTGTTATTTTCTGAGGAATAAATAAAAATGATAAAAAAATAATCGGTAAAGTTGTGTTTTTTAATTAAAATTAAACAAATAAAAATCAATGCATCTATAGGTAGTCCATGTAATATGGAATATCTTGGTGTATATTCCATATTATTGTGCACATATATAGCACTTCTCTATTAGTGTGATTTTTTTCAGTTTAAATTTGGAAAATATTCGCTGTTTGCTATACCTGGTAATTTTTTATTATATCTTTATATATGTATGTATATACTTTAATATTTATTTTTATTTACAAAGAGAAAACCAAAGTGTTAATTTGCATTTGCTAAATGGAAGTCTCAACAAGAAATACTCGTACTTCCTAAATAATATAAAACTTTTTTAGTGCAAATACGAGTATCCGATGCTTTTGCTGTTTGGCATTTTGTCAAGCTCATGTCAAGTTCATTTACTTTTTGAGTACATATTTGGAAAAGTACGAGTAATTTAGACAGTTTTAGATTTCGATCTGATTGCAAACTTTTGCTATATGTACATACTTATTTATGTATGTAAATGAAAGCGATTTCGTTTCGCTTTCTGAGTGACATACGAGCATATTTATGTATGTATTTGCACATAATGTTTTTACAAATGTTGCGGGTATGTTTAATTTTTTTTTACATATCGAGTCTTTGCTGCAAGAGAGTCATAACTAAAAAAGGAATTAATCCTCATATCGTTCTTTGTATTGTGTAAAAATTACAATAAAATATGTTTGCATTATGACACTATCTACATACATAACGCACACTAAATTAAAAAAACAAACTCAAGTATGAAGCATAAAAATATGCACAACGCTATTTTATATTGATCAAGAAAAATTTTTTGTGGTCGTTATAGATTTGTTCAATGTTCTGGGTTTTGATAATTGTAAGCTGCAACTGTTTATGATTTAGTGTGCGATATGTAAAATTTTTTTTAATCAGTGCATACACTAAGAGAACAAATAAGTTACTTGATTTTGAATGAAAAAATATTATTATTAATTAATTACTCGTAATTAATTTATTCTCTTAAAAGTCTCGTGGTAAAATACATATTTTTATATCTGTATCTTTGTTTGTATTTTTTTAATTTTTATCATTTTAATTAAGCCTAACACGCTTGGAATAATAGGGTATGGTCTTTAGGACAAATACAAACATGAGCCCTACGATGTCATTTTTACACAAACAAACATATGTTTCTGAGACACAAGGATCTGGTGTACGTGTATGTGCGTGTGTCCCCGGAGCCTTTTTCACTTTAATGTAGCACTAATAGATATAATATAATTTATTAATTTATTTAATTAAAATAATTTGTTATTAATAAATTTGTTTTTGAAACAATTTAAACTAAAATTTGTTCTTCCTTTATTTCTCTTTTTCCATAAATTAACCAAAACAAATCAATATAAAACAAAACCATTCATACCTACAGTGAAGCAGCAGTATCCAGTTTTCCTTATTGTACAGAATCTAGTTTAAATTTTTCAACAAATGCCACCACCTACAGCGAGGATGATGCAGAATATGCCACCGGAAGACGTAATAAAACCTCGAGGGTAAATATTTCAATAAAAAAACAAAAACAAAAACGAAATACAATTGAGTTCTCATAATATTTTAAGTTCCTTCAATATATTGTATTTAATACACAATAAGGACTGAATGAAGCTTGCTAAATAAATATTTATTTCATATGTATAAACACAAAATAAATATTTAAGCACTGCCTACAGCCGTAACAGTATCTTTGCTCAACCACTTAAGCCGGACTTTAGTTGCTAAAACTGCTTTCAGGAAACGAGCAAATACATACTATGTTCTGCATCATCGCACCTTTTGAATTTTTCAATTCTCACCGCATAAATTTTTATTGGATAAATTAATTATAGGCGTTAATTTAAAGATTTGTGCCCATTTAATTGGAACATTGATTGCATGTGAAATATGAATGTGGTTTTATTTTGGAAAAAACGTTTTACGAATACATTTATGTGTGCATGTACAATGTACGTAAATATGTTATGTATAGTATTCATAAAGGGAATGTGACCTAATGAAAATCTTTTTGTAATAAACTTTTCTCAAAACAAAAAAAAATCACGCTATTGGCGAGTCCTTTATTTGTTTCAAGTTATTCCCTTAAATTTGTTAATTGCAATTTTGAAACATAAATTTTAATTCATATATTTTTTTCTCAATAATCAATTTCAATGTATTTTTAAGAAGCAATTAACCTGTGCCCACAATATAGAGTGATTTTCATAAAAAAAATTTTGACGAGTCGACTGTACAATTCAAATATTAATCTTGGGAAAAAGTGCTTTGAGAATAAAGTTTAACTTTAACTAAAAACTTCTTTTGAAACGCGAGAAATAACTTCTAAGTTGAACTATTCACACACATATAATTTGTTCGTGCGACTTGTGAGATTAGACATTATCCACACACGTTGAACAAATCACATTGCCAACATAAACATGCGGTTGACGCAGTGACATCTTTGAATGGCATTTTATGTTTTATCTTTATTATTATCACTTTTATTAACCTTGCCAAATGGCATTTTCTGCTTTTAAAACTTGCATATAATAATTGTTTGCTATACATTTCTGCAGAAAAAGAATCTCTGCCTAAACATTCACTTTGATGTTTGGTAATAATATTTGTGATTTTTGCAAGATGTCGAGCACATACAAACTAAAGATGTACAAATACGTGTGTGAACAGCTTTACCAAAAATGGTTCTTCATGTCAGCACTAGCGTTGCTATTTATTAGCAAATCGAACATGTTTGGCTGACTTCCAAAACGTATGTATACATTTCCGAGGCAATACTTACGGATACAAAGTTTCTCAACATTTTAACCATTAACATTTTAAAATGATACGATGATTGCTTGTTTGCGGTAAAGAAACTAACTTTTTGGAAGTCAGCTTTTCGTGCAAAAATTTCATGAATTTATTCATATTACGTAACGCTATTTTCCGACTTTTTATACCACGTATGTGAGCCGTTCCTAACTCGAATTTTTTACGAAATTAAGTTTTTCAGTGATTCCAATACATTTCACCCAAATACACTTCGTCACAAAAATGTATTGCAATAGTGTAACAAAAAACGTTTTTACAAACTTGCATAGTGTAAATTAGGACTAAACATTAATGCCAATTTGTATGCATATATGCATACATATCTACATACATACATATGCATACATAGAAGTATAAAAATTAATTAACTTTAAACTAAATTATATATCAACATGCAATCTCTAACTTATTTACTAAATAAAATTTAGCTCAACACTTTATTTATTTTTTTTTACGTACGAGTATTTACGTAATATGTACTTGTACTTACATTTAATTCCCAACAGTAATTTTTCATAGTTTTTTGTTAAATTTAACGAATTTTTTTTTTTCTAACTACATTTTGTTTAACAGCAAGATCCATTATCACATCGTATTATTGAAAAGAGAAGACGAGATCGGATGAATTCATGCTTGGCCGATTTGTCACGCCTTATCCCACCGCAATACCAACGAAAAGGGCGTGGACGTATTGAAAAAACCGAAATTATTGAAATGGCCATACGTCACTTAAAACATTTGCAAAGCGAGTGTCTACAAAAAGAAAATGAATATCGCATGGGTTATACGGATTGTATGAAGGAAGCGGCAAAATTCCTTTACGATAGCCAAATGCAGGAGTTCTGTTACCGTCTTTTGGCCCGTCTGCAGGAACACTGTGATGAGATCATGAAAAGTTAGTAATTGGCAAAAATTAAAAATCAATTATGTTTGAATGAAAGAATTTTTAAAATATACTTCATTAATTTTCTAATTACAGATGATTGTTTCCGTAACCGTGGTGGCTGCCATGTTTCTGATAATGTTAGTGCTTCAAGTGGTAGTCCACATCAAACATTTCACCCGGTGCCACCCTTGTGCCAATTGCGTGATATGTTGGGTACATCTGATGTTGAGCACAGCAATGATCATAATGATGTCAAAGATCTCAGCTTCCGTAATCACATAAATCAACTGCAACGTAACGTTAATGTTAATCAAATGGACAGCAATGCCAATGATGGTCATGGTATAACCAGTGTGACTACTAATGCCAGCACAAACGTCACAAGTAATTCAATAACATCGGCTTCTGCATCGACAACAGTTTCTAATAATCCTACAAGCTCAACAATAATTGCCGGTAATATAAGTTTGGTTGGTGGCGGCAGTTCTACGGCAAAGCAACAACAGCCCCATCAAGCACCAGTGATTACCTCAACTGCTCCTCATTCACTGCATCATCACACCGACTCAAGTAATCATGATTTTGATTCTTCTCGAGAGCCTATTATTCACACTGATACTTCAAACATGCATTCACCTCCTCCGCGCGACTCTCTACTGTCAAGTCATCATCATCATTTAAACCATGCACATGCACATCTGAGCCATCATCAGGACAGCTTGCTGCAGGGTCGTTTACGCAACTACTCTGAGTCATCCCATGATATTGAGCACAACAACAACTATAAGTACAAAAATCACATAAAAGAACGCTTTAATCATGAACTACATGACGAAGAGACCTCCAGTGAACATGGTCCAGCCCCTCCTTTGTTACAAAGTGAAAATTCGCATGCCCATTCCGAACATTCTAAAGACGGCACTGATCCCGAAATAGCACCCATCATTGCCAAAAAACGCAAACTAGCCGAGGCTGTCAGCAGCCACAATGAGAGCACTACCGATGAGACAGAAGTTCGTGTGGCTGCAACTTCCAGAACTAACAACACCAGTCTATTAAACACGTTGACTAGAGACGAAAAACCATTTGCACCGTTTAGCGATATTAAAACGGAATCTTCTGCGGGACCTCTACTACATAATAAAAGCCACTTAAGTGCTCCTACCAGCACCACCGCACCACTGCCAACTCGTAGCTTTGCTGTGCCCATTTTTGCTCTGCACAGCCAAGGCACTTACTATGTACCCCTCAATATTGATTACAACGTATTAATACCCTTCCTCAATGGTGTCGATCTGTTAGAAAAGAGTTTCACTGCAATGCCCGTCGTGCATCCCATCAATATAAATGTCAATTTTATGCCCACCTCCTCAGCTTCGCTTTTGGCTGTAGCCGCAGCAGCAGTGGCGGCTGGTAAACAGCAACAACAACCACCCACAATACTAAATGTCTCAGTGGCTAACGCTGCTGCAAATGCCGTGGCTACGGCAGCGAAAGCTAAATTTCAAGCCATAACAAATGTAACGAATGGATGGTGAATGAAGTTTACCTGCAGATGTGTGTATGTAGTATATACATACATATGTACTCACATACAGCTAAACATATACGACATACATATTAAATTTTTTATTGAAAAATTTAAAACCAGCAAATCACTAAATTGAATATGAACTTCAATTCAATTTTGTTTCAGGTCAATTCTTATTTAAGTTTGAAATGAAAATTGAATTGAAATTTTAAACAAACAATTAGAAAACAACTACAGCCACAAAATAGCAAAAAAAAAAAAAAACTATGGAAATTGAAAATGAAATGGAACAACTACCTCAGAATTCTGTGAAGATAATCATATAATGGATTTAATATTTATCTAGAATCTTAAAGGTGTGCAATTGAAAAACAAAAACTCTGGAAGTGTACAGAAATATATACGTGCATACGTACATACATATACATAAGTATATATGTAGGTACATAGTACATATCTGTAGCAATATGGAATAATAGCTTAAGTCTACTTAAGCAGAGCAATGTTTTTCGGGCGTTTCTATGCTACCGCTAAGATATTAAAAAAAATCTACTTTCATGTGATCCTTTCCATATAAAGCATTTTAACCAGTTAGTAAAGCTAAATTTTCTTAAGTCTGCTTAAGCTACTATTCCATAATGCCGCAAATATTTATGTACATTATATTTAAAAGACTTTGCAAGCTTGTAATTTAATAGGTACGCACAATAATGTTGTGTCGTAATAATAATTTGTTCTTAATATACTGTGCGGCAAACCAGTAACCAGCCGAAGATATATTGTATGTATGTGTGTATGCGGTAGTTCTTAAGTTTAAACTAAAAAAATTATTCAGGTATGTGATGGAAAATTATCGTTTTCAAAACGATTTCAAATCGGTCGTTTTGAAAAGGTGTGATGAATTCGGATTGGTTTTATATATAATTTTTAAGCCAATCTTAAGCTATTGACTTTTAAAAACCAAATTAAAATTAAAACTATTAAAAACAGAATTTAAACTTATTGACAAAACGACTATAGAAAAAACATCACACCGTTTATCGTTTTCAAATTGGTTTTGTGTCGAAATCGTTTTACATCATATACCTGATTGTGAAAAATTGAACTGTAGGAACACAACTGAAACGAACGAAGAATTTCGTTCGCCCATCACAACAAATTCATCAGCACGAATTCGCTGTGCAAATTCTGCAAATTCGTCGTATGAAGCACAACAACGGCGAGAAAAAGATAGCTGTTATAGTTTTAAAAGCTGTTTACTCTTTGTGCAAAGAGGAAATAAATTGATTTTTCGTCAGTCGTCGCCGCACTATGGGAATTTTTTTAATATTCTGTCCATAATTAATTACAGCCAAACGACAGAACCAATTGAAATGATTTTTGAAATGAAACTTCGGAAGCTTCTCTGTTAACGTCATTAAAGTTTTTCCACTTAATCCTTGAAAGAAAAATTATCACTTACGCTCACGTCCTGTCACGCATGGCAAATGCTTACTAATATTATCAATGCACTCACCTTCGACATAATTTTCATTTCTCAAAAACAATGAATTTTTATTATGGAAACCTTTACTACACTCAAAAGTTAATTTGAAATCACACCCAAAAACCTTGATAAAGTGACAGTAAATCAAAATTTTCACAACAAATTTAATACGAGTTGTGTTTTTTTATTTTGTTCATTTAATATAAAAAAAATGTGCTTTAACTAACGCTTACGCTTTCTTACGAGTGATAATTTCTAAATACACCTTTTAGTTTGCTTTAAGCATGCATTAAGAAACTTTTGTTTTAAGCTGTATTGAAACCAAAATTGAATTTCGATGTCTTCCCCGTTACTGTATTTCGATTTTGTTACGTAGAAAAATTGCCTTTTTAAATTCCAAATAAAGTACGAACTCGGTAACCGCAACTAATAGAAATTAAGGTAATTGCACTTATTGAGGTCGTTGCACCCAGCGATGAAAAATATATAACAAGAAAAGTGAGAAATGAAAACCTTTTTATGAAACAGAAAGCTTTAATTGTTAGTTTTATCAATTTTTTTGTGACCACCATGACTTTAACACATAAAACACTAACGGCCTGTCGCGGAATAAACTGATAATGAAAGTCATGTGTTTACAATTGCTCGTAATACACACACCAAAATAGCAAACAAAGTCGACGGAATAGCGGTATAATAACGATCAGTTTGTGAATATAAGAAAAAAAATCTAAAAGAAGAAAAACACAAAAGAAAGAACTGAAACAAAACATATTTAAATGTAAAGTTGCTGTTCTTGAGGTTAGCTTTTTTTGATAGTTTCACTTATAAAGGTTACAATAATATGTTTTATAGTGTTGCAAAAATCGAGGAATTGCGTGTATCGAGGGTTGCGATTATCGAGTTTATACTGTATTTGCAGGTGAAATATTTCAACCTCGGAAGGCAATCAATTCTTCTAGAGAACTCCTATCATTTTTTTAAAGTCCAAATGAAAAAAAAAACTTTACAATTCTATTAGGTTACCTTAAGGTCTCATCAAAAATTCAGACTTAATAGACCCAATACACGAATGCGCAAAGATTCTGTTATACACAAAGAAACTACATTTCGCCACTAGGTGCCATTTATTAAATTTTAAAATTTAAAAACTGTTATTCCTTAAACCTTCATCTTCATACAGCCCAGCCCATACTTGTTAACTCATTCAGAAATCACATGAAAAACATATTAAAAATTAACGGTGAAGCAACGTAGCGGGGAAAATATAAGCAGAACCATTTAATTTTTTATGATTTAAATATAACAGAGTATAAATAATTGCGTATTTTATATTACATTTTTGAGTTTTGGAAAAAATGATAAAAATTTCCTATAGTGCGGCGTAAGAAATAGAAATATGTAGATCTATAGCAGAGTTTGCCGCATATAGTGAATTTCGACCGACGCAATGACATGTACATATGTATTTTCATATACACAAACATGTTTTTCGTTCGAGTTGTGTTTCCAGCATAATTTATACATACACACATAAATATCCGCCAAACCAAATGCTCCGAATTCGTAAAGAATTCGTAATGAATGATCTTCAGATGTCGGAACCGAAATAATACCGATATCGTATCGAGTTCTGTATGAAATGGTTGACACGACTTCGCAACGACATGTCGGTACGAAATCCATAGGATATGCCGGTACGTTCAATAAATCACTTTCAATTTCATTACACATACAGTGGGCGCATTCATAAGACGTAGCTGTAGAGCTCAACAGTTGTGAAACTGCTGGCGACTGTTGACCCCAACAGTTACTTCTTAGAAACGGCTTGATATATATAATGTAATTGTATATCTTTATTTCGTTACTTCATCGCATTTGTAATGTAAAACTTAACAAATATTTGTTGCTGCCACCTAACAACGCATATCAAAGACCAGCTGTTCAGGCTGAGCACAACGTGTTGACTATAGGTAGCGAAAAATTTTATGATGGAAAATTACTTAACTGCTTAGTGGGGCGGAGATACTTAACTATGCGTTTCTAAGACAAACACTCAACGGTTGCGCAACTGTTACGTCTTATGAGTGCGACCAGTGTGTCAAAATTCCTAGAAATTGATAGTTTTGATATACATAAACTGATAGTCAGTTTCATTTTATATACATATGGCACCGACAAAGAAACAGCTAAAATTTTTAGCTTCAATCAATGTGTGCTGTGACCAGCTGTTCAAATTTAAAATTAAATTGACATATACGCTGTAGCCACACGTTCAATGAATGGCTTAGAATTTATTTACACAGATTGTGTGTCAAAATTAATGAAAATTGATAGCTGTGACACAAGTTGATAATCAATTTCATTTTTTAAATGCCACCGACGAAGAAACAACTCAAATTTGTAGCTTCAATCAGTGTGTGCTGTGAATTTGAAAGCAAACTAGTTTTCAATTCATAAAGTTTGATTGTGTTAGTGCAAAAAGTGTGAGTGTATTACAAATTGAATGGAATTGAAAGGCAACAATTGAACGTGTGGCATACAAGTAAATTTATATTTATTTAAAACGAAAATTTTCACAGATTTTTACTTATGTATGTACTTAAAAATCGCAGTTTTAATGTTATTGAAATTTTTATTAAAAAAAATTTTCAGAGAAACTACCGAAACGAAAGGTCGAAGTATTTGGTTTGTTGGGTACACACATACATACATATGTACATATGTATATATACGTATATATGTACATACATATGAGGAGCTGGAGAACAAAACGGGCTTTTTTGCATTTTTTTAACAAATTGGATTTTTTGGTAGTTTTATACTATTTGAATTTAAAAATTCAAGAAAAAAGCACCTTTTTTTGCGGCTCAACATACATGCATATGTACGCACATACATGCATACATACATACATACGTACATATGTATGCATGGTAAGTGAGTATTGATCTTTTTTCTAGAAATCGGATCAACTTTAAACATATATGTATATAATACATAATTATTATCTTCCTTATATCTTTTGATATATAATTTTGTGAATGTGGTTTTTTGACAACCTAAACTTTGCTACAAGTCGAAACCAACTTCGACTTAATTCTTCCGTCCACTTACCGGTTAAAACTTTATCCAAATAATTTAAAGAAATTTCGAGTGCTACTTTTATAACTACGTACGTATTAGAAATGAATAAAAGCATAATTTTATATATCGAAAGACTAAATATCAAGGAAAGTGTCAAAAATATATGTGACTATACATTTATATGTGTGTATGTAAATAAGTATGTGATTAGAGTGGGTAAATTTTTTTTGTCAACAGGCAAGTAGCTAGACACCTGTTGCTTTTTGTTGCTCACTCGAACAAATCTAACCACTCCAATGTGTTTACTTTATCGGCTGAGAGTCCAAGACTTACAACTGCTAAACTAAAAAAATTTCCAGAAACAGCAATCAATACTTAATACTAATAAGTTCGTGACGTTTTAAATGAAACACAAGTTTTGATATAAAAAGTTATTTTATTTTTCAACATTCGTCTTGAAGTCAAATCTCTTTCCGCCGAGCCATTTCTTCAAGTTTGGGAACAAGAAATAGTTGATCGGGGCTAATTAATCACTAAGTTTTGCTGTGGAAATTTAACATGTGTAAACCCTTGCATTGTTCTGGTGGAAAAGAATTTTTTCTTGGCCAAATGAGGTCGTTTTCATTTCAATTCCTCATTGAATCGACCCAACAAGTTGACATAATATCCGCCATTGATTTTTTCCTAGTTTTGAAGGTAGTGAATGTGGATTATACCGCGAGCGTCCCAGAAAACGGTCGCAGTGACGTTATTGACTGACACACACAGCTTTGCCATCTTTGTCGCCGCTTCACCCAGAGAAACCCACTCTCCGCTGTGTTGTGGTGGATCCACGTTTCGTTTACGGCGCAGATACTCGCCCATGTTGTGGTTGAAGAACGCCGAACATTCTAGAGAAATTGTCGCACAGTTGCGTTTGTGGTCCATTGTTTCGGTTGTAAAGACTGCTACTACGCGTCCAGAACCTTCAGCATCGTCTGTGCTTGTACGGTCATAACGAATAACGACAGTAAACCAATATTTTACCATTGAAATTGATGGTGAATAGTCCCCATGTGTTTATGAGGATTAGCTTTGGTTTGAGTGATGGTTTTTTCGCAAAAAATAAGCTTAAAGAGGACATGAAATTCCTTTTTTTTTAGTTTTCTTCTCAAAACGAGCAGTAGTCTAGATGACACAGCTTGTTCAAATTTAGACACGAGTCAACTGACAGTTGCATGTTGACAGCAGAAGTCAAAAAGTCACGGGCTTGTTGACCTGCCCTCATATATATATATATATATATATATATCTAAACAAATCTGACCGGTTTGATTAACCTGAATTGCCCTCTATTGACCATAATTTTTACTATTAACTGTCAAATAACAGGAACAAAAAGTTAAGAATTTTTTTACTAATAATTTTTATGGTTTTCATAACCCACATTAATAATGGTATAAAGTACATGTAATTATGAGTTTGTGACTAGCAATGTTTGTCAGTGCGGAATATTAAAGAAGGAACCGTTAAATTTGTAGTTCTGTAGCTTTGTTCGGTAATTCTCGTAGATAAAGTTTAGTCTCGTTGGAATTAAATTTGTAAGGCAAAAATGTACGATAATGTTACGAAATAAATAAATAAATAAAAAGCACTTAGTAGTATTAATATATTATTATTTAGCAACGGATATTTGCTTTACAGAAATGCTCTAGTTTTCTTATACATACATATATTGCTAGGTATATGCTGCACTTTTTACTATTTCGTCTATCAACTTTCCATTTCCGTAATTTACACTTGTCAGCAATATCATCTGATTTCAATAGCTAATGCATCAAATACATACAAATACGACCATAAATACTGTTGACTGCTTTCGTCGCCGTGTAGTCAGCTTATTAATTATATTGACAACGACAATAACATTATATGCACCTGATACTGAAGTATAAACTATTACAGATTTATAAAAACAAAATTGTGCGTTTAAAAACGAATCAATTTATTTCTTTGTATTAATTTTGATATGTTGTTTCTAGTAAATATAATATAAATAATGTTAAGCTTTCATTCATTTTGCGTTTTGTATAATACTGGTAGCACTATATTCGCGCATTGTCGCTTAATAAAATAGAAATTAGCCTAACAAACAAAAGTGGTTGTCGCGATAGCGTCAAAATAGTTGTTTTCATATAAACGTGTATATTTAATTTTTGACAGATTGTAGTCGGTAGCTTACGGTAGAATTAGTAGATTCGTATCGGGAGTTAAAGGATCAGCTGACAAAATCTGTAACATAAATAAAACATGTTGGTATTTATTTAATATGTATCGTATCGTGTGAGAAAGAAATCTACAGAAAATAGATTTTTGCGTCAACTTCTCTCTTACATATGTACATACACACACATGTATAAAGCAAAGAGAAATATAATAACAGCTGACACGTTAGCTGGCAATCTCAAGTTTTTACTAACTAACATTCAGATTTAAACGATACGACCACTTCAAAAGTAACACGATATGAATCGACTAATTCTACCATTAGACTTTGGCCATATTGTATATCAGCTGAAAATGGGATAGATTCTATTTTCAACTGATCTCTGATAAACAAATTTTATATTAAAGACGGTACCTATTTCACGTTTAGCTATTGAGATCGGATGAAAGCTCAAATCGTGCAAATACAGTTAAAGCTGCTGATGCATAAAATATATATTTCTAAATATATAAACATAAAACAGAGGCGATTCGATTATATGCAGGTTTTAACATTTTCAAAAATTTTCTAAAAATATCGACTGAACTTAATCTTAAGCTTGAAACTAACAAAACTTAAAAGCGTTTATACAAATACAATTACTTAATATTAAATTGTCAATAAAACCACCGATTTTTTCTTATTTACTTGAAAACTGTAAGAAAGATTTAAATAGAACTGAAAATTTGGCATTTAGTGTAAACGCAAAAAACATGTGTACTAATAGTTATCACAGTGAATTGAAAATATGTACATTAGTTGTCATTATATGTTTTGTTTTTTTTATTAATTTACGTTTCTCAAAGCAAATCGCCTAAAAAATTAAACACATTTTTTTTTGTTTTATGTATGTACTATCTAGTTTGATTGAGAACAAATTAAAGTTGTTTTTTGAATAGGTCGGTCTTTTTCGATTCTAATAAATATAATATCTATGATATTTCATATAATCTAAAAAAGAAATATGCATAAATTTGATTCATGATCGTTCCAATATCTTCGGGTGGTTACTTTTTTTCCGCACAGTATATTAAGAATACATTATTACTGCGGCAAAGCAGTAACCATCCGACGATGTGTTTATCAGTGAGCACTGCTTTGGAATTGTGAAAAGTTACGCTGGAGTTAATAATTATGTATGTACATATGTATGTTATATTTAATGCACGGGTTAAAAATCAATAAGATAGCAAATGTTTTTATCGAAATATTTTTTAAAGTTTAGTTTAATGTTACCGCCCCTAAAAAATAAGTGACAATTTATGTACACGTGCTAATACATACATACATATGTATGTATGTATAACTTCTATTAACTTTTCATTTTACAGATTTCTGATAATATTTACATACCGCACACTAAATCACAAACAGTCAAAACTCAAAAATTGCAAGGAGGCAAATTACGGCATTCCATATAAGTATGTATACAAACACAATTAAGGTTTTTTGGAAATTTTTTCGATATCAATCCCTTAATTTATGCTAGGAACACAATTGGAACGAACTACGAATTTCGTTCAAGTTGACGAATTCATTCATGTAAAAGAATTCGCTGCGTAAATATGTCGTGTGAAGCACAACAATGACGAATAAATCACAGCTCTCATAATTGATAAAGTAGGTTATTGTATGCGCAAACAGAAAACAAAAAAATTTTCGTTGCGTAACACTCGGTCTTCTAAGTGAAGCCATTTCATTGCTGAAAACAAGCAATAACGTCGGCAGAATAATTTTATTTTTGTTTGCTTGTTGCTTGAGGCGGAGAACACATTTTTTCCACAAATCTTACACATTCAAAGGGCAGGTATTGACTAAAGTATATATTTGCAATGCAAAAGTACGAAAAAATTTATGTTTAGTTTTTCTTTTATTATGTTTTCGGATGATGTCTTTTTATATTTTGCTCGAATTCGCTGTTTTGCAAAAATTAATGACAATAATTGCTCGAGCAATCAGCACAGTAATCATTGCGCCATGGATTGACACTTATATCAATCGATGTCTACACGCGAGAAATTTCATGGACGCAATAAAATTTGACAATTGCCGCAATCGCTATTGCTACATGAAGAGCCAGTGTAAGGCCCCTTTCACATTAGGCAACTTTACTTGCGCAAGTATAATTTTCATTTTTATTTATTTTCTTTTGAACTTGCTTCTATGTTCACATTCAGTTCATTTGTTGAGCAAGTTTAATTTTCTTATGCTCGAGTTTTCTTAATTTGTTGACGTTTTGTTTCATTTCTGTATTCATTGTAATTGTTTTAAAACGCTTTTAAAAGCATTTAAGTCTTTGCGGAATTCCTGCACTGACTCTGATTTCTATAAAATTTAAATATTTGATTTTTAATAATTAAATACTACCTTTTATAAAAGTAAATCACCTTTTGTTTTTTCTTTGGAGGCACCACCATGAAACTCTTTCTCTTACTGCCGCTAGGAAGAAAATTTTCGTTTTCATCTTCAGTCAACTTAAAATATAAAGTGTAGAGGAAGAATGTAATTAAATAAACAAGTAGCTTTTACAAACAAACATAAGTACATACTTCTTCAATTGTATCCACCTGTGCTATTTCATTGCTGCTGCAGGAATGACATGACGCAATGTCATCTACTTTGAACTGAAAGTACAATATAAATTAAAAAAAAATTAATTTACTAGATCACATAAATGTGCATATACATACTTCTGATGGCTTTCCACTTATATTGTCCACACTACCTCTCGTTTCGGTGTGGGTTTCCAAGAAACTAAGTTGCTGGAAACACCATAACTTTGGTCGATAAACATCTGCTACTCCAGAACCACTTTTTTTTTTGATTGCTTAACGGCGCGCACTTCTTGCACATATTGCGTCCGCAAATTCTTCCATTTGCGTTTTATTTCTTCCATGGTTATAGTGCTATCTGTCTTTTTCATATCATTTAAAATTTCATTAAATGATTCCGCCTTTTTATTGCGGTCTAAATATTCGAATGAACGAACATTAAAAATGCGCTCATTTTGTCCAACTAAATTGATTAGTTGTTCTGTTTCATCTCGCTTCCAATTTCTCATTTTTTTTTTTAACTTTTTATTCACAAATAAAATTTTCTTAACACAAAATTAATTAATTAGACAACACACCGAAGAAGAAATAAAAGACAATGTCAAAAACAAATCAATATCCCAAGCCAACAATGACAGCTGAAACAGAATTGTGGCAGAATTGCCAAGTTCAAGCAAGTCTGTACTCAAATCTCGGCAATTCTTTCCCCTTCAACCGACCTTTCCTCTCACACACACAAACACAAGACTTGCGCAAGTAAAGTTGCCTAATGTGAAAGGGGCCTAAAGAATAGAAATAAGTCTATCGCAAAATTTTTCACGCACGACGGCGGTGTTGTATTCATTTTCATATGCACCAATCGTCGGGTGCTTATTGGTTTGCCACAGTAATAATGTAATCTTAAATACTGTGCGGCACACCAGTAACCACCCGACCAAATGTGGTGTATTTTTTATGACGAAAGTTCGCACCGAAAAATTCGTCGTTTGTCCCAGTTGTGTTACTCACACGTGTTCAGGAGTGATAAAAAAACATAAATTTTTTCGGTCGTTAAAGAATTTTTCAATGAACTGTCCTTTTTGTGCTGTAATTCGCCAAAGCTAAAGCTAAAATGCTAAACAAAAACAACATTAAAACACTAAAATTTTAACGAATTAAATTTTGAAGCCATTGCCTGATTTAGCAATACACGCTTAAAAATTGCCGAAAATCGTAAAACCGACTTTGTAGGTTCTTAGCGATATAACTTTAGCGAGTTACAGAATAAGGGCGCTGACTGTTTTCATAATTTTTAGTTGTGACTGTTTAATATTTATTGTGCGATATGTAAACTATTTTGTTTGTAAGATCTTTTTATTTTGTGCAATTTTTTATTGAAATAGTTTGCCCATAAATATGCATGTATCTACATATGTATGTATATATATATATATGTATATATATATTTAAATCCGAGGGCCAAACAAGACTGATTTAAAATTAAATAAAATTTGCCAAATTAATTCTTGATGATAAGAAAATAAGAAATGAAAACAAAACTCCTTGTAAGATTTAACACAAATAGAAATTTTAATATAATTCAATATTCCTAATTTAATGAATTAATTAAATAAGTTTGTGTTTTGTACCTGTTGGAAAAAGTACTATTTTAAATAATACTTATTTTTTGTAATTTATGCAAGAAAAATGAATAGAGTTATCTAGTGTTAGAAATATAATAACGAAACTAAGAAATAAATTGGTGTATAAAAATGTATTTGAGTTATGCACTCCTTAAAAGCATATATTTAAAATATTTAAATATGGCCAAAAACATATAAATAAAATATGTCATACATTCTGTGCCAAAAAAAAGGAAAAAGTGCTTAAGTCGAGATAAGCTGCTTACCGCCGTAATCTGCATATTTGAAATTACTTCTGGGCAAAATCTCAATTTGCAAAATGAATTGCGGCTTATCTTTTTTAGATTTCTAATCTCATTTGGAATAAAAGCTTAACTCAGGTTATATTTTGGTATATTTCATCTTGAATTTATTATTTACAGTGTGTAGAATGATGTTTGCTTAAAAACTAAAGGTTGACAGAGAATTTCTCAATTTAACTGTAAAAGAAATAAATTTCTGAAAATTGACTTGAACGATTAAAAGTGATCTCCTGCAAACCAGTAAAATATGACTTAAGCACTTTTTCCTTATTGCCACCGCATTTAAAAACAATTACAACTTGGGCGGAAAAATTTTAATTGTTTAGCTCTCGAACGAATATCAGTACAATTTGCGTTCTCCGTTGGTGTTGCAATTATACAAATCAGAATTATAAAAGTCGCAAAGAAGAAATATGAAAATGTAAATATGTACATAGCTATTTACTTCAACAATGTTGTACTTAAAAATGCAATTTTTTATTCAATAATAAAGAATTGCTGTGTGTAAACTGAAAACTTTAAAGTCTTTTTCTGTAAAACTATAGTTTTGTTGAGTTACGATGTTGTTGAAATAAATCAGGGATATGTTATTTCGAATATGTTTTCATTGCAAGAAGTTCTCTTTTTCGATGCCTGGTCACTGAATTGGAAGCGATATTAAGAAAAATTCCCTTTTTTGTGTTCTATGATAATATTTTCATCCAGGAAAAATGGTAAATAGTTGCCTTTTTTAACAACTCGTTTCTTTTTATACGAATTTAAGCCCGAAACAGTGTTTTCATATAAATTTCTTTAAATAAATATTTTTTTTATTCTGTTGAGTATTTGCTAACACTATGGAGGAGTTACAAGGTTTTGTATGACTAAAATAACCTTTCACATGGTTTTTTGTTCACTCTCGGTAAACTAAAAATATCGATTTTTTGGAAGCAATTCCATTAGAATGACTACAATTTTTTTCACTGGGTACTTATAAAAAATCGTATACAAACGTATAAGCGAAAACCTTCTTTGATGTGAATAAAGTTAGTCTACGAGTACATGCATTTCTTTGGTACTTCTTTCCAATGTGGTTGAAGTTTTACGGAATGCATATTCAAGGGTTTTATATATCTTCAAAACCTCTCAGCACAAGTTCGATTTCTTACCATTTCAGAAAATAAAATTTAAAATTCGCTAAATGTTGTTAGTCGTGTCGTAAACGTAGATCCCACTATCGACACAATGTACAAATTTTCGTCGGCTCATAGAAATCAACATATGTAATAAGCTAAATTGGATTTATTTCTCAACTAATTGAAATATAAGCACATAATTGCACAACTCTGCATTGGTTATAAGATTATATAGTCAATTTGGTTTATAGCTCAGGACTTTATTGCACTGAGTCGACGAAAATCGCTACATTGTGCCGATAGTGGGATCTCGACTTTAGACACGGTAGTTTTTCTTGAATCGAGTCTGAGTTTATGGAAAAGAGAGTACCAAAAAGTTAATTCTCTTTCGTTATTTTATTCGCTGCATTAAAATAATATAAAAATTTAACAAACAGACTGTCCGTGTGAATGAACACAAAAAAGGTAATATCGCTTCCAATTTAGTGACCAGATCGAAATTTTCACTACTTCCAGATTGCAAACTCTACATTTTCTTGACTTTTTTGGAGTCTC
Organism: Tachina fera; assembly: GCA_905220375.1. Taxonomy (NCBI): domain Eukaryota; kingdom Metazoa; phylum Arthropoda; class Insecta; order Diptera; family Tachinidae; genus Tachina; species Tachina fera. Next base: position 85,908,166 of record LR999963.1, on the reverse strand, counting down.
TTTTTTTTGCTGGGACATCATTCTAAAACATGAGTTATACTTATATATATTTCTTTTGAATGCATTTTGTTCTAATGGTTCTAAAATTCGTTGCTAACAACGGCAATGACATAGAAAGAATGATTCTTTGTTGTAAATATCTCTGTTTTAAAACGGAGAATACCGATATACTTTTGATAAACATCGATAACGCCAATGGTGATAACAAATTATTGGTTTTGTTTCGTTTTAAAACATAAACCCCAAAGGGAATAGGCCGATTATTTACATACATACATACATATCGTCGGCTTAGAGTGTAAACCTGCTAACTCACTTCCATAAAATTTTACAGGAGAGACAAAATACTGTTAACGGTTTCTATACAAAGCTTAAGAAATTAGCTTAATATATTAAGTTTATTCTACATGGAGAGATTCAAATTAAAATAAATCTTTAAGCAAATCGATGAGCCGTTGATGATGAGCCGGCATTAAAATGTCATTTGCCATAAAAAGTGGATTTAGCAGGTTTACACTCTAACCCGACGATATACATATGTATATGTATGTATCTAAAGTTTCATATTTATTATTTCTCTGAATTCTTTAAAATTATTCTTTATATTTTAAGCGATTCTTCTTCTACTTGTGCTAAAAGGCCGAGTAGAAAATTTCTTTAAAAATTTTTTTCTAGTATTAAAAGTCATAAAAAGCCGATATTGTCAATACTTTTGGCATGCTTGATAGAATTGATTAGCTGGCAATTAATATGTACATAATCATTTCGGAAACTTCATTAAACAAAAAAATATCAAGGTGTAGTTTCTATATTACAAACAGTAAATTTGTCTACAAAATGGTTATGAGAAACAGGGCTGGGAACTTCATGCGACTAAAGCTGATTTTGAGCGGTTAACAAATTGACAAAAAAAATTACAAATATGCATTTACCTACGAAACAAGCAACAACAATTAAATAATATGCAAATATTTTTTTGCCAATTTTATTATTTCAATTAAAATACAACATAAAATTCTTGTAACAATTCATGTAATAAAACGTAAAAACTATTTCAAACATAAATCAGAAAATTTTTCTACAAAACATACATCCTAATTATAGTAGGCTGGTGTTGATCGTGAAGTTAATTTTACTCACGCGCACATCTCTAGTATTTACCCTCGCTCAGTATATGTTAATATAAATTCAAAAAGGGCATAACTTAAAAAAATTCAAAATCGTCTTTTTGATTGATTATAATGTAATTATATAAAATCCATCTACCCACAATATTTTTAAGGTCGCATTCAAATTTATATCGAAATTGAAAAGACTACTGAGAACTAAATGCATTTAAACTTGAAATGTGTTTTGCTACTTCTTTAAAATACTTTCAGCCTTATTTATAAGACTTATTAAGGCTTTTTAAGACAAAAAAAGAAAATTTTGTATGAAAATTTGTCTTAAAAAGCCTTTACAATGAATCCTTAATAATTTTTATAAATAAGGCTATTTAAATGTAACTTACACCTTTTTTAATTTATACGACGATATGTGTGTACATATTTAAGTATGTGGTACGAAATGCAACTAGACGTGCTCAACCAACAACAAATGTATAGATACACATATGAACATATGCATACATATATAGTATTTTGGTTAAAATATTGAATGATGATAAAATTTCATTAAAATACGATCAAAAGTTGTATGCACATTCTTGAAAACACTTGAAATAATTCCATTTCAAAATTATACTGAAAGAAAAAAGTTTAAAGTTGTACATTAATATTATTGTATGTCGTAATTGTTGAAGATAAAAAATAAGGAAAGAAATCGTGAAAATCTAGCAGTTTTATTAGTGTCTAAAAAAAATCTTTAAAAGATAAAAAAAATAGTAAAAATACTAGTCATAAACTGCGTTAATATACCCCTGTTTTCTTTACAAAAACCTTTGTGAAAAATATGTTTTCAAAAACTGTTTAATTATTTGTAATGTTTTAATATAAGTTTAGAAATTCTCTTAAAAAAACAAATATTGTAGAAACTTAAACACCCTGCTACTTAGTTAATGAAAAATGTGTACATTTAACAAATTGTTTAATACCTATCATCGTTAAGTTTGTTTTTTGTATAAAGATTAATGTTAAATGATATATAATTTAAATTAATATACTGTAATACATACATGCATATACTTCAAATACTATAACTATTTTGTTTAATTAATAACTGTTTTCTCTTACGTTCTTAATTTGCTCATTAGTTATTTTTAAGAAATCGTTTATCTATTTTCTTTTTTTTTATAATACGTATTAGTTTCTAAAAATAACTTTAGTTAGTTTTTTAGATGAAAAGAATACTATTTTTAATAAAAAAAATGTATTGTATTTTAGTAATAGTTAATTACATAAAAATCAACAAACAAAAAATCTAAGAAAGTAAAACATAACTTTGTATTGAATGTTACAAAAAATTGCGGTTTTTATTTAAATCAAAAAAGGTAAATTTAATAATCATGGGAGTATACAGGTCAAGGAATCTAATGACAACACAATTCTTTTCTTTTTTTATTTTATAAAAAAAAATATAGCAAATGTAACTGAAATACAAAAAAAGAACACTTTAAAATATTGTATAAGTGTTGGGCTTGTTCGTAAATGCATCACTGCGCTGCAAATGGAAATTCAAATGTTCTAAACTGGTTCACTGAAGTAGATAACGCACAAATTAATGTCAAATATGGTGTACAAACATGATTACGATTAAAACAGGTTATCAGCAAACTTGTATTGCATTTTAAATAAAAGTTTACACTTATCATGCAGAGCAGTGATGTATTTACGAACACACCCGTTCTTTGAAACACCATTTAAGTTTGTTTATAATTTGTTTATATTGTTACGTAAAAATATTCCTACAAGGTTAATGCAGAGAACTATCTAGAAGTATTAAACTAAAGCACTAAGCGTACACACATATTCACGTGCGAGCACTATAGCAACAACAATTGTGTATAAAGCTACAGACATACACGTATACAAATAAAAGTGCGAGCACTTATGGTAACCACCCTGTAAAAAAATAGCACACTGCACTACCAACATACAAGTCGTTACTTTGAAAATTCAAAGACTAACGGCCAATCGAATCACCTACAAACAATCTAGAAACGGCGACATGAATTTTCCCCATTATGCTAGAAGACTGTTTGAACATCTGGCTACCAATAAACAAACACACCTAAACAGCCATATCGTTACTTCTGTGTTGGTCTTTACTAAGTACATACATGCATGCATGTTGCTACGCCATCTGCTTGCGAATATTCTAGATGCGGTTTTGGTTGTATAAATAGAGCTGCCATATGTGAGAAGTCAGTCAGTACAAATTGGAATTTAGTAGAGTCAACATCGTTGAAAGTAAAAGACATCGTGCCGTGGATAATAACGTTAAGAAGTAAATAAGAAAAGACAAGTTGTAATTGGTTTAGTCAAGAATAAAAGGAAGTTCAGTTGCAAATAAGAAAATCGTGTTGTTATTTATTTTTATTTTTGAGCAATCAAAAGAACTCACACGTTTAATAAAATTTAAACGTAACAATATCATCAACAAGCTACTAAAGTGGATGCCTGCCAAATTTTTGAACAAACATAGTTTGTAAGGGAACTTTCAAAAGCAAATAAATAATTTATACATATATCTGCTATTTTTTATAGAGATTAGTATTAATATGTATGTGTATGGGTAAACTGACCAGACATCCCGCTTTTTAGAGTTTTGAAACTTTCAATCTCTTATTCGATTTTCATTAAAAGTATATTCATTCCAAATATTTTTTCAAGCGTAGTTATTGCTTAACTAGGCAAAATCCTGTATGCTTCGCTACACTCCATGTACGTTTTGAGATGAAAAGAAAAAAATGTTATGTAAGAAGTGCCACGCTTGCGGTTCAATTTTCACTATTTTATAGAATACAATTCTCATTGTTAACATAGAGATTCAAGAAGAGTTTCAAAATGCTCACTGCATTAGTTTTCACGAAATTTTTTTAAGTAAACCTTTTCTCTCTTTGAGAGGAGGAGCCAATCCCAATTTTTTCTATCAGCGGAATATCAAGTTTATGTTTTTAGCAGATACGAAGCCATTAAAAAACTAATATTTAATTTACTTCGAAGACCACAAACTTTTTGATCCATTATTGGCTCCTTCTTATAATATCTTTATCATTATTGGCGTTACAGCTTACAAAAAAAAATTTAAAATATTTACTGTTTTGGCTCCCAAGATATCTTGAAGTTAATGTTGCTTCTATGTCGGAAGCAGCATCCAAACTTTAGGCATTAAACAATTAATAGCTTATTGCTGCTTCTCGACCATGATACAATTATACTAGGTACATGCACAAGCCCAGCCTGTCACTGTATACACTGCACATACTTGTCAAACTTTGTTTACAAGCTGCAAAAATGTTAATGTATGTCTGTGAATAAAATGATTACAGTGTTGCCAATGAATTTACACATGGCTGTGTATCCAATTACACATTGAAGAAAATTACACTACAGATCTTTTGTGTAGGTTAAAATTAAAACAAAAATAAATAAAAATAGAACCCAAAGTAGAATTATACACAGATTATACAAGAATTTTATTATATGGCCTGCACATGTGAGTAGAAATTACACACTGCCTAACTACAAACAGAATGGCAACACTGAATAGCTATAATCATGCAGGAATGCCGCGTCTGCAATTGTACTTTAGTTACTCTGTAATTGTTGTTTTTATAAACAAAAGACATTTGTTTCCGACAATTTAGGGTTTGTTTATACCAACAAAATACATGTGTTTTTTGGTGTTGGAATTTTGTTGTAGTCGTGCATGTACCTAGTGTAATTGTATCATGTTCTCGACCTTCGGTAATACGCTGTGAGCAAATCAGTAAGATTAGTTCACTGGTAATCAGAGCCCGAAGCTGTTCGGCGCATAGCCGGCTTAACAGCCGCCGCCGAATTTTGTCTCGAAATTGCGCCGCCGCCGATGCATGCGGCTGTGATCAGCGCACGGCTCAGTCGACCACTCGTGTATGAAATGTATCTGACGTCATTTTCTTACCAAAATACTGTGTTTATTTATTTTGAATTTTTTGTTGGAAGAATTATGTAGTCTGCACGCAGGTTTTTTATACGAAAATATGTTTTCCTCTATCGTTTATATTTGCGGGTAGTTCTGTTAAGCTATATTCAATGGATCACGAAATGTAGGATAATTTCCGAATACATAACAAAGCTTATAATAAAATGGTATACGATATTTGATTCTTATAGCCCATTCAGGCTGAGACGAAATTAAGTAATTTCAAGCTCAAACTACGAACGAAATGAATGGTGTTTATGCAGGCACTGAATGACATTTGAGTTGATTTTGCAAACATATTATTCACTGCGGCAGACATTAAAGTAGTTTTTTCAGTTGAATAATTGTTTAACATTTTAGTTTCATCCCATTAAAGTCCCATGGTAATTTTCTCGTTTAAGGGAAAATTATGTAGAAGAAAGTTGTTGTGTTATTTATTCTAAACCAAAAATGGTTATAAAAATTTTTCCGAATAACGCGACACTTAAAAGTTATGGTGCCAAAAGTGTTTATAGCCAAGATAGGTTATTTTTCACGCTATCAGTGAAATTGTTACACTCATGTGATTTCTTATGGCCAGTCTCCTTAAATTGTTTTTGCTGTAGAATTGAAACGATATATCCTATTGTCGTGGAATGGTATTATTTCCGTTAATTTGAATTTATTGTAATTGTATAACCGTAAATGGCGGTGATTTGAAACTTGAATTTATTATTTTTACCAATGTCCGTTAATTTGAATTTGCACGATTGCACTCATTGCCTACTCTGTTTTGTTTATTTGCTTACTCTGCTTTGTTCTTTACTTACTTCATTTTTGTATTTGACAAGGCAGCATTATAGTTTTTGTCAAGTTGGAGAGAGGTTGAGTTGCAACCGCGGTAAAACATTTTTTATATTGTATTTGGTAGATTTTAATGTAATTAACTTATTTCTTGTTATTTAGAAATAAAACTCCCACCTATCTATCTATACCAGTTTAAAATAGATACAGTGTTATAATTTCGAAACTCGACCTAAGTATAATCTCCGACAAGCTTCTTTTATTTCGCGTGGTGGAATTGCTTGAATTGAATCTAAGAGGAAATTACATCACCCAATTTGTGAACCTATTATGGAGACGACTGATGAAAGAGGATTGCCAAGAAGAAGCCCCAGGTTTACTAGTCTAGTGAGTGAGATGAATGAGGACAAGTACGCTACACCGCCAGCCACCCCGCAGTGTCCGATGGACGATGCCAACAATTTGTCAGCCAGCCAGGCAGACGCAGAACCAACGATGCAAATTTCATCATGTACGTCACCAATAAAAACACAAGTGAAGATAATAGAGTCCGCCGCAGCCAGCACAAGTCTATACGCCCCTTGCCAGAGAAACGTCAATCTAGTGTACACCACAACGTCACCCTTAGCAACACCTTTACTAACACCCGCCCCACATCAACAGTCGCTAAATAGTATGCAGATGAGAATAGATGAGCTAGAAAGAAAGCTGGAAAATTCACTACAATTGCAGCATCAACAACAACAGTCAGGTAATATCATTCAAACACATACATCTACATCACAGAACGCGTCAGCAGTACAACATGATACTGCATGCTTAAACAATAGGATAGTAATTTGCAGTCGCGTCCAATAAGTTTTAACAACAACTTTCATATGCCGAGAAAATTACAGGACTTACCTCAATTTAGTGGGGAGCCAGAATTGTGGCCCATGTTTTCGGTTGCATACAGGCAATCGTCGTACGAATATCAGTACACGAATTTTGAAAACTGTCAACGACTTCAGAAGAGCCTTAAGGGTGCGGCATTTGATACGGTAAAATCGTTGTTAATTCACCCGGATAACGTATCTGCTGTTATAGAGCAGCTAGAGTTCCGTTTTGGTCGTCCAGAGCAGTTGGTGTCCAGCCAATTAAGAGTTATAAGAGAGGTAGCGCCGATATCTGAGTCGGCAGTGGGGAAAATAATATCCTTTGCAACTATAGTTAAAAATTTGTCTATTTTTTTGCAGTCAGCCGGAGCACAACAACATTTAGCTAACCCTACATTAATAGAGGAGCTGGTTTCCAAGTTACCAATGAGCAAAAAAATTGAATGGGCTAGATATGCCGCCCCTATAAAACCATATCCAACTGTAGTTAATTTTAGCAACTGGTTAAATGAGACGGCAAACATATTATGTATGATTTGTGACAATAGAATTGATCAAACGGAAATGAAACGTAAAATGGTTGTACATACGAACAACACAACAGTGCCGCAGACCGATAAGTGTTTTTTATGTGGCAAAGGCCATAAAATTTACAAATGTGAAGCATTTCTAAATAAAAGTGTAGATGACAGATGGTCGGAAGTGAAACGCCTCAAGCTATGTTTTTCGTGTCTGGGAAAAGGCCACTCAAGCCGTGATTGCAGAGTTAAACGTGAGTGTTCGTATCCTGATTGTAAGAAAATGCATAACAGAATTCTTCATGCGAAGCAAGTGCCAAATTTACAATCAGAAAAACCACCTAGCAGCAATAAACCCGTTCTCAACTGTAAAACAACGAATAAATCTTCAAAGGTTCTATTTAAAATATTGCCAGTAACCCTGCATGGACCAAAAGGCACAATTAGTACACATGCCATTATTGATGATGCCTCGGCAGTGACCTTGATGAACAAGTCCTTAATGTTGAAACTCGGAATCCAAGGTAAGCCCAGCCATATTGAATTGGGTTGGCTTCGGGATGGTTCTGTTAAAGAGAAAACGACGTTGGTTAACGTCACGATTAGTGGAGTGGACACTGCAAAAAAATATTTGTTACAAGAGGTACATGTTGTCAACGATTTGAGCTTGCCAGTACAAAGCTTAGAGGGACTCGAACTAAATGGAATCTTGCCTAATTTGAGCGCGCTGTCCATCAGTGAGTATTCCAGCGCTGTACCTGAAGTACTTATAGGCCTAAATAACGCTCATCTGGGGGTAGCTACCGAGACAATGCTACTTTATGACAACGGCCCATATGCGACAAATACGAAACTAGGGTGGATTGTTTATGGCCCAGTGAAGAACGACAGAAACAACAGCATAGCCACATGCCTTCATGTGCGTGCGATTAATGACCAGTCCCTTGATGAAATGGTAGCTCAGTACTTTTCTACTGAAAGTTTTGGTGTTCGCCCTGCGGCCGCAGTCGAAACAGACGAAGATGTTCGTGCTCGGAATATTTTAAAGACGACGACTCAATACGTAGAAGGACGATTTCAAACGGGATTACTCTGGAAAGATGAATATGTGCAACTGCCAGACAGCTTACCCATGGCTATGAAAAGATTAATTAATATTGAAAGGAAAATGAGTCATGACAGTGTGTTTGCACTTAAATACAAAAAGGCTATTGACGATTATATTGAAAAGGGATACGCTCGAAAGTTATCACCATTAGAGGCCAGCGAAATCGGATCGAAAACCTGGTACTTGCCACATTTCGCCGTGGTAAATCCCAATAAACCAGAAAAACTACGTTTAGTCTTTGATGCAGCAGCCGCTGCGGATAATGTGTCATTGAATTAGTTTCTCCTTAAAGGGCCCCAAGAGTATCAGCCTTTGCCTTCAGTTTTGTTTAATTTCAGGATCAGTTGTGTTGCCGTATGCGCCGACATCAGAGAAATGTTTCACCAGGTTATCATCCGCCCCGAAGATAGATGCGCCCAAAGATTTCTGTGGCGTGATGGGCGCAATGACCAGCCGCCTGATGTGTATGAGATGTTGGTGATGACATTTGGAGCAGCCTGCTCACCCTGCTCGGCCCAATATGTGAAGGTGGAGAATGCCAAAAGACACACGCAATACGATTCCCGAGCCATAAGGGCAATTTTAGAGAATCACTACGTAGACGACTATGTCGATAGTTTTGAGTCAATTGAAGAAGCCATTCGTATCTCAATGCAGGTAAAAGAAATTCACAGCCATGCTGGGTTTGAACTACGCGGATTCATTTCCAACTCACGGGATGTAGTCAGAGAACTTAATAGCGATCAAATCGTCACGAACACAGTTGATGAAGAAGTCTTGTCAACAGAAAGTGTTTTGGGTATGTATTGGTACCCTAAGAATGATACATTTCGTTTTAAGTTGACATTCAATCGAGTGGATGAGGACGTTATCACGACCAAAAGAATTCCAACCAAAAGGGAACTGCTGAGTATAATCATGTCCGTGTTTGATCCCTTGGGACTGCTTGGCCAGTTAACCATTTGTGCTAAACTCATTATGAGAGAAGTTTGGAGATGCAATGTACAGTGGGACGAAAATTTGCCTGAACACGTCAACACCGCGTGGCTTAAATGGAAAAATGATTTGGACAAAGTGACAGAAGTAGAGGTGCCGAGAAGCTATTTTTATAATGGACGGTACGATAGTCTCAGCCTACACATATTTGTTGATGCGAGTGAAAGTGCCTTTGCTGCAGTGGCTTATTGGAGGTTTTTCGGAACAGATGGTACTATTGACGTCTCGTTTATTTGTTCCAAGACTCGATGTGCGCCCATGAGGCAATTATCTGTACCTCGCATGGAACTACAGGCTGCAGTTTTAGGCACGCGTTTAATGCAGACAATTCAAAAGGAACATAAACTTGAACTGACTCGTTGTACGCTGTGGAGTGATTCGACCACAGTAATAAAGTGGATTCAGTCTCCCAATCGTCGTTATAAACAATTTGTGGCTCACAGAATAAATGAAATCTTGAGTATGACTGATGTATGCAATTGGAGATGGCTGCCAACACAACACAATGTAGCTGATGAGGCCACCAGATTACGCCACAACATCATAATTAGTTCCAACTGCAGGTGGTTCAATGGCCCGAAATTTTTGAGAGAAGACCCCGCACTCTGGCCAAAATACTCTGGACGTGACCAAACCACTCATGATAATGAGTTAGAGATAATGCCATAATTTTCGTTATTAGCAATGGAAATGGATTTATATGACGTCAAACGTTTTTCTTCATATTTAAAGTTGCTGAGAACGATGGCATGGGTTGGAAGATTTATTGAGGTGAAATGTAAGAAAAGGCACTTCATTCGAATGACCCTTTCTGTGGACGAATTAAATCGTGCCGAAAATATAATTATACGTCACACCCAGTCACAATCATTTTGTACAGACATCCGTCAAATTGACAAAGGAGAATCGTTAACAAAGAAGTCACGCTTATATGAGTTAATGCCGTACAAAGACTTAAATGGTATCTTAAGAGTAAACAGTCGACTTAAGGCAGCTACATGGTTACCATACGATGCTACTCACCCTATTATATTGTCACCCGACCACGGCGTAACGTTTTTGATATTTCAATGGTTCCACGTAAAGATGGCACATCAAAACCAAGAAGCCACAATTTCGGAAATAAGGCAACGCTTATGGATACCAAGAATTCGCCAAGTTTTGAAGAAAGTCGTGAGTGATTGCATGCAGTGTAGAATCGAAAAGGCTAAACCTCTGCCACCTATAATGGGTCAACTACCAATGGACCGTCTGACGCCATACGTAAGACCGTTCACGAACACCGGTCTTGATTATTTTGGTCCCGTTTATGTCACGAATGGTCGTAAGCAGGAAAAGAGATGCGTTGCCCTATTCACCTGTTTGAATATACGTGCTGTACACTTGGAGATCGCATTCGATTTGTCTACGGACGCCTGCATTTTAGCCGTTAGAAACTTCATAAATAGAAGGGGAACGCCGTTGAAAATAAGAAGCGATAACGGAAAAAATTTTATTGGCCTAGAAGGTGAGGCTAAACGATTTGCTGAGGTTTTCGATTGTGATCGTATTACTGACGAAATGTCATCCAGAAATATTCAGTGGATATTCAATTGTCCACTAAACCCATCAGAAGGAGGCATTTGGGAGCGTATGGTCCAAAGTATAAAAAGGGTATTGAGGCAAACTATGCATAACGTAGCACCCCGCGAACATACGTTCCAGAGTTTTTTAATAGAAGCTGAAAATGTGGTGAACTCACGACCATTAACTCATGTTCCAGTTTCTTCATGCGTTGAGAACCCAATAACACCAAACCACTTTTTACTGGGTACCGCCAATACGGCCCAAACGCCATCAGTAGATGATATTGACTCTCAGCCTAAAGTATTGCGAAAACAATGGAGAATTGCTCGTCAAATGAGAGACCATTTTTGGAAGAGATGGATTATGGAGTATTTACCAACATTGACTCGACGCGAAAAATGGTGTGAGCCCTCTCGGGAAATTAAGGTTGGCGACTTAGTACTGATATGTGACGTAAATGTTAACAGGAAAGACTGGCTTAAGGGAATAGTCCAACATGTAATTCCTGGAAAGGATAATATAATTCGAAGGGCAGAAATTCGGACCTCACGGGGGTGCTTGTATCGGCCAGTATCTAAGTTGGCCATCCTGGACGTAGCTGGTGGTAAATCTGGTTGATTCACGGGGGAGGGGATGTCGTGGAATGGTATTATTTCCGTTAATTTGAATTTATTGTAATTGTATAACCGTAAATGGCGGTGATTTGAAACTTGAATTTATTATTTTTACCAATGTCCGTTAATTTGAATTTGCACGATTGCACTCATTGCCTACTCTGTTTTGTTTATTTGCTTACTCTGCTTTGTTCTTTACTTACTTCCTATCTATCTATAATTTCGAAACTCGACCTAAGTATAATCTCCGACACCTATGGTTATAAAATTTTGACAGATAATGCCAATGATAACAAGTTTATAATTTTTATAAAAAAACGCATGTGGTTTCAACAAGACGGCGCCACATGTCATACAGCCAGAGAAACAATTCAATTGCTGCATCAGTCATTTAAATTTTGCATTCTTGTTGGGGCACCCATTATAACTGCAACGTTCTAAACCAGAACATCCTTTCAAGCGGCCGTGAAAGGATGTTCTGGTTTAGGTTGCAACATCCCTTTTTATACGTTGCAACCGTTGTATATATTCGGATTATGTAGGTTTTAATAATCCATAGTCCTTGCAGGTAGGCAAAATAAACAAAATTGTTGTGTTAGCCGACACATTTGCTTAGCCGCCGAAGGCGAAAAATTTTCGGCTCACAGCCGGCTTTTAGCCTTAGCCGCCGCCGACCACCATTGTACATCGGCTTCGTGCTCTGTTGGTAATATTTTTAAAGACAAACAAACACACATGTCTAATTTGTAAGGCAACGCACATTATAAAAATCGTTACTTAAGCTGAAGGTCCATACCATCCGTTCAATGCGTAGTTGCGTTTTATGCATGTGTCAAAAAAGTAGAATCAAAGTAATTTTATGTGGCAAGTTACAGAACAAAACGCAAAGAACGTATAGACGCATAGGACGGATAAAGTAGATCTACTTTCTACTTTTGTATCCGTCTCATGCACCATGAAAAAACGTCAGCTGCTTTTGAAAGGGAAAGATGGCAAATTATATTATATTTTCAATGATATCGATAAAAACGTTAGTGTGGTGGATTTAAATTTTAAGTTTTTTTGTTATAAAAAAGTTTATAATAAATGAAAAATATTTTGTAATAAAGATTATAACTATTTTCAAGAATAAAATATATTAAAATCAGTTTTTAACATAAATATTTCAAAAACAAAATTTGCATTCTAGTTATCGATTGCTTTTGTGTACTGAGTGTCATCTCTGTTGTGTTTATTATTATTTAAGCAAGTGCAATGGAGGAGAAGCTAATTGAAGCTGTGAAAAATCACGAAATTTTGTATAATAAAAGCCTACTCCTCTACAAAATATTATATAGATAAACTCAATGAATTGAGTGAATTCATTTAAAATCACAATTTTACTTTCCATTTTTGCAAGAACTGTTTTTATTTTTAAAAATATTCACACTACAGCTGATCACAACAAAAATATTTGGCGCATAAAACGTACTGCATGTAACTTGAACTTATAATCGAAGAGAACGTACAGAAACGCATACAACGCATATGCATAGAACGGATGGTATGGACCTTCAGCTTTATACAACATTTTACGTTTCTTGCTTCATTAGATGCAAATATACTACAAAAAAATTATATGGGATGTTCCACATCAAAAAAAAGCAAAATAAATATGTGCAAGCGCTCTTAATTGATGCGATTACCAGCGAACGGCATTTGGTTCTTATTTATATATAGATAAATATTTTTGTTTATTTTCGAACGTTTCTTTTGAGTTGAAAAATGTGTTTTCTAAGTACATATGAACCCAGCAAAAAAAGAGACTCCAAAAAAGTCATGAAAATGTAAAGTTTGCGATCTGCAAGTAGTGAAAATTTAGATCGGATCTAATGATTTTTACATAGGGTTGTCATTGAAAGAAGTTCTCTTTTTCGATGCCTGGTCACTGAATTGGAAGCGATTTTAAGAAAAATTCCCTTTTTTTTGCTCTATGATAATATTTTCATCTAGGAAAAATTTTAAATAGTTACTTATTTTAACAATTCGTTTCTTTTTATATGAATTTAAACCCGAAACAGTGTTTTCATGTAAATTTAAGCAAATAACTTTTAGATTTTAGACTGAAATTAGTTCATAAATTTCTTTAAAAATGATTTGTTTTTAAATTCTGGTGAGTATTTTCTAACACTTGGAGGAGTTACAAGGTTTTGTATGACTAAAATAAGTTTCTATATGGTTTTTAACTCACTCTCGGCAAATTAAAAATATCGAATTTTTGGAAGCAATGAAAATGTAGTTCCACTAGAATGACTTACATTTTTTTTCACTGGGAAGGTTGCACATCCCGCTTTCTAAAAAAATTAATTTTTAAATCCCGCTTTTTGATGGTATTTTCTTCAAAATCCCGATTTTTGATCGATCATGTCCCGCTTTTTGCAAAAACCATCTGGTCACGTTATATATGGGACACTATTTTAACGAATCTTAATAAACTTTGATCAAGTTGTTTTCCAATTTTTCGCCGTTTGTATTCAGTCATTCTGTTGTGGAAGGGTCTCATTAATGGACATTCACTAAGAGTTGTACTGTCTTCTATGTTTATGTCAAATTGTTCCTTAATCCTGGAGTCTGAAATAATTGGCTTACATTTATCGTATGTCCTCTTTAACATCTATCAATTTCTTTCTCTGGTTCGAAAGTTTCTTCTTTCAACATTGGCAATGAAACTGATCTACAATTTGAGACTCCGAACCTTTCCAGAATTCTTCTTGCATACGCCTCTTGACTAGAGTTTTTTCTGCCGGAATTTTTCATTTCCCGGGAAAGCGGGAAATTTTTTATGTATCCCGGGATCCCCCTCCATAAAAATAATAAACATTAAAACATTTGGCAGGCATTAACACAAATTTGATTAGAAAGCGTAAAACACATCTTCTATATATGTTAATTCAAATTGAATTCCTTAAATGTTTTTTCCAAAACGAAAACTTTGTTATACGAGATCAAAAAAGTTAACTTACATACATATATGTGTAAGTACAAACATAAAATTTAATATAAGCAAACATAACATAAAAAATACTCGAGCTTTGAGATCGAAAACAGATCAGTAGATTTGTTCATAAAAAACGTCCATATAATTGAGTTTCCATGTAAAACAATTTTATTAGAAACAAAAAAGAGAATAATGATTTCAATAAATTAATATGACCGTTATGTTAACTTTCCCAAAAACATTTAAATGTCTTGCCCTAAAAACCACTTAGAAATTCGTTTAGCGATAACCGGAACATAAAATTACTTTCGACAATGGGTATTGGTAACCAACAAAAATTTGGTTGCTATTATAGTTATTTATAACAAAAAAATATTTCTCACTTATATTGGATACGATTATAAACGTTATTTAAATTCATTTAATGGTTAATGGTTATAAAAACTTTTCGCCATTTCTCTTATAACTGTTAAGTTCCTGCTTAAAACATCAATCTATGTAACAAATTATATCTTTAACGTACCTTTTCACAATGTATGGTTAAAAGATAACAGGGACTTTAACGGCAAGTTTTGTATGAAGAACTGTCAGTTAAAGTTCACGTTAACTCTTAACCATACATTGTGAAAAGGTACGTAAATATAAATTTTTTTTAGAAAAATGGCAGCTCGCAATAAATTTTCACAAATGCCAAAATGAATGCAGCTGTTTTCTATATGTAAGGTTGCCAACAATCAGGAATTCCCGGGACGGGAAATCCCAGTAAAAAAAACCTCTACTCTTGACTAACAACAGGTTGTTACAGTGAAAAAAAATGGAAAACAACCTAGCGTGAGTTGTACGTCTTGTTGAATACATTACAAATTGTGCCAAAAATTTCAGAAACACCTTCAAAATCAGAAGTTATTCTGAAAAAATCGTTTTCTGCGATGTTCGTCAACTTATCGACCATTAACTATGTCAGTTTTTCCTCGATTTTAATTTTTTATAACGTATTTGAAAGAAAATTTATCACAATTTAAAACGATGCACACATTTTGACGTACAAATGTCTTAAGTTTTGTTTTCGTTAAGAATATCTCAAAATAACCGAAAATTTTAAATTTTTTTTTAATTTTAGTAGCTTTGCATTGCTTACTTTGATATAAAATCTTAAAAAAGTGTATACTTATATATAAATCAAATATGCTCTAAGCTTTTCAAATCGGATGAAAATTGAAAAAGTTATTAAACTTTACATCGACATCTTTTTTTTGTTATTATCTCCCTCATCGCAAAAAAATATTGTCACGATTTTACACTTTAAAAACGTTTTCCTGTGGACTCGAATATTCGCAATTAAATAAAAGACCCCTGTGTACTAATAAGGGTTAAGAATGACACTTTATTTACTAATAAATAAACTTATACTAATCCAATTCAAGAGGTTAAATATACATACAGTTTTCAAGACATATGTTATTTTTTTGTAAACTATTTTGTCTTAATTAAGAATTCTTATTGTAATTTGGCGTATCATATCTTTATTCATAAAAAATCAATAACATTTTTATAAAAAATTAAATTAATTCAAATAACTCAATATATTGCGCATCAATAATATTCGGTTTTCATTTACTTGTACCAAGTAACGCATTTTATTAAACTTTGAAACCTAAATTAAATATTTTTTCGGATAACAACTTTGTTTAATAACTTCGCTCAGACGGTTTGGCATTTCTTTAAATATGCTAGCTACATACATATATAGGATACCAGAATTTTATACCATTCTTCTTGAAGCTTTCATTTCAGCTCAGATATTGAAGTTATCGTGTGTTTACGGATACGCCGGTCCAGCTCATCCCAAAAATTCTCAATCGGGTTCATGTCTGGTGATTGGCCATGTGGATGGAGAACCTTGGGGCAATTATAAAGGAGCCATTCTTGAATCGTTATCCTGGTAGAATTTAAACGATTCCAAAACTCCCAATTTTTCAGCACTATCTTTTAGATTTTGTCGAAGAATATTCAAATATGAATCCTTGTTAATTATTCCGTCAATAAATAATAATTTTCCAATCCCTTTAACTCCCATATAACCCCACACCCATTTCCATATCTTACAGTTGGTCTTAGATTTTGTGGTTGCAGCTCCTCGTTACACGTCCATCGGATCCAAATACGTTGTATTTGCTCTCGTCCGCAAAAATAACATCATCCCAGCAAGTTTCCGGCTTATGAAGATACTCCCTGGCAAAACTAAAACGAGCTCTTCGGTTTCGTAAATTAACCAATGGCTTACGACGTACTACACGACCATGAAAACCTTTTGCTCGTATAGTTCTTCTAATGGAAATCATTTAAAATTTCCGTCACTAATTTTGGTGCACTTAAACGTGGGCTTGCTTTATTCTTCGAACAATCGGGTTTTCTTCGCGGTCGCTCAGTTTTTTGGCTAACAAACAAACAGCCGCTTTATAAAGTGTATTCTTCCTTCGTAAAGTGTATTCTTCCTTCGTTTTTATAACTTCGGACAACGTCTCTAACAGTACTTGTCTTCATATTAAGAATTTCGGCAATTTCTTTGTAGGTTTTACCTCTTTCATAATGAAAAATTGCAAGTTTTCTTTGTTCCAAGGAAGTATTTTTTCCTTTGTGTCCCATTTACATATATAATTTATCAGCAAAATGAATTTCCATCAAACAATACAGAAATTATTATGCACTTTTTATTAAATGTATTCGTAAATTGCACTAAAATTAATTTATTTTTCTGTTCTTTGCAATCACTTTATGAAATAACGGATAAACCGAATATTAATGAGGCACAATAAATAGGGTTAACACAATCTTAGCAATTTATCGCGGTTGCAGGGTTACCACCTAGCTATTTATTTATATATTTTTAACACTTAAACCTTTGGAGGTCTTTAGCGTATTTGTGTTTTTGGATAGCAACATCATTTCATTTAATACTAGTTGGTTCATATCAATAAAGTAAAAAACCGATTATTAATGACACTAACTGTATATAGGTTACTTAAATATACCACAACTGGTTACCACTATGTCGTAGCTACCCAGAGAAGCGTCAGAGTGCCGAACATCAATCATCTTTTTATACAAATGAATACACACACATACGCTAATACATTTATCTCGGTTCTCTCTCTGTGGGCAGCTCAGCACTACGTCTTCCTCCCTGTTGTATACACAGATCTCACACAACCACGGTTGCCAGAAATGCAGATTTATCTGGATTTTGCAAAAAATTACCAAATGCAGATTTGAAGATTTTTGGCCTAAAAATGCAGATTTTTCAATTTCAATTACAGTGAATTATTTACATTTTTCCTTTGTGAACGACTCATAGTTTATAGAGTTACAATTTTTGAACTTCGAAGACATCATTAAAGAAAAAGAAGAAATAACTTTGGCAAGCTTCTGGAATAGAATATCTGATATAAAACGAGCTTATTCTGATTACGATTTTGCCGCCCTAAGTTTATTCAAAAATTAATCTATTTACCGCGTTTATTTACAAATGTCGAAAATATTTTCAGTCAGGTGAACTTAAATAAAACAAAACTTCTAAGTGGTTTGGATATTTATGCAACAAATTAAATTACATTTTGTATAACTTTTTATATATTCGATTTCTTTTCTCACTCATTTTATATTGTTTGCACATAACTATACATAATTTTTATTTGCTTGTTGGTTATATCCATTTCGTTTCTCCTAAAGAAATACGGGTTTTCCACACGCTAAGTTTACTTTGCAAAGTCTTGAGTTTGTAGTAGAGAAGAGAAAATAAATCATATTCTATATTCTTTTTTCTTGCACAAACTCAAAACTTTGCAAAGTAAACTTTCCTTGTGGAAAAGCCGTACAACTCCTCAGTAGACTTCAACCAATGTGGCAACTAATTGTGAACAGGTAATGAGAAAATAAAAGTGGATTCAAAATCGAAGATGTTAGCCTGTAAAGATATTCTTAAGTAGAAATGAAATGCACATTATTCATACATTAAAGGCTTGTATTCATAAAAAAATAAAATGTGCTTGAAAGTTATTTTAAGAAATTTTTTTCTAAAAAATTTAAATAAAATATATTTTAAGCCCAGTTTAAATTTTCTCAAAATAGGTTAATGAAAAAATATTTATATTACACATGTACATCCATAGTTATATAAATTATTTGAATAAAATATAAAAAAAGTTGTTATAAAATATGCTTTGAAGATTTTTTCAAGATTTTAAAAATAAAATGCAGATTTTGCAGATTTTTTCGTGAAAAATATTTAAATTTTGCAGATTTTAGCCTTATAAATTCTGGCAACACTGCACACAACTGACTGCAATGGTTTTTTAGCAAAACTCCCACTTGGCTATTTGTCACCCACAAGACTTATTCTGCTGATGCTCACTGTTTCTACAACACTACAGATTCACTGCATTTACTTAGTTACTTCCGCAAGTTGTCTTCATTTTCAACGATGTTGACTCGACTATTATCTGCATAGCATATAGAGATTTGGTTATGACAATAGCGAAGGTGGTAAACAATAACATATATTTTTGTAAAAATTTTAAATGTATCATTTTTTTACTTACAGCATCATGAATCGTGGATTGCAAAAAAACGACATCTATAATTGTGATGAACTTTTTAATTTTTATAGCCGTTGAAACACTATTATAATACCTTTGAAACAAGGCATAAATCATTCGGCTACCCTAGATATTAAAAAAGTTATAACAATTTGTATGAAGACAGTTTTAAGAAAATTTTGTATATTTTCGTACATTGTATGCATCATAATTTCGGAACCACTGGCAATATTATTAAATTTTTTTGGTAGAAATTTTAGTTGTGCAAAACTTAACTACCATATCGAGTTTGGTTCAATTTGGAAAGGGTCGGACACAATCACTCGTTGGTTTTATATGGAATAAGTCAAATAACACAATTAAATTTAATTTAAAAACTGATAAATTTAACGATTACACAGGCCAACACGATTTTTAAGGTTGGTTTTTTGATAGTAAATTTTCGTGCATATGATACTGAGCTCCAATGCCTATAAATTACTTTTTTTAAATTGGCTCTGTATCTCGAGATTTTTTGTTATTAAGAAAAAAGAGGATGCTGTATCACATAATTTGCATTTACTGTAGAACCAGTTCTTTGATCAAATAAAAAATACACAGAAGGTTAGACAACAAATTGACCTTTAAATTACGTACTTCCCAGCTAAAAAAATATGTATGGAACATATGTGATATCCCATATATGGTTCGGATCCGAAAAATGAGGGTATATGCGCATATATGATTATATATATTCATACATTTTCATACATGTATGTGTAAATTCCCTCCACAGTATGCAAAGTTCATATTCATACACTCTTGATTCACAAAAGCGCACTGCTGTGCAATAAATTAAATTACTAAATTTTTTTAGACTTAAGAGAGAGGTTGTATTTAATGAAACATTTGTTTGGACAAATAATTCAAAACGAACTAAAAGTCATTTCATTAATCAAAAGGTGAATCAATTATTTAAAAAACACATAAATCATATTCGTACATAATATTTAGCTTAAGAAATCTGATTAAAAACTAATGCAATTAATTATAAAAGAAAAAATAATCCCTCTAACAATAGTTTTCAATACAGTAATATGAACTTTGTTTCTTATCTAGAGAATTTTGTTATTTTCTATAAAATTAATGACTGGATCATCCTTTTGTTAATTTGATATATTAAATGGGGCCACAATGTATAAAATCATACAAGAATGGTTTTTTGTAACAAAAAGTTTTTCTTTTTTAAACGTTGAGGGTATGCATATATAAACTTTGCATACCGTATGTATTTTCTAATGGATTTCCAATTCAGCAGTGATAAAATTCCAAGCTTTTTTGATTGCAAGAATGATCTTATGTGAAATATCATGTATGCATACATTCTTATATGGCTCCATATATAAAATCTTATATTTATGTATATATGGATCCACATATGAAGAGCTTCATAATTAAATTTTCATATATGAGCTCATATGTTATAATACATTTTATATATTAGTCCATATATTAGTCCATATATAATAGTTTTGTATGTATACCCACCCAGCTAAAAAAATATGTATGGAGCATATATGATATCCCATATATGGTTCGGATCCGAAAAATGAGGGTATATGGGCATATATGGCTATATATGTATATTCATACATTTTCATACATGTATGTGTAAATTCCCTCCACAGTATGCAAAGTTCATATTCATACACTCTTGATTCACAAAAGCGCACTGCTGTACAATAAATTACCCTACAAGAAATGAATGACTGAAACTAACACAAACAACATTTTTTTACTAACACATTTACAACAATTTTACATTCAATTCAACAGTTATTATAGTTGCTCTACTCTAACATATATGCTAGAGTGGAACATATAATATACATATGTCAAAACAATTAAAATATTGAATTTTACTGAAAATAATTTAAAGTTCGTTCGGTTTGTAAAATTCAACTTTATAAAAGTGGTAAAAAAATAATGGTGCTTGTGAAAAAGTAAAATAAAAATAATAACGAACATAAGAAATTGTATAAAATTTAATTAAAAATATACATATGTATGTATGTATTCGTTTTTTCAATATTTATATATGTATTTGGAAAGGGCATGATGTGTTGGTGGTTGAAGAAGGCTTTAATACAATTCATTCTGTGCAAATTAAAGTTTATAAGATTTAAAAAAGATAAGTAAAATAATGAATAAAAGAAATTCACAAAGTTTAATTTAATATGTATATTTATTTTCAAAATTTTAGATATTTGTAAAGAGCAAGGTGCGTTGGAGATGAAAAGGTGTGAAGAGGGCTGCCTACCGCTAATGTTAGTTGGTGTTTTTTGTTAACTTGTTGTATATTTGTTTTAAATATGATATTTACTTGTGTATTTTAAAAGCATATAAAATAAAAGAAAAAGTATATTTTCTGTCAGTATATCAATCATGTATGATTGCTCAATTGTGGGGGATATATTATTCAATTATGATCAGTCAAACTTGAGTAATATTTATGCTATCATTGATTATTAAAAAGTACTGGAGTGAGGAGTTTAACTATATGTTATATTCGTTAGTTAGAGAGAGATGCAAGATCACACGTACACAAAAGTTTCCATCACATTTTTCATTTTGCCCTTAATAAAGTGATAGAAACTTTGTTCTACGCAATGATGAATATATCCTGCCTGACTACCGATCAACTGAGCAGTCAATTGACTGGTAGTATTCTTGTAGGGTAAATTACTAAAATTAAATTTTGTTATATCTTTTTCAATAGAGTAATATGAACTTTGTTTCTTATCTAGCGAATTTTGTTATTTTCTATAAAATTAATGACTGGATTTTTCTTTTGATTATTTGATATATTAAATGGGGCCACAATGTATAAAATCATACTAGAATGGTTTTTTTAACAAAAAGTTTTTTTTAAACGTTGAGGGTACGCATATAAACTTTGCATACCGTATGTATTTTCTAATGGATTTCCAATTCAGCAGTGATAAAATTCCAAGCTTTTTTTGATTGCAAAAACGATCTTATGTGAGATATCATATCATCATACATTCTTATATGGCTCCATATATAAAATCTTATATTTATATATGGATCCACATATCAAGAGCTTCATAATTAAATTTTCATATATGAGCTCATATGTTATAATACATTTCATATATTAGTCCATATATTAGTTCATATATAATAGTTTTGCCATGTATAATCCTATATATTTCCATACATGAATTCATACATATTCATATATAGTTATATACATTCATATATTAAAAATATATGGACCATATATAACTTTTTTAGCTGCCCAGCTAAAAAAAATATGTATGGAGCATATATGATATCCCATATATGGTTCGGATCCGAAAAATGAGGGTATATGGGCATATATGATTATATATCTTCATACATTTTCATACATGTATGTGTAAATTCCCTCCACAGTATACAAAGTTCATATTTATCACTCTTGATTCACAAAAGGGCACTGCTGTGCAATAAATTAAATTATTAAAATTAAATTTTTTTAGACTTGGGAGAGAGGTTGTATTTAAAGAAACATTTGTTTGGACAAATAATTCAAAACGAACTAAAAGTCATTTCATTCATCAAAAGGTGAATCAAGTATTTAAAAAACACATAAATCATATTCGTACATGACATTTAGCTTAAGAAATCAGATTAAAAATTTTTTTTTAAACGTTGAGGGTACGCATATAAACTTTGCATACCGTATGTATTTTCTAATGGATTTCCAATTCAGCAGTGATAAAAATCCAAGCTTGTTTGATTGCAAAAACGATCTTATGAGAGATATCATGTATGCATACATTCTTATATGGCTCCATATATAAAATCTTATATTTATAGTATATCGATGCACATATGAAGAGCTTAACAATTAAATTTTCATATATGAGCTCATATGTAGTAATACATTTCATATATTAGTCCATATATTAGTTCATATATAATAGTTTTGCCATGTATAATTCCATATATTTCCATACATGAATTCATACATATTCATATATAGTTATATACATTCATATATTAAAAATATATGGAACATATATAATTTTTTTAGCTGGGTGGGCAGTTAAAAAAATATGTATGGAGCATATATGATATCCCATATATGGTTCGTATCCGAAAAATGAGGATATATGGGCATATATGATTATATATATTCATACATTTTCATACATGTATGTGCAAAATTCATATTCATACACTCTTGATTCACAAAGGCACTGCTGTGCAATAAATTAAATTCCCAGCTGAAAAAATATGTATGGAGCATATATGATATCCCATATATGGTTTGGATCCGAAAAATGAGGGTATATGGGCATATATGATTATATATATTCATACATTTTCATGCATGTATGTGTAAATTCCCTCCACAGTATGCAAAGTTCATATTCATACAATCTTGATTCACAAAAGCGCACTGCTGTGCAATAAATTAAATTACTAAAATTAAATTAAAAATTAAAAAATTAAAATTAAATTAATTAAACTATAAAATTAATGACTGGACTATCCTTTGGATTATTTGATACATTAAATGGGGCTACAATGTATAAAATTATACAAGAATGGTTTTTTGTAACAAAAAGTTCTTCTTTTTGAAACGTTGAGGGTACGCATATAAACTTTGCATACCGTATGTATTTTCTAATGGATTTCCAATTCAGCAGTGATAGAATTCCAAGCTTTTTTGATTGCAAAAACGATCTTATGTGAGATATCATGTATGCATACATTCTTATATGGCTCCATATATAAAATCTTATATTTATATATGGATCCACATAGAAGAGCTTCATAATTAAATTTTCATATATGAGCTCATATGTTATAATAAATTTCATATATTAGTCCATATAATATAATTTTTTTAGCTGGGTTATTAAAATTAAATTTTTTTAGACTTGAAAGAGAGGTTGTATTTAATGAAACATTTGTTTGGACAAATAATTCAAAACGAACTAAAAGTCATTTCATTAATCAAAAGGTGAATCAATTATTTAAAAAACACATAAATCATATTCGTACATAACATTTAGCTTAAGAAATCAGATTAAAAAATAATGCAATTAATTATAAAAGAAAAAATAATCCGTCTAACAATAGTTTTCAATACTGTAATATGAACTTTGTTTCTTATCTAGAGAATTTTGTTATTTTCTATGAAATTAATGACTGGATTATCCTTTTGATTATTTGATATATTAAATGGGACCACAATGTATAAAATCATACAAGAATGGTTTTTTTTGTAACAAAAACCTTTTCTATTTTAAACGTTGAGGGTATGCATATATAAACTTTGCATACCGTATGTATTTTCTAATGGATTTCCAATTCAGCAGTAATAAAATTCCAAGATTTTTTGATTGCGAAAACGATCTTATGTGAGATATCATGTATTCATACATTCTTATATGGCTCCATATATAAAATCTTATATTTATATATGGATCCACAAATCAAGTCTAAAAAAAATTTTATTTTAGTAATTTAATTTATTGCACCGCATTGCGCTTTTGAGAATCAAGAGTGTATGAATATGAACTTTGCATACTGTGGAGGGAATTTACACATACATGTATGAAAATGTATGAATATATACAATCATATATGCCCATATACCCTCATTTTTCGGATCCGAACCATATATGGGATATCATATATGCTCCATAAATATTTTTTTAGCTGGGAATATATTTTTTTGTATAAAACTTTCTGAATATCTCCGAAACCATAAGTCTGTTAAAAAACGAACTAGGCCGCAATTTAAAGGTCAATTTGTTTTCTAGCCTTCTGTGTTCTAAACTGGTTCTAAAGTAAATGCAAATTATATGATGCAGCATCCTCTTTTTTCTTAATAACGGAAAATTTCGATATACAGAGCCAATTCAAAAAACTGTTTTAGAGGGATTGATACACAGTACTTAGTGTATACAAATTGGCTACGGAACCTTTGACTTTACACAATAAATTTCATTTTGTTGACCTGTGTTATTATTCTTTAATTTGGTTCACCTTGAACATAATAATTTTCGTTTTGTTTTTGTTAAACTTTTACTTGAACTTTTCTTCCTTTAAATGTTTTTATTAATAAATTTACACTTTGTATCTGCTTACTTTTGTTTATTTTATTGAACCATGGGGGCTATTCTGGAAAACGCGTCGAAAACGTGAAACTTTACATTCAAACAAAAACGAATTTTCAAAAATTGTTTTTGTTTGTCATGCATTTCATAAATGAAATAAACGTGAGAATATCAACGCGTTTCTCTTTCTTTTAAAAACGGTTAATTTTGTATCAGAAACAAAAACAAATTTTTTACATTTACACAATTTTGTTTTTGTTTTCCATGTAAGTTTCACCAAGTCGACGCGTATTTCAGAATAGACACCCATATGTTTTTCTCATCTACTGGATTTTACTGGCAAAAATTTTGCACAAATTTTTGGGGTAAACAAACGGACCTATTGTATTTCATTTTTATATGAAAATTTCAAACAACAAATGTTACACTCTTGTATTTAATATGATAATACAATCGATACAGAGATACAAGAGGTTTTGTGATTTAAGCAAATATTTTTTTTACCAAATTTTGACTTTTTTTTCAGAAAAGCTGCGCGTATGTCCGCATTTATGAAAACGATCTCTGAAACTGCATGTTATAGTTGAAACTTTCAAAACCAACCATCACAACTTTTTATAAGCCCTTAAACACAAAAAATATTTTTAAAATTGGCGATTTTCAGGAGTTAAACAAAGTTTTTCACAAAATGGAAAATAATGAAGATACTTTTTCTCAAAAAAACATGCCTTCTTCAAGAAAATATTAAAATTTAGAATTCTTAGCCTTTTCCCGGTTTTACGAATGCAGATCTTAGTAAGTTTTTTTGCTTATTTCTATTTAAAGTTTTGTCAAAAATTTAATGATGTCTTTTAATTTAAAATCCAACAATATACTAATTCATAGCATTTAAAATTAATTTGAAATGTATTTTATTTAAAATTTTTCATAAAAATTTTTTCTAAAATGAATTTAAAACTCATTTTATTTTTTTATGAATATTGGGGTAAAAAGTTATTGGTGAAATACTAAAAAAAGTGAAGGCAAAAATGTTTTTTTTCTAAAGTCAAATATCTTCTAAGTTATGTGAGATACGAAAACACATATTGGGGCATTATTTGTCAGGAATCGCAAGTAAGGATTATTTTCCAAATTTAAACTGAAAAAATCACACTAATAGAGAAGTCCTATACCAAGGTACTCCATGTTACATGGACTACCTATAGATGCAATGATTTTTATTTTTTTGATTTCTTGATTTTTATTTATTCCTCACAAAATAACAGTTACTTTCTGATTTTTATTTTTTTGCTCAAAAAAATTTAAATTTTTAAAATGAATAAACTATAAAAAAGTAAATTTAATTTAACATATAATAATCTTTTTTATAGACTCTGGCGATAAATTCAATTTTAAAACGGGTAATATTAATTTTAGCGCAAAAATTACACTTTCTAAATTTTAAAAATTAAGCAAAAAAAAAAAAATAAAAATCTAAAGGTAACTGTTATTTTGTGAGGAATAAATAAAAGTCAAAAAATAACTCTTATTTTGTGAGGAATAAATAAAAATCATGAAATAACTGTTAAAAGGTAATTTTTAAAATAAAAATTATAACCGTTATGGTCCCTGTTATTTCTTAAGCACTTTGAGATTAGCTCAAAACGCGTTATCGCATAAAAATCGGATAATTTTTCTAAGTTACAAACCTCAGGGGTCAGTGGATATATACCAGCTCAATTTCCGATATCTCGGATATTCTGCCAAGGAGGTGCAGACGGAGATCCTCCAGAGCGGGAGTAGTTAAGCATAAACTACAGTTGAAAAAATATTTGGAAATGAATATTTATCAGTTATATTTTGAGATAAATCGAATATAGATTGAAAATTGCAAAACTTTAAAAAGCGGAATGGAAATTCGAGGCGGTATCAGACAATGAAAAGTCTATAACAAAGTTATTCGGTTATTCGTTATTTAATTATGTGTGTATGTATGTACTCGTATATAATTTTTACATTCCAATGTGTTTTTGTGGCATATTTGAAGAAAACATAGTACAATTTTTAGATATCCATAAGACGTGTATGCAGTGGATAAAAACTATAATTGAGTGTATTGAGTTTTGCATAAAAGTCTTATTATGCACGTATTTTATTTTTTGTTCAGTGCAATCAGTCTGAATTGTTTCCCCAAGATAAAATGATCATACTTAGGTTGGCAGGTTGCTGGAGAAAAATTAAATCTAGGGATACATCTCACTTGGGCCCAATACGATGATGAATATCATACTTACATAAAGAAATAATTTGTTTACTTTTAAATACTCATAATAGAAAAAATATACACAAATTTATTGGTTTACAGCAAAGTTCAATTTCATTAACAATATTTTTTTGTTTGTTTTTATTGATAAGAGTAATATTTATTAACACTACATTTATATGTAATATATATTAATACGATTTGAGTTTTTTAAATTTAAAGATTTTATTAATTTTTTTTTTATTATTTTTGCTTCTTATTCGAAGTTGCAAAGTATTTGGTAAAATTTTTTTACAATATCTATTAAATACAACTTACATATGTATATATTAAAACATAATAATTTTATGTCTCTACGTGTATTAATAATATTACTATCATTAAACAAAAAGGACACTACTTTAATGAGAATTCAATTATTAAAATACAACAAAATTTAACACAAAGAAATTGGACAATGAGCTCACGGATAAGAGATAAGAAATAAAGAAATTATTATTTACAGTGTAATGCAAATGTTTGCCAATTGTTCCAAAGTATCAATTTCATTTTGAGTTTTTATTAATGAGAAAACTCTTTTTGATGCTTTATTGAATTAAATGTATTTCAAAATAATAAAATTATTATTAATTGTAATTTAACAGATATTCTAGAAAAAATAGATCTCTTTTTCGTCTCAATTAATGTTGTGACATTAATATACAAATTATAATATTCATTGGCATTGTTAGTTAGACTGACCTCAATATTTTTAATGTGTAAATAAAGAAAACATGTTAAGTGTTGAGACATTTTTTAATTTCACATTTGTTTTATTTATGACAACAGAAAATAGTTAAATATTTAAAAGAGAAATAGCGTTCAGCGAAGGCAAAAAAAAGTACGGCGAGGAGCACATTGTTATAAGTAGGGAAAGGATTTTCATGCATTTAAAATCACGTTTTATGTCCATAAAATATGCAATAAAAATATAAAAATATGTGTTTAAAACTAAAAAAAATATGCATTTATCAAATTTTTCTCAACAACAGTAAAAACTTTAAAAAAATCAGCTGCAGTGCTATTTTAACAAACATTTTGTCATCAAAAACTGAAAAAACAAAATATTTTATCAAATCACATGGAATACATCATAAAGTTAAGTCGAACTTTTATTTACGTTAATGAATGAATAATTTTTTTTTAATTGTCAATGGTGAATCTTCGAGAATTTTTTCTCAAACAAGTTTTGGTTAATAAAAATTAATGATTCACGTCAGCAAGAATTATTTAAATTCTGCTTTTTGGTTTGTGGAATATTCAGTTTCAAAGGTTTCGTTGTTGGAACTATAAACTATTTATGCAATTTGTTGCATATTTTTTAAGTTCATATTTTTTTGTAGAACTATTTATAATTTATTTTTAATCTATTCACTTATTCTGCCTTTCAGAGCAAAATTTTTTACAGCATCTTCAAATTATTCAACTTGAGCTGTTAAAGTATCGAAAGCATCTAATTTGGCTATAGTGTGAACAAGAAAGCAATACTATGTGTGCACAAATTTCAATTTATTAAGTTTTTTTGACTTTAAAATTTCTTTAATTTTATTAATAGAAATATAGTATCCAGCAACTTTCTGCCACGTTCCCATCTAGTTACTATACAATATATTAATGGATATTTTTCATTAAAGGCTGCAACACGCAAAGGAGCTTTCAAAAAGACTTTAAATCCATATGAAATTAATGCGGAACGAGTGGAGAGCTCGGAAAAATTACACAAACATTTTTGGTATTAAAAGGGCTATTATCCCATGTTCTTCTTTCTTTTTTGAGTTTTCAATGGTATTGGTATTATTGACTTAAGCCAAGGTATTGAACTTTTCAAATGAGTTGAAGGAGTCCTACGGAGTTTTTAAATATCGAATAATATTGGAAAAAATACGATTGTAAATTATTCTCGTCTTCCTCTCTTCTTGTTCTTACACATTCGTAAAAACTGCAGCTTTTAAATACTTTGCAACTAATCAAAATTTGATTTATAGCATGAAAAAACTAAAAAATTTATTAAAAATATACATTTATAATGAAATATGCAAAAATATGTATTTATTATAAAATATGCAAAAATATGCACTAACAAATCGATGCCATTTTGTCGCAAATTTCTTGATTCGCAAAGATAATTTATTTACATTGATCTAAGACCAACGACAGAAAACATGTATTTACATGAAAATCCTTTCCCTAGTTATAAGACTAAAGATAAAAAGAAAGAAAAATAGTTTTAATTTCATAATTAATTGCGACGATTTCGTCTTCGGCTAGAACCGGCATTGGCAGAGGTATTCTGTTGCTGTTGGGGATGTTGGCCACTATATAAATTATCAAGGAACTCATGTAACGAAGCTTCACTAAGGGTAGAGTAAAAGTAGCAAGAATTAAATAACATTCGTGGGTATAAGTGACTGTGATTTACCTCGGTGGTATGTTATCACGTTTAAATCTGCCACCTACACCTCCTGTGCCGGGATATTGAGGTCCTGTACGTTGTTGTTGTTGTTCTTGATGTTGTTGTTGCTGCTGCGCCTGCTGCTTTTGTTGGTGCTGATGTTGGGCACCCCTAACAATACGATATTGTACCATATGCGAATTGGGTTCTAAATGAGCCAATGCTCCTTTTTGACAATTGGCCCATTCTGTGATGTCATAGACTTTACCTTCCATTAAAGCCAAATATTTCCAACGTAAACCCAGCATACTAGTTTCCGCCCAAATATCACCCTAAAATGAATAAATCGAAATTTTGAAAAAATTCTCAAATCAATTTTTATCAGTATAAAAGTTTACTTCTCTGGCAGAATGACGTATTTTACAAGATTGACATTCTCGAGCGGCATAGTGTGGACGATCTGTTATTTTACGTGGATGACGTAACCCGCATGTACTACATCTGCAAATAGGGTTTTGAGCAAAGTTTTAATTGTAAAACTATTTCTAATATTTTACTTAAATTGTATTTCAAATAATTTTTAAATGCAAAACAACATTATTAATAAAGTTACATAGCTTCTATTTGATCTTGTTGAATCGTTTGTTGAAACTACAAAAAATTACTCTTAATTCAAGAGTTACGGCGTTCGGAAGTTTTATTTTCAATTTGCTATAACTCCTATAATCTGGATCGGATATAAACAATATGGGTATAATTTTAAAAGGCTATAAAATACCTGTATGTATGTGTATTTAATTTTTTTTTCAAATCCATGAAAGAATTGCGAGCCAAATGCTATTTAAAAAATATTTGACATAATACTTAAAATAAAGAATACTCTTATCGAACAAACTGACCCATATACACATAGTAACTTAATTAGTTAAGTACATCATTTTATACAAAACTTTCCAGGCTTTCATTTAGTGCGTATATTTAAAATCTGTCACATATAAAATGCGGAAGAGATTAGCACGTTGGCTGAAGTAGTCATCACGTTGACTACAAAACCGAAGTTCCTGGGTTCGAGTCCAATCTCCAACAGTCATTAAAAATAACAACACAACGCAGTCTTCTGATGTGAATTAGTTGTATCAGTTGTTGTAGGAAAGTTCTAGTGATGAAGGCATAGACATTGGTCACTGAACTTCACCGGCTTCAGCAGATGATAATCCTAATGTAACATCAGAGCGCCCTCCTTCGTCGGTATTATGTAGCAGAATCGTCAGCGAAGTAAAATAACTAATAAAATGGCTACTAAACACAGCTGCAAAATTTAATAAGCCTCATTGATACCAGAGGCGCTGCAACAAAGTGCAATAAATAAATTTTAGTATGTCCAAAAAGATATTCTAATTTTAGAACTCACATAACTTCATTGTTTGATAAGTGAATGCTTTAAAATATACCCCACATGAAAGCTCGGAGGATCCCCCATATTTGTATGTATATTTAAGTATCGCTATATCGGCCAGTTTTTGAAATAAAGATTTTAAGTAAAAAGTCGGGTTGAAATTTTTTTAAATTGCCCAAATATTTTGAGTTTTAAAAATACTGCGAGCACTGTTGCCAGAATTGACGATTTCTCTGCATTTTGAGGATTTTCACCTCTCAAAATACACTAGTGACGATTTTAGGTACAAAAATGACGATTTTTCTAAATTTATAAATTTATAAATCATCTGTTTTAAAAATAAATACATATATACATATGTACGCATGTGAATTCTGATTTCATTTTGTTTTTTTATTTATTTTTTATTTTAATGGTTTTCATGATTATAGGGCATTTACACCTGCACAAAATCTATCAGATTTTAGTTTATGAAAATCTATACCGTTTACACCATGTTTTTTTTTTATATTTATCAAGATTTTTTTATCCAAAACACAGCCCATCAACCGAAAAATGTCTAAAACTGCAACCAAACAACTGCAATGTAGCCAATCCAACACCTTTTTGAGGAGATCGTAGCTATTGAATCATCTTTTATATAAATTTATTGTACAGGGTAGTAAAAATAAAATGAAATTATTAGTTTTTGAGTTGATTGCCTACAAATCTACTCACAAACTAGATTTTGTTTTGTATGGGGAAATCTAGTGAAAAGCAGCCAGATTTAGCTAAAAATCTTGTAAGATTTCGGGATGGTGGAAATTAGAGTTGGGCATAGTTGTTCCTTTTGCGGATTGTTCCTTTTTGTTCCCAACAACAAAAAGAACTAGTTCGTTCTTTTCGTTCAGTTGTTCTTTTCGGTCAGTTGTTCAGTGAAAAACAAAACAGAGATTATACAGTTATTGAATCCTCTTCAATGTTTTATTCGTGTGTTA
The DNA here is from genome assembly GCA_905220375.1 of Tachina fera. Classification (NCBI taxonomy): domain Eukaryota; kingdom Metazoa; phylum Arthropoda; class Insecta; order Diptera; family Tachinidae; genus Tachina; species Tachina fera. The sequence continues at coordinate 85,875,845 of LR999963.1, read as the reverse complement.
ATATTCTAAATTAATTTCATTTCATTCATCATTGAAAATACTTTAAATGAAGTTTGATCATTTGAAAACAAATTTTAATAACTTTTTTAATACTGATTTAAATTCAATTCTTTTAATTGAGTAAAAATTTTCCTTGCTTAGACGTATTTTCATTTGTGCTTTGTAGTCTTATTTGTTGTATGCTTTTAGTAAGTAAAAGAAAAAAATTAATATTTTGAAATTTTTAAAATGAAATCCGTTTTCAGTTTAAAAGAAATTATAATCACTTTTTTAATTGTAATAATCTTTTTCACAATCTGTTCTTTAGTTCAATACTACAAATTATTTCTCTTATTTTTGTAAAACTCACTTGTATATTTCACTAAGTATACATTTTCTTTTGTTTGTTTTGATTATTGTGCTAAATAATTTAATAGACACACTACATTTGTATCTTTTTAACAGTATGCAAACGAGAAACTATATTTTACTTTAAATCTTTTGCATGTGTATTGGTCAGGAACAGAGAATAAGATAAAAAAGAAAACAATGACCAAAAATGATCGAACGAACAAGAAAGACCAAGAGAACAAGAAAGACCAAAATAACAAGAAAGACTAAAAGAACAACAAAGACCAAAAGAACAAAAAGGAACAACTAGTCTAAACTAGTTCACATCGTTCACTTATGGGAATAGTTCAATTGAACTAGTTCGTTCTTTTTGGGCACACCCTAATGTAAATGCCCTATTAGACTATATACATATATATTATTGTATATGTGTATATTTGTTGAAAGCATAGTTAATAAGTTTGAACCATTGTAATAGTTTTTGATATAAAATAAAAAAAATGAATATTTTTGATTTGACGTTTTTTTGACGATTTTCTAAAATGACGACGATTTTGACGAGTTTTTACACAGAAATCTGTAGTTTTTGACGATTTCACCTCTAGAAGTTCTGGCAACAGTGACTGAGAGTATTATCCCATGCTTTTGTTTTTTTGTAATCTTCAACAGTATGTATTGCTTCTGTTATTTAAATTTTCGTAATAACGCCGCACTACAAAATCATGACAATGCACACTCTTTGAAGAACGCCGGAAACAAGCAATCAGCGCATCGGTTTAAAAATTGGTGCTCATGCTTACAATGTTTTGCAAATTTGTATCTGTGCACGATATAAGTATCACATCCAAAAAAAAGTGTACAAACTTTGTATCGATATGTTTTGGATGTCAGCTTGTTGGAATTATTGATTAGCCAAAGTATTGAATTTTTCAAATGAGTTGAATGAGTTGTTTTTTAATATCGAATCATATCACAAAAATCGCGTCAGTAAATTGTTTGTTCATCCCTGCTGAAATTGTTTTCGGTTTCCTGTTTTTGTTTTTACACTACAGTTTTCAACCCCCGACAACAAAAAAAAAAAAAAAAAAGAATGAGAGAGTGAATTTCGATATTTTCTGTCCGTGTAAGCATGATACATATTTGCGGTATTCAAATGGTACTCATAAATTGAAGTACTGGATGAGAAGTTTTGTTTTGGACCTACTAAATGTATGCATCTAAAATATAATTAATTTCTTTAACATTCACATTTAACTATTTGTATATGCCGGTTAATTCAAGATAATTAGTTTTTTTAGTATGCTTTCATTTATGTTTTTTTATAATAATAAATAATAAATTCAGTGAAGTGCGACTTTGACCCGCGCACGAAGGGTTCCGTACGGGCACGAGATATGTAATTCAATACGAACAATATAAACTATAGTTTTGGCATTTTTTTAATTTTTAAGTTTTTTCGGTTTTAATCGTTTTTTTAAATTGGGGTTTTTTTTTTAATTTATTGGCACTTTCTGAGTCTTGGCACTTTTTTCACGTTTTGGCGATTTTTTTTTTGGTTTTTGAAGTTTTTTTAATTTTAGCAATTTTTATTATTTTGGCGATTTTTTTTGGCGTTTTTTTCATCTATGTGATTTTTGTTTTGGTTTTGGCGATTTTTTTAGTTTTGGCACTTTTTTAGTTTTGAGGCTTTTTTCGGTTTTTGGCGTTTATTTTAAATTTTGGCGATTTTTTTTCATTTTGGCGATTTTTTTTCACATAAACAATTATTTTGGTTTTGGCGCATTTTTCGCGTTTTGGCGATTTTTTTTCGGTTTTTGGCGTTTTTTCATTTAAACGATTTTTTCGAATTTGGCGATTTATTTTAGTGCTACAATTGTTTTTTTAATTTTTTTTTTAATTTTTGGCGATTTTTTTCAGGTTTTGGCGATTTTTTTCGGTTTGGCGATTTTATAATTTTTGGATTTTTTAGTTTTACCGTTTTTGGAAACGGTTTTTACCTCTTACGGTCTCCAAGATATAGCAATTTGTCCAAATTACATAGTCAAAATTGCATTAACTGATGGACCACCCTTTAATTTAAATATTTTAATATATTAATGTTTATTGTTGTAGTCTATATAAAAATACACTAATTTTACAAATTTCAAGTGTCAATATACATATGTACATACAATTGTATGTATGTATATTACATGAGAATTTAACATTTTTCGTCGCTCGTTTTGGAGCACCCTTTAATTTCTAATTCTCATGTATTTGTTGTTGTAGTGGCCAAGGTTCTACATACTCTGTCCAAATTTCAGGTCCGTAGCTGTTACGGTTCCTGAGAAAATACCGTGTGACGGACAGACGGACAGCGTAGCGAAAACAATAGGGTTCCTTTTTTCACCTTTGGTGTACGGAACCCTAAAAAGAAGAACAAGCTACATACAAATTCTCTCAGAGAGCCTCTCTCTGAATAGAACATTTTAAGAACATATGAAGTAAAACTGTAATAGTGTATTTACAACAAATGTTACACTCTTGTATTTAATATGATAATAATTGGTGTTTTTTATTGAGGTATAGAACTTTAAGTTGGCATCACTTTTTTAACTGGCGGCCATTTTGTCAGCTGTCAAGTGATTAATATTTAGTTTGGTTTGCCATTTCATCATGAACAGGTTGACAAAAGAACAACGCTTGCAAATCGTTTAAATTTATTTCGAAAATAATGGTTCAGTTCGCGAAGTTTACCGCAAGCTCCGTCCATTTTATGGTCGACATAATCGTCCATCAGAGCAATTAATTCGGTTAACAATGGATCGTTTTCGCACTACGTTTACTCTATATGATAATACGCATCCGCAGAGACGTCGAACAGTGCGCACCGAAGAAACAATTGCCGCTGTAGAGCAAAGTGTTGAAGAGGACCCGAATGAATCGATTCGCCACCGTGCACAGCAATTGGAGCTTTGTCCATCAACTTTATGGAAGATTTTGCGCAAAGATCTTGGCTTGCGACTTTACAAGATCCAGGTTGTGCAAGAATTAAAGCCGCGAGACCATGCAATGCGTCGTGATTTTGGTGTATGGGCCGAAAATGAGATTGATCTCGATGCTGATTTTCATCGCAAAATTTTGTTCAGTGATGAGGCTCATTTTTGGTTGAATGGCTACGTCAACAAGCAAAATTGCCGCATTTGGAGTGAAGAGAATCCATATGAGAACCTTGAGACGCCATTACATCCACAAAAACTGACTGTTTGGTGTGCTCTATGGGCTGGTGCAGTCATTGGGCCATACTTCTTCCGAAATAATGCTGGAGAGTCAGTGGATGAGTTGTGGTTCCAACAAGACGGCGCTACATGCCACACAGCGCACGTCACAATCGATTTATTGAAGGAAACATTCGATGAGCGCATAATTTCGCGGAATGGACCTGTCAATTGGCCACCAAGATCGTGTGATTTGACACCATTGGATTATTTTCTTTGGGGATATGTGAAGTCGCTCGTCTACGCCAACAAACCAGAAACGTCAGGGGACTTGGAAGCCAACATTCGTGGCGTTATTGCCAACATACGGCCCCATATGCTCGAAAAAGTGGTTGAAAATTGGACCTGTAGAATTGGCTTTATTCAAGCCAGATGCGGCGGCCACATGCCCGAAATCATATTTAAACATTAATGGCATAAAATTATCCTTCCAATAAAGCCAAATTGATGGACATTAAAACGATTTTCTTGTGTTTTATTTCAATTCGAAGTTCTATACCTCTAAAAAACAACCTGTACAATTGATACAGAGATACAAGAGGTTTTGTGAATTAAGCAATAGTTTCACTAAATAGCTCTTTAATTGCGGTTGAAAACCATTATTTTTTCAACCTAATTATAACTTTTATTAAAAACATTAATGAACTTACGGCTTTTTGGTTTCAGAAAAAGCGATTCCAAAAGGCCGTAAGCACCATTACTAAAAAACTACTATTATTTTATAAGTTTTCTTTAATAAACCAAATCCGCATTGATTTTTTAATGATAATTCTGAAATTTGGCACCTAACAATTAATAATAGTCAGTAATTTATAAAGTTTTTTGCTTCTCCTGTAAAAAAGCAAAAAGCGTACTTACGGCCTTTTGGAGTTTAGGTGACGATATGTATATTTAATTAAACTTTTGAAATTTCTTTTATACACTATTGATTTTTACTTAACTTTTTTGACACTTATATTAATTTTAGTTTTACAGACCGAACGAATTGTACATTTTACCACAAAGTAGACCAGAGTTGTAAAAACTGACGTATGAAAAAAGCTAAAATCATTTGTGGTGCAGTCACTGCGAGAAAGGGACAACTGTAGTATATTTGTTATTAAGATGTTAACAAAATAATCAAAACAAATAAGAGAAAATCGGTATTTTGTGAAACGAACACGTGTACATACATACATACATACATACACATTTACAAAATTAAATGGAAGAATTTGTTGTGTTGAATCAAAAAACAAAATGCCAAATAGCTTATTACTATTAAAAAAGCAATTAAAAAATGTTTTAAAATTATTGCATATCTTATTTGAAGAATTTCCATTTAAAAACATAAATTTTTACCATTTATTTGCAAAAATCGCCAAGCGAATGAGGTTACAAAGCGTAAAATGAAATTAAGCTAAAAAATTCCACCACGAAAGAAGGTTTAAGGAATGCGCAGTGACAGAGTGAGCGGGACCTCCGAAAACACAAATTATCTTCCGTCTCGTGACATCTCTGTATATCCTCTGTGTATTTTACAATAAAATGCGATTTTTTTAAATTTTAGGCATATGTACATTAGATGTCCCACTCTTACATACATACATATTAAAGTAGAGCAAGTAGAGCAATTGACTGTCACTGTAGATTTCAATATAAAATTGTAGTAAATGCATTAGTGAAAAAATTACGTTTGTGTTAGTTTTAGTCACTCATTTCTTGTAGGGCTGTAGCTTTTGTTTTAATTTTTTGGTTTTATGACTTTTTAAGTTATTATCTAAGCCTATTTGCTTATAAAATTTCAGCTCTCTAGCGCAAAATGTAACATCAAAATTATAGATGCAACACCGTCCATTTTTGTATTTCAGCATTATGCTATCACCAGACCTTATGTGTCACGTAAATTTTCATTTGAAACGGTTAGAAATACATAATTAAAACATTAAAATCTGCTAAGCAGAATTACATGAAAACTAATGTTAAGATTTTATGTGTTGTCGTGGCAAAGCGGCGGCAGCTTCTTGGTCGGCGTTAAACGATCGACTTATTTCTCTAGACACAAAATTCTCAATTCACAACAGTAAAGTACACCGTATGGAGCACAAAAAGCTATTTTTTGAAAATAAATTAAGAAAAGTGGTGTATGCGGCACAAAACGAATTTTTTACTTTTACAATAAAGTAATATTAACTTCTAACTTTATTCATGAGAGTTCACTAAAATTTACACATTTCATCATCATCATCATGTGTCGTAAGCAGTGGTGAAAATACAAAAAAATTCTCTCGGGTATACTTTGAGAAAACTTCATTTAAACCTTCATGTCGTTTTTCTCGATTCCGACTGTTTGACATATGCTCTCTAAACCCATAATGCGCTGACGAGCTGTGTATTTAGTTTTTAGTTCCAAACAACATTAGCGTGGCCCCGCCCACTCTGATAAAAAACTTTGAGCTTTACAGCTAATTATTCGCGTCAAGTTTCGTTGGAAACGGATAATAATAATTACATAAATAGTATATTTAAATGTGCTGAGCCGAAGTACATGAAAGAGGACGATTAAATTTTATGGGCGTATTAACGTCCAATTTTATAACAAAAATTTATAGCCTTGGATAATCACAACATGCATGCCAAATTTCAATAACACCGCTTTTTTAAAACATTGTGGGGGAAACCCCGCCCCCTCCTAGCTAAAATGTCCGCGTTTCGGTACTCACCTAGACCTACTTGTATATCAAATTTCAGCTCACTAACTCAAATTATAATTTTTATGGGCCCACTGCTTCAAATTTCTGGGTTTTCAGATTTTTCTAGTTAATTGATCGTCTAGGCCTACTCGTGTACTGAATTTCAGCGCTCTCTCCCTATAGCGGAAGTGCTTCATCAATTTGATGAGTGTGCCAGAGTCAGTGAGTATGTCTCAAAATATGCACTTTTTGCGCCTCCATATCTCAGAAGCTTCTGTTGTAAAACTTTCTAACTTCGCATATGAATTGACATGAATTATAATTATGAATTAAATTTTAGAATTTTACGATGGTGGTAAGCAAAGTTACCAGGTTGGGGTAAAAACACGACGAATGGCTCCCTGTAAATATACACACTGCGTGCATTGGAGGGAACTTGACCTGCGCCTAGATATTAAAAAGAAATAAAACATATACGATTGACAGTCTCTGGTTAGATTTTATAAGGAAAAAAAATTTGTTAGAAAACTAAATTTATTAAATATGTCATGTAAGTATAAAAATTTAGCAACTCCCAAGCTTAAATTATCAAAAGAAACAAAAGTACCAAAAATTGTGCCACCATCCCCCATTTAAAATACATACATCCCACAACTGCCCGGCAGAAAATGCGAATAGTGACGTTGTAGCGATTTACTAGTGACATTGTCAGTAGTACTACTGACCAGGTGTACCCCAGCTAATGAAATCATCTATTGACATTTAACATTAGCTTGTCATTGAAAATCTACCACAAGACTGTAGCACTGCTGAATAAGTAGTTCTTTGGGGACCACATGGAGACATTGACACCAAAAATTCACTAGTAAATTTTAGGGGCTCTAGTCTACAATATCCATATTTCCTCGCTCGATGTCAATAGTAAAATAGTAATGACTTACTAGTGACAGTGTCAATAGTACTTCTGACTAGGTGTACCCAGCCAATGTAATCGCATATTGACATATAACATAGGGTTGTTATTGAAAATCTATCAGTAGTCTTCAGCATATGGAGACATTTGAACCAAAGATTCACTAATACATTTTAGTGACCATCGTCTACAATTTTATAAGGGTTGGGGCAACAAACTTAAACACATACATACATATGTAATTTTTTAACATTATTGCAAAACATAACAAATAAAAAAAAAACTATTGACGCGTTCGTTGACAATGTCACCAGAAATGCACTAGAACTGTTGTCTCTAACGTATCTCTACTCCCGCATAAAAGCAAAGTTGTCTTGTCGACATTTCAACTAGTGCAATTGGCGCCAGAAAAAGAGTGCTGGCATAGAGACATATGGTTCTAAGCTGACTAGAGGGTGTCTACAAATGTCACTTAACCTCGTCATGAAATTATATTTTCTGATTGTTCGGACGTTACATTTACGTGACATTTCAGTAAGGTAAGCATTTGCATAGCTTTTCATGCAATAGATTCGATCAGCTGACACATTTACATTTTCAGTTCTACATTTATAGTCGGGTAATTCTGCCTTAAATGTTAGTAAATTTACAAAAATTGCTAGATGTACTTGATATTTATAAATTGGCACTACTTTGATTTAAGAACACGTAAAACAAAAAATTTACATACATACATAATCATAATCGAAAGAAAGCTGACGACATAGTGGAGTGAAAATGTATTAAAGTTCGAAGTGGTTTTCTTTCGACATAGTGGAAGAGGCAGTTACTATTTTTTTTCTCTAAAAAACAAATAAAACAAGACTTTATTAGTTTGTTTTTATAATTTTATATTTTATATGAGCAATTCATCTTTATACATAAAAGGCATTTCTCGCCCGTTTGTAACCTCATCACTTAAGAACGGTTTGATGTATTTTATTAGTTTTTGGATGATTACGTATGAAATTTTTATAACAAGGTCGCTATGAAAAAAAAACATTAAAAAAGAAAACTATTAGAACAGATAGAAAATTTCGTATTCTTGTATGCAGAAAACTTAACTAATTTTATTTGTTTTTAAATCACGACAAACCTAATAATGTTATTACGACTAAACATTCATTTAAGCAGAACGAAACAACGTGCTGTTCTCGAAGGGCACCATACATTTTTCACTTTAGCCTTCATCAATAGCGTTTTTGTTTATTCCTCTATGTGTGGTTTCAATTGATGTAAAATTCTGCTCTGTATACATATTTTTTATTTTTTCAATGCAAATGGAATATGTGAAAGAATTTGATTCAGCGCACTCCAATTTGTTGAAAGCTTTTTATGTAATGAAAGCTCAAATTTACCTCATTAATTTACAACAGCCTTGCCGTTGTTTACAATTGTCTTTATTGCAATTTGTTCCTTTGAAATTATTACATGTAATTTGGCCTAGAGAGGAATAAGTACTCGTATGTTAGTTTAAACCAAATAAATAAAATTTAATAAAAAAATTCGCTGTTATTTATACTTGATTCTGTCAAATATTGAAATTTTAGTTTAAAATAAACTACATATTTAATTTTCCTAAGATATAAATTCGTACTTCTTAATACTGTGTCGTTAAATTTGTCAAGAAAATGTCGTTATCTTTTGAGGGACAACTAAAGCGTATCAATTATTGATTTGGTCTTGAACACTCCGCAGGGTGTGGAAGAGGAAGTGAAAAACATTTGTGTAGAAAGTGCTATACTGCCAATTGATTTTCCCAGGTAAAAGAGAGCAGCCTTTATGATGGGCCAATGATCTGAAAGATCTGAAGTTCTCGGTAAGAAGATAGTTCAATAGGACGAAACTCACACACGGGATTGATGATTGTAATAACCATAAGATGTTGTATAAGTGTAAACGTGATCTTAAAAGGGCGAATGAGGTCCTTGAGGCCCTTCATGCACGAAATACTGTGAGGGCTAAGGGGAATACTCAAAGACTGGTTAGCTCATGGACGGAATCCAGCTCTGAGGCACTTTCTGATGGACAGACACATTCCTGGCTGCAGGGAAGTAAGAGAGGAGGCAACGACGGAGGTTAATTTTAACTACTTGTCGGAACCTCAGTTAGGTGGCGGTGGACGACATAGTGACATTTTGCAGAATGTCCCCGAGCGCGTACTACTGTCTCTGGTGAACATCTTTAAAATATGCTTGCTTAGGAGGTTTATACCGAAAGGGTGGAGAGAGATTGTGGGCATCTTTATACCCAAGGCGTTTAAAGCAAGCCTTTCAAAAACTAAAGATTTTAGGCAGATCAGTCTTTCCACGTTTCTTTTAAAAACATAAGGACGAGTGATTGACCTAGATTTAAGAAGCACAATTGATACACGCGTAATTAGTGGTGCCCAGCATACCTATCAAAAGGGCAGGTCTGTTGATAGTGCGCCTCATGACATGGTTGGTGTTATAGACCAAGGAGTGCAGCACAAAGACTGCAGACTGTCTGCATTTTTAGACACTGAGCCTTTAACAACATTAGTATAGTGGATATTAGGCAGTCGCTAGAGAAATTCAGTGTTCACAACATTCTGGTGGAGTGCATAGTTATCATGCTTAGAAGCAGAATCATAAAAATCTAGTATGGGAAGAGGAAACTGTGTCCAGAGGTACATCACAGGGAGGAGTTCTATCACCTCTATTGTGGTTGCTGGCAATGAAGGTAATTTTTATGTGTTTTTTGGTAACGGGGAAGTTTCTTTCCACTATTAATGAAGTCGTGCAGTCGGCGTTAGGCGATCTATCCTCCTGGACCAGCAGCAAAGGACTGGAAGTCAACCCAGAGAAAACTGAGCTAGTCCTCTTTACCAGGAGATACGATATAGCTAACTTTACACTGTCTAGGATGGGAGGGGTAGAGCTGAGACTATCTGAGGGAGCAAAATACTTTGGTATGTTCCTAGACAGCAAGCTTTCTTGGAAAAGCTTCAGATATGCTCAATGCCTGCTATGCATGCAAGAACTCCATAGCAAGGAACTGGGGTCTGCAAACTATGATTGTGAGCTAAGGTTCAGAGGTCCACCTAGCTGGGTATTACAGGTGCCAGAGGAATACACCTCAGGCTGCCTTGGACGGCATTCTTCACCTCCTTCCTATAGAGAACTTTGTGGTGAAAACGGCGAATAGATGGGTTCACGGACTATAAGGTCGTTGAAGTTGATTTTGGTAGAACACCCTCACTGGTCAAATCTTATAAGCAATATGATGGTATTGCGTTCTTTACGGACGGGTCAAAAATTTGTGAAGGCACAAGGGCTGGTATCTACATCTTGGGAACGAACATTCGTAGTTTTTTCAGACTACCGAATGAATGCAGCCTTTTCCAAGCTGAGATCGTGGTTATCCTCAGGGCCACGGAACTATTGAACAATAATGTAGCTGAAAGCGAAAAAGTAACCTTCTATGTCGACAGCCAGGCAGCGCTAAAAGATTTAAGGGGACATAATATCAAATCGAATGTAGTTAGTGAATGCGGTAGCACTCAAATTGCTTATGGACAAATAGTGTCAGACTACGTGAGGAAAAGGTCGATAATACAGAGAACTCATTGATTAAGTGGCGAGCAGGACCAACTGTTCATGGGGAAGTAGGAAGGATTGTAAGGCTATGTGGCCAAAACTCATGAAGATCCAAACTACTACTGGATATGCATAGCAAGGCGATGCAAGATTTAAAAAGTGCATTGACTGGCACTACCGATTTCCGTAATATGCGCGAGGATCAAGAGGAACCAAAACCCATTGAACACATTATCTGCCGTTGCCCTAAGCTGCAGATGCTATGTTTACACGGCTGATCAGACCTTTCCATGAGAGCATTAGTGATAAACTTTAGCTGTTTTCTCCGATTTTTGACCCCCCACCCCTCCCCCCAGTATCAGATCGTAACAAAACTATGAACCCCCCTCCACCAGGGGATAACGTAACAATGAGTTAAAAACAAATTTAATAGTTTAAAAAGTTTTTATTTAAAAAAAATGAGTTTAATTCATTTTATTAAAGTCATTTGTTAGACTAGCACAGTGTGTAGACAAATATTAAATAAATTAATACTCATGAACGTACTCCAAACATTGACAAAAAAAATTTTTAAATTTCTTCTCAAGTGTCCTCAAACTCCAAAAATTATGGTTTTATGGAGAGCTTATTCCTAAACTGTATGTATGAATTAGTGATGCGTATTCGAATTCTCAAATATTCGGCCATTTCTAGATATATACTCGTATTCGTTTAAAAAAATATATGTATAAAGAAATTCATAAATGCAAAACGAAATTTAAATGAAGGGCACACGAATATTAGTTTGTAATAATTAAAAAAACAAAATTTATTTTTATATTTTTGCTATCCGTTTTTCCCCGCCAAATAATATGCTATAATATTCTGTATTGATGACTGAGCAGTATTTGAAATACCAAGATGATGATGATGTCGCTTTCACTAGTGTCTTGAAGTGAAGTCGTTGTGTATTTCAAAGATCTTGCAGATACTCCGTTTGGCCATCTTCAAATAAATCTATAATGTGAGTGCAACTAAATAATTATATCTTCGATCAATAAAGGTTGCCGTGGTGAAAAATATTTGATTACCCAAAGGCAAAATTTGTTGGAGTATTTTGGAAGATCAAGTTACTCAAAATGATGTTCATTACGAAAGATATATAGATATTTTTTTTCTTAGTTTTTGTCCTGTCTGCAACATTACATTTGCAATAGATAATATTGGCTCATTTAAAAAAATATTCCTTAAAATTACCTTAAAATTAGAGGTTGCTAGACACTGTTATTTTCTAAATATTTTTTCTTCTTCGGTTGTATTAAAAATTAAAATAATATCCTTATGAAAATACGTCTATGTACGCAAGTTTCCATTAAAACATCTCTCAGACTTAAACATTGTATGTAGCCTCAAGTTGACTAACAAAAATTTTAAAACTTGTTAGTTGCATGTTTTCATGTACATACATATATGGAAGAATATATTTTTTGAAAGGACACTTTTCTGCATGAGAATTGCAAGAGGGTGAGGGTGACGTTGGCTGAAGTAATTAGCACGTTGTCTACAAAACCGAAGATCCTGGGTTCAATCCCTGTATCCGACAGTCATTAAATAACACCACGCATTTTTCTGATGTGAATTAGTGTCTCTTTGTATCAGTTGTTGTGGGAAAGTTCAAGTGATGAAGGCATAGTCACTGGTCACTGAACTATACCGATTTCAGCAGATGCTATGGATATGGAAAGAAGTTTTATGTACATATGTAGTACATATGTATATTAAAAATATTTCAAAATGTAAATGGATTTAGATGAGGATTTGCGGATCATGTAACCATTTGGACTACAATTTATTTAATTTATTATAACAATTTTGTATCATTTTTAAATGTTATTTAACAAACATTAAATTTTTGGATACGTTTCATAAACTTTAATGTACGCGGACAGGAGTATGAAGTTATATTCCATGAAAATTTTTTTAATTGTAAATGCCTATAAATTTCACATGCAATAGATATTCGTATTCGCGAATATCATTTTAAATATCGTTTATCGGATATCGTTTTAAATATTCGAATTCACGATTATCAAAAATTGACATTCGGCACATCTATGTATGTATACATACAACACTAGTGGTGCACGAATATTCGTATTCGAATTGCCGAATATTCGTCCATTTTTAAATATTCGTATTCGAATTCGCGAAGTTCAGGCGAATACGAATACGAATATTTTTCCAAAAAATTAAATAAATAAGTGCATAAATCCTAAACGAAATTTAAATAAATGACTAAAAATAAATTTTCATTAAATTTTTTATAAAAATTTGTGCTTTTTAACATTTTCAAATGCTATTTAATGACTATCATTAAAATTTTGGGTAGTTTTTATTAACTTAAAAGTACACAAACAGGATTATAGAGTTCTTTTTCATAACTATTTTTTCATATTTCATTTTGCAGGCGTAAACAAAACACCAATTTTGTGTCTATAAATTTGACATTCAATATTCGTATTCGTATTCGCGAATATCAAAATTTGACATTCGTTACATCACTAATACATGCATTATATACTTAGGTAACACGTATGATCAATTAGATAAATAAATCAGAAAAACATACGTATTTTTGTACGAAATTAGTAATTTTTTCTGTTACGTAACATTGTCAAAGACCCCCTCCCCCCAACCCTCTTATAACAAATCGTAAAAAAATCGAACCCTCCCCCACCAATCTAGAGCGTTACGTAATATATGGATAGCCCCTCATGAGAACTCATTGGCTTAATGATAGATAATATGGGTTCTTGTGGGTACAATTGGGGGTTAAATTTTTATTAACGTCCCAGTAAAAAAAGAGACTCCAATAAAGTCATGAAAATGTAGAGTTTACGATCTGGAAGTAGTGAAAATTTCGAACTGATCTAATGATTTTTACAAAGGGTTGTCATTGCAAGAAGTTCTCTTTTTCGATGCCTGGTCACTTAATTGGAAGCGATATTAAGAAAAATTCCCTTTTTGGTGTTCTATGAAAAATGGTAAATAGTTGCCTCTTTAACAATTAGTTTACGAATTTAAGCCCGAAACAGTGTTTTCATGTAAATTTAAGCAAATAACTTTTAAATTTTAGACTAAAATTAGTTCATAAATTTCTTTAAAAAAATTCATTTTCTATAAAATCTGATGAGTATTTTCTAACACTATGGAGGAGTTACAAGGTTTTGTGTGGCTAAAATAAGCTTCGACAAAGTTTTTTGCTCACTCTCGGCAAATTAAAAATATCGATTTTTTGGAAGCAATGAAAATGTAGTTCCACTAGAATGACTTCCATTTTTTTCACTGGGGTGTGTTGCAGTTCCACCTTTCCTAACCTACTACTGCACATTAGGTCAAATTATCGCTTTTTCTGTGCAAAAGTAATAATAACAGAAGTGACCTTTTCCTTTTTTTTTTGGTGTTGTGATCCATTGTCAATAATTTGAAAGAAAGAGAAATTATTTTAATTTCCGGAAAATATTAAGCACTATAAAATATTTTTGCATCAGTCATTAGATTTAAATTTTTTTAAAATAGGCTTGTGAGTTGAAATCGGTAAACTTTAAGTGCGTTTTTTCTTGAATTGCGTTGCTATTAACTTATTAGTTTGAAATGTAAAATAAAGCGATTTATTTATTGATGCATATTAATTACACAAAGTAAATTTCCATAATATGTATGGTGTTGCACAAATGTGGGCCTTCACATAAGAAGTAGGCAACGTGGTTGTTAAAGAAATTCCACAAAATAACGGCAAGAGTATACGGTAATCCGTGGCGTGATCAGTCAACCAGTGCAAGCGAGACGGAAAACTCTCGAAAGCCAAACAGGACGCACAAGCCTGAACAGTGTTGCCAAAACGGTGGTTTTCCCGCTATATATGACTGTATTTTGTTGTCATTACCGCCAAGCCTATTTAAAAAACCACCAGCGTGAATTTTAGCGGAAGAATTTCTTAGTTGACGGATTTTCAGCGTTTTTCTGAAACTTATAAAGAAAGATATTAAAATGCGACACGTATCCTGGTATTTATGTTGAGTTTTTTCCATATAAACACGTACAGCGAATAGAAACTAACGTCACATTTTTTGCAAATAAAAAATTGTTATATTGTGTTCGTGTAGTATCGGAAAACAAACCGAAAACTGGGTGATTGGACCAGTGAGTGAGGAAACCATAATATCAACCAAAATCTCTCAAAACAATAACTTTTTCTGAATAATTTGTTTTTGATTAGACTTTTTTATTGAAATTTTATTTCGAAATTAAACTTCAAGAATGTGAAGTGAGCCACAGAGTTTATTTTATCAGTACTTTTTTTTATTTCAAATAGTCAAAAAACCTGGAAATTTGAACAATATTTTACAAATACTTCAAGCGAAACGGCAAGATATTATTCCACACGTGTAGGATAATTAGGGTCTATCGTAGAAAATGTTGAAAATATACTGAATCAGCTTAAACAATAATATTAATAGATGGAATAGTCCCTTGGATTCTAATTTTTCCTGGTTCGATGTTCGTGTATGGAATCTCTGCAGGAAATAAAATACCTACTTAAAGAGTAGGCTTAGTTTTGCTTACAAATATTGGGGAAATATGCGATTCCCACAAACATACATATATCTATGCGTATGTACACATATTTTATAAAATTTATCTTATTCTTTTTTTTTTTGCCAATAAACCATAAAAAAAGACATGTAACATTGTAACATAAACGCATTGATTGTCGCGAAAAGCATTAGTGATCATAGGATATTTTTCGCATGTCACTTTTTTTATTTCACTGTATCTACAAAGAATTGAATACACCCGGTACGCATGTGTTATCGTCGCTGTCTCATTGACGACTGAATGGCATAGAATAAGAATGTGTGTGATTTTATTTTTCACAATTGTGCTATGAAACCGACATCAATGTGCTAGATCAATGAAACTTGGCAGAAATATGTCTTATAGCCCTATAAGATAATTCGCACAAAGGGGGAAAAAGTTCCCCTCAGAGGAAATAATCCTACCTCTCAAATATTAATATTTTTCTTGACTTTTGCCATACTTTTGTTTAGGAAAAGTTCAAACCCCTAAACTTGGACTGAGGAGACGGTAAGATGCCATATTCGTCCCCAATTTTTTTTGTGGGTGGTGACAAAAATATTATTTCTAAAAATAATAGCGGTATTTACGGTTGGCTATTGTAGATCTTATACATATTGTAGCTTTGGCAACAACAAAATGCATACATTTTTAAATAACTATATCTACATTATCTACTCGTACTATACTAGCGTCGGGTTTACATCTGTATGCCATGTGCCACATATGCGTAAATAAAAGCGTATCCACAATTACTAATGAAAAACTGATTCAGACACGTATTTATTAAGTTAAACAGTTTCATACATAACTAAAAGATAATTTTATAGAATCCAACATTTTTAGAAACAGTTTAAATCAATAAATACCAAGGTTGGCAAACGGTATCGTAAAAATACCGATACCGATTCAAATACCGCTAAAACTAGGTACCGGTATCGATGCCGATACCGAAATCCATTTTGGTTAGAAAATACCGGTATCCAGAATACCGTTTACGTCTATACCGGTACGTAACGGTATACCGATTCCCACCAAAAATAAAATTCAAAAATTTATTTCAATGAACTTTCTTTTATAAACACGTTTTTGTTCTCCTTTACACATTCTTATGCAGCCCTGTTTTTTTAATCAACCGTAAATTGAAATCATATAATAATCATCACTAGTGCGAAATACTACCAAACTTCATGAGCTGCTTATCTGGCTGTTCCAGATACACAAACTAATGTGGAAATTTAAACTTTTGAAGAGTGCTTTTTAATATGTAGTATATACACAAAGATTTTTTTCTTTAATTTATTTACTATATATGTGCCCTTAATTATGAAAGTGGTCTAAGTCAGGGTTATTCAACCTGTTGTACGCGAAACTTTCCCAGGTGGTACGCCAAATCGCCTCCACATATTTATGTGAAACAGGGGTTTCATCAATGGTGGCAATCAAAAATAAATACCGAACAACATTGAATTTGAAGCCAAATCTTATATTTGTTAAGGTTAACAAACATTGATCCAGATATAAAATTTCTTTTTAATTTTGTTGTTTTTTATTATTAATAAATTAAATGGATTAAATTTTAAAATTGTTTGGTTATTTATTGAGCCCATACTTGTTTATACACATAAAATTTTTTGGTGGTACGCGAATTGTTGGTTGTGAGTTTTGTGGTACGCGAACCAAAAAGGTTGAATAGATCTGGTCTAAGTCGTGTGCATTTCTGCTTCGAAATGTCAAATAAATCTTTGAAAAACTTCAATAAATATCTAAAAAAAAAATTAAATAACTTTATAAAAATCGAGACTAGTACAACTCTAAATTAAAATGCTGCATAATATAAAAATACTTTATAATTTGTTCTAATGTAATCTACTAAATATCTAGACCAGAGAAATATATGACTTAGACCAATTTCATAATTAAGGGCACATACATATGTGCGCTGTCTAAAATATGATGTTTGGTGCCATTAATGCGGTCTTAATTTTTTAGCTCGATCCGACGGTACCTTCTGCTGCCTAGTGGGGCCTAAAGTACCCGATACACAGTGGAGATTTTGTAAAAAAAATTTAAATAATTCTGCAGTTTCTAAACTAGCTGTCCGATTGTGATGAAATTTTTTATAGCATTTGAAGAGGTTTCATAGAGCTCAGAAGTAATGAAAAATTAAAATCGATGCCAAGCTCATATTTTTTTATCAGATAAAAAATATTTTTTGCAAGTGGATTTTTTTTTCTATCCAAGAGCTAAAACAAGTCTGCTACATTTACGGGCTTTCGTTTACAATTAAGAAAATATTCGAGAAAAAATATTAAAATTTTGGCTTTTTTACCAACCTTGGTCCACTGTTATGCTAATGGAGTAGGTAATCTTATTAGATTTGGGAAATGAAACTCATTATGAATAAGGGACAAAATTTGTAACATTAAAATTTTGAAAAAAGTTTATTTCCGCGTTTTTTTGAAGAAAAAAGTAGGTTAATTATTTCGGTATTACAAAAGTATTTTGCCAATCAATATTTTCGGATGAAAAGTGTCTCCTAGGTAGAAAATGATGCAATCAATACACAGAAAGTAATAACAAATAGAATTTGCTTTTGAGTTCTCGGCAATTCCCAAAAAAAAAATAAATAAAAAAATTCTAAAAATGGGACCTTTCAGTATTTTTGCAATATTCTTCTTACTTTTCGCCGGGAGCAGATTAAATTTTTGGAAATATTTTTTTCATCTCTTTAGAAACTCACATTAATTAATAAAAAAATATTTCGTTCAATAAAAATTGAAATTACTGAACTTAAGCCCGATTTAGAAATTATTTCTGATTATAATTCACTATAGTTCAACTAAAATTTAAAAAATTTCTAATTTTTGGAAATATTTAAAAACATATTTTGTCTTAAGGTGGCGTAATAAATTTTGGAATTGGATATTTAGAACAAAAATAGGTCTAATTCAAATATATGGTTAATGCATTGATAAGGATGATGGAGAAAATTTTTCTAAACTTTTATATCTGAAGGTAAAGACTGCTCTCTTGAGGCGAATAAAATTACTTTCTTTGACTTTTTTAATATTAATTGTACAAGAAAGTCGTTTGTTTGTTTTTAAGTTGTCTACAAGAATATCGTTTATTGTTTGAATTGAAATGTTTAAATATTCGTTTCGTCTGAATTTGGCGAGTACGAATATCTAAAAACGGCAGAATAATCGAGAATTCGAATACGAATATACAATTCTACATGTATTTCATATATAATATACATACAATATAATGTATTTATTTTTATCATTTTGGTAAATTAACCAAAATGTATACTTTATATATGCAAGGTTTCAACTGCAATTTGCTTATTTAACTTTTTAATAAATTATTTTTTATTATTTTCTCTACCCAAGTAGATAGACTAGGGTGCTGATGAAGTGCGTGGCTGCACAGAAAAGTATCGGTATTTCCCCCAGCTTAAAGTCTAAGTTTAATTTTTCTTCTCTTCTTTAGAAAATCACATTAATTAATAAAAATATTTCATTCAATAAGAATTGAAATTACAGAACTTGAGCCTAACTATGAATTATTTCTGAATAAATTATTTTTTAATAAAAGTATAAAAACGTATATAGAAACATATAAGTTTAAATGTTAATATTAAAATACTCCCTTTTCGAAGTAATTTAATAAAAAAAAGATTTTTTGCTATGTCCAGTATCTGAACTAATAAATTTAGCAGTAATATCGGTATACCGGTATTATAAACTCGATAACGGTATGTACCGGTAATACCGATACCGAAATAAAAAAAATACCGATACCGTTACCGATACCGATACCGAAATTTAAAAAATAGTTGTACCGGTATCAATACCGATACCGTTATTTGTTTCGGTTTCCAACCTTGATAAATACATGTCTGAAACAAACAGTTTTTCATTAGTAATTAGTGGTTACGCTTTTTTGGGCACATGGCACACAAGAAATGCCAGATCTAAAGTCAGCCTAAGAACTGTAGTAGATGTTGTAGCTGAATTTATTTACCAGTTTGTACAAAAGAAGAACAAGATACATACAAATACCCCGAGTCTATTTGAATTGAATAATAAATATTTTTTACAACTCAGATGTAAATGTCGCTTACCCTTGGACGTTTAAAATCGCAGTATATTTAAAAATGGTTTAAATTTAATACGAACAGTGAATTCCGCTAATATAAATATTTTAAAAAAATTACTCCTTATGCCTTAATATCAGAAAAATTACACTGTTGAGCTCTTATTGGCAGGGGGAAGTATTCCTCCCTCAAACCAAAACATTTTATGACTGACAAAATGGTGTTTTATACCTGATTTACATTAAGAATTTTTTCATGAAATTTCATGAATCTTTTGGCGCGAAACTTTTTCTATTTGATAATTGCAGCACTATGAAAGAGAATTTTGTACAAAAAATGACGTTGAATTAATCTCTGATGCACTTTTGACAACTTTTTTTGATATAAGTTGCTTTTCCAGTCCTCCTATTGACAAATAAAAAATGTTCATGCAATTAATTTCATGAAAATAAAATGCTTAATGTAAATCAGGTATTACTCATATTTACCTATGCAAGATGAGCAAAAACAGAAAAAAGGTAAAATTAAAAAAAAATCACACTAAAAATGGCACAAACTTGCGCAAACTTTTTTCTTGCTCCTAAAATTAGAAATTTTCAATTTTATTGTGGTATGAAATATGATTCTAAATGTATGTATCAGAGAACGGCAAAAATCACGTATTTCCTGATTTAATCATACTATAAATTTGTTATTCACTTTTAATCATGCAAAATAAATCAACATTGAGTAAAATCATCATCGTAATGGTGAACGCTTCATTTAAGTAAATGTGAGTCGAGTGATCGAATATGTTTTATTCTAATCATTCATCATACATTAAACTTTTGTTCACATTTAATCATGCAACAAAACTTAATGTTGAATAAAATCAGAATCATACTTACGAACGTATCCTTGGTAAGTTGCAAGTAATTTCATACATGTTTTATTCAAATTTTTATATAATCAGGTTTTCATGTTGAATAAAATCAAAGCAGAGGAGTTATGAAAAATATTATTTTTTTAATACAAATCAGTAAGCAAACACTTTAAAAAGAAAAAATGGAAAACGACCAGGGGGCAAATTACGGCACTCGATACCGTTCGAAATTTTAAAATATTTCCATATAAACTCTTTTTTTTTTTTAAATTTTAAAATAACTTTAAAAAAATCGAAAAGGCACTTTTCGAAAAGTACCTTTCCTGAATAGTGTTTTTTGAATAGTAAATATTCAAAGTACCCTCTAGTTCCAATGTTTAATAATATTTAACTCAGAGTTAATAATATTTAACTCAGACTTAAAATGTTTCAACTATATGACTTCTACCGAATTTAAAATTTTTTCGTATATACCCATTTAGTAACTTTTTTGGCACCTTATAAAACACACACATTTTAGCTTTTAATAGTCATTGTAAATTATTTTTACATGTACATATGTATATACATACATACATATGTAAAATGATAAGCTGAAGAACAAAAAAAGTAATGAAAACAGGCACTATTTTACCCCTTATAAGTTCGAATTTTTAGAAAGTGCCAAAACTTATTTCAGATTCTGTCCAAGGGGCTTATTTTATTGTTTGAAATTTGGAGTTTGTCTATCGTAGCTTCCGAGTTACCAATTTTAACCTTTTTGCACCTTGTTATCCCCTTCGCATTCGTATTACCAAAAATCCCTTCATAGTGGTTCTATACATCAAAGGGGAGCCAATGCACTAAATGTCGTTTGGGGGCTGGGCGATGATATGTCTGTTAAACAGTCAGTAACGTTATATAACGTTATAACTTTATATAACGTCAAGTAGAAGGGCCATAACAAGTAATTGCAATTTTACAGGAGAAGGTATAATAGAAACTGTAATATTCACAATGTAACTTTTTTTGTCCAACTGCTTGCAAAAGCGTTATTTTTACACTATTGCATTAAATTTTTTTGACGAGGTGTATTTGTGTGCAATGTATTGGAATCACTGAAAAACTTAATTTCGTAAAAAATACGAAATATGGATTTTCTAATTGATACCATCGGTATATAAATTGCCAAATACATACATAAGTACATAATATTCCGTTGTTTCTAAAAAATCATCATCACTTGATGCATACGCGCTCATTTTTGCTTTTTTGATTTTATTCATCATACAAATATTTGTTGATAATCAGAACGAACGTTTTTGCCTACTTATTTTATTTGTCATCAAAATAATCATGAATGGGAAAAAGGAGCAAACACTCGAATTGATTGGTATGATGCGACACATGTTTATAATCGTAGAGCCAACAACAACTGTATGATTGGAATGATTAAAAAGCAGCAACGATTATGTATGTTGGAACAAGTTTGATTGTATGAACACAAAGGCATGTTTTTAGGATATTGATTACGTATGAATATTTTTTCAATCAGATTTTGTCGTTCTCTGGTATGTATATAGCTACCTACACTTTTAAAAACCTTCTTTTTACCAAAAAAAAAGTAATTTTTTTTAATTTTTAAACGAATTCCCAGGCTGAAATTGTCAACCGAACAAAAATTTTTGCACTGGGAGCACTTCTACTCAAGAAGCCCAAACAATTTGCCAACATTACGGTTTACAACCTGAAAGATTATTTGCCAATGCTTTTTAATAAATTTTTACTTTATTATTTTTTATTTCTTTCCAGCAATTCAACAGCTTCATCTGTACCTAACCAGCAAATTATATCATAGGCTATTCGGTCACTTGCCCAAGTTCTCTGCGCACAGCCAGATAATAAGGTTGCACCAATGCAATGGGGCCGGCAAACAAAACAAAAATATATAAATACAAATTATTATTTTATTACAGTGTATCTAAAATACATTTCGTAAAATGCAAGGTGTATATAACCAGGTGGCAGCGCTACTTCAGCTGCTAATTTTTTGCTCTATGTGCTTTGTAGCTGTAGAATTTTGAAAACTTCGTTTTGTTTTTGTTTTTGTTTTGGTACAATTATTTTTATGCTTTTGACATTCTTCAGTTCTTTACACAGCTATGGTTACCGTATTTTTGTATAACAAATCCTTAGGCAATCACATGCATAATTACACCATGATAAAATTTATGTTAAAACATGAAATGTAACTATTAATATGTAATCCATTGTGAATTATTGAATTTATTTTTAACGCCTAACTTTCGAAGTTTGTAAATGTAGTAAAAGCTCTACTTGTAAAATCAAAAAGAAAAAAGAGGTAAGCTATTTAGAAAGAAATTGGCAAGCGGTGAATATCTCCTTTTTAAAATAAATTTCGGAATTTAAACTCAAACCAACTTTTAATTTTCAAACTCAATTATAATATCTCCACGCCTTGAGAAATTATAAGGCCTTTTAGTAGGAAAAGGATATCTTGGTTTCTTATCCAATCGCACTTTTACCTAGGTGCTAACTACCTAACCACTGGTCTACATCCAACTCCTAGGTAAATCTACCTTAGAGCCTCCAAAGCATTTCTATGGTGGTGAAAAGGTGTGAAGAGGACTATATACCACCTAGTTTATTCTGTTTTTGCTGAAGTATATCTTTTATTTTAAATGTTTTATTTATTTTTATATCTATTTATAATAAAAAGAAAATTAAAATAATAAAGATTATATTTATTGTCATTATATCAATCAATTGTGGGTTAGGTTAGGTTAGGTTAGTCTGGTTGGTCAAGGACCTCGCATAGACCAGAATTGGTCCTTAGCGATACCAGCAGATGACAAGAAACCTTTAAGTATGGCGGCCTAGTTCGTGGTGCCTGTATCGAATGGCTCCCACATAGATTTAACAAACCTCAGAAGCCTATGCATTTCCACGGGACAGTGCCGGACAGTGGCACAGTAGATGTTCTACTGTCTCAATTACTCCGGCTTCCTTGCATTTCCTGCAGGTACCGTCAAGTATTTGCCCTGTTTTGACGGCGTGCGAAGCCGTCCAGAGTGTCCAGTTAATACCCACACTATAAGTCTATAGTCGCTTCTGGTGAGTGATAAAAGGAATTTAGTCGATTTAGGATCATCCACATGATTTTAGAAGTTTTGCAAGTCTTCTTCGCACGCCAACTCCCCTCCGCTTCTTCCTTCATCTTAGAGTCTATGATCCATTTCAGGTGTTGAATTGGTTTCCGGACATATACTGTTTCTCCCACAGGTAATTGGATTCCCCTTTGGATTGGATTCCTTTTGGGTATGTGTCCTCGTACCCAAAAAACATGTACTTGTCTGCCAGCACATAATCTATTTAGAGCATTCCTCAATTGTTGGGGGATGCAGTAGTGTTCAAAACATTTGCAACCAAATTCATATCCTGAAGAATCATTCATATGATAAATATAAAACTAAATTAATATTTTTTTTTTAAGTTTTTTCGATATACATATTTAGATGTTTTTCACTACATATTTAAAATAAAACCTTTTTCAAAAACTAAAACGTAAAAAACCCCGTTTTAATAGAGTAATTAAAATTTAAATTTTTAAAAACATATGGAACTCTGGGAATAATTAAACGAACATAAGGGAGCAACTTCAGGTGGTCAATCCTTTATTTTTGATCAGTTTTGAACATCTTTTGGGCATTGAGGCTATGAGTTTCTCAATATAATATATATAATATATATTCATCACCATTACGGAAGGCCCTGTTCCTAATACTGCGTTTCGCTATCATCCACATATTCTTAATCGGGTTGAGATCAGGAGATTGAGGTGGACACGACATCACATTAATTTTATTTGCTTTGACAACCTTCGCAGTATGCTTGTGGTCGTTATCGTGCTAAAATGTCCAAGAAAGTGGCATTTCCCATTCAGCTTATGGAAGCATAATTGATCTTAAAGGTATATTGTTGCTGTGCAATCAATGCTGTGAATTGTTCCGATCCCTTGCCCCGAAAAACATCCCCACACCATTATGTTTCCACCACCGTGTTTCACTGTGGCTGTCGTGTATCTGGGGTTGAATTTTTCTCCTCGTGGTCTTCGAACACCGACTCTTCCGTCCGATCCTCGAAGATCGAATTTAGACTCGTCAGACCATAATATAGTTTTCCACTGTTGTGGAGTCCAATTCAAATGTACTCGGGCGACACTAAGACGACATTTTCTGTTGTTTTCGGATACGAATGGTTTTTGGTACTTTTATAGCTTTTGAGACCATATTCCCGCGCTCTTCGTTTTATAGTTGAAAGACTAGCATCAATGGGAATCTCTGTATTCGCTTCTCTAGGAACAGCTTTGGGGTGTTTCATAAAAAAATTCTTGATTTTTCTATCTTCTCGTACAGTTGTAACAAGTGGTCTTCCAGTTCTATTACATAAGCGTTACGTTTTTAAAATCAAATTGTTTCTTCCTGATTTTAAAACATTTTTTTGGTGTAGTTGTAGCGTAGTTTCGTTTTTTGTATAAACAAAGTAGAGATGCTCTTGTATGTTGGAATCGGTTTTAGTCATAGTTGTTCAAGAGAAAATATGTGTACTGTTTGTGCTACAATTAGAATTATACGCAGTTTCTAAAATTCAGACTATTTATTTATATATATTTTGGTTTGAGTACTTATTATTATTATTATGATATGGATTAGATTATGTATGTACATATATTCATAGTTTGCGAATTAGGGCCGCAATATCGAGGCATAAGTTTAACAAATGATTTTAGCAATTCTTGAACGTATATAGTTTGATTTTAATGTTTCTAACTAGGTTGACGACAAAATATGACCAGAAGTAAGTAACATTAAAAAAATTTTGTACATCTCAAAGTCGAATACATTTTTTAAAGTAAGTAAAGCACCAGCATATAATAACAAATATTAAAAATTTTTGAAATCTCCGAAGAATTCTAGAAAAGATGTGATATTTTCTAAGCGGCTGGACGATTTTCTTAAAACATAGCTAAGAACCTTCAAGATCAAGCCACTTTTCAAAGAGAAAAAATAAATCAAAATCCGTGCAGCCGTTAGGTCTGTACGTGGACTCGTGTGTAGCTTCCAGTTTGCTAAATGCATTAAATCGAATGATTTTCTTTGAAACTCAACCATTAGTAGGTTTTGTTGTAGCGCTGATACATTTTCTTGTGATATATGTATAAGAGAATGAATTATTTACTGTTAGCTTTTGAAGTATTTGTTTGAAGTATTGGGAATATATTACACTTAACAAAAATATTATGTTGGGAAAGCATTTAAATTGTGGTATTCATAGTGTTTAGCCGACGACGTACAAAATAGTTGGGCAACCCCATTATGTGTTTTGAACAACACTCCAAAAGTAGAACTTGTGATGTTTTGCCAGCGTTTAAACCACCTAAGCAAACTATTTGCCAACGTTAACCCGATTGTATTTTTCTGCATGGGAGTGCTTGTACAATCGTTCAACAATCTTACAACAATGCAAGCGAATAAATTTGCAAAAAACAGTTTCATTAATAATTTGTCAACAATATTCTTTGAAATTTCAATTTTTTACAAAATATGACACAAAACCGTGCATTTGTCCCAAAATATGAGAAAAAAATTTAAACATTTACAACCAAATTATGGAAAAATATGCATTTTAGGCAAAATATGCACTAACAAATCGATGCCATTTTTAAGCAAATTTATTGTTTCGAAAAGATATTTCGTTCTTGCCATTATCAGGGTTAAGGGAAAAAACATGAATTTGCATGAAACCCCTGTGTCTGATAATTATTATCATTACAAAAATTCAGTGAAGTGCGGCTTTGACCCGCTCACGAAGGGTTCCGTACGGGCACGAGATATGTAATTCAATACGAACAATATAAACTATAGTTTTGGCATTTTTTCGTTTTTGGGTTTTTTTGTTTTAAGCGTTTTTTAGTATGGTGTTTTTTTAATTTATTGGCGCTTTCTGAGTTTTGTGCACTTTTTTTCACGTTTTGACCATTTTTTATTTTTTGTTTTTGAAGTTTTTTTTAATTTTGGCAATTTTTATTATTTTGGCTTTTTTTATTTTGGCGATTTTTTTATTTTAGCGATTTTTTTTAATTTTGGCATTTTTATCATATAGGTGATTTTTTTTTGGTTTTGGCGATTTTTTTAGTTTTGGCACTCTTTTTTCGTTTTGAGGATTTTTTTCGGTTTTTGGCGCTTATTTTAAATTTTGGCGGGTTTTTTCGTTTTTAAATTTGGCGATTTTTTTTTTAATTTTGGCGATTTTTTTTATCTTGGCGATTTTTTTTCACATAAGCAATTTTGGTGCATTTTTCGCGTTTTGACGACTTTTTTCGGTTTTTTTTCATATTGGCGATTTTTTTCATTTAAACGATTTTTTCGAATTTGGCGATTTATTTTAGTGCTAGATTTTTTATTTTAATTTTTGTCGATTTTTTTCGATTTGGCGATTTGTTTTTTAATTTTTGGCGATTTTTTTCAGGTTATAATTTTCGGATTTTTTAGTTTTACCGTTTTTGAAAATTTCAAGAGTTTACCTCTTACGGTCTCCAAGATATAGCAAGTTGTCAAAATTACATAGTCCAAATTGCATTAACTGATGGACCACCCTTTAATTTAAATTTTTTAATATTTTAATGTTTATTGTTGTAGTCTATATAAAAATACACTAATTTTAAAAATTTCAAGTGTCAATATACATATGTACAGTTAGTGTCATTAATATTCGGTTTTCAGGTTCACAATCAATAAAAAGTCTACCAAAGAATGGGAACCAATTAAACTAAAAAAATTATTTCATTATATTATTTAGCAATTGGGTACGAATATGAATTTATAAAAATTAATCGAAAAAATTATATCAGTAGAGAAAAACTGACAGATTATTTGAAGTACTTCAAAAAATGTAGCGTCATTAATATTCGGTTCTTTCTTCAGTAAAGAAAAAAATCAAGGGAGTATGAACTTTTTTATTATAATTACTACTTTTAAGGATATTTATCTCACTTAAACAATTTGACATACTTTGAAGAAAAAAAATATTCGTTATTTTTTCCGAATATCACTTTAATTTTCCTCTTAGCTATAAATAAAGTCGAGAATATGTCACAGACTATACGGGATGAATTGTTCACTCAAACTTCGATTAGGATTAATATCTACTAATTATATGTAATAATAATAATATGTATATAATGTAATAAATTATATGTATATTACATGAGATTTTAAAATTCTTCGTCGGTGGTTTTGGAGCTCCCTTTAATTTCTAATTCTCATGTATTTGCTGTTGTAGTGGCCAAGGTTCTACATACTCTGTCCAAATTTCTGTATTTCTGTATTCTGACAGCATAGCGAAAACAATAGGGTTCCGTTTTTCACCTTTGGTGTACGGAACCTTAAAAAGGCATTATGCGTCAGGTAAAGTAAGTTTATATACTTACCTTAGATTTTAAATTAATTTCTTCTCAACAAACCACTTGATAAAAAAATCATTATGCAGTTTAACACTGCTCACTACCCACTATTTACTATCGCAAATAATAGATTTTGGCAGTTATGGCACGATATATGAATATGTATGTATATCACTTAAAATTAATTGTACAATTTCTTCAACATGCATTTGCGTGAATTGTTTACTTTTGCTTATACTATCGCAAGAAAAATTTCGTCATATATAAAAACTGTTAAATTGAAGAACCGTGATTTCGGTTTAACATTTACTTAAACCGACCGGTTTTAGTTTTAAGTTTTTAACCCTGAGTATTTCTATTCGAAAGTCAAAATCTCGCTCTCTCTCTCTCTCTCTCTCCTAACAAACTAATCATTTTAGCAATAAGACTTGAATAGTGTAAATTAGAACAAATCAAACAAAAGATTTATTGGTCTTAACCATGCCAATTGCCAACTCTGTTACGCAAATACAGGGAACCGTCCGATGATTATTTCATTCTATGTTATAAAAACTTAAGTTTTCTTTTCTCTCTCGAGCAAGGCGAAGAAAACATGCACCTAGCATCAGAGTATTTACCCTACGGTGCACCGACACTATCACCTACGTCGGGGATGCAACTCCTGTTCAGAGAAGCCAAACAGAAGGGTAATGAAGTACTAATAGGCTGCGATGGCACTTTTAGCAGCGAAGACCTCATTGAATTTCTCAATACTAGCGACCTGATTTCAATTAACAGCCAACTTTTGTTATTAGCATTAAGGAGAAGATATTACGGAAAACATTATTGACGTTATCCAGAATTGGAGAATTTCTGATGAAAACCGGCAGCCAAAGATTCAGCAACTTATTCAAGAATCATCTAAGGCACACATCGCGTGACTGCCTGAGTGTAGTATACATTGATAACAATGTGAATATGATTACTATGGCGTTGGTTAGATCTTTCGAGAATAATTGCATTCTGCAAGGAAGGTAATCCATAGGGAAGAATGTACCAAGGCTATTTAACAGAGCCAGAATTAAAAAATATAGTATAGACTGGAGTAAGTATCGCAGAGGCTCAAGGAATACAATAAATTAATTCGGACGGCAAAACGCAACTCGTGGAAGCTTTTCTGCGAAACGGTTGAGTGTGAGCGAAATCTCGAAGATAAAAAATTTTCTTTCCCAAACCCACATCCAAATCAAAATACTGGTTATATCGTCAACCAAAAGCCAGGAAACAATAGAGGAGACCTTATTGTTGTTGATGAATGCACATTTCCTCACTAGTATGGAGGGACCCACATTGGAACTGTCACAAGTTGGAAATGTGACTCAACAGGTTCTAACAATCACAGATGGTACTGTTAGAAATGCAATAAGTATATTATCCCTTTTCAAGACAAGCAGGTTGGATGGCATTTTTCTCGCGCTTATACAGAAAAAGGGGGACACTTTATAATCAAATCATCTTGTTAGTTTTAATGCCTGGCTAAAATATGCATACACTTCAAAAAGCTGGCAAGAGTAGTTTTCATACATAAGCCTGGCAAAGCGAGTTATGTGACTTCAAAGTCTTGCAGACCAATAAGTTTTACTTCTTTCCTGCTCAAAACTATGGAAAAGACAGTGGATGGCATGATTAAGAGCAGGATATTAAACAATAGTCTGAGGTTTAGACAACTTGCCTATGTGGAAATGGCTCTTCACGAGTTAGTTCACTATACCGAAAAGGCTTTCAGTGAAAAATTTTATATTCCCAGAAAATACGGAGAGTTTTCAGGATAAGACCATCACTTTATCCGATATGATTAAATATTTAGGACTGATCTTAGATCGGAAACTGTTGTGCAGAAGACCATTGGGTTCATATGGGAATCAGCCCAATTGCAACATACTGGCTCTATAGGAGTAAGATCAGACCCATCGCATCGGTAGCATATTAGAGAGCGATAGGAAGGAAATGCAACACTAAAATTTTGGAGAAGGTTCAAGGAATGTGCTACCTTTGTTGTATAAGTGGGGCTATGGGAACTACATCCACCACGCCATTGCATTTTATTCTTTATGTCCAGGCTATAGACATTCGTATAAGATACGAAACAGATTTTGCTTGAAAAAGTCTACAAGTAATGGAGGAATGGATCGGAAAATACTATCTAACACACGATCAGAATATATGGACGTCAATGGACGGATGAGATCAGAAATGTCCGACCGTGTATGTAATACTGCAAAGACACTCCTGCGTCAATCCAACCCAGGAGTGTTTAGCAGCTGCACGGATGGCTCGAAGCTAGGAAAAGAACACCCCTAGGTTTCTTTATAGAAGAACCTGACCATAATACATCCTTACAGGCGGAAAATCGGAAAATCCGAAACAAAACAAGTTGGCTGTTGAAACTAAACAAGCCCGAGCTAAGAAAGTTGACCGGGGTACTCTAACTTACAAAGGCAATTAAACCGACTCAGCGCCACAGATAACAATGAATGCAGTACATGCATTGACGGCATTGAGACAATGAAACCCTTTCTTTGTCATTGTCTAGTTTTTACAGAACCGAGATCACTCTTTTGGGGGATGACACCTTCCCGGACATTACCCACCTTGATACAGAGTTCGTTTTAATTCACATGAAAGCGCACAACAATCCCATACAGGCTTATGTGCATGTCCCTTGACAGGATCGCAATGGCTCCTCTCGTTAAATTAACGTAACCTAACCTAACCATTATGGACCGCAGATGTGATGTTTTTTTTTTAATTCCTCTTAAAGGCTGGTACGGAGTTCTTACGGAAATACAGCTTACCATGCGAATTGTGTGTAAAACAAAGCTTACGGAAATTCAGGTTGGTAAATTTCATAAAAGAAATTGCTGTTTGCTAGTACGAACTTCTTAAGGAACAGTACACGGACTTTTTGAAATTTTTTTCTTCGTGTTACAGAACTGTTATAACCAGGGAAACCGCAAATACGCAATTGCATGTTTTTCCTGGGATGACGTATTAATACGGGGACAAGATATTTGTAAGTTTCAGAGCTTTTTATGAATTTTGGCATCGATTTGTTGGTGCATATTTTACCCTTTAAAGCATATTTTTGCATATATCACCCTAACACGCATATTTTCTCATTTTTAGAGCATAATTTACGCTCTTAGGGCATATTTTGATACTTTTTAGATTTTTTTATTTTATTTTAATATGCCTACAAGTTAAGGGGTTGGTCAAAATTTTTATTTTTATTTTTCGCCATCTAAATCTCTGTTTCAATGTCCCATGTTGTGTATAAATTTTTCTTATATATTACTCAGTTTTACGGACGTTAGTTTCAATACAAATTCAGTTTTGCTATTTGTGACGGACTCTGCCCCGAGTAGACGTTGAAGAAACATTGTCAATGTATAAAAGTTTATTTAGATGAGACAGAAACGATTTTTAATTGAAATTCTACGTAAATATTTAGTTGTTTATTGCAATAAAGATTATAAATAAAAATCTTGTCTTATTTATCCAAAATACAGTTATAAAGCCTGAATTCTAATATCGTGATCTTTTGAAATTGAAATTAAATTCTTATGAGAGCATCCAATAAAAATTAATTTGTATTATTTGTTTTAATCAAAATTTGTATGGTTGTTTTGCCCTTCAAACCCAGTTATTTTTTGTTAACTTTTTTCCATTTTTTGTTTATTTTTTAATCTTATTTTAAATGCAAAAATTGTTGAAATTATATATATATAATTTTGTTATAAACCGATTTATTTTATTTTTAAGAGCAAATTTTTTACTTTTTAGTGCATATTTTCAAGTTTTCAGTGCATATTGAACGCGCATAAAACACTTTTTTTAGAGCATACTCCTGGTTTCCCTGGTTATAACTCATTATCCTATATGTTAACTTAGGATATAAGTTCGTTCATAGATTTTTGCACTATATACAACCAAACATACATACATATATTTTTATTTTAACATTTACAATATTTAGCTAGATGTAAAAAAAAGAATGCTAGCTAAAAGCTTGTTTTATTTGACTTACCTTATGGTATTTGCAGCTTCAGTGATCTTTGTTTGTAGTTGAGATAGCAAATCATGCAGTTCAGTCCAAGCTTTTTCAGCGTGCAAAGCTTCCGCCAAGCTCTGATCGTAGGCATGGCGATTTTCCTTTAAAAAGTAAAGCAAAGTTACTAAATACATAACATATTCCAAAGACGTTAAAATTGTAAGTTCTTACGGGTTCGCCAATCAACTCAAAGGCCCTTTGCAAAACTTTAAACGCTTCTTCGGCACCAGCTTGCTTATTCTTATCAGGATGCACTAGGACAGCAATTTTCTTATAATGTTTACGTATTTGCTCTTGTGAACTATTAGGCGGAACGCCTAAAATACTAAAAAAACATAAACATAAATTTAATCAAATTAGCTTCAAAATTCAAGTATAGAGTCATCAAACCTATAAGCGTCCTTCCCTTTACAGTTTAACAATTGATGCATAGCTTCATCGCCTGTCGCCGGTAATCTACCCGTTTTTATTGATTCACTTGTGGCTTCCGGTGAGTTTTTCTTAAAAAATTTACGCCAAACTGCCCATTTTGAAGTTTTCGAAAATTTTGCATCAAATTTCCGACAATAGTATTTGAACCAAACGCCTGGTTTATTCGAATTTTCCTTAAGCTCTTTATACAATTGTTTAACATAGGTTTTACCACTATCATAAGCAAATATCATACGTTCATAGAGTATGCTACAACCCAGCACAACAATATCATACACCAAATAGAAAAGCCATATCAATATTTTCAAGGTGTAGGTATACCAGGCTCGTAGCAAAACTTTTACAAATTCATAATTACGATTACTGCCACTGTCATTAACATGCGATGAATTATTCAACGATGATGTTCCATATGAGATATTGACACGACTACGTTTTGTGGACGAATAGGAATACGATGCATTTGTGTTATTTTGATAGCGGGACCTCTGTTGTCCTGTTGAAGATGATGAATTACCAGAGTTCGTGGATTTTGGTTTACGAGCGTAAGTATTATTTGTAGAATTGTAATTATTTGTCGATGATGTTGAATTATTTGTACCACTACCACGTTGCAATAACAATGAACAATTTTTACCTAAATTAACCAGGAACAGATTAACTAAATACAATTTAAATTCGTAGTTATTAAAACTAGTATACACCAAACGGACGACACAATCGTCCGTATTCTAGATGTAAATAATTTTATTAAGATGCAAAGAAAAATTATCTAAACTTCATTAAAAATTCATTAAAACGCAGCCACACAGCATGCATACATATTCGCTCGGTGGTCTAAATTTACCACTTGACATCTAGTATGTCTTTATTTATTATAAGCACATGTCAACAAAACAAATTTAATAGTTTAAAAAGTTTTTATTTAACGAAATTAAATTTAATACATTGTATTAAAGTCATTTGTTAAACTAGCACAGTGCGTAGACAAAAACTAAATAAGGTTACTCATGAACGCACTCCAAATACTGGCAAAAATATTTTTTAAATTTCTTCCCAAGTGACCATAAACTTAAAAAATTATGGTTTTATGGAGAGCTTATTCCTAAACTGTATGTATGAATTAGTGATGCGTATTCGAATTCTCAAATATTCGGCCATTTCTAGATATGTACTCGTATTCGTTTAAAAAAATATATGTATAAAAAATTCATAAATCCAAAACGAAATTTAAATGAATGGCGCACAAATATTAGTTTGTAATAATTAAAAAAAAAGAAATTTATTTCTATATTTTTGCTATCCCTTCTTTTCGGCAAATAATCTGCTATAGTATTCCGTATTGCTGACTGAGCAGTTTTTGAAACACAAACATGAGAATTGGTTTTGGGCTCCTCATTCCCTTTTCGATCACTGCCTTCAGGCTGCGGTTGGACTGAGACATGATGTTAAATTTATGACTGGAAAACAAAGGGAGAGAAAAAAATGATTGTCATTGTGCCTTGTAATCAAGCCATTGGCGATACGTAAATCTGCAACTCGGACTCATTTGTCAGGAGCAAAATATATTTTTCGATGCGTCCTAGTCGCCACTTATTTGGGGGCATATTGTCTTGTCTAATGATAAGTAAGTTGTCGAGAGCATAATCTCGCTGGGGGTATTTCCATTTATTACGTTTATGGAGTTCCGTAAGATACTCCTCCTTCCATCTGCGAGCTAGATGGTGATGAAGTATTTTTAACTTTTGCCAGCGATTTACGTAACTTAAAGAGTGATTAGACAAGTATGGTTCGGGGGGAGATAGTATAGCTGTTCCAATGAGGAAATGACCCGTAGTTAAGCCGCATAAATTGGTTGGATCATCGCTCATGGGGCTTAGGGGTCTGGAGTTCAAGCATCCCTCGATTCGTGCGAGCATGGTGCTGAACTCTTCAAATGTAGAACTTTGGCTATGACATAGTTTCTTGAAGTGAGATTTTAAACTTTTCACCCCTGCTTCCCAGAAGCCTCCCATATGGGGAGCGGCGGGTGGTATGAAATGCCAAATGAGCTTTGGGCTAAAAGACCTTTACGAACGAGATAAAAAATTTAATTTGTCACCGTGTAAAATATTTGACGCGCCGACAAAGGCCGTTCCGTTGTCGGAGTAAATGGCGCGAGGGGCCCTCTTCGTGAAAAGAAGCGTGCGAAAGCCGCCAGAAATGCTTGTATTGAAATTTCTCCTGTTGCCTCCAGATGGATTGCCTTTGTGGCGAAACAAATGAAGACAAGGACGTAGCCCTTGGTGACCTTGCAGCCGCGGCAAAGTCCACTCCAGTATTATAAAATGGGCGAGATAGACTTACTCGTTCCGGGGGTAAGGCAGCCACGATTTGTTGACTAATTTGACGTTTATATTTGACACAGAGGAGACATTCGGACAATATAGTTTTTATCAATACCTTGAGCTTTGGAACATAGTAATAATGTCTCATAAGTCGATATAGAAGTGCATTTTGACCATGAAGAGTGTATTGATGAAGGTATGTGAGGAACAATCTTGTGAAGCGGGCGTGATAGGGCAGTAGAATGGGGAATCGCTCATCATAACTAAATGTGGGGGAATACGATAATCTGCCATTGATTCTCATTATTCCGTCAGAGTCAAGAAACGGAATAAAGGTCAGCAAAGGGCTTTTCCGGGACAGTGGTCGCTCGTCAGAAAGTTGGTTGTATTCCGTGTTGAAGAAAAATTTTTGACTTGCGATTATCAGCCGGAGTTTAGTTAAATTAAGCTCAGTCGAAGTAAGTTTCTCATGATTGCTGGCATTGTATAAGATCTTGTCCTTTACACGATGATAAAAACGGAAGACATAGCAAATCGTTCTTAATGCTCTAGTTAGATTGGAAAAGTCTTTCAAGAGATCCTCGTTTTCGGTCAACGTTGCGTGCACACTGATCGGTTTTATCTCTTCATTACTTGAGAAAGTTGAAATTTGTGAGGGCCATTCTGTCCGATGGCGTCTCAGCCATGGCGGCCCGTGTCACCATAAATCATTTGACGAAAGTTGCGCTACGGAGAGGCCGCGGGATGCTAATTAGCACGATGCCAATTAACACAATTGATCATCTTCATATATGGGTGAGGTAAGTCACTTCTTAGTGGGTTACAGATTGTAACGATAGTGGGGCAGTGATTGGAGGAGAGATCTAGAGCAGCTTCGTTAACGTTAATTAAATCTCTAGAAATATTTTTCATGACGCCAAAATCAGTAACATCCGGAATTTTTCGTACGTCAGTAGGCCAGTAAGTGGGCTCCCCACTCGAAATAACATCTAAGCCCATTTTTGAAATTGTATTAAACAAAGCTCGACCTCTAGGTGTTACAAGGCGTGAACCCCAGTAGAAAGTAGAACAAAAATTTTCTACAAAAATATTCGTAGCTTGCATTTATTCTTCACTAACGTTGTCAAGGATATAGTGCTTGAGTCTTGTCTTTATTAGAAATGCAGATCCACGATACGATTGAGATGGAGATAATTTAGGTTTTTGCACCATAGTCTGTTTGACGAAAGAGTACACAGGACAACCTCTGTAGTTAGCGGTGTGATTACCTCCACAATTACTGTATTTTTTTATCACTTTGATCTTTTGGTTTATTGCAACTAGGAGTGCCGTGTAATTCGCCGCACACAACACAAACAGTGGGTTATTTACAGTATGTTTTTGTGTGGCCATATTCTTGGCAATTATGCTACTGTACGGGACCTGATCGCTTATGTGGCTCTTAAACTGTAATTTTTCGGTATAAGAGGTATTTTAGGCTATAAATTGGGTGCGTCTCGTTTTTTTCAGCTGTATATCATTCGGCTCCAGTTCAACACGAAATAGAGGCTAGGGGATCTTCTCCCTATTGATTATATTGGTAGCATTTTTTACTTTAAATCCTTGTATGATGAGGGCATCTTTTACTTCTTCGGGATTAACATAAGAGTCAATACGATCTGCATGCCTTTGGCACTCTTAACTGGTACGTATAAAAACTTGTTTTATTTTTTTCGAATTCAGTCACTATTTTGCGGAAATTATTTTCTTGGTATATTTTAATTTTAGTTTCGTTAATGTTACCACGCTTTATTGGAATTACATGAAATGCGTGTTCACCAATGGCTGAGACAAATTTTTTAATAAGGGCGTTGGAATCTTTTTCTCTCAAATACATATATAGGTGGTGGCTTAAAAGACTTTTGCGATGATGCAGCGGGCTTGTCGTCGGTGTCTTGCAATAATGAAAAACTATATTGACGATTGGCAGATGATGCGATATTATCCCTAGACATCTTTGGAGCAGATGAAATTTTTTAAGAATTCGGGCCTCGCCCACGCTTTACCACGGTTATGTATCTGTTCATTCCGACTTGTACCTTGGGTTTTGAGCTACTGTTATCTGTAGTGATAACTTTGTTAAGTGATGAACACGAGCCTGAAGGGGATGATATTACTGACGTACATATATGAAGAAGTACCATTCCGCAGTAATGCCGAAATACCTTTGCATAAAGCAAAAACTGGAGAGCATGTACTTATTTTTAAACTGAGATGCAGCGCTATCTGAGAATATTTTCAATAAATTCAAATTTGCGACCTCATTTTTCAACAAACAAATCATTTCTTTGATGAAGGCATAAATCCCAAACTTGTCATGCTTAAGTACGACCGAAGCAATTGCAAACGATCACTGTTTGCTTTCTGGCAACCAAGCACATGCTGTAAAAATTTTTACTTGGTTCCAGTGGGCAGACTGTATTTCATCTTGATTAATCGCTTGGTAGTTCTCTGCAAAATTAATCTGTAAAACAACTTCACCAGCCTTCAAGTTTTGCTTTGCCTGCTTAAAAATCTCAAATTGAGATCTGTTAATAAATACATGATTTTTAAAACGTTTCAAATCCTTATTCAGATTTTTCGTCACGGGTAGGACAATTTTAAAAAGCAAATATATTATAAAAAATTGTAAATAAAAAAAATTTATATGCAAAATATTTCGTTTTCGGTTTCTGTCTTTAGTTTTAAAATTTCAAA
Source organism: Tachina fera (assembly GCA_905220375.1). Lineage (NCBI taxonomy): Eukaryota > Metazoa > Arthropoda > Insecta > Diptera > Tachinidae > Tachina > Tachina fera. The sequence continues at coordinate 85,838,446 of LR999963.1, read as the reverse complement.
CAAATTGCTTGCGACATTGTTTAGTAAAATAAACTATTACTTGTTTTTCATCACGGGTGGGACATTCGAAAACACAACATAAAAATATAACAAATCTTTCAAATGGCATATATTTTATTGCTATTTCCTTTGATGGGCTAAAGGAAAATAAACCGAAGCACCTCCTCGAAACATTCAAATGTATGGTATGGTATTTTACTTCCACGGGGTAGTAATAATTGCGTTCGCGTACTCGAAAGTTTTTAAAAATTTTTACTGAACTTTACTGCATTTTACTAAATTGCGTTTGCGTACCCAAAATGCAGTAAATGAAAACATAAATTGAGAGAGTAAAGTGACAGTTCTCGATTGAATGTTTTGCAAATTTTTACTGCAGAAATTTGTCGTAGTAAAGTTTAGTAAGATACAAACATATGATTCAAAGTGTAAACAAATGAAAAGTAAGCAAACGAAATGTGTAAAAATTTGAGAAAATTTAAATAAAGATTGTGAAATTCAGTAAAAAATTATTATTTTATTAAGTATAATAATAATTACTGTTAATATACGAGTAAATACATATGGGTGATTCCATTCTGGCGTTACGTGACGTTTGTACGACAAAATGTTGAAAAAACATTTTCAAATCATGCCTGAAAAAAGTTTTTTTCTTACATTTGAGAAGCAATTAAATAGCTCTATATTCAGTGAAAAAATTATGACAATCAAACCTAAGGATTTCAAGATATACGCAAAATATGACCCGGCGTTACGTTACAAAAAACAGAAGTGGGGTTTGACTTGACTAACAAAATTGCTTAATTCTGCAAACTGGGCAAGTCTTTTTAAACAAAACTTTTTTTGTTAGGACTTGGACAGATATACATTTATTTTCCAAGCATCTAGATTAAAAAATCTTTTCCTCTTTTTTTCTATTCACCTTAGTATCTGGTCTTACGTTATATGGCGTTTCATTACTTATATTTCCACTTGATATTATTTTGGTTAAAAATTAAGAAAGAGATACACAAGAGATAAACAAAACTATATTTGTTATTTATAAATACTTATTAGCTTTATCCGCAGCTCCGCTCAGGTCGTATTTTGGAAAACATAATTACAATTTATGAATGTATTACTAATTGTTAGTCGTTGATAAAACCGATAAAATAAAATTAAAAAACAGATTAATAACCGGATTTAAGAGTGGTTAAACTATCCAATCCGAATCGAAGACTACCCTTACCAGCCCAAAAATGTATTTTTCGGAAAAAATCCGTACCATATACAAAAAAAAAACCGTTTCCGAACCGAATACAAAAAATATGCTTTGTTTGACGCGGGTAATGTAGCTTTCCATTGGTGAAATAATTTAAAAATCGGTTTAGCAGTTTGGTCGTGAAAGCGAAGAAAACAAACGAAAAAACTCAAAACCAAAATTTCAAGTAAATTTTAGCCCCTGTTTCTACAACCCAGACGGTCGGCTTGAGTATAACATTTATATGGAAAGCACTAATTTTTTTGAGTGATTTTCATACAAATTTTCTAAGCGAGTCGTCTGCCTGACTTGTAGAAACTGCACATTAAACAAACATTGTACCAAGCAAAAAAAATACTCACAATCTGGCGTTACATTACACACTTTTTAATATTAATATTATCCCAGTGAAAAAATGGAAGTCATTCTAGCGGAAGTACATTTTCATTGCTTCCAAAAAATCGATATTTTTAATTTGCAGAGAGTGAGCAAAAAACCATGTAGAAGCTTATTTTAGTCACACAAAACCTTCTAACTCCTCCATAGTGTTAGAAAATACTAACCAGAATTTCAAAAAATTTATTTTTTTAAAGAAATTTATGAATTATTTTTAGTCTAAAATTTAAAAGTTATTTGCTTAAATTTACATGAAAACACTGTTTCGGGCTTAAATTCGTATAAAAAGAAACGAATTGTTAAAATAGGTAACTATTTATCATTTTTCCTATATGAAAATATTATCATAGAACACAAAAAAGGGAATTTTTCTTAATATCGCTTCCAATTCAGTGACCAGGCATCGAAAAAGAGAACTTCTTGCAATGACAACCCCATGTAAAAATCATTAGATCGGATCGAAATTTGCACTACTTCCGCATCGTAAACTCTACATTTTCATGACTTTTTTGGAGTCTCTTTTTTTACTGGGATATTAAATATTTGTTTTATAAACGATTTTTTTATTATTATCACATACGCTAACAACACTTTGTTAACATTCAAAATTTCTCGCACTTGCGATCGTCAGCGAAGAGATAATGAAAATAATTGCTACTTTTCCTGGCGTTACGTTACATTGAAATGCCACTTTAAGAAAACCAAAATTTTACGGTTAATTGATATATAATGGTTTTTTCTTCATTTATCTATGATTAGTTGTTGTTGTAGCAATAATTTTGCAATAAAAGTATTACTGTGCAATTGCTCCTAGAAGTATAAAAAGTAAAGAGAGTAAAATGAAAAATTACCAAAACGAAAAGCCTAATTTTGTAGCCCATTATTTCGCCATCACAACTAAGGAAAGCTTCGAACTCTTAAATTTAGTTAATTTTAAATATTTCTAATCTATAATACAAGAAAAGAAATCTGTTGGTGAACTTTAAATTTTTCCGTCATGGCGGAGTTTTTTTTGGAAGTGCCCATATATTGTAATTTACTTTTGTAATCATTTTGTTTCGCAAATTATTCAAATTACTCAGAGTTGTAAAACTGTAAAATATATGGTTACATATTATTGCACTTGCTTTTAAGGCAATCAGTAACATTAACAAATAGTCATGTAATATTTATTAATTTAAATGGCAAATTAAAATATGTATTACTTATATGTATGGTATATACATATGTACTTAGTTACATATGTATGTACATATGTGTAAAAGTTAAAACTTAAAAGTGGAACCTATTACACATGCGCGACGCATATAAAAAATTCCATGATTTCACTATATTGGCAACATTGCTATTGCTTATTAGGCCCCTTTCACATTAGGCAACTTTACTTGCGCAAGTATAATTTTCATTTTTATTTATTTTCTTTTGAACTTGCTTCTATGTTCACATTCAGTTCATTTGTTGAGCAAGTTTAATTTTCATTCTCATATTTCTCATTATTTTTTAACTTTTTATTCACAAAGAAAATTTTCTTAACACAAAATTAATTAATTAGACAACACACCGAAGAAGAAATAAAAGACAATGTCAAAAACAAATCAATATCCCAAGCCAACAATGACAGCTGAAACAGAATTGTGGCAGAATTGCCAAGTTCAAGCAAGTCTGTACTCAAATCTCGGCAATTCTTTCCCCTTCAACCGACCTTTCCTCTCACACCCACAAACACAAGACTTGCGCAAGTAAAGTTGCCTAATGTGAAAGGGGCCTTAATAACAAAACATGAGATGAGAGAAAGCAGCATGAACACAAGTCGTTTCAATCAGTGTTCCCAGTTTAGGGGATTTGTCCCCAAATTGTGGATTTTTTTCGCGATTGGGGATAAAAATTTCGTATTAGGGATCTGGGGATTTGTTGGGGATGTAACCAAATTTGAGGGGATTTTTGGGGGATTTTTTTATAACTGATGGTCAAACAAGATTGATTTTTGAACTAAAAAATATGCGTCGGGGAAGTCTAAAAATGTTTGTTACTATTCATAGCGAATGGTTTCTAATAAAGAAGTATGAAGGCAGATTAACCAATAATGAGCACTACCAAAACAAAAATACGCAACAAAGTGCTAAACGACTTCTTTGAAGCACTTCTTAAAATAAACACACATTTTAAAAATAGTTAAATTTGTTGTAGCAAATTTAAATCTTCTGTTAAATGCTAACGCTTTTTAATACAAGTAGTATGTACAGCAAAGCTTCTGAGGCTGATGAATCAGAAGATTTCGATTCTAAAGTTTTTGAAATGGTAAACTTTGGTTAAAATTTTTTTTATACTTGTGTATATTAAACTATGTGTATTTTTTTCTTTACAAGTTTTATAAGTACGAATTAAATTTATATGAACGAAAATATACTCGTAGCTATCGATATAAATGAATTTTATTGAATAAATATGTTATTTTTGTCATTATTTTTCAGATAAAATTAAAAAAAATATAAAAAAAATTTTATTTTTTTCACAAAAGACAAAATTTTAATAAAAAAAATCAATTTGAGGATTTTTGGAGATGAGAAATCAAAAATTGGGGATAAGTTCTAGAAAAAACTGGCAACACTGGTTTCAATGAACAATCTCTTTGAGTTAACAGTATGAAGCGAAATGTTACCACTCACAGTATGATAAAAGCAACAGTTTGTTCGGTATTAACATATTTATTCGAAGTTGAGCTTTAGTAAACAAACATTTCAGTAGTTTCATGAATGGAATTGTTCATGCTACTCTATAATACCCAAACGCATAAATTGTGCATTAAAAATAAAGGACTATGTGTCAAGTACTAAAGATAAGACATATTTTAAATATTGCCTGAAGGTGCAAAAGTGAGTTCACGAGAGTTATTTTAATTTTATTTTGTTTTTTTCTTTGAATGTGTAGTTTTTTGTTTTGTTTTAAAAGCATTTATGTTAGTCCTCCTCCAGACTTGCAATTTTTGTTGCAGCAATTCTTGAGTTTATTGATGAGAGGGGTGAGAAGATTGGGGAGGGGTACACACAAGGTACATTTATTTCCAGGTAATATCAGGATTACAAGAACAATGAAAAAATACAATAATGAAAAAATAACAACATGACTTTTAATTCATCCAAACTATCAAAAATAGAATTTGTTGTAACACAATAACAATAAAGATTATTCACAAAAAGTTGAAAAAATTTCTCCACGGCAGCTACCACTAACAAAATTTGCAATGTTTATCACTTTTCACAATTTTTTAAAGTTTTTTTCGTATTTTTAAATTTGTTTTCAACTACCTAGTGAGTGTGCCTTGGGTACACAGTTTCATGTGCTCGGCAATTTTCTTTTGATTTGAAATTCGTAACTGTTTATATCAAGGTGTTAGTTGTATTTGACGTTTTTTATTTATTTTATTTATTCAGTTGTGTGAAAAATAAAAAATATAACAAAAATAAATAGAATTGTTAAGTTTTCAGGGAAATTTGTGGTGTAATAGAAATTTTTTAATGCATAATTGCAATATTAGAATTTCATAATGTGGACACTTATGCAATTTCAAAGCAGAATTTTAAGAAATTGCAGCAACAAAAATTTCTAGTCTGGACGAGGACTTAGCAACTGAATAATAAATATATTTCAAAAAACAAAAATTAAATCGCTTCATTTTTACTACATATTTTTATGCGCCTTCAAATGCAGTAGATACAACCATGTACTCACCACTGCTTCCCAATGTATAGTATATTGTTACGAAAATGGCCGTCGACAAGCTTAATGCAGCATTATGCAAAAATATTCCAACAGGGTTAACAACGGTGTTGCGGAAAATATTCCTACAGGGTCATTAAAAAAGAACCATCTAGAATAAAGCAAAGAATTTAACGGCCTTATGTATAAGCATAAATTGGCATGAAGTTAGCATAAGTGACGAAATTGAATTATGTGTTAACGAGTTCCTCCATACAATTTGACATTAAAAACGGTAGCATTTCCTAATTTTAACCCACCTCAAAGTCCTAGCATGATTTTTAATGTGAAGTTTCATTGCAAAGCTCTTTAAGATCATGTTCAATTTTGCCACTTATGCTAACTTCATGCCAATTTTTTCTTATACATAGGGCCGTAAATAGCCATGCGCAGCAAATACCTAAATACGTGATTAAACGTAAACTACCAACAACAACTACAAGCGCCTGCTTATTAAGAAGATTCACATATGTACATCACTGTTGGGATTTGTGGTACAATTGTACCAATTTGGTACAATTACATTTGCATTGGTACACTAGTACACTTTATACTTCAGTGGTACAATTTGAAAAAATGTGTGCTTTGCATTACAGTAATAATAATTCCTCCTAATATAGTTGCCTAACACTGATCATAAGTACCAAAATTTGCAACATTGGTAGTTTATTCTCATATTTTTCATTTGTTTTGGTAGCACTTGTCCCAGTTATTTAAGCCTGGTACCAGAGTAGCAAGCCGAGCAAAAAATTTCGGCGGCGGCTGAAAGACAAATATTTTCGGCGGCGGCGGCTGAACGGCTTAACGCCGATTTGTTTAAGAATTTGAAAAAAATTTTAACCCAGTCTGTTTTTAGAAAAATACGTGAATTATTGAATCACCACATTGTAACATTATTTATTTTGCAATAGTTTGAATATTGCAGTAATTGATATCCTAAAAAATAGCTTCGTAAATTATTTGTTAAATCATAGAAACATATTCTAGATTATCAGGGCAATTATAAATAAAATTTCGCGAGAAATTTCTCATTTTTCAAATTAGAATTTCTTTCCCTATTACTTGCTATTAGTTGGAATTTTTCCCCGGGAAAAATTTCTCGCATAATTTTATTTATGATTGCCTTCTACATAAATAAGTAGTTTTCCGATTGAATTAAAAATTAATTACTTTATTGGAACACTGCTACGGATCAACAAACAAAAAGCTTTCAACAATTAATTATCAAAAAGTAGCCTGACTGCTTAAACAAAAAAGTCTATGTAAACGTCCATGTATTTAAGAACGGACTCCAAAAGAGAACGTAAGTGTTGTCGCAGCTACGTTACCATTCACATAAACATTTTCTTTTTATGTGGAAGCAAAAACAACTATCTTTCTGGGACGCTCGCTATCATATTAAATACGAAATTTGAAAAAGTATAAAAAATAAAAGACAAAATAACGGCTGAGTACTAAGCCGCCGATAAGCCGAGTGGTTCGGCGGCGGCTCGGCTTGTGTAAATAAACGGCTGACTGGCTAGCCGCCAGCCACGCCGGTACGGCTTGCTACTCTGCCTGGTACTCTGTTCACAATTTCGTGCGAAATGCTGTCAACTATGCACATTCTAAAGTATTTGGAATAAATTATTTGCGAAATAAATTCGCGAAAAACACGTAAAATCTATCTGACATGTTTTTCCACGCAAAATTAATCTGGCATCATTTCAGTTTAATTGCGAAACAACATCAGCAGTGCTTTTTTCGCCACGGTATTTTGACAATGTTGCATACTTTGAAGCAATAAAAGCGAGTTTTATAAAAAATAAACCGCTAGTTGGGCTACAGTTATTACATGTCAAATTTTTCACTTGAAATAATCAATGGTACTGAACATTTTTTATCACTTCGAACTGAGTACCACCCTTTATGGTAGGTACAGACTTAGGAACGTGTTTATGCAACCAGTCAGGTTGTATTGTCGGTCGCACAGTGTGTAGTCTTGTTTATAGTTGCGTTCGAAATTGCATTCGAAGTTTCAAAAATATCAAAATGATTTTATCTTCATAGGTTGCATTGTAGATTGCAGTGTCTGTGTCAAAGTATGCAGCATGTAATATGGATTTTGTTATTTTTGAATCAATTTTGTTTTATTCATGTGAAATAAAATATTTGCAGGCAAATTAAGAAAAATTCATATATAATAACGAAATAATTAGTCAAAATAACATCGGAAATTTAAGCATTATTTTAAGCCCCATTTAGCATTAAAATTTTTTTTAGTTGTGGCCACACTGGTTGCGAGTAAACAAGTCAGTTGATAATTAAGTTGTGAGTTAAAAATAGTCTGCGAAACAGTAGTGAGTTGATAGTTAAGAGCAGTCTGTGCTTTACAAAACGTGAGTTGGTATTGGAGAAACTATAGGATAGTCTATAGTGACAGCAAAGTCTGTCGTGGAATTGGGATAATTGTTGAGTCTATCGTATCGACTGAAGTAAAGGGAACAGCGCAGCGAATAGACGTGATGAAGGGTGCAAGTAAAGCCAGCGAGTCTTTTTTGGTGTATCAACTGTGAGTGTCGGCAGAGTGAGTCTCGTAAGTGACGAGCAGCAGACACAGAGGTGTCACGTGAATACTTGCGCAGCCAGCTAAGAGACGCGCGTAAAATACAGCGAGGAAGGCGTAATGGTAACCAGTTGTGAATATTTGAGTAATTTAAGCTGTATTAGTGTATTTAAGCTCTTGAATAATTTAGTTTTAAGTGTATTTGTAAATAAAACTTGTATCATTCTTAACCCTAATTATTACACTGAATCTTGTATTCATTTGCAAATCTTCAAGTCCACGGAAAAGCGTTTATAAACAGAGAAACACATAACAATATATATACTTATGTTTGTATATATATATATATATGTATGTACCCTGCAAAGAATGTTGGACTACGTTGTCCAATCTAGACGAAACAGACTAGTTACATCATGGTCCCACGTAATGCAGTCATGGATTATGTCGTTTTAAAACAATCATCCAATGCTGCACGATAAGTGTTCGTGTTTAAACGATTATGATCATTTTTCTTAACACTTACAAATTGTATGCGAGTAGTCTATAACTATTCCATATGGGGTAGTTTTTGGGTGGTCCGATGCAATGAAAATTTAGACCATGTGGTCCATACCTAGGGCGCATCGCAATGTTAAATCGACAATGTTTTATCCATACATTTGGACTAGTCCTTGTCCTTTATGGAGTATTCCCTACACGCATGGACTAGTCGCGTTATTTGCAGTGTATATGTATGTATTAGGGATACCAAACGGGAAATCCCGAAATCCCGGGATTTTCGGGATTTATAAAATTCAAGCCCGGGATTTCAATTTCGAGATTTCTTAGCAATTTTTATATAAAAACCATTTGTAAATTAAAATTTTCGTTGATTTTGTGGTATTTTTTTTATAAAATATAAAAGTCCCATACAATTTTTTACGTGCAGTTCTAACAATTTAAAGACTATTCGTGACATATTTCTGATAAATTAACAACAAAAGCAATTCAAATCAACTACTTTTTCATTGTTATTTTCATCAAAGGTGCTACAATATACAACTAAGAATTATTTTGAAAACAAAAAGAAGCTTACGACCTTTGGAAGGGAAATAACATTTGGAAAATTCACAAGTTTGACAAATTTATTCCGTCTTATTGTATATTATGAGAGCAATTATGAATAAAATTCCACGAGAAAGTTTTCCTGGGGAATAATTTCAAACAGTAGCAAATAATATGGGAAAAGTAGTAAAAAATAAAAGGAAAAATAAAAAAAATAATTGCAAAAGGGAGAAATTTTTTGCGGAAATTTATTTATAATTGCAGTGAATATCTATCGTTTCGTTTTTCAAAAAAGTCCATAGATATGTATGTATGTTCGTTTTTGTTAAGATTATAGAAAAATCTACATATATTGAAAACAAAAACAAATTTTCAGATTTAGTTATGGTTTTCAGTATAAATTCTCTAACATCAAATGTAATTATTCAACATAAAAATAGATGAGACAAATTCGTTTGATTTTTATTTCATACTCGTATTGAAAATTGTTAATTTTAAAGACAATTGTGTTATGATATATTATCAACATAAAACCTTTTAAAATTCATAAAATTTGTTATTAAAGTAATATTTATTAAAAAAAAATATTTATTTTACCAAAAAATTGTAGATCCCGAAATCTCGAAAATCCCGTGATCCCGAAAATCCCGAGATCCCGGGACTTACGGGATCGGGATTTAGAAATCTCGAATCCCGGGATTTTCAAAAATCGATCCCGATTGGCATCCCTAGTATGTATATTACATACTAGTGGCCTGCGTAAGCAGTCTTGAAATGTAAACACGTCATGTTTTTTAAATGTACTCTCGTTGTTTAGCGTTTGTTTCAGAAGATTTCACTGTAGTAAAGCATTTGAAATTGCCCTCATGTCTTAAAAGTTCTTATAAGACGTCTTTTGCAGGTCTTTACTACACACATAAGTACATAAGTATGTAGGTATGTACATGTCATAGAAAATTGCACACTTGCAGTATGGCGATAAACCTCATGTGGCAAGATGCAGTGCAGCATCACATAAAAGATCACTTGATTGTAACTACACTATTTTAGCTAGAATCGATATATTTATATATGTACATATCTGTGTATGTAATTATATAGTTATATATGTATGTACTTATATGTAGGGACCGTAACGGTTATAATTTTTATTTTAAAAATTACTTTTTAATCGTTATTTCATGATTTTTATTTATTCCTCACAAAATAACAGTTATTTCTTGATTTTTATTTATTCCTCACTAAATAACAGTTATTTCATGATTTTTATTTATTATTCACAAAATCAAAGTTATTTTGTGACTATTTATTCCTCACAAAATAACAGTTACCTTTTGAATTTTATTTTTTTGCTTAATTTTTAAAATTTAGAAAGAGTAATTTTTGCGTTAAAATTAATATTACCCGTTTTAAAATTGAATTTATCGCCAGATTATTATATGTTAAATTAAATTTACTTTTTTATAGTTTATTCATTTTAAAAATTTAAATTTTTTTGATCAAAAAAATAAAAATCAGAACGTAATTGTTATTTTGTGAGGAATAAATAAAAGTCACAAAATAAGAGCTATTTTGTGAGGAATAAATAAAAATCAAGAAATAACTGTTATTTTGTGAGAAATAAATAAAAATCAAAAAAATAAAAATCATTGCATCTATAGTCCATGTAACATGGAGTACCTTGGTATATTCCTTTTGCACGTAGGACTTCTCTATTAGTGTGATTTTTTCAGTTTAAATTTGGAATATAATCGTTATTCGCGATCCCTGCTTATATGTATATCGTTACCTTAATATAGAAAGGCCCTAACTCATTATTTTTTTTAAATCGAGCTTTTTACATTTTTCGATACATTAGATGTTCTTCTATAGAAATATACAAAAAACTCGTTTTCAAAAAAATAATGTGTTAGGGCCTTTCTACATTAAGGTAACGATATGTATGTATGTATGTGCATTTTAGCTATATATGTATATACATATATACATATCTATATGTAAATATATAGATATATATATATATATATATACATATATATGTATCTACATGTATGATATAATACATACATACATATGTAGGTACATATGCACATGTGTATAAATTTAACTTTGTTCACACAAAAACACTTTTTATTATTAACACTACTTACCCAAAATGGTTTTACCATAAATTAATTTAACTTGTAACGATTGCGATTTTGAAGACTGCCAGAAGTGGGAAAATATTGTCTTATTTTTCAAGTAAGAAAATGCGTGATTTAAAAAATATTTAAAAGCTTTCACAGAACGTCTAAGGAAATCCATTCCATTCAATATATAGTATATATGTACATAAATATGTATGTTAAAGCGCACTAAAATAAGGAAGCTTAATAAATTTAAAGTTTATCGATATATGGAATAGTCAATACTATTTTCACTCTTTGCAGATTTACTGTTTTAAGTTCAAAAAAAAAACAGAAACGCTCAAATATAAATATGTACATTCATATATACTTATGTATTTACAGATGTGCATGGATGTATATATGTATGCATAGATATGTGTATATATACAGGCATATGTACATACATTCATATCTACATACAAGCATATATGCATATATGCTGTTAAAACTGGCACTTGAGTGCCGAACATCAATCGGTTTTTTATACAAATGAATACACATGCGCTTATACATTAATCTAGGTTTCCTCTCTGTGGGCAGCTATGATATACATATGCATTAGTGATGAGCGATAACGCAATTTTTTAATAATGTTGCTCCTTGTGAATGTGATTTCTAAATCGCTGTTCTTTTAATTTGTGACTGTGATCACAGTTTAGCAGTATTTTGTTTGTAGCAGTTTTGTTATTTTGAGAAAATCTAATAAGAAGAGCAGCAGTGAAATTAGACAGTGACTGTAATCTCGTTTTAACACATTTCAGCTCTTCTGCTTTAAAAGTATATATTAGTATTGGTATTTTGATAAATATTAATAAGAAGAGTGACAAGAACAAACAATTAGCAATCAACCCCGTCCAAATATTGAGATTTTCGTATAAGAGGCAGAGAGACAAAACTTGCAAATATGAACATCTGAGATGTACATAGTTGCCAGAAAAGACGATTTTACACTATTTGACGATTTTTTTATACACAAAAGCTGAAGGTATAAAAAAATTCATGAGGTAGCCTTATCTAATGTTAAGTAAGCATATAAGAACAATCACAGTTTGTATAAAAGAACTATATTTCCAAAACCTGTTACATGATAAATTCAGCCACAGTTGTGATTTGTGATTTTTCAATCGATGTGAAAAAGTAACAGGTTTCCAAATATCGCTCAACTCTAATATGCATGTATGTATATGCGTACAGTAATCCCCTCTTAAGTGAACCAAATATTTAAATTTTTAACTATTAGCAAATTAAATCCTTTTTTTGTATAAAACAGCAAAAGAGAAAAAATAGGTTGTCATTCGAATAAAAATTATTCGAATATTCGAAATGTTTATTAGTTATGTTAGCATGACTAAAAAGTTTAAATTTAGAATAAAAAAAATTTCGAATAATTTTTGTCGAATATTCGAATATTCGAACAATTTCCTTAATTACTTTGTATAAAAAGTATTTTAAATTTCATAACTTTTTAATTTGCAATACAGGTACAGAAAATAACTGTTATTTTTACAAATTTTCATCAAAAAAGCACACATAAAAAATGATCGTAGAAAATTTTGGTTCTTTTTTGATAAAAGTCAAAAAATAACTTTTAATTTTGAATTTTATTTTTTAAGGCAAAAATTAAGTTATTTTTTACTTTTATCATTTTACTCAAGAAATAAAAGTTATTTTTTAACTTTTAATATTTTAAGGCTAAAATAAAAGTCATGAATTAAATATTGCATAGTAATACGAACTTATTATACATTCTGTACCTGCAACTCAAGTCAGTGTAGAAGAGTAATTTTCAGCACTCAAATTGATTTTGGGAGATTTGAGATATAATTTATCTGAAGAAGACTTAGAATTAATTTTGATGGTAAAATTAAACAGCTGAACGAATATAATACATAGTAATAATAACAATAGTTTTTATAGACTTCTACATCAATTATTATTACCTATAAATTGGAGGCAATAAAACTAGCGTATTACTTACTATGCAATACTTAATTCAAGACTTTTATTTTTGCTTTAAAATATTAAAAGTAAAAAAATAACTTTTATTTTTTGATTAAAATAATAAAAGTCAAAAAAAACTTTTAAATTTTGCTTAAAAAATAAAAGTCATAACAGGTTCGGTCCCTGATGTAATATGATGTTAAGTAATCAAATTATTTATAATCAAAAAATTATAAATAGTTGTGTAGGCAAACCTATCCCAATAAGCACTCAAAAAATTAAAATTCAAGCACTTAAAAATTTAACTGGAAACAAAGTTGAGTTTAAGCATTTTTTCCAGTTGTTTTCAAGTTTGAAAATATTTTGAAATAGAAAATCAAACAACATACAATATGTTCAAACCTTGTCAAATGCGTAATTTATTTATTATTAGAACTGAAATTGTGTTGAAAATATCAAAAATAAAAAAGTGAACGCAAGTTTGTTACGTGCGTAAAATCGAGATAACACAGGAATTGCATTTTGCTTTCTATTTTGAAAGCATTACTTTTGAAGCTTGAAATATACTTGAATTCAATTGTAATACAAGGCACAGTGGGGACTTTTGCAAAATAAATGGTAATAAATCTGGAACTTCTAAACTACTGATTGGATTTATATGAAACTTCGAACATCCGTAGAAGAGGACTCAGGCTTTATAACAAATGTCTTGGCAGCCGTCTGGCTTAAGCTGGACAGGAGTTACAGTGGGCCTAAGTTGAAACCTGGGACTCAAAAAAAATTCTGAGGCTTGTAACTTTTAGAAAAATTATCCGATTTTTATGAGATAAAACGTTTTGATCTAAGCTCAACATTTTTAATAAATAATGTTCTTAAATGTGTTTGCGTATCTCTCATAACTTAGAAAATATTTGACTTTTAACCAAAAAAATTTTTTTTTGCCTTGACTTTTTTTAGTATTTCACCTACAACTTTTTAGTCAATTGTTGGATTTTAAATTAAAAGACAGCATTAAATTTCTGATCAAATTTTAAATAAAAATAAGTAAAAAACTTATAAATATCTGCAGTCGTGAAAACGGGAAAAGGCAAAGAATTCAAAGTTTTAAAATTTTTCTGGAAAAGGCAGGTTTTTTTAAGAAAAAGTATCTTCATTATTTTCAATTTTGTGAAAAACTTTGTTTAACACATGCACTTTTAAACCACATAGCACTAAAAACAATCTATTCAGAATATGCTAAGAGCCAAATATTTTGTATTTTGGACATGCACCCTACATTCAGCAGTGTCCGAAAATTGCCAATTTCAAAATTTTTTTTTGTGCTTATGCGCTTATAAAAAGTTGTGACGGTACATTTTGAAAGTTTTAGCTATATCATTTAATTGTTAAGATAGTTGGCAACATGTTAAACTTAAATTTTTAACAGCCTTTTCATAAATGCGAAGATGCGCGCAAATTTTCTGAAAAAAGTCAAAATTTTGGAAAAATTTTGTTTTGTGCCATAAAAAATATATATAAAAATAATTTTCTTTTGTTATGTTGGCATTTTTAGATTTTATGTGAGTCTTTTTACTTTGCCTGAAAAAAGTATTCCAATATAACTAACTGATCTCGAGATATTCCGATTGTAGGGTGCAATCCAAAAAATATGTAGAATGCGCTTAACTATTTTCCCTTTATTCACACTGTTTAAAACTATTATGAATTCTGAAATTCAACCTAAATAGAAAAACAAAAATAAATTTGGAATGTTATCCAATAAGTCTATGTATATTTTTCGCAATAAAAAATATTTATGGTAATTATACCATATGTTTTTCCATGTAAGTGTAGTTAATGTTAATAACAGGTAAGCATTTAACGAATAACAACACACATTTTTAATGGATTAAAAAAAGGTTTTCGCGGATTTTATTACAGCAACATCGGGAGGTGCTACCTGATTATGCTACTACTACTTAATAATACTTCACAGTACTAGGTAATTAGACAAAATTAGAAAAGTTGCTTATAAATTATGCTGTATTGCATAAAAATTGGAAAAGTTTTATTTATGTGTATTGTTTTTTTATTATTATTTACCAATAGATAATTATCTATTATAATTATAATCTATTTAATATTAGGCTATAACTAAGAAAAACTTTTTAACACTAAATAATTTATTTATTTTTAAATTACATGTTTGAGCTATGTTAATTACCATAATTTTACAATTTATTTATTTCAATTATTTTTAAGAAAACAATCCGAAATATCGAAGCTTAAGAGGTTATTTATTTGAACTGCTTCAGTGTCGTCTTTCTCTATTTCTTTAGTTATCTTTGATAACGGATGTTCAAATAAATAACCCCTTAAGCTTTGATATTTCGGATTGTTTTCTTAAAAAACAAAAAAACAAAAAGTTGATGCCGTTTTGAAACACGTAT
Source organism: Tachina fera (assembly GCA_905220375.1). Classification (NCBI taxonomy): domain Eukaryota; kingdom Metazoa; phylum Arthropoda; class Insecta; order Diptera; family Tachinidae; genus Tachina; species Tachina fera. The sequence goes on along the minus strand of LR999963.1, from coordinate 85,822,927 downwards.
ATGACAAACTTGAAACCTCGTAAATTTCTGATGAAATGGTGAAACAAATTACCAAAAAAATTAATTTGTTTTGCGTGAAACTAGAACAAAAGTGGAAAAAGTGTCATAGAAAGACAAATGTATTCAAAAACCAAAACCAGGCATGGCTAAATGCTGAATTAAATATTGTGGTAGATGGCATTTTAGAAAAGGCAACAAGTGGCGCTGTTGGACGTCCTCGTGTACCATTTAGCGAAAAATCGGAATTTGGAAAAAGAAAAGAAGCTGCAGAGCTTTCAAATGCGAAAGCCTATACAAATCTTCTCGTTCATGCAGCAGCAACATCAGCACGTAAACAAGGTGAAACCGATTTGGCTGCAATACTAAAGGAAAGTATTTAAAGTCCAACAAGACCATCAAAAAATGCGTAAAATTTGTGATGAACATCCTAAGAAGCCAATTCCATTTACTGCGGATGAGGCTTTAGCCTTCCTCCTTGAACATAATTTGTCTAAAGAGCAGTATAATGCAATACGCCAGGAAAGCAAATTAAGGAATTGTGATATATATCCACATTATAGTAAAATAATTGCCGCGAAAATGAAATGCCGTCCTGAGGGTACAAAAGCAGCAGAGAACCTTGTGAATGTTCCTCTTCAATCTATTCTAGCGCATACAGCAGAAAGAATTGTAGAAATGCAAAAAGAAGTTTTTATTGCTGAAATGTAAGAGGAGAAGACTGAGTTTTTAAGCACAGAACTAATATTTAGTTACGGCTTTGATAGTAGTACTGGTCAAGCCCAGTTTAAGCAAGCATTTAGTGAACAAAGTTTGTCAAGTAGCTGTGACGCGACCCTTTTTGCTACCACAGTTATTCCCTTAAGATTAGCGCTACAATCGGGAAAACCAATCTGGAATAACCGCACAGCGCAATCTGTAAGATTTTGTCGTCCTATTAAACTGGAGTTCACAAAAGAAACGAAAGAAGTGGTTTTAAAGGAAAATTTGTATCTACAAAAAGAAATTGACAATTTAAGAAACTTGCAAGTATCACTTGGTGATGGAAAATTCGTCGAAGTTACTTTCAAATTATTTTTGACACTAATTGATGGAAAAATTTTGAACGTTTTAACCGGATACAAATCAAACCAGGCTTTCCCCATTTGTTATGCTATACCAAAAAACTTTATGAGGACGTTTGATTATAAAAGTGAGATATTCCGTACAAAAGAAGAAAACCTAAAGTTTGGGCTTAGCCCACTTCATTGCTGGATAAGAGATTTTGAATTTCTTTTACATATAGGATACAAATGTAAGGTACAAAAATGGGAAATACGAGGAGCTGACAAGCAGAGTAGCAAGCCGTACCAGCGCGGCTGCCGGCTAGCCAGTCAGCCGATTTTTTTCAACAAGCCGAGCCGCCGCCGAACCACACGGCTTATCGGCGGCTTAGTACTAAGCCGATATTTTGTCTTTTATTTTTTATATTTTTTAAAATTTCGTATTTAATATGATAGCGAGCGTCCTGGAAAGATAGTTGTTTTTGCTTCCACATAAAAAGAAAATGTTTATGTGAACGGTAACGTAGCTGCGACAACACTTATGTACGTTCTCTTTTGGAGTCCCTTCTTAAATACATGCACGTTTACATAGACTTCTTTGTTTAAGCATTCATGCGACTTTTTGATAATTAATTGTTCAAAGCTTTTTGTTTGTTGATCCGTATCAGTGTTCAAATAAAGTAACTCATTTTTAATTCAATCGGAAAGCTTAAATCATATTTATGTAGAAGGCAATCAAGAATAAAATTCCTCGAGAAATTTTTCCCTGGGAAAAATTCCAACTAATAGCAAGTAATAGGGAAAAAATTCTAATTTAAAAAATGAGAAATTTCTCGCGAAATTTTATTCATAATTGCCCTGATAGTCTAGAATATGTTTCTATGGTTTAACAAATAATTTACGAAGCTAGCTATTTTTTAGGACATCAATTACTGCAATATTCAAACTATTGCTAAATAAATAATGTTACAACGTGGTGATTCAATAATTCACATGTTTTCTAAAAACAGACTGTGTTAAAACTTTTTTTCAAATGCTTAAACAAATCGGCGTTAAGCCGTTCAGCCGCCGCCGCCGAAAATACAGGGTGGCCCACAAAGACCGAAGTGGTGTAAATTCCTTATAACTTTTTATTTAAGACATATTTTTTTAATTTTTTGTTTTTTAAATACAGTAAATTTATAGGGAATATTTTTAGATTAGTTGTTAAAAATGATATCCCGCAAGTGGAGGCCATTTTCTGCATCGCACAAATGATCTCTTTTCAACACATTTTCCATGACCTTTCGCAAAACTTCCGGTGTTATGTTGTTAATTTCGTCTGGAATATTGGTTTTTAATTCCTCAATAGTCCTAGGCTTATTAACATAAACTTTCCCTTTTAAATAACTCCAAAGGAAACAGTCTGGAGCGGTTAAATCCGGGGAACGCGGAGGCCAATTAAAAGTGCTTCTACGCGAATTTATTCTTTCCCCAAAGATGTCGCGTAAAATAGCCATTGTGGCCCTCGGAGTGTGCGCTGTGGCTCCATCCTGTTGGAACCATATTTGCGGATGGTATTCCACGGCTGGCCTTACAAAATTTTCCAACATGGCCCGATATCGATCACCATTGATGGAAATGGCGACATCTCTTTCATTTTCCAAAAAATATGGGCCAATGATCCTTTCTGAAGAAACACCGCACCAAACAGTACACTTAACTGGGTGTAATTGTCGTTGATGAAGTACTCTCGGGTTTTCCTTAGCCCATATCCTAAAGTTTTGCTTGTTAACAAACCCATTTAATTGGAAATGGGCTTCGTCACTCATAAATAAGTTATGAATAATGGAAATGGAAAGAGCACATTTGTGCGAAGCAGAAAATGGCCACCACTTGCGGGATACAATTTTTAATAACTAATCTAAAAATATTCCCTATAAATTTACTGTATTTAAAAAACAAAAAATTAAAAAAATATGTCTTAAATAAAAAGTTATAAGGAATTCACACCACTTCGGTCTTTCTGGGCCACCCTGTATTTGTCTTTCAGCCGCCGCCGAAATTTTATGCTCGGCTTGCTACTCTGCTGACAAGTCAATTGTATTGAAAATGAAAACTGATATACAAAACGATTTTTGGAAAAAACTCGGACTTCGCGTGGATATGCCCAGAATAGGTGGCTCAGGATCTACTAACGACGGAAACACTGCTCGCCGAGCTTTCGCTGAACATGAAATTTTTTCAGAAATAACTGGTGTAGATAAGGATATTATATTTAGGTTCAAAATAATACTGATTTGTTTATCCTGTCAGTTCGAAATAAATTTAGAGAAATTTGAATTATATTGTTTTGAAACAGCAAAACTTTTTCAGGAGCGATATCCCTGGTTGCCAATGACTTCTACGGTTCACAAAATGTTAATTCACTCAAAGCAAATAATAGAAAATGCTCCACTTCCAATTGGATTTTTTGGAGAAGGTGCTGCTGAATCTCGTCATAAAATATACAAAGCCGATCGCCTACATAACGCGCGTAGAAACACCCGCACCAATAACCTACTAGATGTATTTAATAGGGCCATGGATACTTCAGATCCATTAATTTCCACAACATTTTTAAGCAGACGCATTTAAAAAAGAACACGTTCCACGTTACCACCTGAAGTAATTGAACTATTATGTTGCTGCGAACCAACAGAAGAACTTCACCATAACGAACAAGACGACGAAAATTATGAAAGTGAAGAAGCCTCCTTTGAATTAATTTTACAAAGTGAATTGGATATAAACAATTAATAAATATTTTAGTATTAAAAAACAAATTAATTAATTCTATACACTGTGTTTAAATTAATGGGTGCTAGAGGGTTAATTTTTGGTCACATATGGGTTAAACTCCATTTTTTTATTGGAACCACCCATAATTATATAATAACTGTTTCGATTACTCTTATAATGTAGTCGTAATTAATTTTGCACAGAAAAAGTAGTCATTTGACCTAATGTGCTGTGCAAGGTTGAATTACAGTAAAAGTTTTCATGAGAATGTTCAAAAGTCTCGCAAACTGTGCAATTGTGCATTTTTACATTCTCGTAAATAAAATGTCAAAAATTTTATAGAAATTTACTTACACAAACCTGTTAAGTTTGCCCAATAATTTTGATATGTAAACTTAAGCTGTGCAATTGTGCATTTTGTAAATAACCATTTCTTGCTTTTTTGGGTTCATTTAGCCATTTTTAAACACACACACAATTTTATATTTTTATAAAAAATATATAAAGGTTTTTATATTAAAAATTTCTTGAAATTTATATTTTTTTATTTTTATTAAATGTAATTTTTGACGTTTGTTTCAAATTTACCCAAACTGTTTGTCCAAAAATTCAAAAGGGGCTTCATGAAACAAGCTTTGCAAGTTTGCACAATTGCACAAATGGCAATTTTAAGAGTTCTCATGAAAACCCTTAGTATAATTCAAGGCTTGAATTACTTATTGAAATAAAGTGTAAATCAAGTATAATTTAAACCTTGACAATTGCATTTATGGCTTGAATATGGGTTTTATTTACACTTCATTTCAAGCAAAATTTCTTATTGGGATATATCGTTGGTCACAAGTAGATAGGCCCTAACTCCAATAACTGCAACTTTACAAAAGGTAAAAACATAATAATAAATAGTACAGGCGCTTGTACAACTTCTTTGCAAAACTGCTTGTAAAAGCGTTATTTTTTACACTATTGCAATAAATTTTTGTGACGAAGTGTATTTATGTGAAATGTATTGGAATCACTGAAAAACTTAATTTCGTGAAAATACGAGTTAGGGCCTTTCTACTTGTGACCATTCATATACTCCTCAAAATTTTTAGTGAAGGGTATATAATAAGCGAAACTTGTACAAGAAATATAATTCGCGAATTCTATCATTTTTTAAAAGTCTATGCTTAAGATATAAGGTTTGTAGCTAGCTGATCAAAATATGTGGTTGAAGTCTACTAAAAATTTGTTAAAGCGGCAATCAAATGCATAAAGACAATGTTTAACCACCAGCAAAAAATTCCATTTTAAGATTTATATTATATGTTACATAACTGAACACATACATATATGTACATTAGACCGTCTCACTTTTTATTTATTTTTTTCGAAACTCCTTGATGAACAACGATTTTCTGAATCCACTCTGAAAACCAAGAATTTTGGTATATAAAACTCAAATATTTATGAACCGGAAGTGCTTTCTCAAATCGTTTTTTTAAGAAAAATGCCTTTTAACAAAAAAAGTTAAAAAATCTTGCTTTAGTAATTTGCCTCTAACTCATGCAGTTCTTAACGAATTTGAACTTAATTACATGTATTAAAAAACTTATTAAATTTCCTAAATCTCTTTTAAAGCAACAATGCTATTTTCTTCGATGGTTTTTTATTCATAGCATTACCAAATCAGATTTTAAAATACGAACTTATAATTTTTTTTAATTTAAAGGCATTGGAGCTCAGTATCATGTGGACGAAAATTTACTATCAAAGTACCGACCTCAGAAATCGTGTTGACCTGTGTAATGTACTTATTTATGAAATTGAAGCAAATTGATATATAACAAAACTTTAGTCATTTCGGCATTTCGGCATTTCGCCTAAAACTAAAGTGTGTTTTAACAAAATGCTACTGTTGTTTATAGCAAAATCTTTATCTTAAAATTTCCTACCATACCGCATTTATAGAATATAAAAATTTTGACTCGTTAAATTTTTATATAAGAAAAGGTAAGCAAAAATTAAAAAAAAAATTATAAGTTCGCATTTGAAAATCTGATTTGGTAATGATATGAATAAAAAACCATCGAACAAAATAGCATTGTTGCTTTAAGAGATTTAAGATTTTTTAATAAGCTTTTTAATACATGTAATTAAGTTGAAATTCGTTAAGAACTGCATGAGTAAGAGGCAGCAATATTTTTTAATTTTTTGCTAAAAGGAATTTTTCTTAAAAAACCAAAAACGATTTGAGAGAGCACTTCCGGTTCATCAATATTTGAGTGTTATATACTGTAGGGTAGGTAATGGTCAGGGATTGCATTGTCAGTGAACTTCCTTAGTGTTTGTCTTTTTACGTTACACGCGTTTTTATTTCTTGCATAGGCATATGTATTCATTTAAAACTAATGTATAAGTATTTGTGCTTATGTACGCAATTCTGAAGTATTGTTTATATGCATATGTATGTTCATAAAGCGTATGCTATTTTATATTTGTCATTTTCTTTCTTGCTTGTTTGCTTTGGGATAGCGTACATAATGCACCAATACAATGATAAATAAAGTATAGTCGTTAAGTTATCTCTTTGCTAATTGCTAAAGGCCCAACTCATGATACAATTACACTAGGTACATGCAGAACTACAACAAAATTACAACACCAAAAAACACATGTATTTTGTTGGTATAAACAAACACCAAATTGTCGGAAACAACTGTCTTTTGTTTATAAAAATAACAATTACAGGGTAACTAAAGTAGAATTGCAGACGCGGCATTCCTGCATGATTATAGTTATTCAGTGTTGCCAATATGGGTGTAGTTAGACAGTGTGTAATTTATACTCACATGTGTAGGCGATGTAATTAAATTCTTGTATAAAAAGTGTGTAATTCTACTTTGGGTTATATTTTTATTAATTATTGTTTTAATTTTAACCTACACAAAAGATGTGTAGTGTAATTTTCTTCAATGTGTAATTGGAGACACAGCCATGTGTAAATTCATTGGCAACACTGTAATCATTTTATTTACACACATACATTAACATTTTTGCAGCTTGTAAACAAAGTTTGACAACTAGGAGCAATGTAAACAGTGACAGGCTGGGCTTTTGCATGTACCTAGTATAATTGTATCATGGCCCAACTATAATGTGAATAAGCGAACTTAAGCAACTGTGCGGTTACATATAAAACGTATGTGGAAAACTATAATGTACTTATGGAACTTTTCGTCAAGTTTCGTCAAATGTCATTTGCTTAAGCTAAGTGCCAAACTGAACGCATATTCCGTACGGAAAACACGGTTTGTGTATTTTTTTAAACTCAAGCAAACAGCATCAGAAAATATTCATTGATTTTAAATATTTTTTTATTGTTTCTTATTTTAAACTCAGAAAACTAAGCAAAACTTATATTTTCATTCTTTATTTTACAATACACCTATACACACATACACATGAGTTTATTTATGTATGATCATTGTTGTACTTTTTAGTAGGCAAAACAAATAAACCAAGTAATAAAGTGTAGGATATAATTATACGTGAATTTTTAATAGATTAGGATAATCCAACAAGTTAATTTGATTGAATTGCATTTATTTGTTAGTTTTAAGAAGAAACAAAATTACTACAATACGTATATGTGCAGCTGTGGCTAAAGAATACTTAAGTACATTGTGGCCACCTAAAAGTTACATCTGAATTGCTTAAGTATTTGACAGACTTATCGTTCAATTCTGGCATTAGCTTAAGCCAGCTTATTCATATTATAGTTGGGCCTTAAGTTTCCTTTTGTAAAAATATAAAGCAAGCATTATTAAACTGACTTTTGATTGAGCAAGATCGCGTTTTATTTAAGAAAGCAAGTAAAAGCTTAAAATACCAAAATTCTTGGTTTTTATAGTGGATTCAGAAAATCGATGTTCATCAAGGAATTTCGAAAAAAGTATAAAAAGTGAGACGGTCTGAAGCTAGGTCTAGACGATATGTTAAATAAGCAAATATATGCTTACATTCATATGCTTAAAAATAACAACAAATCCTGCTGTCAGCATGTATAAATATATGTTAGGCGTCTACAAAGTATGCCGAAAGTACCAAACTTTTTAAAGTCAACATATTTCAGCAAATGATAATATGAGTTAGCATACAATTTTTTTGTCTACACAATATGTTGAATTTCGTATTCCGATATACATATATGTTGAGTCATGTGAGCATTTGCTTAAACATAAAATATTGACAATTCTCTTTATTTAGTATTAATTTATGTATGTATATCGCTTTTAGTGAAAAATTATATATTATATTTTTGCAATTATAACATGTATATAATGAAAAATAAATTGAAATTGACAAAAAGCTTTAACAGGCAAAATTTTAAACAAGCCATAATATGAATTTAAAAAACGCAAAAACTGTAAGGAATGCGAAAAATTCAGTAAAAATCGCGAACACTACGTAAATTTGCAAAAATTTATTAACAGCGGGATGATGACAAAGTTTAATACTTTTTTTAAAATCGAAAAAAAACTGCCAAGAAGCGTAAGACATGTAAAAATTCGCTTTTATCGTAAACTTTGCAAAAAATGCGAGAAGTTGCATAATTTTCAGCCATAATATTGATTAAAAATCGACAAAACTGCACGAAATGCAAAAAATTCAATAAAAATCGCGAAAATGACGAAAATTCCCAAAAACTTACTATCAGCGGGATGATGACCAATTCTTTTTTTAAAATCTGCAAAATCTGCGAAGTTTGCAAAAATTGGCGAGAAGTTGCAAAATCGGATGGAAGCTGGAATAAGAGTGATTATCTTCTTCAGAATCGCCTGAATTTTTTATTAAATTGTAATTTCCTTTATTTTTAACTCACCCGCATAAACCTTTACAGTACAGCAGTACATTTTTCACATTTACCGTTTCGTTTTAATCAATGGTACCTGTTGCCGTCATTTACATATCTACATGATATTTTTATATTATTTTATTGCTATGTACATAAGCATGTATTATTTTAAACTTCTCTTAAGAAAGTCTCAACTCAAGTATTACACTTACATACATATGTATATACCAACGTACATACATGTGTATGTAAGTAAGTTACATACGTTTGCTTATATTATGTACTAGTCGTTCGAATTTACTTGAATTTACATATGTACCGTATTTCTTTATGTAAAACCAATTGATCGTATGATTTGTTAAGAAACATAAAAAAAGAAAAACGGTTTTTGTTTATGTATCACGTATACCATATTCTTTTATATACCGGTAAGATGTTTTAGAGTTCAGTTGGTTTATGCACGGAAATCAAACAAATTGTTTTTAAAGCTCTGTATTTCTCTACCGCAAATTGTAAAAGTTATTCAAAAATAATTAAATTAACATTACATTGCACAAGAGGTGCTATTAAATATTTTGTTTTATTTTCAAACCGTTAAGTGCTTAAAACGTGCGCCAACATTCTTTAAAAACAATTTGATATAAGAGAGGTCGCGTGGACTACCATAATTCTTTCACCAAAAGAAAAGTATTACGCAGACTAAAAGTAAAATGACTAGTGGCCAAGAGTCATATAGTGAATTCAATTGCAAAAAATGCACTCAAGTGGATAATGATCGGATGGTACAATGCGATAAGTGCAACATGTGGTACCATTTTGATTGTGTCGCAGTTAACAGCGGTATATCTGATGAGAGTTGGTGCTGCGAAGGATGTAATGGGCCTAGTGTGAGTTCCGCAATTTCTACAGCCAACCAAGCAAATCAACCGCAAGCCGCATCGTCACCCAAAGTAGGAGGCAAGACACAAGAGCAGCCAGGAAATGGACTCAAGGAAAACCTATTTTCAGCGGGCGCACCTACGACGTCAATACAGCGGGAAACTAATATGCCAAACCGTACAACAGCACCAACAAATTACACAAAAACAGCACAAAGTCAACAATACGTTACGAGACCACCAATGGGCACACAAACATGCACATCATCTGTTCCTGTAAGTACAATGTTATTTCCCCTTATAAAACAAAAACAACCAAGTGACCATGCTAGCTCACAAATTAATTTACAACTCAAAATGCTCGAAGAACAACAACAGCTTCAGCAAGAATTTATTGAGAAAAAGTACCAAATATTATCTCAATTCGAAAAAAAACGAACCAATGTTAAACGAAACGTGTAACATGTCTCCAAATTGGAATTTTGTAGGAGGACCAACACCGTCTCAACTAGCTGCAAGGCAAGCCATTCCGAAAGAGCTGCCACAATTGCATGGTGATCCGGAGGAATGGCCTTTATTTATTAGCAGCTTCGAAACTAGCACTTCAATCGCAGGATATTCTCATGCTGAGAATTTAATGCGGCTGCAGACATGTCTCAAGGGGAAAGCCAAAGAGCTGGTCAAGAGTAAGTTGATGATGCCCACAATGGGCAATCATCAACTTATTCAGACCTTAAAAATGTGTTTTGGGCGTCCTGAGCATATTTTAGAAAGATTGATTGAAAAGGCCAGAAAAATGCCGCCCCCAAAAGAAAAATTAGAAGCGATTATTGAATTTGCCTTATGCGTAAAAAACATATGCTCCACCATGGAAGCGTGCAAAATGGATGCACATTTGCATAACCCTATTTTGGTTAAAGAATTTGTAGACAAATTATCTAGCCAATATAAACTCAACTGGGCTATGTGCCCTAAGGCAGACCAGACTCCAATAGTGAAAGTTTTCAGCGATTGGATATTTCAGATTGCCGACGCAGCAAGCTCTGTCGTTTCAACGACTCCCTGCATGAAAAACGCAACTGTGAACTCCCATACTGAAAATAAACCTCAATTGAATATCAAGTGTTTCGTGTGCGAAAGTAGCGATCATAAAGTGTCGGTATGTAATGAGTTTAAAAAACTATCGCTAAACGAAAAATGGAGTGCAGTAAAGAGATTTAACTTATGCCGGCAATGTTTAAACAAACACCGCCGTAAGTGTTTTACGAACAATGACTGTAGCATTGACGGCTGCCGTGCTAAGCATCATCACTTGCTTCATAACCATAACAAAAACATCCAGGCAGCAAGGTTCAACGAAGTTGATGGAAGTACCACTTCTAGTAGCAGCTCCATGAATTCGCACTCCGTCGCCAAGCAGAATCAAAATTCTCTTTTCAGAATTTTACCCATACGCATCCAGAAGAAAAATGGTTACGTGGACACTTTCGCATTTCTAGATGAGGGGTCATCAGTGACATTAATTGAAAGAGAATTATTCGATGTTCTCGATATTAAAGGTATAGAAGAGCCACTATGCTTAAAATAGACCGGAGATACTACTCGTATAGACGAATCATCGGTAAAGGTCTCAATTAAAATCGCAAACATCAAAAATGGTAGTCAATTTACGTTGAATGGAGTTCATACCATTGAAGGTCTAGATTTACCAACGCAATCATTGGATATGAATGCCATAGTTTTAAAATATCCATATTTGGCCGGCATTCCTATAAAATCTTACAAGGATGTGAAACCAACAATTCCAAATAGGAGCAGATAACTGGAACGTTGCAGTTCCATTAAGAATACGTCAAGGCAGTTGGCATCAGCCAATTGCCACGAAAACAAGAATAGGTTGGACAATACAAGTTGTCAACGATAGCCCGCGACGAACAAACTGGCTGAATATCCATAATTGCTACTGTGAAAATTAGTACGACGAATTGCATCAGATGATAAAAAATAGTTTTAGCCTTGAAGAATCAGCAGAAAAGGCACTAGAATCTAAAGAGGATCAAGAGTCGATGAAGATTTTGAAAAATACATGTCAAAAGGTTGATGGACGGTATGTGGTAGGTCTCTTGTGGAAAAGTTAAGTCCATCAATTGCCAGAAAGCTACAGCAATGCCTATAAGCGTCTCATGTGTCTGCAAAAGAAGTTTAATAAAGATGAAAACTTAAAAGTTGTTCTACAAAAACAAATCGATAACTTGCTACAAAAAGGCTATGCGAAAAAATTAAGTGTAGAGGAAATAAACTCTAATTCCGAACCAGTGTAGTATCTGCCAACATTTATAACAATTAATCCCAATAAACCTGGTAAAGTGCGAATGGTGTGGGACGCAGCTGCCAAATTAAATGGAGTTTGTCTTAATGACTTCATACCAGAGTAGCAAGCCATGCAAAAAATTTCGGCGGCGGCTGAAAGACAAATATTTTCGGCGGCGGCGGCTGAACGGCTTAACGCCGATTTGTTTAACCATTTGAAAAAAATTTTTAACCCAGTCTGTTTTTAGAAAAATACGTGAATTATTGAATCACCACATTGTAACATTATTTATTTTGCAATAGTTTGAATATTGCAGTAATTGATATCTTAAAAAATAGCTTCGTAAATTATTTGTTAAATCATAGAAACATATTCTAGATTATCAGGGCAATTATGAATAAAATTTCGCTAGAAATTTCTAATTTTTCAAATTAGAATTTCTTTCCCTATTACTTGCTATTGTTGGAATTTTTCCCCTGGAAAAATTTCTCTCGGAATTTTATTCATGATTGCCTTCTACATAAATTTTATTTAAGTTTTCGGATTGAATTAAAAATTAATTACTTTATTGGAACACTGCTACGGTTCAACAAACAAAAAGCTTTGAACAATTAATTATCAAAAAGTCGCCTGACTGCTTAAACCAAAAAGTCAATGTAAACGTCCATGTATTTAAGAACGGACTCCAAAAGAGAACGTAAGTGTTGTCGCAGCTACGTTACCATTCACATAAACATTTTCTTTTTATGTGGAAGCAAAAACAACTATCTTTCCGGGACGCTCGCTATCATATTAAATACGAAATTTAAAAAATTATAAAAAATAAAAAACAAAATAACGGCTGAGTATAAGCCGCCGATAAGCCGAGTGGTTCGGCGGCGGCTCGGCTTGTGTAAAAAAAACGGCTGACTGGCTAGCCGCCAGCCGCGCCGGTACGGCTTGCTACTCTGCTTCATACATTGCGGGCCGGACCTGCTTAAACCGCTAATTGATATTTTGATGAGTTTTCGTGTTGGCAAAGTTGCTATATGCGGTGACATCGAAGAGATGTTTCACAGGATCAACGTGAGGGAACGAGATATGCACTCACAAAGATTTTATTTATATTTCAGATTCGCCAGACTGCAGCGTGACGTCTTTCAGGATAGTATAATTCCCACAAAAAGAGAACTGCTCCAAGTACTTATGTCAATTTTTGACCCCCTTTGCTTTTTATCTTGCTATACCACAGCGTTAAAAATTCTCCTTCAAGAGGTCTGGCGATCTGAAATCGGCTGGGATACCCATTTATGTGATTCTCAAAATACAAAATGGAAAAAATGGAAAGTTCTACTAGAACAAATATCAACGTTAAAAATTCCAAGATGTTACTCTCCATATCTAAATGAAGCCTCTGCGGTCGAGCTACATACTTTCGTGGATGCTGGCGCGGACGTATCAGGAGAACTGTTCCGTTGCACTTATAGCTGGAAAGTCAAAAGTAGCACCATTGAGACCCATCTCAATGCCAAGACTCGAACTTCAAGCCGCAGTAGTTGGCGTTAAGCTTGCTAAGAAAATAGCAAAAAAAAAATCAGCGACTGAAAATCACACCAAGAATCTTCTGGTCAGACTCCAAAACAGTTTTGCAATGGCTTCGAATTGATCCGCGAAAATTTCAACAATTCGTGATGCACCGTGTAGGCGAAATTCTGGAAGAAACAAATGTTGATCAATGGCGATGGGTGCCTTCTAAAGAAAACCCAGCAGATCTTGCAACTAAAGATCCAGTAAGGCGTGATACTTCGATGTGGTTCAACGGACCTGAATTTCTATGGAAAGATAAATTGGAATGGCCAGTTTGCACGAATTTCGAAGTATGTGGCAACGATGAAATGAGACATCACACACTCCTTGTCAGGAAGACCAAAAAGAGCCCTCCTATTAACTATAATTATTTCTCTAACTGGAGAAGACTGTATCGAGCAGTAGCTGCATTTTTGCTTTACATGAGGAAAATTAAAGCAAAGTGTGATAAAAACCCCATACCAGATTAAATATCGTACGAAATGATACAACAGGCAAAAGCAATTCTTTTTAGATGTGCGCAAGAAAGTGCATTTGCAGATGAAATATGCTGTTTAAAAAGAGGTAAGAGTATTGAGAACAGAAGTAAACTGATAGGTTTCAATGTATTCCTAGATGACGAGAGTGTTTTGAGGGTGAAGGGAAGGGTATCATACCTGAATCACCAAAATCCAGTAATATTGCCTACTACACACCATATAACCGCCTTACTACTTCGCTATACTCACGAAGGCTATCATGACATATCGCATGAAACCGTAATCAATACAATCAAAGCTCAGTACTACATACCTAAATTACGAGTTCTATATAAAACCGTACGCCGGTCATGTCAATATTGCAAAAATGCGTCTGCAGAACCCATCGCGCCCCAAATGTCTACAGTGCCGCCTCCAAGATTGGCTAGTTTCGAGAGGCCATTTACATTCGTCGGCATCGACTATTTTGGCCCACTGTATGTTAACGTAGGGAGAAGAAAGGAAAAACGATGGGGTGTGCTTTTCACATGTCTTACGGTGCCCACTGGTATCTAGCCCACAGCCTAGATACCAGTTCATGTGTAATGTGTCTGAACAATTTTATCGCCCGAAGAGGAACTCCACGTGAAATATTTACCGATAACGGGACGAATTTTAAAGCAACAGCAAAAATATTTGCATCCGAATCAAAAAAGTTAAACACAAATGAGATGACCAAGGAATTTGATTTTATAAAGTGGAACTTTAATCCACCTGCAGCCCCACATATGGGCGGTGCATGGGAGAGACTTGTCCGCTCGGTAAAAACTACTCTCCACACTATTTGCCCAAACATGAACTTCAATGACGAGACTCTGAGAAACGCAATGGCCGAAGCAGAATTCATAATAAACTCTCGACCACTAACATTCGTTTCTCTAGATTCCTGTGACGACGAGGCACTAACACCTAACCACCTTTTACTTTGATCGTCAACTGGTTGCAAGCCGTTAGTCCATACAGAAATCGACCTTCGCCTACGATTTCGACTAACTCAAGAATTCGTGAAACAGTTCTGGCGTAGGTGGATAAAGGAGTATACACCTAGCCTCACAAAAAGAAGCAAATGGTTCGAAAAAACTATCCCCCTGAAAGTAGGAGATGTAGTTATCGTCGTTGACGAAAATCAACCGCGTCACTGCTGGCCCAAGGGCAGAATAATTCACACCATATTAGCAAAGGACGGTCAAGTGCGCCAAGCCACTGTTAAAACACAGTTCGGTGTCCTTCAGCGACCGTCAACTAAAATAGCCAAGTTGGAAGTCGGCAATAATAATGAGTAAACTCGCAACAGCTTCGTTTACGGGGCGGAGAATGTTGCCGTCATTTACATATCTACATGATATTTTTATATTATTTTATTGCTATGTACATAAGCATGTATTATTTTAAACTTCTCTTAAGAAAGTCTCAACTCAAGTATTACACTTACATACATATGTATATACCAACGTACATACATGTGTATGTAAGTAAGTTACATACGTTTGCTTATATTATGTACTAGTCGTTCGAATTTACTTGAATTTACATATGTACCGTATTTCTTTATGTAAAACCAATTGATCGTATGATTTGTTAAGAAACATAAAAAAAGAAAAACGGTTTTTGTTTATGTATCACGTATACCATATTCTTTTATATACCGGTAAGATGTTTTAGAGTTCAGTTGGTTTATGCACGGAAATCAAACAAATTGTTTTTAAAGCTCTGTATTTCTCTACCGCAAATTGTAAAAGTTATTCAAAAATAATTAAATTAACATTACATTGCACAAGAGGTGCTATTAAATATTTTGTTTTATTTTCAAGTTAAGTGCTTAAAACGTGCGCCAACAGTACCACACAAGGCATATCAAACAGGTACACGTATCAGGCATATTGCTCATCCGCTGATTTTTTGTTTACAAGTTTATAACGAAGAATTAATTTGACAATATCAAATGTGCCTTGTTTGATGCATACAAATTTTTGACAATTACAATGTAAAGCTATGTGAGAAGCAGAGAGTTGCCAGAGAGTTAGCAGACAGTTGCCAGAGAGTTTTGCCTAATGCATGTACCTGTATTAAATGTGCCTTGGTACCACAGGTTTAATATTCAGTAAGTTGTCGAATTTAAGAGAAAAAATTGCAAATCAGGCAACACTACATCAGAGTAGCAAGCCGTACCGGCGCGGCTGGCGGCTAGCCAGTCAGCCGATTTTTTTTCGACAAGCCAAGCCGCCGCTGCACCACTCGGCTTATCGGCGGCTTAGTACTCAGCCGATATTTTGTCTTTTATTTTTTATACTTTTACTAATTTAATATGATAGCGAGCGTCACAGATGCGAGCGTCCCGGAAAGATATTTGCTTTTGCTTGCACATAAAAAGAAAATGTTTATGTGAACGGTAACGTAGCTGCAACAACACTTATGTACGTTCTCTTTTGGAGTCCCTTCTTAAATACATGCACGTTTACATATACTTTTTTGTTTAAGCGACTTTTTGATAATTAATTGTTCAAAGCTTTTTGTTTGTTGATCCGTATCAGTGTTCCAATAAAGTAATTAATTTTAAATTCAATCGGAAAGCTTAACAGGGCAATCATGAATAAAATTCCTTGTGAAATTTCTCCCTTTTCCAATTAGAATTTTTTGTTTTCCCTATTACTTGCTATTAGTTGGAATTGTTCCCCGGGAAATATTTTATGCGGAATTTTATTCATGATTGCCCTGTAAATAAAATTTATGTAGAAGGCAATCATGAATAAAATTCCGCGAGAAATTTTTCCCGGGGAAAAGTTCCAACTAATATCAAGTAATAGGAAAAAAAATTCTAATTTGAAAAATTAAAAATTACTCACGAAATTTTATTCATAATTGCCCAGTACACTATGAAGACTCTATAATATGTTTCTATGGTTTAACAAATAATTTACGAAGCTATTTTTTAGGACATCAATTACTGCAATATTCAAACTATTGCAAAATAAATAATATTACAACGTGGTGGTTCACGTATTTTTCTAAAAACAGGTTGGGTTAAAACTTTTTTCAAATGCTTCAACAAATCGGCGTTAAGCCGTTCAGAAATTGTTTGCTCGGCTTGCTACTCTGCACTACATACATGAGTAGAGTTAAAATATCAATTCTATTTGCTATCAAATTTGCCGTATGCTGAAAAGTTTAAATATGCTTTTCAACAAATAACATATATGACAGCATACATAGCAAATTTGTTACAAAGTAAAAATATGGTGTCTAAACGATATCGTAAAACATTTAACAAACGTTTGTTGGAAACTTTAACAAATGTAATTCATATGTAGTTAAGCATACGTGTATTGAAACAATATTGTGTCTACACGATATGTTGGCACTGGTAGAACATTTTTCACCATAAATATGCTGATTCAACATATCGTCTAGACTTGGCTTAATGTACATATCGTAATAATTTCTAACTTTATAAATTTCTTTTTCAAAATAAAGTTATAATTCAAAAGGTTTAAAAATAATCTTTGAAAGTAGTCGGATTATTTTTTAATTACTTGTGTTTCTCTTTTGTTGTTATTTCAAGAAATTCAGATTACTTTTCCATTATTAGTAATCGTAATCAATTAGTAATCGTGCGAAAGTGAATATAATCGTAATTTAATAATTACTTCACCTTTCAAAAAAAGTAATCAAATTAGTAATCATTACGATTACTAATAATTACTTAACAGCTATGATTTATTATAAATAATAATTCTTACCTCCATTATTCTGAGTATCCGAATTCTTATTGGAACGCTGTTTCTTTGAGTGTTGGTTATCAATGTTATTACTGCCATTGAAATTAGATTTAGTAGGGTTATTATTTTTGGAGTTAATTAAATTTTTTTGTGTTGTTGCCGACTTATTTGATGTTGAACCAATATTGTTGGTGATGATAACTGTCGTTGCAGAACGTTTTTGGTTATTAAGTTTGCTATTTATCATTTGTTGTTGTTGCTGTTGCTGATTTTCTTTATTTTCATGTATTGGTGACTTCTTAGCTGATGTACGTGTGGCTGTGGCATCATCAGTTGTACGGCGTGAATTATTTGCAATGTTGGAATCAACTTTCAAAGATTTTTGTTGGCTACGTTGACTGGCTAAAAGAGATGTTGTTGATGATGTGCTTGTCTTCAATGATGAGCTATTGTAATTATTTTGTTGAGAGTTTTGTGTCTGATTGTTAATTTTACTTAAAACATCTGAATATGTCATACGCATTGGTTTCACTTCCGCCACAATGCGTTTTTTAGGTGCTTCTTGTCTTGGAATCTCGTTTTTTAAAGTCGGTTTCAAAAGTAGTGGAACAGCTGAACTTGTTGTTACTGTTTGTTTTCCATTATCTTTCGGTGAAGATTGTTCTTGTAAATGTGTCTGCTGCTGTTCGCATTGTTGTATGGCATTATGGGCATTAGGTGTCATTTCTAAAACTACGTTGCTAAGATTGTTCTTTATCAAAGTCTCTTCGTCTTCAGCAAAAGTATGCGTAAGCACATCGTTTTGTTCCAGATTATCTTGTACATATTGAGGAGCTGCAGCTACATGATTACCACTTGTCCAATTGCTATTATTTTTATTATTTGGCATACTGTGTACAAGCACATTTGAAGTCTCAATGTTGCTCACTTGCTCGGCATTTCTGATATCTTCTGTAATCATCGTTGGCGGTTCAGC
Organism: Tachina fera; assembly: GCA_905220375.1. Classification (NCBI taxonomy): domain Eukaryota; kingdom Metazoa; phylum Arthropoda; class Insecta; order Diptera; family Tachinidae; genus Tachina; species Tachina fera. Next base: position 85,804,322 of record LR999963.1, on the reverse strand, counting down.
AGTGGGTCCCAGCAAGAGTAATGGCGGCATTTCAGCTGTTGGTAGTTGCGTAAAGGTGCTGCTTGAGAATAGTTCATAACTATTGAAAACTTGAGGACTTGCTGAGTTCGTAGTACCAGTTAGCTGACTTTGAGTTTGTTTATGCTGTAAAGGAGAGTGAATTGCTGTATTTCCTTGTGGATTGACATGATGAAAACTTGCGCATTGATTCTGATTGTATGATGGTATAGGGCCAAATGAAGTTTCACCTGGCAAATTGCCCATAGTATTCTCCGGACAATGGTAAATTTTTAAGAAGTTTCCCTTTCCCACTCGCAAAACGGTGTACGTTTCTTGTTGAGTTGTCGTAGAAGGAACCTGTGCTGTTGGCACTGTAGCAGCTGCAGCAGCGTAAGCTGCTTGAGCATGTATGTTAAAGAGGAAATCATTTAACTGTTGTTGTTGAGCGTCAGGGGATTGCGTTGGATGAGGCTGGGGTTGCAGAAAAGATGGATTTCCCATCAAAGGATTTGGCCAATGAACAAAGTGCGATGAAGCAGGTTGTGCTTGCAGTGCTATACCCGGTGTAGGATTTTGTAATGCTGGTGAAATACCTAGTGGCGTAGAAGCAAGAGCTGTTTGCTGTTGTATAAGGGCAGTTTGGTGTTGTAAAGCTGTATCACTATTCGTGCTTAAAAAAGACTGCAAATGAGGTTGTTGTAGCTGCAATGGATTTTGAGGTGCTAAATTCTGGTTCAACCCATGTCCAAAAAAATCTCTTGATGGTTGATCATCATTTTGCGATGATGATGTTGACATCACAAGTTTCGTTTACGTGGTGGTAAGATTTTGATGGCCAAATACAATAGATTTAAATTTTTTTCAGTTCACATGTATTTTTATTAATACACAAGTTTTAAGCTCACAAATTTTCGTGGTTGTATTTATTTCTTGGCATTCAAGTCGCTTCACATTTCTAAATTGATTATTTACATATGTGTGGAAATATAAATAGATAATAAGATTATTTATTTTGACTTATTAGTGAGTATTACAGATAAATTTAATGATTTTTTTAATTAAATACTTTTTACTTGGAAATTGCCACTTTGGCAGGGTTGCCATATTATGCTGAAAAATCTGCAATTATTTGAAAAAACATCGGCATTTTCGGCATACTAATTGCAAAAATCGTTAAGAAAATCGGCATGAGTTTTTCATTAATTTTTATTATTTACTTGGATGCTACACGTTCAATTTTTGTTTCAAAGTTCAATACATTCACAATTTTTTACTACCACACTTATACATTTGGGTATTGAATACCAGGTGGACTTCCATTTTTCTTTCAACGCTTCATTAAATTTTTCTTTCAATTTAACTGCCGTTTTAAAATAATTTGTTTGTTTGTAAAAAATTTTAAACAAAAGTAGTTTTCTTTGCTGAAATAAAATATGTAGGCGAAATTTTTTAATTAATTGTTAGTCTTAGTACTGAAAAGGTCACCTGATACTGAATTCGCCTTGCTTGCGACCACGTCGAAGGGAAAGAAAATTACTTCTATGTTCACAGAATATTAATTATTATTAGTCCATAGTTTTTGTACCAATTATGCTAACAAAAAATACTTTTTTGGACATAACGGTACCATTTTTTAGTATTTATTAACAAAAGCAGAAACTTAAAAAAGTGTGTATAAAAATTCAGAAGTATACAATAAAAAACAGAAACTTAACAAAAGTGTGTATAAAAATTCAGTATAAATGAAAAAATAACATAAAAAGATATTAAGGGCCGGTCCCACCATGTCACCAACGTTCGACTTGTCGCACAGTTATATTGGAAACAACAAAATTTAAAAATTTGTTTTTGTTTTGAATGTAAGTGTGCGACAAGTCGAACATTAGTAACATCGTGGGACAGGCCCTAAATATTACACTCATAAAGATGCATTCGTAGAGTCGACTAGTATATTAGAGACTAAAGTAAAACACACACACACATAAATTAATTCTGGTTATAGACCGGGCAGGTTTTCTTGCTAAAATTTTGATTTTATTTTATTTATTTATTTATTAAACATATTAATGCAAAGTAAATTTGCATAATATGGCGTTGCACAAATATGGGCGGAGTAACGTAGGTCATATTCCCAAGATGGTATTAACAGTATTTTAAAAGGTTTTGTGACTGACTGTACACGACCTATGCCTTCACATAGGAAGTAGGCAACGTGGTTGTTAAAGAAATTCCACAAAAAACCGCAAGATTATACGGTTATCCGTGGCAGATCAGTCAACCAGTGCGAGCGAGACGAAAAACTCTCGAAGGCCAAACAACACACACAAGCCTGACCGCACTTAAGAAATAATTACGATGACGCGAGAGATGTTCCCCAACCCAGAGCTGCTTAACGACTGATTTTGATTTTATAATGAGAAAGAAAAAGATAGGTATTAGCGGCCTGCGTAAGCAGTCTTGAAATGTAAATAAGACATCTTTTTTAAATATATTCTCGTGGCATGTATTATACTAACGTCCCTTTTCACAATGTATGGTTAAAAGTTAACGTGAACTTTAACTGACAGTTCTTCATACAAAACTTGCCGTGTTATCTTTTAACCATACATTGTGAAAAGGTACGTAAGAAAATAATAAATGCTGTCGTACTATAAACGAAGCACGATGGTTGTATTGGTGTACGTGTATATGACTGTTAACAAGCGATGTCGCCAAGACATCCTGTTTAAACAAACAATGAAAATAAGTACTGTTTATACATGTATGCTTGTTATTTTGCATATTGTACGTTTGGGTGTGTGTAAGAGGGAAGGGAGGATTTTTAAAGCAAGCGCACACAACTCATGTAAATGCATGTGTGCGTTTGTATGTGCGCAGAAAAATAAGAGAGCATACAAAAATTATTTAGATATGTATGTATGTACACGCATGACGTAAATATACGCCTCAATGAGAGAAAAAAGCGCAAGCACCACAAATTCTTCACCTTATACCTGCAATAAATTAAACAAATGTATTGCCGAACACGTTGTTTAGCGATTGTTTCAGAAGATTTCACTGTAGTAAAGCATTTGAAATTGCCCTCATGTCTTAAAAGTTCTTATAAGACGTCTTTTGCAGGTCTTTAATAGGTATACAAAAGGTTTATATTACTTTCTAAACTCTCTCATAGAAAATAAAAAGTTGAGCAACTAAAACTGCCGAGTCTAAAGGCTCAGGTAGCCGACTGTAATGTAAAGTAACTGCAACAGTATGAAACATCTGTTCGATGTTGTTATGTGAAGAGTAATGAAAATGTTTAAAGTGCGCCAAGATAGCGTCAACGGAATAGCGGAGATTTTGGGAATTAAAAAACCGGAAAAAAAAATTGGGGAAAAATCGTGGGTATTTTTAAAAAATATATCAGCTGGCTGACAACGATTTTGGGAATTCAAGGGGGAAACAAAACAAAAAACCGTGGATGAATTTCCCCAGGAGCCATGTTGAACTCCCACGACGAAACGTTGAATATTATTAAAGTGGACACTTAGGAGAACAAACTGAGACAACCGTGCAAACATTCTACCAAGCCGTTTTCGAGCAAATCGACTTAATCGAAAATGGCAAGAAAAAACCGTGGATGAATTTGCCCAGGAGCACTCTTCGACCCTCACGCCAGTCTCATATATTCTTAAAGTGGATACTTAGGAGACAAAATGAGACCACCGTGCAAAATTCTAACGAGCCGTTTTCGAGAAAATCGACTTAACCGAAAATGGCCAAAAAAAACCGTGGATGAATTTTCCCAGGAGCATTCTTGGACCCCACGCCAAAGTCTCATATATTCTTAAAGTGGACACTTAGGAGAACAAAATGGGACTACCGTGCAAAAATTCTAACGAGCCGTTTTCGAGAAAATCGACTTAATCGAAAATAGCCAAAAAAAACCGTGGATGAATTTTCCCAGGAGCATTCTTGGACCCCCACGCCAAAGTCTCATATATTCTTAAAGTGGACACTTAGGAGAACAAAATGAGACCACCGTGCAAAAATTCTAACGAGCCGTTTTCGAGAAAATCGACTTAATCGAAAATGGCCAAAAAAAACCGTGGATAGAATTTTCAATAGTAAGGTGACGAGAATAACAAATCAAATAACAATTCAAAAATAAATGGTAACGAATCTATGTTTTCAGAACTAAAACATTCAGTTAAATTTACCAACAATACTTCAACTCCAGATACAACTAAGTGTGAAGGAAGTTACGCATGTATTATTGAACCAAAGAGAACAAACAACAAAATTGAATTAACAAAAAATGAAATCTTAAAATATGAAGATAGCTTTGTGCATATGGGCCCCAAATGGCCCATATGGTGCCATTTGGGGTCCATATGGTGCCATTTGGCGCCCATATGGCGCCATCTGGGGCCCATATGTTGCCATCTGAGGCGTACGCTCTGCCATCTGAGGCCCATATGGCATTATTTGGCACCGATAAGGTGCATTATGCACCGCCCGCTCCTGGTGGGGACTTCCGCTGGGTCCGGCATTTTGTTGTCTTCTGTTCCTTGGCTGCAAAAATAAAAGAAAATTTAAATTATTTCAAATATTATTGCTCATATGTTTTACTTACAGTTCTTGGGTTTCTACGTCTTCGTCGGTCACGATCTCCGTCTTTGAAGAGTATTTTTAGTATATTCTGAAAAAGATAAAACACAATTATTGGTAGAAAATTTTTGAAATTAAAATAAATAAAAATATACTACTTACCAAGGCGTCGCGATTCATGACCAGATTTACAAATTAAAAATCACAAAAAAATAAAAAAATTATACAAAAAACGGTTTGTTAGAATTTTTGCACATTGGTCTCATTTTGTTCTCCTAAGACTCCACTTTAAGAATATATGAGACTTTGGCGTGGGGGTCCAAGAATGCTCCTGGGAAAATTTATCCACGGTTTTTTTTGCCATTTTCGATTAAGTCGATTTTCTCGAAAACGGCTAGTTAGAATTTTTGCACGGTGGTCTCATTTTGTTCTCCTAAGTGTCCACTTTAAGAATATATGAGAGTTTGGCGTGGGGGTCCAAGAATGCTCCTGGGAAAATTCATCCACGGTTTTTTTTGGCCATTTTGGATTAAGTCGATTTGCTCGAAAACGGCTCGGTAGAATGTTTGCACGGTAGTCTCATTTTGTTCTCCTAAGTGTCCACTTTATTTATATATATAACGTTTTGTCGTGGGAGTCCAACAGGGCTCCTGTGAAAATTCATCCACGGTTTTTGTTTTGTTTCCCCCTTGAATTCCCAAAATCGTTGTTAGCCAGCTGATATATTTTTAAAAATACCCACGATTGTCCCCAATTTTTTTTCCCGGTTTTTGAATTCCCAAAATCGTCGTTATTTCGTCGACGCTATCTGGGCACACGTAAATGTTCATACAGATGCAATGTAACGTAGCCTACTTTCCATACAAAAATATCGATCAGCTGTTTCCTACGTTGCAGTTACATTACATTACAGTCGGCTAACTGAGCTTTAAAACCTGACTAAAGAGAACATAGAAACATTGACCTTTTTAAATTGTACCAAGTAACTGGCGGTAGTACCTTGAACATCGTACCAATGTTGCGGTGAAAAAAATGGGGTAAAGTGAGACGTAACAGTTCACTTTAGACACACTACAATTTATATTGATTTCATGTAGGCGTGTTATCTTTTACTAATTGCAAATAGCTGCACTTATTTTAACATGAAATAATAAATAATTTTTAACAAAAATCGAAATGAAAAGAATCTAAGTAGCCGCTGAGAAAAAAAAATACTATGAATATATGAATGAATGTTTTACAGTCATAATATTATCGAAAAATACACTTACAACGCAACTGGTCATTAATTACTAGTCAATATTTACGTAGAAACTGGTAAACTGTACCTTTTAAATAAATAAACATAATTTTTATGTTGTTTCAACTATTTTTTATTATCAAAATTATAGAAATAAGTAATGTAATTATATAAAAAACAAAATAATCCAAAATAACGTAGGTGGCACCAATATATAGTCATCTTCACATAATTTTTAGCTCCGACAAATCTTGGTTTTTGTATATATCTAAAGTATTAAAAATAAATACATAAATGTATAAAATAAATTAAAGTTTTCAATTTATTTTAAACAGTATTGTTGTCACTTAGCTTTTTTAGCACTTGTATAAATTTATTTCACAGACCGAACGAACTGTATATTTTACAATAAAACGTGATGTCTTAAAACTTTTGGCATATGTACATTATATGTTTCACTCTAACATGCAAGTTAGAGAGGAGCAACTATAATTATTAAATGTGTCAATTGACTGGCACTCTTAAATTCAATGGAAAACTATTGCAAATGTGTTAGCGAAAAAATTTTGCTTGTGGTAGTTTCAGTCATTTCCCTATCGGAGAAGTGTAGTTGACTACAAAAATAGTTAACTTATAGTTAACTTTTCTTTGACTGACTAAAAGCTAACTGCAATGTCATCCATTACAAACACAAAATTAATTCATAAGTTGAGCATGTAGTCGAATTTAATGAGAGCCAATAAACTTATTCTCAGCTACTTTGGAACTTATTTCAGTTTTATGTTAACATTTTGCTGTTGTTATTTTAGATGGTAGCTTAGCTGAGTGGTAGCGCGTTGAGTACACAAATTGTGATGACACATGTTCGAACCCCAGAAAATTTACTGACTACAAGTTGGTTTAAAAAAATCAACTTTAAGTTACCTGAAAGTAATGCAGAGTGAGCCAATTGACTACGGCCTAGGACATCGCAATGGTAAAGTAGTCAGTTGATTACATTGCGAAGTAATCCAAGTGCAGTCAGTACTACTTGCGAAATAGTTAGCTTAAAGTTAGTCTAAAGTCAAAGCACCAAAGTCTCATTTTGTTCTCCTAAGTGTCCACTTTAAGAATATATGAGACTTTGGCGTGGGGGTCCAAAAGTGCCCCTAGGAAAATTCATCCACGGTTTTTTTTTGCCATTTTCGATTAAGTCGATTTTGTCGAAAACGAATCGATAGAATTTTAGAACAATTGTCTCATTTTGTTCTCCTAAGTGTCCACTTTAAGAATATATGAGACTGGCGTGAGGGTCGAAGAGTGCTCCTGGGCAAATTCATCCACGGTTTTTTCTGGCCATTTTCGATTAAGTCGATTTGCTCGAAAACGGCTCGGTAGAATGTTTGCACGGTTGTCTCAGTTTGTTCTCCTAAGTGTCCACTTTAATAATATTCAACGTTTCGTCGTGGGAGTCCAACAGTGCTCCTGGGAAAATTCATCCACGGTTTTTGTTTTGTTTCCCCCTTTGAATTCCCAAAGTCGTTGCTAGCTTGCTGATATATTTTTGAAAATACCCAAAAAATGTACCCCACTTTTTCCCGGTTTTAGAATTTCCAAAATCGAATCTATTTCGTCGAAGCTATCTTGGCGCACTTCAGCACCTTTAACACAACAAAATACAGCTGTTAAATTAGTTTGCATTGCATTGCATATAATTGTCAAACTTTGTATAAAAGCTGCGTAAAAGTTAGTGCATATGTGTGAATAAAATGATTACAGTGTTGCCAATGATCTCACACATTGAAGAAAATTACACTACACATCTTTTGTGTAGGTTAAAATTAAAACAATAATTAATAAAAATAGAACCCAAAGTAGAATTACACACATATTATACAAGAATTTAATTACATCGCCTGCACATGTGAGTAGAAATTACACAATGTCTAACTACACACAGACTGGCAACACTGAATAACTATAATCATGCAGGAATGCCGTGTCTGCAATTGTACTTTAGTTACCCTGTAATTGTTATTTTTATAAACAAGACAGTTCAAGGCACAACATTTTTCATTGGATTATACCAACAAAATACATGTGTTTTTTGGTGTTGTTTTTTTGTTTTAGTTGTGCATGTATCTAGTATAATTGTATCATGGTTTGTTTTTTTTTAAATGTGCACAAAGTACAAAAAGTGTATCATAGTACAATTTTAGTTTAGTATGATCATATTTTTATCTGTTAAATAACTATATTCGTAAAGTAATGAAAAAATTAAAACCTATTGTCTTTGTTGTTAAGACTGGTTTAATTTCTTACCGAACGGGATTACAGTTGCAGAAGGCATTGACCCAACAACCTAATGAACCTTTTAATAAATTTCGCAATTATATTGTCATACAGGAGTTTCATCCTGTATACACAATAGGTATCCGGACCAAAGACTATACTGACCAAGATGAGATTAGGTTACGAAAACTAGGAGCGGAGTTTTATCGCACTAATCGTGGAGGATTAATTACGTTTCACGGACCCGGCCAGTTAGTAGTTTATCCATTATTACATCTAAAACAGTTCACACCAAGTATGCGATGGTATGTGTCCAGCCTAGAACAAATGATCATAAAGTGTTGTAGATATATGGGTATTAACGACGCTACCACTACCGAGGACACCGGAATATGGATTAAAGACCGTAAAATCTGTGCCATAGGGGTGCATGGATCCCGTTACGTTACTACACACGGTATAGGTTTAAACTGTTGTACGGATATGTCATGGTTTGAGCAAATTGTGCCGTGTGGCATAGAAGGAAAAGGAGTCACTTCTTTGACAAAAGAACTTCAAAGACATGTAGACACCACAGAAGCAGCAAATTTTCTGTTGAAATCATTTTCCCTAGTCTTCGGTTGTGATATTCAGGAGTGTAGTGAACAGGTATATCATGATTTATCACAAATGTCTCAAACGAAGTAAATTATGTAATAAAAATAATCTATTATGTAATACATATCGCACTTGATCAACAAGAGGGTATTAACTCAAAATTTTAAAATGTTCAGTAGAGACGAAAAACTGTTTATCGTTACATTCTAGGAGAATTTGAAAATTCAAATACATCACGGTAAACAAATTCCATTTGAAAATATATCTACATTTGGTGTATTAACAAGGGTGCCTTAAGTGTCCTAAGTGTCATAATGTACTAAAATTTTAACATGGTTTAAAAAAATGGTTATTGTGGCTCAAACAAAAAAGTCATTATGTAATAAGACTTTCTCAGCTATGTTTATTGTTTGTCACAACCAAGAATGATAAAATACAAGATTATACAAAATACAAGTACAAATTACAAGTGTGTAAACAATTTTTCGTTCTGCGCATCTACGTCACATCAGCCAAAAGCAAAAACAAAACATAAACAAAGTCAGATTTATATATACAAATGAAAGAAAACTAAGAAAATTTTTAAAATAAAAGCAATCAGTGTTCTTATATTTATTAAATATACATTTATTTAAAAATTAAAATCAAATATTTTTGTGTATTATGTAAATCACAATAAAAGTCAGTGTATTGTTTTGTTAAGTTTTCGTTTTCTTTGTTTAGAAAATTCGGCAATTTCGTTATTTAGAGCTATAATTTTAAAATACATGCGAGCTCAAAAAAAATTTTTTTAATTTCATCGCTGCACTGTACACTTTTGGCCAATTCAATGTGGTTTTTCAGAAAACCTGTGATAACCAAGCCTTCTTTATTGTTTATTTCAAAAATTTTGTGAAGTGCCTGCATTTTACACATCATGTCTTCTGTTGGTTTTGATAAGCCCCCTTCACTGAGATGATCTACCCATGTGTGCGGCTGAACCTTTATTTGTGCTTTTTTCTCCGCTAACATTTCTTTCTGAAGACCGCGTATTCTACAGCGCTACAGTTATAAAAAAGATAACTCTTTTCAGAGCCTTGTTCTCGCTTCGAAGAGTTTGCCTTAAGAAAGACACAGTGTTTAAATATGTTGGATTAAACAATGCAAACACTACTTACACTTCGGGCTTTAAATTTTCAACTTCTTCCGCATTTAAATCAGGCTGAACATTGTAAGCACTAATTTCTTCAACAATTGGTTGCAAATCATCGATCACATTTTCTTGCAACTGCACAGAATTATGTATATTCCTGCAGAATTTTTTGTTCTGCCGTTTTTCAATTATTTCCTCATACAATTTAGTATTTGGAATTGAAGTCGGTGTTATTGTTGGAACGGTTCCACGTTTTAAAATTCTCTTTTTAGCGAATCCTTAGAACAATACAGATTTTTGTAAACATATTTTAAAGTTCATGTTATGTTTGTACATACCCATTTCATACTGCAAGCTATTTTCAATATCATCAGGACAAAAATGCAACATGCACACATACGAAGTTTTAGGGTTCAGTTTGTTTCCTCGCCCACAAAATTTTACACATTGCTTTTGAATTGTAGCATCACTTGAAAACAATAAATTGTTGGCACTATTAGAATTAGCTACAGCACACTTCATTTTGAACTATTTTGTTTAATTTTATTTATTATTATGTTTTCTTTTGTTATCTTATATTAACTTTGTGTTCATTTTTTCACTTTTAACCGCCTTTTGAACAAATTTTTCCTTCTTTTTTCTACACATTAACAGCTGATTTTTGTTTGCAATTAGAAAACATGTGCAATGCGCAATCTTGTATTTTATTATTCTTGTGTCATAACTACATATAGAAATTCGTGAGAGGTTACCAAAGGAATTGAGAGAGAGAGAGAGAGAGAGAGTAAGCAATATACAAAGATGCTATACCCTAAATACAAATAAGTACAATATTTTTAATTGTAAATTATAGGGTTGCTCACAACAGTCATATTTTTTCGTTTTATTGCTTTAAAACGTTTTAATTTATGAATACCTTCTGAATACCCCAATTGTTTTTATTTTTAAAACTTGCAATTATTATATAATATCTGTGACGCGGTCTATGAAAAAATTATTTTACACACTTTTTTTCGTTCGGATAGTTTGTGAGACGCTCTTTAACATGGTGAAAAGCAGAAAGTCCTAACTTGCAAGTGTACTTCACCAAAATATTTTTTAAGAACCTCGCAAAATTCTTCATCGACAGACATTATAGGTACTCACGTCAAAATTTCCTAGATTGGAAAAGGAGAAATTGGAAATACAGTAGTTTTGATTTAGCTGCCTTTTCTTTAAGTTCACTTTGTACTTAACTGCCTAAAATGCCAAATTTCTGTCACTATTCCTTAAAATCCCATACAAATTCGTTTTTTAAGTGCACTTTCTTTACCTGCACATTTAAGATAAGTGTCCTAAAATTTTGGTAATTTTCAAATATTTTCATACAAAAAATCAATGTTAGCTGCACATTGACTTAACTGTAAAAAATATATTTTGTTTGTAATTGTTGTTCAAAATCTTTTTTTAAGTGCACTTTGTATACATGCGCATTTAACATATTTTTAGGCAGTTTTAAATTATTCTCATATAAAAATTTTAAGCTAGCTGCACACATTAAAAAAATGTGGATACATAAATATGCAATCATGTATGTTTATAAAACTGAAGTCAAAAATTGTATACCTCCACATTTAGGCAGGTAAGTGCATTTAAGATAACAGCATTTTTACTTATCTGCACAAAAAATCGTGCAAAGTTGATTGTGTAGCTAAGTCAAAATTACTGTAAATGACATTAACAACAACCGTACACAGTTTCTTCCCCTCAAAACTTCACTAGTTTATAACGGAAGAGACAGAACGAAGAACAACTACCGAGAAACTGACGAAATGCATTGTTTATCTTTAACAGCTGATTTCTCGAAATTTTGTTTTTGAGTTATAAGGTGTGTTTTTTTACTTTTGCAGTAAAATGCAGTAAATGAGTAGTTACTGCAAAAATTTTAAAATTAAATGATTAAACAGAATTCCGGCCTAAACACATTTCCCATACAATTTGACACAAAAAACCAGCCGCAGAAAGCAGTCGTGAGATAGAATCTATTTTATTTTGAGAACGTTTTTTCTTATTCTCTCACATATCAATACTGATTCTCACAAAAATGTTACCATACTTTCAATAAATTTCATATATTTTGTAAACAAAACTACAAAGAATATTAAGCACAAAAGAAAATAAAACAAAAATCAGAGAGCATTTGAAGTTACTGCCGTCGATTTTATTATGGGCTTTATTAATTTTACAGCGATTTTCCTGAAGTTGCAGACTTTATTCTGTTTCATCATTTACTCTCAAAAAGAGATGAAGTACGCGAACGGAAAAATAGTAAAAATTAGTAAGATTAAAGAAACAGCTGAGTCCTACTCCACATAGTGTTGAAAAATATATAAACTTTTGACTACTCAACCTTTTTCTTATTGGTACTCGTGGCAATATTTTTTATAACACGAACAATCTAAGAAAAAAATTTTGTAATTTATTTCATGTAATATTAGTAATTAATTTCTTTTTGATTTCCTTGATTTGTTTTTGATTAAATTAATAAAAATTACATGACTATTTGTTAATGTTACTAATTACCTTAAAAGCAAGTGTAATACTAGGTAACCAGATACTTTTCAGTTTTACAACTCTGAGTAATTAGAATAATTTGCAAAGCAAAAGTATTAACAAAATAAACAGCAAAATATATATATTAACATTTATTATTGTTATGCTTTGTACATTAATTATTTTTTAATTACTTTCACAATTTTTGATTAAACTATTCTCAAATTTTTACCCTTTTCGCTTGCTTACTTTTCATTTGTTTACATTTTGAATCATATGTTTTTATCTTACTAAACTTTACTACGACAAATTTCTGCAGTAAAAATTTGCAAAACATTCAGTCGAGAACTGTCACTTTACTCTCTCAATTTATGTTCTCGTTTACTGTATTTTGGGTACGCGAACGCAATTTATTAAAATATAGTAAAGTTCAGTAAAAATTTGTAAATACTTTTGAGTACGCGAACGCAATTATAAGCACCCTCTCTTAGACTGGGTCACATCTACATAAGTTTTGAAAATATTCGCAAATCAAATCAATAAAATTTTTTGCAATTTGATCATAAAAATACTCACATTTCGATTTAAAATTATAAAGTAAAACAAATTTTATGAGTGTGTCGAAATACGTTGAAATTTTTACAGTAGATAGAATATTGGTGTTTTTAGTTGATTTCTTGCAAAAAGTGCAATTTCAAAAATTTTGACTTAATACCCTCTTGTTGATTAAGTGCGATATGTATAAACAGGTATTTCAATATGGAATATATATCAAGGTGTATCTAACTAGGTGGCAGCGCTACTTCAGCTGATAATTTTTTGCTCTATATGCTTTGTAGCTGCCAAAAATTTCGTTTTGTTTTGGTTTTAGTACAATTATTTTTGTGCTTTTGACATTCTTCGGTTCTTTACACAGAACGTTTTTCTCACTTCCAGACATTAATTGGAACATAGTTTGAATTTGACAATAACAATTTACATTGCAGTCGTCTTTTAATCATACAGACGATGTTTGGAAGATAGTTTGTTGTTTACAAGACCAGCCGAAAATGACATTTACCGTTATGGATATAGTAAACAAAAACAACACTATGCACCTCTGGGAAAGTCTGGAAAAAAATGCTAAAAAGTAGTTTTTGACATCATCGAGATTAGTTTTTTTTTGTCTTTTGCTGTGGTCGGTCAGTGGTAAAATATGACTTTGTTTTGTTATTGTTGTAGTTTTTACATAATTGTTAATTATTTGATAATTATCCCATAGTAAATATGAGTGAATTATATGTAAAGGCCAAAAAGTCAAAGAAGTAACTTCTTGAAGTAACGCAAAAGTGACTTCTTGAAGTAACACAGAAGTGACTTCTTGAAGTTACTTCCGGGGATACAACTTCTCAATACGGAAGACACTTCTACGATGAGAAAATGGTATCGCAGACGATGAGTTTCAACTTCTTAGCGTCACTTCCGCGATAGAAAATGTTGGCAGGGTATAGCTATAAACAGATATACCATGGTGTGTACAACAGATATGTACTATATAATTGTGGTGTGAGCGAAAGAACTAGTGTAGTGCAGTCCCTTAAATTAATGATTTCATGCGGTGGTGTCAGTTTGTAAAGTAGCTAAATCGTGGTGCACGAAAAAAACCACTTCACACGAATACATGATGGGTAGTGTCCTGCACAAGACCATTTATAAGACCTTTCAAGACATGAGATTTTTCATATGCTTTACTACAGCGAAATATTCTAAAATGAACGCTAAACAAATGTTGGCAAGCTATTTGTTTCAGTTGTTTGTCTTGCCAACAGTGTTGTTTTGCGTTTGTTTTAGAATATTTCGCTGTAATAAAGCATATGAAAAATCTCTCATGTCTTGAAAGGTCTGGTGCAGGTTACTAATGTGCGATGTTTGAGGCAAATTGTCATGCGTAAGTGCAAATGCAAAATATCGTAGCTTTTTTTTGGATTGTGTGGGTATTTTGTTGTTGGATTTGAAAGAAAAGCTACGATATTTCGCATTTGCACTTACGCAATACAATTTGCATCAAACATCGAATACCGCCATTGAAAATAAATTCAGTGAAGTGCGACTTTGACCCGCGCATGAAGGGTTCCGTACGGACACGAGATATGTAATTAAATACGAACTTTACCCTATATAAAATATAGTTTTTGATTTTTTTTTTCGTTTTTGACGTTTTTTTTTTAATTTTTGCGATTTTTTTTATTTTTGCGATTTTTTTCATATATGCGATTTTTTGGTTTTGGCGATTTTTTCGATTTTTGGAGTTTTTTTATTTTTTTTTTTTAGTTTTGACACCGTTTTGGCGATTTTTTTCGGTTCTTGGGGTTTTTTTATTTTTTGGTGAAATTTTTCATTTGGCGATTTTTTTAATTTTGGCGATTTTCAGTTTTTGGCGACTTTTTTCATTTAGGCGCTTTTTTAGTTTTGACATCTTTTTTTCTCATTTTGGCGATTTTTTTTGGTTCTTGGTGTTTTTTTTATTTTGGCGATTTTTTTAATATTTTTAATTATTTTGTTATTGGCGCAGTTTTCGCAGTTTGTCGATTTTTCCGTTTTTTTAACGCTTTTTTCATTTTGGCGATTTTTTTCATTTTGACGATTTTTTCGAATTTTGCGACTTATACCATGTTCACAATCATGATATTAAACGTGTTTAACCCTTTCGACCACACATTCGAATAGTAATATTAAAATAAAATTTTTGATGTCAGTAGGTTATACAGGCAACGTAGGTAGAAATTAGGGGAGAAAGAAAACCTGAAAACAATGAAAGTGGAGATCGGATGTGTTGGTACACACTTGTACCATTCGGGAAGTTATGTGCTACAAATAAGTACCACTCGGGATGTTATGTGGTACAAATAAGTACCAGCCGTCCATTAAAATAAATAATACTAATATAATAATACATAAAAATACAAATAAAGAGCACAAACCACAATAAAATATAACTTAATATATTATAATGTATTCAGGAGAACTAAAAGACGACAACCCAGATGAAAAAATATGTATGGAGCATATATGATATCCCATATATGGTTTGGATCCGAAAAATGAGGGTATATGGGCATATATGATTATATATATTCATAAATTTTCATGCATGTATGTGTAAATTCCCTCCACAGTATGCAAAGTTCATATTCATACACTCTTGATTCACAAAAGCACACTGCTGTGCAATAAATTAAATTACTAAAATTAAATTTTTTTAGACTTGAAAGAGAGGTTGTATTTAATGAAACATTTGTTTGGACAAATAATTCAAAACGAACTAAAAGTCATTTCATTCATCAAAAGGTGAATCAATTATTTAAAAAACACATAAATCATATTCGTACATAACATTTAGCTTAAGAAATCGGATTAAAAACTAATGCAATTAATTATAAAAGAAAAAATAATCCGTTTTCAATACAGTAATATGAACTTTGTTTCTTATCTAGAAAATTTTGTTATTTTCTAGAAAATTAATGACTGGATTATCCTTTTGATTATTTGATATATTAAATGGGGCCAGAATGAATAAAATCATACAAGAATGGTTTTTTTGTAACAAACAGTTTTTCTTTTATAAACGTTGAGAGTACGCAAATAAACTTTGCATACCGTATGAATTTCTAATGGACTTCCAATTCAGCAGTGATAGAATTCCAAGTTTTTTTGATTGCAAAAACGATCTTATGTGAGATATCATGTATGCATACATTCTTATATGGCTCCACATATAAAATCTTATATTTATATATGGATCCACATAGAAGAGCTTCATAATTAAATTTTCATATATGAGCTCATATGTTATAATAAATTTCATATACAGTGCTTTTCGCTTAAAGCGAACTTGCAGGGACTGATCAAATTTGTTCGTTTTAAGCGAAGTTCGTTTTAAGTGAAGACATCAAGAAACCATTATTGTGTGTGCACATGAGTTTTTTAAACACTTTGGCTATTTATTTATTTATTAAAACAATTTTAGAACATTGTAGTCTTTAAAAAAATCAGTTATTTTAGTTTGCTTAGTATTAATATTGGCTTCATTTATATACACTTCCACTTGGGCCAAGTGGTCAAGAATTTGTTGTGGAGTGTCGCGAGACTGAAGAAAATTTCTTGCACGGCTTACGCTACACATTGCATCTTTGCATTTTTTGTTCATTTTTTTTTTGCATTTTTTGTTCATGGCAACACACTTCTTGGTTCGTTTTAAGCGAAAAAAAGAACAATTTACATGCAAAAAAAGTTTGTTATAACCGAAAGTTCGCTTTAAACGGGTTCGTTATAAGTGAAAAAATGTTCATGGTTTTATAGAAATAAAAGTTAGTACTTTCGGAAATGGTTCGTTTTAGGCGAAAGTTCGTTTTAAGCGGGTTCACTATAAACGAAAAATACTGTATTAGTCCATATATTAGTTCATATATAATAGTTTTGCCATGTATAATCCCATATATTTCCATGCATGAGTTCATACATATTCATATACATATATGTAGTTATATACATTCATATATTAAAAATATATGGACCAATATAATTTTTTTAGCTGGGAAGGTACATTTTACAACCTGGAAACATTAAATTTTAAGATTTAAGGATGTTTAAACTTTAAGCGGTACACAAGTGTACCATGCGGGTCGAAAGGGTTAACTGATGGACCACCCTTTAATTTTAATTTTTATAAATTGTAGTGTTAATTGTTGTGGTCTATATAAAAATACACTAATTTTACAAATTTCAAGTGTCAATATACATATGTACATACAATTGTATGTATATTAAATGGGATTTTAAAATTTTTCGTTGCTCGTTTTGGAACGCCCTTTAATTTTCAATGCTCATATATTAGTTGTTGTAAATGCCAAGGCTCTACATACTCTGTCCAAATTTCAGGTCCGTAGCTCATACGGTTCCTGAGAAAATAGCATGTGACGGACAGCGTAGCGAAAACAATAGGGTTCCTTTTTTCACCTTTGGTGTACGGAACCCTAAAAAAGTGCTGTCATGCATTTAACTTGGTACGTCTAGACTAACTACCGTCACACATTAGAAAAACTATCGAGAGAAGTTCGAAGCTCGAAGTTTTAGCGAAAATTCGAATTTTCTTAGATTAGCGAACAAATATTGAAGAATTTTGTTTCGAAATTTCTTCGCTTTACTGAAATTCGTTTTTATCGCATCTCAGGTCAAGTCTTATACAGGGTGGCCCAGAAAGACCGAAGTGGTGTGAATTCCTTATAACTTTTTATTTAAGACATATTTTTTTAATTTTTTGTTTTTTAAATGCAGTAAATTTATAGGGAATATTTTTAAATTAGTTATTAAAAATGATATCCCGCAAGTGGTGGACATTTTCTGCTTCGCACAAATGTGTTCTTTCCATTTCCATTATTCATAACTTAGTTATGAGTGACGAAGCCTCGTTAACAAACAAAACTTTAGGATATGGGATATTGAAAACCCGAGAGTACTTCATCAACGACAATTACACCCAGTTAAGTATACTGTTTGATGCGGTGTTTCTTCAGAAAGGATCATTGGCCCATATTTTTTTGAAAATGAACGAGGTGTCGCCATTTCCATCAATGGTGATCGATATCAGGCCATGTTGGAAAATTTGGTAAAGCCAACCGTGGAAAACCATCCGCAAATATGGTTCCAACAGGATGGACCCACAGCGCACACTTCCAGGGCCACAATGGCTCTTTTACGCGACATCTTTGGTGAAAAAATAATTTCGCGTAGAAGCAATTTTAATTGGCCTCCGCGTTCCCCGGATTTAACTGCTCCAGACTGTTTCCTTTGGAGTTATTTAAAAGGGAAAGTTTATCTTAATAAGCCTAGGACTATTGAGGAATTAAAAACCAATATTCGAGACGAAATTAACAACATAACACCGGAAGTTTTGCGAAAGGTCATTGAAAATGTGTTGGAAAGAGCACATTTGTGCGAAGCAGAAAATGGCCACCACTTGCGGGATATAATTTTTAATAACTAATCTTAAAATATTCCCTATAAATTTAATGTATTTAAAAAACAAAAAACTAAAAAAATATGTCTTAAATAAAAAGTTATAAGGATTTCACACCACTTCGGTCTTTCTGGGCCACCCTGTACGTACTTGCCTATATACGAAATAGTATGTTGAAGAAGTCTTCTTAATTTAAATTATCTATATTTGAAAATCTTGATTTGTTCAATTTACACTTATGTTCCCGACCATCTGATATAATTTTTCCCCTTCTTAATGCTTCTAAACGACCTTGTTCTCTTAACTCGGCTTTACGGATACGTCTTTCGGTCCTTGTTTCACTGCCATTATCGAAATATCTTTCTCTAAAGTCCATCATTTCAGTAGACTCAAGAAGTACTTCCTCTTTTGCAGCAACATCTGTTTGCTCTAAAATTTTTTCATACGTTAATAAGCGCCTGGCTGTCTGACCTGTTAAAAGCTGCTCCGAACTCGAAATCAGTTTCAAACTATTATGTAAAGGTATCATTTCATCTGTGTAGTCCTCTCTGAAATTAGTTCGTCATAAATCTTAAAAAGCGGGTATTTACCCATATAGATATTTACCTATGATAGGGAAGCCAACAAACTAGTCGACCGCCTTGCTTAAGGTGACAAGCCGCAAAACTGAGTAAATCTTTGTATAAATGTCGCAAAGCGTAAGGTGAGGTGGACGGATAATGTGGCACATCAGAACTACGAATTTTTTCTTTTGAAACAAATTTTTTTTCAACTTTTTCTGTAGATTCTCTGATGCCATAAGGAGCTAAAATAATTTAAAATATATAAATTAGAGAAGTTGCTATTATTTATTTGAAATACGCATACGATCAGTTATGATGCTGTCGAATTTGATTCGTGTGCTCCACAATGGATTCGAAAAGTCGGCCACCACAACGTCCATATATCGATCAGCACAATTGTATTGTTTTAAGTTAGCTCTTATGCTTTCATCCTTTCCCCGCACTTTTTGTGTAATACGACTAGGTCTTGCTCGCGCATGTAACATCATGAAATCAATATCTGCACCTAACACGTACCCACCAAATTTGGCAGCGCTAACCAACAAAGAACCTGTGCCCACAAAAGGATCAAATACTAAATCTCCTTTTTTAATTAAAGCTTGATTGGCCATAAGCAGACTCAATTGTGTATCCATACTAGTATTTCCAATAAATTTACGTGTTTTTAAAGACATATCCTTTATCAAATGTCTCTGGCCGTTAGTTAACTGAATAAATAAATATTTAATTTCTAAAATTGTTTAATTTTAGTAATTGTTATGCAATTTACCCATTTTCCAAATAATATATCTTCTGGCACTTCCGGTACATCTGTAGGATCCAGTCCCCAAAATTCTATATACCACCATTCCACTTGGGGATTTTTTAAATCTACTTTGCCTTCCAAAGGTAGATAATTCATGGTTTCAATTTTTTCGATTTTTTCATTTTGTGTAAAATGTTTGTTGTATGTTTCAACAGAAATTTTAAATGAACAGTCTTTTAAAAAATATGGTTTTACAGTTTCCTCATTGTGTTGCATATAGTTCCTTAGATTATTATGATACTCTTGAAAATTTTTGCCATGACTCCATAGTTCAAAAACGGCTTTCAGCCCTACTGACCTTGATGCAAATTTTAAGGCCGTCTCATCATTTGGAAATTCTATTATCCAAAATGGTTCCTTCATTGAAGAGGAAAAATACTTGTTAAATTCATAATCACGTTCCACGTACATATCGTTGGTCTCAAGTAGAAAGGCTCTAACTCAAATAATAGTAACTTTACATGCGAAGGCAAAAACAAAATAGAAATTGTATCAAGTTTTTGTGACGAAGTGTATTTATGTGACATGTATTGGAATCACTGCAAAACTCAAATTCGTAAAAATATGAGTTAGGGTCTTTCTGCTTGAGGCCAACGATATGTAAAATACTTACGTACGAATCCGGGCTAATTTTTCTATAGTCTAGGTTAAACAATTGAACTAAAGAAGAAAATTCCTAAAAAATAAACATTGTTTAGTTTGTGTGTAACCGAAGCTTTTGTGTACTTTCTTACAGACGAACGAAACTGTACATGTTCCTGGGCAAACCATAAAATATATTTTTTCCATACGTTCGTCATTTTAATAATATAATAATAATGAATTTTTAACTTAAAAACCCTAGAATTGTACTTTGTGCTAGAATAACAATTAATATTCTGTGTTAAAAACTTTCACGTGTGGTATTGTTTATATCATGATACAATTACACTAGGTACATGCAGAACTACAACAAAATTACAACACCAAAAAACACATGTATTTTGTTGGTATAAACAAAACCCAAATTGTCGGAAACAACTGTCTTTTGTTTATAAAAATAACAATTACAGGGTAACTAAAGTACAATTGCAGACGCGGCATTCCTGCATGATTATAGTTATTCAGTGTTGCCAGTATGGGTGTAGTTAGACAGTGTGTAATTTCTACTCACATGTGTAGGCGATGTAATTGAATTCTTGTATAATATGTGTGTAATTCTACTTTGGGTTCTATTTTTATTAATTATTGTTTTAATTTTAACCTACACAAAAGATGTGTAGTGTAATTTTCTTCAATGTGTAATTGGAGACACAGCCATGTGTAAATTCATTGGCAACACTGTAATCATTTTATTTACACACATACATTAACATTTTTGCAGCTTGTAAACAAAGTTTGACAATTAGGGGCAATGTTTACAGTGACAGGCTGGGCTTGTGCATGTACCTAGTGTAATTGTATCATGGTTTATATTTTTATTAGAAATGTCAAAATCATCACAATAAAACATCAAATATATTTATGAAGAGTAGTCGAACATCTACAGCTGAAAATTTTTATATCGTCACATAACAATTCACGTGTTCACATCCCTACAAGAAATGACCCTGTCGGAAATTTGACAAACTTTAAACTAACTTTAAGCTAACTATTTCGCAAGTAGTACTGACTACACTTGGATTACTCCGCAATGTAATCAACTGACTACTTTACCATTGCGATGTCCTAGGCGGTAGTCAATTGGCTCACTCTGCATTACTTTCAGCTAACTTACAATTGACTTTTTTAAACCATGTGAGGACCCAAAATGTATATAATTTTGGCCACACAAAGCCAAATGGGATTTAAATTCATACAAAGGGGTGGCAGATTTATATCTGCCAAATTCCAAACACGTATATGTACTTTAGTCGCAAAGCAATGGGTCAGTTCTATAAAAGTGAAACAAAAGGGTTAAACTCAAAGCAAAACTACTAAGCGACAAATAACGCCATCGTGTCAGACATCGAACATGTGAGAAGAAAAGATTGTGGTCGAGCACCAGAGAGGAGAAAACTGCTAAGCGACAAATAGAAACCATCATGTCAGTCATCAAACATGTTAGAAGAGAAGTGTAGTAGAGCGAACTCACCAGAGAAGCAAAAGCGACAAAGCAACAAAAGTGTAGCGGGCAGGAAAGTATAAAAGGAGACAACACAACGAAGGAAATCTCTCTCTTACGCAGTGTGATTCAGAGTGGTGACAACGACAAGTGGTAAGTGGTAACAAGTGACCAAGTGCAACAGTTTTTGTACACAGGCAAGAGGGATTTTCATCCAACTTGCTTCATAAGTCATAAATAATTCTTGAGGAGTCAGGTGGTAGGAATTCCCGGAGGTTTTCACCCGGAATACTTGGTCTCCAGCTTGTCAGCGGAGTGAGTAGTCGACGGGTTTTTATCCGGAAGTGGAGGAGCTAGTAGATTGTAGAGTAGGGCATCGCCTTGGTCACCAGTTGCCATAGCTGAGCAAAAGTTAGAAACAAGTGATAAATAAATAAAAAAAGTAAAAGAAATTAAAACGTGTTTGATCTCACAATTTTGGAGTGAACCCTGGACACGGTGAGCATACCCCAGCTTCAAACGGAGTAACCGTGGTCCGTTACAACCAACTTGTAGTCAGTAAATTTTCTGGGGTTCGAACATGTATCATCACAATTTGTGTACTCAACGCGCTACCACTCAGCTAAGCTACCATCTTAAATAAAAACAGCAAAATGTTAACATAAAACTGAAATGAGTTTCAAAGTAGCTGAGAATAAGTTTGTTGGCTCTCATCAAATTCGACTACGTACTCAACTTACGTACTTTTTCACAATGTATGGTTAAGAGTTAACGTGAACTTTAACTGACAGTTCTTCATACAAAACCTGCCGTTAAAGTTCCTGTTATATTTTAACCATACATTGTGAAAAGGTACGTTAAGAATTAATTTTGGATTTGTTCTGGATGACTTTGCAGTTAGCTTTTAGTCAGCCTAAGAAAAGTTAACTATTTTTGTAGTCAACTACACATGCTCCGATAGGGGAATGACTGAAACTACCCTACAAGAACACTACCAGTCAATTGACTGCTCATTTGATCGATAGTCAGGCAGGATATATTTATCATTGCGTAGAACAAAGTTTCCATCACTTTATTAAGGGCAAAATGAAAAATGTGATGGAAACTTTTGTGTACGTGTGATCTTGCATCTCTCTCTAACTATCGAATATAACATATAGTTGAACTGCTCACTCCAGTGCTTTTTAATAATCAATGATAGCATAAATATTACTCAAGTTTGATTTATCATAATAGACTAATATATCCCCCACAATTGAGTAATCATACATGATTGATATAATGACAATAAATATAGTTTTTATTACTTTAATTGTGTTTTTATTATAAAACGATATAAAACCAAATAAATAATTTAGAATAAGAGATCTACTTCAGCAAAAAAAGAATACACTAAGCGGTATATTGCCCTCTTCACACCTTTTCACCACCAACGCATCTTGCTTTTTACAAATACATATCTAAAATTTTGAAAATAAATATATAATTTAATTAAATTTTGTAAATTTCTTTATTAAATATTGTTTTTACTTATCTTTTTTAACACTTTTAAATTTTTACTTTTCACAGACAGATTTAATTCTAGTTTTTTTTTTTCATAAAACTCGATGTTGTAAAAGTTTTGGCATATGTACATTAGATGTCCCACTCTAACATATATGCTAGAGTAGAACAACTATAACCAATAAATAAATCCATCATCATTTTCTATCAAATGACTAGTCAATTGACTATCAATATTGAATTCAATATAAATTGCTGCAATTGTGTTAGTGAAAAAATTTTGTTTGTGTTAGTTTCAGTCATTCATTTCTTGCAGGGTAACAAACGAAATTTTTTCACTAACACATTTTCAATATTTTTCCTTTAAATTTAAGAGTGCCATTCAATTGACTGGTCATTTGACTGGTAGTTATGACCGACACATTAAACAATTATACAGGGTGGCCCAGAAAGACCGAAGTGGTGTAAATTCCTTATAACTTTTTATTTAAGACATATTTTTTTAATTTTTTGTTTTTTAAATACAGTAAATTTATAGGGAATATTTTTAGATTAGTTGTTAAAAATGATATCCCGCAAGTGGAGGCCATTTTCTGCTTTGCACAAATGTGCTCTTTCTGGGCCACCCTGTAGTTGCTCCTCTCTAACATGTATGTTAGAGTGAAACATCTAATGTTGATGTGCCAAAAGTTTTAACACATCGCATTTTATTGTAAGTCCCTGTCCAGACTTGAAATTTTTGTTGCAGCAATTCTTGAGTTTATTGGTGAGAGGGGTGAGAAGATTGGGGAGGCGTACACAATTTCATGTGCTCTGCAATTCTCTTTTGATTTGAAATTCGTCCTTGTTTATATCAAGTTTTTAGTTGTATTTGATGTTTTTTATTTATTTTATTTATTCAGTTGTGTGAAAAATAAAAAATATAATAAAAAATAAATAGAATTTTTAATTTTTCAAGGAAATTTGTGGTGTAATAGAAATTTTTCCATGCATAATTGCATATTAAAATTTCATAATGTGGACACATATGCAATTTCAAAGCAGAAATTTAAGAAATTTTAGCAACAAAAATTTAAAGTCTGGACGATGACTAAAATATACAATTCGTTCGGTCTGTGAAGTTAAAATTAATACAAGTGTTAAGAAAGTTAAGTAACTATAATACTGCATAAAATAAAATTAAAAAGTTTAATTTATAGATTTATGTATTTTGTTTTTAAATTTTAGATATTTACAAAAAGCAAGGAGCGTTGGAGCTAAAAAGTGGTGCCACCTATATTATTTTGATTGTTTTGTTTGTATATATTTATATTATTTATTTATTTTCTTATAATAAAAAACAATTAAAATAACATAAAAATTATGTTTATTTATTTTAAAGTTACATTTTACTAGTTTCTACGTAAACATTTACTAGTAATAGGTGACCAGTTGCCTTGTAACCATTGACTAGTCATAGTTTACCAATGCTTATGTAACCTGTGACTGGCAAAAAAAAGTAGCAGAGTAAGCAGTTCACATATATGTGTTTTAATTAAGTGAAATTAATAAGTTAGAGAGAGAGAGAGAAAAAATCACACGTACAAAAAATGTTTTGGTCATTTTTTTCACCAAGCCCCTAATAAACTAACTGGGGACTGTGACTGACGTTGTGGTCTTCGCTACTAGTCAAATTGACTGGTAGCCTTCTTGTAGGAATGTCCCCTACAAGAAATGACTAACTGAAACTAACACAAACAACAATTTTTTACACATTTTCAACACATTTACAAAAATTTTTCATTCAATTCAACATTTATTATAGTTGCTCTACTCTAACATATATGCTAGAGTGGAACATCTAATGTACATATGTCAAAATTTATAAAATAATTTATAGTTCGTTTGGTTTTTAAAATTAAAATGCATAAAAGTGTTAAATGTTCCAATGTTTAGATATTTGGAAAGGGGAAAATGCGTTGTGAAGAAGGCGCAATTGATGCAGTCTGTGAAAGTTTATAAAAGTATTGAAAAAGATAAGTAAAATAGGGCATAAAAGATATTCACAAAGATTAATTTAATATGTATATTTATTTTCTAAATTTTAGATATTTGTAGAGAGCAAGGTGCGTTGGAGATGAAAAGATGTGAGGGCCATATATCGCTTAAGTTATTTGGTGATTTTGTATATTTGTATTTTTTGTTTTAAATGCTATTTACTTATGTATTTTAGAGTTATTTTTGTAATAAAAAAGCAAATAAAATTAAACAAAAAGTATTATAAATTATGTTTTTATTTAAAAGTTACATTTTACCAGTTTCTACGTAAATATTGACTAGTAATAGGTGACTAGTTGCCTTGTAACCATTGACTTGTCATAGTTCACCAATGCTTATGTAATCTGTGACTGGCAAAAACGTAGCAGAGTAAGCAGTTCAAATATATGTGTTTTAATTAAGTGAAATTAATAAGTTAGAGAGAGAGAGAAAATCACACGTACAAAAAATGTTTTGGTCATTTTTTTCACCAAGCCCCTAATAAACTAACTGGGGCCAGTGACCGAAGTTGTGGTCGTCGCTACTAGTCAAATCACTAGTCAATTGACTGGTAGCCTTCCTGTAGGGAAGTTTTGCCTTTCAAATTTCAATACATTCACACTTTTTCACTAATACATTCATACTTTTAGAATTTGATTCAACTTTGACTTCAAATTTTCGTTCCAATTGTGTGTTCAATTTATAGGCAAAAAACAACTGACAGCAATTTAACAAGCACATTTCGTTTTTTTTTCAAATATGCTGCCGACATAGTATTTTTTTTGTTCTTTTAGGGGTCAGATTTTAAAAAATTAAAAACTGTAATTTAAAAAGGAAAGTCGTCACAACTGGCGATATTTTGATTCTAATATAAAATACATGGAAAAATACTTCGAGTCGTTGCCACATACATATGTTCACATTGGATAAGCATTTTAACAAGGCGCTTCTTTCTGCACAAAAAAGTTTCTGAAGATTCTAAGCAGAGAAAAGTACAAATAAAAGCACAAAAGGTAAAAAAAGTACTTTACCGTACTTTTTTAGGGGTAATGCAGATAACAGTACATTGACTAAAAAAAGTACGCGTACTGCTGAAAAAAGTACGTCTGGCTAGCCTAGTTATATTCCACCGAAAAATTTCAATTAAATTTAAATAAATATCTTTAGGAACAAAAATAAGAAGTATAATGATGTTTTGTTGCGGTTTATATACCTATATAGAAGCCATGACGATAGTATCGCTATCGAAAAATAAATATCGATAGTCCACTTAAAATAAAACTATCGATAGTACCATCGATAATTTTGCAGCTCTACCCTACTCCTAAAATAAATCCACGCACAGAGCGTTTACTTCTGAGGAAAGTGAGCAAGAACCCACAAATTTGCACCAGAACACTTGCAAAGGAGCTTGAAGAAGAGTATGGCATTGTTCTTTCCCATGAAAATGTTCGGCAAGTCTTATCAAGAAATAAATCAAACCAGCCAGCCGTTTCCGAAGGCTACTAATCCTATTATTATTATTAGTTTGGCTTAAAAAAGCGATACGAAGATTAGCCCGTTCAAATTATAAATATAGAAACAAATTAAGTTCGAAAAATAATAATTTAAATTAACTAAAATTAGTAGCCATGGGCCTGTGACAAAAATTAACTAAATATACTTAATAGTAACAAACCAAAAAAGTTTGTCTTAAGTAGAACAAAAATAATAATTAGTAAAGAATAAACGACAATGGTAAGTCTGTTGTAAATTAGAGATGGTAAATTTGGGCTTTCATTACAAAACACGTTTCAGCAAATTGAAATACGATGAATCAAAACAATTCACATATTCCATTTGCAAGAAAGTTTCGTATATAAGGCAGAAATCTACATCAACTGACACCACGCACAGTGGACCCACACAGAAGAACGCTGATGACGAAGGTTTAGTGGCCTTCGAAAACGGCTGGCTGTTCCGTTCAACTATGTGTTGTCAGAATATTTACAACTAACTTTGATGTTATTTGTTCATTAATAATTATCACATGTAATTTGGCTTAAAAAAGCGATACGAACATTAGCCCGTTCAAATTATATACATATACCACCTACACATAAATAAAATTAAAAATAAAAATATCTGACAAATAAGCATAAATTCAACTCACGATGCATATTATTGTTAACCAGTTACTTAGCATTGAGTGTTATTCATTTTGTTCAATATTTTAGAGAATAGAATCGTAAAAAAATAGAAAAGATTCTCCGAAATGCTAGCATCCCATATAACCACGTGCATGTATGAAGTTAAAAAAATTGTGCAGGGAACATTTGAATCATGCAAAATAGTCTCCCGCAACATAGTAACTATTAAATCCGTACAGATTTAATCAAATAAACCGCTTTACAAAATTAGTATAATTCAATTTATTTAAATAAAATATGGCAGTAACTTATTATAACTTAATTCTAAAAAAGTAAAAGTTTATGCAAGTGTGTTGCTGTCGGTATCTGTATCAAAACTGCACTTATGTATTTAACTGCAATTATGTACATAATGTATGTTTGCAAGAAAAAGAGTGGAATGACGGAATTCCATTTGCACAGTGGGGCGAGTACTTAACACCCCTTAACGCCCAGATGCAGAAAAGAATTGCGGAACTTTTCTTTGGCGCTTTGAACGACGTGGTGTATGAGGTTCTATGTTAGTCGCTGGCTGGTGGCTACAAGACGGTGATTGTGGCGAGCTCGATGAGGTGCTTGTTGATGCGTTTGGCGGTGTTATCTGCACTGGTGATGACGGCGACAAATATTCAACATCACTTTCAGCTTTCTCAGCGGACGCCATTATTATATCCATACTTAAATCGGCGTTGGCATCATTGCAGTTTGTTGGAAAATCCAGCTCACAGTTCATAGTAGAAATCCGATTGCGAATTTGGTCTAAATGACACTTTACTATACGCTTATCTTGCAGACGCGCTCTGTCAGACAATGGTCCAGTTTGCGATTGTATATGGGCCGGTATCCACTTGGAACCTGATGCATAATTGCGAAGCCATACAAGGTCTCCTATAAAGGATTTTTTGGCAGGTAAATGTTCGACAGTATTTGACAATTCATGTGGATGAACCTTGTCAAAGTAACTTTTGAGCTGTCGATTAAACAGAAGTTCAGCAGGTGAGCGTCCGGTCGCAGCATGCGGGCTTATGTGTTGATTAAATACAAAACGAATAAGTTGTAATTCAATATTTGAATCAGCTGGCATTTTTTATACCCTTTACCAAAAAATGGTAAAAGGGTATATATAGGTTTGTCATTCCGTTTGTAATTTCTAGAATATTAATAAGCGACACATAAAGTATATATATTCTATATCCTTATGCATAGGGAAGACGAACAAGCGATGTCCGTCTGTCCGTCTGTCTGTACGTGAAATCGGTTTTCCCAAGCTCCCAGAAGAGCTAGAGACTTCGTTCTTGGACTGGTGTGTCAGAAATTTTCCGAAAAATTTTGCTATTGAAAATCAGCAAAATCGGGCAGACGGTTTCAGAGCTGGAAAACTCAAACTCTATTTTCCCATAGAAAATAACTACCGAAAACAAGTTTTTATTACTTTTTTATTAAATTAACTTATTTTATACTTCGGTATGAAGAAAATTGGTATTTATAATGAAAAAAAAATTTTTTAAAACTTAAAATAAAAAAACGTTTCCAGGGTTGGACAACTTTAACTTTTTTTCTAATAATTAAACATATTTCATGTTTTAGGAAGAAGGCTCTTTTCTCAGGAACGGTAAAAGCTACGGGTCTGAAATTTGGACAGTGTATGTAGAACTTGGGTCGCTACAACAACAAATATATAAATGCTAAAAATTAAAGGGTGTTCCAAAATGAGCGACGAAAACTTTTAAAATCCCATGTAATATACATGCAATTGTATTATGTATGTACATATGCATATTGGCACTTGAAATTTGTAAAATTAGTGTATTTTTATATAGGCTACAACAATTAATACTGAAATTAAAAAAATTTAAAGTAAAGGGTGGTCCATCAGTTAATGCAATTTTGACTATGTAATTTTAACAAATTGCTATATCTTGGAAACCGTAAAAGCTAAACTGTTCAAATTTTCAAAAACGGTAAAACTAAAAAATCCAAAAATTATAGAGTCGCCAAAAATTAAAAAAAAATCGCCAAAACGAAAAAAATCGCCAAAATGAAAAAAAAAACGCTAAAATTAAAAAAAAAAAACGCTAAAAACCGAAAAAAATCGCCAAAACGAGAAAAACGTGTCAAAACTAAAAATAAATTTCCACAATGACAAAAAAACGCCAAAAACCGCGAAAATCGCCAAAACAAAAAAAAAAATGATTATATGAACAAAAATCGCCAAAAATTAAAAAAAAAATCGCCTACATGGAAAAAATCGCCAAAATAAAAAAATCGCCAAAAAGAAAATAAAACGCCAAAATGAAAAAAAAACGCCAAACACTGAAAAAAATCGCCAAAACAAAAAAAAAATTGCCTATGTGAAAAAAAATCGCCAAAAATTAAAAAAATCGCTTTTATGAAAAAAAAATCGCTTTTATGAAAAAAAAATCGACAAAATCAAAAGAAATGCCAAAACGAAAAAAAATCGCCAAAATTAAAAAAACCGAAAAAAATCGCCAAAACGAGAAAAAAGTGTCAAAACAAAAAAAATTCCCGCAATGAAAAAATCCGCAATAATCGCCAAAACAAAAAAAAATGCTATATGAACAAAAATCCCCAAAAATTAAAAAAAAATCGCTTATATGAAAAAAAAAAATCGGCAAAATCAAAACAATCGCCAAAACGAAATAAAATCGCAAAAACCAAAAAAAATCGCCAAAACGAGAAAAAAGTGTCAAAACTAAAAAAAATGCATAAAAGAAATAAAAACACCAAAAACTGAAAAAATCGCCTATATGAAACAAAATCTCCAAAAAAATAAAAAAATCGCCTAAATGAAAAAAATTTTCAAAATCAAAAAAATTGCCAGAGGGAAAAAAGTCACCAAAATTAAAAAACGCCAAAAACAGAAAAAAATTTTCAAGGCCAAAAAAAAATTGCCTATATGAAAAAAAATCGCCAAAACTAAAAAAATCAGCAAAACAAAATAAATCGCCAAAATTTAAAAACTACCAAATTAAACATAGTGCCAAAAACCTAAAAATTGCACTAGAGAAAAAAGTATGAATTTTTTCACAAAATTAATATCTATGTACCTGCATATCTCTGTGCTTATGTATGTATCTCTATACTACATAAACGCACTTTGGTAAAGGGTATATAAGATTCGGCACAGCCGAATATAGCACTCTTACTTGTTTAAATAATCTTTTGTTATCTGCACCATGCGTTCAGGCTGCCCGTTGGACGATGTATGGAAAGGAGCACACCTTACGTGGCGTATCAAATTGTTTTCCATGAAGCATTGGAATTCGGATGACGTAAACGCTGTTCCGTTATCCGAGACGATGACGTCAGGTAGGCCATGTGTTGCAAAAAGTGAACGCAATGATTTAATTGCACATTGTGACGACGTGTACTTACAACCATTTGGAATACGAATCAACTACTAGGAAAAACAATTTACCTTGAAATGGCACGTCAAAATCTATATGTAGGCGGTCTGAGTATTTTCCTATGTACGAACTGGCGCTTGGGCTTTTTCGTGTCGAGTTTCTTGACATTGAATACAAAGTCTTACGGCACTTTCTATTTGAGAATCCATGTTTGGCCACCACACATAGCTTCTTGCCAATCACTTCATTTTAACTGAGCCAGGATGACCAGCGTGTAGAGCATGAAGAATGGCTTGACGACTTTGTGGAGGAATAATTGTTCTATTACCCCACAACAGGCATTCCTTGAGTGAAGTAATCTCGTTACGGCGCATAAAATAGGGATATGCTTGATCATCGCGAGAAACATGCTGAGGACTTTAGCGAGGAGTGAATCTTTTGCTGTTTGTTTGGCAACATTTTTGGCGTTGACAACTTCAGTGCTGGCTAGCTCAATCATTAGAATTTTATCTTCTTTAGTTTTGAAATGCTGCTCTGTTTCATCTGGTAGGCGGCTTAAGCAGTCAGTGTTGCCCATTTTCTTGCCTTCTCTATAGACGAGATCAAAATCGTAGGCATTAAGAAAAATACATCGGCGAATCATTACAGTCGATAGTATAGCTGGAGTTGGTTTTGCGGTACAAAAAATTCCCAGAAGTGGACGGTGATCAGTCACCAAGGTAAATTTTCTGCCATGCAAATAATCGTGAAATCTTGTCACACCGGATACCACAGCGGTGGCTTCTCGATCGATTTGTGCATAATTTCGTTCTGTCTTCGATAAGGTCCTTGAATAAAATGAAATAGGCCATTCAGAACAAGCTTTTGTGACCCAAGACCGCGCCTATGTCATAAGGTGAGTCATCACAAACTAGTATAAGCGGCAAACTTTCATCATAATGTATGAGCACACTGTCAGATGTGATTAATTTTTTGAAATTACGAAAGGCTACCTCATGGTCTTTGTTCCCAAATCTACTGGTGATGCAGAGGTTCTGCTATTGTTGCCTTATTTGGCAAAAACGAATCATAAAAATTTAAAAGCCCTAGAAAAGCTTGAAGCTGCTTTTTGTCTGTGGGTGCGGGTGCATTTTGAATTGATTTCATTTTCTCAGGCTATCAATTTTAAACCCTAGAAAATTTATTGCATTTGCCCCAAAATGACACTCATCCCTTTTTAAGCTAAGACCTGATTTATCAAAACGCTTCAAAACTTTATTCAAACGCTCAGCCAGTTCTGTTTCAGTTTTGCCCATTATTACAACATCGTCAAAATAAGACAAATCGCTGGGAATGTTTCTTAACAGGTTTTCGATAAAATTTTGCAAAATTCCTTGGGCCGAAGAGATACCAAATTGAAGTCGACTTACTTTAAACGCACCTTTATGTGTTATTATAGTCTGCAACAAGGCAGAATTTTCATAGACTATAAGTTGTTGGTATGCTTGGGCAAGGTCTAATTTGGCAAAAAATTTTCCACCTTCAATTGATGAAAGTAGTGAGCTAATTGGAGGAATTTGAAAATTGTGTGGTAAAAGTGCCTTATTGAGTGTTGACTTATAGTCGCCACAAATTCTGATAGTACCATCGCTTTTAGAAACTGGAATGATCGGTGTTGCCCAGTCCGAATAATCAACCGGTTCTAGAATGCCTTGATTGCACAGTCGATTAAGATCAGCCTCTACTCGACCCCGAAGTGCCATTGGAATACGGCGAGCGGGAAGTCTAATTGGTTGAACATTTTCCTTTAAATGTAATGAAACCGGTTTACCAGTAAATTTACCAAGCTCTTTCGAAAAATGATGGTCAAATTTTGCCAAAAAAGTTTTAAGGGAATTAAATTCTTCGATAACATGAATGCCTTGAATTCGTATGCCTAGTGGATCAAACCAGTTACAGCCCAAAATATTAATTTGAGTACCATTAACAACCACAAGAGGTAAGCCTTTGAATAATTTTTTGTTATACCAAATATCAACATCAACGACCCCACTAACAGGCACACTATTATGCTGAAAATCTGTCAAATTTAGATTACACTCAGATAACACCGGCGGTGCAGTTGGCCACAAGCGACTGAAGGCCCGCGACAACACTATTGTATAATCCGAGCCTGAATCGATTTAAAATTTACAAGGCTGTCCATTAATATTTATAACTGTTGAACGTTTACCAGTTTCCGATCCCAGGATGTGATTAATTGATTGCGATTTCGACCTGCTAAAATTTTGCTGGGTTTTATTGAATGCTTTCGATGGTGCTGAAGAATCAGCACTTTGTTTCGATGAACGACAGACACGTTGTAAATGCCCCTTAATTTCACAAGTTAAACATATCGTTTCTTTATGCGTACACTGTGAACGAGGATGATTTCCTCCACAGCCATTGCACAATTTGTTATCGCTCACGTTGTGTTGATTTTGTGTTTTTCTGTGTTGTTTATTATGCTGCTGGTTGCGCTTACCTATTTGGCGCTCAGGCTGGCGAATTACCATTACATTCTTTAACGACACTTCGGCAGAGTTAGCCTGATCTATAACCTTTTGTAGTTGCAAATCAGGCTCAGCAAGAAGATTCCGTTGTAGAGCCTCATCCTGCAAACCACATACCAAACGATCACGGAGCATACGATCCAAAACGTTGCCAAAATTGCAGTCAACAGCGAGTTTTCTCAAAGCAGCAAGATATTCCGAAAAACTCTCATTTGGTAAGTGGTCGCGTTTGTGGAATTTGAAAAATGCTGCAATTTCCGATGGGCGTTGTAGAAAAATGATTCGTTAGCTGTGTTTTAATTTCGGCAATATCAAGCTCACTCACCTTTTTAGGAGATCCCAATGACGACAGGAGATCATAAAGTGGTGCACCTACTAGCGTCAAGAAAACTGCTTTTTGCCGATCAGCCTGCACGTCATTGGCTAGAAGAAAAAGATCGAACCTTGCGTAATATGTTGACCAATTCTCAGGATGATTAATCTCGTTACGTTTAAATTTTATTAAACGCGTGAGTTCTTTTGATTGCTCAAAAATAAAAATAAATAACAACACGATTTTCTTATTTGCAACTGAACTTCCTTTTATTCTTTTTTTTTAAATACATATATTTATTTATTGTATCTTCAAATATGAACTAACAATAACCCTACAGGAAGGCTACCAGTCAATTGACTAGTGATTTGACTAGTAGCGACGACTACAACTTCGGTCACTGGCCCCAGTTAGTTTATTAGGGGCTTGGTGAAAAAAATGACCAAAATATTTGTGTACGTGTGATTTTTTTTCTCTCTCTAACTTATTAATTTCACTTAATTGAAACATATATCTGAACTGCTTACTCTGCTACGTTTTTGCCAGTCACAGATTACATAAGCATTGGTGAACTATGACAAGTCAATGGTTACAAGGCAACTAGTCACCTATTACTAGTCAATATTTACGTAGAAACTGGTAAAATGTAACTTTTAAATAAAAACATAATTTATAATACTTTTTGTTTAATTTTATTTGCTTTTTTATTACAAAAATAACTCTAATAAATAGCATTTAAAACAAAAAATACAAATATACAAAATCACCAAATAACTTAAGCGATATATGGCCCTCACATCTTTTCATCTCCAACGCACCTTGCTCTCTACAAATATCTAAAATTTAGAAAATAAATATACATATTAAATTAAACTTTGTAAATATCTTTTATGCACTATTTCACTTATATTTTTCAATACTTTTATAAACTTCCACAGACTGCATGAATTGCGCCTTCTTCACAACGCATTTTCCCCTTTCCAAATATCTAAAAATTGGAAAAGAAACGAATACATACATACATATGTATGTATATTTTTAATTAAACTGTATACAATTTCTTTTATTCATTATAGTTTTTTCTTACTTTTTCACAAACACCATAATTTTTGTTAACACTTTTATGCATTTTAATTTTAAAAACCCTTATATCTGTGTTAAAAACCGAACGAACTATAAATTATTTTCAGTAAAATTCAATATTTTAAAAACTTTGACATATATACATTAGATGTTCCACTCTAGCATATATGTTAGAGTAGAGCAACTATGCTAAATGTAGAATTGAAAGAAAAATTGTTGTAAATGTGTTAGTAAAAATTGTTGTTTGTGTTAGTTTCAGTCATTCATTTCTTGTAGGGAAGTGATCAAATCTTAAAGCTAAAATATAATTATTTAGCCCGACCAGTGTCGGCCAAAACTTAGTGATAGTTTAAATAATACAAAGTAGTGATAATCAAAAAGGAAAATTAAATGTATTTTCAAGCATTCACATCTAGAGTGTTGAGTAATAGAGCCCTTGTATCCCTCTTTTTTATGCGGATGTGTCCAGTAAAGTTCAAAATATTACGAGCAAGCGGATTAGGATGTGACTCGAGTTTTGTTAAGTATTTGCCTGCGTATCTTGCAATTTCTTCATTCACTAGTGGCATTTCTAAATCACGATGCAAATTTGAATTCTTAATGTACCATGGAGCAGATGTTATTAACCGTAAAATTTTGTTTTGCCTTCGTTGGATTCTATCTACATTGGAAGCTGAAGCAGTGCCCCATAACTGGATACCGTAACACCATATTGGCTTCAAAAGCGACTTGTATATTAAAAGTTTGCAGTCCAGAATAAGTGTTGAATTTCTGCCAATCAACCAATGAATTTGAGATACCTTAAGTTTCATCTGAGTTAGCTTAAAGTCAATATGATGTTTCCATGTAAGCCTTCGATCAAGGTGTATACCAAGGTATTTCACTTGGGAATGTTGAGGAATATTTTGATTGTTGATTCGAATGGGGGAACAAGTATCTCTTCTTAGGGTAAACGTTGTATGGACACACTTTTGTTCATTGACTTTAATTCTCCATAAGTTCAACCAGATTTCCAACTGTGTAATATGTTCTTGAAGATATCGGGAAGCCTCGTGCGGGTTTTTGTGCATACTAAGGCAGGCTGTATCATCGGCAAACGTAGATGTATGGATATTGCTGCTCAAAGGCATATCACAAGTATAAATCAAATACAAAACTGGCCCCAGTATGCTCCCCTTTGGCACACCGGATGATATAGATTGGGGCAGACTCATGAATTCTCCTTCCACAATCGTAAACTTTCGGGTAGTTATGTAGCTTTCTAATAAATTCAGAAAATTGATTGGTAAATATGATTTTAATTTTAAAATAAGGCCTTCATGCCACACTTTATCAAAGGCCTGAGAAACGTCAATAAACAGGGCAGAACAATAAATTTTTTCTTCAAAAGTTCTTCTTATAAATTGCACCAATCTATGAGTTTGTTCAATGGTGCTATGCTGACTTCTAAACCCAAATTGATGGCCTGGGATGCACCCACTATCAGTTAAAATTGGGGACAATTTTGTCATGAGCAGGTTTTCGAAGAGTTTTGACATTGTTGATGGCAGACTTATTGGCCTGTATGACTCAGCCTTGGTAAGGTCTTTGACCGGCTTTGGAATCATTTTGACCTTCGCAAGCTTCCAGCTTTGTGGATAATACTCCAGTCATAAAATGGCGTTAAAAATAAATAACAGGATTCTAATTGCAATATGGGGCAAGTTTATCAGCATATTGTTACTTATTCCATCAATACCTGGAGCTTTCTTCGGGTTGAGTTCAGCAATTAGTTTCTGAACATCACGCGTCTTAAATTTTATGGGCCGAGGGGGTAGCGCAAATACACTTGGTAAATCAACAACACCAGTACATGTGTTTGGGGTAAATACGGATTTTAAATGCTCAACAAATATGTTACCTTTTTCAGTATCGCTTCTGGCCCAACCTCCGGTAGAAGTGCGCAGAGGTGGTCTATATTCAACGGGTGTTTTAAGCTTTCTAGCAGCTCGCCACAAGGAGTAATTAGATGCAGGTGTGGCATCAAAATTTTCCAGATAATTTTTAAGACATACAGTTTTTTCATATGCCAGCAGCTCTTGGAGTCGTCTAGTGCACTCTTTAAATCTAATTTTATTTTGGGGTGATCTGTACTGTTGCCATTCCCTTCTAGTTGTCCTTTTTTCACGTAAAAGACGTTCAATGTCTGTAGAATAAATTCTATTAAACCCAGTCTGCGGATGGGAAGTAGTGGCATGTTCAGCAGCCTGTTTAATATTTTCAATGTTAGATTCAATATCACCTGGTGTTCTTAGGTTAATATTTTCCGTACAATGGCTACTGAGGTATTTTTTGAACCCCAGCCAATTAACACGGTTGATCATCTTTACGTATGGGACAGGGAAGTCACTTATTAGTAAGCTACAAATTGTAACAATCGTTGGAGAGTGATCGGAGGAGAGATCTACAGAAGCTTCAACATGAATTAATTCCCTAGCGATATTTTTCATGACTCCAAAATCTATAACATCCGGAATTTTTTGTATGTCCGTAGGCCAGTAAGTGGGCTCCCCACTTGAAATGACGTCCAAGCCCATTTTTGAAATTGTGTTGAACAATGCCCGACCTCTAGGTGTAATAAGACGCGAACCCCAGAACGTATGTTTTGCATTGTAGTCCCCAGCTGCTACAAAACAAGGGCCAAGAGATTTGTAGAATTCCTCGAAATGATCCTCAGTAATTGCGAATCTGGGAGGGGAGTTTTTTCTTGACTAAACCAATTACAACTTGTCTTCACTCCACTAAATTCCAATTAATACTGACTGACTTCTCACATATGGAAGCTCTCTTTTTATACTACCAAACCGGATCTAGAATATTCGCAAGTAGATGACATAGCAACATGCACACATGTATGTACTTAGTAAAGACCAACACAGAAGAAACGATATGGCTGCTTAGGCGTGTTTGTTTATTGGTAGCCAGATGTTCAAACAGTCTTCTAGCATAATGCGGAAAAGTCATTTCGCCGTTTCTAGATATTTGTAGGTAATTCCATTGGCCGTTAGTCTTTGAATTTTCAAAGTAACGACTTGTATGTTGGTAGTGCAGTGTGCTATTTTTAGTACAGGGTGGTTACCATAAGTGCTCGCACTTTTATTTGTATACGTGTACGTCTGTAGCTTTGTACACAATTGTTGTTGCTATAGTGCTTGCACGTGAATATGTCTGTACGTTTAGCGCTTTAGTTAAATACTTCTAGATAATTCTTTGCATTAACACTGTAGGAATATTTTTACGTAACAATATCAAATGGTTCCATTGTTCCCATAGAATCCATTAAGCGTCTCTTATTTCCGTGATTAGATGAATGGGCCGAAGTTGAAGGTGCGGATTCTGATGTAATATTCTCATCTGATGTTCCAAAATAAGGAGATTCTTTTTCAGTCTTCAGCGGCATTGACTCTTGCCATCAATTTATTTGTTGATTATGAAGAACACACGCGGAACTGCTAACAAGTTGTCGGTTGGATTTTTTAAGCAAGGTTTTTTAATTGCGTTAAATTTTGCAACGCCATATAAGTTATTTTACAATAAGAATAATTGCCACAAAAATTTAATTTTTTTAAAGCGAGTTTAACTTTTGAGAAAATCCTATCCTCGTCGCCAATATTAATCCGTACTGATTTAATCAAATAAACCGCTTTACAAAATTAGTATAATTCAATTTATTTAAATAAAATATGGCAGTAACTTATTATAACTTAGTTCTAAAAAAGTAAAAGTTTATGTTGCTGTCGGTATCTGTATCAAAACTGCACTTATGTATTTAACTGCAATTATGTACATAATGTATGTTTGCAAGAAAAAGAGTGGAATGACGGAATTCCATTTGCACAGTGAGGCGAGTACTTAACAGTAACAAACCAAAAAACTTTGTCTTAAGTAGAATAAAAATAAGCAAATTAACTAACATGTGCATAATTAGTAAAGAATAAACGACAATGGTAAGTCTGTTGTAAATTAGAGATGGTAAATTTGGGCTTTCATTATAAAACACGTTTCAGCAAATTGAAATACGATGAATCAAAACAATTCACATATTCCATTTGCAAGAAAGTTTCGTATATAAGGCAGAAATCTACATCAACTGACACCACGCACAGTGGACCCACACAGAAGAACGCTGATGACGAAGGTTTAGTGGCCTTCGAAAACGGCTGGCTGTTCCGTTCAACTATGTGTTGTCAGAATATTTACAACTAACTTTGATGTTATTTGTTCATTAATAATTATCACATGTAATTTGGCTTAAAAAAGCGATACGAACATTAGCCCGTTCAAATTATATATACCTACACATAAATAAAATTAAAAATAAAAATATCTGACAAATAAGCATAAACTCAACTCACGATGCATATTATTGTTAACCAGTTACTTAGCATTGAGTGTTATTCATTGTGTTCAATATTTTAGAGAATAGAATCGTAAAAAAATAGAAAAGATTCTCCGAAATGCTAGCATCCCATATAACCACGTGCATGTATGCAGTTAAAAAAATTGTGCAGGGAACATTTGAATCATGCAAAATAGTCTCCCGCAACATAGTAACTATTAAATCCGTACAGATTTAATCAAATAAACCGCTTTACAAAATTAGTATAATTCAATTTATTTAAATAAAATATGGCAGTAACTTATTATAACTTAGTTCTAAAAAAGTAAAAGTTTATGTTGCTGTCGGTATCTGTATCAAAACTGCACTTATGTATTTAACTGCAATTATGTACATAATGTATGTTTGCAAGAAAAAGAGTGGAATGACGGAATTCCATTTGCACAGGGGGGCGAGTACTTAACACCCCTTAACGCCCAGATGCAGAAAAGAATTGCGGAACTTTTCTTTGGCGCTTTGAACGACGTGGTGTATGAGGTTCTATGTTAGTCGCTGGCTGGTGGCTACAAGACGGTGATTGTGGTGAGCTCGATGAGGTGCTTGTTGATGCGTTTGGCGGTGTTATCTGCACTGGTGATGACAGCGACAAATATTCAACATCACTTTCAGCTTTCTCAGCGGACGCCATTATTATATCCATACTTAAATCGGCGTTGGCATCATTGCAGTTTGTTGGAAAATCCAGCTCACAGTTCATAGTAGAAATCCGATTGCAAATTTGGTCTAAATGACGCTTTACTATACGCTTATCTTGCAGACGCGCTCTGTAAGACAATGGTCCAGTTTGCGATTGTATATGGGCCGGTATCCACTTGGAACCTGATGCATAATTGCGAAGCCATACAAGGTCTCCTATAAAGGATTTTTTGGCAGGTAAATGTTCGACAGTATTTGACAATTCATGTGGATGAACCTTGTCAAAGTAACTTTTGAGCTGTCGATTAAACAGAAGTTCAGCAGGTGAGCGTCCGGTCGCAGCATGCAGGCTTATGTGTTGATTAAATACAAAACGAATAAGTTGTAATTCAATATTTGAATCAACTGGCATTTTTTTAAATAATCTTTTGTTATCTGCACCATGCGTTCAGGCTGCCCGTTGGACGATGTATGGAAAGGAGCACACCTTACATGGCGTATCAAATTGTTTTCCATGAAGCATTGGAATTCGGATGACGTAAACGCTGTTCCGTTATCCGAGACGATGACGTCAGGTAGGCCATGTGTTGCAAAAAGCGAACGCAATGATTTAATTGCACATTGTGACGACGTGTACTTACAACCATTTGGAATACGAATCAACTACTAGGAAAAACAATTTACCTTGAAATGGCACGTCAAAATCTATATGTAGGCGGTCTGAGTATTTTCCTATGTACGAACTGGCGCTTGGGCTTTTTCGTGTCGAGTTTCTTGACATTGAATACAAAGTCTTACGGCACTTTCTATTTGAGAATCCATGTTTGGCCACCACACATAGCTTCTTGCCAATCACTTCATTTTAACTGAGCCAGGATGACCAGCGTGTAGAGCATAAAGAATGGCTTGACGACTTTGTGGAGGAATAATTGTTCTATTACCCCACAACAGGCATTCCTTGAGTGAAGTAATCTCGTTACGGCGCATAAAATAGGGATATGCTTGATCATCGCGAGAAACATGCTTTGGCCACCCCCTTAGCGCCCAGCTGAGGACTTTAGCGAGGAGTGAATCTTTTGCTGTTTGTTTGGCAACATTTTTGGCGTTCACAACTTCAGTGCTGGCTAGCTCAATCATTAGAATTTCATCTTCTTTAGTTTTGAAATGCTGCTCTGTTTCATCTGGTAGGCGATACGAACATTATAATTATAATTGTTTCTATATTTATATTAATTATAAATATAGAAACAAATTAAGTTCGAAAAATAATAATTAAAATTAATTTTAAAAAAGTACTTTTTAATAATCAATGATAGCATACATATTACTCAATTTTGACTAATCATAATTGAATAATATATCCCCCACAATTGAGCAATCATACATGATTGATATACTGACAGAAAATATACTTTTTGTTTTATTTTATTTGCTTTTAAAATACACAAGAAAATATAATATTTAAAACAAATATACAACAAAT
Source organism: Tachina fera (assembly GCA_905220375.1). Lineage (NCBI taxonomy): Eukaryota > Metazoa > Arthropoda > Insecta > Diptera > Tachinidae > Tachina > Tachina fera. The sequence continues at coordinate 85,762,975 of LR999963.1, read as the reverse complement.
TAACAAAAACTCCAACTAACTTAAGCGGTAGCCAGCCCTCTTCACACCTTTTCATCATTAACGCACCTTGCTCTTTACAAATATCTAAAATTTTGAAAATAAATATACAAATTAAATTAAACTTTGTGAATATCTTTTATTCATTATTTTACTTATCTTTTGTAAATCTTATAAACTTTAATTTGCCCAGAATGAGTTGTATTAAAGCCTTCTTCAACCACCAACACACCATGCCCTTTCCAAATATCTAAATATTGAAAAAAACGAATACATATATATGTATATTTTTAATTAAACTTTATACAATTTCTTATGTTCGTTATTATTTTTATCTTTTTCACAAGCACCATTATTTTTTTTACCACTTTTATACATTTTAATCTTACAAACCGAACGAATTTTAAATTATTTTCAGTAAAATTCAATATTTTAATTGTTTTGACATACATACATATGTATATTAGATGTTCCACTCTAGCATATATGTTAGAGTAGAGCAACTATAATAACTGTTGAATTGAATGTAAAATTGTTGTAAATGTGTTAGTAAAAAAATGTTGTTGCGTTAGTTTCAGTCATTCATTTCTTGTAGGGCACATTCAGGTGGCACTTCTACTACAGTCGACAATAAGATATTATTTCCTATGTGTCAAACCTCATAGAAAAACATGCAAAAATTCGTTTTTTGGGAAATTGAGTGTAGTGCAATATTATTTTGTGTTGAGAATCATTGTGTTAAAACGCCTTGTTATGAAGCTTTTCATTTGTGTGAGATTTTTAAATATGAAATTATATACACTCATACATAAGTAATTCTAACTGTATTTTCTGCAGCAATTGTGAAAGACAAAATTTAATAAAATAACTTTACGTTTCTAAGCGGGTTTAACAGAATAGAAGAAAAAAAATAACTTAATTTTAAAAGGTGAAAACTTTTATGCAAAACAAAAGAATATTTTATGAAAAACAAATAATATGGACAAGTAAGTATTGAAATTTAATGATATTTTTATTTAAGGGTGTATATGCTGATTTATATTCTTCTAGGTTTGTCGTTAATTAAAAAAAAGACACTGAATTGCCATCATCAAGTAATGCTTTTGATTTAAGTTCCGATGAAATAAGTTCATCAGGTGAGTCTATTATCTCGGAAAACCCATTCAAAAAGAAAAAAAGCAACACGAAAGTGTTCCCATGATTAGGAGAGACAGCATAAGTGGGTTAAGATGGATGCAGATACCAAGAAACCCATTTGTGTTCTTTGCAAGCATTTGCTTATTTGCCAAAAGAATCATTTGGAACGCCATGCTAAAACAGCGAAACATGTGGCCAATTGCAAAAAAGTAAATGATGTAAAAATAACCGAGTTTTTGCCACAAAAAATACCGATTTTCGGAGGAAAGTGGCAATTGCTGAAATGAAGATTGTTTTAAGGATGATAAGTTGTAACCACTCGTTACAAATTGGCCAAATATATATCCGGATTCTGCAGTTGCAAAGTCGGTGAGTTGCACTTTACATCTTTAACTTTATAAAATAAAATTAAAAACAAAACATAACATATGTAAATGAATAATTTTTAATTTAATTTTCACAAACTTAAAAACCGGACTAAAAACTACGTTAAATTATGCAATTAAAAATTTTTTCAAGACGAAAACTTGAATATAAATTGGAAATGAACTGAACCTACTATATCAAATTCTTGAAGATTTTTATTAGTTTTTGTTTTTTATTCCTTTCTTGTAAATTTACGCTGATGGATGGATAGTTTAATTTTTCCTTATTGGGAAACTAATATGTTTTTTTTTTCTTATTTGAGATACGTTTAGTTTACATGGCAGACAAAAGTTAAAATTTTTGATACATATATATGTACATATGTATGTATGAACATAGTTTTCCAAAGCCTAGATCACACCGATTTTATTCGGCTTACTGCAATAAAGTCAAATAATAAGCCAAAATGGCATTATTATACAATTATTTGTGGAACAAGTCCATATGACTTTATTACCAATGCAGTGTGGTGTAATATTCTCCCTATATATTAATTAGTTGAGAAATACATTTAGTTTATTTGTGATACTTTACTTCACTTTTAAGGCCCAACTATAATAGGAATAAGCGAACTTAAGCAACTGTGCGGTTACATATAAAACGTATGTGGCAAACTATAATGTACTTATGGAACTTTTCGTCAAGTTTCGTCAAATGTCATTTGCTTAAGTTAAGTGCCACAGTGAACGCACATTCCGTACGGAAAACACTGTTTTTGCATTTTTTTAAACTAAAGCAAACATCATCAGAAAATATTCATTGGTTTTATTTTTTTTCTTATTTTAAACTCAGAAAAGAAAGCAAAACTTTTATTTTCATTTTTTGTTTTGCAATACACTATACACGCATACACATGAGTTTATTTATGTATGTTCATTGTTGTACTTTTTGGTAGGCAAAACAAATAAAACAAATAATAAAGTGGTGGATATAATTGCACGTGAATTTTTAATAGATTAGGACATTCCAACAAGTTAATTTGATTGAATTGCATTTATTTAGTAGTTATAAGAAGAAACAAAATTACTAAAAAAAATTTGAACAATACCTATATGTGCAACTGTGGCTAAAGAATGCTTAATTGCATGTAAGTGCATTGTGGCCACCTTAAAGTCACATCTGAATTGCTTAAGTATTTGGCAGACTTATCGTTCAATTCTGGCATTAGCTTAAGCCAGCATATTCATATTATAGTTGGGCCTTTACATTTAGTTTATTAGTTATTGCTTTATTTCAGTGAGCCGGTGAAAATCAGTACATTGTGCCGATAGTGTAAGCCAGGCTTAAAGTGTTAAATAAGTAAATATAAAATCGAATGTAATAATATTTCAAGTAAAAGTAAAAAAGTATTAATTTTCTCCTACGAAATTAAAACAAAAATACTTGGAAAAAAGCTTTATGTGTGTTCTAATATTTTTCATGGATATATACAAAATCTTTTTATATGCAGATTTTTTAAAAATGCCGACTAGAGCGAAAGAGAAGAACTAACGGCTTATACAGTGAAACTTTGATATAACGAATTCAAGGGGATCCATAAATATTTCGTTAAAGCCATTAAAATATAATCAGAAAAACTTTGATACAACGAAATTTGAAGAAATACGAAAAAAATTCGTTATAAACATAGTTTTCTTTATTCAAATTTTATTTGACATGAGAATGCTAATAATAGCTTATTTTTCATGATGTAAATAAAAAATAAAACAGCACACACATTAAGAATTCGTTCTTTTGATAACTAGACTTTACAATTTAACTATACACAATTTTATTCTTACTTCGTTGTATACAGGTTTTTGTAGCAGTATTTCGTTTTATAAAGGCTTTACAAATGCGCTTTTAAATACATTTAGACTTCGGGACTTTACCATTTAGGATTTATTCTGATTTCGTTATATTGAGTCATTTGAAGGAATACTATTTTGCTCATAATTTGTTCGTTATAGCTATATTGTAATAAGGAAGTTTTCTCAAGGGATTTAATAAAACTTACGTTATATTAAGTTTTTCGTTATAAAGTAGTTTGTTATAACGAAGTTTTACTGTATAAGTAAAAACTTATTCTGCCTTTAGGCTTATACCACCACAATCCAAATTTTACATTTAGCTTAGTTAACAAATAAAGTCACGTGGCGTCACGTTTTTGATGCGCCTTAGCTTTTATTAAGAAATTCTCTTTTATTCTTCGCATCACTAGTAGTAATACCAATATCCTATAGTTAAAAATCTACTAAAATTTATAGAGCTCTTAAAAATATCGAAACTCGATACTCGTACATTAGAATCGATGTATCGATATATCCGTTTTTGAAATATCGGCGATATATATCCATATTTATTTTCTCAAATATCGATACTTCGTTATGTCGATATTTTTTGCCCATATCTAATATGGAATATATGAAAGAGCCTAACCCAGTATACCAAATGGCTTGAGAAAAATATAAGCAATTGCAATTTTAAATTACTGAAGTTGTATTGAAGTTTGATTATTGTGTGGTATACTGGGTAACTTTTTGTGTAAGTCCATATGTATGTTTATAGGTACTTATGAATGTACATATTTACAGGTTAGTTGCTGCCGCACTAACGTCCCTTTTCACAATGTATGGTTAAGAGTTAACGTGAACTTTAACTGACAGTTCTTCATACAAAACTTGCCGTTAAAGTCCCTGTTATCTTTTAACCATACATTGTGAAAAGGTACGTAAGTCTAAGGAAATTACACAGTTCCTTCGAAAACAAGGCCAGCTTTTAATATTAAAGCAAATGAGACAACAGAGTTTTAGTCTTATAATTGACGAAACCACCGACATTTCAACAGAAAAATTTCTGGTTATAGTTGTCAGGCAATTTAAAGAGGATGTAGGCAAAACTGCAGACAATCTCTTGAGTTTGGTAAAACCAAAAGATGGATGTGGCGAAACTATTGCCAATGCTGTGATGGCAGTATTAGACGACAACGACATCCCATATGCAAATTTTATTGGTTTTGCTACTGACGCATTGGCATTGGTTGGAAAAAATAATGGCGTAGCTGCACTTTTGAAGAGAAAAATTCCACATTTATTCCACATGGGATGCGTTTGCCATTCCATTAATTTAATAAATAGTTCATCTCTAACATGTATTCCTGTAAGTGTGGAGCAGCTGCTTCGAAATATTTTTAATTTTTTTAGAAGTGCAAAAAGGCAACTGGATTTTAAGGAATTACAGAGCATTTTTAATGTCCCGGAACATAGGCTGTTGAGGCTGAGTGACACAATATGGCTATCTTTTGAATCGGTTGCAAGCAGAACATTAGAACAATAGTCAGTACTACAGAATTTTTTCATCCGTGCACAATTTGAGGAAAAAATTGCATCACACTTGGAAAAAATAAACGGGATACAAGATGGATTATCGGTGGAAAACAAAGTATACTTGAAATTTTTAGTCTATATATTGAAAGCTATGAATAAACTAAACCTTAATTTTCAAATCTAGTCGTCGCAAATTATATATTTAATTTCATCAACAAAAGATATTTTATTAGAAATTTTTAAAAATTTAAAAAAAAGAATATGTTATGCAAACAAACATAGAAAACATAGACTTTTTTGATGTATCACATATAAAAGACACTTTTAATATATATATCGGCCATGAAGCCGAATTGGAAATATGTGCAAGCAAGCAAGCAAGTTGTTACTTTTTTACCAAAAGCTGTGTAGTGAAATTTTATCGAGAATTAATATAAGCGATTAAAGACTAAGCGTATATTTTTTTATAAAATCAGTTGAAGACATCAACTACTTTGAAATTGATTCTGTTTTTATTAATATAATTACTGAACCAGAGGATTTTGTAAAAGAGTTCAAGTTATTAGAAAGTAGAGCTAGTGACAAGAACTATGAAGTAATTTTCAAAATATGTAAGCCGGAAACTTTTTGGTATAAAATAGGCAATTTGAAAAACTGTTTGGGCGACAATTTATATCCAACTTGTATAAATTTGGGTTTTTTCTAAATTGGCATTACTAAAAACTAAATTATCAAACAGACTGAAAGTTGACACTTGTCAGTCCATGCTGTCTGCTTTAAATTTGTTTCAAAATGATTTGGAAGATTGGATTCCAAGTGAAGAAATTATTAATAAATACAGATATACAATTACAAAGAAATAGGTATTTAAGGTATTTAATAATGCCTAAAAAGAGTAGTATAACTATGTACATACATATGTATGTATATTCTCCTCTTTAGAGTTGAATTTTCAAATTTCCAAATTTGTATGAAAACCTTAAATTGTTTTTTCTTCAAGTAAATTTTTTGAGTTATGCTGTTGTTTTAAGTAAATACATAAGTGATATGAACCAAATCCCAAAAAATGTGTGTATGTTTTTACAGTATCTTTAATTTTTTTTTGTAAATCAAGTACTGGGGGCGAATTACGGTATTGGATCTAGAGCAAAATTTCCTTTTAATTTTATTGAAATTTCGATCCAAATCAAATACCGCAATTTGACCAATGTTTTGTTATTATCATATATTTTATGAATTTTGTTTATATTTAGTTGTTATCTATACTACGTTTATACTCGTTTTATTTATCGTACTGTATTTGCAAATACTCAAGCAGCTGTTTAAACTACAGCCAATCGGGCCTGTTCTGAAAATCACGGTGATTTCAAATCACGCGATTACTAAAGTTAACTATTAGTAGGTCACTTTATAGTAGGGTTTTATTGCGTTTTAAGTTTTTTTCATTTATACCACAGAGTCTACTTTGTGATTTATACTACAATATTTTCTTCCAACTTCCAAAGCTATAAATTGTGAAATTTACAAAAGTAATGATTTAGCTTTTATTAAATTTTTGAAATCACCGTGATTTGGCATGTCGTGGTTTTCAGAACAGACTCGAATATAAACATGTTCACAGTCGTCAAATAAGTTTAAACAAGTTTGTTTTTTTTTGTAAAACTTGCAACACAATTTCAAAAAATAAAATTTTAAATTTGAGAAATAATATTGGTAATTTTTTTTCAAAAACCGTAGGAGATGGGGTAAAAAAGAATATTGGAGGAGACTCCTGGACGCCTCTAGATCAAAAAAACACACAAAAAAATTTTAAGTTGAAAAATAGTTGAAAAAATTTTATTTTTTTATTTTAAAAACATTTATTAATTTACATAACAGTCGTTAAGCAACTCTGGGTCGGGGAACATCTCTCGCGTCATCGTAATTATTTCTTAAAGCGGCCCATACACTACAACAGCATGCATGCGCAATCAAGTGTTTGTGCCAGCGGTTGGGTCGTGTATGGGCATTTTGTGTGATTGTACGTGTTGCTGTAGTGATGTCAAATAGAGTTTGATATTTTGCTGATGGTACAAGCTTGCTGGTGTAGTATATGGTGAAATTAGCTCAGTTGAGCAAAGTTTTCATGAAGTAAACATGCATTTAAAAAATATAATTTATTGAAATATAATATTTTTCAATGGAAAAGAGAATTTTAGCTCTTTAGTTATACATAGCTGCTAATTTTAACAACATACCAATAGTAATTGTAAGAATTTTTTGTCCATAGACTGAAAACAATAAATAAATTGTAGCAAAAACTGTGTCACTATTCATAACCACCCTTACCGCAATTTTGTAAAAAATGAATATTGTACCAGCTTGTTGGTATAATGTGTGCTTCGAGCATGAATGCTCAATCGCTTGATTGTGCGTGCATGCTGTTGTAGTGTATGGGCCGCTTAAGTGCGGTCAGGCTTGTGTGTAGGGTTACCACCTTTTTTTTTGTTGGAAATAAAGTACATTGGTTATAAAAGGTTAAAAAAATAAAGTACACATCAAAATAAAGTACAATTTAGTTTTCTTTATTGTTAAATTTAAAGGCATATTTTTTATTGCTTTTCGCAAGTTTTATCAAATAATTATCATTACTAAACAATTGCACAACATCATTACAGTCTATATTTAAGTTAAAATAAATTAAAAGTTAATTTTTTATCAGATTCAGAGACGCTTTGTTTCTTTCGTCGCGCCATTTGCTATTCATTACAGAAAAAACTCTTTCTGTAAATGCTGACGTGGCAGGGATAGATAGTAGAAACGAAATTACTTTGTACAAATTCAATAAATTATCATCAGTCTTCTTGAATAATTCTCGCCATTTATTTGCAGTAGACAATTCTGCAAAACCCTCAGAACTGTATATTTGAGCATAAATTTTGTTTAATACCACAACTTCTCCATAAAGTTCATCCATATTTATTTTAAGTTTCTGCAAATTTAAATTTTCAATTATGTTAACAATATTATCAAATTCAATATTGCTCTTTAAATTTATATTGCTAATTGTAAATAACCAGTTTGTATTATTGAAATCAAACCATTTATGCAGGTACTCTAAGGCTTTATCAATAAATAATACAAAATTCATGTGAATTTCTCTTGTCAGTTCCGTTGAAGACAAAATTTTAATTCTTTTGCCTGTTTCATAGCCAAAAAAGAGATATTGTTTTCTTTGTGTTAGTCCATTTCTTAGATTGACCATTATTCCATGAATATCTAAAACTGTTATACAATTGCCTTCTAGACATTTTATAGCTTTGTTAAATAAATTTAACATGTGACTGCAAAAATGTAAATAAATTTCAATCATATCATCATCAGTGTTGTTGAGCATCAATAAATTTTTTAAAATCATTGGACAGTTTTCTAAGCTTACAAAATAACTTCTAATAGGTGGCCAATTTAATAATAATGTGTCAACGCATGGCAAAAGAGAGAGCCATCTTGTTCCCACATAGCGTTTAACTTCATGGAAGTCTCCATCTACTGATGCTATAAATCTTTTCAATTCATCTCTTCTTACAGCAGAATGTGAAAAATGAGCATAAATTTTCAAAATAACATTTTCAATGTCATATGATAAAAAGCTCATGGCATGTTTCACGCAATTATGAACTATGTGTGCATGACAATTTCCTTTAATCAAACCTGGGCCCTATTCCACAAAAAACTTATCAACTTTTCACTTTGCACTTATCAAATTGCATTTTTTGGCAAAGTGATAAGTGTTTCTGTTCCACAATATTCTTTGCAAATCTCACTTTGCACTTAGCTAATTTTTGAATAGAGTTTGCTCTCACTGCAAAGTCTTTGCACTCACTGCAAAGTCTTTGCGCTCTCCTGCAAAGAGAGTATGCAAAGTGTTCCACAAAGCATTGAAGCATCTTTGCATTTTTGTGTTATCAGTTTTCACTTTGCACTTGACAATATAACTTCTTAAAATGAGCCGAAAAATTCAAATTGAAAAAAAACTTGCAGTGTTGCATGTTATAAAAGAAAAAAAAGATATTTTATTTGCCAGTTTTCAAGACAATAAAGTAAGTATTAATTTTTTACAACTATTGTTAATATTAAGAACATATTAAAATTTGCATTTCATTTAAAAGTTAACAAATTAGATAAACAGGCTGCTTGGGAGGAAGTTTTGAAAAAAGCCCAATCCCTGCAACTGGCGTCTGCCCAAAAAACATGGACCTATGCGAGGGATGGTTTGTTTGGGCTCTGGAAAAGTCGTACATTGGTAAGTAAAATAATTTTACGTCTAAGTATAGCAAATAATTAGGGATTTAAATATGTAAATCATTTATTTGTCCTTGTTAAAATTTCTATCAATTATAATATTGTGCAGTCCCAATAACTAACAGGTATATTGTATACAACAACAATACAAATGATCATTACACACATTGTTGCTGTGAGACAATTAAAAATCAATTAATAATGATGCAACCGTGTGTGTGTGTGTGTGTGCATTTTCATAAACTGTACATAAAAGGTCATTTTCCTTGTTACCTGCGCAAAAATATAAAATTTGTGCACCGTAAATTTTTTGGGCACACATACAAATGATTGTTATTTTTGAGATCCTTGAATATAATTTTATTAACCCCTGAATTTAATATTATTAACTTGCAGAGTAAAAGAGATAACGCCAGAAGAACTGGTTCAGCAGGTGGGAAAAACAGCGTTATGGATGAAGCTGACTTGGTCATCCTCGATATTCTGAAGTCAGATTCAGCCGTGTAAATGGACTGAATTTGCCAGAACGCTATGGAAATCCAGAAAATCTACCACCAGGTGAGTGCGATTCAGAATATCAATGACAGAGGAATCACCTGCCCACCCACCTCTAAACGCAAGGAAGCGGAAAAGCTCTACCAATTTTCCAAGTGAAACTTTGGATATAGAGAAGAAATGTCGGCTTGAGCTAATCCAAGTTGAAGTTTACTACCGGAAACTTCAATGCCTTAAACTGGAGAGGGAGCTCCAACTTCCAGCCTCTGCCATAACTAGAGGAATTGCAGCGGCAGAAACTGCAAATATTTCCAAAATATCGTTTGATGAGTCTTAAGTTTTTTATGTTTTATTAGTTTTATGTATGCATTTTTATTATTTGTGTTTTTTTAATTTATTTTGTTCCTAAATAAACAATAAGTGAATTTAATTTTTATTTGACTTCTATTATTTATTTTCTGAGATCTTATTCTCAAACCTCAAAATTTCCCCCAAATTAAACAACTCTTTTGCAGTGATAAAATGCCATAGCCGAAAAACAAATTTTATTTCAAAACAATACTGTAATAGTTGGCATTACGAAAAGTATTGCAGCAGAGAAGCAAGCCTTTCCATTCCACTCGCATGATCCATATTGTTAATGACATAATTTGCTTCATCAGTATTTTCCAGATCTAATTCTTCGATGTCATTGTCAGTGTCTTCAGTGGGTTGTATGTTTTCACTACTCCTTCCGATGCTACAGGCAATATTGTGTAAGATGGCACAAACAATAACTACCTTTCCTGCAAATTCAGGTCTCAGTCGCAGATGATTTAAACACGGGAATCTTTCTTTAAGAATTCCAAAGCTATTTTCAATTATACGTCGTGTTTTCCTGTGGCAACGATTGAAAGCCTCTTCAGCAGGGTTATCGGGATTTCGTCGTACTGGTGGTATCAACCAGTTTTTCAGTCCATAACCACTATCACCCAAGACAACAGCATCCGGAAATGGTCTCCATCCACTGTCGAATCGTTGACTTACAGCCGAATTCCGTAACACCCTTGAGTCATGAACGCTGCCCGGCCAACTTGCATTTACACTGTAAAATGTGTAGTCTGGCCCGCATATCATCATCACATTTAATGAGTGGTTTCCATGCCGATCTACGTATCCTTCCTCTTGTAATGTAGGCGCATCAATTTTAATGAGTGTGCCATCCACGCAACCACACACACAAGGGAATCCACCCATATTAAAAAACTTTTCAGCAATACCATTAACGTTATCGGGCCACCGAATTGTGTTGTGAAATAAAACGTCTATTATAACGTCGACAACTTTATGGATGGTTCTACAAACTGTTGATTTTGCAACGTTATGCATAGCTGCAACCCCATGGTACTGGCACCCATTTCCGAGCCAATGCAAGCACAGTAACAGTTGATTTTCAGCCGACAAAGCATGACTGCGCTGAGTATCATGCTTTAAATTTTGTCCAATTTTATTTAAAACGTAATCAACTTGGATTTGGTTTAAGCGAAAGCACTCTTTAAAATTGAAATTTTTTAGACCCGAAAAATTAATTCGGTCTCTATAATTTCTTGTTTTATCCGCGTCTTCACAATCGTCAAACAAAAATTCACGTCTTAACATTTTGAACGCTTCACTAGTTATAACAATATTGATTTGCAACGCGATCGCTTACCCTGCAAATTTTTGACAAACTTATCAAAATTTGCTTTGCAAAACCAGAATTTACAGATTTTGTGGAACGAAACAGTATAAATATTTGCAAAGTCTTTGCAAATTACACTTTTCAAAATTAACTTTGCACTTTGCAGAAGAGAACGTACGTGGAACAGAAATTGCAAAGAAACGAGAAAAATTGCAAAGACTTTGCAAATTACACTTATCACTTTCAACTTATCACTTTTCAAATTTTATAGTTCTGTGGAACATAAAGTTTTGCAAATTGACGAAAAATTTTATAAGTGCAAAGTGAAAAGTTGATAAGTTGTTTTGTGGAATAGGGCCCTGGTACCAAATCTCTCATATTTGTAAATAAAGAATGGTTGACACCAAAATTAGCATTTGTATTGTCTGCACTTAGCGCAGATACATTATGAAAAGATAATTGGTATCGCTCCAATGAGTTTTGAATTGCTTCAAACATACCATCAGCTGACTCGTTGCTATTTTCATAAAAATCTATTAACTTGTTTTGAATACCATTTTTGGCAGTAAAATATTGTATCACTAATGGGAACAGTATTATATTTTTTTTTGTTAGAGGCGTCTGTTTGTAAACAGTAATATAAATTCCCTGTATTTATTTCATCTATTACATTTTGTAAAGCATATGGTCCCAACACCTCTGTAACTAGTGCTTCCATTTTTGTTCTAGCTAGACGAATTCCTGTAGCTGCACTTGAATTGACATAAATAGTTTTATTTAATTTTATAGTGCAATCCATGCTATTGTAGGATAAATTATGTTTTACAGTGTGATATGTTAGGGCTAACTCAGCTGCAACGTTTCCTTTATCACTGCTGAATGAATTTTTAGACGATGTGGAAGCAGGAGAGGTGCCTATAAATTTTTCAAGAAGTCCAGATGTTTTTTTCGTTTCTGATTTTAATTTGTGTTGCTTTGTTTGCAGGTGTTGTTTAACCTGAAAATAATATGAATAATCCTTTCATCATTTGACATTCGTTATAATACAAACACACTTACTTGTCCAATTCCAGCTGAAGCAATTCCAAATATTATTCCACACAATTTGCATTTTCCGTTATATTCATTTTGGGGATCTTTGGTTAGCCAATCACCGTATTCAATTTCCCATTGATTTTTGTACTTCTGCAACCGTTTATTCTTCTGTTTTATTGCATCAATTTTTTTCGGGTTTTTTTTGGGGGTAACATATTCAGAATCACTTTCATCCGTTTCATCTTCAAGATTACGTTTTGTAGGAGTATTTTCCTTACTAGAATACTTGTCCATTGTTTATATTTTTTTATCATATATCTATAAAAACTATTAATCGTATTCTTAGAAGAAATAATACAGTAAGAATTTCTTATTGCACTCAAACAAAACAAAAAACAAAACAAACAGGTGAAATAGTGCTGCCAGATTATCTTTTCGGAAAAATCGTCAAAATTTTACCCTACGGCTACACCTAACATAATAAAAAGCAGTGGAGATATGGTCTTCAAAATGAATAGAGAATCATATAAAAAACTTTAACAAATCGTCATTCAGAAAAAAACTATTTTATTCCGTTCATTACGACCTGATTAAAATAATCCGAATTTGTTTTTAATTCAAGATAAATCAAACCATGCGAAATATAGTACTTTCGCGTACTTTATTGTTCTAATAAAGTATACAGTACAACTACTCGAAATAAAGTACAATACTATATTATATAGTACGGGTGGCAAGCCTACTTGTGTGTGTTGTTTGGCCTTCAAAAGTTTTTCGTCTCGCTAGCACTGGTTGACTGATCTGCCACGGATAACCGTATAATCTTGCGGTTTTTGTGGAATTTCTTTAACAACCACGTTGCCTATTTCCTATGTGAAGGCATAGGTCGTGTACAGTCAGTCACAAAACCTTATAAAATACTGTTAATACCATCTTGGGCATATGGTCTATGTTACTCCGCCCATATTTGTGCAACACCATATTATGCAAATTTACTTTGCATTAATATGTTTAATAAATAAAAAAATAATTTACATACATTTTTTCCATAAACGTTATAAAATTTCAATCTCAATTAAAAGCGAAAAGTATTTAAAAATAAAAATAAAATATCTTTATTTTATGATATAAAGTTAGTAGGTGGTTTAAATTAGACCACTTGCATTTAGGTACATAAAAACCCTATATCTTTTAACAATAAGATACTTAAAAGTGTACGGCAAAAAATGTGTGCGTATTTATATACAAGATATTTGAATTTGAATTATATAAAAGATATTTGAAAACTGTACAACATGCTTATGAGTCAATTAATTTATTTATGAAAAACAGCTTCTTACTCTTCACAAAAGAAGCATTTCTTACTTCGGCATGGACCTTTTGGATAATTAAAACTGTAGCAGCCATCACAAACAGGTCTTTCGCATTCTATGCAATGGTATGCACCACAGAATATTAGTCTATGGTATGCACAGTGGACACATATTTCACTCATGTTATAAGAATACTCATGAAGGTCGTTTCTTATTCGGATTCGGTGTTTATTTGGATTCTCCAAATTTTTCAACGAATTATTGTTAAGTAAAGCGTCTACATATTGGCAAACGAAAATTCTGCAATTAAAACTATCAGTTTGATAATCGCGTTCGATATGTCCTATGGCCCAATGTACAGGTTCTGGAACTTTGCCTACAAAAGTGTCGAACATTTGCTTAACAATAGTTGCATTGTTTCGAAATGGATCCAAATAAAAAAATTCCCTTTTCATCGTGTCGAGAAACACTAAAGTGAAATGCTGTTGGTGAATAATGGGAATACAAATATTTTCAAAGTTTTCCAGCGGAATTTTTGGCTTAGCTTTGGCATAAAATATGTATTCTCCTTCTTCAGCAGAAATAGCTAAAGCAGAAGTTTCGCTTTTCCGCAACAAAATTTTTATGTATATATGTATCAATTATATGATTATATATACTACATATGTTGCCGCGGGCTTAGACATTTTATTTCTGCAAATTCAATTAAAGGACAGAAAAAGTTTTTTTGACCTTGAAATAAATTACGAAATGTATAAATTATATACTTATTATTTATTAAAGGTTTATTTACAAGTCGCGAATTTTTGCACAACTTTTCGAATACAATTTTGGAGTTTAGGTTGTCTCTAACCTTTTTTTGTGGCTTTTTCCAAACTTCCTCTTCTAATTTCAATTCATGAATTTTTACTGCTTTTTTTGATGCTGTCGGCTCTGCTGTATATTTTTTCTCTATGTCTTTTAATTTTGCCTGTATATAAATGTGACTATTTCGAATGTATTCTGTAGGAATGACGTTAGCATTGCCTTCCAGCGTAATGTTTTTTGTTATGTTAAAATAACTTTCAACGGGACTGTTGGCTATTCTAGTGTTGGCTTCAATTTCTACATAATGCCCCATTAAGTTCGTCCAAAGGGGAGTATAAGCAGCATCTTTTTTAAAACAAGTTGAGCTACATTTTCATTATGGTAAATATTGTCATCCAACCCACGCTTACCGCTAACATTTTTTTTTATTTTGAAATACGTTTTTAGCCCTCTTAAATAAAATGGACTTTTTTTTATAGATTGAGCAGTTTTCTTCAATTTTATTCGAAAATGCCATTAAAGGTTCCGCTTCTTCAAAGGAAACTGATTGCTTTGTCAATTTTTTTAATTTGTTTAAAGATTCTTCTACCTCTTTTGTTGTTTTATTACTTACAATTAGTTGCAAAATATTTTCTAACCAGAAGAAGAATATTTGTATGCTGTCAATGTTGACGGCACATATAAATTTCAATTTTAAAAACCTTATCACCTCTGAATCAGTAAAATTAGCTTCTATATCCTTATAAGCAATTTTTAAAAAATGTGCACAACATATTTGTATTACTAAAATCTTTACCTTTGTAGCACTTTGCAATATAGTTTTGCAGATTATGAATACCATGTTCTTTATTAAGCACCCGTACAATATCATTAATAGAGGCAAAACTCCAATCTGTACAAACTCGTTTTGCCAATGGCCACATTATTTTATTACTTATGCAGAAAACTTTTAAAGCGAGCCAAACCCTTTCAATATCCTCCAAACTGTGATTGCAAAGAATTGCGTCCGCAACTGGAGTTAAAAAAAATTATAAAAAAACTCTTTTAGAGTTTGGGTCAATTTTTCGAACGACATTTCCAGTTGCGTCAAAAAATAGCGTGTTTCTGCTCATCTTTTTAAACTTCTGGTTTTGTATTTGGAGAAAATTAAGTTGTTGCAACGAAAATAAATAAATTTCTTGTGGACTACACTGAAAAAACAGTTTTTCATAAATTCAACGAACTCGTATTCGTTGATTTAAATTCATTGAAATTCAACGTACTATACGTTGTTTCAAAAAAATATTCCTTGAAATTCAACGTAAAATTGTATGTATATATGAACTGAACGTTGAAACCATTCCTTGATCTTATTCGTTGAATTTGACAACGAACTAGTTTATTGATTTAACGTATAATACGTTGAATTTAAGAAACACGTTCTTTCTTATATACATAAAAGAAAAAAATTTAGTAAACTTCAAGAAAGTGTACCTTAATTCAAAGAACCCGTTCATTGATTTTAAGTAATGTACGTTGAATTTGACTTAAAGAAGAAGAAGAAGATTCTTTATTCAATGGACGAGTTCTTTGATTCAAGGAACCATTACTTGAATTTTTGGTTTGCTTGGTTTAATTCAACGTAATAGTTCCTTGTTTTATAACGGGAAAAAGACATACTAAAAAGAAAAAATAAACACAAGGCAATCAGTTATTATTCTTCGTTTACCAAATAAGCTTGTGCACAACTAGAAAAGAAAATTTGGAATAAAAAAGTGTCAAAAAGTAAGTAAATAATAAAAAAGTGAATATAATTAATTTTAAAGAGTACAAACATTATTTGAAGGAATGGCGTAAGTCCCACTCAATAAATCTTCAAGATCTTGGTGCTGATCCAGCGAAGACTTTGTCGCAATGCTCATCAAACTCTACGTCTGTAGCAAGTCCAAGGGAAACCAACCAGCAAGAAGTTACATTGTCTGAGATTTTAAATGAAAATACCAGATCAAAACAAGTAGCGGATTACTATAATGAGAATTCTCGCTTATTATGTCATCACCGATCATTGTTAATTGATATTATTTGTCACTATTTTGAAGAAAATTCTTTGCATATGTCGCTGTCAACAAGCTATAAGCTGGAAGAGGAGATAATACTTCGCTTTCCCGCTGAGAAATTATAGTACTATCGTACTTCCAAGAAAGGTAAAATGTACATGAAGTATTGTAATTCCAAATTTAGCAGACACACTGCGAAAAGAAAATCAGTTCCAGACGCACCTACTCCTGACATTGCTGGGTCCAACTCTCAAGTTTTAAGTAAGTATAGTAGTATATAGTATATACATATAAAGTTTTATGAAAATATTATTTCACATACATATGTATTTATTTATTTTTATTTAATTTTAAAGATTCAGAGAGCAACGAAGAGGATTGCATTAGAAGCCTCAAATATGACAATTTGAGTGCAGACGAATTCGACAGCATGCAGCAATTTCAGAATTAATGAAATAAACCAAAGTTTCCACTTAAGCCGATGTTTTTAAAAGATGGCCTGAATATAAAAAACCGAGTGGATTCCGATATGTGAGTATATAAATATTTACTGTTTTATACTTTAGTATTTATCGCAAAATAAATATTTTTATTAAAGCTTTAAGCTGGGGTCACACGATTGGTGAGCAGACGAAAATTGGTACAGGGTGGCCCAGAAAGACCGAAGTGGTGTGAATTCCTTATAACTTTTTATTTAAGACATATTTTTTTAATTTTTTGTTTTTTAAATACAGTAAATTTATAGGGAATATTTTTAGATTAGTTATTAAAAATTGTATCCCGCAAGTGGTGGCCATTTTCTGCTTCGCACAAATGTGCTCTTTCCATTTCCATTATGCATAACTTATTTATGAGTGACGAAGCCCATTTCCAATTAAATGGGTTTGTTAACAAGCAAAACTTTAGGATATGGGCTAAGGAAAACCCGAGAGTACTTCATCAACGACAATTACACCCAGTTAAGTGTACTGTTTGGTGCGGTGTTTCTTCAGAAAGGATCATTGGTCCATATTTTTTGGAAAATGAAAGAGATGTCGCCATTTCCATCAATGGTGATCGATATCGGGCCATATTGGAAAATTTTGTAAGGCCAGCCGTGGAATACCATCCGCAAATATGGTTCCAACAGGATGGAGCCACAGCGCACACTCCGAGGGCCACAATGTCTATTTTACGCGACATCTTTGGGGAAAGAATAAATTCGCGTAGAAGCAATTTTAATTGGCCTCCGCGTTTCCCGGATTTAACCGCTCCAGACTGTTTCCTTTGGAGTTATTTAAAAGGGAAAGTTTATGTTAATAAGCCTAGGACTATTGAGGAATTAAAAACCAATATTCCAGACGAAATTAACAACATAACACCGGAAGTTTTGCGAAAGGTCATGGAAAATGTGTTGAAAAGAGATCATTTGTGCGAAGCAGAAAATGGCCTCCACTTGCGGGATATCATTTTTAACAACTAATCTAAAAATATTCCCTATAAATTTACTGTATTTAAAAAACAAAAAATTAAAAAAATATGTCTTAAATAAAAAGTTATAAGGAATTTACACCACTTCGGTCTTTCTGGGCCACCCTGTACATGTGCCAATCGTGTGACAATAGCTTAAGGTCTAATTCATAAATCAAACAAATAAATAAAGTTTCTTGCTATTTGATGATTTATGACTTAAACCTGAAGTTTGAACATTTTTAATAATAAATAATGAAAACGACGGTTAATTGACTTCCGTATGATCCAGGTTCATCTGTATAATAATATTTTATTACAATATAACTATATTTCAGATTGACAAAGACTTCAGCGTTGTTTTTGGGAAACGTAAAGGAATTTTCTTTAAATGGCCAGAACGATTTGCGAAAATAAAAAACTTTCTTCTATCAGAGAACAACGTCAAAGATAAAGCTTTGATAGAAATATTGAACAATTTGGATGAGTCGCAGAGCAATGACGGTAAATGCAATTTATTATTTCTCAAAACTTATTTATCTACAATTTAATTTTGTTTTTTTATTTTTTAGACAATGCTGCTGTAAAACTGATGTGGTTTCTTCATGGATACTTCATACCTACAATAAAGGTTACAAAAAATAACAACAAAAAAACCTTTATCAAATACACAATGAGAAACTCTCAGGATGCGTTTATGTTTGTTGGGAATAGAACACAAGAAGTAACCGAAAATGTTAATAACTTAGCGTCTAAAGAAGTATTCGTTCAACCCTTCATTTTAGCTATTGGAACTGAGAACTTTACCTCATTCGAAAATTTCTTAGTTTATTTAGACGGAATATCTTTCTAGCTTAGCTCTTTTTTGAGGGCTTTAGATATATGTATGTTTAAAATGCTTTCATTTATTTAATTTAGATTATCCTCCAGCCTGCATTAAATTTTTTTTTTTTTTTTTTTATGCATGTTTTTTTATTTATTGTATCTTCATATATGAACTAACAATAAGTATTCAAATCTTAAATCTAACATATAATTAATAGGCCCGACCAATGCCAGACCTAACTAAGTGATAGTTGTAAATAATACATAAGTAGTGATAAGCAAAAAAAAAAAAAAAAAAATTTCAAGCAACTTCATTCGGAGTGTTTAGTATTAGAGCCCTTGTATCTCTCTTTTTTAAGCGGATGTGTCCAGTAAAGTTCAAAATATTACGAGCAAGCGGATTAGGATGTGACTCGAGTTTCGTTAGATATTTGCCTGCGTATTTTGCAATTTCTTCAATCACTAGTGGCATATTTAAATCACGATGTATATTTGAATTCTTAATGTACCATGGAGCAGATGTTATTAACCTTAAAATTTTGTTTTGTCTTCGTTGAATTCTCTCTACATTGGAGGCAGAAGCAGTGCCCCATAACTGGATACCGTAACACCATATTGGCTTTAAAAGCGACTTGTATATTAAAAGTTTGCAGTCTAGGCTGAGTGTTGAATTTCTGCCAATCAGCCAATGTACCTGAGTTAATTTTAGTTTTATTTGAGTTAACTTATAGTCAATGTGATGTTTCCATGTAAGCCGTCGATCGAGGTGTATACCAAGATATTTCACATGTGAATGTTGAGGAACAACTTGATTATTAATCCGAATGGGGGAACAAGTATCTCTTCGTAAAGTAAATGTTATATGGACACACTTTTGTTCATTTACCTTAATTCTCCATAAGTTTAACCATAGTTCCATCTGGCTAATGTGTTCCTGGAGTTTTCGGGATGCCTCATCAGGGTTTTCGTGCATGCTAAGGCAGGCGGTATCGTCGGCAAATGTAGAAGTGTGGATACTACTGCTCACAGGCATATCACAAGTATAAATCAAATATAAAAATGGCCCCAGTATACTCCCCTGTGGCACACCGGATGAGATAGTTTCAGGCATACTCATAAAGTGTCCTTCCACCACTGTAAATTTTCGTGCGAGAATGTAACTTTCCAAAAGATTTAGAATGTTTATTGGTAAGTATGTCTTCAATTTCAAAATCAGGCCTTCATGCCACACTTTATCAAATGCCTGAGAAACGTCAATAAACAGGGCAGAACAATATTTCTTTTCCTCAAATGTTTTTCTGATAAATTGAACCAATCTATGCGTTTGCTCAATGGTGCTATGCTGGCTTCTAAAACCAAATTGATGGTCCGGGATGCACCCATTATCAGTTAAAATTGAAGACAATTTTGCCATGAGGAGCTTTTCAAAAAGCTTTGACATTGTTGACAGTAAACTTATTGGCCTATATTACTCAGCCTTGGTAAGATCTTTACCTGGCTTTGGAATCATTTTAACCTTGGCAAGCTTCCAGCAGTCTGGATAATACTCCAGTCGTAAAATGGCATTAAAAATGAATAACAGGATTCTAATTGCAGTACGAGGTAACTTAATCAGCATCTGGTTACTAATTCCATCCATGCCGGGAGCTTTTTTCGGGTTGAGCTCGGCAATTAGTTTTTGTACATCACACATCGTAAATTTTAAGGGTCGAGGGGGTAGAGCAACTACACTCGGCAAATCAGCAACACCGGTACATGTATTTGGTGTAAAAACGGATTTTAAATGCTCAACAAAAATGTTACCTTTTTCAGTATCGCTTCTTGCCCAACCTCCGGTAGATGTGCGCAGAGGTGGCTTAAACTCAACGGGTGTTTTAAGCTTTTTAGCAGCGCGCCACAAAGAGTAATTAGATGCTGGTGTGACATCAAGCCCTTCCAGATAATTTTTAAAAGATGCAGTTTTTTCAGATGCAAGCAACTCTTGGAGTCTTTTAGTGCACTCTTTAAATCTGATTTTGTGTTGAGGTGATCTGTGCTGTTGCCATTCCCTTCTAGCTCTTCTTTTTTCACGTACGAGATGTTCAACGTCTGTAGAATAAATTTTATTGAACCCAGTATACGGATGGGAGGTAGTGGCATGTTCAGAAGCTTGTTTAATATTCTCGTTAAGATTTGCAATGTTCGATTCAATATCATTGGGTGTTCTTAGCGTAATATTTTCCGTGCAATGACTACTAAGATATTTTTTGAATCCCAGCCAATTAACACGATTTATCATCTTGACACATGGGTGAGGTAAAGCGCTTCTCAGTGGGCTACAGATTGTAACGATCGTGGGAGAGTGATCGGACGAGAGATCTAGGGAAGCTTCAACGTGGATTTATGACGCCGAAATCTATAACATCCGGAATTTTTTGTATGTCCGTAGGCCAGTAAGTAGGCTCCCCACTCGAAATAACATCCAAGCCCATTTTTGAAATTGTGTTGAACAACGCCCTACCTCTAGGCGTAATAAGACGCGAACCCCAGAACGTATGCTTAGCATTGTAGTCGCCAGCTGCTACGAAACAAGGTCCAAGAGATTTGTAGAACTTCTCGTATTGGTCCTCAGTGATTGAAAATCTGGGAGGGGAGTAAATTGAAGATATCACGAAATTTGTACAAAAATTTTCAATGCAGATATTTGTTGCTTGTAGATGTTCTTCACAAATGTTGTCAAGAATATAGTGCTTGAGTCTTGACTTTATTAGAATTGCTGATCCACCGCATGCTCTCCCTCTAGGGTCCTTTGTATCATATAAAGTGTAGCCATTCATTTTAAAGAGGCTTCTAGAAGTCAAATGAGTCTCAGAGACCAACATTATATCAATATTTTTTTCCGTAAGGAAGTGCTCAAGTTCATTTTTATGTTGGCGAATGCCGTTTGCGTTCCAGAAACATATTTTTAACGTGTTCATGGCTTGTTAATTAATGCTTGAAGCAGAGTATTCTGCATTCTCAGCATTTCTTGCATCATGGTAGTCATATTTGTTGTAAAGTTGTTTATAGTTAGCACCAGATTCTCAATAGTAGCTTCAAGGCGACTAAAGTTAAAGCTTGAATTTGCATTCGTTGAATTATTTGGCGGTGAAATATTTTGTGTGGGGATAGAACTAGCCTTAGCAGCATCGGCATACGATACACGTGAAGTAACTGGTTGGCTCACTTGAGCAAAAGTGGCGGAGTACGCGTTGACGAAAGAGTACACAGGACATCCTCTGTAGTTAGCGGTGTGATTACCTCCACAATTACTGCATTTTTTTTCCGCTTGATCTTTTGGTTTGGTACAACTTGCAGTACCGTGCAATTCACCGCAGATAACACACACTGTAGGTAAATTGCAGTAAGCTTTTGTATGGCTATATTCTTGGCAATTATGACACTGCACGGGACCTGCACGCTTATGTGGCTCTTCAACTGTGATTTTTCTGTATAAAAGGTATTTAAGGCTATAAATAGGATGAGTCTCGTTTTTTTTCAACTGTATATCATTTGGCTCCAGTTCAACACGAAATAGGGGTTGGGGTAATTTTTCTTTGTTAAATATGTTTGATACATTCTTTACCTTAAATCCCTGGAGGACTAGTGCATCTTTAATTTCTTCAGGGACAACATAAGAATCTATGCCCTTCAATACGATCTGCAGGCCTTTAGCGCTCTTAAGCTGGTATGTGTAGAAGCTTGTTTTATTTGTTTCAAATTCAGAAACCATTTTGCGGAAATCCTTTTCGTCATAAATTTGAATTTTCGTTTCATCAATGTTGCCACGTTTTATTGGGACAATGTGGAATTTATTTTCACCAATGACCGAAATTAATTTTTTAATAAGGGCATTTGAATTTTTCTCTCTCAAGTAGATTGGTGGCGGCTTGAATGTTTTATTCGACGATGCCTCGGGTTTGTCGTTTTCATCTTGCAAAATTTTAAAACGGTTTTGGCGATTAATTGAGGATGCGCTGTTATCCCTAGACATTTTTGGAGCGGATGAAATTTTTGAAGAATTCGGGCTTCGCCCACGCTTCACCACGGTTATATATCTGTCCATACCGACTTGCACTTTGGGTTTTGAGCTACTGTTATCTGTAGTGATAACTTTGTTAAGTGATGAATACGAGCCTGAAGGGGATCATATTACTGACTTATGAATTACTAGGTAATGGTAATGTTAATGAATCACTACTATTTGGCATTGGACAAAGCGAAGTTGATCGCTGACGAAAAATTGGTTTTGCCGTTAAAAAAACACTTTCATTAGATTTATTATTTCTATTATTTTCATTAAGAGCTTCAGAACTCACAGTAAAATAGGCATTTCTACCGTTAGAACTCACTTCATATTTTTTTGTATTTGAGGCACTCATACAGAGTATTCCTCAAGGGCACTTTTTGTGTTTTTTTGCTTACGGTTTTTTTTGCTTTTGTAATTTATGATTGTTTGTCTGTTTTTGAGTTACTCGTATAGAGTATTCCTCAATGTCACTGTTTATATTTTTTTTGTTTGCTTTTTTTGTATTTGTTATTTCCACTATGTAAAAAATATTATCAAAGCAATAAAGCTTATTTATTAAAGTCACTATGTACCTATTACGAATAATATGTACTACGAATATTTTTTTGTATAATTTTTTGTTAGTTTGGTATGTAAGAAAAAATTCCGCTAATCGACTGTTCGCTATGAAGGTACCACGAGAAGTGACTTCATTCAATTTTGACAATTTATTGAGTGTTATTTTTATGGTTTTGTAAATACAAACAAAACACCTTCAAGAGTTTCTGTAATGACAGAACAACTCAAAGAAACCAAATAAATTTACTTTAGTTTATAATTACATTATAATTCAACGTTCTAATTTATAAAAATTATTAAGGCTTTATAAAATTTTTATAAAACTGATTTTCATACTAAGTTTTTTATAAAGCCTTAATAATTATTATAAATAAGGCAATAATTATTTTGTAGACTGTAATATTACAACCAAATTTCTATGTACAAACATATATACATATATATATATATATATATATATATATATATATATATATATATATATATATAAACATATATGTAGAAGTCAATTATTACATGAATTATTAAATAAAATACTCAATTTAATACGAACTTGTCTATTATTATATTTATTTAAAGTGAAATTTTGAGGTGCACTGGGTCAAGGAACAAATTCATAAAATTCAATAATGGGTCAAGGAATAGGTTTCTTAAATTCAAGGAACTATTTCATTAAATTTAAAGAATGTATACGTTGGGTCAAGGTATAAATTCGTTGAATCAACGAATTTTTTCCTTGTTTTTATGTACCTTTTTGGTTCAGTGTAGATACTTTTTATATAAATTTGTTCCAATTTTTGTCCTTGTCACTAGACACTAACATTCATTCATTTATTACATATTATTGTTTTCAAAAACACTGCATTTTTTAATTTGAAACCCACAATTTCGTTTTAAAAATACATCTTTGGCTAAAATTATATCGCTGGAGAAGCTTCCAAGCGTGAATAAAAGAACTATAACTCTACGTCTCCACCTGACATGAAATTTTGATGTAACTTGAAGTTATAACTGAGTTGTTAAAACAAATGCAACAATAATATTATAACCAAGGCCTATTTATTAGGTCTATGCAACTCTACAAGAACACAGCAATACAAAAAACAACTTCGTGTTTAAGTTGTCAGAAACACACACAAACATGAACTATAGTATATGGTGCAAACAACTTTTGATAGTTTAAACACGAAAACACAGAATATCATCAGGACGATTGCATTGACCTGATAAATAGGCCTTGATTATAACTTGAAGAAATCATTAACTTGAGTAGTCTACATTGAAATTTAACTTGAAATTCATGTTAAAGTTAGTCGTTTTATGTCAGGTGGAGACCGCAAATAAAAAACTCAAATAATAATAATAATAATAATAATATACATATTTGGTCTTGGATTTCGAGTAACGCTGCAGCCACACGTTCAATAAATGGCTTTCAATTTCATTACACATATTGTGTGTCAAAATTCCTTGAAATTGATAGCTGTGATACAAATTGATAATCAATTTCATTTTTTAAATGCCACCGACGAAGTAACAACTCAAATTTGTCGCTTCAATCAATGTGTGCTGCGACCAGCTGCTCAAATTTTCACCTTGCAATATAAATGGATAGGTGAAAATGAAAGCAATCTAGTTTTCAATTCAATAAGTTTGTGTTAGTGAAAAAAGTGTGAGGGTCTTATACAAAAAAACTTAACATTGCTTTGCAAAGCAATGTTAAGTAAAGTTGTATTCTAAAAAAATTATTATATCAAATTTCTAAAGTAGGTCCTCACGTTTGTTAAGACTACTTTAAGTTGATATTTTCAAAATGTGTATTTTGTACCCCAAATATATTTGTTAATATAGCACATATTCATTCATGTTACATTTCAAAATGGAGCTAGAATTGTTAGCTCTTAGCTTAGATTTACTATTTCTGTCATGTAATGGAAAACATCATCAAATTATCCAACTGATTCAAAATACATGGTAAAATCCATAAAAAAGTGTTAAAATAAATACAATTGTACAAATATGTTTTAGTGATGTTCATACAATCAAAACAAATCGAAAAGAGCTCGATATTCAAATACTCATTTCATTCGAATAAAACAAATTGTGATAATTCTTCTTTGTTCCTCATATTTTTTTTACGTATACTTCATAGAAATGTTTATATGTTATCCTAACGTGTCAGAAGGTCATATTGTTTAAATTAGGTTGCTTTATTTCAAGAAAATAAAAATGTATTTAATAAAATAAAAAAAAAATTGAATACCCGAATGAAATTGTATTCGATTTTGTACATCTTAAGCTGTGAAGTGGTTGTTGAACACGGTGGTGTTACCAGTATTTATTATTAAATAACAAAATAATTAAAGTTGTGTTTTGCATACAATTTCTTAACAAAGCAATATTAGCCTTAAAGTGCTTGTCAACTAATATGAACTTTAAAGCTAAAGTAAAATATTTTTTTGCATAAGGGGGTGAGTGTATTACAAATTGAATGGAATTGAAAGTCAAAAATTAAACGTGTGGCCCCCAAGTTAAGTATACAAATTGTTTGTCATAATTTACACAGTACTTTTTTGGATTTACTTTCTCTCGTAAATTTTCAACATTTCATTAATTTTATGCAATAAATATGGAACAAATCTAGTTTAGGGGCACCTCCCAGAAATGAACAAAAAGTATCCTATCCTATAGTAAATTGAAAAATAAGAACAAAAAATTAAATAAAAATATTGGCGGCAAGGCTTAGTTTCCGAGTTATGGGCCTCTGAAATTTTAGTACAATATTTTAATTATACGGTGTTTTTTAACGAATATGACCAATATTGGTATCTCAAAAATTAAAAAAAAAATCCTATCCTATAGAAAATTTAAAAATAAGGAAAAAAAATTAAATAGTTTCCGAGTTATGGGCTTCTGAAATTGTATACATTAATATAGAAATGATCAAACATGTAAACAAGTATTGAAAGAAGAAAGAAATAAACATTTTTTTATTTTAAAATGTATTACATACATATGTATATATATATATATATATATATATATATATAGTTCGGCCGGGCTTAAGGATTTTCTCCACCATGGTGTTTCCGGAGACGGCGCAGCCTAGTTAAGATTTTCTGCCTTGCAAAGTTTTCTTGCCTAATAGCGTATTCCTGCACTGCCGGTCTTCGGCCGGGCTTAAGGATTTTCTCCTCTATGATGTTTCCCGAGACGGCGCAGCCTGGTAAAGATTTTCTGCCTTGCAAAGTTTTATTGCTTAATATCGTTTTTTTCAGGATTTTTTCCACCATAACAATATTTTCCTGCATTGCCGGCCTTCGGCCGGGCTTAAGGATTTTTACCACCATGGTGTTTTCCGAGACGGCGCAGCCTAGTAAAGATTTTCTGCCTTGCAAAGTTTTATTGCTTAATAACATTTTTCTGCATTGCCGGCCTTCGGCCACGCTTAAGGATTTTCTTTACCATTGTGTTTCCCGAGACGGCGGAACCAAGTAAAGTTTTCCTGCTTAATAACATTTTTTTTAAAGGATTTTCTCCACCATGATAATTCCCGACAAGGAAAACAAAGTATAATCACAATATTATACTAGAATTTCAAAAGCCCATAACTCAAAAACTAAGCCCGCCACCAATTTTTTTATTTAATTTTTTTGTCTTATTTTTAAATTTTCTATAGGATAGAGTATTTTTTTTTTTAATTTTTGAGATACCAATATTAATTTTATTTGCTGAAAAGCACTGTATAAAACAATATTGCACTAAAATTTCAGAAGCCCATAACTCGGTAACTAGGACTCGTCGCCAAATTTTTTATTTAATTTTTTTCCTTATTTTTGAATTTTCTATAGGATAGGATTTTTTTTAATTTTTGAGATACCAATATTGGTCATATTCGTTGAAAAACACCGTATAATTAAAATATTGTACTAAAATTTCAGAGGCCCATAACTCGGAAATTAAGCCTTGCCGCCAATATTTTTATTTAATTTTTTGTTCTTATTTTTCAATTTACTATAGGATAGGATACTTTTTGTTCATTTCTGGTAGGTGCCCCTAAACTAGATTTAAGCCCAAACTTGAAAGGCATGTCCTTATAGACAGGGTAAAAAGTAGTATTGTGAATGCCTAACTTTTAGCCCAAAAAATGCAACACTGACATTTATTGTGTCGAAGAAAAACGAGACACTCGGCCATTTTGCATAAATTTCGACGGCAGGCACGATTTCGTCGAAGATATTTATAAATTTTTTCACGGGGAAACACAATAAAGGTGTGAAAGTTTTGTTTTAAATTAAATTTAAAGCCCTGAGGTGTAAAAATTATATGAAATAATAATGGCACGTTATACACAACGACCGGAAAACGCCTTAAAAAGGGCGAATGGTAAGTGAAATGAGTTTCTTAGGAAAAAATCCAATGTGGATATGAAATTACTAATGCATACGTATGAACACAAACATATATTGACGTGTGGAATAGCAAGTATACGATTGGTAAAAGTTAATGTTAAATGTCAAATGAATAAGCGAAAAAAACGATGTAAATAAATTAAGTATATATGGTTAAAGCAACTACATAATATGCACACGTATATATCCATATGCATAAATCCTTATGTATGTATACAGAATAATAGATATCGCAATCGTAATTTATTTATAAAATTTTAGAATTTATTGAAGTGGGCAAACCATTGCGTGCTCTGGATACTTTACAAGAAGTGTTTCGTAACAAGCGCTGGAACTATGCCTACTCCGAATCGATCATTGAGCCTCTTATGTACAAGTATTTGTACTTGTGTGTGGAGCTTAAGAAATCTCATATTGCCAAGGAAGGTTTATTCCAGTACCGTAACATGTTCCAATTGGTGAATGTCAATTCATTGGAAAATGTTATTCGTGCCTATTTGCGTATGGCTGAGGAGCATACCGAAGCTGCCCAAGCTCAATCATCTGCGGCTGTAGCAGTTTTGGAACTGGATGATTTAGATAACATCGCTACTCCTGAAAGTATTTTAATGAGTGCAGTATGCGGCGAAGATGCACAAGATCGGTCCGATCGTACCATTTTGCTGCCATGGGTAAAGTTCTTATGGGAATCATATTGCCAGTGCTTGGAATTACTACGTATTAACACCCATTGTGAGGGTTTGTACCATGATATCGCACGTATGGCATTTAATTTCTGTTTAAAATATAACCGCAAAAGTGAATTTCGCCGGTTGTGCGATAAGTTACGCAAGCATTTGGAAGATATTTGCAAAAGCACCAACCAAACTACTGGGGTATCTATTACAAAGTTGGAAACTCAACAATTGTGTCTTGATACAAGGTTATTCCAATTAGATTGCGCAATACAAATGGAATTGTGGCAAGAAGCATATAAAGCAATTGAAGATATTCACGGTCTAATGGCATTGTCAAAGAAAACTCCTGTTCCTAAAACTATGGCCAATTATTATCAGAAACTCGCAATGGTGTTCTCTAAAGCTAGTAATCAGTTATTCCATGCAGCTGCATTGTTAAAACTATTTCAATTGACACGCGAATTAAAGAAAAACTTGACAAAAGATGATATGCAACGCATGGCTTCTCATGTGCTAATAGCAACATTATCCATACCTTTGCCTTCGGCCCATCCTGAATTTGATCGCTTCATTGAAGCTGATAAAAGTCCATTGGAAAAGGCCCAAAAACTAGCAGTGCTGTTGGGATTGCAACAACCTCCTACTAGAGCTTCCTTGCTGAAAGAAGTGGTAAGTAGCCAAAAATCAATTTAATATTCTAAATACATATGTATATTGAAATTATTAATTTAAAAGGTGCGTCTTAATGTACCTCAATTGGCTTCTGAGGAATATCGCAACTTGTATAACTGGATGGAAATTGATTTTAATCCATTGAATCTTTGCAAACGTGTACAAACTGTTATTAATGCTATTGAGGCGATTCCTGGTGAAAACAATCCCTTAGCTCCATATGTTCGTCCTCTAAAAGATGTTACTATCATGCGTTTAATCCGCCAAATCTCTCAAGTATATGAGAGCATTGAATTTGAACGACTTTTGAATATGGCTTCTTTCTCCAGTATCTTTGATTTGGAAAAATTGTTAGTGGAATCTGTACGACACAACGACATGCAAATCCGCATTGATCATCAAAAACGGTGTATATATTTTGGTACTGACCTTACCGAAAGTCAAAGGGAGGATCATCCTGATGGTCCGAACTTACAGTCAATGCCATCGGAGCAAATTCGTTCACAATTGGTCAACATGTCTTCAGTGTTGCATCGTGCAGTGTCTATTGTTTATCCTAATCGTGAAAGAGACCAACGTGCCAAAATGCGTACACAAATGGTACAACACTATCATGAAATAAAAAGTCGCGAACATCAACGCATTCTTCAACGTCAGAAGATCATTGAAGATCGCAAAGAGTTCATTGAAAAGCAAAATAACGCTAGAGAAGAAGAAGAAGCTCGTCGCTTGGAAGAAGAGGCCCGTAAAGCCAAGTTGGCTGAGCAGAAGCGTTTAGAGCAAGAAAACGAAGAACGTGAGCGCAAACGCCATCAAAATGAAATTCAAGCCATCAAGGAAAAGAGCCTGAAAGAGAAGGTACAGCAAATTTCTCAAACTGCTCATGGCAAAAAAATGTTGGAAAAACTGGATGCTGAAAGTATTAAAAAATTAGATGCAGAACAAATCGCAGCTAAGGAATCTGAAGAATTGCAGCGGGAACGTAAAGAGCTGCAGAATAAACTCAAATCTCAAGAAAAGAAAATAGATTTCTTTGAACGTTGCAAACGCATGAAGGAAATTCCTTTGTTTGAAAAGTATTTGAGCGAAAAAATGGTAAAGGACAAAGAGTTTTGGGAAGCACAAGAGGCGAAACGTATTGAGAATGCCATAGCTGAGCGCAAGGATGCTGTAATTCAACAAGAACGTCTTAAGCGTATGCATTCAGATCGTGACACTTTCTTGTCAGCCTTGAAAACTGAACGTGCTTCTGTGTATGCCGATAAAATCAAACAATTCGAAATCGCTTTGACTGAAGAGCGTAAGAAACGTTTGGCTAAACGTATCGAACTTCGTCGTGAACAACGCCGTCAGCAATGGTTGCGCGAGAAAGAAGAGGAGCGCATGCGTAAAGAAGAGGAAATCCGGCATGCCAAGGAGGAGGAAGAACGAGCAATTGCAGAAGCTCGTCGTAAAGAACGAGAAGCCGAAGAAGAAAAACGTCGCATTCAATATGAAAAACAGCGTGCTAAAGAAGACGAGGCCGAGCGCAGAATCCAGGAGGAAAGGGAACGTTTGTCTCGTGATATTCCTGTCGAACGCGAACGTGAGAAGCCCAACGAAAAAGTATGGCGTCCACATGGCGGAGATCGTGAACGTGACACAGGACGGGCCGAAAGAGGAGGCGACAATAATGAGTGGCGTCGTGGTCCAGTTCGTGACCGCGAGCGTGAGCGTCCTGCTGAGCGCAGGGAGGCAGGCGAAGGTGGCGCTGATGGTGGCTCATGGCGTGTGCGGCGTGATCAAGAGTCCGCACCAGACCGTTCTGCGGCTGGCGGTTCTGCAGCTGGTGCACGAGATGACAAATGGCGTCGTGGAGGTGGTGCTGATGAGGAACGCGGAGGGCGTGGTAGTGATTTTCGTGCACGTGGTGGCGATCGTGAAGATCGCCCACGCGGTGAAGATCGCCCACGCGGTGGAGATCGTGAAGATCGTCCACGTGGCGGTGATCGCGAAGATCGTCCACGAGCTGGAGATCGTGAAGATCGTCCACGTGGTGGTGATCGCGAAGATCGTCCACGTGGTGGTGATCGCGAAGATCGTCCACGTGGTGGTGATCGCGAAGATCGTCCACGTGGTGTTGATCGCGAAGATCGTCCCCGTGGTGAATTCCGGCGTGGAGGTGGTGATCGCGATCGCGACGACCGTCGTGATATCCGTCGCG
Source organism: Tachina fera (assembly GCA_905220375.1). NCBI lineage: Eukaryota > Metazoa > Arthropoda > Insecta > Diptera > Tachinidae > Tachina > Tachina fera. Next base: position 85,731,639 of record LR999963.1, on the reverse strand, counting down.
ATGAACAGTCTTCAGCTGGAAACTGGCGTGATGCTCCTCGTCCTTCAGATCGCGATAATCGTCGCCCTGGTGGTGATCGTCGCGACCGTGGTACCGCCGGCACTGGAGGAAAGGACTCTGGAAACTGGCGCACAGAGCGTCCTTCTGCACGGGAAGAAAAAGAGAAATCTAAAAGGGAACCTCAACAAGATAAAGGTGAATTCTCTCAAACACATATTGCACAGATAATTTTATTGCATTTTTTCTTTTATAGAGAACAAAGGCGAAGACGATGATGAGTGGGTTAGCGTAAGACGTCGTTAAGCAATACCATATATTTGTCATTGTTATTACTAGGAGCAAAACTATAATCCTTCCTCCTGCATTTTTTCTAACACAAATTTTTATATACATACATGCTCTTATTAATTTTTTTGTATCTATATACCATATATATTAAGGTCTGTATTGTTTAAAAAAATTGCTATTATTTTTATTGAAATATTCAACATGGAAGAAAATTCGACATATTCATTACTAAGCCAATTGCAAGATTTTCTCTAAAATGTAATCACAGTAGATTGTGTCGAGGCAATGATTATAAGAATTAATTATCTACCAATCTTCGCGAAAATATATAGATAAGTGGAAAGGCCCTAACTCAAATAACTAACTTTCCAGGAGAAGGCAAAAACATAATAATAAATAGTACAACTGCTTGTACAACTGCTTGTAAAAGTGTTATTTTTTAACACTATTGCAATAAATTTTTGTGAAGAGGTGTATTTGGGTGAAATGCATTGGAATCGCTGAAAAACTCAACTTCGTAAAAGTGTCGTCGCTGTTTTATCTAACTGACCTATCTAACATATGAATAATTTTACAGGAGTGCAGCTTTTATTATTGTTTTTTACATGCATTCTTATGGAAACGTCTGAAATTGTTTTACTTTTATAGGTTCAACAGTAATGTTTACAGTCATAAAAATTGTAGACAAGGTCTATAATGACTCGTAAAGTCTAGTAGTGGACTTAACAAATTTTTCAAAAAATGTCGGGTCGGTTAGCTAAAACAGCGACGATATGAGTCAGGACCTTTCTACTTGTAACCAATAATATATACATAAGTATAATTATCGCAAAAAAATTTAAAGGCATTTCAATTATAAACGTCATTAAAAATATTCAATAATAAATTTAATTACAATACAATATTCAAATAATAATATCCGGAATTTGTGTTCTTTTTTTATGATTTTTGGACAACTTAAGTATAGTTACTTCATTTTGCATTTCACCTAACGATATTTATTATCAAAGACCTTATAGTGGTAGGCGTATTTCGACATCAACAACAAACAAATGTTGCTGTTGTAATTTATGATTGTAGATGAATCGCTATGTTGGTTTATTTCTTTTTTTCTTGTGCTTGGAACAATCAATTGTCACCAAAAACAGAAAATGCTTAAAAGCAGAACGGCACTAATACATATTTATTGCCGTTCCACTGGAATAAAATCGCTCTTGTAAATGTTTAATTTGGGTATATGAAAAATACTTTTGTGTTAATTTTATAGAATGAACGTTTGTATATAGTGATGCCTAGGACACTATGTACTATTTTTTAAATTTTTGGATACTTACTAGACAGCATCACCAAAAGTATTTAAGCCAAATAAAAACTTATACCCTTTACCAAAAAATGGTTTGTCATTCCGTTTGTAATTTCTACAATATTAATAAGCGACACAAAGTATATATATTCTGGATCCTTATGCATAGGGAAGACGAACAAGCGATGTCCGTCTGTCCGTCTGTCTGTACGTGAAATCGGTTTTCCCAAGCTCCCAGAACAGCTAGAGACTTCGTTCTTGGACTGGTGTGTCAGAAATTTTCCGAAAAATTTTGCTATTGAAAATCAGCAAAATCGGGCAGACGGTTTCAGAGCTGGAAAACTCAAACTCTATTTTCCCATAGAAAATAACTACCGAAAACAAGTTTTTATTACTTTTTTATTAAATTAACTTATTTTATACTTCGGTATGAATAAAATTGTTATTTATAATTAACCCATTACCCGCCGCTGTACTCACTTGAGTACAGTCAAAAAAAAGGTGACAATTTTGCATATTTGAGAGTTGTTGTAATTAATTGGCCTTTCTAGCAAAATCTGAGCCATAGTCTATTGAAATAATGAACAAAAAACTGTCGATATATATTTAGACTGTTAAAAAATTAACTCTTAGTATGATGCAAAATTGATGTGACGTGGCAAGTATTTATTTTCCGCCTTTTATAAATTTGACTGTGTTTTAATTTATTTTGTAACTTAATTTCCTAAACTAAAGCATTTTTATTTATAAAATAAGTAGAAACAAATTGCTTCTTACTCATTTTTATATAGTTATCGTAGTTTAGATATATCTGTACTCAATTGAGTACAGCGGCAGAATCCACATGCGAATTCTGGCAACACTGTTGTTTGCCCAGAAATACAGGGTGGCCCAGAAAGACCGAAGTGGTGTAAATTCCTTATAACTTTTTATTTAAGACATATTTTTTTAATTTTTTGTTTTTTAAATACAGTAAATTTATAGGAAATATTTTTAGATTAGTTGTTAAAAATGATATCCCGCAAGTGGAGGCCATTTTCTGCTTCGCACAAATGATCTCTTTTCAACACATTTTCCCTGAACTTTCGCAAGACTTCCGGTGTTATGTTGTTAATTTCGTCTGGAATATTGGTTTTTAATTCTTCAATAGTCCTAGGCTTATTAACATAAACTTTCCCTTTTAAATAACTCCAAAGGAAACAGTCTGGAGCGGTTAAATCCGGGGAACGCGGAGGCCAATTAAAATTGCTTCTACGCGAATTTATTCTTTCCCCAAAGATGTCGCGTAAAATAGCCATTGTGGCCCTCGGAGTGTGCGCTGTGGCTCCATCCTGTTGGAACCATATTTGCGGATGGTATTCCACGGCTGGCCTTACAAAATTTTCCAACATGGCCCGATATCGATCACCATTGATGGAAATGGCGACATCTCTTTCATTTTCCAAAAAATATGGACCAATGATCCTTTCTGAAGAAACACCACACCAAACAGTACACTTAACTGGGTGTAATTGTCGTTGATGAAGTACTCTCGGGTTTTCCTTAGCCCATATCCTAAAGTTTTGCTTGTTAACAAACCCATTTAATTGGAAATGGGCTTCGTCACTCATAAATAAGTTATGAATAATGGAAATGGAAAGAGCACATTTGTGCGAAGCAGAAAATGGCCACCACTTGCGGGATACAATTTTTAATAACTAATCTAAAAATATTCCCTATAAATTTACTGTATTTAAAAAACAAAAAATTAAAAAAATATGTCTTAAATAAAAAGTTATAAGGAATTCACACCACTTCGGTCTTTCTGGGCCACCCTGTACAAAAGCACACTTCTGTATGTTTCACAATAAAGAGGGGACTCCCAAAATGTACAAACATCAATTATTTCTTTAAATAAAGTGAAGGAGTGGATGAGCTAGATGAGTCAACTTCGCTGTACAGAATTGCCATTCGAGGTGGTGGCTCTAGTTCACCTACATAATGGATATGGCAATTGCAAACGCTTGGCGGTTATATGTAATGGCTCATAATGATGACATGGATCAGCTTTTATTCCGACGTTATATTGCAAGATACTATTTACGGCAAAATACGCAAACTTAAGCTCGACACTCGTCTTCATTGGTCCTAGGGTTGCCACAAGTTGGTATAGGGCGCTACCCCAAAAAGTTAGAAAATCAACTCAGATGTGTCGTATGACATGCAAGAGTTCGCTGGCAGCGCAAAAAATGTTTGAAAAACACTATGTATTGAAAAATCATGTTTTGAAAAATACCACCTGTAAAGCGCCGCTGTACTCAATTGAGTACATCCTCCTTACTCCGCCCACTTATTATTTTTTTTAATTTTTCCATTACTTTATGTTAACTTTGGGCATAGTGAAATTAAAAATAAACTGTTTTGTTAATTATCGTCATTGGTTTGATTTTGGCGGTTAATGGGTTAAAAAAAAAATTTTAAAATTTAACAAAATAAAGAAACGTTTCCAGGGTTGGAAAACTTTAACTTTTTTTCCTAATAATTAAACATATTTCATGTTTTTGGAAGAAGGCTATTTTCTCAGGAACGGTAAAAGCTACGGGTTTGAAATTTGGACAGTGTATATAGAACTTTGGTCGCTACAACAACAAATATAAAAGCTAAAAATTAAAGGGTGGTCCAAAATGAACGACGAAAACTTTTAAAATCCCATGTAATATACATACAATTGTATGTATGTATGTACACTTGAAATTTGTAAAATTAGTGTATCTTTATATAGGCTTCAACAATTAACAATAAAAATAAAAAAATTTAAACTAGAGGGTGGCCCATCAGTTAATGCATTGTTGACTATGTAATTTTGACAAATTGCTATATCTTGGAAACCGTAAGGGTTAAACTCCTGAAATTTTCAAAACCGGTAAAACTAAGAAATCCAAAAATTATAAAATCGCAAAAAATTTAAAAAAAATCGCCAAAACGAAAAAAAATCGTCAAAATGAAAAAATCGCCAAAAATGAAAAAAAACGCCAAAAACCGAAAAAAATCACCAAAACAAAAAAAAAAATTGCTGTATAAACAAAAATCGCCAAAAATTAAAAAAAAATCGCCAAAATCGAAAAAATCGCCAGAACGAAATAAATCGCCAAAAACCGAATAAAATCGCCAAAACAAAAAAAAATTGCCAGAACGAAAAGAAATCGCCAAAATTAAAAAAACGTAAAAAACCGAAAAAAGTCGCCAAAACAAAAAAAAATTGCCTATATGAAAAAAAATCGCCAAAACCTGTCAAAACTAAAAAAAATCCCACAATGAAAAAACGCCAAAAAAACGTAAAAATCGCCAAAACAAAAAAAATGCTTATAAGAAAAAAAGTCGCCAAGATTAAAAAAAAATCGCCAAAACGAAAATAAATCGCCAAAAATTAAAAAAAAACTTCAAAAACCGAAAAAAATCGCCAAAACAAAAAAAAATTGCCTATTTTAAAAAAATCGCCAAAAAAATAAAAAAATCGCCTAAATGAAAAAAAATCGTCTAAATCAAAAAAATCGCCAGAACGAAAAAAAATCGCCAAAATTAAAAAAATGTCAAAAAACGAAAAACATCGCCAAAACCAAAAAAATTCTTTAAATGAAAAAAAAGTAGCCAAAATTAAAAAAAATCACCAAAATAAAATAAATCGCCAAAATTTAAAAATCACTAAATTAAAATAATGCCAAAAACCTAAAAAATCGCTAAAACGAGAAAAAAGCACCAACACTAAAAAAACGCCCAATTAAAAAAATGGCAAAAACCAAAAAAATCTGTAAACAAAAAAAGAGCACCAAATTAAAAAGCGTCAAAAACGCAAAAAACGGCAAAACTAAAGAAAACCCTATTATACGCTTAAAACCGAAAAAGCCCCCCAAAACGAAAGAAATGCCAAAATTATATTTTATATAGGCTAAAGTTCATATAGTATTACTACGGAACCCTTCGTGCGCAAGTCAGAGTCGCACTTTACTGAATTTATTTTTAGTAAATGGAGATGGAAATAAAATGTATCGCTAAATTACAGTCCTAACTATAAAGTTAAACAAAGAACATGTTTTGTTTCATTTTCCTGAAACCGTTCCTTTGAGCTCAAGAAATTCCAAAAAATTGTTTAGGAATAAACGTTTGCATAATAGCACTATATATACCTTTTCCAATGGGATGTTTAAATTGAGGAAATTAACAATTTTGCAAAATCAAAGATTATTAAATAAAAAAAGTTACATAGTTTACTTGATATGGAGGTACAATACTAAAACCATTTTCGAAGATCGAAGCTTAAGCGAACATTAGATCGAATCTCATGTCATCTGGGATATTAAATATTGTTTTCATTTGATAATTTTTATATAACGGCATTATTTGTTTGTTTAGCTATAAGTGCAACAAACGAGTAACTTACTGATCAAATATCAAGAATTAAAATTACTCTTAATGCAACAAACTCGTATCTCAATAAATGCGCTTCATAATTAAACTTACTACTAATATACATATATAGATGTAATCAATTCCTTAATAGTTGCATATGAACTTTTATCTAAACACCGAAGTATAAAGAGACGAACCGTTTCTTTTTTGCTCTCCTGAAAACTTGTATTTTTTTTTAGAAAGTAAGGCAAAAAAAAACATATTTAATCGAAAAATTCCGAGAGGTCACTTATTAAAAATTGCACTAGAGCAAAAATTATGATTTTTTTCTCAAAATTAATATCTACATACATATCTCTGTGCTTATGTATGTATCTCTATACTACATAAACGCACTTTGGTAAAGGGTATATAAGATTCGGCACAGCCGAATATAGCACTCTTACTTGTTTATTTTATTTATTTTGATTTTGGAAGGCCCAGACACAACAAGGTTATATAGGCCTTTTTTATAGTTATACATATCAGAAATTACCCCCTGTTTCTACAACGCAGACGGTCGACTTGAGTATAAAATTTATATGGAAAGCACTAGTTTTTTTGAGTGATTTTCATAAAAATTTTCTAGACGAGTCGTCTTCCTGACTTGTAGACACAAAATCAATTTGAAAACGATAAAAGGTGTGGTGTAACTTCTCTAGTCGTTTTGTCAACAATTATAAAATTTTTTTAATGGTTTTTCCAAAAATTTTCGATAAATTTCTTTTCACACCCCTATTATAAAGCTTATATGTTATCTTCTAGTGTGCTTTTAAGAACTCAGTAGTATGAGATTGGCTCAATAATGATACTCAAAATCGATCAGAATTCATCACACCCTTCAAAACGATTGATTTGAAATTGTTTTGAAAACGATCGTTTTCCACATATTTTTTCTCATTTTTATAGCAATAAAAAGTGTTGTTATAAAAAATTTAAATTATATAATTTATTTACATATATAAAATAGAAAAAAATATTAAATAATTTTGGTGGTGTTTGAATACTGTCGGTGTATTTTTTTTCAGAAAAAATGCGGCTGAAATCTGCTCTTTTTGTTTGTTTTATGCAGGGTAGAAAGAGTGCTCGAATTAAATTTTTTCGCAAACGAACTTAATTCGAACGAATTTTATTTTCCATATTGTAAAGAATTATTCTTTTTAATTCGCAAATTTTATAACGAATGAAAAAAAATCCAAGAACGCAGAATAAAATTCCTCACAAATTTAAAAATAAAATTAGCAAACGAAAAGAAAATAGAATTCGCGATTAGAAATAATCCAAGGTTAAGACTATAATTTTTTTAAGGAGATTTTATTATTACTAGAGAGCTGAAATTTGGTGTGTAGGTTGGTTCCCCTGCCGATGTTTAGATCCACTAAGAACGGATTTTTGGAAATTCGAACGCGAAAGGGGGTAAAAAGGGCCACATTAGGGTAAAATCGCTATCATTATATCTCAAAAACTACGTTGGATAGACTAAAAATTCTGAAAGCATAAGAATGCTTATAAAAAATAAGCCGACACGAGCTTAGTACTTTTTCAATATGTGTACTGTTACAGATTAAAAGCGGGTAAAAACTGAATTTTGGTACCTTTTTTGCACACGACATATGGGAATTTCCCCAGAAATTACCAGGCTGGAAAAATTAAATGTTGATTTGCATCGTGATTTATTGTTTTTAATTAAAAAAAATTCTATGTTTATATAAAAGAATGGTTTAATAGCATATCTCAGCTGTTGTTTGTTTTATGCAAGAAAATTGGGCTGGGAGCTGCAAAATTTTATATATTCTTTTTAAGCTACTTCTAAAGACATTTTTATATACATACATATAACTATTTTACATGCAAAAACATGTTTGCACTCTTTCTTCAAAATCTCTCTAGAACAATCAAGTTACAAGAAAAAAGTGTAAGGAGAACAAAAAAAAAGTTCGAAAATGGGAATAATAATAAAAAAAACATGTGGAAAAATCGTACGTTTGGGACCGGTAATTAATCTAATTAAACAAAAACCAATAGAGATATTTCATTGTGTAAATACTGGATAGACACCTACATTAATACACTTTTAAAATTAATTAATCACTGTTCATTATTCTGTTCCATTTCGCAGATTTTTTACATTTCACTACTGTCAGCCAAAGTTGACTTCTATATTGGGTGCGTTCATAACCACATGTTTATAACTATTAATATGAAAACTTGAACTCGATGAAATCCATCCTTTGCACTAAACATAGAGCTTCCAAAAAGCTTTCAAATTGCAAAAAAATGCTTGCAAAAGTTTTGTTTTCTATATTTTTTGTACATCAAAAGCGTACGAACATACGTTCGTGACCACATGAAATGCCCATACCTTCTTATTGAATGTAGCAGAAAACATTTTGGTGCGTTCTTTTCTTCTTTGCAGGATTTCGAATGAGCTTTGGCACTTTCTGAACATTTGCACCTATACTTTTTTTAATTATAATGTACACATCCATACATATGTATATGTACAGATGTACATAGGAAAAAAAGTACTTTTTTTAATATATATTTTATTTTTTTGGAAACAGCACTTTTTTTCAAGGATGCATTTGAGAATGGTACTTATTTTGTAAACGTTATTTTTGAAGATATAATCCTCACAAAAAAATAAATGTAAAATAAATTCAGTGAAGTGCGACTTTGACCCGCGCACGAAGGGTTCCGTACGGGCACGAGATATGTAATTCAATACGAACAATATAAACTATAGTTTTGGCATTTTTTTCGTTTTTGGGTTTTTTCGGTTTTAAGCGTTTTTTTAGTTTGGGGGTTCTTTGAATTTATTGGCGCTTTCTGAGTTTTGGCACTTTTTTCACGTTTTGGCGATTTGTTTTTTGGTTTTTGAAGTTTTTTTAATTTTGGCAATTTTTATTATTTTGGCGTTTTTTTATTTTGGCGATTTTTTTTTAATTTTGGCGTTTTTTTTTCATATAGGTGATTTTTTTTTTGGTTTTGGCGATTTTTTTAGTTTTGGCACTTTTTTTAAATTTGGCGATTTTTTTTTTAATTTTGGCGATTTTTTTTCATTTTGGCGATTTTTTTTTCACATAAACAATTATTTTGGTTTTGTCGATTTTTTTCGATTTGGCGATTTTTTTCAGGTTTCGGCGAATTTTTTCGGTTTGGCGATTTTATAATTTTCGGATTTTTTAGTTTTACCGTTTTTGAAAATTTTCTAGATATAGCAAGTTGTCAAAATTACATAGTCAAAATTGCATTAACTGATGGACCACCCTTTAATTTAAATATTTTAATGTTAATTGTTGTAGTCTATATAAAAATACACTAATTTTACAAATTTCAAGTGTCAATATACATATGTACATACAATTGTATGTATATTACATGGGATTTTAACATTTTTCGTCGCTCGTTTTGAAGCACCCTTTAAATTTTAATTCTCATGTATTTGTTGTTGTAGTGGCCAAGGTTTTACATACTCTGTCCAAATTTCAGGTCCGTAGCTCTTACGGTTCCTGAGAAAATACCGTGTGACGGACAGGCGGACAGCGTATCGAAAACAATAGGGTTCCTTTTTTCACCTTTGGTGTACGGAACCCTAAAAAGGCCAAGTTCCTTTCCAAAATTATTGCCAAGTTAGCACATTATATAGAAATTATATAACACCCTTACGGTTACAAATTTATATAATGCATACCTATTGCAGTGATAGGTATTGTACCAAACACGAACTTGGTCAAAATTTGTATCTCACTACTTTTGATGGCCGAAATTTTGGAAAGGAACTTGGCCTTTTTTCACATTTATGTTTTTGTGAGGATCTGACTACTTTTTGGAAGGTTTTCTTAATAAAGCTTTTTAAACTTTTAATTTCTAGTCTGTTATAGTTCTATTCATAATGTCTGCGCCAGTTCAAAAGGCAGAGTTACATAAAATAATGGGCTATAGGGTAAAATGTGCACCATTGTGTCATAACAAGGACCGAGTAATTTGATTAATTTTTTAAGAGTCATCTGAGTAGAAATATGTAAAATATAGTGTAAATTTTAGTGTAGTAAAGTCTGCGCAGACGAAGTCCTTTAGAAAACGCAAAATTAAATGCTAGCATGCAAGGTTTCAATACAGTAGCTTGTGTTTTAAATATTTTTTTGCAAAATTTCATTTCTCTTCCGTATAATATTTCAATACAAATTTGATAAACGTGGCCCTACTTCCCTAATTTAACAATCAGTGCTTTCAGATTTTTCCTGTTCGTAAATCCTTTAACTTAAATTCTTAATTTCGAGCTTAAAGTGCGTGTCTATGCCCCCAATTGAAACTTCCAGGATTTAAAATCTTTCTTGGTGATCTTTGAATTTAAGCTCTCAGTGCAAATTCTAGCTTGAAATGTTATGGCCGTTACCCTCAGTCTCCGTCACTTTTTTAAACTCAAGATTTTGTTATGAGCAGCGCTCAATTACCATCGTACCCTTTTTAAGATGATATATTTTAGTTAAAGCTTCAGTTAAAACCTTTAGTAAAAAATTATCGTGGCCTCTGCCACTCCTGGTTAAAATATTTGGGTTTTTAGATTTTTCTATTTGGTTTCTCACCTTGACCTACTTGCGCATCAAACTTCAGCTCTCTAGCGAAAATTTAATTATTTAATTCCTATGGACGTATTCCCGCCGACTTTTTTTAAATACATTTTTTGCCAGTGCCAATCATACGTGTCAAGTTTCATTAGAAACGGATATTAATATTTAAATAAATAGTATATTTAAATCTGCTGATCCGGAATACATGAAATAGGAGGTTTAAATTGTATGGGCGTGTTAACTTCCAATTTTTTCAACGAAATTTTATAGCCTTGTACTATTGCAACATGTGTGAAAAATTTCAATAAAATCGCTTGAGATAAACATTTTAAATTTGCTATTTTGTGTGCTTTAATGGAATAGCTCCGCCCCCCTGGTTAAAATCTCCGGGTTTTCAGATTTTTTTAGTTAGTTGCTAATCTAGACCTACTTTTTTATTAAATTTCAGCTAACTAGCGTATATTTTATTTATTATGTTCTTATGGGCGTGATAACGCCCACTTTTTCAATCTCAATACCTGCTGTAGCCATTAGTTATCTTTCCTGTCGAGTTTCGTTGAAAACGGATAGTAATAAGTACATAAATATGTAGTATATTATAATATGCGGACCCGAAGTACATGAAATAGGAGGCTTTAATTGTATGGGCGTGTTAACGCCCAGTTTTTCAACGAAAATTTATAGCCTTGTACAGGGTGGCCCAGAAAGACCTACGTGGTGTGAATTCCTTATAACTTTTTATTTAAGACATATTTTTTTAATTTTTTGTTTTTTAAATGCAGTAAATTTATAGGGAATATTTTTAAATTAGTTATTAAAAATGATATCCCGCAAGTGGTGGACATTTTCTGCTTCGCACAAATGTGTTCTTTCCATTTCCATTATTCATAACTTAGTTATGAGTGACGAAGCCTCGTTAACAAACAAAACTTTAGGATATGGGATATTGAAAACCCGAGAGTACTTCATCAACGACAGTTACACCCAGTTAAGTATACTGTTTGATGCGGTGTTTCTTCAGAAAGGATCATTGGCCCATATTTTTTTGAAAATGAACGAGGTGTCGCCATTTCCATCAATGGTGATCGATATCAGGCCATGTTGGAAAATTTGGTAAAGCCAACCGTGGAAAACCATCCGCAAATATGGTTCCAACAGGATGGACCCACAGCGCACACTTCCAGGGCCACAATGGCTCTTTTACGCGACATCTTTGGTGAAAAAATAATTTCGCGTAGAAGCAATTTTAATTGGCCTCCGCGTTCCCCGGATTTAACTGCTCCAGACTGTTTCCTTTGGAGTTATTTAAAAGGGAAAGTTTATCTTAATAAGCCTAGGACTATTGAGGAATTAAAAACCAATATTCGAGACGAAATTAACAACATAACACCGGAAGTTTTGCGAAAGGTCATTGAAAATGTGTTGGAAAGAGCACATTTGTGCGAAGCAGAAAATGGCCACCACTTGCGGGATACAATTTTTAATAACTAATCTAAAAATATTCCCTATAAATTTACTGTATTTAAAAAACAAAAAATTAAAAAAATATGTCTTAAATAAAAAGTTATAAGGATTTCACACAACTTCGGTCTTTCTGGGCCACCCTGTACTATTGCAGCATGTGTGAAAAATTTCAATAAAATCGCTTGAGTTTAAAGCCTTAGATTTGTTTTTTAAATTCTGAGACTTAAGGGTGCAGCCCCGCCCTCCTAGGCAAAATTTTTGGGTTTTCAGATTTTTCTAGTAATTTTCTAATCTATAACTACTCGTTTATCAAATTTCAGCTCACTTTCTTGCAAATGGAATATGTGAATTGTTTTGATTCATCGTATTTCAATTTGCTGAAACGTGTTTTGTAATAAAAGCCCAAATTTACAATCTCTAATTTACAACAGACTTACCATTGTCGTTTGTTTTTTACTAATTATGCACATGTTAGTTAATTTCCTTATTTTTGTTCTACTTAAGACAAACTTTTTTGGTTTGTTACTACTAAGTATATTTATTTAACAATTCACATATTCCATTTGCAAGAAAGTTTCGTATATAAGGCAGAAATCTACATCAACTGACACCACACACAGTGGACCAACACAGAAGAACGCTGATGATGAAGGTTTAGTGGCCTTCGAAACCGGCTGGCTGTTCCGTTCAACTATGTGTTGTCAGAACCCAGCAAAAAAAGGGACTCCAAGTCATGAAAATTTAGAGTTTGCGATCTGGAAGTAGTGAAAATTTCGATCCGATCTAATGATTTTTACATAGGGTTGTCATTGCAAGAAGTTCTCTTTTTCAATGCCTGGTCACTAAATTGGAAGCGATATTAGGAAAAATTACCCTTTTTGTGTTCTATGATAATATTTTCATCTAGGAAAAGTTGTAAATAGTTACCTATTTTAACAATCCGTTTCTTTTTATACGAATTTAAGCCCGAATTAGTGTTATCATGTAAATTTAATCAAATAACTTTTAAATTTTAGACTAAAATTAGTTCATAAATTTCTTTAAAAAAATAATTTTTTTTATTCTGGTTAAAATTTTCTAACACTATGGAGGAGTTACAAGGTTTTGTATGACTAAAATAAGCTTCTACATGGTTTTTTGTTCACTCTCGGCAAATTAAAAATAAAGATTTTTTGGAAGCAATGAAAATGTAGTTCCACTAGAATGACTTCCATTTTTTTCACTGGGAATATTTACAACTAACTTCGATGTTATTTGTTCATTAATAATTGTCACATGTAATTTGGCTTAAAAAGCGATACGAATTTTTATACCCTTTACCAAAAAATGGTAAAAGGGTATATATAGGTTTGTCATTCCGTTTGTAATTTCTACAATATTAATAAGCGACACATAAAGTATATATATTCTGGATCCTTATGCATAGGGAAGACGAACAAGCGATGTCCGTCTGTCCGTCTGTCTGTACGTGAAATCGGTTTTCCCAAGCTCCCAGAAGAGCTAGCGACTTCGTTCTTGGACTGGTGTGTCAGAAATTTTCCGAAAAATTTTGCTATTGAAATTCAGCAAAATCGAGCAGACGGTTTCAGAGCTGGAAAACTCAAACTCAATTTACCCATAGAAAATAACTACCGAAAACAAGTTTTTATTACTTTTTTATTAAATTAACTTATTTTATACTTCGGTATGAATAAAATTGGTATTTATAATTAAAAAAAAATTTTAAAAACTTAACAGATTAAAAAACGTTTCCAGGGTTGGAAAACTTTAACTTTTTTCCTAATAATTAAACATATTTCATGTTTTAGGAAGAAGGATATTTTCTCAGGAACGGTAAGAGCTATGGGTCTGAAATTTGGACAGTGTATGTAGAACTTTGGTCGCTACAACAAATATATAAAAGCTAAAAATTAAAGGGTGTTCCAAAATGAGTAACGAAAACTTTTAAAATCCCATGTAATATACATACAATTGTATGTATGTGTGTACATATGTATATTGACACTTAAAATTTGTAAAATTAGTGTATTTTTATATAGGCTACAACAATTAACACTAAAATTAAAAAAATTTAAATTAAAGGGTGGCCCATCAGTTAATGAAATTTTGACTATGTAATTTTGACAAATTGCTATATCTTGGAAACTGTAAGAGTTAAACTCTTGAAATTTTCAAAAACGGTCAAACTAAAAAATCCGAAAATTATAAAATCGCCAAAAATTTAAAAAAATCGCCAAAATGAAAAAAAACGCTAAAATTAAAAAAAGCCAAAAACCGAAAAAAATCGCCGAAACAAAAATAAATGATTATGTGAACAAAAATCGCCAAAAATTAAAAAAAAATCGCCTAAATGAAAAAGAATCGCAAAAATCAAAAAAAATCGCCAAAACGAAAATAAATCGCTAAAATTAAAAAAACGCCATAAACCGAAATAAAATCGCCAAATCAAAAAAAAATTTCCTATATGAAAAAAATCGCCAAAAATTAAAAAAAATAGCTTAAATAAAAAAAAAATCGCCAAAACGAAAAAAAATCGCCAAAATTAAAAAAACGCCAAAAACCGAAAAAAATCGCCAAAACGAGAAAAAAGTGTCAAAACAAAAAAAAATCCCACAATGACAAAAATCCGCAAAAATCGCCAAAAAAAAACATTTTTATATGAACAAAAATCGTCAAAAATTAAAAAAATCGCCTAAATGAAAAAAAATCGCCAAAACGAAAAAAAATCGCCAAAATTAAAAAACGCCAAAAACCGAAAAAAATCGCCAAAACGAGAAAAAAACTGTCAAAACTAAAAAAATTAAATATATAAAAAATAAAAAAATCGCCTAAATGAAAAAATCGTCAAAATCAAAAAAATCGCCAGCACGAAAAAAATCGCCAAAATTAAAAAAAAGCCAAAGACCGAAAAAAATCGCCAAAACCAAAAAAAAATTGCCTATATGAAACAAATCGCCAAAATTTAAAAAGCACCAAATTAAACATAATGCCAAAAAATTAAAAATTGCACTAGAAAAAAAGTATGAATTTTTTCACGAAATGAATATGCAGCTACATATCTCTGTGCTTATGTTTGTATCTCTATACTACATAAACGCACTTTGGTAAAGGGTATATAAGATTCGGCACAGCCGAATATAGCACTCTGACTTGTTTTCTTTATTTTTTAATAAAATATCTAACTAAAAGTATGTTTTTTTATTTTTAACTTTAAAAACTGTTTTTCTAGAATTTTTATAAGAAATATTTCGTCGATTCGACTTACTTTCCAGGGTTAAAAGTTTATTTATTTATTAAACATATTAATGCAAAGTAAATTTGCATAATATGGTGTTGCACAAATATGGGCGGAGTAACGTAGACCATATGCCCAAGATGGTATTAACAGTATTTTAAAAGGTTTTGTGACTAACTGTACACGACCTATGCCTTCACATAGGAAGTAGGCAACGTGGTTGTTAAAGAAATTCCACAAAAACCGCAAGATTATACGGTTATCCGTGGCAGATCAGGCAACCAGTGCGAGCGAGACGAAAAACTCTCGAAGGCCAAACAACACACACAAGCCTTACCGCACTTAAGAAATAATTACGATGACGCGATAGATGTTCCCCGACCCAGAGCTGCTTAACGACTGATATATATTTTATATTTTTCAATTTTTTAACAAAATTATCCCCATTGGCAACACTCTTACACTTTACAAGCAATTTCTATTAAAATTAACTCCTGCAGGTATGGTTTAAAATTCGGATGAGTGTATTTCTATGCAGCTGTTAAGTTTCTTTCCTGCAGGAAATGTCACTTTCGCTTAAAATTTTTTAATTTTAACATTTTCTATTTTTTACAATATGGATTGTTATTTGATATCTTTTTTGCAAATATTTTTTTGTGTATTTTTTAAATTATTGTTCAATTTAATTAGATTTTTAATTTGATTTCTTAAACTAATTTTTATAAATACTTAAATTTTGTTTACGTCACTTTTGTTTTCAACAACCAATAAAGCAAGAAGAAGCATAGTTGTGTGTATATAAAAAAATGTTTTCTACGCATTAAGAACAATACTAATAGACGCTTTGTTGACAATGTCACCAAAATATTCGACAAAAGTGGAGACTTGGGGACACTTAACCCCATGTTTCGTTCAGGGTTTGTATTTCTCCCTGCGGTCAGACTGGGTCCAAGTGTCTCTATGTCAACACAAAAATTCTAGTAATAGTTACATTGTCTACAATTTCTGTTCTATTCGCCAGTATAATCAAATTCCGTATAAAGAAATGATTTTTGCCTTATTTTCCATAATCTAACTGTAACTCAAACTACAAAAACTTTTATTT
Source organism: Tachina fera (assembly GCA_905220375.1). Taxonomy (NCBI): domain Eukaryota; kingdom Metazoa; phylum Arthropoda; class Insecta; order Diptera; family Tachinidae; genus Tachina; species Tachina fera. The sequence continues at coordinate 85,715,245 of LR999963.1, read as the reverse complement.
TGTCAAAATAAGGTTGAGATATAAGAAAAAAATTATTGCCAGTTTATAGAAGGCATATAAAAATTCTCGTCTGTCTATTTATATTGAAAACAAAAACAAATTTTAGTGCTTTGTTTTTGTTTCCAATAAAAATAGGTAGACGAGAATTTTTACGTGGAATAATTGTACCAAAACTAAAAAAAACGTAGTTTTTGACATTCGTCAGCTATAATTATCACCTGAAGTAGCGCTACCACCGTGTTATATATACTATGGTATGTGTTTTTGGTTATAGGTGAAAAGCAAATGAAGTATAATAAATGGCAACTTTAGAATGTTAGTAATGATCAATGTGGTTATGTTTTCGTTAAACCGGCACTTGCACCAAATAAATATGAGTGATGTTTTTTTATTTTTATCATCCCATGTCAAATAAATACATATATTTCCTTATTTCTTATTCATGAATTGTTATTTAGTTTTTTATCTATAAACTTATAATGGTTTCGTTATGTTTCTAAAATATCACTTGCAAATAAAATTTAATCTATAGTAAAATGAATGAAATTAATTGAACAGCTAAAGTTCCTGGACGAATTACATTTCTAATTGTTTCAATACATACTTATAAAATTGTTATGTGTTTTCGCGGTTTTTGTTACAAGCTATTTGCTGCAGAAAGAATATTTAGCAATTCCAATACAGATTTAAGAAATAAGCTGTCATATGATACGATTTCATCGATTATATTTGCTAAAGAAGGAGTACATAGAAATGGTGGACCAAATTTTGAAATTACTCAAAAAATTATTAGCAAAAAGTGGAACCTTGAAATACCTGGAAAAATCCAAAATATTTGATCTCAAAATATATGTGATGTGTTTCACTTTGCTTATTTCTAGGCTATAAATTACTACATAAATAGTAATAGTTAAATTGAAAACAAAATACGTTATTTTGAAAAAAAAGCATGTGTAATTGGTAATTTCATGTGTAAACACTGCCCCTAGCGTATAGATTAGGCTTGCCAGATTGATATTAACAAAAAGATGGACAATTCAATTAAAAAAGCGGGATTATTAAAAAAAGCTTGACATTTTCAAATAAAATTTTCACGAAATAATATTTACGTTTGATATGTAAAGCCTAGTACTCTGTTCGAAGTTGTGAAAAATTTTCAGCAACATTGATTATTTCGCGTGAAAAATTTGACACGTAAAAAGTGATGCCCATATTGCTTTTTCCGAAAAAATTTTCGTTTTTATTGGTTAGAAGTATGCAACACTGATCGACTTTTGTAAACAAAAACATCAGCTGTCAGTATTTCGCGCGAAATAAATGCCAGTCGCATTATTTCACAAATGGCAAAAAAATGTTGCCAGACACATTTCACAAATTTTTCACGACTTGAACAGAGTACAAGTTTAGCAAAAATTTTTCATAAATATTTCATGTGATTTTTTTTATATGGATTATGTCAACATTTCGCGTGAAATGTTGAACAGTGTACCAGGCATCTATCCTCACAAAAACATAAATGTGAAAAAAGGCCAAGTTCCTATCCAAAATTTCGGCCATTAAAAGTAGTGAGATATAAATTTTGACCAAGTTCTTTCTTGCACAATACATATCACTATAATCTGCCATGCATTTTATAAATATGAAATCGACAGGGTTTCACATTATATCTAGGCAACCTGCTTACTTGACATAATTTTTCCACATACAAAGAAGTAAATATATATCCGCTATTATCTTTTGTATTAAAATGATAAAAATATAACTAAAAAAGCAGGTGGCCTAGATATAATATGAAACCCTGACGACTTCATATTTATAAAATGCATGGCAGATTATATTGATATGTATTGTGCAAGAAAGAACTTGGTCAAAATTTATATCTCACTACTTTTAACCTTTATGTCAACGGTAACGTAGCTGTTTTTAGTTTTGAAAACGCTGTAGCTCTAAACTTGAAATTTCTTGATATCCTAGTCAAAACTGTTTTACGCAATAGTTCCAAGTTTGGTTAGGATTATTTTTTAATATTATTATATAATGTCAGTTTTAATTATTTTTGCTTAAAATTATTGAAATTCAAATACATCTATCGCATTGAGGTAAGTCTTTGGAATGCTCTGCGCACACTGGTTTGTTGCATAATGTGCATGCTTTACGAGTAGGGCGTCGTTTCGAGTAGATGTAGCAATTCCCCTTTACTTTTAGCCGGCCCGTACTATCACGTTCCTCCGATGCATGTGCCTCAGCATCCACAAGTCCGATGGGCCCACCTTTCATGGCTTCGATGGAGTTGCGCGTTGAAAAAACTCTGGATATTCTGCTGTTATTCGCCCTTCTTTCCATTTCTGGCTTGCACAATTGCTCGCTAAGCTGATGGAGAAACATCCTACGGCGGCTTGTAGATGTCTTCAGGTGAGTGTTGTTGTCAATGTATATTACGTATGCAGCAAACGCAGCAATGTCCACAATATTATAAAAGAAAGCCAGAGGCCATCTATTTGTGCGCCGCTTCGTACTAAATTCGGATAAGCACTTGTCCATGTTATCAACGCCACCTTTGGTTTTGTTGTAGTCCAATATAAGCAATGGCTTCTTCTTAGGACCGGTCGTTTCTGTTGTATAATGAGTAGTGGACAACATTACAACTGCCTTGTTTTTCTTGGGAACGTACGAGTACATCGTAACGTGATCACAGAACCCAAACATTGATGATTCAGCCTCACATCGTTTCGGGTTGGCAAATGCTGCTGGCACGAATGTACGCCTTTTGTTGCAAGTACCCAATATAGATAAATTGTTGTCTAGCATCAAAGTTTTTGCCAAGTTGTAGGTAGTGAAAAAGTTGTCACATACAATATTTCTTCCACTTCCAGCAAAAAGTTGACACATAAATCCTTTACTACTCTTTCGCCAACGTTTCTTTTACGTTCACCAGACGGTGCCATTCCTGTATAGATTTGTCCCTGCATTGAAAAATTATATTCAATTTAGTTATTTAGATTTTCAACAATTTTCAACAATATTTATTGTACCTGCAATGGATAGGAAGAAATGGAGTCGCACACCCACCACACTTTTATTCCATATTTGGCAGGTTTTGATGGTATGTATTGCGTGAAGCCAGTTTCACCACGATAAGCATACAATTGTTCATCTACGGTGACGTTGGCTCCAGCCACGTAATATCTACGAAGACAGCTGTTAAGCATCAAAAAACGTCCGATGTTGCTGCTGCTTTGTTGCTGGCGTGTGTTTCCATTATCAAAACGTGTGAAGCGGCTTATTTCCCAAAATCGTCGTACACTCATTGCAGCACGATATAGCGGATGTGAAGTAGTTGCCACTTAGCAAAAGTAGGCCCAAATATGCATCAAATTCACTTTTTGTTATGGGAATCCATGATCTCGGTTCTCTTGTTGGATGTTTTGCGTTGTCAATATTATAAAATTGCTTTGCCTTTTGATTTGATTCACGAATAATTATGTCGCATATTTCGTTTGACATTATCAATTGGAACGTTTCTGCAATGGTCAAACCCTGCGTTGCCCGTACTGGTCCAGATTCTGCACTTCTTAGAATGTTGTGCGTACGGAATCTTACAGGTTGTGGTTGTATCGAGGACCAAACATTACCATCTCTGGCAGTAAAAACTTCGGCAGTTTCAATTGGTGCATCTTCAAGATCTTCATCAGAATCACTGTCGCCCTCTGGGTCATATTCTGGTAACATGGGTTCTTCAACGTCTGAGTCATCTCCACCAATATCACCTAAAGCCTCGTCACCAACTATTGAATCGTGGTCACTTGTTTCTTCTTGGCTCTCTTCAAGCGCTTCCCGAAGATATGCTTGTTGTTCTTCGTACGAAAGTGCGCTTAGTTGTCGCGGAGTAAGCCATTCACCATCATCCATTTCACTTTTAATATTTTTTTATTTCCACAAAATAAACAGAAACGTCTTTTCACTTCGAATCACAAATGTAAACAAAATTTTCTGACGATACTACAAAGAATGAAATTTCCGCAACAATAAATGTTTCTGCCTGCCTATATTATATATTTATTATATACGTATGTCGTCTACCTATACAACCACTTTTTTCAACAAACAATGACTGTGAGGATGAAATTGGTTATCATAATATTTTTTAGCCTTTTATCCATTTCTAACAAACTAAAAAATAATTCGGAAATTCCAACAAACGTAATATACGTAATTATCATTTTTATGCTAACGACGTACCATTTCCCATACAAAACGTATGTACATACCCAGGTATGCTGCTGTGGACGTGCGTAAAGCATTTCTGCTGTTGACATAAAGGTTAATGCCCGAAATTTTGGATAGGAGCTTGGCCTTTTTTTCACATTTACATACATATGGTTTTGTGAAGATCTGACTACTTTTTGAAAAATTTTTTAAATTAATACTTTTTAAACTTGAAATTTCTAGTGTATTTTATTTTTATTAATATTCACTGGGAAAGTTGAAAGGGGAATAGTTACACAAAATAATGGGTTATAGTGTGATGGTTGTTGGATTGCACACCTTAAAAATGCATTATTGTGTCATTACAACGCCGCCAGTGCGCACGAAATTTGGTAAGACTCTTCTGAAAAGAAAGATCAAAAGTAAAGCATAAATTTTAGTGGGCGTGTCTAAAAATGTCAGCGCTCGACAGTATAATCTTACGTAAAATCTTTATGGGCCTATCCTTGCCCACTTTTCTATCTGCTAGTACTTGTGGTTCATGTAGAGTTTTGTAGGAAAAATCTAGTGAGAAATACATAAAAAATAAACTTAAACTGCTAAAGCGAAGTACATGAAAGAAAAAATAAGATTTATGGGTTTAATCACGAACACTTTTCAAAACAGGAAATTTTTAGTTTGGATAAGTGCAATGTGTCAGGCTAAAGCTTATAGCACTTTTTAAGCCATGTGATAATTATTAATGAAAACATAACACCAAAGTTAATTGTAAATATTCTGCCAAGCACGTAGTAGAACGGAACAACTAGCTGATCTTAAGTTTAAGTTTAAAGTGCTTGTTCCCGCCCCTGATTGAAACTTCCGAGTTCTTAGATTTTTCTTAGTGATCTCTGGTCTAGATTTATTTGTGTATCAAATTTCTGCTCTCCATTGCAAATTTGAGTTATAAGGGCGTGGCCCCCATATCAGTTAAAATTTTTTGATTTTAAGATTTTTCCATTGGCTTACTCATCTACACTTACCTGTGTATAAAACTTCTTTAGCCTGAACTAAACCCTTAAATTTTATGGACATTACCCCGCTCACTATTTTAAAGTCACGATTTTGTTGTAAACAGCGCTAATAATTCATGCTCATTTTCTTCTAAAATATGATAGACCGAAGTAGATTAAACATAAGGCTTACATTTTATGGGAGTGATCACGCCCACTTTTTAAGGTGACTGTTTAAAGTCTTGCATAAGTGCAACTTGTATGCAATGTTTCACTAAAATAGTTTAAATTTTTTAATTCTGAACAGAATTAGCGTGGCCCCGCCCATTCTGGTAAAATCTGTTGGGTTTTCAGGTTTGTATAGTTGGTTACTCACCTATACCTACTTGTTTATCAAATTTCAGCTCATTAGCGCAAATTTAAATTTTTTAGCTTTTATGGGCGTAGCCCCGCCCCGCTGACTAAAATTTCCGGGTTTTCAGGTCTTCTTAGTTGGTTTCTCACCTAGACTTATTTCAATATCCAATTTCAGCTCTTTAGCGCAACTTTTATTTCAATAATTTTATGAACGTCGCCCCGCCCACATTTTCTGGTTTTTTTCGGCCAGTGCTTATCGTTCTTGTCAAGTTTCGTTGCAAATGGATAATAATACCTACATAAATTGTATATCTAAATAGGCTGAGCCGTAGTACATGAAATATGCGGCTTAAATTGTATGGGGGTGTCGATTCCCACTTTAAAAAAAAATTTATATCATTGCATTATCGCAATACGTATGCCAAATTTCAATTTAGATTTGCTTTTTTAATTCTGACCTTTATGGGCGTAGCCCCGCCCTCCTGGCTAACATTTTTGGGTTTTTGGATCTTTTTAGTTTATGGCTAACCTAGACCTAGTTCTGTATCGAATTTCAGGTCACTAGCACAAGTTTTAATTTTTATGGGCGTAGCTCCGCCCCCTAGCTAAAATTTCCATGTTTTCAGATTTTTCTAGTTCATTGATCACCTCACAAATTTCAGCTCTTTAGCTACAGCGAAAGTGGTTCATCAATTTGATGAGTGTGTCAGTGGTCAGTGAGTATGTCTTAAAATATGCACTTTTTGCACCTCCATGTCTCCGGAACCTTTCATTGTAAATCTTTAAAACTTCGCATATGAGGTAAAATGACTTTATTCTAGGGGAAAAATCTTTTTCACAATACAATCAGAAATTTTGAGTTAGATCCAGTGTTGCCAAAATGTTGTAGCCATTTCCCACCATATAGTCCCTGAAAAACCGCTAGCTGAATAAAAATAAACGCTAATATAACCGCTGAATTTTCTATAACCAACATATGTCTTTTTTATGATAAGTAAATAAATTTTATAAAATATGCGTATATATGCATAGATATATGTTTGTGGGAATCTCATATTTCCCCAATATTTGTAAGCAAATCCAAGCCTACTCTTTAAGTAGGTATTTTATTTGCTGCAGAGTTTCCATCTCGAACATCGAACCAGGAAAAATTAGAAACCAAGGGACTATTCCATCTATTAATATTTATTCGGATTGACCAACTCCAATAGCATTCGAACACCCACAAGCAGATAAACAATATTGTGCGGTTAATAATAGGACAAATATTTGTGCTTTATTTTAATTCGAGAAGCTTTAAAAAACTAGAAATACAATTTATAAAAATTCAATATAAATGAAATAAATGTGTTGTTTAACCATGTTTACTTTGGTCCTTTTTTTCTTGCCGTTTAATTCGAAAATCAGAAGCAAGCGTACAATAAAACAAATTATTAGAGCAAGCGTTATTGCCATATCGCAACAATTAGTAAATAAAATAATAATGTTACCAGAAAACCAAAATAGTCAGGGCTACAATAAAGTCAATAAATTCATTTGTGGCGAATTTGCAACATTCTCCACCCCGGTATCACGGTCAGAGACCGGGCATACCAAATACAGTCCAAATTCGCTATTCTTTACGGTGGACATCTAACACGGCAAGTTTAGCAGCAGGTTGATGATATACTCCATGTGTAGTTTTCACTAGCGCGCTGCGCACCTGACCATCCTTGCCCACAATAGTTTCATTGACAATGCCACGAGGCCAAGAATATCGCGGTGAATTTGGGTCAACGATGATTACCACGTCACCATTTTGAATGGGTTTAGTCTTCTTAAACCAGATAGTTCGCCTTGTCATGCTAGGTAACACCTCAGCAACCCATCTTTTCCAAAACATGTCGGCTAACAATTGCGTCTGGCGCCATGACTTTCTCAGGTACTGGTCGCTGTTTACGAATTTTCCAGGTGGCTTATCCCCAGATGTGGTACCCAGCAAAAAATGGTTGGGTGTGAGTGCTTCTTGATCGGCGGTCTCTAACGATAAGTACGTTAGCGGTCGGGAGTTTATAATACTCTCCACTTCCAAAAACAAGTTGAATAGTCTTTCATCGTTCAACCGGTGGTTTGGTGTTACGATTCTGTATAGTACAGTCTTTATTGAACGCACCATTCGTTCCCAAGCCCCGCCCATGTGTGGGCTGGCTGGAGGGGTAAACGTCCATTTCATGTGCTGTGTGGTGAATTCATTCTGCAGGGACTGAAAATCTATTTCTCGATGTGCTGCACGCAATTCCTTTTCAGCTGCTTTCAGGTTCGTTCCATTTGTACATTTGTATCGGCATGCCTCTTCGTGCAATAAAGTTCCGAATTGCCATCACACAGGAGTTCGTATTCAGGCTGTATACCATCTCCAGGTGAACAGCTCGTATTGTAAGGCATGTAAAAACTGCGCCGTATCGTTTCTCGCTTCGTCTGCCTACGGTGACAGTGAAAGGGCCAAAAAAATCAACTCCAGCATACGAAAATGGCCTGGTGAATGCGGATACTCGTGCTAACGGAAGGGGGCCCATTTCGGGACAACTAGGTTCTACTTTCCTATTTATACAAACTTGGCAGCGATGACGAATGGTACGAAATAATGCACGTAAACCTGGTATGTGGTATTTTTTGAATAATTCGTTTATTACTGTCTCGTGGTGGATATGTTTATATTTCCGATGGTAATAGTCGACAATTAAACTGGTAATGTAATGATTTCTAGGCAGTATTACGGGGTTCTTTGTTTCATCTGGTATAACAGTACCGTTCTCCAATCGACTGCGTAAACGTAAAATCATTTCTCTGTCAAGGAAGGGTGATAGTTTTCTTATGCTGCTTGTCTTGGCCAAATTACTTGCATTGTTCATTGTAAGTAGTTTAATCTCACTCGAGTAGGCATGGGATTGAACTAGCCGTATTAAAAAACGTTCGCTCCAAAGTAACTGCTCGCTAGTCAGGTTGACGTTGTCACTGGGGACCATATGAAATATTTTTTGCTCTATAAAGCGTTTAACAAATGCCATACTTCTGAGAAGGCGCTCCCACTTTGAAAATCTGTAATAGTCAATAATGCTGAAGTGTTGCTGTAATTGCACTGCCACATATCTAATCTTCTTTTGGGAGGTAAGGTTGTCATTATTCAACGGTGCCGGCCATTGTTCAGGTGAGTGGCGCAAAAATGATGGACCGATGAACCATGGCTTATTTGGCTCAAATTCCGGCTTCCTCGCCCATTTTGTTGCCAAGTCCGCAATGTTTTCCTTGGAAGGAATGTATCTCCATTCCATCTGTTATTTCCTGTATTTCGGCAACTCTAAACATCACAAACTGCTTAAAACTCCTTGGGTCCGATTTCAACCATTGCAAGACCGTTCTGGAGTCAGCCCAAAAGTGAGTGGACTCAATTTTCAGATCGTGGTTATCTATAATAGTCCTAGCCAGTCGTGCACCTAATACCGCAGCCATTAGTTCCATGCGAGGAATCGAAATAGGACGTAGAGGTGCCACTTTGGTTTTCGAACATACTAAGGCTGTATACGTTTTTTTATTCGTCTCTATACGAAAGTATGCAACTGCTGCGTAAGCATTTTCGCTGGCGTCGACGAACATGTGTAGTTGGATATTGCTGTACTGGTCTGAGTCGCTTTTAAAATAACATCTGGAAACTTCCATTTTTTCTACCTCTTTTAAAACGGACAACCACCTATACCATTCTTCTGAAAAACTTTCGGAAATTGTTTCATCCCATTCTGTTCCACTACGCCACACATTTTGCAGAAGGATCTTCATTTGCACCGTGTAGAACGATAATAACCCCATAGGGTCAAATATTGACATCAATAATCTTAGCAACTGTCTTTTAGTAGGGAGCTTATTTGCGGATAATATTTCGCCACTAGCTTTGGTAAATTTCAAGTCGTAAGTGAAAACCTCGTCGTTTGTTCGCCACCACATTCCGAGTACCTTTTCTGGATCAATTACATTTTTAACTTTCCTTCCCGCTTGGCAAAATGAATTGTGTACTTTTCCTTCACCTATGGCCGCTAGAACTTCTTTGCTGTTAGACATCCAATTTCTGATGTAGAAATTACCTTGCTCGTGGATCTGTCTTACTTGCTGTGCCAGTGTAATAGCTTCGTCAATAGTGTCAACACTATCCAGCAAATCATCTACGTAGTGTCTTTTTATAATTGACTTTACTGCTCTTGGTGACATCTCAGCAAAACTTTCGGCGTTACAATTTTTTACACACTGTGCCAACGACGGGGAACAACTGGCTCCAAAGGACATTACTTGGAGCACGTAAACATCTGGGTCAGCTTTAACCCTTTTCGCACTAGTTCTTGCTGTTCTAGTAATTATACTAGTCGCTTTTAGTCAATTGACGCCTATTCTCCTGCAGGGTAAAGACATACATATTTACATATGTATGTAGGTATATACAATGTACATATGTACATATATTAAACAAATTTCGTTGAATTATTTATTTATTTATTTATTACCAATAACCTAGCCAATGCAGGCCATAAACGGTTACAAATTTCTACTATAATAATATTACTTTAAATTAGTTTGTAAAAATATAACTTATACAATATAAAAACAATAAAATATATGCAATAAAAACAAAGTTTAACAATTAGGAAAATATGTAGGAACAATAGAACCATCCCAATTGGTCAAAATGTAATATTAGTGAGAAAAAAATAAAAAAAATTTTATAAAAAGAGAAGTGAGAAATTGCCAACAATGGCTAACTTGCAAAATAGTTACTTATACATTATCAATCAATACTACAAATTATTACTAGAGAGTTTTAGAAATAGTTTTTTCTTATACGTGAACGGTGAGACATTAAAAGTTTTCAAAAAATTAGGCAAAACATTGTATGCTCGTGCAACCCTTACACAAAAAGAACGTTCTAATCCTCCACTCAGTCTTGGTATAATCAACTGTTTATTTCTAGTGGATCTACTAAATTCAAATAACCCAATCAAATAGCTGGCTGCTTGCAATCTATATGACTTATAAAAGTATTAAATTATATAAATTACGGAACTTTATATAATCTGCAAAAGAAACTCCCAAAAATCTTACAATGTAAGGTGACACATGCTACCATATTCGGAGAGAGTACATGTACCTAATAACTCTATTAAAAATTAACTTTAACTTCCTCAAGACATAACCAAAAGTACCAGAATAAACTTCCAAGCCATATAATAGAATAGGCATAATTATACCATAAACAACTCTTTTCTTAACATGAAAGGGTAGTATCATATCCAGACTATATAATTTGCGTAAAATATAGCTTATTCTAGATACTAGTGTGTTAATATGCCCCTCAAAGCTTAGTTTCGAGTCCAGTACTAAACCTAGGCAAGTGAGCTTATCAATAAATTCAAAAGGCTCATTACTGATAGTTACAGAAAATTTGCTACAACTACCTCTGCCAAACAGCATTGCTTTTGTCTTTTTTGTATTAAGAGAAAGGTCATTATCAAAAATCCAGTTTTGTAGAATCCCAACGGTATAGTTAATCATATTTTGTAACACATCAGGAAAATCTACTGAACCTTTAAAAAGCAATTGCACATCATCAGCAAAAGCAAATGGTAGACATACGTATGTTGCTAGAAACAATATCAAATAGATCATTAATGAATAACAAAAGCAAAGGTCCGAGCACAGATCCTTGTGGTACACCATTATGAACAGGAAGGACTCCAGAAACACGACCACAACTCAAAACATATTGACTCCTTTCAGACAGGTAAAAATATATTAACTTGCAAGCGGAACTAGAGCATAAATAAAACCTATGCAATTTATCAATTAAAAGAGAATGACTCACCCTATCAAATGCTTTTGATATGTCCAAACACACACGCCTCTATTAGAAATATTATTCCTAATGTTGTCAGTCATACCAAGAAGCAATGAAGTAGTATTTCTGCAACTTCTAAACCCAGATTGGCAATCATGCAAAAAACGATTGTTTTCAATATGGCTCATAAGTTGAATTTTTATTATATGTTCCACAATTTTTGAGAGAATAGGCAATATCGATATTGGCCTAAACTCTTTACAACCAGCAATTGTACCTTTTTTTCTATTGGAATAATCTCGGCAATCTTACACATCAAAGGATATTTACAAGTGGTTAATATAGTGTTAACCAAGTGCAGAAAATAGTTCCCAACAAACGGCAAAGCCTGATATACTTGAGTGTAAATAAAATCATCAAATCCTACAGCATTATACTTAATCAGACCAAAAGCAGTAAGCAACTCCGATAGTTCAACAGTACGAAATGAAAAACCTCTATTATGATATCGTGAAAAATCAACAACCTCGCCACTAATTACCTGGTTAGTTGCAAACACACCATTCCATAAATCAGGGTCCACACTCTCAACCTGGTCAATGCCGTCCACCACTCCATTTCTATTAAGAACTGACCAAATCCCTTTTTTATCCTTGTTTTCAAAAATTATACTGTGAGCCTCCTTTTTAATTTTTCTAATAATTTTCTTTATATAATTCCTACAACGACAGAATACTCTCCAATTATTATCAGTCCTATCACCTAAATACGTCCAATACGCTAGATCTCTAACCGAAGTATGAAACTGAATCAGGGGATCTCTAATCCTCCTATCGACAACAGTACACGAGATCCTCAAATAAATATGTATGATGTTAGCTTTGGTGGCAGACGTGCATTCTGTAGGGATCTTATGCAGACTTAGGCAACTTAATAATCACTTCCTTTTCACTTGTATATTTGACTTGAAATAAAAATGTAAATTATAACATGATTTTCTAAAATTTAGATAATGCTGGCATAAATATCAGTCGTATGTGTTTCCGCAGCCGCAGCAGCAACCCAAGAAAGAGGATTCGTTCGAGGCTCTCTTTTTGTCTGTCAAGTATAAATTTCTCAAAGCGAATTGAGCTGATTATACCTTATACCTTAAATTGCCTTGCACACAGATCTGTGATTGAAAGTTAACTGCTTTCGCTTTTGTTGGGATGCCACCACCATTGACTACTATCCACAAAATAACTGTGATGCCACCACCACAGACAACCACAAAGCACTTGTGATGCCGCTAATTAATAAAAAATATTTTAGGTTTATTACAGGCTTATTTGACAAATTTCCCTTTAGCGAAAATACGGCGTTTCAGCCATTATCAGGATATTTAGCTATTTAAAAATGTATCGTAACTATATTTTTAATACCCTTGTGAATAACATTTGATAAATTTATTTTTGAAATTCTTTAATAGTTTTTGTATTTTATCTTGTGGTATGTTTTTATGAGTTATGTTAGCTCGAAAACAATTCTCAAGTTAGTTCGAACTTTGGAAAATGATCGTTTGTTTAATATACATAAGTGGAGTTTGAGTTTATAAACTCAATAATGTATACACTATTGATGAGAATAAACTAAGTAGTAAGTAAGGTGTTATTACTGACTTTTCTTTTTCGGCATAGCACAATATTGGTATATAAGCTCAAACTTTAATTTTTAGGTGCAATAGAAGAATTACAAATATTCGACTTTGCAGTTGATCAAAGAAAAGAAGCTCATTTTTCTAGTACGAAATGCCTGATTTTCGCCTCAAAACCGCCAATCACAATATGGAGAATTGTTTTCACCGCTTTCCATAATATTTAAAAATTTTGCAGCGCTAAAATAATTTAAACGTAATTTGATAGTAAATTTAATTAACCATTGAAAAAATTAACTAATTAATTAATTAATTAACTTAAACTATATTTAAATATTGGCTAATGTATTGGACATTAATCATACTTATTTTAAGAATATGAGAAAATAAATAAAGATAATTATATTTTTTTAAAGCCTGAAAATATCTTAGTACTGTTGAAAAAATTTTTGTACAATATAGTCTTTAGCAACAGTTTATGGTTAAGTGTAGGCGAAAAATTATAAAAATTTTAAATGAATTTAGAAAATATAGTAGAATAGTATTTTAACAGCAGTATTCATAAAAATTTTAAACAGCGTTTCATAAGTTGTTTAAGCAATATTCGCTAAAAGTGTATTCATAATAGAATTTTAGCTTAAAAACCGTTTTTTAAACCTTGCGTAAATTAGCAAAATTTTAAAATTGACTGGCCGCATGTTTAAACCAATTTTAAGATGACGTTGTTGTATTTTTGCTTTGTGTCTGTTTACATTTTTAGTTTAGCCTGTATGTATGTATGTATGTGTGTACTTATGTACGTATATATGTACATGTGAATGCTATTTATGCCCGTAATTTCAACAAATAGATATATATCACTGTCAAGTTATCAACCGCGTATTTAAAATTTGGTAATTTGAACTCGTCGGTAGCCTTACCGACCAGATAAACGGTGGTTTATTTAACCCCGACCATTTCAGCTGGTTAATCGTCAGGTAACATTTTTTTTGTCAAATAGAGTTAGTTTCATAAAAAATAAAATAAAATTAAAATAACAAAATATGAATTCAGAACTTCAAGAACTAAGAACTTTAAGGAATATAATTAGAGGAAATGTCCAAAGAACAACACACAAATTTAGAAAGAGAATCGACCACTTTAGATTTGGAATGACTTGGAATTTATTCGAAGATTTCGCCTTTCCAAGAAAAGTGCAACAATGATATTAGAAAAAATTGGATCAAAACTATCACATAAAGTAGAAAAGTAAGTTTTAGGAAGCATAACCTTAATTTTAAATGATTATTACAATTTATTTCTTTCTTCTCTGGGAAAACAAATATTTCACCAAGCCTTCAATTGTTAATTGCCCTCAGATTTTACGCTTCTGGGAGTTTTCAAATAATTGTAGCAGATTTTGGAGGCATTCACCAAACTACCGCAAGTAAAATTATTCGAAAAGTTTCTGCAGCTATAAATTCATTTTATGATTTATATATAAAACATCCATCAACAGAGGAAGAAATTTTGAATACACAATCGCAATTCTATAAAATTGCAAAATTTCCAAGATGCGTTGGTGCTTTGGACTGCACCCATGTTAAAATTATGTCAACAGGTAATTTAATTTTGAATTTAAGTCATTCACACATAAAGTTTTTTTTATCATTACATATACATAGGAGGAGAATATGCAGAAATCTTTCGCAATAGAAAAGGATATTTTTCTTTGAATGTCCAAGCTATGTGTGATGCAGATTTGCTCTTTATAGATGTTGTGACTCGATGGCCTGGGTCAACACACGACAGTATAATATTAAACAATAGCACACTAAAGTACATCTTCGAGTCCGGATCTAGAAAGGACCAACTCATGCTTGGGGATGGGGGATACGCTGGATACAGTTCATCAAAGTATCTAATGATACCATTGGACAACCCTAAAACAAATGCAGAAAAATTATATAACGGATCTCAGATTCGTACTCGGAATACTATTGAAAGGTGTTTTAGGACTTGGAATCGTCGATTTACAATTCTTTCAATGGGTTTAAGAGTTAATTTGTCAACGGCTCAAGATATTATTATTTCAACTGCGATATTGCATAACATATGCCGTAGTAACTCTGATGAGATTCCTCCATTTGAAAGTATAGAACAACAAAACTCTTATGAAATAAGTATGACTAGAATGACACGGGAAAACGTTTTTAACCATAACCAAATAAACACAACCAGAAATTCATTAATAAACTATTTTAGTTTATTGTAAATTATTTTTATTTATTTAAAAATAACGTGGCCGCGATTCCAAAAGGCCAAAACCAAAAACATTTTTGTTAAAAAAGTTTTCTTTAAAAATAAAGAGATCATAAGTAATATTAAAAAAAGGTACACATATGTAGCTAATTAACATTAATAATTATTATTATTAAAAAAATTTTTTCTTTCAGTCTTCAATGTTTAGTTTTCAATATTTTTAATTTAAGTTCCATTTCTTCTTTTTGCATTTTTTTATTTCAATTTCAATTTCAAAAATAAGCTGTTCTCTCTGATTTTTATCCATGTAATACTTTGTTTGTTTTTCCAGTAAAAGTTTGCACTCATTTTTAAGATCTTCATATTCCTCTATTAAATCATCGAGTTTTTCTTCATTGCGTTTTCTGGTTTTTGGCTTTTCATAACTTAACTCTCAGGGGAAGGAAAGAATTTTTTAGGCTTTTCATAACTCTCAAGAGTAGGAAAGAATTTTTTAGTGTTATTATAGTCATCACCACTCTGGCCTTTATCCGAAGCAAGAACCTTTTGTATGGGACGTTTCAAAATATTAACAGCATCGCTTGGGCGGAATTTTAGTTCATCATTTTGATTTTCCTCTAATAAAATTTCCACTTCCGACTCCAAAAACTCGTTTCTGCTGAATTTTCACTCCAATTTCAATAATTTAAAATTCAGTACAACTTAAATTTTTCATAAATATGTTCTTACACTTGAAGCAAATTCTTTATCTCCTCCGCCACGATCTTTTAAACCAAATGTAGACGGTCCTATTAATGATAAAAGCAGCTCCTCATCAGATGACAAATTTAATTTTGGGGCCGGTCCTCCGCCTGTCTTAAACATTTCCCTTTGGTTGTTTCCCATTTTCTTTCGAAGATTTTTTTCAAGTCATCATACTTCGATCTCAAATTCGAAATATCTCTCGGAGATCTTCCACTTGCAGCATTAAACTTTTCGGCTAATTTAGCCGACACTTCATTTTTTTTCTGGTTGGTAGCTGCGTCGGTTTTTTTGTTTTCTAAAACACTTTTATATTGATACACTAATCGTATCAGTGTAGTTTTTTCTCCCTCCGAGAAATTAGTGCTTCTTTTATTATCTTTTCCGGACATTTCTAAAGAAAACTCCAAGTTGTGCTCCAATTATTGAAAAAAATAAAACTTGAAAGCATGAAAAATATGCCTATTGTTTGTTGTAAAATAACCGGCAAACACCAGTGCAACCACTTTTTTAACTAATGCAGTCGGTAGATACACGCAGGTTAAAAAATCGGTCAAATTACCAGATTCATTTTATCGTCTAGGTAAAAATAACTAAAAGGTATAAACACTCACGTACCAATTCACAATGTATGGTTAAAAGATAACAGGGACTTTAACGGCAAGTTAAAGTTCACGTTAACTCTTAACCATACATTGTGAAAAGGTACGTCAGAGATATCTATCAGTTGAAATTACGGGCATTAGAAGAAGAAAATAAAATTGTATTTCTTTAGAAACTCATGATGAAATTTCAAATGAACTCCAAATAAATATTAACCAGAGAAGGAGCAATCAGCTTTCCATTCCCATTTCGTCTTTTCACAATGTAGGTGTAAAGAAAAATAAAAATAATAATTACAGTGATGTATAAAAACTCACAACAAATAAAATAAAACTCGTTATTCTAGTGCTTCTTAATATGAAAAAAAAATCATATAAAAAGCACTTTTAAGAAAGATTCGCTGTAATCTATTTTTATTTTTTTAAATTTGGACGAGTTGGAACACATTTTTTATTGTATAAAAACAATATTTTTCAAAAAATGGACAAAAAACAAATACAGATGCGAGTACTTTGTGAATTAATAATCATTGTTTAGCAGAACTAGGATGCAAGTGACAAATAGATAATACAGTGCTGCCACGATATTAAAAAAAACAAGTTAATTGATTTTTAGTTAAAACACTGATTATGAATACCAATATTTAAAAAACCTTATTTAGCCTTAAAATGTTTTTTAACTAATATGGTTTTTAAGCCTCAATCAACTTTTTTTATGAATACGGCTATAAGTCTATGTCATAGTATGTCCTCGTCCATACAGTGAAACATTTGCTGCAAAACATTTTTGTTTTCTCTTTTGAAACTGCATTCGTGTCCACATTGTGAAGATTTTGTTTTGCATGTTAATACATTTTCTCATATATTTTTCATGAGAATGAGGCGAGAATGACGTACTCAACAAGAACTTCGTGTACATGAAACAAAGTACCCTTTGCCATTCCTCTTTCCCCTCTCGTCAACAAACTCAAAAGTTTTGCAGCAAATGTTTCACTGTATGGACAATGACTATTGAAGTTAACAATTAGCAATGAAGTTCGACTTTTTGTAAATGTTTTGGGACTACCACCCAGCAAGAAATTACACATTGCCGTCAGAACTACTCGCCATATAATGACTCACTTTTCTGATTACCAAATTTTATTACTTGGTTACAAATCAAACTACCTAAAATTTTAAAAAAATTATGTACAAGTTGCCAAATGAGGAGAATGATTTTTTTTAGATTAAATTGATTACGTAAACAAGTTGGCAAATAAAAAAGTAAGTACTTCTCAGAATCTATTATTTTAGTCTCACGCTTTGTTAAAATCAATAAATTGGTAATCCAGTAGGGAAGAGCTTCCAACAAAAATGCTTAATTCCAAACTCGATTACCTTTTTTACCTGGGCTCATTGCGTTCTAAAAATGGTAAAATTGCTGTATGGCTATATTTACACCACTTAAATTTGCTTTAAAGTAGGATTTGAAAACAAAAACGAAAAATGTGTTCATTAAAACTGATTATTTGTTTTTTGCCTGTAAAGTTGAAAACATAATTGGAATGCGCTGATTTACACGGGCATAATTGTGCTGGAATAACATGCCAGTTTGTTGGTGAGACAGGCAGAGAGGGGTTTTGTGGTTGGCACAACTTTTCAAGCAGCTACAACCCCGCATTATCAGCATAAAACCAATACACACACAACTTAAAAAACAGAAAATGTTAAATGAATACGAAAAACACTAACACACACAAAGCTGTGTATATGTATACATTTTGAGCCAGGTAAATTGGTCTCGTGTTATTTGGAAAAGAACAAAAATTGTGCGGATTAAATATTGTTCTCGTGTTTATTTTATCTCAATGACAATTTGGAAGCATATTCGCACCAAATTTTTAAAGTATTAAATATATTGAAACTTAGAAGGAATAACCGTCAATTAAGAAAGACTATTTAAAAAAAAAAATCGCTAGACTAGTTGCTTTGACGATTTTTTGCTCAAAGTTTGACGAATTCACCCCTATTTCATCTGGCAACTATGGTTGTACATACAATACAAATTTCTCAGATTTGAATTAAAATCAACAGCAGTTTCAGTGGCTTGTATTGAAAAATTTAAAATAAAAGTAAATTCAAATTGAAATAAACAAATTTTGAACGTTTCCAAAAGTATAGTTTTGAAGTGAAAGTTATCAAAGTTAAAATGAGTCGCAAAATTTAAAGTTATTTTACATCCAATAAAAAAGGTCAACAACCTGAAGAAGTAAACAATATTGATTCCGACGGATCGGAGTATTCTGAAGAAATTTTGTTCAGAAGTTACTCTGACCATCATATCGATGAGTATCAAAAGATACTGCAGCGGATACACATACTGAAGCCGCCAAGATAGCTCTCACCGAACGTAAAGCTACGGGATCAGTAGTTTGGAGCTATTTCGGTACATTAAGCATACGTGGAAGAACTATATTTGAAAAGTTTCGGTTCTGCAAAATATGCTTTGAAATGGAGCAAACAACATTGAAATGGTAAGTAGTAATATTATAAAACGCATTTGGATCACCTATAGTGTACAACATTTCAAATTCCACGAATTTTTCATATTTAGTATGAACAAAAGTATTTGTTTTAAAAAGCTTTAGACATTCACAACAGCAGGCTACATGGCGACACGACTGCGAGTGCCGCTTAGAATAAATGTTATCTTATTTGTACTTATTTTTTGAAAACGGCAGCAGCACCATAAGAAAGTGATACTGAAGTATCGCAAATTTTTGCAGCTTACTTCCAGCTTAGCCGTTTTTTTAAACAATATTTGACCTTTTTAATATCTTGCTGCTATTAAGTTTTTTCAAAATATCCCCGTTTTAGCGAATTTTAATCAATATTGCGGTTTGTTAAAAAATTTTGCAACTTCTCGCGAACTTTTACAAACTTCACGATAAAAGCGAGTTTTGTATGCTTTCAGCCTGCTAAGAGTTTTTAATCAGTGGGTCTTACTTATCGTGGTTGCCGTAGATTAAAGAAAAATGTTGCGCAGCTCTTTAATCTATTACAAAAACGTCTTAGCCGAAGTACGAAATCCACGATGAGAGGATATTGTGGGTTGTTTAAAATCTTGCAATTTTTCGCGAGTTATCGTATTTTTTTGCTTCGTTTTAATTTTTTTTATAGATTAAGCGTATCAACCTCTACGTCAAATCACATAACGCATTTGCGTAGCGTCCACGAAGTAAATATTAAAACAAAAACTTCCCAAATTTGCTTTAAAAAAACGGATGAAGCGCTATCTGGGTCGTCATCAAATATATTTAAGAACGAGGCAGATTCGAAATATGCAAATGACAGAAGAACTGCCGAAATGTGCTGCATTGATCTTCAGGCTTTCAACACAGTAGAAAGACAATGCTTTAAAAAATATTCCTTACAGTTAAGCCCCAATTTGGAGTTTCGTAGTAGCCGCACTATAGCCACAACTGCTCTGCAAGACGTATATGACTTGTACGAAAAAATAGGCAAAGAGATTGTAGGCAGCTCACCAAAGAACATATCATTGTTACTAGATTTATGGACTAACAACTATAAAAAGCTGTCTTACATTAACATCAAAGTCCATTATTGTAAAAACTTTGAAGTAACTTCAGCTTCTTTAAAAACAGAATATTTTGAACACCCTCACACAGGCTCACGTATCGCCGACACAATATTAAAAGCCTTGCAGGAATTTAAATTGGATGGCAGAACTATCCATGCTGTTAGTGATGGAGGCATTAACATCATAGCTGCACTCAGGATTTCAAACATACTGAGATACGAATAAGGAATATCAATTGATGAGACGTATCTCGAAGTACAGAACCCGACCACAATAAAAAATTCCAACGACACACGGTCCGAAGTTTCTCCGAAAACTTTGATGCCTTACATATAACCTTGATTAAAGCAGGCAAAGTTTTTGGCCATATTTGAAAAGGCGACAATTTATCTGCAAGGTCGCAACTATCCGACAATATGTAGCATTATATTTTTTTATAAAAATATAATCAGTCAAATTTCCAAAAACTGTACATACATACATATGCAGAGTTCGGAATTTCTGTAAATCTGTATCACTTCGCAAAACATAACTTTAAAAACCGTTTTCGGATTAAAAAAGTTCATGTAATTGCTGCGTTGATGGATCCTTGCCAGCGCAATTGGCCAGCTTTGGACAAGTGGCTAAAAAAATACATAAAAGTAACAACATAAATTTGAACGAAAATTTGGATATGGACTATGACGAAGGAGGGAGGATTTGATATATAAAGAGCTTACGAAACTCTTGACTGATTCTCCTCCGGAGGCAATAACAGAAAATGTTCATGAACCTGGGCCTTCCAAAACACGGTTAGTAAAATAGATTCTTTTTTTTATAAATGTTACCACTAAATTTTTTTTCAGAAAATATCAGCCATTCGTAGAGATATGCTTGATTTCATGGCATCTCCAATCCAGAGAGATATTAATGATTCCAATATCGCTTTGGAAATTAAGGCATATTTTGACGCTGCGGAGGAAGAATCAGAATGTTTGGAATGGTGGAGAAAAAAGGAACAGGTATATTTGACTAAATTATTTTTTTTTATAATAACGCAGCGTTTGGTTCAAGGTGTTCCCAAAATTATCCAAATTGGCTCAATTCTGCTTTGGAATTCCTGCCACTTCCGCTTCATCAGAGGAAGCATTTTCTGTGGCAGGCGCTTGCATCACCACCAAAAGGAGCCGCTTATGTCCATTTTCGGTGATGCGACAGCTTTTTGTACACTTAGTAGATCCAATTTTAAAAGAAAAATGAGCACCTGTTTTTATATAAATTATGTCTTTCCTTTTTTTAAGTTCTTAGTTATAATCCATATCCAAATTTTCATTCAAATTTATGCTGTTATTTTTAGGAATTATTAACGCACCAGTTACATGAACTTTTTTAATCTGCTTTAATCAAGTCCATACTTACAGCATCAAAGTTTTTGCAGAAACTTTGGAACATTAGAAGTAGAGTGTTTCAACGTGTATCGTTGGAATTTTTAATTGTGGACGGATTCTGTACTTCGGGACATCTCATCAATTATTGTTCCTTCATCTTCTAGTCTTCAAAAAGATCTCAATTAGAAAACCATAATGTCACACCTTTTGAATTGAAGCCAATTCCCCCAATGCATATGATAACCTTTTGTAGAAAGAAAAATCTCCGCAATGGGTGTGCCATACATTCGTATCTAAGTGTATTCAAAGTCTTGAGTTATCATGATACAGCCTCTATTACTAACAACGTATGTACATAATTCTGTCATTCAACTTAAATTCCTTTTAATATTGTGTCGCCGCAAAATATTCAGTTCTTAAGGAAGCTGAAGTGACTTCAAATCTTTTGCAGTAATTAATATTGATTTTAATGTAATACAACCTTTTATAGTTCAGTTCATAAGTTGAGCACTAGTGAAATGTTTTTCGATGAGCTGCTTACAATATCTTTATGTGGCTATAGTAAAAGTTCAAATCGCATCTTATTTTGTAAGGCATATTTTTAGAAGCCTTTTGCTTGTACTGATTGAAAAAGTTGCAGATCTTCTGCAATACACGAGTTTTGATTCTTCCTTATTTTTAAAGATATTTGATGACGATCCGTCGTTTAAAACATGTTTGGAAAGTTTTCTTTTTAATAGAACTTAAGTGGACGCTACGTAAATGCGCTATATGACTAGACGTAACCACTGTAAAGAAAATTAAAGGAACAAATTGGAATAAAAGCTAAATATTTTATTTAGAATTTTATGAATTTTAAAATATTTAAAGTGTGATAAATGTATAACTTACTAATATAATAACTGCCGTATTCATAAAAAATAATTTAAATTGATTAAAAACTTTTAAGTACAAAATTGTTAGTTAATGCTTTGTAAACCAAAATGTAAATATATAATTATTAAAATGTAAATATATATTATTCTATCCCAATTATTAAAACTTTATCATTGTTTCTTACGGGTAAGCTATTGTATATGCCTGTATTTCCTTGGTACTAATTTCAAATCATGAATATTCCCTAAAGCATATCCTTAAAAGTTGTCAAATAAAATAAAGGCATATACACTAGCTTATCCGTAACACAATGTATTCTTTAAATAATAAATTTACATACATACATATGTACATAGGTATGTATGTATATTAAAAAGATTTACGTAAGTTGTAATTAAATTTTGGAATAAAAATAATCAAAATTTTGAATGAAATCCTTATATTATCAAGAAAATAAAAATTTCTGAACATGAAATGGAAAACGTTCCCAAAAAATTAAAAAGAGTTGACAAATTAATTAAACTTTACCTCAAAACAATAAAAAATTACCTAAAAATGTTTTTCTAAAAAGTAACAGTTTAAATATTACCAAAACGTTACTTAAAATAATACAAAATTAACTAAAGCTATAATGTGCAAAAAGTGCCAATTAAAATTTAATTAAAATACTTTTAATTTTTGAAAAGAAAATCGTTTAAACATTTCTGTGCAGCAATCTTAAAATTAAATGAAAAATTTTCATCGAAATTGGAGCCCTAATAATTAGATGCCCACAAACAAAACGTTCAAAACAAAACCCATGGTACGTACATTTACGTATGTTTTATTTATTTACTTATTATACATATACAAAGTAAATTTGCATAATATGTTGTTGCATAAAAAGGGGGGGGGTTACTAGACCATATGCCCAAGATGGTAATAAGATGGTATAATTATGTTGACAATTTCTCTTGTTTAAACAATTGTTTTGTTTTCTCGCTGTTTCTTCAACTCAACACTTTTTTCAAGTGCATAAAAAATCGGCGTTAAGCCGTTCACCCGCCGCCGCCGAAAATATTTGCCTCTCAGCCGCCGCCGAAAATTATTGGTCGGCCTGCTACTCTGATACGAGTAACTCAAAAACAAATAAACAATCATAAATTACAAAAACAAAAAAACCGTAAACAAAAAAACACAAAAAGTACCCTCGAGGAATACTCTAAATGAGTGCCTCAAATACAAAAAAATTATGAAGTGAGTTCTAACGGCAGAAATGCCTATTTTGCTGTGAGTTCTGAAGCTCTTAATGAAAAAAATAGAAATAATAAATCTAATGAAAGTGTTTTTTTTTTAACGGCAAAGCCAATTTTTCGTCACCGATCAACTTCGCTTTGTCCAATGCCAAATAGTAGTGATTCATTAACATTACCATTACCTAGTAATTCATAAGTCAGTAATATGATCCCCTTCAGGCTCGTATTCATCACTTAACAAAGTTATCACTACAGATAACAGTAGCTCAAAACCCAAAGTGCAAGTCGGTATGGACAGATATATAACCGTGGTGAAGCGTGGGCGAAGCCCGAATTCTTCAAAAATTTCATCCGCTCCAAAGATGTCTAGGGATAACAGCGCATCCTCAAATAATCGCCAAAACAGTTTTACAATTTTGCAAGATGAGAACGACAAACCCGATGTATCCTCGAATAAAACATCCAAGCCGCCACCAATCTACTTGAGAGAGAAAAATTCAAATGCCCTTATTAAAAAATCAATTTCGGTCATTGGTGAAAATAAATTCCACATTGTCCCAATAAAACGTGGCAACATCGATGAAACCAAAATTCAAATTTATGACGAAAAGGATTTCCGCAAAATGGTTTCTGAATTTGAAACAAATAAAACAAGTCACATACCAGCTTAAGAGCGCTAAAGGCCTGCAGATCGTATTGAAGGGCATTGACTCTTATGTTGTCCCTGAAGAAATAAAAGATGCACTCGTCCTCCAGGGACTTAAGGTAAAGAATGTATCTAACATAATGAACAGAGAAAAGGTACCCCAACCCCTATTTCGTGTTGAACTGGAGCCGAATGATATACAGTTGAAAAAAAAACGAGACTCATCCTATTTATAGCCTAAAATACCTTTTATACAGTTGCTTCACGTGTATCGTGTGCCGATGCTGCTAAGAATAGTTCTATTCCCACACAAAATATTTCTCCGCCAAATAATTCAACGAATGCAAACTCAAGCTTTAACTTTAGTCGTATGGAAGCTACTATTGATAATCTGGTGTTGACTATAAACAACTTTAGAACAAATATGACTAGCATGATGCAAGAAATGCTGAGAAAATTGAAAATTTTTGTACAAATTTCGTGATATCTTCAATTTACTCCCCTCCCAGATTTTCAATCACTGAGGACCAATACGAGAAACTCTACAAATCTCTTGGACTTTGTTTCGTAGCAGCTGGCAACTACAATGCTAAGCATACGTTCTGGGGTTCGCGTCTTATTACGCCTAGAGGTAGGGCGTTGTTCAACACAATTTCAAATATGGGCTTGGATGTTATTTCGAGTGGGGAGCCTACTTACTGGCCTACTGACCTACGAAAAATTCCGGATGTTATAGATTTTGGCGCCATAAAAAGTATTTCTAGGAAATTAATTCACGTTGAAGCTTCCCTAGATCTCTCGTCCGATCACTCTCCCACGATCGTTACAATCTGTAGCCCACTGAGAAGCGCATTACCTCACCCATATGTCAAGATGATAAATCGTGTTAATTGGCTGGGATTCAAAAAATATCTTAGTAGTCATTGCATGGAAATTATTACGCTAAGAACACCCGATGATATTGAATCTAACATTGACAATCTTAACGAGAATATTAAAAAAGCTTCTGAACATGCCACTACCTCCCATCCGCATACTGGGTTCAATAAAATTTATTCTACAGATGTTGAGCATCTCGTACGTGAAAAAAAGAGCTAAAAGGGAATGGCAACAGAACAGATCACCTGAACACAAAATCAGATTTAAAGAGTGCACTAAACGACTCCAAACGTTGCTTGCATCTGAAAAAACTGCATCTTTCAAAAATTATCTGGAAGGTCTTGATGTCACACCAGCATCTAATTACTCTTTGTGGCGCGCTGCTAAAAAGCTTAAAAAACCCGTTGAGTTTAAGCCACCTCTGCGCACATCTACCGGAGGTTGGGCAAGAAGCGTTACTGAAAAAGGTAACATATTTGCTGAGCATTTAAAATCCATATTTACACCAAATACATGTACCGAACTCAACCCGAAAAAAGCTCCCGGTATGGATGGAACTAGTAACCAGATGCTGATTAAGTTACGTCGTACTGCAATTAGAATCCTGTTATTCATTTTTAATGTAATTGTACGACTGGAGTATTATCCACACTGCTGGAAGCTTGCCAAGGTTAAAATGATTTCAAAGCCAGGTAAAGATCTTACCAAGGTTGAGTCATATAGGCCAATAAGTTTACTGTCAACAATGTCAAAGCTTTTTGAAAAGCTACTCATGACAAAATTGTCTTCAATTTTAACTGATAATGGGTGCATCCCAGACCATCAAATTAGTTTTAGAAGCCAGCATAGCACCATTGAACAAACGCATAGATTGGTTCAATTTATCAGAAAAAGAAGTATTGTTCTGCCCTGTTTATTGACGTTTCTCAGGCATTTCATAAAGTGTGGCACGAAGGCCTGATTTTGAAATTGAAGACATACTTACCAATAAACATTCTAAATCTTTTGGAAAGTTAAATTCTTGCACGAAAATTTACAGTTGTGGAAGAACACTTTATGAGTAAGTCTGAAACTATGTCATCCGGTGAGTCACAGGGGAGCATACTGGAGCCAGTTTTGTATTTGATTTATACTTGTGATGTGCCTGTGAGCAGTGGTATCCAAACTACATCTACATTTGCCGATGATACAGCCTGCCTTAGTATGCACGAAAACCCTGATGAGACATCCCGAAAACTCCAGGAACACATTAGCCATATGGTACTATGGTTAAACTTATGGAAAATTAAGGTAATTGAACAAAAGTGTGTTCAAGTAACATTTACCTTACGCAGCGATACTTGTTCCGCCATTCGGATTAATAATCAAGTTATTCCTCAACATTCACATGTGAAATATCTTGGTATACACCTCGATCGACGGCTTACATGGAAACATAACATTGACTATAAGTTAACTCAAATGAAACTAAAATTAACTCAGGTACATTGGGTGGTTGGCAAAAATTAAACACTCAGCCTAGACTGCAAACTTTTAATATACAAGTCGCTTTTGAAGCAAATATGGTGTTACGGTATCCAGTTATGGGGAACTGCTTCAGCTTCCAATGTAGAGAGAATCCAACGAAGGCAAAACAAAATTTTACGGTTAATAACATCGGCTCCATGGTACATCAAAAATTCTAACAAACATCGTGATTTAAATATGCCACTAGTGATTGAAGAAATTGCAAAATACGCAGGCAAATAGCTAACAAAACCCGAGTCACATCCTAGTCCGCTTGCTCGTAAAATTTTGAACTTTACTGGACACATCCGCTTAAAAAAGAGAGATACAAGGGCTCTAATACTAAACACTCCGAATGAAGCTGCTGGAAAATACCTTTTTTTTGCTTATCACTACTTATGTATTATTTACAACTATCACTTAGTTATGTCTGGCATTGGTTGGGCCTATTAATTATATGTTAAGGCCCAACTATAATAGGAATAAGCGAACTTAAGCAACTGTGCGGTTACATATAAAACGTATGTTGCAAACTATAATGTACTTATGGTACTTTTCGTAAAGTTTCGTCAAATGTCATTTGCTTAAGTTAAGTGCCAAACTGAACGCACATTCCGTACGGAAAACACTGTTTTTGCATTTTTTTAAACTCAATCAAACAGCAGCAGCAAATATTCATTGATTTTAAATATTTTCTTATTGTTTCTTATTTTAAACTCAGAAAAAAAGCAAAAATTTTATTTTCATTCTTTGATTTACAATACACATATACAGACATACATTTGAGATTATTTATGTATGTTCACTGTTGTACTTTTTTGCAGGCAAAACAAATAAAATAAGTAATAAAGTGGTGGATATAATTACACGTGAATTTTTAATAGATTAGGACATTCCAACAAGTTAATTTGATAGAATTGCATTCATTTAGTAGTTATAAGAAGAAACAAAACTACAAAAAAAATTTGAACAATACCTATATGTACAACTGTGGCTAAAGAATACTTAAGTGCATGTAAGTACATTGTGGACACCTAAAAGTCACATCTGAATTGCTTAAGTATTTGACAGACTTATCGTTCAATTCTGGCATTAGCTTAAGCCAGCATATTCATATTATAGTTGGGCCTTTAGATTTAAGATTTGAATACTTATTGTTAGTTCATATATGAAGATACAATAAATAAAAATAACATGCATAAAAAAAATATTATAATATGTTGTAATATTATAATATGTTGTAATG